>OY754335.1:122649814-123899814 GCA_963573305.1 Pyrrhosoma nymphula | reverse complement strand
CACTTGGGCGATGTTTTTTTTCGAGCGCTGACTACCGAATGACCAATGACCGGCAAATCTGTCTTCTTGACATGTGCTTACGGCTAAAATGAATGAGGCTCCATAATACACAAAACAAAACGAACGTAATTATAATGGGACCGTATAAAAAAGTTGTCCATTTTTAAGCGTCTGGGGCGGGGGGGCACGTGCCCCCCCCTCAATCCGCCTATGGATACTTTGATATGTTTGAAACCAACGGGTTTCATGAGCATTGGTATATTCGGTATGCATTTTCGACGAATGGCCGATTTTCGGGAGAATCTTATTATTTGTTTTATTGTGAAGACCGTATTTCGTATCAATGCTATTTCGTATAAGTCGTTTACAACTAAGTTCAGATATCAAGGCCTACTTTTTCTACAAAGTTATTACTTTCAGATGCTACAGATTTTGCATCCATGTCAGCTAATTCTACAAAACCTAGAAATTCCTTATGAACCATCATCTTTTCTTCGTCAAAAATATGGAGTCTTCCCGCCACGATTCAAACATGCTTTCTTGCCGCGCAATATTAGTATTACCATAGAGTAAGCATATTACTTGTACTTACGCTACGGTATTACCTATTGATATTATTGACCAATTATTTTTCGTTTGACTAAATGAGCCGGGGATGGTGGGGGGGCGTTGCTCCCCACCCTGCCCCACCGTGGCTACGCCTATGTAACATGTATATTCATGTTCGTAACATTTCCGCCAGTAAGTTACGTCGTCATTGGAATGTAAACAGACGCGTGGTAACTGGAAAAAATCTTGTTTATTCTCATTAACACGTTGACTGCGGACCACGTCTATTGACGTGGTCTTGCACCTCCGTCAGCGGCGGAACACGTCTATCGACGTGCAGCGTCACGTTCATAAGAAATGGTAACTGGTGGGATTAAAGTTTGCAGTACCCAGTTTTCCTTTATTCTACTTCTTTTGTACAAGCTTGGCTATATAACTACGGGATAGTTTCATTGAGCGTCTCTTACATTTCAAATAATGTAAAAAACAAACTTCGAGTAACTAAAATAATTTTCCTGGATTTTCTAATGATGCTAAATGTATGCGCTTTTCTTTTTAAAATGAGTTTTATACAGCAATTTAAAAATTTTTAGTAAATGATATACTTTTTTAATTAGATAATTAGTTTACGATACCAAATAATTATTTAAATATTTTATTACGTCGTGAAGCGCGCGAATATTCTAAATATGAACGGGAGCGCGCCTATAGATGCCGAAATATTTCTCTCTTACCTTTAACCAGCATGAGTATTTCTCCTTCATTAAAATCTCTTGGTTTGTAATTCTTTTGGTCTTCATTAACCTGTTACAGCATCGGGAGTGAGAATATATACCTTTTATTTCTACTCTGTGGTACAGCTGCACTGGGTTAATGGACTACCTCGATCTTTATGAGGAAAAGTTTTCCGTAGACTGGAAATATTCCATTGAAGTACGACTAATATTTTCCTGTGTTCTCAGGGTTTCCAGTTATCAAAATGCATTTTTACAAGCTGTAAGAAAACATTGCCATTTCTGCGATTCGTAAGGGACAAAGTTTTTAATTCACTCCAGATATTTATTCCTATGATTTCACTGAGAAAGGTATGAGACTTTAGGAGTTCTTGGAAGTTTATGAGTATAAGTGTGGGGCGCCAAAAAGTTAGAGCTTGGTGCCTCACAATTTTCTTATAAAATCAATCTTTGTCCATAGAAAGTCCCAGAAATGGGAATGTAATAAGAGAAACTATGAGGCATAGCTCAGCAACTCTTTCTCATAAAGCCTCACAGTTTTCTCTGATGTGTCTCATAAATCACAGTATCTTATACATCTCTGAATTGGTTCTCGCAAATATCTAAAATATATTTTGCCTAGGGTGAGATGTTGATTTTTTCTAAGTCCATAAATGAATCCCAGTTGAGTTGAAACATCCTTACCACTGACATCACAGGTGGAACTGGGGTGGAAAAATCACCTAGTCATACAGAGGAGTTATAGCCCTGATATACCCAGTTCCACACCTCTAATACCTCATGTTTTCATGGCCACTTTGCAGTCCAGTTTCAAACCTGATACAGACTGTCACTTTACCAATACAGCCATATATAATCCCAGTTCCACCCCAGTTACAGAAGAGAAATCTTTTCCTGGGTATAACCAAATTTGCTCAAACCCATTAATTTAAAATTTCATATAAGCCTACCTAACGTTGAAAGATTAGGTATTTATATTTAGGGCATCAGAATCGGTTGGTTATCCTGTGGGAAAGTTCGTAATTAATACGACTGAAGTAACCCACACCCTACGTGCGAAAACTATGCATATATACTGTCTTCTTTTAAGCTTATTTTCGGGATTTTAATGCTATATATGTAAAATATGGGCACAATAGTAGTTTAAAGGCTATAGGGAATTATTGACTACCCACTTAGTCTTTCCCGGTTATCACTATCTCGAAGGAAAAAAAGACTCCTCTAGATCTGTGACTTTCAACAGTGAATAAGAATGGCAATTTTACTGGTAGTTCATATATCTGCTGCATTAAAAGGGTTATTATACAAAGGTTAGTAGATTATAATTCCAAAAGTATTAGGTCACATTCGTTAGAGAGTGATAATCAATGGAAGAGTGTCCTTATCATCCTTATTGTCAGCGTGTCACGGCGTCCAAATACTAGGTAAGTAATGAATTTTCCCGCCCTACGTACCTTTTCCGCGTTTTCGCATCGGTCAGGGACAAGTGAATCCCAGTCCACTTTTCCGCAGGTTCCGCTCAGCAGTCCGCAATCGTTCTGTGGATTCCGCACGTTCCGCACCCATGTGGCCCATGTGCACCCATTGTGTACCGTACGTGATTTGTTTTGAAATGAAAGCGTCGGTGAGGCGGTTGTGATTAGAAGAACCAGGGTTACTACCAAGTATCTATATATTCGTGGGAAGACGCATAAAATTGATTTTTAAAGTTAGTAACCTGAAGGTTGACGGTGTCTGGTTTGAATAGTTTGTCACAATGGTGGGGAATTGAAAACGGTTTGATGGAAGTATTTCGCGTTCGAAAGATTGCAGTTTCACGTTGCTCTACTGGTGAAAGTGTAAAAAAAGATGGTTTCGATCCTTCGTTGAATATCAGGTAAGATACTTAAAATATGCTTTTTCAGTATTGTAATGTTGTGTGATTGCTCTTTAAGACGTAGTCATTCCTGTGTTGTTTTCTTCACAAGAAAAAGCCCTCGTGATTCAATCGTATTTTAAATTTTGTCGTGGATTTTTCCACATGAATTGAAACGGAATTTTTGAATTCCTTTCAAGTTTTTGTGGTAAATGTGCGGCGTACATTTACAATATTTATGGCAGATTATACACTTTGCCCGTAATTATACTTCTTGAAATTGTGTGTTGTAGTACAACGTTTGAGTCATACCTAGGTACAATAGGCATATGCATGAGAATTGAGCAACATTGCAATGACAAGCAATTGAGAGACTCCAACAGTGCTCAATCAATTGCTGCATTGGGTGTTTGTGGGACGATTGTGGGGCATTGTGAGGTCCTCAGTTGCTGGAATTGCTCAATAGCTCGTGTTGCTCATCTTAGTTGACTGCTTCGTAAAATCGCAATGCATGAAAGCTATGTTTCATTTAATTTTCATGTCTGCGGAAGATATTATGACCCTTTTGATGCTAAGGAAAAAGTGGTGGAGTGCAATGGAAAAACAGAAAAATATAACAGCACCCGTTTCATTTTGTCGACTATGTAAAAACCAACGTTAAGAATGCATGTCTTAGTCCTAAATTTCTCATTACAAGTCGTTACATACAAGTATGTTTAATACATACAATTTCTTTTTAATACATAGGTCATGGATCACACTTTAATTATTCTGTTACATTTATTTTTCTTGTAGACCTAGTTCAGATCTATATTTTGCAAATGCTGCGAGAGGCAAACCTTTAGTAATAATAATATCAGTGTTTTGACAATCTTTTGGAATATGTATATAACTTTTAAAAAACTATAGAACAAGGTCTCTTACAAAATTATATTTGATGTCAACATGTTTTAGTCTTCTCTGATCCCATTTAATAAGTTAGTCGATACGTGATTGATTATCTCCATAAATAATAATAGGAGATACTACTTCAATTTTCAATTCATTTAACAGCTGTTGCAGCCACAACAATTCAGCAGAGACTGAAGCTAAAGATAAATACTCAGACTCAGTAGATGAGAGAGCAACAGTTTGTTGTTTCCTAGAAGCCCACACAACAGAATCACCAAAAACTTGGAAGACATAACCAGAAACAGATATACTGTCTTCATGGTTTGCATAATCAGCATCTGCATACCCAACTGTGGCTGTATCATTTAAATCTCTAAATTCCAAACATAATGATTTTAGTACCTTTGAGATAGCACAGAACCCGCTTCAAACCAGCCCACAATGCCTTGGTTGGTTTTGTTTGAAATTGGCTATAAAAACTGACGGAAGCTGAAATGTCTGGTCTGGTTGCGACACAAGCATACATCAGCCCACCAATTAAAGATCTATACATTGTATGTTCAATGGGTTCGGATGGAATATCACAAAATTTTTCAGCAGGCAAAGGGGCATCTCTAATATTGGCTGTATTCAATTTGAATCCATCTACTAATTTCTCTATGTATGCCTCTTGGCTGAGATACATACTATTGCCCTGTCTTTGAATTTTAATGGCCAGAAAATAATTGAACTCTCCAAGATCTCTCATTTCAAATTCTTGCATAAAACTATTTTTCAAACTCTTAAGGGACAATTCAACATTGCTTTCCACAATAAAATCATCCACATGTAATAACAAGTAGACAATTGTAGATCCTGCTGATCTTACATACACACACTTATCTGTAACACATTGTATGAACCCCATCTTGATAGTGAATGCATGAAACTTAGCGTTCCATTTCATTGGCGCTTGCTTTAACCCATATAGGGTTTTATTTAACTTGCACACTAAACCATCCTTAACTTTCATACAATCTGGAGGGATGGCATAAATTTCTTCTTTTAAAATTCCATTGCGAAATGCATTTTTTACATCAAGTTGATGATCAAACAAATTCTTATGATTAATGATACTGAGTAATATTCCTAATGTTGACAGTCTTGCTTACGGAGCATAGGTTTCCGAATAATCTACTCCCTTTTTCTGTGAACAACCTTTTACTACTAACCTTGCCTTGTATCTTATCTCTTCTCCTTCACTGTTATGTTTTAGAGCAAACACCCACTTTCTTTTTATAGGTTTCCTCCCCATTGGACATTTTACCAAATCCCATGTATATGTTGAGTTCAATGCATTCAGGTCCTCCTGCATTGCTGTAAGCCACTCCTTTTTATCTAATCTATCATCTAACTCATCATATGACTCAGGTACACCATCTGCAAAGCCAACAGCATTAAACACCAACATTTGAATTTTCTTCTAGTACCTGTATAGAGGGTGATTCTACTTTTTCCCATTCAGAAAGAAGGAAGGTTAACAAAGAATTCCACTCTATCTTAAATCTCCTCCTTAATTACACCCTCTCTCACTGCCAGTGTGGCATAGTCCTTAAGGTATTCTGGCTTTCTGGTTGCTCGACTACTCCTCCTCGGCTCCTCCTGAATTGGGGTATTTCCTGCAACATTCTCAATCTCATTTTCATTCTCATCACTCTCAATTTCCTCCTTATTTCCAACTAAATTTCCTCTCCTTTCATCTTCCCAGACATAATCCCAGTCGTGATTATCTGTTTTTCCTCTCCTCATTGAATACAACATCACACGCAGAAATAACTTAAGTGTTCAGAGAGACTCCACAATCTATAACCATTAGGACAGTAACCTAAGAAAATACATTTTGAAGATTTCTCATCAAATTTACCTTTTATCTCAACTTTGTTTCTTGACATATGCAGTACACCCATATACCCAAATAAGAACTAAGATATTACAATTTTCCACAGATAAAGTTTTAATCGACCTGGGTTTCGATGCACTGCATCATCATCATCACCTGATGATGATGCAGTGCATCGAAACCCGGGTCGATTAAATCTTTATCTGTGGAAAATTGTAATATCTTAGTTCTTATTATGTTCATATTCCACAACATCTCGCCTGATTCCTCCCTTTTTGTCCCAAATACCCTCAAGTTACTTAAATTAGGTTTGCCATTGAACCACATCTCAGCTGGCACTTTGTTACATTCTAAACCTCTTGTAGGCAGTTTATTAATTATGTAAACAGATTTCAGAGCAGCTTCAATCCAGAACGTTTTACTAATATTTGCATCTATCAGCATGCATCAAGCCTTGTCATTAATAGTACGATTCATGCATTCAGCAACCCCGTTTAATTCTGGAGTATGAGGTATAGTTAATTCCCACTGAATTCCCTTATCCTTGAAAAAATCAATTACTTCTTCCTTTACATACTCAGTTCCATTATCGCATCTGAATTGTACTATGTTACAATTAAATCTGTTACTGGCCATTGCCACATACTGTTTGACAAAACTAGCTGCTTCTGATTTTAATTTAATCAGTGAACCCTTTCTAAGGGTCTGGTATTCTTAACCCTTGTTGAGTTGTGAGACACACTAACTTGCTTACTTCTGATACACGCTTCACACATATTGTAGGTTGGCTGGACCTCACCAATCCCATCAACACACTCAGCTAATGTCTTGATACATGTAGTAGATGAATGCCCCAGCCTCCTGTGTAAGAGCTCACTTGTCACTGCGATATTACAGAATTTATTACCGGGCAATTCAGAAGTCAGCCTTATTTAAATAAACTCCCACATCGATAGCCTATTAATAGTATGTTCTGAGACTGTTTATGCACAATTGTAAATTTCCCTTAATCAATTGTCATTCATTATCCCTTATCTTCTTACTTTGAAATTGACATCAAATTACATTTTAAATTCTTTACTATCAATGCATACAAAAATTTGATATTAACCTGTTTTCCATTTATCACGATTTTTCCTCTTACATCACCTACTTGCTCCGCTAAAATAAAATCTTTGGTTTTAGCAATATAAATCATTACAGGCTTGATTTGTCTAATATTTTCTTCTGGAGTGTTAGCGTGAATTAACTGCTCAGAAGCTCCAGAGTCAAGTATCCAGTCTCTGTTGATAACAGTGTCGTCTGCTTCTGCTTTACCATTCACATAACAGGCATCTATTTCAATACAAAAGCTATTCAAGCAACATATTCTTTATCATTATAACTACTGTTATCATTTTTTTTTCTGTATAGTTTACTTGTTTAGCCTTGAGTCAGTGAGGTATTAAGTACTAAGTATTTACAGTTACATTAAAAGGACCTGTGTATCTGGATATATAAATTATGCTAATTAGGTAATCAATATATGTACTTAGCTTTATCCTATTGTCAAACCCATTAGGTGACAGTTAATTCAGCCCAATTTCCCCAAGAATTAACAAAAGCCAATTTTGCAAAGCTTATTTCCAAAAATTTTGAGGAAAAAGTAACGATGAATTGTATTAAGAATGGCTTTAGAGAATGCGATCTCTTATCCATCTGACATAAATGCTGTAAATTATACTAAATGCATTCATCCAAAAAAGAAGAAACATAAGTTGATCTCATCGTCATCAGAATCGGAGGATGCAGAACAGTGGGTTGAGAATGGGTGCTCTGATGACGACCACAGTTATGAATTTGAGGGTTGCACCACCCGTCCCCGAAAAAAGAATGGTGCAAGCACTACCAATACTGGAATCGAAGATGGAACATATGTGTTGGCTTCATTTTTAGGAAAGAAAATCATAAATCTGTATGTATTGTGCAAAGTGTCGTAACTGGCAATGAAGCTGTTGTAATTGCAATGAAACCAACAGATGCAAGTGGGACAGTGTTTTTGCCAAATGAAGATGATGTGAGCACCATTAGCCACAGTCAAGTGATATCTATACCACTGAATCAGTCAGGAAGCCATGTAAAATGTTTTTCACAAAAAAATGATGTTACAGAGTAGATAAAATTCATTCAACAAATTTGTGTTATCCTTTAATACAGTGTCATCATTTCAGAGTTAAAATCCATATAGGTAGTGAGTATGTAGTTGAAAGTTTCCACTTTTTGAGATTTGTTAGATTTACTCAACGTTGTCATGTTTCATTTAATTATTTTATCAGTTAATAGTAATAGTATTTCTATCAATTAGCTTTGAAATATATTTGTATCATTAGGTTATTATCTTATGACACTATGGGTGGCCTAATCTTACTAATTTTGTATGATTTAAAATAATTAATGCCATGTGCCCATTACTGAAAATTAGCTTGCCCATTACTGCTGAATAGGTGCCATTACTAAAAATTTACATTTTCTGACTTTGACAATATAAAAAAGCCAAATGTGAACTGTGCTTTTATTTTTTAATATATCAATAGAAAGAGCATATATTAGCCTATAAATTGCAATTTATATCTATGTGTATTCTTAAATCTTATAATTAATTTGAACATTTTACTAAAACTATGTGGAAAACGTGCCCATTACTAGTGCAGTCACCCTACAACGTTTGTCTTACCTAGATACGGTATGCATATATGTACATGAGAATTGAGCAACATTGCAAGGACAAGTAATCGAGAGACCCCAATCTATGCTCAATCAATTGCTGCATTGGGTGTTTGTGGGATGATTGAATTTAGGGCATGTCAGTTGCCGGAATTGCTCAATAGCTTGTGTTGCTCCTCTTAGTTGAACTGCTTCGTAAAATCACAATGCGTGAAAGCTATGTTTCATTTCATTTTCAGGACTACGCAAGATATTATGACCCTCATGATGCTAAGGAAAAAGTGGTGGAGTGTAATGGAAAATCAAAAATATAACAGCACCCGTTCCATTATGTTGACTATGTAAACACCAACGTTCAGAATGCATATCCTAGTGGACTTGTGAAACAATGATGACTGAATCAGAGTGATAATGTGAAGGAGTCAACTGCTCTGGTGCAAACATTGGAGGAAAGGAATCAAACATAAAAGGTACTACATTCTTACTACTATGTAAAAGTATGGGCTAATTGTTGGAGAATACAAAGATTCAGTGTTGTGGTGGCGGTTGAAGATAATGACCGAGATAGCATTCCTTAACATGTGACGTTGCTTCTCATACACATGATTATGTTTATAGTAACAGCAGTAAAAAAATATGGGTTGGGAAAATGTTTCAATTTTTTCAGATAGAAAAATGAAATTTTCTTGTTAATTACTCATCGTCAAACTTTCATCTTCAGACTAGAGACTCAATTATATTTCCACTATTCATTTTGTAAAAAAATGACTTAAAAGTCCATTTAGAGAAATCAAATGTAACGATTTATACGTAAACAACATTGTTTGTGAGTTTATTTAGTCAGTAGAAAACCACAACTGCGATGATTTTTATACCATGGGCGTAAAGACAGAGGAGATGCTTTTATTGAAGGATATCTTATTTATATTCCTGTCAAGTTTGGGTATCAGCTATAGAGAACATGTGGAATAACGCTCTCCTATGGTATTGTTGCATCGTAATTGATTCTGTACTTGAAAATGTTTTGGAGTTCATTTTTTAAACAGGGCCTTTAATATTATTGATTTTATTCTGCATTCATCAGTCATAATTTTGGTTAGATTCTGAGTTTCTGGGATGAAGACAGACTCTAAATTAGTCGTTAAACTCGTAGTAAAAAATTAGTCGTAGTTACACTAACTTTAGGGTATAGTGTAATGCATGTTGGTGAATACTCACCCCCTGGCACACACCCCTGAGGTGGCTTACAGGGTATTTTGTAGATTTAGATATTTATAATGTAAGTTATCGGAGCAGATTATGTTGTTTATATAATGCAGTTTACGTTATAGGTATTGTGCTTGAAACCTTCAGCCTGAGTGTTAGTTCTGTAGCTGTTGCTCCTAGCATTGATGAAAATATGTTGGCACCTTTCCATGTGAATTTTTCCCTTCTTTTAAAATTATATTCGTTAATACTTTCGAAGTGCACAGCCTGTGGATTCATCCATTTCACCTGCTTTCCCCGGCACAAATTACTCCTCTTTCACATATTTTGCAATGCTACATATGGTCATTGATACCAACCTTATATTATCTTCATTAACCCTTTTCCTTTCCAATACCATTCGCTAAAACCTGTGAAGTGCACATATTTCTCAACGCCATTTTGTGGAATCTCACGTTTTCCTCCTAATTCCCCGAGGTTGTGCAGCAACGACTAATTACTCATCTTCACCACACTCCTCTATCATGACTTTTCCCACCTTCAATTTCAAATAGCCCCACTTTGCCAAGCCTTTCACACAAACTCTTCCCCTACCATTTCACATAGTTCTATGCATTTTTTTTAAACATTCCCCTTCCCATTTCCCTTTAACGCCTTCTTTGCAAGAACTGTTCTGTTTTTGACAAGAAAATAGCATCTTTTACACGACTTTTTGCGAGCTCTGGAAAGAACTCTTTCCCTGGAACATCGATTAATGCTGCACTCAAAACATAGAAAGGAAGAGAGACAGTTCAAGGTTAGGATATAGGTTAGAGAAGGGAAGGGGGCTTAGGGGGGTAAATTCGAGTAACGGCCACGAAAAATAGTTGTGCCTGCTACTAAAACTTCACCACTCTCCAATCACCAATCCACAAGGGGGATTTTTTTCTTAAATAAAATACGCTACTACATTGACCACACTACAACTACACAACCCTCCAATCATCAATCCACTCGGGGGATTTCTTTCTATAAAATAATATGCTACAACTTTGAGGACAGTACAAGTACACTACCTTCCCATCATCAACCCACTCAGGAGATGTTTTTCTAAAAAAAATATGTTACTATATATTCACCACACTACAACTACAATACCCTCCAAACACCAACCCACACAGGGGATTTTTTTCCTAAAAGAATATGCTACAACATTCACCACGCTACAACTACACGACCCTCCAATGATTACTCCACTTGGGGGATTTCTTTCTTTCAAAGAATGTGCTACAAGTTTTATGACACCACAAGTACACCACCCTCTCATCACCAACCCACTCGGGGGATTTCTTTCTTAAAAAGAATACGCTATAACTTTTATGACACTACAAGTACAACACCCTCCAACCACTAAACCACTCGGGGAATGTTTTTCTTAAAAAAAATAATCTACTGCATTGACAACACTACAACTACACCCCCTTCCAAATACCAATCCACTCAGGGGATTTTTTCCTAAAATAATACGTTACAACCTTGACGAAAATAAAACTACACCACCCCCTCATCACCAACCCACTGGAGGGATTTCTTTTATATATCGCCAATTCTATTTATCTTATTAAGCCCATTTCCTAACTTTTCCCCCTATTTCACCACTGAAAAATGTAATTTTCCATCTTCACGTTCTCTCAAAACTTCATTTTGCCTTTACTCGACAACCAGACATGCCTTTTTCACGTTTGAAAATGGCCATTTCCAGCCTGAGTACCATCCCACCCTAGCACCCCTGTTTCACTCCATAGGCCCGCAACCTTTATGGGGGGGTGGGGTAAGGCTATATTTTAGATGTGAAATTAGTCCGTATCCCTCTACCGGCACTTCCGAAAACTTCTCAAAAACTACATATCCCACAGGTATGTTTCTTACATTTCCATAATGCACATTCATTACACTTTCATTTTGCATTTTGCTCTTTTCCCTCACATCCCCAGGTTTCAATAAAAATTTTCTCCGAAACTGTGCACTTTGATAGGTTTACCTTATATTCTATAAATGCCACCCCAAGAAAGGTTTTTTCTTCTCTTGAGCAGGTGGGAGCACCTTATCTCCAAACTGAGCCACACCCAGGCTGATGGAGTGACTGTAGTGTTGTATGTAAGCCCAGCAGGAAGATCATCCAGATGTTGACAATGATGGTCTCTGGTGGCAAGTCGTTAATTGGTCTTCCAAATGGACCTAAAGGCAGTGGTGATGGATGAATGCAGGATATCCAGCTGCTTCAATCTGCCTTATTTTGTGCTCTCTGGCCAAGCGTTTTGCCTTCCACCTGTCCTGGTGCTGAGACTGATCAACTGAAGGGAGTCTCGGAGGTCAGAGGTGTTCCTAAACCCCCTCACTGAGTAAGAAACGAAAACAGGTACATTGTAACAGCTATGTTACTTTAAGTGAACCCTCCCCCTCATTACCCGCAGTAGGTTTTTAGGCAACCCCCTCCCACCCTAAGTTGGTAACGTAGTTAATGCAGGATTCCTAAGTCGGAAACTGTCTGTATCCAATTTTTTAGTTTATTGTTTTATAATAAATTTTTCCAAAACTACTTGGAGATTGTTATAAGTTATAGACATATGAAAAATATTTAAGGTGTGACATGCTTCTAGCTGTAGACTCCTATACAAACTAATTTTATGTACCCTTCTGCAGATATGTTATTGCATTCTCATGCAGATATTCTTACTCCTCCTTTTCTGAATAATTTAATCTTTTCTCAGTATAAATGATCTGGTGCCACTGGGAACTTTTAATGGAATTTGGGGTGAAGAATGCCAGAGTCCACTTTTGCACTCTCCATCCCCTTACTCATTCCTTTAATTTGATATCACTTTTCATAGGTTATGAATAGTGTCCTGACCCTAATGGACTGTGCCAATTAAATGCAGAGTATATCTGCATCATTTTATATTGTAAATACATATTCATTTTCACTGTATTATTCTTCTGGCTTTCTTTCCACCAGCATTTTCAATGCAGTCAACTGAGTTACTCATGGACAGGAGCAGCACCCTTCAGAGTCCAGTCTACCACAGCGTGGTCCCTGTCAACCTATTCTCCATTGGCATCCATCCAAGCATTCCCTCGGCTCACTCAGTTATCAATTCCTTCGTATTCATGTACCTGGAGAAGAAGACAAAGGCATTTCAGTTTTTTTTAGTATGTTCACAAGTTATGCCAACTTACCTTCAACTTTGTATGTGTGGAATCTTGTAACTTGAAGTTGGGTAACCAAGGGACTCGCTGTATTCTCTTGCAAAGGATTTTTTTTTAATAGAAAAGTATTCACAGAAATTTCTTGTGTGTTCTTTTGATATACATATGTTGCCATTTGTTGAGCAATCAGATATGAAAACTTTGTGTATGCATTCAGTGATTCCTTGAGCTGTAGTTGAAATAAAATAATTTTACTTCCTTAGTGGTTGTAATGATGTTTATAACTCAGTTGTTGCAATATCTGAAAATATCTTGTGACATTGCCTTGTATATAATCACTTATAACTTGGTAACAACAAAACGTGTATTGAATGGATGCCCTAATGTTTATTTTGTTTTGATATTTCCCATTAGTAATAATGTACTGGACCAAGAAGCTGTAGAATGTCATTAACTGGAAAACTATTTTTTTGCTGAGGTCTATTGTATTGCACTGTAGTTTTTATGACAGTATTTCATGAGTGGTAGAAGATAGTGAAAGGCTCATAGTGTATAAGTTACTGATTTCAAAGGAAGGTATGATTCTCAGTCTAAATTGCGTAGCTCTGAAAACAATGTTGATAGCTAGAGAAATTAGGAAATAACATATTAGAAAGCTGAATGGTACATCACCTGGAAAATGGAAGGGAGATGAGGAAATGGAACGCAAGCAGAGAGGTTCAGGTTTGCAGACCAGTTTGCTTCATGCATTATGTGTACCTAATGTTTTTGTGCTAATGTTCGGGAAATATATGAAATGGTACACACTTGTGATTGGTGTGTCTGTCTTTGAATCGGTGTAATAGCTGTGATATGGCTGTAATGTAGTAATCAATTGTGCTTGGTCAAAAACACATAACTTAAATAGCTTATCCTTAGCTTCATCATCAGTGATGAATTTTGTTTGTAAAATAATCAGGCCATTGCTGAAGCTAATGCTAGTAAATTTGCTCAAATCAATGGACCTTTTTTTTAACAAGATGTAACACCCCTGCGGATAGGGGGATTGAGAATTCTTCCGCAGTATCCCTGCTTGTCGTAAAAGGCGACTAAAAGGGTGATGTTTTGTTCTGACATACAAGACATTTTCACAGTTATCTATTGCGTCAGCCCCACTACATACAATCATGCACACTGCAATTATCTATTTTGCAGTGCTACCAACACATGGATATTACACTTCCCCCCTCAAAATATTTTTATGTACAAACCAACATACGTACATAGTAAATAAAAAGAGAAAGTAAATATTCATCCACAGAATATCGAACGGCTCAAAATTAAGAAAAAACAAAGTTCACCTACAAAAAATTATCTTTGTGTCTCCTTATCCTTTCACAACGTCTAAGTGAAGTTTACATTGCCTTATGATCAGTGAAATCCCTATCAGACAGCATTATCATTTGATATTTCAAGGATCATGGGTAAATTGAGACTTCCCACATTGAGAAGCACCTTGTGCAGTCACTTTGTCGGTGAAGTCCTTAGAGATTGTTTTGTGCGAGAATAATCAAAAAAGAATTCTAGCTTAGCTTTGAAGAGCAAGCTTAAGGGAAATTTTGGAATTACAGAAAAAGAAACATAAAACAATCATTATAGAAACAGCGAATTTGGAATTTTTTTCATTTGGGAGGATAAGAATTTTTTCAATCATGAGTGATTCAGTAAATTAAAGCCGAAATTTCACATCTCGAAACCAAGATCACCCACGTGAACTTCCGAGTTCTTTAAAGAGATAATTTTGCATCCAAGTATAATGAAATAAATGCAACAAGCAAGTTCATTTAAGTGTTCACATCGAATGCATCGTTGTGAACTGCATAAAATATATAGTAATATGCATAGATGTACGCTTACCTCTTCTATATTAGGCATAATGGTAATATTTCTTCGCAATGACAGCGGAGGTGCTACCCCGGAAGTAGCGTGGGTTCTAGAACTCATATTCGGAAGACGCGCTATCGTCTTGGACGCAATCGCTGGCGGTTGACGTAGTTCGTTCACATTCCATTCTACATCTACAAAATACCCTGCAAGCCACCTCAGGGGTGTGTGGCAGTGAGGCGCTATTTAATTAGGCCTCGCTTGTGAATTAGTCATTTAAGATCTTCACTCATGTTAGCTTAATTTTTAAAGCAAGCGAGAAGGAAAAATTGGTCTAGGAGAGGATAAAGGAAACTCGGGATTTCAATGCGAGAAAGGAAAGCCGAAACAAAAAATTATTACACCTACCAATAATGGTAATCAACGGCAAAAGATGTAGAATCGGCAACCAGCAGGTTTGTTGACTTCACGCGTGGTGAGGTTAGATGACGCTCGTCGGGAAAGCTGTTTCTGCCTTCGGACAGCGGTTGAGTCAAGCTTCTCTGCATAGAATAAGATTCTCTCGCGAAGTAGTTCAGCAGGACGGCCCTGTACGACTCGCAGCCACGTTGAAAGATCATGTAGAGTGCAGACGATCACGTCAGTGTCAGTTCAACTTAAGGTTGACCACTTGAAGGACTAATCAGCATCTCAAGAGCCACAGCTATTTTTGATTTGGTGGCTGCTAGCACTTTCATAGAGTGAGATATATTTTTGGTTTCCTCTACTAGCAGGGAATGCTGATAATTGAGGCTGATTATGCCTTCTTTGATATCCTGAATTTATACGATTGAGCATCAAAAATTAAGGATCACAAATATTGTTCAAGGCATAAAATTTGCCTTATATTCACAGATTGACTAAAAAAAATACCTCCAGCAGCTGAAGGTGTCTGCGCTCATAAATATCAACCTTTTCCGTTACTGCCTCAAGTTCCTTATGGAGAGATGACATTTTGGGCTGGCATTCTCTTTTTGAATCCTAATAATGAGACTACATACAATCTGTGTTTCGGGACGGGATCTTTTAGGTGGTGGAAGGGATTCATCCGCCATGACTAAACTTGGTTCATCCCCCGGGCTCCCCACAGACCATGGAGCCACACATTCGGGACGCCGCACTGCAAACAGGTGCGGTCGCCAGGGCTACCCGAGGGGATATAGCACCCTAGAGGTGGTTGTCTGTTTTGGGTTGGATCTTCGATGCATGGGCCCACCAAACATAGTGCATCTCCGACCGCCTACGCAGACCCTCACCTCCCTGGCACTCGCCACCGTAAAGCATAGCACCACGGAAGCCGATTGACTGGAGTGGCTAGCTCCCGGCCGCCCGTTTACACAATCCTGGGCCAAAGAGGGGTATTGGCCCCTGGTCCATACCGGGCATCCGACACCCGGCTGGGAACCACGGATCTCACCCTCCAGGTTCCTCTTCTCCTCCTTAAGTTATCCGATTGAGAAGGTGTCCGTCTTCACAATTCTCAACCTTCTCTGATACTGCCTCAAGTTCCTTAAGGAGAGAGGAGCGTTGGATTGGCAGCTTCCTTCTAGTTGCAAATTGTAAGAATATATACTGGATTTCTATATAAAGTTTCACAATTTTAAGACTTTCAAGGAGTCAAATCTTTTCATTTTGGAGCGGATAATATGGCTCAACATGTGCACCTTAACTTCAATCATTGAAAACGATGACAGGAAAAATATCAGACTTTCTTCAAGGCTGAAATTTTATGATAACTTCTACCAATGTCAAATTTGAGTTACCTTTGGATGTAATAACAGATAACATCACATTAAATACATGACTTTCATTATGTACCAAGCTCATAAACCAATATTACATATATTTTACATTCTAGAAAGTTAAAAACAGGGAATGTGATTTATTCAGTGGATGCCTCCTTTCTTCAGTATTATTTGTTGAGAACCAATTGTGAAAGTATATATTTGCTGTATAAACTTACTTTGAGGTGGAGTAACTTTTTTACCCACTGTCCCTGTTAGGTTAGAGACACATTGTTGTTGAAAAATGAGTACACTTCATTTTCTAATGTAAACAAAATATCTCAAGAAAGTTAATGGTACTTAAAATTAATTAAACTCACCATTGCTGGTTGAACAACATTCATGCCATCTTCAGTGCACAAGGAAATCTCTCCAGCAATAACCTACAAATATTAAGAAGATTTAGCAGAGGGCATCTTCATATATCATGCTTAACTTTAAGCTGCTAAACTTACCAAGAGCTCCTACATAAGAGTATGAAATGAATAAAACAAAAATGTTTTTCACCTCCATTATTGGCTCCTCTAACTTTATATTTAAGGAGCATTCTGCATCATCCTATGGCAATTAATTGTAGCATGAGTGTTAACAGGCCGAACAGCATCTCAGCTTATAACCTATATAGATATAACTGTCTGAAGTGCCACATCATATACTTACAGACACAGTGTCGTGATGCATGCCTCCGTCAAAAAGAGGTATTGATGTTTGGGTTCCAATTATTCCTGGGACTTTCCTGTCTATATCTGACAGTTCACTTTCCGGCCCCACCTGTTATGTACACATTCAATATTAAATGAAAAGCATTGGCAATATACCACTGTTACAGCTGTTTTAGAAAAGTAAATATCAAGCCAATATCCATTAATATTTATTTCTATTACACACCTTAACATTCCTGGTTCTTCCACGATCTGCGTTTATTCTCTCATTCCTCGCCCGTGCCTTGCCCTTGAGATCCTTCCACACCTAGAAAGTTTTAACATATAATCGATAATGTGGAATAACATATGCAATATCTAAAAATATTTCTACTGGAAGAAAAGTCAGAGATAAGGCTAAAAATACTGTAATCACTAGATATTAACTTCCACTGCACGACACTCTTGCTGGGCCCATGCGCGGCGAGAAGCTCGGCCAACTGCTGCCACTGTCTCTCGGCAGTTACCTTGCCCTGCGTTCCTTGAAATCGTCCGCTGGTGAAATCACGGTGATCTACGATGTAATTTATTATTACATTCAACTGGCTATCTCGAACGCGAGCTGCTCTTTTCCTTGTATCTCTGAAAAATATAATGACGTAACTCTTTTTTTACGTTGCTTGTGTAATTTTGATGCTCTACCAGCGGTAGTGCAATGATTTACGTTACACAAAACAAAATGAATGGCAATGCTGTATTCACGAATTGAAATACACGGAAATATCAATAGGAATATTTAGCCACAGGTTACTTACTTTGTCAGCTCCATTGCCTATAGTTAATACTTATCTTAAGACTGCCGGACAAGAACCTCCACTTGTATGCACAGGATTTGCCGCGCTTTCCGACGTCCCTAATTTCCGCTCTTCATTTATTTTCGATGTTTCCAGCACGCCAGTCATGCCCCTACTATCGTACGGACGTGCGTACGTACGCGTGTGACAAAAAAACGCCGTGGGAAGTTAACTGGGAACGCACGTAAGTACCATCGTAACTCGTAGTTCAGAACCATGCCATTTCTAACTGGCTAGGCGCTAGCGGCGGAGCCGACACCAGAAAAGGAAATGGCAAGTGAGCAACGAATCTTCCATGCAGACACATTTTGAAATGGATCGAGGACACAAAAGTGTCTCTCGACATCCGAAATGTCTGGAGAAACTTATCCTCAGGCCAGGTAGGCACATCGCTTGGGAGCGGACGAAGGCCAACGCCCTTCTGGCATATCTTCGGCGACGACGATGAGCTATAGCCGCTATCGCTCCCTCCAGTCGATCCAGCTGCAATAGCAATTGGACTCGCCTATTTCGCGCAAAAATGTATTGCTGGTACGCAGCTATTGCTTAGAACAATTCCTCCATTTTGAGTGATCTACAATAAAGGCAATGAATTGTAAATATTTTAGCGGCCAACATAGGAGATTGAAATCGTTTCCTGTAGGGAACATTATGCAATATATAAAGAACTCAAACATGAAAAATGTATGAACCAGAACAAAGATACACATGCCCTGACCTCGGAATTGTGAATTTCGTTATTCACTTCTTTAACCAGACTTCCCGCCTGCGATGGTCGTGGGAACGCATCGCTGGTTGGTACGCGCGTATGTACGCTAGTAGTGGAAACGGGGCATCACTCTGGGGGTTTGTTTGGCTCAATCTTGAGGCCGTGGCGAAATAGCGAACTACGTGGCGCTAGTAGACACCATGTCCAGAAAACTCCGTCTGCTTGGGAAATCTAATGTTGATTTGGAAGTGGATGAATTCGTATTCTAATCTTAATATCGCGCGAAAGTAATTTTCTGTTAGTTTATTACTTTTACATCATAATGAGCATCCCTTGGCACTCAATGCAATAGTAAATACCGGTCATCTCACTGCTTTGCTAATTTTGGTAATAGCTAAGAAGTCAAAGCAAGACTAAATACAGTTTATCACAGGCACTAAAATATAATGACCATTTTTCAGTATTCCAAACACCATTAAATACAGCGCATCACATGCTTTGCTACTAATGAGCATCCCTCAGCAATCAAAGCACAAGTTAATTCATTTCACAACATACGGTTCCAGAAAATACAGTTTATCAGAGGTATTGAAATATAATGAGCATCCCTCAGCACTCCAAGCAGAAGCAAATACAGTCCATCAGATGTATTGAAATATAATGAGCATCCCTCAGCACTCCAAGCTGAAGCATACAGTCCATCAGAGGTATTGAAATATAATGAACATCCCCCAGCACTCAAAGCACAAGTTAATTCATTTCACATCGTACGGTTCCAGAAAATACAGTTTATCAAAGGCATTGACTATAATGATATCCATAAATAAGCAAATACAGTCCATCAGAGATATTGAAATATAATGAGCGTCCCTTAGCATTTCAAGCACAAGAAAATACAGTTTATCACATGCACTACTCAAAATGAAGTCAAGCACATCCTCGAGCTACCAAATTACAATGTAGAAAAAGATACAAAAATGAAATTTTAAATTAACAAAAATCATGATTTATGTTCTACAAAATTTAGATTTTTTAAAAAGTGTCACACTGTCCCTGGATGCTTCCCTATTCCTCTGCCTGGTCCACTGCCGCATGCCCATATTTATTTAATGCCGCAGAGGCCAGGCCAGTACCTCTTCTTTGTGTCTCCACAAGCAAAGCTTAGGGGAAAAGTGTCTAGTACTTCTTCTACTGTGGCACTGAAAACATCTGCTTTTGTCACATTTTTGCAAAAACAGTTTTCCACTTGCAAAATGAAATTAAACAAATGGCTGTTTGGGTGTACTAACTTACCTTGCGTTCTCAAATTTACCAGCTCCGACACAATGGAACAACTTCGCACTTAAGGGGAAGCTATGGCAACCCTACACACACAACATTTGCTGTGCTTTAAAATCTGTTTCGAGAGATATCCGGTCACATGATAAATGACGCACTCCACAATAGGAGCCATAGAGTAATCATGCTCTATGACTTAATGCACCTCCCAGTCTTTTGTATCTATGATACCATTGTATTTAATATTTAACTGCTCTACAAGTGACCCACTGCCCTCTTTAGAATATACTTCTCTAATATCGTTCTTTTCACCAGAGGCTCAATTGGTCCATCTTCTTGCATGAAGCAATTACCAAACTTCGGTGGTTTTAAAATGCGATAAATGGATAACATTTTGTAAAGCTGATGAGTAGTGACGGCTGCTGGGTGATCGTTTGCCCCTGCTGAGTGGCGGATCGTGCCAAAAAATCTCTGCAAAAAATTCCAAAACGTTAATACTTCTCATTTGTTATGATAAAAACAATCCACTAAGTTTCAGCAGTGTTTCTCGCCTCCAGGGAATCTTGATTTATTTTCCCAGTGAGAACATACTCAAAGTTGAAACTTTTTAAGTATGTAACCAACTCTATGGTAGACATGAGGGTTACTCGCAGTCCTGCTGTTGTTGAGGTCAGAAATATGAGAGCTCACTATTCTCCCCTCATCCTTTTTCCTCTCCAAATCATCAAGCCAATTCAAAGAGGCTTGAAGAACCTGTAGCACAGAGTTGTAAGTATTACTTATATTATTTTTGCCTCAGGCACCCATTAAGCTGTAATAATTAGATTAGCATTTAGTTAGGAACTCTTTGAATCTTTTTCCTGCAAAATACTAACAAAAAAATCAGAAGATCCTTCACGCACTCCATGAAAAACAGATTTTCTATTAAGTGCATCAAACATGTCATTTATTTGTTTACAAAAATCTATTGTCCCAGAAATGTCTTGAAGACCAGGGACATGATGGCTTTGGTAAAAATTAAGAGCACTGACCATTGCATTGCTAAAGATGTGTGAGAAATGATGTACTTGATTAGTCTAAGTAATTTACTAAGTTAAGACTCAATAAGACAATGATTGGAAATGTCACACAGGCTGTGATTAACTGGGATAAACACTACATAAATGCTTGCACCTGAGTAGCCAGCTTCACTCTCATCTTCATGACATTTGAAAGAAACAAATGATTTCCCGTGATTTTGGGGGACACTCTCAGCTCACCAGGGAGTTCTTTATCCTTGTTGTGAAGGATAACAAAGTGATCCCACTTCACTGTATCCAAATTTGGGTGAACCTGAAATAAAGTGAAAGATTCAGTGTACACCTTGGGGACGTAATACCTTATTCTGCTAGAAATAATAGTGAATCTATCACATATACATGGAAGGAACCTTTAAAGGAAAGGAGAGTACAAAATGATAACATCACTCACCAGCAATTCTCTGTTCGAAAAGAGTCTGTTCCTGATGTTTTTAATCAGATGAGTGTCGGCGAAGGCAAAAATTTTTTCTTTTCTCATCCATTTGATGCTCAAAGGAATTCTTGGTGTTTCCTAGTTGACCATAAATTCCTAAGGAATACTACATTCTTCTGTTGGTGGCTGCTCCATCGGAAACAAATCCGTTGATTTTTGCTCCTGTCTTTTCCAAAAGGACTATTGCCTTCAATGCTAACTTAGCCAGCATGTCCCCCTTTACTGGCCCTTTGGAGGCAACCACTGAAATCGGCTGAGTGTAGGTGTCAGCAAGTGGTTGAAACATGAATACCAAAACATGGTCTGCTTTCTCTGTAACACTATCACCCTTGGGGCCGTCTGCCCCGAAATCTGTGAGGCCTACATAGGTCAGCGTAGAGGATCTTACTGCGACGCTTTCCCTTACTGACATCTCATCCCACAAAATAATACCATGCCTTTTCATTGGTGGCTTTTAGAGCAACCTCCTCCGGAATAACTCAAAGAATTGGCCATCAAACCCACAAGATGTGTCAATGAGTTGTAGGTATCGCCGAATGGTTCGAATGCTTAGCAAAGGCAAAATATTCTGGTCACGGATGAAGCCATACCCAGCAGGTGATTTTATACGCAGCAGCAAGCAAATCAGGATCCAGTCCTCTGAGTATCTTCTCCCTTTAGGACCCCTCTTCTGTGAGGCATTGATTATCTCCTCCAGAGCCAAAATTTGGTCTTTAGGACTGTTCATTTCCCTCAGATTGGACAGCACATACACATTTCCGTCTCCCTCAGGGACTTGTAACTTTCCTGCAGCTTTGCTATACGGGCCTTAGCCCGAGATAATGTTCGTGCATTATTAATGCATTTCTTATTGAGAATGGAGGCCAAAGAGCCATTATTCGGCCTTCTCAATACGACCAAGCCAGTTTTTCTCTTCGCCCTTAAATTTTTTTGAAGAAGGGTTCTTCTCAACTGCCGGCATGAAGGGCACATCTCCAAATTTCGCAGACAGTGTACACTGGATGTGCCTGATATGACCCATGGGGTCCACTCTCCCGACAACAGTAACAATATTTTTGATCCCAGCATCCACAATCCCTTTACAAAGCTTAAGTTAATTCATCTTAACCAACACAAGTGTCAAATCATCAATACCTTAAAGAAAATCATTATTTATCCCTAGTTGTTCAAGCTGAATGGATTGTCCCAGAGCAGTACAAGTTACCGAGTTATCTTCATTGAAACACACTTGTTTGTATACAGGAGTTACAAAACCATCTTTTCTGAAATTGCAAATGAATTGGCTGAATATAACTGCCTTTGGTCCAAACAAAGGAATGTTTTTTGACCAACAATATGGAAGATCCAGAGCAACAGAATTCCCATTCACCAACGGGAATGGTTCTATTCTGGCAGATTTAGCAACAGGTTCCTCAAACAAAGATGGAGAATCACTACTGGAGATCGCGTGGTCAGTTACATTATCTCCTCTCTCAATTTCCCTTTCTCCATATCCCAACAATACACCTGACATGAATTTGTATGACGACTGTCGTGGTTTGGGAGTCTTCTTGCTAAGGTAATCAGGGTAACCAGGAAACAATGTTAGCACAGTATTTTTAGCAACCCTGGGTATGCGATAGGGGGACCTAAATGAGATTTTTGAATTAGAGAAAAGTCTTAAATCAGATTAAAGTTATCAGTGGTGGTTCAGTGCAACTGGACTTTGAAAGGGATAATGTGGAGGAATTCAGTATTACGCTTTATGCTACCAACTAAACCTACACAATTTCAATTCTGGCAGACAGCGATAATGTCATGTACTATCTAATCATCATGCATGCTAAGTACACAAACTTTACTAACATTTTCATGGAAACCCAAGGGGATCTTTTTGGTTAATAATTATTACATGATTGTTATTTTTTCTAGTTAAAATAAGTCCTGCTGATCATTATGGAACCGAATTTCACAAACGTGGTGTTAAAGGGTGCAGAAACACATTATCGCTATAATAAAATAAAAATATTTTCACAAAGAGCAATATTTGAACAGTTATGTGTTTATGTAATTTATTTTTTGCGTAGAGCCTTGACACAGGAGTGCTCATAACTCAATGTTCATCGGGTCCTCTGCTCCGATAAAAGCATGAAAATTCACCATAGGAATACTACTTTCTCATACGTAATTTTTAGGAACATTACTGATGGTGACCTGACATGGTTTCACCCCCGCACGGGGGGAAGAGGGTGATCTCTTCCTTTGGGGAGCCGCGCCCCCACGGACCCGAGCCCACCGGGGAGACAACCTCGTTAAAAAACCCGTAGTACGCTTGGGCAGTATCCAGACAGTATGTGAGTCTGCTGTTCTGAGTAGCCATGACATCAGGCATTCGGATTCACCCACGTGTTTGCCGTGCGTGGAGACCCGTACGTGGAGGAGAAGGGGATCCTGGTGGGTGAGTTCTCCGGCACCCAGCCGGGCGTCGGATACTCGGTATGGGCCGGAGTTCAATACCCCACTTCGGCCCTGGATTCTCCGCAAAACGGGCGGCCTCGACCTAGCCAGTCTGGTCAATCGGCTAGCCGCACGACCGGCGGCGGGGGACCGCCGTCGGGGGTCCTTTTAAGGGCTTACCGGTAAACGGTTCGTGTTGGTGGCAAGTACTGGAGATACGGTGGTCTTCGTAGGGCGGCCGAAGGCGTGCGGGTTTAGGAGGGCCCGTGCGCTAGAGGCTCTCACCCAAAAGAGATTCTCCAATCGATGGTGCTATATCCCTTGGGTAGCCCTGGCGACCACACCGGCTCGCGGTGTAGCGCCCCGAATATGTGGCTCCGTGGTGGGTGGGGAGCCCAGGGGATGAAGTTCTTATTTATATGGAGTCTGAAATTCTTCCTCCACCTAAAAGATCCCGCCCGGACACGGGCGGGGGAGAAAAAGTATTTTGTTGTAATAAGCGGTTTTTGACATTGAAATGTTCTAAGGAAGGTGAGAATCTGAAGAAGGTTTCTCCCTTCTTCATTAAAAGAGCTTTGCAAGTGGTCATTCCAGGAGAACCGAATTCTGTAAAAAAACTCCGAGATGGTACCCTATTAATTGAGACAGCTAATAACATCCAAGCGGAAAAACTATTAAAAATGGAAAAGTTGCACGATATCCCAGTTACCGTTGAAATCCACCACAGTTTGAATACTTCCCGAGGAGTGATCAGTCACTACGACCTTCTCTACGTCGAAGTTGACGAAATAAAGAAAGAGATGGCCTCCCAGGGTGTAATTGGCTGTCGCCGACTGACGACCAGGCGAAACGGTGAAATGATCAATACCACCTCTGTAATCCTCACATTTGCTTTGGATAAACTCCCAGACAAAGTCTTCTTGGGTTATGAATCTGTACCCGTGCGACTATTCTTTCCTAACCCGATGCGTTGTTTCCAATGCCAAAAATTCGGCCACATTGCACCGCGATGTGAGGGCAAGAACACCTGCCCGCGCTGTGGCAAGGAGAAACATAATGACGACAAATGTGCTTCCGAACCTCACTGCGTTAATTGCGAGGGTACGCATCCAGCGTACACACGAGAATGCCCTGTGATGAAGGATGAAAGGAAGATAATGGAAATTAAGACCCTGGAAAAAATTCCTTATGCAGAGGCACGGAAGAAATACCGGTTACTAATGGCCCCTACTTTCTCTAAATCCTTTTCGAAAGTCGCTGCAACCCCAAAAGTAATGTGTACCATGGGTACTCAAACAGAAAACAATATCACTATGGAGAGCACAAAAGCACCTGTAAAAGAACAAAAAAACCCAGCCAAACAGGGAAATAAAGTTCCAGACAACAAAAGCAATTTCAAGGCGGTTTCTCATAACAAACCGCCCAGATCCAACTCTGAGGACACTGGAAAAAGGCGAGATAAAACACCTCCACCCACCTGCTCTGGTGATTTAACACCAGATTCAATGGAAGAAGACATATGCGCGGGTTCTTCTGTGAAGAACCCGCCAAAAACCACTGGCTCCACGCCCCCGAGGCGTGATAAAACGCCATCCCCCGGTTCGTCCGGGGTACGCGCACCATCTCCAGTGGAGGCTATGGAAGAGGATGAGAATATCTCTGAGACGGATATCCTCCTCGCCAGACAAAAGGGGAAGAAGCACCGTATAAAAGTTGTAGTTTCAGGCTTAATTTTATGGAATAACATCATAGATGAAAATGACTGGCAATTTTCCTCAAGAATATATTTAAAAAACGACCGGTTTCAGTGTACAACACCATCATCAGGTGATGATGGTGTTGTACACTGAAACCGGTCGTTTTTTAAATATATTCTTGTGGAAAATTGCCAGTCATTTTCATTTATTTAAGAAGCACCGTTTTCGGCGCTGATCCCCCCGATGGACATACGAACTTCAGGTTTTAAACTTGAAATTTTATATTTTTAATGAAATTTATTCTACAGTGGAACTGTAATGGTTTTTATCGTCATAAGGAGGAGCTGAATATTTTAATTCGCGATTTTAATCCGCCCTGCATTTGTCTTCAAGAGACGCATATTAAAACGACGGACAAGGGTATTTTAAAACATTTTAACGTTTTTAGATTTGACGACACCAGTGGCCTCCGGGCCCAAGGTGGAGTGGCAGTTGCCATCCGAGAGGCCCTTTACACCTCTCGTGTGCAACTGAACAGGCCGTTTCAAGCGGTAGCTGTGACCGTGCACGCCCCGGAACCCATAACGTTGTGCAACGTTTATCTTCCAGAGGGAGCACCAGTCACTGAGCGCAACCTAGAGAATCTTGTCCGTCAGCTACCAAAACCTTTTATTCTTTTAGGCGATTTCAATGCCCATGATCGTATGTGGGGAAGCTCCAGGGGACAGCGCAACAGGAGATGGCGGATTTTATCAAATTTTATCGACAATTTTAATGTTTTTGCTAAATACCGAGGAAAAAACTCGTTTTAACAGTTTTAATGGAGAATTCTCATCCATTGACCTTTGTGTACTAGCAGTTTAGTGACGAAATGTCGAATGTCGGTACATACAGACCTATGTGGAAGCGATCACTTTCCCATCCTCATTCGCAAGGAGGGCAGTTTTAATAACACGTTCACCACCCCAAGAAACTGGATCACCCGGAAAGCGGATTGGCCGAATTTTAGAAAACATTTTAATTTTAAACACGATGCCACTATTGACGCAGCACGGAACATCGAAGTGTTGACAGCATCAATAGTTGAGGCTGCAAGTTGCAGCATACCGCGGTCTTCGGGACACGCTCGTCGGCCACCCGTGCCGTGATGGACCGAGGAGTGCGCCAATGCAATTAGATTGCGCAAGCGAGCATTGCGCATTTTTAGCAAATATCCAACGGCAACAAATCTGGCCTCTTTCCGACGTTTGAGGGCAAAAGCTCGGCAAGTCGTGAAGGAAGCAAAGAAGGCTTTCTGGATGGAATTTGTGTCCGGCGTAAATAACAGAACCCCACTTGCACAGGTCTGGAAGAAGGTGCGTAGCATCTGCGGCTCTCGTCAGGAACACGGCGCTTCGATATTGAAGGTCGATGACCGGATGGTGACCTCCCAGCCGGAAATATGTGAAGTGTTTGGTCGTTTACTCGCGAAGACCTGCGGTAACGCCAACTATGATGCAGCGTTCAGAGCGATTAAAGATCGATCCGAAGCTGCCGCTCTGAATTTTAACTTAAATGATACGCGTCCTATTGCTGCCTACAACGAATGCTTCACTATGTGGGAGCTGACCTCCGCAATTGCGGACTCCCGGGACTCCTCCCCAGGAATGGATGGCGTCCACAATGCGTTCATCCGGAATCTTCCCTGGGCCGCATTGTCGGAAGTCCTCCACACCCTCAACCAACTCTGGGTGGAGGGTACTGTCCCACAATCCTGGCGGGAGTCTACAATTGTCCCTATTCTAAAGCCAGGTAAGGAAAGGATTAATCCAAACAACTATAACCCATCTCTCTTACCAGCTGCCTGTGCAAGGTCATGGAAAGAATGGTCAATCGCCGGCTCGTTTGGTGGTTGGAGTGGCGGAACCTACTTGCTAACATCCAGTGTGGTTTTCGGAGGGGAAGATCGACAATTAACTATTTCGTCCGAGCGGATAATTTCATCCAGGAAACCTTTCTTTTGCGCCAACATGTCGTCACAGTCTTCGATCTGGAGAAGGCATACGATAGGGTCTGGCGGCCCAAATTTTAAAGACGGTGCACAGTTGGGGTTTTAGGGGTAACTTACCCATTTTTATTAAAAACTTTTTAACGGACCGGGTATTTAAAGTGAGAGTGGGGAAAAGTCTGTCACAGTTTTACACGCAGGAAAACGGAGTACCCCAGGGCTCCGTTTTAAGTGTCACTCTCTTTGCAATCGCCATCAATGATGTCGTGGATTGTATTAAGGCTCCGGTGATGGGATCATTGTTTGTTGATGACCTGGCTATTTTCTGCCGGTCGTCCAAACTCGTCAGTGCAACCAGAATATTACAACTGACGCTAAATAAACTGGATAAATGGTCTCGCAGCAATGGCTTCCGTTTCTCAGCTGAGAAGACGAAATGCGTTCACTTTCACTGAAAACGGGGATATCATGTTCCACCACTTCTGCGCTTGGGTGGAAGAATCCTTCCATATGTGGAGTCAATACGTTTCCTCGGTATGATATTTGATTACCGACTTAACTGGCGAGAACATGTACGACTGTTAAGTGAAAGATGCCGTCAGGCCTTAAATATTTTAAAAGTTTTAACTAACTCGAACTGGGGTGCAGATCGCACCACGATGCTTTTACTGTACCGTGCCCTCATTAGATCTCGTCTGGACTACGGTTCTTTCGTCTACTCCGGACGAGAGTCGTACCTGAGGCCTTTGACAACGGTTCACAATGCTGGATTGCGGCTGGCCACCGGTGCTTTCAGGACCAGTCCGGTTCTCAGCATTTATGCTGACGCCGGAGAGCCCCCTCTGTATGTCCGCAGGAACATGCTGATGTGCTCCTACGTGGCAAAACTTTTATCAATGACAAAGCATCCATGTTACGATATTGTTTTTAACCCTAGATTTTTAGACAATTTTAACGGACGGAGAAGGGCCACTCGCCATTTAAGCGTACGTTTTAACAATTTTATCGAAGAGAATAATTTCTCTCTTCCGGAAGTATACCCTGTAGGTTATTCCAACCAAGCTCCATGGAATATACCACGGCCAGATATTTACCTTGAACTGAGCAAGTTACAAAAATCCTCCACCATCGATTCAGAATACCAGGTTATGTTCAAGGAAATGCTGAATTCCCACCCGGATACCATCCCTATATATACGGATGGATCCAAGTCCAATTCAGCCTGTGTGTGCGCAGTATACTCCCCTAACAACGGAGTCGTGAAAGCGAAGCTCATTCCGCTGTGTAGTGTTTACACAGCGGAACTGTTCGCTATAAAGATGGCTATCCACGGCATACATGGCTGTAATAAGTCTTTTATAATCTGCACAGACTCTTTAAGCGCATTGAAAGCAGTTTCTGACTTTTCCCCACTCAGTCCTATCGTTCAGGATACACATAATGCCCTTCTTTCTCTTAATAAAAAGGGAATAAGAGTAAGCTTCTCATGGGTTCCTGGGCATGTGGGAATAGACGGAAACGAGAAGGCTGACTCAGCGGCGAAGGAAGCCCTGAACGACCTCGAAGCCTTTTCTTTCCTGGTACCGGCAGAGGACCTTAAGTGTACCCTAAAAAATATATGTGCACAGAGGTGGAAGGACTCGTGGAGGAGCCAAATGAATAACAAATTGCGCTGCCTTAAAACAGATACGCAGGCGTGGGCCTCTTCTGTCAGGAGCTGTCGCAGGGAGGAAGTTGTCATCACGCGACTGAGAATAGGGCACTGTGCCCTGACCCACTCATACCTCTTCACCGAAGAGAAGATCCCACCTCGCTGTGATGAATGCGACTGCCCACTGAGTGTAAGACACATATTGACGGCTTGTGAAAGGTACCAAACTCTCCGAGAAAGATATCACATTAGTGGTGGGCTAGAACAAGTTCTCGGCAATAACACTATTGCCCTCGGTCGCGTAGTCGAATTTTTAAAATGTATTGACATATTTAAGTCACTGTAAAATCTAATGCTTTAATGGGAAACACGCTTTATTTTATTCCTTCTCTGGTATCAAAAAATTTAATTCTTAGATAATAAATATTGAATTCCACTTCCTATACATTTTTATTGACATAAATTAGGTTGCGAGCGGTGCAAAATGACCTTAGCTGTCGACGCACCTGATAAACCTACAACAACTACTACTACTACATGGTATCACAGTATCTGTCCGATTGAGCTTTAAAGACTCGTAAGAAATTAGAATAAGCCATCGTGGCTCGGATTTTCGCTAATGATATGTATCATTAACATGAAAATATAAGGGGGAATAAATATAATTAAAACTATGAAACACTTACCTCTCCAATGATATTTCCATCGCCATCTTTAAAAAGCCTTTTTCTTATAATGTCCTGCGGGGCTAAGTGCTTCTCGCAGACAACCTGTGTCGCCCTTATCACAAAATCCGTTCTTGGTATAGCAGCTTGCCATTTGACACGCTTCTCGGGATCTTTCGGAACGGAAAAAAAGACAATGATGACTTTTTCGACCCGTGTCCTTCCTTGCAACCCGGAGCCACGCAACTGCTCAGCATTGTGAACACCTACATGATAAATGGCATTTTAGGTTCAGTTTTTTCAAAAGCAAGTCACATATCGGTATATAATCAACAGTTATACTCACCGATGAATCAGTTAAAACCTACGGAAAACTGAAAGCCACTCATGGACAAAGATTTTCTAACTTTTCTACTCGAGCACCGTATAAATCGTCTTTCTCACTATGTAATCCTAACGGAAAACTTGGGGTGGGTACTACCAGCGCCACTAAGCAGGAACTACTCTCTCAGCCTCAAGCAGAGTCCTCTGGATGGCCGTTCTCTACACTACTCCCTCATAGGAGGTCCCTGTTCACTTTTAAGAAATGTAGTCTTACAGCTACTTGAAATATAATGGCCACTATGAGGTGTTTCAATTTGTTTGGGTGCTGATTACATAGAATGAAGAAGAAGTCAATTGCATCATACAATGTATCTGTGACACCGACAGATACATTTCTATTGTGCCCAATAACTCATTATTTTTCAACAACTGCTGTCACGCCTTTGCCTGTTTGACTCTCCTGTACTGGGTAATATCGGTCATTTATGTCTACGGAAAACACGGAATCTTCCACTGTCTCATTTCCCCTGATGAGAGACTTGTGGCAGAGATGACAGTCACTCTCATTCACAGCATTTTTCACTATGTTGTGGCTTACATACAACATGGAGGGTAGTTTCCTATCACTAATCTTCAACTCATGCCACATTAAGTTTCTAGTACATGATTCCATGGCTTGTGTGTCAGTGTCAGTGCTACAACCTGGCTGAATCACTGAGATCTATCCTCCTTGAAAGAATGACTCTAGATTAGTCAGTAATTCACAATTATCATTCATGCAGTTTCCTTTATTGTCATTAGAGAGCAAGCCATTCATCACCGCAGTCTTTAAAGCCTGAATGAATTGCCTGCTGTTAGGGGTGTTGTTTGATCCACAGTTCTGCCGATCGACATTGAAGAAATTTTCCAAAGGGTCGTGATATACATTTCTTCCATTGAGATGCCAAAACCTCTTTTCCCTCAACTCTCCCCAAAGCATTGAAAATGCTTTGATGGTAGCTAGCCATCCGTTTTTTAGGGAAGATTTACTTCCTTTGCTTCTCCTAAAACCTTCCACGACTTAACTGTTAGATATGCCATCCTCCAAAATTTTACATGTTCACTTTCATTGGAAATGGAATGCCTAAGGGATTTTTGAGTCATTATTTGATTTGTCTCCATTTAAACTATCAAAAAGCTTGTCGACATCCTCACAAAGGAGTGCTGTTGCCAGGCCATCGTTTTCAATGATGTCTGTTAGAAATAGCAAACTCTGTATTACACTTCAAGACATGGGTTATGGTGACAACAAGCGACGGTCACTCCGTTTTGCTGCGTCCAATTCCGCAAACGTTGTCCCTTCCACTTCACGACGAGCGACGACCAGTCCGGATGCTTCGCGTTGAAATCGCCCCCCGCGATTGTCGGCACGCCGTCTCCGAAGATCGCTTCCAAGTCCCGTGAAGGAAGAATCTTCCCCGGTGGAGAGTACGCGGAAGCGATCCGCAAAGCTGAACCTCCCACGCAGTCGAGCGTGATCGCCGTCGCCTCCAGGGTTGCCAACTGCGGTAGCATGTATCTCTGTGCCGTGAGTCCAACAGCCACCAGTATCGCCGTTCCTCCACCATGTGTGCTCCTATCATCCCGGAAGACATGGTATCCCGGTACCGTCCACCTTGCGTTGCTTCTCAGCCATGTCTCCTGCACCAAAGCTATCTCGCATTTCTGCCGAGACAGAAAGTTGAGAAGCTCCTGAGTCTTCCGCACCACGGCACCACCTGCATTCCAACAGGCTATGGAGAGCGTCTTTCTTGCATTTCGGCGTCTATCCATCAAGTTGTTGCAAAATGGTTGGAAGCTGTTGGAGCGTGGCTGAGAAGGTCAGCAGCTGAGTCTGCAGACTCTCGGTGAGCTCGAGGAGCGCGGCGAGTGCCGTCTCCTTTTTGGTCCTTACAGGGACCGTGGAGCTAGTGCCGGGACTTGAAGCATTTGCGACAGCGGCGCGGAGTTGTTGCTGTACGGCTCTCAGGGGAACCTGGATCGATTCCGCGGTTTCCTGCAGGAGGGCAGAAGCCTGCGGAAGAGAAGAGAGCAGGAAAGGTGTCAGGATCCACGGGAGGAGGAACTTGAAGACGCGGACGCATCGTCGGCCGTTGGCCGGCAGGTCCCTGCCGTTGGACGTCCGTCTTCCACGGGTTCTGCTCTCCCAGTGCTTGAGTACGCTGTGGTGCGTCGGAGGTGTTGGAGGCCGTCCTCTTCTCCTTTGCTGCTGGCGTCTTCTTTCTTACCGCTTTCGCCTCTGCAGCCTTCGTCCGGAGAGCCATCTGCGCCTGCCACTTCGGGCAGTCGTGTGAACACGCAATGTGCGCTCCACCGCAATTGCAGCAGCGCGCAAAAGACTTGTCCGCAGTGCAGTCCGCTCCTGTGTGGTCTCCTGCACACTTGAATCAGCGTGGCAAGGAGCATCATGTAGAACCGTGGTCAAAACGGCTGCATCGGTAGCACATCTGTGGCTCCTTGTGTCTGTATAGACGGTAGGAGCACAGAGCATTTGCCACCGAGCGTATGGCTTTGATGCGGCCAATTGTCCATTCCGCATTCGGAGCAATGGAAACCACAAAGACGCCGATCTTCACCTTCCCCTGTCGGAGTTGGCGGATCTTCCGGGCGACAATGCCCATATCTTGGAGGTCTTGGAGGATGTCATCCGGCTCATGTTGGGATGAGAGACCTCTGATTTGAAATGCAGTAGTTTTTTCATCGCCAATAGCCCAGGTGTTGTACTGCGCATCGGCCCCTGTTTGGGCCAAACGGAGTGCACGGAAGTCTTCCTCCGTCTTCACCTGCACTCTCGTGAGGCCTTCGCCACTGGCAAGAGTGAAGGCCTGGTCCTTCACGTCCGCCTTCACGAACTCGCGAAGACCCTTGGCGCTCTTGACGTCGTAAACGACGATTGCTGGTGGACGACTTTTCTCAACCTGTGGAGCTTTCACGCTAGGTTGAGCTGGCGAGGTAGAAGCGGCGGGTGAAGCCTGCGCTTCCTTGCCCTCTATTGGTGCGGAAATTGGAGGATCCTCCGGAGCAATCGCAGAGAAGCGGTTGCCCGTGAGGATCGACTCCGACGTGTCATCAGACACGCGTCGTCGTTTAAGGCTGGCTTCCTTTACTGTAAGGAAGGGAGAGGCATCTGTTGAGTAGAGGGGCGTGGTCCTGCGATATCCTGCGGATCTCACAAGAGTAAAGCCTTCCCCAGAAGAATGGCTGTGTTCAAAGGCATTAGAGGGAGCGGGAGTGGAGGTGGAGTCCATCTCCTGAGAATCATGTTGCACTCAGCGCGCTGAGTTTTGCCGTTAAGTAAAGTAGGGGCGACGCCCCTGCGTGAGGCGTCGTCCGTAGTCTGAGTCCGTTTGTCAAAATCCAATAGAAGCGAGGGTCGATAAGGCGTAAGTAAACGTATACTTGTAGCAAAAATCCAGAGGTATCGAGACGATTAAGCGCAAATGTAACTTTACCAGCGAAATGCGTGAATGTCGTGTCTCGTTCAGTTCAAGTTCAAAAGTGTTTATTTCCACATTTGCAAATACAGAGAAATAGAAGGATAACAACAATAAAATCAACAAAAAGATACAGAGAATAGAAGAGTAACAAAAAGATAACAAGACAGAAATAACAACGCAAATGTGGACCCTGTTATAGGCTTTCGCCTCTTCAGGGCAGGGTTACACCTCTCACTGGAATAGTTTTCACTGGATTGAAGCGGGGAAGGCTTGAACCGGCATTTGCCCGAGGACGACGGGAAACCCGCGAAAACCGTCGTCAGGTCGTAACAATAGAATAAATAACAATAAAAGAATAAAACAAGGATAAACTTTGAAAATTAACAACGTAAAATATATAGATATGTAAACAATATGGTCTTTGGTAAGTCTCTTTGGAATAATCACTTCACTTCACTGGTTTAGCACTGGGTAGTATGAATTACTTAACATGGATATATAATAAAAGGTAACAGATAACAGATAACAGTGGTATATGGTATATATGGTCTATATATGTCTTTGGCTAATGTCTTTGGTATAGTGTCACTGGTTGCACTGGGGAAATCACTGGTCTTGGGTGGGGGGATCACTGCCGTTGTCTTGATCTTGCGTCTCCGGCTTTTCTTTTTCGGAAGAAGCGGGAGCCCCGGCGTGATGGTGAGTTGGGGTGAAGCAGGAATTACTGGTCGGATGTCAGATGGCGGCAGGATGATCTCAGGGTAGTATAGGTGCATATGGTCGGCGATAAACCTCGGAGTGGAGTACCGCTTCGTTTTGTTCTTTTTGGGGTTGGGTCCATTGCCTGTGGACATCATCTCATGCAGCAGCTCCGGGTTGTTCATGGCGATCCTCCTGGCCGCGTTGCACCGTAGTCGACAAAGCCTGTGGAGAATAGGATCGGTATTAGTTATTTTATATACAGTATTGCTCCGGGTTCGGTAATGCAGATCGAAGGCCTGGCGCAGTACCCGACGCTCAAGGGTTGCGTACGAAAACAAGTTTCGTCGCAATGGGAGGACGGCAAGGGTCGCATACTCCATAACCGGTCTCACGAAAGCCCGGTATAGGAGCATGCAACACCTCGTCAACACCCCACGCCCCCTTGCGTGAACCGCACGAATGAGGTTGCTTCGTCTGCTGCACCTAGCCCGGATCTCGTGCACATGTTTTATTAGGGTAAGGTTCCTGTCGATGGTGACTCCCAAGTATTTGGCCGATCCTGTATCCGCGATCCGTTGGTTCCACAGTTGGATGCTGCATTGTGGTGGCCTCTGTCCTATGGGTTTGGTGATGATGAGCTGGGAGTTTTGTTGCCAACTCAGGAGATCTTCCGGGGCACCACAGTGCAGTGTCATCTGCGTACTGACACAGGGCGACCGGTTTTGCTGTCTCATTAGTCGGCATATCCCAGCAGTAGAGGGTGAATAGTAGGGGGGAAAGGACGGTCCCCTGGGGGACTCCAGCTGTAATGGGGAAGGGTGCAGAGTGGTGTTTACCCACCCTTACCCTGGCTTCCCTATTCACCAAGAAATTGCTGACGATTCTGAGCAGGTTTGTACTCATTCTTGGTATCATTGAAATCTTGAATAGCAATCCCTCATGCCACACGCTGTCGAATGCTCTCTCTATGTCCAGGAACAGAGCCGCAGTGTATCTGTTCCTGTTTATGGCTTCCATGGCGGTACTTGTGAGCAGAGCTAACGGGTCAGTGGTGCATCGGTGGGGTCTGAAGCGATACTGGTGTTGGGGCATGACACCGACGTCTTCATAGAAGTTTGTCATCCTTCTGGCGATAATCCTCTCGAACCATTTCCCTACCGTGCTAGTGAGGCTTATCGGCCTGTAGTTCCCGGCTCTGCTTTTATCTTTGCCCGGCTTGGCAATCATCACCATGGTTGTTCGCTTCCATGTCCTAGGGTAGTGCCCGAGGGCGAGCAGCGTGTTGAATATGTACCTTAATAATGATAAGCATGAGGGGGTCTTTTTGAGATGCAGCATTGTTATTTTGTCTTCTCCGGGGGCTTTGTTCTTCCTGGGCATGGCGTCCATCATGTCTTCTTCTGAAATGGCGCGTATAATGTCGTCGCTTTCCTCTTCGAAGATCTGTAGTGACTCTCTTGGTTGGAGAATTTCCTGGATTTCTTAAAGTCTGGCAGCAACTATCTCTTTCTGTTCTTCCAAGAACAGTGGGTCTTCCATCAGAGAGTATACTTCCGACAGAACCCTCTTAAATTCTTCTGCCTGTCCCTCTGAGTCAGCAATTGGTTCACCATCTGTCCCGATGAGAGAAGTCCTATTTGATTTTAATTGCCCGGTCAGTAGTTTGAATCGTCTCAAGAAGGCGGCTCCGTCCCGGTAGTCGAGTTTTTGGCATGCCTGTTGCCAGCTCCTTTCCTTCTGAGCTATGACCTCTCTCTTGATGAGGGCGTTTATCTTGTTCCATTGCATCTTCACCCACGGGTCCCTCGTCCGTACCCACTGACGGTATATTACCCTCTTGTTCTTAATCATCTTCAGAACGTGCTGAGGCAGGGGGGGTTTGGAGGGATCGATGGTGATGGTGGGTATCTTTTTTGAGGCCTCGGAAAATGCGTCTTCAACTGTTTGAAGGGCCTCGTCCACGTCGTTATGAAGCTCGCTAACCGTCTCAATCTTCGCCTTTACGTCGTCGTTGAAGGTTTCCCAGTCCATCTTGCGGTAGTTAGGCCGGATGTAGGTTCGAGGTGGTAGGTGGGAGGTGAGGGTGAAGGGGAAGGTGAAAGGAAGGTGATCGGACGTGAGGCAATCTCCCACGATCACATTCTCTGCGTAAGCCGCAAGAGCGGCCGACATGATCGCATGATCGGGGAAAGAGCACCCGCGTCCAATGCAGGTTGGGGAGGGGATATCTAGCCTAACTGCCGCATTTCCTAGGATCCAGTTTTCCAGCGTCCTTCCTTTGGCATTCGTGATGTGGTCTCTAAAGGCTGTGTTGCCGGCGTTGAGGTCACCTAGAACAATGAAGGGCATGTTAAGACTAAGTAGGTGGTTGAATGAGGGAAACAGGTAGAATGGCATTTGGTCTAGAGTACACCACACAGATGGCAATTGGTCGGCGTTGCAGTACGACTTTGACCATCACTGCTTCGTTTCCTGGAGGGACGCAGGCTGCGGGAATGTCGATCTGCGTAGCAGGTATGTCTCGCCTGACGAGTACGAGTGTCCCTCCAGATTTGGTGCCTGTCCTCGGGGTGCTGAATTCCTGAAAGAAGGATAGATTAATTTTTGAGTTGGGGCGCAAGTAGGTCTCCACCAACCCCATGATGGCGACCTCTTTTGCCCTCATGTGGAATTCAAGTAGGGGCTTTTTACGCCCCACGGCACCATTAATATTAATGAAAGATAATGAGGACTTAGCAGCCATTGCGTGTGCGGGAAGCGTAGGTGGACGTGACGACAGGATACACGGTGTGGCCGGAGTACACAGGCGTGACTCCTACTCCTAGGACTGCCTTGGCCGCGTTGTCAGCAATGGTTGCCACTTGCTGTCTCTGCATCGGGTGGAGGTTGGTAAAGATGACGGAGAGGAGCCGCAGCAGGTCGCCTCTGGAGACAGTCTCCTTGGTGATGGTGGTGTCCATCTCTACCGCCTGTAAAATAGCAGAATCTGCATTAATGGCAGCCGTGGCGGCAAGCGACTCTGGGGCTGAGGGACGCCGAAGGCATTGCTTATCCCCCGAGCGGTGCTCGCCGCCGCAGTTCCGACAGCGGATTTCCTTTCCTCCGCAGTCACTGGTCCAGTGATTACCGGCACAGTTCCCGCATCGTACCGGGAGGTCAGAGCCGCGGGCCACGTGACCATAAATATGACAACGGGTACACTGTATGGTTTTGGCGGGGGGGGGGGGGCGTTGGAGGCCTCCACACGATATGTTCGGCCCCATATCCTTATACCATCCCGGAGGAGGGCCTGGAACATCTGCATTGGGGGGGCGGCTGTGGTGAGGACACGGACGACTGTAGTTAGTTGGTTGTTCCGCACGCTACGGATCCGCCACGCGTTCTCCACTGGAATGCCTTTCCCTCGCAGCTCGGTGGCCATGTCGTCCACGTTTAATTGGTGGTGGACCCCACTCTGACGTGTGATGACTGGGAACCGGATGCGGTCGGAGGAGGCGCGGCGGGTGCGGGCGGCGTGGCGTTGATGGACTGGCCGGATGTAGCAGCAGTGGATGCAGCGTCAGGGATGGCAGATGATGATGCCGTAGCCGTGGGAAGAGCTGGGGGGTGCCGAGGGTGCAGTAGGCGCGGTGGGTGCGGGCGGAGGTGGTGCGGTGGATGCTGCATGATGGCAAGCGGTGGGCTCAGGTGAGCCAATCACAGTTGGGATGATGTTGACATCCATCGGGATGGGAGCAGGTTCGGTGGAAGGCGCCGCACCCTCTGCGGTAACGGGTGCGGCAAGAAGAGCGTTGCTGCGGAGCGCAGCCTGGTCTTCCGCCGACAGCGCGTTGATCGCTGCGATGATTTTGGTGAGTGAAGTCGGCATATTTCTTTTCAGAAAAGATTGATTGGCAGCCGGAGTCTTCCACAGCAGCGGGGGGGGGCGTGGTGCTTTTTAGCCGCAAACTCAGATGCGCCTTTGTACGCCGAGCGAGGGCTTCGTTCCGGTTTTAGGATGCAAGGGTGGGGCGGCGAGTACGTGACGAAGCCATTCGTCGCGTTGAGGCAGGAGATGAGGGGAGGAGGGGGGAGAGAGAAGGGAGAGGAGGCAGCGTTGCTCTCACTCGGAGACTCCACCACGTGGCGAGGCAGAAGGGGAGAGGAAGAGGGGGGAGAGAGCGTTGACCTCTCACGGTCACTCGGTCGGCTGAGGAGGGGAGGGGAAGAGGGGGAAGGGAGCGTCGTACTCACTCGGCTGGCGTAGGAGGGGAGGGGGTCCCCCTCCACGCTGGGGCGTGAGAGCCACGCAGCTGCAGGGCGGAGAGAAACAATAGCGCGCTCCCGCCCGTCGGGTGGGAGGACACTGGCCGCCTACAAAGGCGGCGAGACGGCAAACAAAGGCACAAAGGCACTTTGTTTCGTAGCAGCTCTGTGGCGGTCCGGCTCTCGTGCCAAGACCGTCGAGAAAGCACTCCCTTGGGAGCGCTGAAAAACCCACACTACTATAAAGGCGGAGCACAGAAAAAGCACATCCTCTCTCTACGGAGGTTAGAGAGCGACTCCTCGTGTCTCGATTCAATTCAATTCAAAAGGTGTTTATTGCCATTGTTATACATTTATACAGGTATTTACAGATATGCACGTATTTATATTTATATATATTTACAACAATAGCCCCTGCTTTAGGATTTCTTCTCTTCAGGGTTAGTCAATAACATTGTGGTTGTTTTAAATTTGTACAGTGAAGCGTGTAGCTGATTAGGTTGAGTTTTGAAGTTTTATTTACGCAGGAACTCTTTTCTTCCGGGATGGCTAGTGGTCTGGCATTTGCCCGAGTCACGAGGGAAACCGGCAAAACCTCGTGCAGACCGCCGTGTTATGCTGATGTAGTATGAAGGTAGTAGGTATTCCAGGAGTTGTATTGAGTGTTGTCGTGGTGTCGGTCCTGGTGATTTGGCTTCCGGAGTGCATTGCGTTCATCGTAGATTTCTGCGTTGGTACTGTTGTCTGGTTCCGGACATGATGCTCGTGTAGTGCTGTGGAGTAAGCTGATATTAATATTCATATTTACAATTTGTACAAGACACATTTTACCAAGCCAATCAGAGATTGTTGTTTTATAGAGTATCATCTTAAAAATTTGAAACATTGCGACTATTTGCCCATTGTCCATAGAATATATGAGTTTAAATGCATGAAAAGTAGAGCAGTTATTTATAAATTAAATTTATAAATTAAATTTAAAGTATGATTATTTACAAATGCATAAAGTTAAGAATTAAGTTGACTTTCTCTTCGTCAGGGCAAAAATAAAATTAATTTTTACTATGGTTTAATATATACAAATATGCGTATTTCAGCGTTTTTAGTTATTGAAGCCTGAAAGGCGTAGTCAAGGTATCTCAGCCTGTCTTTTAAGCCGTTGTCCTCTCCACGGCTGTGAACTGTGAGTTCCAAGAGTACACCGCCTGAACGGAGTACCCAAGGACCTCACGTGCCGCTGCGTCTAGGAACTCTGCCGCTGATGACCGCTCTGCCGGGTGGAGATTCGCCAGCAGAAGACTCAGCAGACGGAGAAGGTCCTTCTTGGAGACCGTCTCTTCTGGTGCTTCTGCTTCTGTAGGAGGAGAAAGAGAAAGAGAACAAGGGATCACCGGTGTTGCCTTGCCCAGCACTGCCGGCTCCTTTGGGCGCTGAGGGCACCGAACGTCACCGGAGTGATGCTCGCCGCCACATTTGGCGCATTTAAGGATCTCCGCCTTGCATCCTGCGGAACGGTGACTCATTCCGCATCGTGCGCAGCAGAGATCTTTCCTGCATTCGTGTGTCCGGTGATCGAAACCGTGACACCTGTGACATTGAGCGGGCTGGGCACGTGGTGGACGGGAGGCCTCCACGCGGTATCTTTTCCCGTAGGAAATGATACCCTCGTGGAGCAGGCGGTGGATGGCTTCCTGGTCCTTGGTTATGACCCTCATCAGGGTCGTGGGTCTGCCCGTCCGGCGTGCGGTGATCCTGTAGACCTTCATCTCCTCGGAGTCGTATCCGGCGAACGACAGGCTCTCCCGCATGTCCTCCTCCGACGTTCCCGTGTCCACTCCTCGGATGACCACTGAAAAGGAGAAAGAACGGGTATTAGTGGTTTCCTGGGCGGGAGGCTTGCGTACGGATACGCAGCACTTCTCGCCCAGGCGGTGGTCCAGCTTGACTTTCTCCTTTCCTTCAAAGAAATGCGAGAACATCGCAGGAATGCGAAGTCTCGCACTTCTCTCTGTCGTAAAAACAGAAACCTCTGCGCAGCGTAGGGAAGGGTAGGTGGAGACGAGTTGGGTATAGAAGGTCTTTTGGGTGGTTTTTTTGGGTAGGAATGTAATAAACACCGAAGTGTCATTACGTAGGAAACGGGGATCGGGTTCGGAGGTCTGCGCAGAGGTCGAGGAGGAGAAACGGGGGGGTTTGGGTGGTGAAGAGAGGCGAGGAGTGAAAGAGGTGGAAGGAGTGGGGGAGGAGGAAGGTTTGGTGGAGGGGGGAGGTTTGGTAGTGGGGGGAGGTTTGGAGGAGGGGGGAGATTTGGAGGAGGTAGCGGGTTTGGAGGTGGGCAGCTGAGCCGCCGGTGCCGTATTCTTCGCCGACGCCGCGGTCGCCGACGCCGCGGTCTTGGCGGCCGGGGACTCCTGAGCGGTGGTGAGGACTCCGGTAACCTTCGCCTTCCCTTTCCTGCTGGCCATCATCCAGCTGATCCCCGAGTCGTCCGGAGACCGACCACGGGAGGACGCCATCTCTTTTTCCCTTTGCCTCGTCCTCTACTTTCTTCGTCCTTCTTCTCTCCTGGTCTCCTGTCTCCTCTGTCAATCCAATCCAATCGTGATGTCCTCTCGTGTCTCGGAAAGTGGCCGCCTTATATAGCGGTGCTGAGGCCTCAAGTTCCCTCTGATTGGTTCTTGGTATTAGCCAATCGGATTCTTCGCAGGACAGGTTTCCAGGTGTTTCCGAGGGAGTAACCGCCATCTCTATTGATGTTATTGTCCACTAGCCGGATCTCTATGGCCTCCTTCGTAATCGTTTCCCAGTATTTCTTTTTACCCTGAAACGTCGGCAGCTATGGAGGAGATTACCCGCTGGAGCACCCGAGCACCCTTCACTACTTTTTAATGTCTGTTAGAAATAGCAAATTCCATATTACACTTCAAGGCATGGGTTATGGTGACACCAAGAGGAAAAACAAATAGCAATGCACTTACTCTTCTGTGTGAGGTACCCTAAAGCTGCCCCAACGTGCCGGCTAAAAATCTCTGCCGCCAGGCTCACCTTCATCTTCTGTTTTCTATGGGGAGCAATTTGTTACACTCTGAAGGTCACCTTCATTCTTTTCTGAGGAGATAAAATTTTTACTATTGTACCCCATTTTTTGACCTCTTATTTTATGATTAACAACTCGTGATGTCTAATTCAATTGACGAATGCAAGAATCAATTAAATCTCTACATTGTTGAATTTATATATTTGTCACAGCCAGTCCCCGTATTTTTCAAGCCGAAAAGTAAAATAAGAAATTGAATGTAATTCACGTTTGCCACTCTCTGCATCCTCCTTCGGGAACCAATCTTCTACAATTATTTCCATCTAATTGAAAAGAAATTACTGTTGAGGCTAAGTATATTAGTACTAAAAGTATATTTATATGATGTCTATTGGGACATGAAAAATAATTTAGTTACATGCTCCACTGCCTCTTGGGGATTTGATGTAGTCGCCTCATCATCTTGCGCCTGAATAAGAGAGAAGAAAATACCTCGAAGGATACAAAATTAAATACAATGATACATTTAATTTCCAAGCCTGCGATATTTTACAATTATATGCAATATTTCACATTGCTTTTCTACTCACCCTGGATGCCTCCAATTCCTCTACAATGGCACTGGACACATTGTCTGAGGCAGATGTGGTTTCACTAGACGTTGAGGCAGTCTGTGAAGAAGGAAATGATGGGGAGGGTCAGGATGAAAGAGGGCATAAGTAAGACCATAGCATGTTTACATGTCATTGCTATCATAATGTAACATAGCTCAACAACATATAATATATAATTTGATACTCACCAGAATACCCTCGCAGAATTCAGGGGTTGGCATGCCAACTGCCATCTCGGTGCCAATAACTGCGAGCCACTTCTCCATTTCGCTTGTTGCGTGTCTCTCGACAGACACCATTGACCCTCGCAGCTTTGGTCCGGACATTCCTTTTCATGTCTTGCTAAGTCTGCTTATGACATTAGCTGATTAGTCCAAGAGGGAAAATATTAAAATTTTTATCTTTAATATCTTTGAATAGCTAACCTTCTTCCACTGTTCTTTATCTTTAAAACCCCCCAGCTCATTAAGCATCGCTAAGAGGGTCCGCCACTGGCGGTGACTCTTTTCAAACCCGAGAGGTCCAGTGAACCTCCCGGCAGCGAAGCTGCTGTGGGTGGACATGTAATCCACTAGCAGCTTCAACTGCCGTTCATTGGCGCTCCCTACTCGGATATTTTTCTTCCTGCAAATATAACAGTGTAAACGTAATCTCATAACGAAGATATAATTTAAGTAAGAAAGCAATTACATTAAGATTTTCTAATTATAGCAACAAAGGGTACCCAATGTCAATAAATCAACCTACAAGGTAATCATGATCATTTTATTAATAAAAATCAGAAGGTAAAAATGTAGAAAACGAAATCAAATCAATGCATCTAAATATTTTATCTCTAGCTCAAGTCACAAAATATCTTCTAATTTACCAAAATTTTCAACAATTCTCCCTTTTCAGTTATACCTACATAGAGGCGCTTAAGTATTATGAAAGTTTGATTTTTCGTTGCGCGAGTCACTTGATAAATACCCTAAGGTTATTGCCGCACGGTTGACATGTCATACATAGATGAAGGATTTGGTGCTTTCCCATTGGATAGAGTATGTAACATATTCTCAATAAATATTTTTGACTTCTTAATAGACGTTAAATTACGTAAACATCCCAAGAACATTTCACTTGTCATATACTGTCGCCTACGAACCCGGCGTTGGTAAGCCAATTTGTCAGCTTCGTCACTTGGTAGGCTCGGAGGTGAAACTAAGAAAGGGAGGGGGTAATGATGGGTGGAAAATTGGGGGGGGGATGTTAAGGGACGGGGAAATGGGGGGGGAAGGGATAACTGCTGAGCTCGTCGGAGCACTTGGTGTGGGGTGGGTTCTTGGTAGGTGTGAGGCATTAACGATCAAAAACACGACGCGTTTCCACGGTCTCCTTTCTTTTGACTTTGGACGGGACGACGTGAGGAAAGGATGGCACGACTGACAAGAAAAGAAACTCGAAAATAAGATTAACAATATACAATTTATTTACTTCAGGCAAAATACGAGAGAACGAGCACATAAAAAAATAGCCTTGTGATGAAAAAAAAACAATTAAACTAATCATCCGTGAGCTCACGTATTATTAAAAAAAAAACAAATCAAAAGACACTTAATCAACATAGGATGATCCCAATAGCTCAAGACATAGTAATGAGCACCCTAATATTATTTTTAAGCACGGCAGTGCGTCTTATTAATGTGATCCAGTCATACACTAGTCTTCTCACAAAATTTACCCTAAAAAAAACAATATTCAGCTCCTATGGTCTGTACTTCTTTCATGTAGGTTCGCTGAAGCACTTGAACATGCACACGGGGAAAAGGGAGGGGTGAGACAAAATGATACGAGTAATTAACTGTGCACTTTCTTCTTGAAGGGGAGGATTGGGACAACTGGGTTTGGTGGTCGCATGGGCGGCGAGATTTTGGACAGTACTTATCGTGGGCAGGAGGAAGCACGGCTACTGGGCAGACACCTTGCGAATGCGACCACTTCTGTATGGCCAGGCTGCGGGATGCGGAACCTCTTCAATATTCGGGCGGCGACTTCTTTCCTTCTAATTTTCCTTCGTCGCTTCACCCTTCCCTTCCGTCGATCAAACCGCTCCAGCCTTTCTCTCCTCGCTCGCTTCCGTCTATCTGCCAAGGGTTTACGCCGATTGCTCTTTCCTCCACGCCGTATAACTTTCGCCACCTTCCTCCAACCAGTCCTCTCCCAAATCAGTCGTCAGAATTTCTCCTCCCGATAGCGCGTGGCTCACGACTTATATACCTTGGCTGGGGTGAAGAGGGGGGGGAATAAGGGAGGTGAGGGGACGTAGCTTCGCCCAAAACAAAAATCACCCATGGCGCACTTGACTCCGGTGGCGACGCAGCTCACGCCGGTGACTTCGGGGCAAAAAGGGGAAGGGGGGGACAAAAGCACTTAGTATCCGGCCGTCTCTAAACTCCGAGGTCGCTCGCCGGTTGTTGAAGGGGAGGGGGGGAGGTGAAAAAAATGAGGAAAGGGAGGGGGGGGAACACTCACATTCACTCACTCAGAAATACACGCCACTGACAAATTTAACAATGAAATGAACAAAAAGAACCATCCTTTTCACTCAGGATACCCACAACCTCGTAACTCGGTCCAAATGGGACCGGTTACAATACATATCGGTCAATTACATTTAATAACATAACTCATGTTACCAGCGAAATATATCGCACCTTGGCCAACGAAGTTTCAATCAATTATTGATTAAAAAGCCAGCTGAATTACGCGTTATAACTTCCTACTAAGTAGTTGAATCATGGAAGAAGTCTTCCATGGTTCGATTAAAAAACTCCGTAAGTGGATTCACTGATACAACTACACCGTAATATTCCGCTTTGATTTACTTCATACTTATTAAGCAACTGTTAACCGCTTACTGACATATTATCAGGGCTGGTTGATCGAGGTAACTTCCACTTATAGTACTATTTCTATAGAGACACTCAGCAGTTAAAGGTTATAACTGAGAATAATTTTTAAAGATCAAATGGATGTCACGCCCGCAGAAACTCCCAGTCGGCACGTGTACATTATAACAAATGCGTGAACACATCCGAGAAAATAATATTTCATTCATTAGCTTAAAAACATGAATATTGTACTTTCCCTTGTGGTGTATCCATTTTGATGCTATTCAAAACACCACTACCAACCCAAATTATGGGCCGCTGTCAAGGATTTTCATTGGCTCTTCAGATCTTCCATTGCTACCAACCTCCGAAGAAGTAGCGATGAGAGGCGATACGCATCTAAGAGTGTGACGTCACACCACGACCGTGATAACCTCAATGACGGTCCCTTACATGATCGCTCGTTGACGCCCAACGTGATAGAAGACCGTCATCGCTATCGATCGCCGCCGTCGCTATCACATTTACATAATCAAGGTGCTGGATGGGACATATGACGTTTCCTCTTTTTTCTGCCTCCCTTGCTTTTTGGGCAGCGTACTTTTTGGTGAATTTTCCAGGACTCTTTGCCGCCAACTTCTTGTGAATGACAGTGTACATTGCTGAGGCTGAGACTATTTGGGATCTATTAGTGAGATAGAATTCTACCCATAGATAGGGAATACCTCTTATGCTAAAAGGGTTAACTTATTGAGCAAGATTTTGGTGGTTGACACTGTCGAAAGCCTTGGAGATGTCGTAAAACAAGCCAAGTACTTCAGTTTTGCGGTCTAGTGCAGTCAAAATTTTGTCGACTACCTGGGCGATAGCAAGACTCAAGAACTTTATAAGAGGACGTTAATATCCTATTTCGACCGTGTCAATGACCGACCAATGGCCGCGCAAGAAATCAAGTTCCAACTTCGGCCGCTAGAGGAGCTGCAATCGCGAGGGAGGCCCTAAGCAGACGTTGCACTGGAAAATCAATGTTATTTCCCAATTGTGTTCTACCTATTTACGGCGAACAATGATGAGTTTTACTGAAAGTTATGACTGAATGCGCCAGATAATAGTCATATCTGTACCCAATGGGATGGAATGACGCAGATGCCTCCGACAGTATAGCTAAGGGAAATTATATTCACACCGGTGCCCTTCGAAAGAAACCGCTGTAACTTTCTGAAAAAAATGAACATCCGCCGATTAACCTCAGGTGCACATTAATAATCAGGAAGACAATCGAGAAATGAGTGATTATTCAAGAAATTTGCAGCATACAACTTTATTTACCATAATTCTTTGCAAGAGTATTTCGAAAACAGATATCAGCTGATGTTCTTGTCAATGTAACACACTTCTTACCCAGGGATGTGACCTGGCACGAAAATGGCATTTTCGGCAACGTTTCGCACCTGAAGTACGAAGTTAACCGTCTACTTGGGACCAGAGGCACAAAATGGTCCGTTTCCACATTTCGTCTGAAATACATTATTAATTGTTCCAATAGAACTCTGATGAAATTTTCCTACTATGGATTCACACCCGCACCCACGGTTTGTAATCACAAACGCGCGTCCACACCCAAGTTACAAATAAATATCCTGTAAGGTTAGGTACATTAAACCAGCATACAGTCATGCACATCACCATAAATGATAAAGGCGCATTTCCTCAGAGTGAAGAGTGAGAAGCAAAGTGCATTCTGCTAAAGACAAAGAAGCGGACTATGGCCCCGGTAAACATATGGCAATGCTCTTGACAACCTACTAGTGGTAGGGTATCAATATCTTCCACTGCTTCCAGTACTTGAAATAGGGAGTCCACATTTAGTTCACAAGTGGAAAGCACCTGGACAGTCTTCATTTCTAAGACACTTATCAAATCATACAGCCTCTTGGATGAATGTGATAAGTGTCCCCTGTTTATATTATGTATGAAGGCATTGTAACCCTCACCATCAGGAGCACCCTCGTAGTGGACGCTCTTTACGCAACATTCACAGCTGGTAAAACGTGTAGCTTTCCTTGCTACATACCCGGAAAAGTACCCCAGCACAAAGTCAGAGGAATGGAGCATATGGTAGTTATGGTCGTCCTCCATTACTACTGGTATGTTTTCAGCCAAGCTCCCCTTATCATTTATGCTGTCCATGATGCCTCTGAGTTTTTCAAGGCGATCCTGTGGATCAGTGATGTCAGCCGTTGACATCAGGGTCCTCAACATATCTCCCCCTGATGCATTACTTCCCTTGGGTGGCTTCACCAGGGAGTTAGTGCTTATCAGTTTAAACATTTGGGCAAACAATACAGAGTCAAGGTGATCGTTTTACCCACAGGCGGAGCGCATCATTCCTAAGGATCTCTGCAAAGATAAGGTTAAAAATGTCTGTCAATTCGTAAACTACAAATTGATATCACTCCAAAATATAATTGGAATAAAAAATTCATTTGAATATGCAAATATGTTCCGCCTACTTCCAAAGCATCATGATTCAATCTGGCTGTCATCAGGTACTCATACCAACATTCTGCTTCTAGAAAGTGATAAAGCTCCAAAGCTGTGCGAATGCTCACTTTAAGGCCTAGTGCAGTGTTCCCTGATAGAAAATAAAAGTTATTTTCCAGTGCAGCCTTTTCCCATTCCTCATTGTCGGTGAGGAAATTTTGAAGTCCCTTAGTAACAGAGTACGAAAGAAATAAAAATTACTCTCCCTACCATACAAAATTCGTTAAGACTACTAAAATAGCAAGAGCTGCAAATTAGGAAAGAGCGATTTAATGTTTAGCAGTGAAAGAGAATTCCCATGCGCAAATGATTCAGAAAGGAATGCAAATTCTGTATTCAAAGTTTCGGATGTGCGCACTTTTAAAATCCAAATTAATAAGCAAATACAATTTATGACTTACATTCTATTTTTCGGATCCCTTCCTCAGTGCCTCTAATGGAGTGCGTGAGTTTAAGGACTGAATGAGGTTCTGCACACGCTGAATTAGTTTGATTGAAGGGTCACAGTCCTCCAAATCATCGTGCCGACCTTTGTAGAACTGCATTGCCGCTGCAACCTTACCACTGAAGAACTAAGATGAGAGAGAGGTTACATTACCTATTTTTCGAAAGACATGTTGCATGTTTTATACAGCACAAGAAGAAGCATTATACCTGAAATGCTCTTCGAACATTCATTTTTTGGTAATTCTTCGGGTGTACGTGGTCCATAGTCAAATAAGGGCAAGCCTTCAACTGGAATCCACATGGATTTTCCAGGTTGACAATAGCCTCCCAGTGCCTGAGTTTGACTATTCCATCCGGTGTCTGCAGAAAATTACATAAATAAGAGCTAATATTGAAAATAAAGTAACAGCAATGCAATTGTACAGAAAAAATCACAGCAAACTTTAACAAGGTGCAATGAAACATGACCAATTATGTATCCTACTTTCATATTTTGATATTTTCAAATCAAAAGTATACAAATACCTACCCAAGTCTCTTCATGTTTCACAAAAAAGTTCCTCACATTCTTTATTATATGTGGGAAGTCTGATGTGAACCAGAGCCTCCTCGATGGATTCAGAGGATGAACGCAGCTGGCATTTGTGGAATCTATTCCGAAGTGCCTCCACATCTTCCTATTCCACTGGGCGCCATCTGTCACAACCAGATCAACGTGGAAATCAGCCTTCTCCAGGAGAATGAGGCACTCCAGTATTAGGCGATGGAGTACCGTGCTTGAGGCACAGCTCTTGCTCAAAAAGCAAGATAGAGCCTGCACCCATCTACCCCTGAATGGCTGGTACATCATTACCAGTGCATGATCTCTCCGCTGATTCTTCTGGTGTTTTGGGGTATGGTCTCCCAAATCCATAAATCCATGTATTTTTAGCTCTTTCCGGTCAAAAGCCACACACTGGGCAAGCTTCATTTCATCAATGAGGAGAGCACCTAGGGAAACAAATTTAGGAAATAAATTGTATATCTTGCATTTATGCAGCAATTAGAAAACATCTATCAACCATCATTGTGATACGTCTCCTCTCCACAGACGGAAGAAGTTGGGCCTTTTCCTTCAAGCAGTTGAGCCTTTTCCTTCAAGCAGTTGAAGGTTGCCTCCTGGAATCCATATGCCCCTTTCACTTTTTCCAAATAACGGCTGAGGGTCTGCGCACTGGGTAAGGCTAGGATGCCATGAGACCTGAGGTGCTCATATGCTTTCCGACTTTTGATCCAAAGTAGGATGCATTCATATACCCAGTTGTTTGTGTAGCGTCTACCTTTTGAGTTTACTCGCTGAGAGGACTCAAAACAGGCTCTAATAGCCTCTTGTTGAGCCACAGGCAGACTAGCTAATTCAGCTCCAGGATATTGCCAGGTTTAGCACTGGTCTGTAACCTCAACTCCTCCATGTGCCTTTTTAAGTCTGAGACCGAGAAATTCATCAATAAGTTAGTGGAGTGATTAAATATACCACTCTGAACCAACTGACAACCATACTATACCTTAGTCAACAGACGTGCAGCCTTGACTCTGCATTTTGTCAATGCAACCTTCAAGCTTTTCCTCCTGACAGTGGACAGATGTTGCCGTCTTTCTCTGTCAGCCAATTGCTTCCTGGCCAGATTTCAGTGGAAGCAACGACTGCTTGGCCTGCTTTGCCTCACAGTAACATCCGGCAGACATTGGATCCCCGTTCTAATCCCATCCCCGTTCGCAACAGCTTCGCGGTTTTGTCGGAGGACAATTCTGGGGGGCCAGTTAGCGAGGTCGTGAACGAACCCCCCGTTACAAGGGACTCAACTCCGAACGGCAGCCGGGCTGGGAGGGCAGGAATAGTATTGTTAGGGAGTTCGAACGTCCGGCGGATTTTCCCCCAGTTGGAGAAGAGGGCAAGGAGAGACGGAGCGGACCAACGGGTCACCTCCTGGTGTACACCAGGAGGAATCGTACCCAATTCTACGGCGGTGGTAAAAGCGGCGGTGAAGTACACGGGCTGCTCTAGACTGCGGGTGGTGGCCCATGTTGGCACCAATGATGCTTCCGAGCGTAGAGCCGATGAGATCTTGGATTCCTTTAGGGATCTAAACTCGGAGGTGGAACGCGTTCGGAGGGGCACTGGTGTCGATCTGCGACTATCCATCTGCAGCATTGTTCCACGGACTGACTGCGGCCCTCGAGTTTGGGACAGGATTGCCTGGGTAAACAAGAGGCTGTGGAAATTCTGTGCGAGCATTGGGGCAGAGTTCGTGGATCTTCGGCCGGTGCTTAGATCATGCCGGGCTCCCCTCAACTCGTCTGGGGTGCATTATTCCAAAGAGGCGTCCGAACGGGTGGCTCGTAGGATTTTTGAGCACTGTAGATATTTTTTAGACTAGAGGATAGGTCATATAGTGGGATTTTTAAATATTTAACCAAACGCAGCCTCCGAGGAAATCCGCATTGCGAAAATTTTCACACCCAAGTAAACTTAGGAGCGCTAAAGCCGGTAACTAGTGGCAATTTTCCTAAAACTCGTACTCCAGTGAAAGAAATTATATCAAATGTAATAAGCACTTCCAGTGAAATTCGCCCACCTAATACCCATAAGCGAGGAAAAGAACCAACCGACACTCAATCGACAAAATATGACATTAACTTTATTGTAGTTAATTGCCGTAGCGTTAAAAACAAGCGCGCTGAAATCGAGCATATATTTCAGGACGCAGACGTGGTCATAGGAACGGAGAGCTGGCTTACTGAGGATTTAAGCGACAGCGAAGTTTTTCCTCCAGGATATAAAATCTACAGATGCGATCGAAGCGATAGGGCAGGTGGCGGAGTTTTTCTAGCAGTTAAATCACATTTACATAGCACCGCCCACGAAATAACTGACAATGAAATAGAAAGCGTGTGGTGTACAATTAAACAACGAAACAAAAGGAGTATACATGTTTGCTATTTCTATAGACCTCCAAACTCCAAAATTGATGCTATTTACCAATTAGATAATCAAATATCCGCATTTACTGTGAGAGACAGTAAAAGTGTAATCATTATTGGGGGAGATTTTAATCTGCCATCTATAAATTGGGATTCTTACACTGTAAAACCGAATTCTAGGAATAGGGAAATCAGCGAGATCTTACTCAACACACTTGCTAATCACTCACTTTCCCAAGTAGTTGACAAGCCTACGAGAGGAAATAAAATATTAGACCTTTTTGCAGTAAGCCATCATAAGTTGATAAAACAGCTCGATATTATTGACGGCATAAGTGATCACAGAGTAATTTTTGCAACCTTAAAAATTGAAGTAGAGTCAGCTGTAAAACCGAAACGCAATATTTATTTATTTGATAAATGCAACTTCATCAAATTTGGCGAGATGCTTAATGATTCGTACACGGATTTCGTAGCTAAAACTGAGGATAAAAGCACTGATGAATCATGGAATTATTTCTTAAAAATTCTACGACGGGGAATCAACGAATATATTCCGCAAAAATTGAAATGCGACAGTAAAGAACCTCGCTGGTATAACAACGATGTTAGGAGGGACCTTAAGAGACAGAGAAAATTGTACAACTTGGTTAAAAAGTTCACTACGGTAGGTGACAAATCGAAGGAACTTGAAGCAAAAGAAAGTTACGCTGCGCAACGCTCAAAAACTAAGAAATCAATGCGTTCTGCATTGCTAAATTTCAAGAAAAAAGTACTTGGTGAATTACTCGAAGAAAATCCGAAATCTTTTTGGTCATATGCGAGAGAGCTTCAGGGAAAATCTTCAACCGTAGATTCGTTATTTGATAAAGATGGCAAACTTGTCACCGAAAATATTGACAAAGCTAACACGTTAAATTCCCACTTCAAAAGTGTATTCACCACAGACGATACTGCATGTAATTTTGAAATACAATTCACTGAGGAACCGATGAAAGAAATCACTATTCAACGTGATGGGATAACTAAACAGCTACAGTCGATAAAAAATAGTAAATCTCCGGGTCCAGAGGGAATACCCGCGCGTGTCCTCAAGGAGTTAGCGCCACAGATCGCACCGTTCTTAAACATCATATTCAAGAAGTCATTGTCTGAAGGAAAGATACCATTAGACTGGAAAATTGCAAACGTTACACCGATATTCAAAAAGGGAAACAGACACGACCCAGGGAACTATCGACCAATTTCATTAACGTCGATTATAGGCAAGATACTCGAACATATCGTCGTTAGCAATATCATGACGTTCCTGGACAGTCGTAACGTCCTCCATGGCTGTCAGCACGGCTTCCGGAAAGGTAGATCATGTGAAACACAACTCGCGCTCTTTCTTCATGACGTTCTCAAATCTGGTGAATCGAAAAGACAAGTTGACGCATTATTTCTAGATTTTAAGAAAGCTTTCGACACGGTACCTCATAACAAACTTTTATACAAATTACAGTCATGCGGCCTAAACGAAACAGTAGTAAACTGGATACGCGACTTTCTGAGTGATCGTAAGCAAAAGGTAGTTCTTGACGGAATTAGCTCTGATGTCGTTAAAGTGACATCAGGTGTCCCGCAAGGAAGCGTGATCGGACCCCTTTTGTTCATTATATATATAAATGATCTATGCTCTCGAATTAGCAGTAAAATACGTTTATTTGCCGACGACGCTGTCATCTATCGTGAAATTAGTGATCACTCTGACTTTGAAATTCTATCATCGGATTTAAACAACGTTCATGAGTGGAGCCAAGAGTGGGGACTCGAACTTAATCTAAGCAAATGCACGGTGGTACAATTCTTGCGGAGGTCGTCCAACTATTCCCATGTATATGCTGTGGATGGTGTTAACATAAAGGCGACAGATGAAGTGAAGTATCTAGGAGTTACGATAACTTCGGACCTATCGTGGGGAGCACATATAAGAAATATTTGTGGCAGAGCTCTGAAGAAGCTAGGATTCGTCAAGCGTATTGTGGGAAGATTTTCGGATGAAAAAGTAAAAGAGAGGTGCTATTTCGCACTCGTCCGGCCACACCTTGAATATGCAGCGAGCATATGGGATCCGGTGCAGAAAGACTTAGTCCGGGAACTTAATAAAATACAAAGGAAAGCTGCGCGATTCGTCAAAAACAGCTACGGGCGTACTGACAGCGTTACACAGATGTTAAACGAATTAGGCTGGGAACCGCTAGAGACTCGGAGGCTACGCGCTAGGCTTAGATTGCTTGAACAATTGAGAATAGATATCTTCCAGAGCGACACGGAGAACATCATATTAGAACCCCACTATATTTCCAGGTCCGACAGAAACGATAAATTAAGAGAGATATTTTGCCGAACGGATAGGTATGGGAATTCGTTTTTCCCCCGAACAATAAGGGACTATAATAAATGCTAGGCGTAATTTCATTAGAGTGTTTCCCTTTTATCTTTAAACGGCTGGTGTCCTAACACCCCCTGCCACACGCCTATTGAGGCGGCTTGCGGGGTAATATGTAGATGTAGATGGATATGCCCCATAAAAAAATGTGAACACATAGTGGGTGTTAGTTATAAAACTGTAAAAGCACTAGGTCTTAAATAAGTTGCTGATGCTGTACAGTATATTACTCAGGCAAAAACAAAACATAGTTTAGTATTAAATAACATTATTCCATAAACAAAATAAAAGTTTAAGAACATAAAACAACATGCAAATACTTACACAAGTCCTATAAATGCCCCCTGGCAGCAAGAATTAGACAATAACAGTGATTTATGTCAAAACCAATTGGAAGGAGAGTAAAGAGGAAGGGTTCCTTGATCATTAGGTTGGAAGTAGAGTAGGAAAGGCAATGAGTAGAAAAATTATAATTCCTCAAATCCTTATGCCCAAAAAATGGTAAAAAAAGATAACATCCACACCACTGGAATACATTTAATACTGCCGAATGAAAAGGGTCACGGTGTAACAATTAGGGAAATTAATGAACCAGATGAAATCAGAATGGCCATGTTAGAATTAGAGTGGATAAAATAATTAAATTACTTGTACACTTTAAAATTAGAGTTGTGTGAGGCAATTATGTTATTGTTGATTTACACAATAGCATTAGGAGTAGGATAGGAGAAGGTAGCTAATGACATTTTGGTGGAAATGTGCATCATTGCCAACTTCCCAGAAGATGTAGCAGTCTCATATTTACACATAGGTTCAACTGTATCCGGCGAGATGTCGTGGAACAGCATCTTATAATAAATCTTAAAACTGTAGTAATATCCACATTTTTTATTTTAATTTTGAAATGTATTGCAATAAAAAGGAAACTAAGTGGGCAGTACAAAAGTTTTAGCATTCATTATGTTCACGATTACAATTTCAAAGCTGTTTGGCACCTAGCATAACAGAAGCAAGCAAAAACAAGTGACACAATGGAAGTCAATGAAGGAGCAAACTTAAACATTCAAATAGTAATTGGCATACTTGCTTGAACATAAAAATAATATTGTGATAGCACGAATGGAAATATATACCTACATTAAATAAAAAAGTGGAAAGGAAAAAGTAATCTTATACGCATAAACTGAAAAGGATGTAATTCTACACGCACAGGCAAAAGATAACAATGATGTAGATTTCTTTGAATAGGGTATGTATGCAAGATAGAGATAGGTTGAAGAAATTATATTCCGGGAAATTGTTTCTGGCTACAGCTATCCATAAATTTACATAGGTAACAGTAATCATCAAAAGAATTTTGAAACTTCCTCAACATTTAATTTAAAAAACCTACTACCTACTGCAAACAAATGCGTAGGCATTAATTTTATTCAATCAGCCTTGATAGAAACAGCATGAAACACACTCAAATGATTAATTCAATACACACAAACAAACATGATTAATTATACACGGCCTCAAATAAATTTAGCAACGATTGATGGAAATATGCAATAATTCAACATTGGTAATCGAGATAATTACTTAGTTATAGAAAATACCTGTGGTCATCGCGCACTCCTTGACAAAAACGCAGGTTGTCGATGGCACCAATGAGGTCCAGAACATCTTGCCTGTTCTTGACTTCCTCTACCGCATTGAGTTTAACCTCCTGACTCTTGAGTATAACCTACGAAAATGCAAAAAAATGGAAGAATAACGGGGAATAATCAAGGTGCTTGACTATTTTATGTTGGTACATTACATTAAACTTCAGATGGTAATACAAAAACAAAGGAACGTACCTTGTAACTCAGATCCTCCGCAATAACAACGGTTTTTTCAGTGAGAAAATCCACCCCCACATGGAGGAAAACAACACTGACTCCCACTCGAGCAGATGTCTAGCTAGGCTTCGGCAGCTTTAGCGTCCCCAGAGACTCAACTAGGGCACTCAAACTATACAAATTTCCAGATTTGCATCCCAACTCGTCCGCAGGAGTATTAATGTTCACTGCCACGTCCGCCAAATAATGCAGGAAATTCAGATTGCCGTAATCCGCCTCCTCGGTTACATCTGGTGGATTTCTTACCTCATCGGCATTCCCCGCCAACACGTCAAAATTGTCGTTGCCCGACTCCACCGGTGTCTCTGGTACCTCTTCCAAATTCTGCCCTCCAATCTCCGAGAACTTCCTTTCAGCGGGTGGTTTCCTCGTCTTACTCTCCTTCGAAAGGTACCTGGGCAAATTTGGGAAGATCGTTGGGACTGCCTCACATTTAAGGAGGGGGGCTCCTCTTTCCATTTTACAAATGGTCCCATCAGGCATTCGAGTTTCGTACGAACGAATGATGTCTTCAGGGCGAAAGTGTAGCTCACACGATCGGTTAGAGCCAAAACCTTATTCTTCCTTGGAATAGCCTTCCTCCATTTTTCAAGCTGGGACTCGGACTGAAAAAGTTTTGACATAATATAAAAAAATTCGGTATTTATATAATTAATAAAAATACTGGGAATTAACGCACAAAATTAGGAGCTTAATAACTTCAGATTTGCTTGCGATCGCATTGGCTGCCGCAATGGCGGACGATAATGACCCACATGTACTTACTTAGGCTTTAAACAAACTCCTGTTCTTCACACCCTGAATTTTATTGTTCCTCTTCGTACATGCGTTACCAGTACAGCACCCTGGTAAGACAGTTTCTTAAACCCATTTTTTCCTGAATAATCTTCGACTTTCCAAGAGACGCTCAATTCACCATCATTACAGCTAACGACAAAATGACAATGAAGAGGCTCCCTCGGAATACCAGCGCTAAATATTAGCAGGTTTAGAAACCACATTAAATCGCGACCCGTAACTTGAGCAAATGACGATCGGAAGCGCACCAAGATTTCCGTCCTCATTGTAAGGTTCTTGGCAATACTAGTAGATCTTTGCTTGCGGAAGCCATATTGAAAAGCTGATAAGAAGTTGTTTGACTCTAGGAAAGAGGTCAATCTTCTGCAAAAAAATTAATTCAAAAGCCTTACCGAACTGATTTATGAGTGAAATTGGTCGATAGGAGCTGAAATCATGGCTAGAGCCCTTTTTCTTATAAAGGGGAATTACTTTAGACTCCTTTAGACATTCAGGAAAGGTTCCTTATTTTAATGAGGTGTTAACAAGGAAAACAAGAGGGATTTAATATAGTTATAAGACAGGCTTATTAAATGATAAGGAATTTCATCAGTACCTGCACAAAATTTAGAGCCAGACTTAAGGATAATAGAGGTGAACTCAGATTCAGAGCAGGGGTTAAGGAATAATGATGCTGTTGATGGATGGGGTTGGTTAGATGGACAATCAGGGGTGGAAGATGCACCGGAGGGTTGAGAGAAGTGATCATTAAATGCTGAAGCTAATTGAGAAAAATCATTAATTAAATTACCAGATTCATCATTTAGCTGGAGGTGAGTGGGTTTCTGCTTCATTTTGGAACTGTTTATAATTTTCCCAATGGCTTTGGACTTATTATCAGCAGAAGCAATTCGTTGGTTATTAAAGTTATGTCTAGCTTCTGAGATCATTTTTCTGCATTGCCATTTCAGATCATTGTACTGAAATTTGAGTTCAGGGTTATTGGAGTGTTTGCAAGTGTGTGCAGTATTTCTCAGAAGGCCAGAAAAATAACGAATTTCGTTGGTGATCCAAGGATTACAGGAGCGGATTTTATCTTTCTTCTAGTCACAGGAAAAGAGAAATCAAAGACAGCTAAGAATTTTTTGTAGAAGAAATCGAAGCTAGGGTTGAGATCATTGGAGGAGTAAACATCAGTCCCAAGTCTCATTTTCAAGTAATTGATGAAAGTAGCCATGTTTGAGACAGACCAGGAGCGACCTAAGCGATATTCAACCCGCGGAGTAGATGGCGCTGAAAAAGTAGCAACAAGGGGATAATGGTTTGAAAGGTCACACGTGAGAATCTTGGACACAACTAGAGTCAAAATTGGTAATGATATTACCTAGTAAAGAAGAGGAATGGCCTGTTACACGGGTGGGTTGATCAATGAGAGGAGATAGATAATAAGACTTCAAAAGGCAGAGAAAGTCCTTCTGATCCTTAGAGTCAGTAGAAAGATCCACATTATGATCATTAATTGATCAGGTCTGGCGTAAAGTATTTGCTCCAATATGGTGTGGAGATTTTCCAAAAAAAGTCGAAAACATCCAATAGGAGACCTATACAAAGATAAAATACAAATAGAATGATAACCAAGACAACATTAGCCAAAGAGCATTCAAATACACGTAAAATCAACAAGTGACTAAAGGAGAGATATGAGGAGGGGTTTCAAGGCCCTCTTTCAGCATAATCATGACGCCGCCATTCTTGAGAGATTTCCAACAATAGGCATCAGCAACCACATACCCATGGGCTCCAAAGTAGGGTAGTAGAACATCCTTAAGCCAGTGTTCACATATGCACACAACGTTCGGGGCCACTTCAGCTAATAGAGTTTCTAGCTCACAATTTATTACAAATTCACTGAACATTGGCGTGAAAAACAAAAAATGCACTTAGCTTATGCAGCTCAGAGTATGTAGCTACCATATGAAGATCACTATTGAGTGACAAGCACGCACTGCCGGGTCAGTTAACCCGGTGTGATATTCGCGCGAGCTTTCCGAAAAAAATACGGCCTCGCCAGGACATTTTCAGGCCAGAAGGATGGAGTGGATAAAGTATCTTCAAGGCTATCATCGACCGACACTCGAAAGGACGCATATGCCCCTTTCGTCGCTTTCAATTGATCGATCTCGACAACCTTAGCTGGGATTTTCTTAAGAACATAGTCCTTAACCATCTGAGGTGTAGTATTCTCCATAAAATTCCAGACATGAATGTGCTTTTTCCTCGGGATGCCAGATAAAGGCCCCTCAGTAGTAGCAGTTCGAACGATTACCTTAGATTTTCTCTTTCCTCTGCTCCCGAGTACTTTCACCCAATTTCCTTCGCGAGAATCCTGCTCAAGCGACGGAGATTCATTTTTACCCTTTGAGTTTACGGCGTCACTGACGTCTTGCACTCGCGACTCAGAAGACGTAATTGAGTTCGAGACAAAATTTACGTTAAGCTGCGGGGGAGTAGCTGAATCAGGTATCAAGGACGCAATTGATGAGGCGGCACACTGTTTAACGAAATTATCACGGACATATGAGGGGGCTGGTATTGGTATAGCATTGGTAGCTGAATTATGATTTGAACTAGCACTATCTTTCACAGGGAGGTGTCGAGTATTTCCACTGGGATAGTCCACACCAATCATTTTCGAATTAGGAGGACACGTATGAACACTTGCAGAAGTAAAAGCAGCCACAGATGGAGTTGAAGCCGAACTGCTTGAAGCCGAACTGCTTTGATCCGACGTAATTTGGGCCGAGGCCGGTAGACACAAACGCATTTCTTCCTTGAGGTTTTGAATTTCCTCCGATTGCTGGCTATTAATCCTTTGCAGGCTTCAATAGCTAGACACAGGTCACGTACAGTGGAGGTAAGATCAGTTTGGGATGAGGCAACTTTATCAAGCGTACTTAGTATACCTTGGAAATGCTGGGAGGTAATAGCGACACAATTTTTGCATCGAAATGCATGTTTCTGAGACCTTTTCAGGGATGCACAAGAAGAAGAATTAAGGCCAGTGCACTTAAATGATATTCCGACGAACAGCCGAACTCGAAGATAATTATATCCTCCTCAGATTATAAAATTTCATCGCACGATGCAGAGTTACAGGATGCCAGGTCCGCCATTTTGGATAAAAAATTGAGTGTGCTTAGGACCACGCGCTGGAAGTGAAAACTTCTTTGACCGATTTATATTCCCATATAAATCTGAATAAAAAATGAGAAAAAGGTACAATAATTCTTTAAAATGGATATTCCATTTCGGTCAATTTTATTTTTTCTTGACAAAATAGGTATTTTTCTGAAAAATAGGTATTGTCCATACGTCTGAATAATATAACACTCATTTATATCTCTTATGTTAATTATATTTCTATTCTAATTAACAATTCTCATTATCATTGGTTACATCTTCAATCACCATTTTCATAATTTTCTCGCATGTTATTTTCATTAATCTCATGAATAATTTGACTTACTTCATTACTATTTCTACGGAATTCTAGGAAAGAAACTATTGGCTTATGATAGCTAAAGTAACTAATAACCTTTGAATTTCAAGATTCGGTAAAGAATACGAACAGGGAAATATGGTACGCGATTTAAACGGTGCACTTTTCCCGCTTGTCCTACCATCTGGTGGCAGTTATGCGCACTGTTAGGAAAGCGGTGCTGCTGTCTGACGACGGTATCGGAAACACGTCGCCGAAGCAAAATGTGTGGTACGGTACGTGACGCGAGTTTGCTCTTTTTCCCCTGTTCATAGTTGCCAAAAGTTCCCAACGGGCCAAAAGAAGTTATCACTTCAAAAAAGGGGAATGCATGAGCTTTAGATGGCGGCGGAAATCAGCCAATGTGAACACGTCTTTTGAAACCATGACGTCAGGACGCTCTCTGTCGCTGACTAGCGCTGAATCGCTGCAAAGTAAATAAATAAATAAAAATTTTATTGTCATTAAGCCTTAACAACAATAGACAAAGTCAAGCTTAAATCTACAAAGATAATATAAAGTATACATTGTAATAAATCAATATTAATAAGAATAATGGCTATATACAAGTTGAACAAAAAACATTACACAAAATGTAAATACAATTTCCTTTAAACATTGACAATATTTATAACAATCAAGCAACTTTATCATTGAAACAGTAAGCAATGTAAAATAAATTCATAAATTAAATTGGATTTACACACAGATCAAGAAGAAAAAAATAAAACAACTTTTACATTGAGATTTATTTGATGGACACAAACCTAAGTTTTAATCCTATTTATTACACCTCTATATTTTGGTTTCAAAAAATTACTGCAAAGAATAAAAAGGTCTTGAAACAATCCAATCGAACATTTATTCTTAAACTTATCTTATGGGATATTAACCATATAACAAGGGAACTTATTGTAAGTTCTCATCCCACTGCTCTTATAACTATATATTGACTTAGACAATCTGCAGTATGGTAAATTCAGTTTGTTGCTGTTCCTAGTTTTATGATAATTTTGTCTATGAAGTAAGTTAGGTAAGTTATTCTTTGTATACAATAAAACGGAATAAATATATAAGTGAACAACTGTCAAAATTGAAGTTCAATAAACAAAGGCTTTCAAAGTGCTAATCTATCAACATTCATCATAATTCTGATTATTTTCTTCTGCAACAAAAGAATTTCATTCATTCGACTAAAGTTACCCCAAATTACAATTCCATAGGTGACTATACTTTGGAAAAAGGCAAAACAAGCAGTCCGCACATAATGATCTGAAACATGATTTTTCAATTGTTTTAATAAAAAAATAACCCTAGAGAGTTTTCCTGTTATGTAATCAATGTGGTACTCCCAAGAGAGTTTACAGTCTATTAGTACTCCTAAAAGCTTAACATGAGTCAGACAATTATCTATTGGTGAGTTTCTTAAACTAAAATACAACTATTGGGTCTTATTTTGATTTAACATAAACCCGTTGGCTTGAAACCATAAAGCGGCTTGTGTCATTGTATTTTATTTTGTATTTTTAAGAATTTGAAAATTTGAACAGTTAAAAAAAAAGTAGTGTCATCAGCATACAAAATGGAGTGAGTATTAAGTGAATAAGACGTCATTAATCATTACTACAAATAAAAGAGGACCCAAAACTGAATCTTGTGGCACCAAAATCAACGCATGCCACACCAGAATTAATTTTATTTACACAGACCACTTGCTTTCGGTTTTCCAGATAAGAATCGACCAGTATCCAGCTAGTACCCAAGCAGAGCCAAAGTGCATTAAATGTGCATTTAATATTAATTTGTAACTGCATTAAATTTACATTGAAAATGTGCATTGAAAGCACATTTTGTCCACACTTTTTAGGCGCATTAAATGTGCATTACGAATGCATTTTAAACCTGCATTTAACATACATTAAATGTGCATTATGAATGCACTTAAACCTGCTTTCTATGTACATTAAAGGTACATTATGAATGTACTTACTCCTGCATTTCCAGTACATTGCATGCTAACTAAGAGTTAACATTAATCCTGCGTTTAGTAACACATATGGAGACAAATAAGAGGTTTTTGTGGTAATGTGCAGCGCTAACATCTTCCAAATTATTCTCAATCCTTTCCATCTGGTCAAAAATAATGTTGGCAGAAATACAGTTTGCATTTCTTGCCAGACTACACAGTACACATGCGGAGGGAATGGTATGAGGGCTGAGAGTGGGGGAGCTTCAGAAAAGGATTTAATTAATAAATAAAACTTGGGAAGATATTCTATGAAAAATGAGTCAAACCAAAAATGGAGAGTTTGGGAGGGGGAATTAACCAGGATAGGGAAAAATTAAATTAGTTAGGAGCTCTTCTTGAAAATGTATCACTATGAAAAGGAACTTTGTTATTAAAAAAAAGAATGGGTCAAAAGTATGTCCAAGAAGTCAGAAGTTTCCAAAAGGATAGGAAATTGCGGAAAGAAATGAAGAGTAGGCTTGAGCAGGTAAGTAGAAGAAGAGAGAATAGATTAGAAGGATAGGATGCAGGGAGAGGTAAAGGGAGAAAGAATGGGATTTAAAATGGAATGATGAGACGTAGGAATAGCCAATGGTAATGTCGAGTAGGAAGTACCCATGAACAAGCTTCACTGCAGAACACCATGCAATTAATACTTCAAAATTAGGTGTAGTAAGGTGGTAAAAGAACAAGTTCCATTCAGGATTACTCCAATTTTACTGGCCATAACCCAACAGCACAATTTTACAATGTGTTAAAAACAGCACAATTCTAGCCAATTTAGGTACAATTTAATACTTCAGTCTGGATCTGTTCCTTTTTATGTGATATATTATTGCGCAGCAAACAGCTCAGAATCTTGGATATAGCCTTGGAGTCACATGTTGGATATTTAAATAATACTGTATATGTGAAGAAAAATTACAGACAAGAGGTTTTTAATCACTACAACTATTCTGGCCGATATAAACTCCTCATTTGGGAAGTTGATTCACACAGAGATGGGCAAAATGCATCTCAAATGTATTTTAGATACAAATTACTATTAAAATCTGTATTTCAAATACAAAATACTAATTACTTTTAAAAACTGTGTTTTTGATACAAAATACAAAGGTAATTTCAAAATACATTCCCTAAAATACAAAAAACATACCTCTACCACTTTGAAATTTAAAATTCTCACCTGGTAAAAATTAAAGTCAATTCAAATATGAACTATTCTTTAAAATGAATGGCTCAAAACATTCTTACCACATTTATACGTAGCTAGCTATTAAACCATTATCCAGGGAAAATGTCTAAAATAATATGGAGAATATATGGTATTACATTTATCCATTTCACTACAATCTCACAAACAAAAAATGTTCATTTCCCTTCAAAAGCAATAATGCTTAAACGTGGAGTCTGCTAAATTATTTCTTTTGCAGTTTTGAATAAATCCTGCAAAATAAAATAATCTTTCCACAGGAGCACTGGATGTGAGGCCAGTGTTATAACGCACAAACAACTTTTTTTACTGCTGGATATTCATTTAATGATGACAGACATTTCGATTTCTCACTAAGAAATTGCAATATTTCAACTTCATTCCTATTTACAACATGGAATGATGAATGTCCCTTTTCATCCGAAAAGGCATAGAAGTCCTCATCTGAAGAATTTCCATCATTTCTAGAGCAGAGAACTTCAGGATTCAGTTTTTTAGCGGCATTTATTAGCATCTGCTTAAGGTGCTCTCTTAATTCCTCCCGTTCGTTTGGAAGCCACCTCATCCTGAAGAAAGGGTGGGTACAAGAAGCCAAAATTGCATCATTAACTTCCGCTGAAAGAAGATATGAACGATAGCGCTGCGAAAGACATTAAAATGACAAATACGGCACTTATCATAATTACGGATGAGTACCTCGTTTCCTTAGACAGGCATAACAGACGACAATAGTAAATAATCGAAGTTTTCCCCTTCTACATGAAGCAAAATAAGTTAAATTAGAAAGGGGAATTCTTTTATGAAATCATCTTTTAACAACAAAACATATTGTTCTTGCCCTGGTCTTGGTTTCCCATTTACATCAGCAAAACCATGCCAATGTGTGTCATATCCTTGTCATAACTAAAAGACGTCGCTTGTCGATTCTGTAGTTGTTATATTTTCGTCTGTTATGGTGACCCCAGCTAACAAAATACCCATCCCTAATCAAGGTGTGTCGTATTTTTCATAATTTAACTTTAGTCGCACTGCTTTCATCCATATTTATTATTGTTCAGAATGTGAAATAAGTTGTCGGTCATAAGGTTGGTGACCATCTGACAAAATCAGACGATTTCATGAAACCCTACCATCCTGCAAAATAAAATAATCTTTCCACAGAAGCAATATGATATTGTATTATGGGTAGTTTTAAATGATTCTCTTGAAGCATATAATTAGAACACTAACTGGGTGTAGCATGAATCACAGTGTTTTTTTGTTTATTATGATTTAGTTCTACACATAACCTATGTTTAACTGTTTGAGTTCCAGCAATTATGTTATTGTTTTTTATGCCTCTCAAAGTTTTCTCTCTAGTAGAGGAATAGCGAATGTATGTAACATAATAATTTCATCATGTATAGGTACTATGTAGTTGTCCAATCCCGATTGAGAGAAACCTATACTAAAAGAGAAAAACATGATCTCTCCTGAATTGTATGCAAGTCACATTGTCAAAATTAACCAAAGTTATATTGAAATTTTGCACAGATTTCCCGATTCATCTATAATTTTAATGTATGGAAGTTGTGATGATATTTTATTTTATCAATCGTTGGTCCTTCGGGAGTATAATATAAATGATAACGCTATGTTCCCGGATACTCGTAATACTTTATTCTGACGGACACGATTTCAATATGGTCACCATTACCAGCTATACTTCCGGGGCCAACCGGAAATATTAATCCTTCAGGGGTACCAACTCACACTGACTGTGGAGGGGAACCACCCAAAGGGTACGCTACAACAGTTTTGATGTCTTATATTGCTAAATTTCTTCTATTTTCAATCATATTGGTGAGAAGGTAAAAATTATGTTTTTCATTACTACATAAATGCAATGAAAGTAGGCCAATTTTGTGACATTAAATGTAACGGTATATTTTCACTTTTATACATTAAAAAGTACAATACTTACTTACTAAAGCTGAAGAATCAGACAATAGTTTAAAATCTATGGAAAGTGAACATTTAAAAAAGTTATGGAATATTATACAACATACCTGTGGCATTTCTGGGAGTACCCACAAAAATATGGAGGCACTCAAAGGGTTTAAGTGCCTAGTAAGTACTTTAGACACATATGGAATATGATCTGTGCTACCTATACAATTATTCATCTTGACTTTCTCATCCACAGCATACACCTCCTGTGGAAGTGGACTTGGAGGAGGACATCCCCAACTTTGAGGAAGGGAGGAAGGAGCGGCTGGTCCGTCCGCGTTATTGGACATAGTGTTCCTGGAAGATACCCCAGAGGGAGAAAGGTGCCAGGAGTGAAACTCCGTCTCCTGGTACATCACCAGGGGCATCAAAGAGGAGTATGATTACATCCCCTCCAGAGTCCTCTCTACTGGCGACGGCAGCAGAGGCTCTGGGGGGTATTTCTAAAAAATTAGAACGTGCACAGGATGAGGATATGGAGGCCTCATTTGGGTAGTACGTGGGAAACCGGCTGAGGCTGGTGAAGAATACTTCCCTAAAAAATGAAATAATTTTTGAAATTGAATAAATATTTTATGAAAAAACAAAATAAAGATCTGTTACAGAATATTTCAGTCGTTAAAATAATTTTAAATTCATCCCTGATATGAATAGTGAACTTCGCTGGTCTACTCCCTGCTTGTAAGGACAGCTGATGTGAATTGCAGTCTTCCTCTGGGGTAATCGTTGAAGACATTCACATAATTAACAAAGAAAAATTTGCAGAACTGAACAAGTGTTGTGTACTCACCCTTCTTTGGACTTAGTTTGATTAGTATAAGGAAAACATAAAAACAATTGCTAAGGAGACCAAAAGCATTCTCTACTTCCTGGAGAAAGGCTGTAATTAAAATGTCTGTTCCTCGGTTAAACCCGTATTTTTGGAAAGGGCTTTAAAATAAATGTGGTCATAGGGAATGCATCGTCTGGCACAAACACATAGGGCACCTACTACTGTCTGTTGGGAAATTATTTGTTCAGAGGGAAGTTGAGAGAATTTGAATCCATTGCTCTTAAAAGTGAACTTTCACAACACCTCTATCACATATTCTTCCATTGACCGTAATATCAACATAGAGAAAACCTTCATCTCTTACGTTCGAACAAAACTCAGACCATATGCTAACTCATCTGACGATTGAGATTCAGGACTAGATGCTAACTTGCGAGCAATGTTCATCTACATCTACATACTACCCCGCAAGCCGCCTCAATAGGCGTGTGGCGGGGGGTGTTAGGACACCAGCCGTTTACATATAAATAGGAAACGCTCTAATGAAATTACGCCTTGCATTAAAGTCCTTTATTGTTCGGGGGAAAAATGAATTCCCATACCTATCCGTTCGGCAAAATATCTCTCTTAATTTATCGTTTCTGTCTGACCTGGAAATATAGTGGGGTTCTAATATGATGTTCTCCGTGCCGCTCTGAAAGATATCTATTCTCAATTGCTCAAGTAATCTAAGCCTAGCGCGCAGCCTCAGAGTCTCTAGCGGCTCCCAGCCTAATTCGTTTAACATCTGCGTAACGCTGTCTGTACGCCCGTAGCAGTTTTTGACGAATCGCGCAGCTTTCCTTATTTTATTAAGTTCCCGAATTAAGTCTTTCTGCACCGGATCCCATATGCTCGCTGCATATTCAAGGTGTGGCCGGACGAGTGCGAAATAGCACCTCTCTTTTACTTTTTCATCCGAAAATCTTCCCACAATACGCTTGACGAATCCTAGCTTCTTCAGAGCTCTGCCACAAATATTTCTTATATTTAGAGAAACACCATCTCCTCACAAGAAACAGCAGGTTGCTGAACCTAATGAGTCCTCTCCCCTACTAACTGTTGCAACAGAGGCATTCAGAGGGTTGGTTAACCCAAAATCTGGAGTGTGCTCCAGATGACATGAGGGAAAGTATGTGGACCAATGACTGCGACAAGAATTTGAGAAAAAGAAACGCTTAAATTTTAAAAGATATCATTTGACAATTCATAATTAAAATGTCTAAAAAAAGTACGTTAGGGAAGCATTTTAGTTATTAAAGTAGTTCTTGAACTGGTCTGTTCAAGAGCCAAGTTGGTAGGCCTATTACCAGCCTGAGGAGGCATTACTATTAATTCACACCCTTCTATATTGGGCATTTTGTAAATACCTAGCACCATTATTTAGACACAACAAATGATGCAGCGCTATTGCAGCCAGCGTAATACTCTCCACCTTTTGTGGGCCGAGGTTAATGGGAGATAGAAAGACACGGAATCTATTACTGAGAATTCCAAATGCATTCTCAACAACTCTTCTAGCCCGGGAGATTTTGTAGTTAAAATGCCTTTATTCCTCTGTTAACCCTCTTTTAGGGTAAGGTTTCAAGATGCGGGTAGACAGAGGGAACGCATCATCGGCGACACACAAACGGTACCAGCCTCTGCCTGTTGGGTAGTGGTTTGCTTGGAGGGAAGTTGAGGGAATTTGTGGCGATTGCTCTTGAAAGCGAATTTTCGCGAAACACACCCCCATCACTGATCCTGCCATTTACCCCTACGTCAACGTACAGGAAATTGTACTCAGCATCCACCAAGGCCAGTAATACAATCGAATGACTGCCTTTATAATTATAATAATACGAGCAGGCAGTTGCTGGAGGTCGAAAGAAAATGTTTCCCGTCCATGGCTCCCAAGCAATATAGGGAAATCCCACATCGTTTCAAATTTTCTTGACACTTCTTCCCATTGCCCAGGTGACCGTGGAATCTGCAAGAAGTGGGGAATTATAGGTTGAGTTTTCGGTTTTCCTTAGTTACCACAATTCGATGAAAATAATGAAAAAAAATTACCTGAATGTACCGCCCTTTTAAATTCCGGTAAATACTTCGGCAAACCTCCGGAACCATTACGCTTATTGTACTCTCATGGATCCTGGTCGAGTACATATGCGACCGGTAACTTTCCCCAGTCGCGAGGAATCGCAATGTGAGGGCCAATCTGTCAACACAAGACATTGTGTTCAGCGGGAATACGAAATTAATGCAAATACTGATACGAAAAACTATAATTCATTCTCAATTGGGTAATAAAGTGAATTGATATAAAGAATGCACTCACCTCTTCTCTGGAGAAATTGCTTCCCTCATCACTGTATCTTGTCGGCTGATACCCTACCTTACAAGATTTAAAATCTCGTAAAATTGCTTCTCCGTCATTCTCATAAAATTTCTGTAGGTATCCCTGTCTTCAACTGCCAGCTCTCTCTGAACCATATTTAGGAGGCCCGATCCTTCATTGCGTCTCCGTCTCCACTCCCTGGTCCAAATGGCTCTTCTAGCTCTTCTCCTCCTACGCCTTTCTACTAAATCAGCGGCCCCGATCAGTATGCCGATAACTGCAAGCTCGGCAGCAATTACCCTTGCTAAATCTCTATCCATCGCTCACCTCCGTGGGGAAGTAATAATCTAATTAAGGGTTATCGCAGCTACAACAACTGTTTACACCAAACGCACCAGAATGTCAACAACGATGCACACAATTTCTTTTCTTCTTTGTTCTAACAAGTGACTCGCTACTCGCGCACTCAACAGACGACGAAATTTCGTGAATGAATGCTTGCTTACGAACACCGTGTAAAGCGGTAACGCATTCGTCTGCGCAATAATTATTGCACGCAAGATTGAGAGATGAATGCAGTGCTAACCTTCGCAATGACGTGCCCCGTGTAAAACGACCTTAAAAAACAAAATATCATATTATTAGTAATTTGTTAATAATCATTACTCTCTATATTTTCAAAGGTTTAATTTTTAATGTAGTCTGATATTGCACTGATTAAAGCTACAATGACCAGCTCATTTCACTCAAATATCCAAAGGTTTGACCACTTACCCAATTAGCTGTGACCCCCAAAAAAATCCTGGGGCCCGTTTCTCAAAGCTAAAAGTCTACAAGTTACAAGTCTATTCACTTGTAACTTGTGAAATTCTGTTTTTCAAACGTACAAGTCTACTAATTACTAGTTCACAAGTTACAAGTCCATTTCACAAGTTACAAGTGTTTACTCACAAGTGTTTTCATGGTTACGACACATTTGGTTTCTCAAACAGACTTGTGAATAACAAGTCCTTGTAACTTGCAAGGAAATTTCTACAAGTCTTCCGAGGTGAGTAAATCGGAATATATCACGTAAATAACTGAAAATAAATGAAAAGCGATTTGCGACGCAACATGGCAACGGCGTCACAACGATAAACAACTGAGTTAAAGTGAAAATGGACGTGGAGGAAGGCGCAAACATTGTGTTTGATGAAATCGGAAGATATAGAGGAAGATGAAGAAGGATATACCGGAGTAGAATAAATGTAAATTTTAACATAAGCTATGAATGTATTGAGAGATTCAGAATGACTGCTAACAAAATGGAACTACTTATTACTCAGATAGGTGACGATTTGCAGCGAACTACAAATAGAGGCAAGGCACTATCTCCAAAGTTAGTTATTTGCATTGCCTTGCACTGGTTAGGAAGTGGTGCTCAATATCATGCCGTCGGTGATATGCATTATGTTTGCAAAGCAACAGCATGTCGGTGTGTGAGAATGGTTGTGACTGCCGTGAACAACACGTTATTCCCTACCGTTGTGGACTGGCCGCCCAATGTGGAGAATGTAGTGCAGAAGTTCCATGCCATTGCTGGCGTCCCTTTAAGTTTGTGGGTGCGTTGATGGAACATTAATTAAAATTGATGCACCCAAGAATCACGAAGCCAATTATGTCGACAGGAAAGGGGATCATTCTATAAATTGCATGGTCGTCAGTGACCCCGATTGTCGTATTTACTACACTAGTGCAAATTAGCCAGGAAGTGTGCATGATTCAAGGGTACTTAGGAATAGTTCTTTGAATGAACGATTTGAGAATAACTGGCGACCATTTCCTAATGGAGTGCTGTTGGGAGATTCCGGATATCCACTGAAAGAATGGCTTATGACACCATCCTTCCGCAACTTGGACAACCCCGCCGTGAGACGATACAACATAGCCCATAGGAGTACGAGGAGGATTGTCGAAAATGCTCTTGGGATTGTTAAAGAGAAATCCATGTTTGAATCATCTTAGATTGTGCCCAAGCTACGCAGCTGAAATATTGAAGTGCTGCGTTAGCCTGTATAACTTCTCAAGAGAGTCCGATGACTTCGTAGACTGCCTTGATAACATGGAAGATGTTCATATCCCAAATGCACCACCCCTCGGAGCTGTCCGAAGATATGAGCATATGATTGCTCATTTTGATTAATGGGTAAGATTATTAAATAAATTATCATTTTACACATTAGTTTTTAAAAATTATATAAATTAAACGTAAACGCAAATAATTTAATTTTGAAATATTAATTAAAATACGTAAATAATTAATGAGAGTCGTTAGTAAGAATGATTTTTAATATGTAAGTATAAAAATACATGACAATATTTGCAAGAGCTTGTTTTGTGAATTTGAAATAACTGATATACATAATAATATATGAAATACGAGGGTCGTTTTTTAAGTAGGGGCCGTTTTTTTTTTTTTTAAAGTTAAAAATATTTTTGTAAAATAACTTATTTTCGGATTGTACATACTTTTACCTATTTTTCTACAAAGTTGCCTTGTTTATTTAAACACTTGTCATACCTTACAACTAAGCTTTGAAAACCTTCTTCAAAGAATTCGGCCTCCTGCTCTGACAGCCAAGAGTTCACGGCCGCTTTCACTTCATCGTCGTCATTGAAGCGCTGCCCGCCAAGATGGCGTTTGAGGTACCGGAAAAGGTGGAAATCGCTAGGAGCAAGGTCGGGGGTGTATGGTGCTTGGTCTAAAACTTCCCAGCCAAAAGAATGAATTAAGTCCCGAGACCTTTAAGAGGTGTGAGGCCTAGCGTTATCGTGGAGGAGCAAAACTCAGCATGCCGCGCCTTTTGTTTTGAATTGCTCTTCGGAGCTTCTTTAGAGTTGCGCTGTAGGCATCGGAGTTGATTGTCGTTCCTCGTGGCATAAAGTCCACTAGCAAAACACCACGCCGGTCCCAGAACACAGTTGCCATAATCTTGCGCTTTGACAGCGTTTTTTTGGCTTTGACCTTGACGGGTGAGGTTGTGTCGCCATTCCATCGATTGTTGCTTGGATTCGGGGGTGATATGGGATACCCATGTCTCATCTCCAGTAACGATTTGACTCAACATGTCATCCCCTTCTTCCTCGTAACGACTCAAAAAGTCCAATGAACAGTCAAATCTCTTCCCTTTGTGGTCCGCTGTGAGGAGTCTGGGTACCCACCGAGAACACAATTTCTTGAAGTTAAGGTTTTCGGACACAATTTTGTACAGAACCGATCTTGAAACTTTGGGAAATTCCTAAGAAAGACTGGATATTGTGAACCCTCTGTCCTCACGAATCTTCGTTTCGACTGCAGCCACCAAATCATCAGTGATCACAGATGGCCGGCCTGAGCGTTCCTCGTCATGGACGTTTTTACGGCCATTTTTAAACTCTCTAACCCATTTCCGCACTTTACCTTCACTCATTGCATTTGAGCCGTAAACTTCTGTTAACTGACAATGAATGTCTGCAGCCGTTAGGTTTCTCGCAGTCAAAAAACGTATCACTGACCGTATCTCACATGCGGCGGGCGGTTCAATAATCTTAAACATTATAAACAAGCACAGCGATGCGTACACGTCAGCTACAGAGCTGCAACTGGCACCAGTGTGTCCGCTAATGATGCCGGTAAGTGGCGCGGCGGCTTGTTGCGGCGTCCGCGCGAACTACAGAACTATACGCGCCAACGGCCCTTACTTAAAAAACAGCCCTCGTAACTAATAACTCAAACAATGTAATTAAAACAAATTAAGTAATTATCTTTATAATAAAATATAAAAATTTCTTCGAAGAATAGCACTTCGGGCACAATGGTGGTGGTCAGGCATTGCTCCCAAAAATCTTTTGTTTCCTCTGAAGGAGGGAGACCCAACTCTTTCTCCAACTTAAAAATGTCGTGCCTGTACTTATAATTCTGTAGGTAGTTTTAAATATTTTAGCTGTTCTATTTTCTTTTGTTGTTCGTAATCATCTTCCCCTTCATGTTTCCTTTTACTCTTACTCCTGTGGCCATTGAAAACCTAGGAGGTCTTTGGCCTCGCCAACCACACGTCTCCACGCTCTACGGTCGCCTGTCACTTCCAGATGTGCTCCCATCCTTCTCATATCCTTCTCTACTTCGTCATTCCAGCGCATCCTTGGTCTTCCTAACGGTCTTGTACCTTCTGGTTTTCCTTTTAGCACTTGTTTCATCATTGTTTCTTCACTTCTTCTATGGACGTGTCCCAGCCACCTTAATCTCCTGCTTCTAATAATTCCCACAATATTTGGTTCTTTATACAATTCTCTTAACTCTTTGTTTTTTCTTATTCTCCATGATTCACCCTCTTTAATGGGACCAAATATTCTTCTCAATACTTTGTTTTCAAACGTTATGAGTTTCTTTTGTGACTTTTTGGTACAAGCCCACACTTCAGAGCCATATAATAGTATTGGTATCACTATTGTTTTATAAATCCTAATTTTTGTTCTTTTTGATAGGAGTTTATTCTTAAATAACTTTATTAAGCTCCAGTATGATCTGTCAGCTGAGGCAAGTCGGGCGTTTATTTCTGTCTCTTCTTTGTTGTTGTTTGTTATTAGTACTCCTAAATATTTAAATTGGTCAGTTTTTTTAAACTTATGGTGCAATACTGGTAGGTAATTCTCTTCATCTTCATTTCTGCTTATTTTCATGTTTCCTTTTACGTCCTGAAAATCAATGTTTTTTGGTGTTTCTCAATTTTGTAAGGAAATGAAATATAAAGACCTATATAATTGACAAACCTTTTCCTTTTACAGCCTCCCTTGGAGAATCCCTTACATCCCTTGAACAACTAGGACCATTATCTAGTTCCAAGGTGGGTTCCGGGATATTTTTTTAATTAGATGCCCATGTCTCGGGCACCCCTAAACTTGTCACCATAGGTGATTCTTTTCCTACAATATCTAGAACTAAATTTTCTAGGTAATTTAATTTGTATATAGTTCCTCCACCACTTCCCGTTTTTCGGGCATTATCAACTTTCATCTGGAATTACACCAACCAATAGTATTTTTCCCTATAGGTTTTTCAATGGGGACCAATGGGTAATTTTTAACAGGGAAGTACAATGCATTTTCCCTCAATCTCATCCACTGCAATGGCTACTACGCTATCATCTGTGAAGTATTGCCTCATATAGGTCGCAAATATTCCCGAACTATCCTCTATCTCCTCTCCAATAACTTTAAATGGTCTACAAATTGCCACACAAATATCTTTAAGCTCATCATAGCATAAATGCAATATATTCATAATTCTTCCATCTCCTAAGTGCACAAATCTATCATTTCTCCTTTTTAGCCTACTATACTCAGCACTTTCAATTATCTGATCCCCTATTACAGCTCTTTTATACTCAGTACAATTTCTGAAATCCACTCCTGGCCTAATCCATATCCATTCAGGCAGCCAAAGAAAAAATCTTACCTTCATAGTCTCAGATGTTATTGAATTTTACATATGTGAAACTTATGAACGAAGTAAGTAATACGCATTTTTTAGTTTTGTCCAAAAAAATATTTAGCCCGAGATACAGTCCACCGAACATGGGCCCGTGAGCGCTATTTTTCACATGCGATTTTTGACAAAATACTAAAATGCTCATATCTCAGGAACGGTTCAAGATATTTTGCTCCTTTTTGTTTTATTTGAAAGATAATAATTTTGTGATTAAAATGATGTCCTTGATTTTAAAATGTGTGTCCACATTCTCTTGCTGCAATGTTTTGATTTTATTTTTTATGAAAAAATTGTTTTTCTCAAAAATCCCAATCCAAAAAAATTTTAATTTTTTACTGTTTAACAGTACCATAGAGTATTACAATCCCTGAAAAGGAGAACTTCCATTTTTCAGTTTAACAGGTTTTATAAACATTTAAAAACATTTCCAAACATTAAGCCAGTTTTCATTACCACATTCTCAGATATTGGTCACATAAAATCAAAATCTCTAGTCTTACTTGACATTTTTTATTCTTAAATATGGGTAACAGACACACGTTTCAAACATTTATAGCTTTCAAAGTAATGTGCAGCTTAAAAAATATACAGGTTCCGAATCATACTTCTGTGCACTCTGCTTAGAACTGAATTTAGCAATTTAATGAACTAAAAATTTGTTCAACTGCATCAGTATCTTCCTTTGATATTGAGTGATGTCTTCCTGTTGAACCAATACTGGGGCACCTAAAATCTTCAAAACATCGCGAATTGGAAGTGAGCACTGGTGGTGGTGTTGCTGTCTTTCATCTGGGAATCTATATCCAGCAGCCGGTCCATGTGGCAGCATAAAGTCAACAATGATTTCACTTAACTCACAACTAATATCTATAATCTCACACACAGTCACAGTTATACACACAGGCCACAAACATTCCTTTTTGTAGGTTGTAAATTTGAATATTCTCTTGGCATTTATGAGATCTTGGTTGGACAAATGAAGTTTCTTCTTTCTTGCTCTTTAAAGTTTGTGCGATATAAGTTCGCACATCAATTTGAGTCCAGACATGTGTCTTCTGAATTCCTTTCACAGGGGTAATTTGGTTCGACCATTCTTTTATTTTCTGCTGGCGGAACTCTTCAACTTCCTCTTCGGGCAACAGGATCAGGTTTATTGATGTTTGTGATTGCACCACTCTTGTAAACTCCTTGGCATTCTGAATTGCAGCTGTACTTGGGCTGGAAAGATTGTTTTGTTGCATGGTGCTTCAGCAGGCCTCCTACACCATCACAGGGCCCCTTACCATGTCCAGTAGCACTGTATACCCACTCCATTGGAACAAGAGACTTTGCAAGTTCAAATAGTTGGTAACGGTTTTTGAAGTGACTAGGGGCACCATCAGAAATAATTATGACCTTTTCTACCTGTGATTGCAGTGGTTGAATTATTTTGTGTATTGTCAACAATGCATGTGCTGAGTCATGTCCTCTGTCATCACTTATAACTACAACACTTGTGGTCTTGTTCTGAAAATATGTCACTCCTGTAAAAATTGAAACTTGGTCATTACTCCAGTGGATATCCTTGAACTTCTTGTGGTAGAACCACAGACCAGTTCTCAGCAAAATTACAGTGAAGCACTAAACATGCAGCCTCTACCCATCCCTTCACTTATGCAATGTGTTCTTGTTGCAATTTCTTCAGATGTTGGTGTGTTACTGCTTTCACTGTCCACCTCCCAAGTTCGTCTATGAAGGTGTCAATGGCAACAGTTTTCTTAATGAGTTTATTTTCTTCCCATGTTGCATGTGTAACTTCAGAAGAGTTATCTGCTACACTTTCCAGACCAAGTGTCTGTAAGTCGAGTCCCCCGTTTCCGGGGCAGTCAACACAGTCCTGAAACAAACATATTTATCGTTCTATATCACAGACCACTAACGACTTCACATGTCCAAGGTGTCATATGTCATATCTTCAAGTAAGTTCTTCAAAGCTACCACACAAAGTTCAAAATTTGCACAGTACACACATAACATACATCTCTAGGTGGATGTGGAACAATCCACTTAGGTCGTAATGCATAAAATTTTGATCTTCCAATATGCAATGTTGAATGCTCCTTCTTATATATGGCGAAAGTTTCTTTTCTGCTGCGGGTCATGTATCTTTTCACTTTCACCACTTTTTCTCCTGCAACTGTTAGTCATAATGTCTTTTTTTGTTGGCACTCTGGCGAGAGCAGTCCCACTTATCTTCTTATGGTTCTTTGTAAAGGATACTGGGATAATTGTTAGAACTTGAACCTTATCATTGCAGGATGCACATGATTCAACAGCTGAACTGATGTTTGATTAAATCTCTTGGCAGGTTGCACAAGCTCCTTTTGGTTCATTTTCTTCTGAAGTCCCCGCACGGGGGGAAGGGGGTGATCCCTTCCTATGGGGAGTCGCGCCCCCACGGGCCCGAGCCCACCGAGGAGACAACCTCGTTAAAAAACCCATAGTGCGTTGAGGCAGTGTCCGGACAGTATGTGAGTCTACTGTACTGAGTATAGCCATAACATCTGGCCTAAGGACTCACCCGCGTGTTCGCCGTGCGTGGAGACCCGTAAGGTGGGGAAAGATGATCCTGGTGGTTGAGCTTCCCGGTCTGGATGGGGGTCGGATCCTCTGAAAGTCGAGTTTCAATACACCACTTTGGCCTCGGACTCCACTGAAACGGGAGGTCAGAGAGTAGCCGCCTCTGATCAATCGGCTAGCTAGTTCGAATTGACGTTCAGCAGGCAAGTGCAGGCGGCATGGGGGTCTTGCAGATGGGCGTCGAAGGTGCGCGGGTTTGGAGGACCCGCGTTATCAGAGACAAACCCGGAAGCAGACAACCATGCCAGAAGCGCTATATCCCTCGGGTAGCCCTGGCGACCACACCGGTTGGCGGTGTGGCGTCCCAAATGTGCGGCTCCGTGGCGGGTGGGGAGCCCGGGGGACGAAGTTTCAAAGTGAATGGGTGAAGAAAACCTTCCTCCAACTAAAAGACCTCGCCCGGACACGGGTGGGGGAGACTGCTTTTTGCGCATGTAAGCGCTATTTAACGATAAAGTGCACAAGAGAGGGTGAGTCTTTTAAGAAAGTCTCACCTTTTCTTATACACAGAGCCTTGACAGCTTATGTAGCGAGCGAATTGAGGTCAGTGAAGAAACTCCGTGATGGCACTCTTCTTATAGAGACCGCAAATGAGAAGCAAAGCGATAGAGTGTTGGGAATGGTTCAGTTGCACACGATGCCCGTTCAAGTGAGCTTACACAAAACCCTAAATACGTGTAAGGGAATAATATCCCATTACGATCTTTTATATGTAGATGTCGAAGAGATAACGCAGGAGATGGCTTCGCAAGGGGTTACCTTCTGTCGCAGACTCACAACCAAAAAGAATGGAGAAACAATCAACACCACTTCTGTTGTGCTAACTTTCAACTTGGATAAGCTTCCTGAAAAAGTAAATGTCGGTTTCGAGAAAGTTGCAGTAAGACCATATATTCCAAGTCCTATGCGGTGCTTTCAGTGCCAAAGATTCGGGCACATGGCCACAAGATGCGAAGGTAAGGCTACCTGCCCTCGCTGTGGAAAGGATATGCATGAAGGAGAATGTTCATCAGCTCCACTTTTTATCAGTTGCGAGGGTCCTCACCCGGTTTACTCTCGCGACTGCCCAAAAGTCCAAGAGGAAAGAAAGATTATGGAAATCAAGACCATAGAGAAGATATCCTACTTTGAGGCCCGCAAAAAATACAAGACCCTTGCTCCACCAAGCTTCAGCCGTTCGTTTGCCTCGGTGGTCTCCAAGCCAACGTCAACCATCAGTACACAAACTGAACCCACTGAAATAACAGAAATGGAAAATGTTGAGACCGGAAAAGAGTTGTGTAATAAAAAAGAAGAGGAAAATAATCCTCCCCCTGCTCCTAAGGGGCCAAAAGAAAACGCAGAAGCGAAAGCCGATGCAAAACCTGCTGCCCCAAAGAATGCGAACCTTAAAATGGGAAATGGCGGTTCGCCAAAGAAAGTATACATTCAGAGGCGCGAAAAAACGCCCTCACCAAATCAATCTCGGGAGAACTCACTCTCCCGTGCAGAAGCAATGGAAGAGGACTTCAGTCCAACTGAGGAAGAAGTTCTCCAGGTTCGCAGTAAAAATAAGCCAAAAGCTAAAATCAAAAGATAGTATAGTATTTTAGCTAATTTTTGATCCTATTACTTTTATTTTATTTATTTATTTATTTTTTCTTACAATTTCAATGGCCTTATTTTTGCAATGGAATTGCAATGGTTTTTACTCCCACTTAGAGGAGGTGAAACTCTTGGTAAATAATTTAAAACCTGATTGCCTGTTTTTACAAGAGACCCATTTTAAAGCTTGCAACAAAGTGAAGTTAACAGGTTATAAATTAGAAAGGAAAGACGATCTTGGTGGTGACAGAGCTCGCGGAGGGGTTGCTGTGTTCGTCCGAGAGGCCCTTTACACCTCTCGGGTGGACCTGCAGACACCGTTTCAAGCCGCAGCAGTCACCATCGCCACTCAGGAGGTCATTACATTTTGTAATTTGTATCTCCCTGAGTGGATGCCAGTAAATAAAGAAAACCTAGAAAATCTAGTCAACCAGCTTCCTAGGCCTTTCGTCTTATTGGGCGACTTTAATGCACACAGCACCCTATGGGGAGATAGTATGCGTGATTTTAATGGCCGAGGGCGTCTTTTAGAAATATTTTTAAACGATTTTAACTTGATTTTATTAAACGATCAGGAAAAAACCCATTTTAACGTTTTTAACGGAGGATATTCCTCTATAGATTTATGGATTAGTACAGAGTCCATAGCCCCTCTCTTTGCAATGTCGGTCATTGATGATCTCTGCGGCAGCGACCATTTCCCCCTATTAATTAGTAAAACGGGGAATGCGTGTTGTTTTAATGCCCCTCAAACATGGCTTCTAAAGAAAGCCGACTGGTTTGATTTTAAACGTAAGTTACATTTCAAATTCTCTGACAGTAAGTCAGCGCGGAACAATGTAGAGTGTCTTACGAAAGCTATCTTTGAAGCCGCGGAAGGTAGCGTACCGTCAACCACTGGCACCCCGCGCCGCCCTCCAGTTCCATGGTGGAACGAGGAATGCGCCGATGTCATCCGCAAGCGTAAAAAGGCGCTGCGTATTTTTAGCAAATTTCCTACCTCTACTAACCTTGCAGCTTTCAGACGACTGCGAGCTAAGGCCCGGCAGGTCGTTAGAGAAGCAAAGAAGAGATCGTGGACGAAGTACGTTTCCAGTATTAACCATCGAACGCCTTCTACACAGGTCTGGAATAAAATAAAATCCGTGATGGGCAAACGCAATTTCTCTCCGGTCTCAGGGCTAAAACTAAATGGATCCATTCTTTCATCCCCTATCGATATTGCGGAAGCCTTCGGTGAACATTATGCCGCTATTAGCGCCAGTGACAGGTACCATCCATCATTTAAAAGCCTTAAATCCAGAGCCGAAAGAAGGCGTCTTAATTTCTATGACGTTAAGAACTCCGACTCTTACAATAACCCCTTCACAATGTGGGAGTTGAAATCGGCCATAGAAAGCGCTAAAGACACCTCACCTGGGAGTGACTTAATACATAACTCTTTCTTGCGAAATCTCCCTCACTCTTCGTTGCCAGAACTACTTGCCACACTCAACCAAGTGTGGTCGGAGCAGGTATTTCCGGAGAGCTGGCGAGAACCCATTATCGTTCCGATCCCCAAGCAGGGAAAGGACAAATCTCTCCCCTCGAACTATCGCCCAATATCCTTAACGAGTTGTTTATGCAAACTGATGGAAAGATTGGTAAACAAACGGCGAGTGTGTTGCCTTGAAAGCCGCAAACTCCTATCGAATATCCAGTGTGGCTTTCGACGTGGCAGGTCTACTGTCGACCACCTGGTGAGAATCGAGGCCTTCGTTCAGGAGGCATTTCTCCTTAGACAGCACGTAATCGCTGTTTTTTTCGACATTGAAAAAGCATACGACACAACGTGGAGACATGTAATCTTACAGTCATTACACGACTGGGGTTTTAAGGGCAATCTACCCATATTCGTGTGTAACTTTTTAAATAGGCGTTCCTTCAGAGTCCGAATAGGAAATACCGTCTCCCAACCATACCTACTGGAGAACGGAGTTCCTCAAGGTGCGGTCCTTAGCGTTACACTTTTTGCTATTGCAATTAACAGCATTGCAAAATGCGTTCAATCGCCCGTAACGGCCTCACTCTTCGTCGACGACCTGGCGATTTTTTGCAGGTCGTCGAAATTGTCAACGGCTGAGAGGCAGGTCCAAATGACCCTAAACCGCCTACAAGACTGGTCCCTTGGAAATGGTCTCCGTTTTTCTGAAGAAAAAACGAAATGCCTGCATTTCCACAGGCTGAGGGGAATCTTTCCTAGTCTAACCGTAAGGCTTGGAGACAAGGTCTTATCGTTTGTGGAATCCCATCGTTTCCTCGGCCTTTATTTAGATAAGAAACTTAACTGGCGAGATCACATTCTACACACTAAGAACGCATGCCAAAAGATTTTAAACATTTTTATATTTTTTAGCCATTCGACATGGGGCGCAGACCGCTCCATGATGCTTTTTATTATACCGTTCGCTGGTGAGGTCCAAACTGGACTACGGGTCCGTGGTATACTCTGCTGGAAGAGAATCTTATTTGAAACCATTGAATACCGTGCACAACACCGGACTCCGACTAGCCATTGGTGCCTTTCGGACATCACCCGTTCCGCGTATCTACTCGGACTCAGGGGAGCTACCTTTGGCCTCGCGAAGGAAAATTTTAATGAGTAACTATGTAGCAAAGATTTTATCGATGAAAACGCACCCCTGCTTTGATATAGTTTTTAAACCTCGGTTCATAAATATTTTTAATCGAAGGCAACGGGCCACACGTCCACTTGGAATACGTTTTAGAGATTTTATTGAAGAAGTGGGCATGTCACTGCCCAAAGTGCATCAGGTTAAATACTGTAACCAACCACCCTGGCTAATGCCCCTGCCTAACGTAAACCTCTGTTTACAAAAATACTGCAAACAATTAACGACCCCTATTGAATACAGGCAGATGTTCAAGGGACTTCTAGAAGCTCATCCCAGCTTCATACCTGTTTACACTGATGGGTCCAAGTCAGATCTCGCGTGTGGGGCTGCAGTGGCATCCGTACATCACGGCGTCCTTAAGACGAGGCTAAGTCCACTCTATAGTGTATTTAACGAAGAACTGTTCGCCATAAAAATGGCTTTATGTAATATTAAGGGCAGTCAAGGATCTTTCCTAATCTGTTCTGATTCCTTAAGCTGTTTGAAAGCCATATCAGCCATGTACTCAGACCATCCTATTATTCAGGAAATACATTTTGTCCTCTCATCCCTTACTCAAAAAGGAATCCAAATCCTTTTTGTTTGGATTCCTGGCCACGTAGGCATTTCAGGTAATGAAAAAGCAGATAGAGCGGCAAAAGAGGCGTTGGAAAACCCGGAACCCGTCTTGGACTTGGTTTTATCGGAAGATGTCAAGTCCATGCTTCGACGGATCGCCACTAAGCAGTGGAATGAAACTTGGAGTTGTATGGAGGGAAACAAGCTGCGTAGGATAAAAGCTGACACTCTGGCTTGGCCTTCTTCAGTCCGAGGTAATCGGAGGGAAGAAGTTATTATTGCCCGTTTGCGGATAGGCCACTGCGCCTTGACCCATTCTTTCCTACTCACGGAAAATAAGATACCCCCCCACTGTGATACATGCGATAAGCCTCAGACAGTGCAACACATCATGGCGGAGTGTGTTAACTACCAAGAAGCTCGCAATATTTTCGGCCTAAGGGGAAATCTTAAATACGATTTTGGTGATAACGCTGACCGACTTAATCAGGTAATCGGGTTTTTAAAAGATATAAATATCTACCACTCAATTTAATAAATTTATTATTTATATTATATATATATATATATATAATTTATATATATTTTAAGTATTTTTTTAAAATACTTATTTCTATTTTAGTTTATCTCTTTAGTTAAAACTATTTCAGTTGCAACAAAGAGCCTAGAGCTGCTCAATGCATTGACAGCATTTATAAATTGGGCGTGGTGCAAAATGACCTCGGCCGTCGGCGCACCCACAACCCCAAATACTACTACTACTACTTCTTCTGAAGTTGGAATTTTTTCTTCTTTGAAGAGTTTGGTCAGTTTTGTTCTGGTATGCTCATCCACTGCTTCAGAAATTTCTGTTTTCTTGGTGCATTCATCTCATGACCTGACTTAACTGACCATGATTTCTTAACAGGACTATCACCAACCTCTGTAGCTGACTGATTCAGGATATGTAGTTCCTCTTACTTACTTACTCCTCGGCGCTACAGCCCTTGTAGGGCCTTGGCCTCTCTGACATGTTAGCCCAGACCCTTGCCGTCGAAGCACCCTGAAACCAAATACTACTACTACTACTATTCAGGTAAATCAGCATTAATCTTTCCTTTGTCACACCCTTAAACCGCGTGCAAATAATGGTAGTGGTGAACATGTTTAAGGAAAGATAACAATGATACCTTTAACTACAAGGATATATTAAGTCTAATTTAAAGTAAGATTATATTCATAAGTGTATGTGGTATTATAATAAAATATATTTCAAGTAGAAAAAATTGATAAAAGGAAGTTATGATGAAGTGCTATCAGAAATGTTTAGGTAAAGGTGGTATTATGGGCACCAATTTTGTTTTTTTACCATAAAAATTATAATACATTTTCAGCTAATCTGATAATTATAAGAAAGCATACTGTGACACTTAGTTAATCCATTAGATTGATATTTATATCATAGGCCTACTAGTAGTGCTAAGTTCACAGAAAGTCGCTGGAAGTCATAGTTTGGAAAGGAAAAATTTTGAAAAAGTGTCCCTGTCAGCCGAACATTTACCCCAATTTTTAGATGTTATAATGAGAGAAAAACTCGTATCCTGAAAAAACTCGTTTCCCAATTGAAACCAGTGGAAACATTCTCGAGCGCAAGAAAAATAAAATGAACGGATCGGAAAATAACTTCATCAAAACCTATATTTCTGGATGTTATATTAAAGACCCTGCAAAGTTTGGCTGGGATAGATTTATGCAGTCGCAGGTGCAGCGGATATATCTTGTTGATGATTACATACATACACACATTCTGCTTTATTTTATAGATTACTACAAGTTCCGGCTATTTCCGCTAGAATACCTATGCTTCTTATTCATATATTAAAGGTGTCCATAATAAAATAAATTTGCCTCTACTAAAATCAGTGGAAGGTCCACATACCTTTAAATGAGTCTTGAAATTCGTGGTGGCTGCGTATGATCCACTTATGACCGTTAATGTGCCTGGTTTACACAGCTCGCACTGTGCTTTAACTTTTCCTTCCGATTCATAAATAACACTGAAGTATTTCCCATCTAATATTGCACATTTTGATTCCTCGTCGACAGACATCGCTCTCTTGTACCTTTTGGAACAGCGTCAGTTTCTACAGGTCCACTCCACAAACTACTCAACGCTCAACAACGTTTCGCAAACTACTCCACACGCGACCACGTTTCGCAAGTATTCCAGTGTCTACGGGGGTTACAGAAGTAAAGTAAGGGGCAATTTATTGTTCCATAGATGGCAGGCTAATACCGATTCATTCGGGATCCCTGCCATCTCCGTTGCGCGCTCTTTCGAATTATGCACAAAAACATTACATGTATTTTGATTTTGAATGTATTTTAAAAATACAAACTACTCCTTTGATGTATTTTCGTTACAAAATACTCTCGAAAAAATTTTTCCGATACAAATTACAAAAGTATCAAAAATACGTATTTCAAATACAAGTATTTTCGATACTGCCAATCTCTGAATACACACCAGTGATAGCTGAAGCAGTTTTCATGCTGTGGAGGCCTATTTTGTTTTCAGTTCCCCTCCAATTCAGCTTCATCTTCAAAGGTTTTGATATAACAAAGCGGCGAATGTTTCTTAAAATTTCCTCAAACCCCTTGGCACTGCAGCACTTCAATGATATATACTTTGTCTGTATTTATAAAACATCTTGGTGTCAATAGTAAAATAAAAAAATAATTAGGGTCATTAAATGTGACTATACTTTCTTACTAGAAGAACTATGCTTAAAACAAAATTATAGTTTTCTTTCTTATCAAGAATTTATTTAATGCCTCATGGTCAGGGAGAGGCATGATTGAGGACCATCCTTTAGGCTTACAAAAACTGTCAGGAGAAAACTCAGTTCCAATATGTAGACATATATTTTCAAGTAGGGCACTATGTGCTTTTAATCTTAGCTTCAACTCCTCCTGGTTTTTTAATATTTCTTTTAAACATCTTTTCATACCTACAAAGATCACCACGAAAAAAAACATAAATAAAAAATAGTGAGTTATATATGTGCTAAAACATTAACATATTTTCATTGCCTACCATCAGATGTCCATGAAGACTGACCCAATGAAAATGTTGAACACAATTTGTATACAATGTACTCAGGATTTCCTGATATTGCATAAATTGTACACAAACTGACCTTTGGTCATTGACAACATTCAACTAATAAATTGTCATTTGCACCCTCAATGAATGAATACGCATGCAAAATTATTCCAGGTTTCCTTAAAAACACAACAAGAAGTGTCATTGAAACAAATTTATTCAATAAACAAATAAAATTAAGCACAATTAAATTATAAAATACAATTAAAATTTACATAAACATCAATCCTCTGGAACCTGTGCGGCTGTAGGTTCCGCATCACTGACCAAACCATCGAGTTTCCTCAACTCATTGAGTCTGCGTCCCATTGCAGCCACCAAGTCTGAATTTTTGGACCTGGGACGCCCATTTTTTTCATTATTTTTCTGCATAAATGCTGAAAAAATAATTCAGGGTACTTATTGACTAAAAAATCAGTTTGAAGTAAATTTGGAAGCTACAAAACACTTCCCGAATAATAAAAAAGAAAGAATTTTTATGTGACAGTAAGAATACAGTTGAGCACCCATTATCTGGAAACTCCCAATAGTTTCACAGCCTTGCAATGACTTGTACTGAAACTATGCAGAAGGATATTTTTCCCAATAGCATAATAATAAGTTTTATTGAAATGTAGTTCATGATGAAAGCTTCAAATTTTAACAATTACTCATTCATTATTCAATATGAACAAAGTATTCCATCAAGCTGGGTACCTTATAGTTACACAACTCCACATTGAGATAATAGAGTATTTGCACAATTTTTGGAAACGACGTTAAATTTTGTTTTGATGCATAAAAGCCATAAATCCAAAATATAATACATAACTTTCCTACTTTTTTAACAATAAGCCATTTAAAATCATATTTCGAACCTTGCGCACAAACGGACTGCGGCCATATCGAATCTGCTGTGACTTAATCGCCCTTACTCCACAATCGCTGTCGGGATTGTATATTACGTTCTAAGTGGAAACATACTTTAATGTAAACATTCGATTTGTAGAAATAGCATTTATCTAAATGCGATCAGAAAGAGTGATGACTTGAAATTATATAGTTCACACGATATGGGCCCCATTATGAACTGTTCCACATGCCATTTAACTGTAGATATTGCTGTCAATTCACTGTTGCACAAAGAATAATTAATAATAAATTAAAATTATTATTAAGAAAATTTATTGAATAATAGCTAATACGAATCACGCACCAGAACTATCGGTTTTACATTCTGATATAAATAAGCTACCAATTTTTTGTATTTTTGCATTAATGTTTTTAAATTCCTTCCAGTTAGAAAACGATGCAGAAAATTACATGTAGGTACTGGAAAATGATGGGAGGCCCTTTTAGGATAAAAAATTAGTTATTCCTCATATTTTTGAGTGCCAGTCGAGGAAAATTCCTGCTACTTGTGACCGATCCGTAATAAAGAAGAGATAGATGTTAGCACTGCAGGCATCGCAATTGCTTTGTGGCCCGTTTCTTTGTGTGTACCATAATATACTGTGTGGAAACTTAGAAATATTAGATATATTATTGCTGAAGGCCTTTGCAATGTTATGCACTGTTTTATTAAAATATTGGAATATTCGCAAAGGCATTTTTCGTGATTGAATTCACTAAAAAGTACAAAAAAGTTCTAAAAATAACAAATTTCCGTGCCAGTTTCACACCTCGCTATTCACATCTGTTATGTTTAGACATACTCACAAGAACATTTTTAACAGTTCTTTATTTGGTCTGACCGATCGCATGTAACCTTACAATCATGCGCACAGCGATAGCAACTGTGCTCAGTGCTGTCAACATATATATTACACCTCCACCCTTAATTTTTTCATTACGCATTTGTTGCATGAAAAAAACACAAAAAATGATAACTGCCAACAAAAACAAACAAATGAACTTGAATGAAAAAAATTGAATAAAGTGATTCTTTTCACAAAAGAAATTGAAGTAAACATTCATCCTTAAAAAATTTACAGTTCACAATTTGGAAATCATAGAATTCACATATCAAAAATTTTCTTTGACCTTTCACTACCTCTAAGTGAACTTGACATAGGTTTGTGATCAGTTAAATCCCTCGCAGACAGTTTTTTGAGTTGATGTCTCAGGGACCGTGGGTAAATTTGGGCTTTTCTCACACTGAGGAACACCTTGAATAGTCATATTGTCGGTGAAGTCATTGAGGGTAAGAGGATCACAGTGTGGGGTTGGAACCATAGGCAATTTGAGTTTGGAGCTTGGACTCTCACAACCAGGGGCAATAGGTGTACTTGGTTTGATCGAACTTTCATATCCACCAGTATGCATCTGCCTCCAGTCTTTGAGGTTAGAGGTCTTAGGTCTTGAGCAGGAGAGTTATTTTCTCCTACTTCTTTGGAGCGGATTTGTTTTAAGCCTCTAACACAATATATGCTTTCACTTGTACATATTATATACATTTTTTTACCAATAGGCTTCACCACCACTCCATTCACCCATTTATCCACTTTTCCATTGTTCAAAATGCTATCCAAGTCACCAGCAACAAATGTTTTATAGGTACTTAGAACGGATTGTTTGATATCCTTTAGTACATCAGAAAAACTTCGTTTTAACATATTTAGTTGGGTATAAATTTGTCTCCCCACTTGCAGTTCAGCAGGAGACTTTCCCGTAAAAGAATGTGGTGTGGTTCTATATTTGAGTAACCATCTTTGTATCTTTTGATGATCTGACCCTCGATCATCAGTTGCAGCAATGAGGGCCTTTTTAAATGTTTGTACTCCTCGCTCAGCCAATCCATTTGAAGATGGATTGTAAGGGGCAGTAAACAGGTGACGGATACCATATTCAAGACAAAACTGATTAAATTCCCTGGAAGTAAGTTGAGGCCCATTGTCAGAAACAATGCTTTTTGGAATACCGCATCTAGCAATTAATGTGTGTAAATCATCTACTGTGCTTTCCGTTTTTCATTTTAAATACCTCAGGCCATTTGAAATGCGCATCTATCACAACTAAATATATATTGCCATAGAAAGAACCAGCAAAATCTAAATGCCATCTTACACTAGGATATTCTGGCCATTCCCAGTGATGTTTTTTAGAGTACTTTGGGGCATTTTGAGTAACCTGACAGCCTCTACAAGATTTCGTGATTTTATCTGTCTTTTCTAAGCTCGGGCCTCCACACAAAATCTCTAGCTACTGCTTTCATGTTCACTATGCCCATATGGCCTTCATGTACAGTAGTCTCTCGATTATTCGACCTAAACCTAGGCCTGGGCGATATTGATAATTCAATATTAAGATACGATAATTTTAGCATATCGTCAGGTGGCGATATCGATAACTCATTACGTGACGATAAATATCGCGATACTTTTCACGATAAAATATCATGATATCGCGTCCCGGTAAAATATCACGATATCGCGCCCCGGTAAAATATCACGATATCGCGCCCCGATAAAATATCATGATATATTATCGCGATAAAAGATCGTGATATTGCGCTCGTTCAAATATCGCGTAAACGCGCCCGATGAATTGTCGTGATATTGCGCCGGTTAATCGTGTCGGAAAAAGACAGCCGTTGGATTGGCCTTCGCTTAAGCTGGAGCAAGTACGTTTGAAAACTTACTATTCTGCTATCTGCCAATTCAAATTCTCAGCTGTTCTCTCTCTCTCTCTCTTTCAATTTCAGTGTACATTAGTGTATGTATTGTCCACTGATCAAATATACCGAAACAAAATCAGCAAACAAACTATTCGGCTTGCTAGAATAATGTGATCTAACTTAAGATGATTACCAAAAGTAAATCAATAACATGCATTGTTCTGATTGCTTTACACGTAGTAATACCCAAATAAACTGTTACCAATTTTTCGGTAAAAACTATAATCAGTCCAATTAATTTCAGAGAAATTACCCTTTCAACGAGCCTTGGTGAAGTTTCACGGTTGATCAACGGTATTTACGAAATACGACGCAATCAGAACTGGTACGTGATGTCGGTCCCGTATGGCCCGAACCGACTGTGTGCGACTTGCTTCGTAGCAGCCTGGCCGGAACAGGTTGGTGATCAGACTAGCCACATTGCTTGTGCAAGCGACTTTAAACGACAGAGAGAGACGCACAGCATATTCAATTCGGTCGCAACTCATGGAAAAGTCGGCCGTTCCGCAGACATGCGCCCGCAAACTAAACGCAGGCCAGCCGCACACAGGCACAATATCGATGGCGAGCCAGAAGACTCATATTGGGTGCAGATCATCAGCATATCGCACATTGATGATTTCGATTGCGCACTGTCTGCGGGCGGTCGCCCACGGCAATTCAGACCTGCAGGCAGCTATACGCAGACGAAATGCATATATTATTTCCTAAAGAGAAAGACATTTTTTTCGTGAGCTCATTAAACTAATTTATTTACCTAATGTAGTCTCAAAATGCTGACTACTACTGAAACCGTTCACGAGAAATAAGATTTGGATTAAAAGATGTCAGGAATGAAATTAATATTTTCATAAATCCTCCGGAAGAAGGAAATGAAATAGAAAATGACTATGGGGAATTCACTTCGGAATGTAATGACCCAGATCGCCTTCGTGACCGGCAGCTAAAAGCGGGTGGTGACTTCAGCATGTACATGGGCGATGTATATCAAATGGACAATAATAACTTTAAATTTCGTATTGGTGTTAGTGGGAAAAGGTGGTATACGTTTATATTTCCCTGGATGCTAGATTTATGCATAGCAATGCATGGTGTCTCAGCAAGATGTACTGTATGAAACTCGACAGCGTTGCACTCAGAAGGTAAATTATAATCTCAACTCAGAAGAAGTATGGAATTCCCCAAAAAAAGGGAGGATCAACGAGCAAGTTTTCACCTCTAGAGATAATTCAAACGAGTGGCCCACGGTATATCATTCTCACAAATCAGCTAAGAAGATGTGTTCTGGGCAGCAGTAAAACAGGTAAATCTTGCCATACATGAGGTGTTACTTTGCGCGATATGTGGTTTGAGGAGTATCATAAAAGGTTACTGATTTTGAAAATTTTAAATTGAATAAAACATTATTATCTATGAATGGTAATCATATTCTATTTATTGTAACAATTTACAACTTAAAAATTCAGCCGTGATAAATAATGGAAGTCAAATTCCATTTCACTTTCAAACAAATAATATTATAGAAATGTATGTTATAGTATATATCATTTCCTTGGAACGGGAATAAATTCCTGGTTCGTGGATAGGAAAATTAGCTGCTCGGCGGGCTCTCCCGTTAAAGGCTCCCGCACACCTGCGCGGTGGCGGCTGCAGCCACGCGGGCAGCTCGCCCGCAGAACTGCACACACCTACGATCGCGCGGCCAAACCGTTAGACCAGCTTGTTAGGGTTCGCAGTCGACTATGAACACTCAGGCGGTGAACACGCTCGTTCAGGAAGATATTGAAAGTTTGTTTTCCTGCGGATTGTGATTCGGTGATGGACGTAACAACTGATTTGGAAGAGGAATAAATTCTATATAAAGCTATTATTCTGGCGGCTTTAACAGACGAAGACGATCAGAGAAAAAGGTAATTACCCTTCCTAAAGTTGAATTGAGTATTTTTATATATGTATATTTCAATATGGAAATTTTTCAGAAAAAGGCGCCGGATATGGATTCATGACATCAATATCTCCAGAGAGGAAGAAGGAGAATTCCATTCACTCTATCCCCTACTAAGAGTACACGAGGAACGCTTCTATTTGTACTTCAGAATGAACTGGGAATGCTTCGATCATTTGCTGGAAGCCATCAGATATGATATTCGGAAGCAGCATACAAAGTATAGAAGGCCTATTGGACCAGAAGAGCGCCTGGCTGTTGCACTGAGGTAAAATAACTCTTGATTTCATTATATTATCCGCTTATCAGGTTTTCATGGCGCAAAATAACAAAAATTAACCAACTGTTCATTACTTATGAAATACAGAATGGGACGAGCTTACTTTTAATTATATTCAAATCAATTAATTGCATAGAAATTTCTAACTTTTCCAAAAATATAATGCAGCAGTAGTTAATCATAAAATTACCCACCCTGAATATGCATAGATCTTAATGAATAAAAACTAGTCTTGGGTACACAAAAATATTGTTATTAATTATTTAAAAATATCACTATTAGCTTAGTTTTAAACAAACACCTCCAGAAGCAAAAGAGAAAACTCCCATTTTCAGCTAAAGCAAAGCAAGATAAACTTATTTACAAATGTTCACCATCCTCTTCCTCCTGATGGGCTAATTCTTCCTTCATCAGCAACTCTGAGATTTTAAATTTCACGATAGCCTGTCGCCGAGGTTTAAACTTCTTTATAGTACGAGCATAACCCATGCAAACCAAGTCTATTTCATCACACGACTCAAACTTTTGATACGCCCTTCTCTTCTCAAAATACTGAATAACTTGGCTCACTGAACTTGTTTCCTCCGATCTTCTCTTCTGAGCCTTTGAGGGTTTTCTTGCTGAGGAATTACAAGAAATCTGATCCTCAGTCGGTTCTGGCAAAATTGGCTCCTCAAAGGTGTCATTCTCGTCTCCTGGGCTTTCCATAGGAATCCTGTCTTCAGATGCTGATGTGTCTCCCTCTCCTATGCCATCCAACGCCATGTCCACTTTGGAAACATTGGAATCCGTAGATGCAAATTGCAAAAATGGTCTCAAAAATTCCATTTGGAGAGCCCATGGCCAAGACCTGTATCAAACCACTCCTTTCGCTTGTTGCCCCGTGTGAGTCTTTTCAGCCCGTAGGTGTTTGGCGTAAGAGTCCCTCAAATTCTTCCACTTTTTTTTAAGTCATCACCTAAAAAACAATAACAAATGTCACTGTAAATTATAAATTTAATGCACGCATATTTTTTATCATTTTTAATTAAACTATAATTTCTTTTTGGCTTGTGGAACGACGAATTATTAGCTTCAATGGGGTAAATTCTAGTCATTTACTCTCATAAATTGAACCATTAACAGAGGTAGCATAGTGCATGAACGATGCGTCGAGAGATATCTTTTTTATTTTTAAAAAGAATAGATGATTCCGAATTATTATTGATTTCCTTTCTACAAGTGATAACCACGTAAAATGGCAAATTAACTTCTATCTAGCGAGTATTCATCAAAATGTTTTCGGTTTCAAATTCTTCCTAATTAAACTTCTCATTAGAACTTTATGTGATGTTTTTCAGATTCTTATCAACTGGAGATTCATACAGAACGATTGGCCACAGCTTTAGAATGGGTTTCTCTACTGTGAGCAGCATTGTGAAAGAAGTGTGCCAAGCCATCTGGAAACGTTTACAGCCGATGTACCTACCCGAACCTACTCAGGAGATTTGGGAGGAATCAGTATCGGGATTCCTAGAAAAATGGCAGTTTCCCAATTGCCTTGGGAGCATAGATGGGAAACGTATAACAATTAAGTGTCCCAAGAAATCGGGATCAAATTACTTTTGCTATCTGCAAAAATGTTCAATGGTTCTAATGGCAATCGTAGACCACAATTACAAGTTTTTGTGCATAGACGTTGGGGGATATGGGAAAAATAGTGACGGAGGGATTTTTGAAACCTCGGCAATGGGTCAGAAATTTGCAAATGGCACTCTCCATGTTCCGCGCGACAGACCTTTGCCTGGCCAGGTAGAATCTACTCCTTGTGTCCTTATAAGTGATGAAGCATTTCCCCTACGTCCCTATCTGCTAAGACCATTTCCTTATCGAGTATCGAGGAATGATGAAATAAGAGAAAAATTTAACAAACGACTATGTCGAGCGCGCAGGTTGGTGGAGAACGCATTCGGCATTTTGTCTCAGAAATGGAGAATATTTAGTAGACCAATAGAGGTTCAAGTAGAGACCACGGTGAAAATTGTGAAAGCCACATGTGTTCTACACAATTAATTATGTCCCAAAAAATGTGACGAGGCTTTAGGACACCTGATAGAGGATCGAGATCCAGCAATGGAGGCACTCGCAAACCTACCTATAAATGGTCGAAGACCAGGAAACTATGCATTTGAAATACGTGAAAGATTTGTGACATTGTAACATATAAACAATGTAAAGTGTACAATAAATGTCTGGAAATTTGGTCCATTAAATCATTTATAACTTAGAAATTTTAAACTTGCCACGTGCACCAAGGCTTCGGCCCAATTCATCCCATATCCGGTCCTTTTTCCTGATGTTCTTATAGTCTTCGTGTGATAGATTGAAAAGAACTTCGTTTGATTTCACAGCTTCAATTAATTTCTCCGTACAAATGCTCATGTTTCTGTGAAGAGCACTCCGTCCCTTTGGAAAGCTGCAAACAGTCAGACAATAAAACGCGAGTCACGGAGCCTTTTTCAAACTTTCGTCGTAAGTGACTCCGCTGCTATCTGTACTACCAGCACTGTACCACTGTACTCCCAACGCTAGCTTCTTCGATACCACACCCGTCCTCACTAACCCTTACCACTAGATGGCGTACATTTTGTGCGGTATGAAACAGTGTATCGTGTTACATGGTATCTGTAACCGAAGCTATCGAGCAATATAATGTGATCTAAATTCTTACAATGAATATACACGTACGCTCCATTGGTTTCACCGATGAAGTGGCAAATAGGCTAAGAACACGAGACAGAAATGGAACAAAGTAACAATAAGTTGCTTATAAGCAAAAGAAAAGGCATAGAAAAAAGAAGAAAAGGCATAGAAAAAAGAACAACGGCCTGTCACAAAACCCATCGCCCCGAAAAGTAGCGCGATGTTGCACTTCGTGACCGCCGCGGCCTGCGGCCGAACTCGGCCGGTCGAGTTGGACCGCCACCGCTGCGGGCAAACGCGGAGCGGGACGCGGCCTAGGCCGCGTGGCCGCCCTGGTGTGTGCGCGCGCCTTGAATACATGAGCGGCAAATGACCAAAGATCGCGCAGGTGTGTGGAGCCTTAAACAAGACCTTTCGTCTGTTATGACATTTCCGGCAGAGCTAAATTCGCGCTCTGAGGAGGTGCTTGTGGCCGGCACGCAAAGGTACCGCATTGCAAAGGTACAAAGGGAAAGATAGGCACTGCTGTGGTCCTTCCACCACAAAAGAATATTGCAAGGTGCATCAGGGGCTGGTGCCAGCTGGTAACCGTCTAACTCCAGCTCAAACTTCCGCCTGGGAGTTAGTGCAGATTCAGTTTTCGCGTTGGTCTACCTCGACAAAATCATGGCGAGTGCGCACCTTGCCTTCTTCACCTTGGGGAAGGACGAGGACGACGGCACTCCGGATCCTCCAGAATTGCTGTTGGAACTATACGCTCCGCCTGAAGCAGAAAGAGGCAGTAGAAACTCTAGAATTTTAACTTAATGTAATGCTTCAGGAATGAAAGATACGAGGACATCTTACCGTCATCATTACCGCCGGTCTCTGGAAATTTCTCAAACTCCGCCAAGATTTGCTCCTTTGCGGATGTCACGTCAAGGCCGGTGATTTCGCTCTTGCACCGAGGATCTAGGAATGAACACTTGGCAAGAAACTTATGGCACGCATTTGCCGCTGTACGATCACATTTGCGGCCTCGGGATTGAGCGAGAAAGGCACCGGCATCATCAACAGGGTCCTCCATGTAGCGTTTCTCCAGCTTCTGCACAACGCATTCTAGAAATTCTACTTCAAGACGCCTGCTCGCAGCAGCTGCTGTGACTGCATCTGAGACTACATCCTTGAGCATTTAAGAGGAAAATGAGAAAGGACACAAAATCACTCAAAGTGACAAAATAAGGGGAAACAAAGGGCGAAACGTCAATTTTGTGACAGATATCATTCTAATGTAAAATGCCGAGCAGGGCCTTCCTGTTTGCTTCGAATCTCGTCGGCTGTCTTACTCTGACCGACTGAAGTCTGTAGTGACAGACGGAATATTCCAAAGGACATTCCTTGTACGCTAGCGGGAAGACCCTTCCCACGTCCGCCCAATCCAGATCTCTACTGGGAAGCTTCCTGAGTAAGAAAGAATCATTCGATATTTCTCGAGGGAGGAAACATAGCCCCCCCTGCGGGTAGGGGGATTGAGAATACTCCCGCAGTATCCCTGCTTGTCGTAAGAGGCGACTAAAAGGGCGGGGAGAAAACCCCGAAAACAAACCCAGAGCCAACAAGGGTTGAGCCCGGACAGTCTTGTGGGTCAACTGTCTGTGTGCGGCCATACCACCTGGCCTGCGATCCACCCGCATGTTTGCCGTGTGCGGTGACCCGTAAGGAGGAGAAGGGGATCCTGGAGGGTGAGGTCTATGGTTCCCAGCCGGGTGTCGGATGCCCGGTATGGACTATGGGCCAAGACCCCTCTTTGGCCCATGATTCTGTGTAAACGGGCGGCCGGGAGCTAGCCACTCCCGGTCAATCGGCTTCCGTGGCGTTAGCTCAACGGTGGCGAGTGCCAGGGAGGTGGGGGGCTGCGTAGGGCGGTCGGAGATGTACGGGTTTGGTGGGCCCGTGCATCGAAGATCCAACCCGAAACAGGCAACCACCTCTACGGTGCTATATCCCCTCGGGTAGCCCTGGCGACCGCACCGGTTTGCGGTGTGGCGTCCCGAATGTGTGGCTCCATGGTGGGTGGGGAGCCCGGGGGACGAAGAAAAATTGGGAATGGCGGAAACTAATCTTCCACCCCCAAAAAGATCCCGCCCAGACACGGGCGGGGGAGAATGTGTTTTCTGCGCTTCAAAGCGTTACTTGATAGTGAAATGTACGAAGGAAGGGGAGACCTTCACGAAAGTGTGTCCCTTCCTTATAAAGAGAGTGTTTTCGGGGTATCTATCTGGGGATCTGAGATCTGCCAAAAAACTTAGGGACGGAACGCTATTAATCGAGACATCGACTGACCTACAGAGTGAGAAGCTCTTAGGAATGAAGAAGTTCCACGATTTTCCAGTGTCCGTAGAGCCGCACCGCACTTTAAATTCCTGCCGGGGAGTTATCTCCCACTTCGATCTGCTACACCTAGACGACGACACCATCTCCAAGGAGATGGAGTCCCAAGGCGTCACAGGATGTAAGAAAATTATGAGTCGCCGTAATGGCGAGGTGAAAAGCACCACATCTGTGATCCTCACCTTCGCCATAGAGAAGCTTCCTAGCAGGGTATTCATTGGATATGAATCTGTTCCAGTTCGGCCATTCATTCCAAGCCCCATGAGATGTTTTCAATGCCAGCGCTTCGGCCACACCGCTACGCGATGTGAGGGCAAGGCCACCTGCCCGCGCTGTGGCAAAGACAAACACGATGGGGACAAGTGCGAAGAGGCTGCCTCCTGCATCAATTGCGAGGGTGCACATCCGGTGTACTCCCGCGATTGTCCCAAGATGCAGGAGGAAAAGAAAATCATGGAGATAAAGACGCTGGAAAAGGTCTCGTATATAGAGGCGAGGAAAAAGTTTAGGGCATTGATTACTCCAACTTTTTCCAAATCCTTCGCATCAGTAGCTTCCGTTCCCGTGACAATGTGCACAATGGGCACACAGACGGAACCTGATAAAGATAAGCCCGATAAACAGGTGACACCGCCTAAGGAAAAGACAGACACAATAGAGAAAATGGATATAACCACCTCTGCGGGCTCTCCAAGGAAGAGCCCGCCTAAAACCTCGACCGGGGTCTCGCCCTCTAGGCGCGAGAAGACACCTTCTCCCGGTCCCTCCAGCAAGGGGAAAAAACCCCAGCCGGAGGCAATGGACAAGGATTTCTGTCTCCGATACAGAAATCCAAAGAATAAGAAACAAGGGAAGGAAACAGCGCTTCAAGCGCTGATTGCTTTCTGTGGTGGACATATGCTGCTCTGATTTTTAACTATTTTTATTTTACTTAATCTATACTTTTATCTTATTTTAAATATTTATAATGGTTTTTATATTACAATGGAATTGTAATGGTTTTTATCGGCATAAGGAGGAGCTGGCCATTTTAATTAATGATTTTAACCCTTCTTGCATTTGTCTGCAAGAGACACATTTTAAAGTTACCGACAAGGGCATTTTAAAAGGATATACGGTGTATAGGTTCGACGACATTAGCGGCCAACGAGCCCAGGGCGGGGTGGCTATTGCTGTTCGAGAAGCCCTTTACACTTCTCGAGTGCAGTAGACCACCCCGTTTCAGGCAGTGGCCGTGACCGTGCATGCGCGTGAGAAATTAACGTTATGCAACGTTTACCTGCCAGAAGGTGCCCCGGTGAGCCTTGGGAATCTAGATGCTCTTGTCCATCAGTTGCCAAGGCCATTTATTTTATTGGGCGATTTTAACGCCCATGACCCCCTGTGGGGAAGTTCTACGGCCCATAGCAACAGGAGAGGACGAGTTTTAGCCAGCTTTTTTAACGATTTTAACCTTTTTTTACTAAATAATGGAGAGAAAACCCGTTTTAATTCTTTTAACGGGGAGTATTCCTCCATTGATTTATGTCTTTGTACGAGCAGTCTTTACACCAAAATCAACATGTCCGTCCATACAGATCTCTGTGGAAGCGACCACTTCCTTATTTTAATCAAATCTGAACTGAATTTTAACCCAGATTTTATTCCATCAGACAACTGGATTGTGCGCAAAGCCGACTGGTCTGTTAATAAACATTCCTTTAATTTTGAATACAGTGACCAACGCGCCGGGACGTGTAACGTTGAGCTGCTTACCGCAAGCATAGTGGAAGCAGCCAAATGCAGCGTCCCATTATCAAAGGGCAGCGGCATCCGTCGACCAGCGGTACCTTGGTGGAATGAAGAGTGCGCCAAGGCCATTTAGGAGCGTAAACGTGCCTTACGCATTTTTAGTAAATTCCCCACGGCCACCAATCTTTCCTCCCTCCGTCGCATCCGAGCGAGAGCTCGACGTGTGGTGAAGGAGGCTAAGAAGGCCTCCTGGATAAATTACATCTCATCCATTAATAACAGGACACCTCTTGCACAGGTTTGGAACAAGGTAAGGAGCATTTCTGGTTCACGGGTAGTACACGGCGTCTCTTACATCGAAGACAACGGCAGGGTGCTTCGTACACCCCAGGAGATAAGCGAAGTCTTCGGGCAGTCACTTTCAAAGATCAGCAGTGACGCCAATTATTCTGCAGCGTTCTTGACCATCAAGGAACGCTCAGAATCTGTCTTATTGAACTTCGCCGAGCGCCGAGAATCTGCCGAATATAATGATCCATTCTCGCTATGGGAATTGAAGTCCGCCATTGCGGATTCTAAGGACACCTCGCCAGGAATGGATGACGTCCACAACGCATTTCTACGGAATCTTCCGGAGACAGCGTTGTTGGATTGCCTCCGCACCCTCAACCAGGTGTGGGCTGAGGGTAGCTTTCCTACCTCCTGGCGGGAATCTGTAGTGGTCCCAATTCCTAAACCAGGAAAGGACAGGGCTGACTCCAATAATTATAGACCCATCTCCTTGACTAGTTGCCTGTGCAAGGTAATGGAAAGAATGGTGAACCGTCAGGTCGTTTGGTGGTTGGAGCGACGGAACCTTCTTTCAAGTGTCCAATGTGGGTTTCGGCGAGATAGATCGACAATCGATCACCTTGTCAGAGCCGAAAACTTCATCCAGGAGGCCTTCCTTCTGCGCCAGCATGTCATTGCCGTATTCTTCGACCTGGAGAAGGCATATGACCGAGTCTGGCGCCAGAAGATACTAAAAACGTTGCACCAGTGGGGTTTTAGGGGAAATTTACCCATTTTTATACAAAACTTTTTAACTAATCGGGTATTTAGAGTGAGGATAGGCAATCACTTATCCCAATTTTATGTTCAGGAAAACGGGGTACCACAAGGCTCTGTACTGAGCGTGACGCTCTTCGCTATTGCGATTAATGACGTCACGGAATGTTTAGGAGCACCAGTGATGGGATCGCTGTTTGTAGACGACCTGGCCATTTTCTGCCGGTCGTCAAAACTAGTTAGTGCTGCACAAGTCATTCAGCTGACTCTTAATAGACTCAGCGAATGGTCAAAGCGAAGTGGCTTTCGTTTCTCAGCGGAAAAAACGAAATGCCTCCATTTCCACCGCAAGCGTGTGTACGAACCCCCACCGGATCTTCGTCTGTGTGGTAGGATTCTTCCTTACACAGAGTCGATCCGGTTTTTAGGTTTAATTTTTGACCGTCGCACAGTGGGGCCAAATCGAAAATCGCCGGACAAAAGTCCAAAATTGCTTTTTTTGAGATATCGACTTGAAACTTGGCGTATTTACACACAAATGATTGTTGATTATGGAATGATAAAACATTTCTCATAGGTCTTACCCGTTATTTAGATACAGAGGCTCAAACACGACCAAATTTCCAAAAAAGCGCCCGCTCTCATTTTTCTTCGAAAATCTTAAAAGTTGAGCAGATATAGGAGTAATGAAAGGATTGTTATGAAATAAAAAACATTACTATTTGTAAACAGAGTACGTCACCTATACTATGCATAACTTTCAGACATATTTGCCCATATTTGAGTGCTTTTACGTCACAAAATGGCGGACCCTTTTTTTAGGCAACATTTGACATAAAATAGACAATATACTCCTTATTCGGAAAATGGTCTCTGGGATACTTCATCAGAGTATAAATTAAACATATTTCTAGATTATTCCGTAAAAATATTCGAAAAAAGTTTGCGACGCCGAGAATAAACTCGATTTTTCGATCGCGCGTCGCGGCCCGGCTCCGCGCAGCGGGACCTGGAATACAGTGTTCCCCGTTGGATTGTTCAAGTTGTGTGGACATTTACTCCTCGAATTCAACTTTTTCAGGCTATGCATGTTGTCACTGATATCTAAAGATTCCAAACTGAGGATTTTGCGAGGATATTGAATCGAGAGAATGGATCAGTGCACGCGTAACTGCGACACATTTGTTTTTCTTTGGATAATTTTCGGAATCATGCTGCAAATTATGAACGTCTTTCAACTCTTGAGAAAGAATGCGGGTTCTCGGGGTGCCATGCAAGTTTTCCATCAAAAAGCAACATTTAAGATTCCCTTCTTTCCCTTCACCCTCTCCTCCCCCACCCCGAACACCTTTACCCCCCCGAGGAGGGAGGCACGAAAAGGAACGTTTTATGACAATGTGCAGCCTTTAAAAAAACATACCTGCTAGACAAATTACAACTTGTTGTCACTCTTCGTCATCTGACTCTTTGATGCGCCAGAAATAACAATAGTAGTTACTCTCCTACAAATAGATTGGAACTGATATTCTAAAAAAAATAAATATATTATTTTAAGGAGTTACCTAAAGGGAATTATTCTCCCAATATCATTCTTTATAGCTTCTTACAATGAAATTCAAGCTTGAGTTTAAAATCAGCATGATTTCATGTGTTTTTACAAAAAGCTCTGCAATGTAATATCTTTGTGCGCAATGTAATATCTTTGTATTGAGTGACATACTAGATCATTATGTTTGAGGGATGGATTAATTTAAGTTTGAGTCTCCAGTGGCTTTGCATTTTTATTTCGCAGTACTGAGCACACAATGTAATGATATCAATTAACTATGCTCTCGACGAAAAGTAAAGGAATATACATAGATGAAAACACAATTAGATTCATCGATAATATATTAAGCAAAACCTGAAAACTGATATTATTCTATATCGAAGTCGCTTCGCCAAATCTTACGCAGAATATGGCAAAAAAGAGAATGTATTTTGGAAATAGGATGGCAATTAATGAGAATGGCTTACATTCGTTTTGATGTCACCAGTACCTTATATATGAATTCAATGACATAAATGAAATGCCATTACTTGTAAGATACTGAAAAGAAAACAAATATCATTTTCTCAAATGATTTTCACCCTCAGAGCATCCTAAGTTTTAACTCACCTAGTCATCTTCAGGTAGTTGACAAATTTCTGAAAGCACACACCATGAATATATTTACGAATGTGTAAGAAGGTTAAGAAACAGCTAGAGACGATGGGTTTGTCGCACGTGTACCAACCATAAGAGAGAGAGAAGAAAGTGAGAGGAGGTCTGTTTGAGGCAATGAAGGGAAAAAACTCAAGCAGGGAATACCCGGAGAAAATGAAAGGAGAGGAAGTTGGGTTGGCGGGAGGGATTCTTATGAGGGATTAGCAAGGGTGGGTAAGGGAGCGGTTTAGCAAAGGGTGGTGGGTAGCGGGCTCCTTACAATGCGATCACCTTTTCACTATTCTTTCCTTAACCACGTTAACCCATCCCCGCGAATCCGTCACTACAACACCGTTGACCCAACTTCCTTTGCCGATTGTTCGTTTCAAGATAAATTCTTAGTCCTCGGACGAATCGTAATTACTACTCATACTCATAATCGCTGTTTGATTCTATTGCTTCTTTGTCTTCTATTAGTATTAGTTCCCGTAATTCCTTTGGAAGCCTCCTATGAGCCTTCGCAGTCAAAGTAATGGTGGAGGAAAGCAATGGATCGGACGTGATCAAAAGTCTTTTGAATAGGTACTCATTGGTGGCCATCCTGGAGTGTTTCCGCGTGAATCTTTCTCGGAATATCCTGGCGTCCTTATTACGAGCCTCCATCGCCTCTTCGGAAAGCTGGCTGAATTAGCCTCGATAATAGAAGTATATTACTCATCAAGTAAACTCACTTATGATGCAGCAAATATCGCTCGTTATTCCGGGAAAACTATTTCCACTTTATCATGTAGGGCACCAAAAAAACTAATCCAAATGAATTCACTAAGACTTTTTAGAGCGTCATAATGTGACCCTAAATCTAATCTTCGTGACAAATAATCAATCAAATATTCTTTTTTGTCATTTAATGATTTTCCCTTCATATCCGTAACTTTTTTATGGAGCTCAAGACACGTGATCTGGTGTGAAGGCAAATCACAACACGTTTGAGGAAAAATCTGTGTAACGGTCCACTAATTTAAGGATATAATATATACGAAGGATAAAAGAAAAAAACGAAGATACTTTGAAATAATAGTAAGCAGTAAGTACGCGTGGTAAAGGAAATACCACGAGAAGTTAACAAAATATATATTGTAACCCGTGTCCACACGAGTAAGGGGAAGGGGAAATGGGAGGAAAGGTGGGAGGAAAGGAATTCAGGGACGGGGAGGCGGGGAGGAAAGAGGGATGCCGACTAAGCTTTTGAGCAAATGGGTTGGGGTTCATCAACGATCGCGGGGTTTCGAAGTGACTTAATGCATAATGGCGAACGGATGGTTCCGCGAGGACAGGTTTGTGGGCAGAGACAGTAAAACATGGAAATATCCTTTTGCAATATCGAACTATTTAATTCAGAGAATAACACTAAATACTAATCTAAAACTAAATTTAAACAAAACAAATTATGATGCGTAATAATTGCAACAATACATGGCGAACATTCGCAAAATGTCAATCAAATGAAACAGTTTTACCCTTCAAGGTCCTTTTTCCCATTTCGAGAATCACTAGGGAAAAGTTACAATATTTTAACGGTTTGAACTTAACAATTTCTACAATCACGCACCCTCAATTGAAAACTAAACACATTCACACGGGACCAGGGGGGAAAAACACGGGAATAAATATGTCGACAGTACGAAACTTGGGGCACTTTCTTCTTGGGTTGGGGAATCTCTTCTTTGAACTATAATAGGACTATTCTTCTTGGATTGGGAATGGGGGGGCTCTTCTTTGGTCTAGGAATGGCCGTTTTAGGCGGGCGGGATATAAGTGGTACTTATCGTTATCGGGGATAACTGGTGCAACTGCGGCGGCGCTGGCAATGATCGCCCCGTGCTCTGCACGTAGCAGCTGATGATGTAGTTGGTTTTACTTGAGCGGAGACAGGCGACGGCGATGGCCACGGATTCCTTGGGACCGCTACTGGACACGACTTAAATTCAGCTTCCTTATGCGTCGGTCGTCTCTCCCTTTCCGTTCCTCGTCCGCACAATGCGTCTCTCTCGCTCTCCAACCAATGTTTCAGCCCTCCTAATTTTTGGGTGTCAGCCGCCACCACAAGAACCATCACATGTAAGTAAGTCCCGCCCCGACCATCCTCTGCCATTTATATGCGCTAGCGCGCGGGGTGAGAAGGGGGGGGAGATAGGGGGATAAGGGGAGGTGGCTTCACTTGACGCAGGCCGCATTATATTTCGAAGCACAGTCACTTGCAAAGCATGAGCGGTGGATGGAGGGGGGGGGGGAAAGGGAAGGTCGTCCGCCGAACGGCGGAGATACACTTAAGAAAGGGGGGGGGAGAACGTGGTGCAGGGAACTCACACACTCGAACACACATGAATCATTCACTCACACAGCGATGACCTTAAAATTAACACAATATACAGCACAAAACCGCCTCTTCCACAAACCCATTGCAACCGTCCAATCGGGAACGGTTACAACTGCCTCCCTCTCCCAGACAAAAAATTGCCGCTGGGAAAAGACACGGGAATTTATTTGTAAAAGAAAAAGAAAAACAAAAGAAAAACAACTCCAACCCTCACAAAATAAAGGGTGGTAAAATAAATCAAACTTTTAACGCGTCCCACGCGCTGAAATCTTAGTCAAACTCAAAAGGAAAACAAAAGACTATAATGTCTCGGAAAATAAGGAATCAGGTTGTGGAAATTGTGGACGCCAATAACATCTCCCTCCTCACTTCCCAGCTCACACGCGTTTCGTGCGACCACCCTGCGAATAACATACGGGCCTTTAAAAATAGGGAAGAATTTATGAAATAGTTTTAACTTCGAGTCGGACTGCTTCGGAGCTTTCAAGAGAACCCTATCTCCTTCCCTGAATTCGTAAGTTTTCGCCTTCTTAGCGTTTTTCCGCTTCCTACCGGAACGTCGCAAATTTCTAAGAACCAATTGAGTAACCCTACCTGGCTCCGGCTCGTCCCCTTCTTCTTCTTCCGGGAGCATGGCATAGGGCCGTCTAGGCTTAACGCCGAAATGGGCTTCGTAAGGTGACATTCCGATAGATTCATGGGGGATTTCGTTAAGCCATTTATTGATGAGGGGAATCACCTCGGGCCAACTCGTATGCCGGTCCGCACAATACACACGAAAAAGCCGGGATATTTCCCGCATGATCCTCTCACTTGGATTCGACTGTGGGTGGCGAATAGAAGAATGGATTACTTTAATCCCTCGGTCACGTAACGTTCTACACCATACTTCACTGGTAAACTGCGTTCCATGATCAGTAAGAACCTTCTCGGGTCTACCACATTCAACAATGAATTTATTCATTAAGTGAGTTAAACAATTCCTACTGGTAGGTTTATTAATAGGATAGACTCGCACAAATTTGGAAAAGACATCCAAAATTACAAGTACAAATTTATTGCCCGCCCGGGATTTCGGAAGGGGGCCATACAAGTCGAGGGCGTACAATTCCCGGGATTTAGAGGGTATGATATTCTGCATGGGGCCTGCAAATACTCTATTAGGGTATTTGGTTTTCTGACATAAGTCGCATTGGCGGATTATTTTTCTAATGTGACGTCCCATACCCTTCCAAAAGAACCTTTCCCTAAGGATCAAGGCGATCTTCTGACTTCCAAAATGTGCGAACTTAGTGTGAGCATGTTTAATTAATCGCTCTGCCTGTCCGGACGGGACCCATATTCGGAACTCGGGCCGATCCCTACCCACTCTTATATGAATAATTCCCAGTTGGTCTTTAAACCTATCCGATCGTCGACTAATATTACGGAAAGAAGGGTGGCACCGGGGTAATTCACCACTTAGGAATCGAATGACCGGACCTATCCTCGGATCGTCCGCCTGGGCTTGTCTCAGTTCTTCATCGTCTCGCCATGGCGTGACCTCGATCCCCAATTCAATATCAGCGATAACAAACTCCCTATCACCCTCGGTTGTTCCGCCCGTCTCACAGGGATTCCGGCTCAAAAAATCTGGACCAACGTTCTTCTTCCCTTCACAGTATTGAATATCGAACGAAAACTCCTGGATCCAGGTTGCCCATCGCAGCATCCTACTGTTTCTAAGATGACATTGATTCAAAAATGACAATGACTTGTGGTCCGTTATAATTGTGAATTCTCGGCCCAACAGAAAAACTCTGAGCTTCTGTAACGCCCATACAATCGCTAGCATCTCCTTTTCCGTTGTAGAGTATGTGAGCTCCGGACCCCTGAGGGTACGGCTAATTAGTGAAATAATACCATCTTCACCGTTTTCCCTTTTTTGGCTTAACACGGCTCCAAGACCGTAATCACTACTATCAGTGCTCAAAAACATGCGTTTCGAAAAGTCGGGATGGGAAATAACAACATTGTTGACGAATAACGCCTTGGTGGCGACAAACGCCTCCTCATGCTCCTGCGTCCACGCCCACTTCGCATCCTTTTTAAGGAGCCGCAGCATCGGATTTATGGTATTGGAATAGTTTCTACAGAAACGAGAGTAATAATTCCCGACGCCTAGAAATGCGCGCAAACCTCTGACGTTTTTAGGTCGTTCGTAATCCATAATAGCCTTAACCCTTCCAGGGTCAATCCTGATACCTGTAGTGTCTATGACATGCCCCAAGAAATTAATTTCCTTCCGGCAGAATCGCGACTTCGATAAATTCAGCCTTAAGTTTGCCTTTTGCAACTTATCAAACATTTCCCGTAAATGAATTATGTGGTCGTCAAAAGATCGAGAAAATATTACTAGGTCGTCAACATAGGTAATGGCGTGATCTGAATCTTCGTTCCTCAGTGCCTCGTCAACGCATCGAACTAAGGCTGCCCCACTGTTTTTTAGGCCAAACGGGACTCTACAAAATACGTATGTGCGCGATTTGAATAGGAACGCAGTGTATTTTTGGTCATCTTCATGTAATTTCAACTGCAAGAACGAAGCGGTGAAATCCATGGAAGAAAACCACTGTGTTCCATTAAACTTTCTGAGGACCTCTTCGATTTGGGGCGGTCGGTCGTTTTCCGCGATAGTTCTAGCATTTAGTTTCCGGGCATCGAGGCAAAGGCGCACCTGACCTGATTTCTTTCTAACCACCACAAGTGGATTCAAGAAAGGGCTCGTAGCTTTACGTATGATGCCCTGTTGTTCCATATTGTTGATTTCCGCGGCAACTTCGTCTTCATAGGCCTTGGGGATGGGGTATACTCTTTGTTTAAAGGGCGTCTCGTCATTTAATTTAATACGAAACTCGAAGTTTCTCGCTGGGACTAAAGAAGGCATAAATAAAGTATTATATGTTATTAACAGATCCCTTAGTTTTTTGTTTTCCGTCTCTGATAAAGTTTCTTGTGACTCGTATTCCTCCACAATCTGTAAATTAGAATTTGTCGCGTCGGTCCCCGTTCCAACTGAAGCGCAAATTCTCCCGTCACTACTCTCCTTAAAGTCCTGGACGACGCACAGTGGTCCGGATCGCGAAAAAGAGGGACAAAAATCAGATTTATGTCGGATTACTTTGAAAATTGTCATTTATATGTTTTAAGACGCGCTTAGTTCATTTCTGCTGTTATTTTTAACAAAAAATAATTATTTAAGAAGATATTGAGAATTTTAATGATAAATTAACCGATAATGAGGATACTTCATAGAAAACGCCTGTTATTATTAAATATGCAAATATATATATAAAGTATTTGTATAATATGACTTCTAGACCTTTAAATTAATAAATATTTTTTTTATCGGTGAATGTAAGGCAGTTGGGGGAAATGTTTCTAACGTTAAACTGATTGCGATTATCAGCTAGCAGAGGTGCCGCTGAAACTAAAAACTAAGTAATTATTAAATAAATATGAAAACAGTTTTAAGTACAAATTAACTCATTTATTTTAATGAAAAATACTTAGTATCTTATTAAATTTACAATGTATATAATTCCAAATCTGATTCTCCTGAATTCCACTCCTCTTCCTCGTATTCACTCGCTGAGTCAGGATATACTTGCAAGAGCTCACGGACCTCTTTAGGCAGATCTTTTAGGCCACGGTATTTATTTAATTCAGCACCTAATGTACCTACTGAGGAATGGATCAGAGGTCAGGATCAGTCTACGGAAAACGTCCTCATTCGTGTGGAATCTTGAAATTTTTCTTGCGTGATGCTCACGATAATTTCTTATATCCCTATTCCGCGATTCCTGGGCCTCCTCCGAAAGCTCTCCAATTGGAAGAAGAGCTGACTCAATGACATCTGCACCATGCAGCAGAACTTTATGTACTGTGGGTGGCATGTAGAACCACTCATAATTCACATTCCACTCACAAATTTTAAAAATTATATATTTATATAAATTAACACACATTTAAATAACTACCTGAAAATATCGGCAAAAATAGTAGTAGCCTCGAGCAAGTGTGGTGCAACAAGGATTGCAGTTTAACTTCACATTTCTTCTCTGCGTTTTCAATACCATCCGGATAAGTAGTCTTTTTGGCATTCAAAATAGAATGATATAATGGATACAAATCATGGCCATGATATCTTGCTGCGTTTCTTATCTGCAAATACTGTTTTTTTGTCAGATTTGAATTGACGACTAATGCTAAACCGTCATCAGAGGACATAGTAGAGACTTTTTCAATATTCGTTTGGCCCGTGTAGGGGTGGTCGTCGTAGCCTCTTTAACTAGAGACGCTTCTGCGCCATGTCCTTTCTCTCTAAGCTTCATGGCTGTAGCAAAAGACAGTTCTGCAGGGGAAGTACTTTCTCTAAGGAATGTAGTTTTCCTTCTTTTTGACCGGATAGTGACATCCGAAAATTGTTTCTTTGGCCTACCCTTTCTTTTCTGAGATATACCTGATAAAAAAGGCTTATTACTTAGACAATAGCTCAAGAGATGTCATATCACAATGAAAACACAGGGAAAATACGAACCTGAGGTGCTTGGAAGGTTACGATACACAACATCAGGAAAATCAACGATTTGATCCAACCAAGTCGCACACCTCTGTACAAAAAAAGAGTTCGTTCGAGAGCAAGCTCGCCATCTTTTCTCGTAACCAACAAAAAAATTTTCTTTCAAAAAATTTTTGAGGTCATTTTTTGCGTGCTCATCTCCGTGTAAATGTAGGCAATCCTCAAGAAATCCCGTCAAATTACTTTTCCGGTCGTCCATTGACTTTCCTTTTTTCTCCTGCATTTTATCGTGCAGTTGCTTCCGTGTAAATGTTAACGACATAGCTGTGAGTTAAAAATTAGAACCATTGGTTCGTTAAATACTGAAAAATATTCTCTATTCTAGAAAGTTAGGAGTTTGAGCGGTAGCAAAAACAATGTAAACTTTAGTGTGGTACCTCGTATTAGATCAACTTCAAAAACGGAAATAAAAGAGAAATAACGTACCTGATTAATTATCCTTATCGCTGTGGCGGCCAAGAACAAAAAAATCATTGAATCACAACACTATTCCGAATTATCACAACACTAACATTTACTTCAGAGATCACTTCACATCACGATAACTATTGCCAGCCGAGGACCCAACGACTAAGAACTGGCATGTGTACACATCGATAGAAAAGGAGCAACTGAAGAGCAACAAAATGTTTCGACTGAAGCATTGAGGAGGTTAAGAAGAGGAGTTACCGCCACCCCCAAGAACCTGGGTCTACCCCCGAGGATAACCAGGAGGGTTTTTGGATCGCATAAAGAGAAATATGCAATGCCTTCATTGTGTGCGAAAATGCATACCAGCGGCAGCCCTCCAATAAAACCCATCTGGAAAGATGCACCTGGAGGGTAAATACCACAAGTGTTAACACGTGCAACTTCACTTGCAGGTCAAAGAAACCGCCTTGTGGCAATAAACACAAGTTGGGTGGTGCGCTAATTAGGGATAGTAAAATATCCCGACTAAGGACCTTACCCACTACCCTTGGGTCCGGCACGTGTGCGGGTAACGGGTCTCCTGTCACTTAGGCTTTGAGGAAAGGGACAGCCAGAGGTGGGTTATCCCAGCAGCAGTGCATACAACCAGTCTTATATACTTCCAACGATTAACAAAATTCCATAGGAATCATACTGAGAAGCGATCGAAGAAAATATTTTCCTCCTCTTCCAGCGTCACAATTTCGCTTAGTATCGCAATCTGAAATTCATTCTCTCGCTCTTTCTATAGTAAATTCGGCCAAGAACAGAATATAATAGATAAAAACATAGTAAACTTCTTCGTTTTTAAAATCTTTATCAATAAAACATAGGAAAAGACGTATTTCACAATGTGTCTCCTCTGTGACGAAGCTCGCGAGTCTAGTTCCGACGTTTACGTCCGCGGCAGAGTCTCATATAAGTCGTTGTCATTCACTTATTTGCAAATATTTGCAGCTAAATCCTTTACTAATATCTTTCTAATATAACCCACTCTTGCCACTATAAGAATCTCCGTGTCACTCGGTGTCACTCTTTTTATAATCCAACGTTTATGCGAAATTTGCGAGAAAAAATGGTTTTTCTTGAATAACTACTTCAGTGATCATCACAATGACTACAAGATTGAAACCTAGTTTTTATCAGTGTAAAGTGTCCATATAAGTATAGTCCACAGTTATTTTACCAATTTTTAATACGAAATAGAGCAAAAAAAATGTTAAAAATGTGTATTTTTCGAAAAAATTAAAGAGCGCGGTTTAACTAAAATTAGCTCTACTTTGAAGCAATTTATTGAACTAAACAAAGCGTTATATGCAAAACTAAGTGTGCGGTATGATACCCCGGACAGTTTACTACAAGAACTGCATATTTAAAGTGAGTTTCAAGAAAGTCGAAAAAATGACTTTTGTCCGCCTTTTTTCGGATCCGGACCACTGTGCGACGGCGCTTTCCCCTGGGGAATTCAACGTAATAATATTCCTCCGTAAATCCACAACTGCTCGGAACTTCGTCAAAAAATCAACGCCCAAGATTACGGGGCGAATCAATTTCCTCACTACTAAGCATACTATTTCGAATTCATGTCCCCCTATCGTAAGCGGCATTAATACTTGCTCGCGGACAGGAGCTGATTTATGTTGATCGGCGCCGACGATATAAGTTTTACTAATAGGTAAAGTGGGTAGTTCTATTCCTTGCACACGGAGTGCCCTAATTTTATCCTCCGATACCGCCGACACTTGGCTTCCGGTGTCTATCAACGCTACTACCGGGTGGCCCATAACAAAAACTCTAATTTCAGGGCACTTTAGATACTCCCTGCTATTCTCATGGTAGGTATAATTTACCGGACACTTCTCCAATTTCCTCATAGACACAATAGGGACTTCCACAATTATCCTTGGTGAGTTTGAGCGGGGGAAGTCGATTGACCCAAACTCTGCATGTTTCCCATTTGCGTAGCATGAGGCAGTAAAGGCGGTGGTAGACTATAATCTCCCTCGCGTTGTATTCTCATCATCCGATCCCTTTCGTTCACCGCGTCAACACGGACCCGCTGCCAGCATTGTCTCTCGTTTCGCGAAGGTACCGTTCGATTACACCGTTGGTAGCCCCTCGCTTGAATACTGTTCAAATTAACTGGCCTTTCTTCCCGTCGTGCCTCTTCCATTTGGGATTGATCGTATCGCCCGAGCATGGTTATGAGTTTTTCAAAAGTAGTGACCTCGGCGCTTCGGAGTAAGTCCTGCGCGTATATAGGGAAATGTCTGATTAATAGTGCCACGGTCTCTTCCTCATCGACAGGCGGTTCACAAAGTCTAAGGGCCGCAATTTTCCGGGTCGCGTATTCCTGCATCGAACTGCCCGGAAACCTTTGGTATTTCCCCGACATTATCCGCATTTTGCAACTAATCCTATGCTCGTTACTCCAGTATCGCGCATAGAACAATTTTTGAAAATCTATCATATTTTCAGGAAAAGGGAATATGGCGTCGGCCCAGCCCTTAGCACCGTCCTCCAACATTTGATAGAACAACATGGGTCTTAACCGTTGGGGTATGGCGTGGAGGGAATAATAATTTTCCACACCGCGCATGAACGCCACGGGGTGTTCGGATGGCTTACCACGGAAAACCAGTTTCGGGGGTGGATTGGGGACATTTAAGGAAGAATTTACACCATTTATTTTTTTGTGCTGATTGCCCTCAATTTCGGACATAATCTCATCCATCTTCCTCTTCTGTTCGATTTTGACTTCCTCCAATACGTTCGCGTTTCTCGACACGTTCTGTAACACTACTTCGACTTGGCTTTTCACGTTCCCAATCTCTACTTGGTCAGCTTGGGTTTGGGCGTTCAATCTTTCAATCCGACACTTTAGATCACTTTCAATGGCACCTATTTCCATCCTAACCTCCCCAACCTGTTCGCCTATTCTTTTCTCTACGTGCCCTGCAAGTTCAACTCGGACCTCATGGATTTCCTCCCGGAATTTTGCAATCTGACCCGAAATCCTCTCTTCCATTCTAGCATTATTCTCCTCCATTTTTTTATTATTCTCCTCCATTTTTTTATTATTCTCCTCCATTTTTTTATTAATGTTCTCTCCCATTTTATTTATATTCTCTCCCATTTTTTTATTATTTTCTCCCATTTTATTTATATTCTCTCCCATTTGTTTCATAAACATCATCATGTCTTGCATAGTACAGGGGCTTTCAACTGCCACTGGGCTAACATCACTCTGCTCGACTCCCGGCATATTCTGCGTGACAATGTCTTCCTCCCCACTAGACACTTCGATTATGCTCAACGGATTATCCTCAACCGACTCCGCCTCATCGTCCTTCGGGGGTTCCCTATAATTTTGGAAGCTACTGCCCGAGTAAGCCATGCCGCCGAAATTTAACACAGAAAAAGGAAAATACACGAGAGAAAATGAACATACGCTATATTTAAAGTGATTAAATGCCCGTACGTTAAATGCAAAGGGTAACACGCTTAACGAGGTCAAAATCTCGGCCAACGTTAAATTAAAATACAACGAATTGCGAGTGAATGCAATTAGTTCAAAATGTCCCACAATGTCAAATTCCAGCCACACGTTAAACCCATCGTCGAATGACAAGCCCCACGTTGGGCGCCATTTGTAACCCGTGTCCACACGAGTAAGGGGAAGGGGAAATGGGAGGAAAGGTGGGAGGAAAGGAATTCAGGGACGGGGAGGCGGGGAGGAAAGAGGGATGCCGACTAAGCTTTTGAGCAAATGGGTTGGGGTTCATCAACGATCGCGGGGTTTCGAAGTGACTTAATGCATAATGGCGAACGGATGGTTCCGCGAGGACAGGTTTGTGGGCAGAGACAGTAAAACATGGAAATATCCTTTTGCAATATCGAACTATTTAATTCAGAGAATAACACTAAATACTAATCTAAAACTAAATTTAAACAAAACAAATTATGATGCGTAATAATTGCAACAATACATGGCGAACATTCGCAAAATGTCAATCAAATGAAACAGTTTTACCCTTCAAGGTCCTTTTTCCCATTTCGAGAATCACTAGGGAAAAGTTACAATATTTTAACGGTTTGAACTTAACAATTTCTACAATCACGCACCCTCAATTGAAAACTAAACACATTCACACGGGACCAGGGGGGAAAAACACGGGAATAAATATGTCGACAGTACGAAACTTGGGGCACTTTCTTCTTGGGTTGGGGAATCTCTTCTTTGAACTATAATAGGACTATTCTTCTTGGATTGGGAATGGGGGGGCTCTTCTTTGGTCTAGGAATGGCCGTTTTAGGCGGGCGGGATATAAGTGGTACTTATCGTTATCGGGGATAACTGGTGCAACTGCGGCGGCGCTGGCAATGATCGCCCCGTGCTCTGCACGTAGCAGCTGATGATGTAGTTGGTTTTACTTGAGCGGAGACAGGCGACGGCGATGGCCACGGATTCCTTGGGACCGCTACTGGACACGACTTAAATTCAGCTTCCTTATGCGTCGGTCGTCTCTCCCTTTCCGTTCCTCGTCCGCACAATGCGTCTCTCTCGCTCTCCAACCAATGTTTCAGCCCTCCTAATTTTTGGGTGTCAGCCGCCACCACAAGAACCATCACATGTAAGTAAGTCCCGCCCCGACCATCCTCTGCCATTTATATGCGCTAGCGCGCGGGGTGAGAAGGGGGGGGGGATAGGGGGATAAGGGGAGGTGGCTTCACTTGACGCAGGCCGCATTATATTTCGAAGCACAGTCACTTGCAAAGCATGAGCGGTGGATGGAGGGGGGGGGGGGGAAAAGGGAAGGTCGTCCGCCGAACGGCGGAGATACACTTAAGAAAGGGGGGGGGGGAGAACGTGGTGCAGGGAACTCACACACTCGAACACACATGAATCATTCACTCACACAGCGATGACCTTAAAATTAACACAATATACAGCACAAAACCGCCTCTTCCACAAACCCATTGCAACCGTCCAATCGGGAACGGTTACAATATGAACACTAATGAGAAAACTACGACGCATAGTGTGGGTAAAAATCGTCATTGGTGGGAAAGAAGAAATTAATATAAATTGCTTACCTTAAAAAAGAGGTACACTTTTAAGAAAATAAACAATAATGCTGTCACCACAGGGAACTGGAGGAGGAAATATGTCAGTATTTCACGAGCCAAATAACCAAATACTATGGGTTTTCCAAACTCACGAGTGCACAGGCACCACACTACTTCACCAAAACCAAACTACAACTGCCTGTCAATATGCATTTCTTATAGAAAGGGTGCCAATGGAAATACCCGCTATTTTCCGTCAACGGCAACCCGGTGTCATAAAACGTTCCTTTTCGTGCCTCCCTCCTCGGGGGGGTAAAGGTGTTCGGGGTGGGGGAGGAGAGGGTGAAGGGAAAGAAGGGAATCTTAAATGTTGCTTTTTGATGGAAAACTTGCATGGCACCCCGAGAACCCGCATTCTTTCTCAAGAGTTGAAAGACGTTCATAATTTGCAGCATGATTCCGAAAATTATCCAAAGAAAAACAAATGTGTCGCAGTTACGCGTGCACTGATCCATTCTCTCGATTCAATATCCTCGCAAAATCCTCAGTTTGGAATCTTTAGATATCAGTGACAACATGCATAGCCTGAAAAAGTTGAATTCGAGGAGTAAATGTCCACACAACTTGAACAATCCAACGGGGAACACTGTATTCCAGGTCCCGCTGCGCGGAGCCGGGCCGCGACGCGCGATCGAAAAATCGAGTTTATTCTCGGCGTCGCAAACTTTTTTCGAATATTTTTACGGAATAATCTAGAAATATGTTTAATTTATACTCTGATGAAGTATCCCAGAGACCATTTTCCGAATAAGGAGTATATTGTCTATTTTATGTCAAATGTTGCCTAAAAAAAGGGTCCGCCATTTTGTGACGTAAAAGCACTCAAATATGGGCAAATATGTCTGAAAGTTATGCATAGTATAGGTGACGTACTCTGTTTACAAATAGTAATGTTTTTTATTTCATAACAATCCTTTCATTACTCCTATATCTGCTCAACTTTTAAGATTTTCGAAGAAAAATGAGAGCGGGCGCTTTTTTGGAAATTTGGTCGTGTTTGAGCCTCTGTATCTAAATAACGGGTAAGACCTATGAGAAATGTTTTATCATTCCATAATCAACAATCATTTGTGTGTAAATACGCCAAGTTTCAAGTCGATATCTCAAAAAAAGCAATTTTGGACTTTTGTCCGGCGATTTTCGATTTGGCCCCACTGTGCGTCGCCTGAATTGGCGTGAACAAATTATGATTTTAAAGAATAGGTGTTTGAAAGTTTTAAACATTTTACGCTTTTTATCTAATCATTCGTGGGGAGCCGATCGCTGCACTATGCTTTTATTGTACAGAGCACTGGTGCGCTCAAAATTAGATTATGGATGTTTCGTTTACTCTTCTGCGCGCGAGAGTTATTTGAAACCGTTGAATACGGTTCACAACGCGGGGCTCCGTTTGGCAACTGGTGCCTTCAGGACATCTCCAGTCCTGAGTCTATACTCAGAGGCCGGCGAGCCCCTGTTGAGTACTCGCCGAAACATCCTTATGTGCAACTATGTTGCAAAGATTTTATCGATGAGAGCGCATCCTAGTTTTAATGTAATTTTGAATCCCCGTTTTTTAAATATTGTTAACAGGCGGACTCGGGCAGCTAGACCCTTAAGCATTACTTTTAATGATTTTATGGAAGGTAGTGATTTGACACTTCCGGAAGTGTACCCTGTTGGGACCTCGGCCGACCCACCTTGGCGGGTACCACTACCTCAGGTCAGGTTTGACCTGCACGATCGCCAGAAGTCGTCAACCACTGCTACGGAGTATCAGCGCAGATTCAGTGAGATCCTGCACCGCCACTCCGACTTTATCCCCGTTTACACGGACGGATCGAAGTCGGAGGGTGCTTGTGCAAGTGCGGTCTTCTCGTCCCACCATGGAGCCATCGGTACGAAGCTAGTACGCTGTGTAGTGTATACACAGCGGAACTTTTCGCCATAAAGATGGCTATAGGTGGAATAAAATGCAGGAATGCGTCCTTCATGGTCTGTAGCGACTCTATGAGCGCTCTGCAGACCATTTCCGGCTTTTCTCCGTCCCACCCTCTTGTGCAAGACATCCATCACGCGTTGCTATTACTTAGCAAGAGGAACGTTAGAATCGTGTTTGTGTGGGTCCCCGGACACATGGGAATAGCCGGCAATGAGAGAGCAGACCTGGCAGCAAAGAAGTCTCTCCAGGACGCGAATATTGCATCTGCGTTGGTACCCCATGATGACTTGAAGGCTACGTTGAGAAACGTAGCCTTAAAACAGTGGAAAGAAACCTGGCGATCCCTGATGGGAAATAAGTTACGCGCCATTAAGCCGGTGACATCAGTGTGGCCCACATCTGTCGGGAGGACTCGCAGGGAAGAAGTCGCGATCTCACGGTTGAGGATAGGGCACTGTGCCCTCACCCACTCTTACCTCTTCACAGAAGAGAAGATTCCACCACATTGTGAGGATTGCGACTCTCCCATTACTGTGAGGCATTTCCTGACAGAGTTTGATAGATACCGTGCTGTGCGCGACCGGCTAAACATCAGGGGGGACCTGGGACAAGTCCTAGGCGACGACCCTGATTGTGTCAGCCGGGTAATTTTGTTTTTAAAAGAGACTGGGCTTTTAAAATATATGTGATGAACCAATGTTTGGTGTTATATTTTAATTTTGCCCATTTTAACGTGTTATGTTGTTTATATTTATTTATTATTTTAATACAAATTCGACGAAGTTATGATATTTTATTGTGGTGCAAATGACCTTCGTCGTCGAGGCACCCTACAAAAACCTAACTCTATCTACCTAGGAAACATAGCAGTGATGTAAACTATTCAGTAACAGAGTTTTCATTACAGGAAATACGGTCCAAAGAAGTGAATCGAAATTTGGATGCTATAAGCTCTCTACACTTGAGAAGTGCGGTGGCGAAGGAGTCAAGAGCAGTGAAATTACGGACCCTTTTTCTAAATACAGAACCAGCGGGAAAATGTTGAGGAGGTAGAGAAAGAATACCCAACGGGTGGAGCGCGGATGGGGGCCACGTGCGACAGGCGGACGTGGCACGGCGCACAGTGCCCTATATGCCCTAAAAGCTGGCCACCAAGAGAAATAGTATTGCGATTTAAAAATTTTACTCTGATCGTGCTGAAAATTTTCAGGGTAATATTTCAAGAGAGGAAAATAATTGTAGGCAATTTAAAAAGATGACAGGGCCCCAATAGGTCCCAAAAAGGGGCCTTTATACCTATTCTTTATACTTGCGGGCGGTTTTAATCGCAAGTTCGTTGAATTTATCGTGATCTACGTGTAAATTACAACGCAAGGCCTCAAGCACCTCCGCGAATGTATTTACGAGATCCACATCTATCCCCGTTATAGATGCTGTTTTCGCAGCGTCCTCAAAAAACCTAGCATTATTCCCATCGTTACTGTTTCCAGGTCCAGCTTTCGGCTATTCGACAATCAAAACAATTTCAGACAGGAAGCGGTCTTGAATCGCCTTTTTCGTAGCTTTTACTGTCTCCAACTCAGCGCCTGTCGATGCCATATGCCACTTCTTTAACGGTAATTTATAGGAAAGGTGTAATAAGCATTCATAAAATCTTATTGCTGCGTGCAATGGAGAAATCCCGTAGTTTAAATTTTCCACTTTTTTTGGAACTTTAATATTTGTTTTTGGACGATCCTGCGTAGCGCGTCTTCAGGTCGAAAACTAGTTTCTTGATTGCTTGCTTGCGGCAATCAGGAATAACAAATTCACAGCCCAAACTGTTAAATATCTGCGATTGCAAAGTACCATACGCGGTCTGCACTGGTTGCAGAAAATGCCCCTTCAAAAGCCAGAATATGTCCAATCGGGACATGCCGAACAAGCCATCATTGTCAATAATAACGCCATTTCCAACTACGAAATCGCCAGTCATGGAATCTGTAATATACAAATAATGTATTTAAAACATAAATTTATGTGCTGGGGTGAAAGAACTTACTTTCTGCTGGAGATTCCATTTTTCAAAAATAATTTGCCTTCAAATGAGAGGCTTTGGCAGCACACTAACTTGAGCACTTGAGCTGAAACACTTGCTACCTGCGCAGCGCTCGCTTTCGTATTGAAAAGATAGTGCATGTGTGCAAGGGCATACTCAAATGTTGCAATTTCCTGCTCGGCGACCTCGGCTTTAACTAATCCAGAAGTAAAAATCACAAAGATAGGTAGTTTATGTTTTCTTGCCTTGGCCAGGTTTTTGGGATTTTGGACGACTGTGCGGCGTGGCGCAGGGACCCCGCTGTTGCGAAGAATATACCGCTACCGCTCGGTCCGGACTTCAGTCATATTCGGATGCATTCGGTCGGGTACCATCCCGGAGTGTCCGCTTCAGGTAGGGCGGCGGGGGGCGGGGTAGGTGTGAGGAGGCGAAAAGCGCAGTGACGAGGCTAACAGTCCCTCCCTTGTGTTCGCACGAGGGGTATCCAGTTGTCGACGAGAAAAAGGGTCCGCAGGGCATTAAAACTAGCATACGCATGTCAATACAATAGGATAGGGATCAGCACTAGAGAAAGAGTATCCTTCCTCTAGTGCATCAGCGCTCTACCTGTAGGATATTACCCCCCTCATTCCCGTCTAAAATAAAAAAGAGCAAGAAAGGGATTGAAGATACCGTCTTACCTCATCCAATGCATCATCCACCGCCGTCGTAGCTGCTGATTCTGCCTTGGCCAAGGGTTCCTTAAAGTAGTATACTGTAGGCAGAATGACGCTGCAAGTGACGTACTTCCCCGGACATCGCCTCGGACACCTCCAAGGTCTTCAAGGTAGCGGTGTATCCCTGTAGCAGCGTCATTTGGCCTGGGTCAAGCAGCAGAGCAGCATGCAGCATGGCTCCGTGTATGTAGGTAGCAAGGAATTCCCTTAGGAATTCTTCCTCTTTGATAATTGCTTCGTACAAAGGAAGCTCACCCCACCAACGCTTTTCGTAAGGAGGAGGCAATTTTAAAGGGGAAACGTTATGTCTCTTCATGATGAAGGCTTAGTAATGCCTATAAAATTTGTCCGAGAAGAGTGTACAATGCATGTTTTCCCCTTAAGCATTGATACACTATCTAGCTTGGTCACTTCGTCCATACCGTTTTGGATGACATGACCAAGGAAACGTACATGGGGAATACCGAGGAGCTCTGCGGCGAGACGGATGTTGTCCCCATTGTCCGTTGTGATGCCGCTCACCTGAGTTCGGCAGATACTCCAATTTTCCAATTCTTCCTCGTAGAAGTCCTTGATGCTAGTGCCAGTGTGATCTTCAGTGAAATGTCTGCCGGCAAGTGTGGCACAGTACAGCTGGAACTCTACGATGACGTGGCACGTGAGGGATGCGAAACTCTCGTGCCTCAACGAGGTCCACATGTCCGATGTGAGAGCCACATATTTACCTGTCGCAATGAGGATGTCCAGTTCTTTCTTTGTTTCCAAATACAGTTTTGGGACAAGATCGTTCGTGAGCTTCTTTCTTGACGGTAGCTCAAACCCAGGCTTGAAAAACTGAAGGAGATGTTTAAACGCATCCTTCTCTACTGTGTTCAGTGGTCTATGAGTTCAGTGGCAGCAAGTGATGTAGTATGCGACCATTTGGTGGTAATTCTCCATTGCCTTCTTATCCATGGTTCAAAACTGGTCCATGCTTGTCTGGGAAGGTGGTCGGGTTTTCACCGACGTAGATGACGTCATTCTGAAACATGAAGTACGGCTATCATGAAGTGTGGCTAAACAATTAGGGCATATTTATTTATCTTACGTTCATGGGCTACTACAGTACTGTCTCAGTAATGATTAGTACGTCGAGTAGGTAGAGTGTCCGTCCCACGTTTCACACTTTTCAAAAGTTTAAGCTCTTAAGAGTTTTCAAATGTGCCACGTGCAGAGAAAACGCCCGTTTAAAAAAACCGGTACCCACTCCGTCATGAAAGCAGATGATATTAAACGACTGAAACGGAGTTCTTGAGGGTCTTGGATAGAGCGCGGACTTAGTTGTCATTCTCATGGGTACTGCGGGAAGGATTATTGGCGTCTCTTCAGGGACCCTCCGACTTCACCAAGAAATACGCCTCCGAGAAGGAAAACCGGTGTCACCGAGGCCTAATCGCGTAAAATGAGAGAATTTACAGGTAATTTTCTCATTTCAGCGCGTGTCACGTTGTTATAGGCATTCCCCTATTAAATTTAACCTCCCTTGACGCCCCCGATGTCACTAGCATAGGATTCTCGTCGAGGAAAACCAGTGTCTCTGAGGCCAAATAGGTACACATCCATACTAAGATAGTACTGCAGTAGCTTCAGAGAAAAGGGCATTTCTAGATGTCATTGTGTACTGTTTTATAGACTGTCTGCTGGTCCAGTCTGTACTTAGGATGGAGAGCCAATTTATGAGAAAATAAAAAGCACAAATCATATGGCGAAATATGCTTGAATTGCCTATTCGGAAAAATCTGAAGCCCACGTTCAAGTCCCGGTTCCACGTACACTTTAAATAGTTTGTGAAGAAGGGTTCTTTGTATTAGCAAAAAAACGAAAGCTTTGCAAAGTACTTAGCATGGCGAAAAACTTTCTTCGCAATTTTAGGAAGAAATTTCTTGGCAGGGTTATTTAAAATTTCAGAGGGAGATAGTTTTTAAAACAATTTCACAAACTCGAAAATTTTACGCGTTCTTTACTGTGCTTCAAAATGCTCTCAGAACTTAGAATCGACGGACATAAACGCGTAAATACACTGATAACGTTTGACGGAGGACCAACCGCCAATCGCTCAGGAAAGAGCACACTGGAAATTTTTGTTCTTTCATGAATTCTCATTCAAAATATAAAATGTACAAAGAAAACTTCGTTATGACGAACATTATGTTTCAAAGTAATAGTGGAAACGAATTCTTTCATGTATCAAATTTTCAGGCTTAACTTGGTGGAACCACATCAATAATATGTCCCAGAAATTCAACTATATCTTTCATCCACTTACATTTGCCCCTATTCACTTTGAAGCCGCACTCTTTTAACCTCTAGTACTTTTTCCAAGTTCTGTAAATGAGACTCATCGTTACTACCCGTAATGATTATATCATCTTGAAAACAGGCAATTCCAGTCAGACCCTGCAGCACTTGATCGATCGTTTTTTAAACGAAGTAGGGGCTGAAGAAATTCCGAAAGGTAAGCGACTGTACCGAAACAACCCCTTGTGGGTGTTGATGGTGCACCTTATTTGGGATTCCTCATCAAGGACTAGCTATTGGTATGCTTGAGAAAGATCGATTGAGGAATTTGGAAATTATTTCTCCTTCTAATATTCCACAGAAAGAGTTATTTCTTCCGACCCAGTGTATCCGCTAATACAGTCATTGTTAAGCCTTGATAATGACTTTGTAAAACCCTGGGTCGGAGGAAATAAAACTTTCTGTGGAAAATTTGAAAATGAAATCATTTCCATATAAACGAATCGTTTTGACAGTGTGCGTGAACTGTTTACCAGCGTTTGTTTTCATTTCCGCCTCCGTCATGGAATCCAAGTCGTACAATACTTCCTTTACTTACTGTGATTGAGTGGGAGATTGCGATAGAGTCGGTGATGCCGAGAGGCTTTGGCTAATTGAAGTAGCCTGGCTTGTGCTCGACGATGGATGAGGAGACATTGGCCCAGCTGCTTCAAGGTTGTCGTTTTCATCCCCACTACCTGGTGACGACAGCATCTTCTCCTTCTTTCGGAGCTCCAAAAACTGAACGATATGCCACGTTTTCAGGTGGCTTCGAAGATACGAGGTGTTGCCCTTGCGTCGAACGCTCTTGCGACATGCATTACACTTTGCAAAATCAACTTCACGGTCCTCAAAGTAGTCCTACACGGGACTCTTGTACTTGTGCTGCATGCGGTGTGTGCCGCCATGCCCAGACATGTCGGTCGAAGAACCAACTAAAGAACCTAACACCACACTACCGGACCGGCCAGACCAGCGACGACGAATAACTGACGCTAGGCTGCGTGAAGATAGGCTGTGTATATTTCTCGTATTATTACAAATTAACACTTGCTCAAACTGACTCATAAAAATGTTACATTGCGTTATAAGAAGTTGTCGCTTTTAAGCCATCATTTAAACGAAGTAACAACTTTTCTTACTGATTTATGAAAAACGTGGAAGATACCCTCTGTCATGCATTTAAACAAAGTATCACTTGCTCTTACTGGTTCGTAAAAATTATTCGCTGAGTCATGGCGTAAGATATTGTTGCTCGTGCTTGTTATGTTTACCTAAAAATTGGTTACCAGACATTTGGGCATTACTACGTCTAAAGCAATCAGAACAATGGATGTAACTGAAAGTTATTCTTGCAAGCCGAATAGTTTGTTTCGGTATATTTATATCAGTGGATAATATAAACACTAATTTACAAACAGTTGTTTTCAGTTCCTTCCAAAATTTGAACATGACGTCACCTATAAACTATCAGACCACTGAAATTGAAAGAGAGAGTGAGAGAGAACTACTGAGAATTTGAATTGGCAGAAAGCAGAATAGTAAGTTTTCAAACGTACTTGCTCCAGCTTAAGCGAAGGCCAACTCAACGCCTGTCTTTTTCCGACGCGATAAACCGGCGCAGTATCACGATAATTTATCGGGCGCGATTACGCGATATTTGAAGGAGAGCAATATCACGATCTTTTATCGTGATATTTTATCGGGAGGCGATATCATGATATTTTATCGCGATATTTATCGTGCCCGGATAAAATATCGGGGCACGATGAGACGATGTTTATCGAGCAACGATATATCGTCAATTTTAAAAACTCAAAATCGGATTAGCGATATTAAAATATCGCGATATTTTACGATTTGTCGATATATCGCCCAGGCCTACTATAGGTTTGCTACTCGCTCCCTGGCTCTTGAACCTGTTGCACACTATTCCTGCAATACTTCTCCCCTTCAACTTCTCTTTGCCCCAAACTGCAAGAGCTACATCTTTTATGAAGATGCTGTCTTTTGTATTGGCCTTAATGGCGTCCCACTTCAAGGTGTCAATATACACATTTTCACCCAAATGAACCTGAAATGATACATGTTTTTTGAAACCGTTCCATTCATTTCTGGAAACTTAAGCAGCCAATACAGTTCACTTATTGTCATAATTCATTTCAAAAATTAAATGTGGTGCAATGACCGCAACATTTTTATGAACTTGAGTTATATGTCTAAGGCATCTAAAAATTTTGTCAGCTTTGTTCACTCAATTTAGTTTTCACAGAGATACAAAAATGGTTGATTTGGCCAATGTGATTCTCAGGCAAATTTTCCCTCGGAGCTTTGGTGAATAGAAACTCATCTGTTAAAGTAATTAAAATTAGGCTAAAAAAATCAATTATTGTTAACTCGTGTTGAAACTACCCACAGGGAAAAAATTGTTAACATCTGAGATGGTGAGCGTGGGACCTCAGTTGTCAAAGAATGACCCATAGATAAACAATGTCTTGAGCCAGAGCAAAATATCGTGTTCACATGGGGTATAGCAGATCACTTATGATTGAACAAAGGCAGGTCAAGGTCAACAAAATTGAACTACGTATGCTCAGATAGGGCAATTGTAAATAATATGTAAAGAGGTAAACAGTGCCAAAGTTTTTGGCCATCCAGCTACAATTAAGCCACTTTTAACAGTTTCTACACCAAACGGGACCATGATGAGTTGTATAGACAAAAGACATTCTTTTGATTCACGAAACAGTAATATTCTGGCAGGTCATAAATTGCAGTTTTTGCAAAAATCATAGAATCCACACACCTTTTCTTCTTTTTCTGCAAACAATTCCTCCAATTTCTGAGGAAGACCATCCACTTGGAGTGAGTTGCCCTCTTCCTCTACTGCCTTTGGCACACCAATTGCAGATGTCCCTGGAATTGAAAGAGCAATATGTACAAGCGAACAACAGTAGCGTTGTGTTCTCTACAAATGCTTCTTCAATGTTACGTCAATCGTAAATACATTTTATAGAGGGTTGGCATTCAAATTTACCATCATATTTGTCACTGCAGTAAATGTAGACGGGTATTCTATGAAGATTTACAACTTCTAATCGGCGCATGTGTTTTCATCTTTTGAGCACTCAAAAGGTTTCCATTTTTCTAGAAGAGCATGACTTGAATGAAGGCAAATGACCACTACATCGGAGCTAATTCACAGTAGCTGTAATACACTTAGTAACTTACCAGTATGAATTTATGAAAGAAGAGCCTTCGGCAGTTCCATGTTTAAATGTCTCAGCTCCTCAATTGCGAGCTCAAATTCTTTAACTCTTCTCTTTGTCGCTGCGTGCTCCGTGTTCAAGAGGGCATATTTCTTTTTTATCTACACACGTATTTCTTTAGGTGTTACATCACCTTCTCCGTCGGAGGTGGAGTCCTGCGAAGAAATCGAGGATATTTCCTCCACTTTCCTTTTCCTTGCCGGAAAGAGTGGATTTTTTTATCTTTCTGTCTCTCTTGGAGAACATTGTTATAACGCACTAGTGTAGCCTCCGACATTCTCACTTCTTTCAAATTCTGACAGTTCAAATAAGATCAAATACGGGCATTATGCTTAAAGTTCAACAGGACGTAACGTATTTAAAATCTCTTATAATCGTTTTCGCTCCAAACTACAGGTCTTCTATGCCGTACATACCTGTACCCTTTGGATTTCCTTTCTTGATAATTCAGCAGCTGTATTTTCTTCATCCTCGAGGTCCCTAATCTTGGCCACTGGGATCCGCCCGCTGGCAATCGGTCTCCTAACGTGCTCTTCAGTTTCTGTACAAACATAAGATTAATTAAGTCACCAGATCGTTCAAACACTAAGACGCGAGTAATATAATGGCATTCAGTCCCTACAAATCAGTTCCTAGAAATGATCGAGCTTCGACAGTCATAAGAAGTAACAATGAGACACTTAGATTCACGCACGCATACATAGAAATGCCTTAAAATGACAACAGGATCATGTAAGTCATTAAAATGTAACTTGCCTGCCATAAGAAGAATTTGCGACTTTTAATACTGCCTGTCATTATCCTCCTGTACTCTCACAGATTTTCTTTCGTCTTCATCGGGGCTCCAGAAAACCATGTCTTCTGCCTTGAGAAATCCGACGGAGATTTAGGGTTGAAATCTTTAATGTGCGACTGGTGCACAATTACACGGATATCATCTTCTAAATACTTCGCGTAGGCGAACATATTGAATTAACTGAAACGGCGATATAGAGCATCATTACCAAGTTAGTTTTAATGGGATTACTCGGAAAACATGTCTTAAAACACGTACTTACCGTATTTTTAGAGACAAAGATTAGAACTGGAGATTTTCAAGTAAGAACTACAAAACTGAGTTAACCGAATTCACCAACTTATATAATTAATACACAACACCTCGCTTCCCTCCGCTCACAGCTCGCAATTATGTGCCGGAAGTTAGAAAAATGAATGCGAAAAGTTCAATCGGTATTCAGATATTTAAAGTTAAAACCATTCCGATAGGCGTCACTGCGATATAATATATTTGTTTTGAATTTGTGTGTAAACGTGCTTACGCGTAGTTTATTGAAGTTAATTCGCCTTCAATTGCGCGTTGTTTCAGGGTTTTTCCTTTGTCAACGCAGTGCAATTGTTGTCTTGTCATATTTTTTTGTGGAAGTCTAACTATCTTTGGCTTTCATCTATCTGGTAATGCAATTTCCTCTTTTGTGCTAGCAGTTTCGCAGTTGACCTATTGTACCATGCTGGGGTTGAAGAGTTACATATCTTCTTCTTAGGAGTGAACTTACATATTGCATCAAATATAATTTCGATAAATTTACCAACTTTATCCTCTTGGTCAAGATGACTGAGCAAAGAATCCCAATTTCCAGTAGATAAAAGTTGAAATACCGCATCGTTATCACAGTTCTTTAGATCCAATACATCAGAATTAACATTCAATATATCATAATTGACCATAAATAATAATGCAGGTTGGTAACCTTCAATAGGAAATAAAACCTCTTTGGTTTTTTGAACCTCGAAGTCTGAGGAAGAGAATACTAAATGTAATAACTCACCATGCGAATTTATGTTATAATTAAACTGCCTTATAGTTATATATGAAAAGAAATATTTCTTTCCATAGGAGCCTCGCGAGGGTTCCATAGACTGTACTGGAAGTGACGCATCCAGTGGAATTGATAGTGAGTATGATGCAGATGAAGGAGCTTATGGAGATAATGAATCCCAGAATGCATTCATACCAGGAGATGTACCCTCCGATTGTCAGGAAGACAAATGTCGAGATGATGTTAACAGTGATGTTGATGATCCCTTGGCATATTTTTTAAAGAAATAAACGGTAAATTTAACCTCTGTATTATCGGCAAATGAAATTCATCTTTTAGCCTTTGTGTTTACCGTTCGTTACTCTTTATCATATGTTGCGATTGCTGATTTGCTGACGCTGATTAACACAATTTTTGGCAAACGTGTTCTTCCTGAAACAAAGTTTTTGTTCAAAAAAGTAGTTTACTCTATCACTCGTTAAGTTAGCCAGCATCATTATTGCAGTTTTTGTATGTCTTATGTGGGAGGAAAACTAAGTGTTGCAACTCCTCCTGGTAAGTGTCCGGGCTGCCAAAAATCCTTGCCTAAGAAAGACACCGACTTCTACATGACCGTTGATGTAGATCAGCAACTGAAAAATGTACTCGAAACCCTGGAGAACCCACAAAGATATCGGGATTCAGTCACTAAGGAGAATCCATCAGCTTTGGAGGATATTTCTGATGGTATCCTCTACCAAAAGTTAACAGAACCAGGGGATTTTTTGAAAAGTCCCAATAATTATTCATATGTCTTTAATACTGATGGATGCCCAATTTTTAAAAGCTCAAAATTCTCTGTTTGGCCCATCTACATAATGGTCAATGAACTTTCTCCTCAGGATCGAAGTAAGAATCTGCTCCTCAGTGGTGTATGGATTAGTTCAAGTGAGCCTAAAATGGATCTCTTCCTGCAAGAATTTGTTAAACAAGCTCTGTCTCTCTATCATCATGGGGTATGGATGAGAAATAATGAAAAAGTGTGTAGCAAATTTATTTGTGTGCTGCTGTGTTGACTCTGTTGCCCGACCATTAGTGCAATGCACTACTCATATTAACCCGGTAACGCCTGAATTAAAAAGTTTCTCCGAATTTTATGGCAATCATATATTTTAATACCAATCACATTCTGAGTAATTAGGTGAAAATTTTATTTCTTTAGCACTAATAGTTACGGAGATACAGCCTGGTATCATATGGTTTAGGCGCCTAGGTACCATATGGTACCTAGGCGCCTACGGGGTCAAAAAATTGAAATTTAACAAAAATTTCGAAATGCCCATTTTTATGCCAAAAAAGTGAAATATTTATTATTTTTCGCAAAAAACTTGCATTTTCATACAAAATTACACATAAATATCAAAATGTTTGAATAATGAATAAATACCAGTGATTGTGAAAAATAATTTATGCTTAAATTTTAATATAGAGTATGGAGTAAGAAGAATATGATAGCTTGATTTTAGCTTTTTACTCCATCACTGCCGCACATGGAATGGACCCCCCTGCGGGTAGGGGGATTGAGAATACTCCCGCAGTATCCCAGCTTGTCGTAAGAGGCGACTAAAAGGGCGGGGAGAAAACCCCGAAAACAAACCCAGAGCCAACAAGGGTTGAACCCGGACTGTCTTGTGGGTCAACTGTCTGTCTGCGGCCATACCACCACCTGGTCTGCGATCCACCCGCATGTTTGCCGTGTGCGGAGACCCGTAAGGAGGAGAAGGGGATCCTGGAGGGTGAGGTCCGTGGTTCCCAGCCGGGTGTCGGATGCCCGGTATGGACCGGGGGCCAATACCCCTCTTTGGCCCCGGATTCTTTGTAAACGGGTGACCGGGAGCTAGCCACTCCCGGTCAATCGGCTTCCGTGGCGTTAGCTCAACGGTGGCGAGTGCCATGGAGGTGGGGGTCTGCGTAGGGCGGTCGGAGATGTACGGGTTTGGTGGGCCCGTGCATCGAAGATCCAACCCGAAACAGACAACCAGCTCTAGGGTGCTATATCCCCTCGGGTAGCCCTGGCGACCGCACCGGTTTGCGGTGCGGCGTCCCAATTGTGTGGCTCCATGGTGGGTGGGGAGCCCGGGGGACGAAGAATAATTTGGAATGGCGGAAACCAATCTTCCACCTCCAAAAAGATCCCGCCCGGATACGGGCGGGGGAGTTAATGTTCCCGGCGCTAATCAGAGCTATTTAGTGATGAGGTGTCAGAAGGAAGGCGAGAGCCTGAAAAAGGTGTCTCCCTTCCTTATTTGTAGAATATTGTCTGGTTCCGTTCCTGGGGAACTAAAATCAGCCAAGAAACTTCGCGATCGCACACTGCTCATCGAAACGGCAACAGCAGCACAAAGTGAAAAATTGTTAAAAATGGAAAAGATATATGACATTCCCGTCAAGATCGAGGTGCACCGCACCTTGAACACCTGTCGGGGAGTGATTAGTCATTACGACCTTTTGTACGTTGAGATCGACGAGATCAAGCAGGAGATGGCCTCTCAGGGGGTCACCGATGCTCGTCGACTCACTTCAAAGCGCAACGGAGAAAGTAAACACGACATCTGTTGCACTCACCTTCGCGCGTGACCAGCTCCCCGACAAGGTGTTTGTCGGCTATGAATCGGTGCCAGTGCGGCCATTCATACCGGCACCCATGCGATGTTTCCAGTGCCAGCGATTTGGCCACATGGCCTACGGTGCGAGGGCAAAGCCACCTTCCCCAGCTGCAGCCTGGAAAGGCATGAGTGTGCAGAATGCAAGGGTGACCCACTTTGCGTCAATTGCGAGGGTGCACATCCGGTGTACTCACGTGATTGCCCAAAGACGATCGAGGAGCGAAAAGTAATGGAGATCAAGACGGTTGAAAAAATCCCGTACTCCGAGGCTTGGAAAATGTACAGAGCACAAGTTGCTCCTACTTTCTCAAAGTCGTTCGCCCATGTCGCTTCCCAACCTATTTCCAAGGTCACCATCTCGACTCAGACAGAAGATGTGAGCCAAAAAACTAAAGTCTCAGTGCAGAAATCGGCCATGCCGGCTAAGGCCACAAATTCGGCAAATAAAACACAAGCCACCGGTCCGGGTTCTCCTACGAAGAACCCCACTACAACCACCGCCGGGGCCACGCTAACGAAGCGTGGCAATTCAGTATCTCCCGGACCATCTGGTTTAGCCCGACTCAATCAACCGGAGTCAATGGAAGAGGACGAAAGTCTCTCAGAGACAGAGATCCTCCGGGCTAGAACCAAAGGTAGGAGGAGAAATCGCATCAAGCGTTGATCCTCCAACTGTGTTTTACATTTTAAAATTAATTATTTAATTTATTTATTTATTTTTAAATTTTTATATTACTAATGGCTTTTACTTTGCAGTGGAACTGCAATGGTTTTTATCGGCGTAAGGAGGAGCTGATTGTTTTAATTCGTGATTTTAACCCGTCTTGCATATGTTTGCAGGAGACTCATTTTAACCCTTTCAACCCTGGCGGGACTTGCAAGTCCCTTGTTTATAATGGGCCATATATTTACATTGGATCATACGTTTCGCTCGAAATCTCTGACGGGACTCCGGTGTCTCATGCGGATTCTAGTGTATTCCGTACTTGAGCATCAAGTCCACATAACTGCCACACGATGTCACTACCGTATATAAGGACTGGTGCCGTTGAGAACCTGACCGAATGCTTTCAGAAAACCAAACTTCTGACTGAATACCTTGAGGTAAGACTTTTATATTTTCCTGAAATGCTTACTAACTCCTATTTTATCATTATAACATGGCTTTTTCCGTTTTGATGTAATGATTTGTTTGTTGACACGTGAAATGTTCATAGGACTTCTGTGTCCCGTCAGGGCTTATGAACTCCATTTCCAATGTTGTCGAATTTCCGTGACACTGAGCACAATGTGCGTAACACTGTCACTAATATATTAGGCTATTGAGTTAACACACGCATGATATTTTTTATGTTTATTATTTATAATAATATTAATGACTTTACTCTGTTTGCTGGCATCGTTGCTCAAATAGATGCATTTGATCAAACTTTCAGCCATGGCACTTAGAGACAGAGCCTCCTTTTCAAGAAGATTAGATAGTGATACCATTGTAGCAAGTCTTGAGGAAATACCAGTTGACAATGAATTTGACACTGATATTGAAGAAGATGATGTAGATGATGCCTCTGAAAATATCCATTTTGTTGAGTTGAATGCTTAAGAGTCTGCGCTAAATGAAGTTTTGGAGCCAGGCGTTGATGTTGATTATCAAGGTAGCCCAAAGTCAATGACTTATTATAGAATGCCAAATTCAAAGGCTTTAGTTAGTTCATTCATAGTAGTGTCCAATAGTTACCATTATAAATTCATAATAAATGTTCATCATGAATAATCTCTACAAATCACAAAGTTTGTTTCTGTTTCCCTGCTTTATGGTATATTGTACCCAGAGAAAATGAATTTATATGTATCGTTTATATGGTTGCCACTGTTTCAGTGCCTGAAACGTTTGTTGATAGGGCAACTACATCAAATGAAAGTGCTCTAGGCAAAAACGAACAAATACCTTGTCGCAGGTGGAAGAAACGAAAACAAGAGCATACTGAAGCAGACTATTCCTATCCTGTAGGTAGTATCTTACTTTAGAATATTAGAGCCGGGAACTTTCAAGGACATATATGTTATGTGTATTTCTGAAAAGCACTAGATTCAAGATTCAAATGTAGTGCCATTAGTTTAATGTATATTTTTATGGTAGTTTATTGTATGTTAGTATGTTTGTCATTCCTGGTGATTATTCCATATATTCAGTCATCGGTAAAAATTATTCAACAACATTTATGAGACAGTTAAAGAAATTAAGTGAACTTAAAATACTCATAATGCAGTTCAATATATATAATAATAACATTGAATGGCTTTAATTTGATGTATTACAAGAGGGTTGTAACATGGATTTTATCTGTATAATGCTTTAATGATGGTGAAGTTAAGATTATAATTGTTTGGTCAACAATTTCCTGGTAAAAGTTGTTTATTATATTTATTAAACAAAATTTTGTTGGTGCTTCAAAATGAAACCAATATATTTTGTAAATGTTTGTAACTTGCCAAGGTATGTACTATCAAAGTCTTTTTTGTTTAGATTGAGTAGTTCACAATGGCATGTCGTATCTCCATGTAAGCCGTGATGATGATTTAAAATTAAATCAAAACTTTGGCAAAGGCAGTTAGATACATTATTTGAACCATAATCCTTTAAAACATTGATCTAGAACGATTGGTTTAGTGATTGAAGTGTTAGCGAGTTTTCCACTAGGTCAGTTGTTCAGCCGAGGCCGATGTTTCGATGGCTGAGTCTGCCATTGTCCTTATGGTGTTGAGTCAACTCACTTAACTCAACGCCCTAAGGACGATGGCTGAGTCAACCATCGAAACATCAGCCTTGGCTGGACAACTGGCCTGATGGAAAACCCGCAAAAACTTCACTCACATTGTATGTCAGAAAAGGGCTAAGTCTTACATAACAGTGGTTTAGGGTTGTAATGCCTCGAGTTATCAGGCTTCTCTATTCATTGCTAGGATGCTCCAGAGATAGGAAGCGACCTCTTCAAAATATATGGGAGATTTCTCGGAGGTTGAGATGACCTCACCCAGGAAAGCAAGAAAAATTTTGTCTTCAGCAAAGGAACAGATTGAGGTTCAGAAGAAGAGGATTAAGTATCTGTAGACAAGAATCAAGACTGAAGAAACGGATTGATTCTCTAAAGTCACTTTTGAATTATGTGAAGGGGTAGTTTAACATGAGTGATAGTGCTTGCTCAACTTTAGAGGTAATACTAACTTACATGCCATCCATTTTGAGAAGACAAAAAGAATTGCCCGCTCATCTGGCTACTGGGACCGGCTCATCAAGGAGGCCATCGAGATCCGGAGAGAAAGACGACACTTTAACCGTGACTCCGGTTACAACCTGAGTCACACGTGGAAACCCATCCTCAAGCTTATGGGAGAGTCAAGACCACCGGATGATACCTAATTTTCCCGCCAAAAATTTCGGATCTGACCTACCCATAGGGTATATATTGATGATCACTTATAGTCAAGGCACTCACCTCTGCCCTGAGGACAATGCTCGACTCGAGCATCGAAACGTTGGCCGCCATGGACCTAGCTACCCGGTGCAAACCCCGAAAGATCCCTGATATATAATACTAACTTAGCCGAAAGGCTCTGCTTGGTTATTGATCAGTAGAATTCTACTTCATAAATAATGTTTACCTATTTTGATATGGAGATTTTTATTCAGTATGTAATTATCTCCTTATTGTGTTACAGATGTCGGTCCCTTCATGTGTAAAGGAGATGGTATGCAGAATGGAGCAAGGTGTTTCACACTCAAAGTATCCTGAGGAGCTTTGCGTTGACTCTCAATTTCTACAGCAGCAAGGCGTACAACTATGTAAGAAGCACTTTCAACTTTGTCTCCCTCATCCAGCTATTCTGAGAAAATGGTACAGTGGGGTAGATGGTGCACCTGGCATGACTTCAGAGGCTTTGAGAATGCTGAAAATGAAGGTAGATGAGGCAAGGTCTGTTGGTAAAAAGGTACACTGTGGCTTGATGTTCGACGAAATGGCAATTCGGAAGCGTGTGGAGTGGGATGGCTAGTATTTCAGTGGCTACATTGACTATGGTACCAATTTAGATGATGACGAATTACCTGTGGCGAAGGAAGCTCTGGTCTTCATGGCCACGTGCTTGAATGGAAGCTGGAAGGTACCAGTTTCGTACTACTTGATTGACGGGCTTTCTGCCTCAGAGAGAGGTAATTTGGTATATAGAATCATTGAGGAGTTAAATGAAACAGGTGTTGACGTTGTATCTCTTACTTTTGATGGGACCAGTACTAATCTGGCCATGACAAACATTCTCGGGGCATCAATTGATCCACAAAACCAGTCCGCAGATTTTAAACATCAAGGTACAGGTAATGAGGTACATGTGCTGCTAGATGCATGCCACATGCTGAGACTTGTCCGTAATACTTTGGCAAGTAAAGGCTGTATTGTTGATGCTGAGGGGGAATCATTAAGTGGGAATATATTGCTGCCCTACAAAGGTTCCAAGTGAATGAAGGGCTACATGCTGCTAATCAGTTGAAACATAAGCAAATAAACTGGTTTAGGCAGAAAATGAAAGTAAAAACTGCTGCTCCGACGCTAAGCAATAGTGTTGCCACAGTCTTAGAGTATATGAATAAAGATTTAAAGGTGGAGGAGTTTAAGGGATCGGAAGTCACTGTAAAATTTATTAGATACTTGATTAATTTGTTTGATGTTTTGAATAGCAGGAATCTGCTCAGTAAGGGCTTCAAGTCCCCAATTAAATTTGGAAATATAAGTTAAGTGATGGAGTTTTTGCATGATGTGTCAGTGTACATCAAAGGACTGAAGCAGTCAGACAATGAGCCACCATTACTATCTTCTAACAGAAAGACTGGATTTTTGGGGTTTCTAATGTGCATTGGTAGTGTGAAAAAATTTCCAAGCAAGTAGCTCAGTGATCCCTTCATATAATTTTTTGACATATAAAATGATCCAGGATCATGTGGAAACTTTTTTTCCGCAGTTCGAAGCCGGGGAGGGCACAAAAATAACCCAGCTACTTGGCAATATAAAGCTGCCTATAAAAGGCTGTTGGTGCACAACAATATAAAATGTTCACTGTATGGAAATTGCTCGCTAAACAAATTTCATGGGGAAACCGGGGTTAATGAAAACATTGATGATGATCATCCTTATGCTAGAAATTGTACACGGTCTTCTCTAAGCGTTTATGTTTCAAATGTGGTTGAGTACATCTCTGGCTTTGTCCAGAAGAAAATTTTGAGTATTTTATATTGTGAAGTGTGTCTGGAAGGGATTGAGGGCAATCATGTGCCTACAGGTGATAGTTTTTTTGGCTAGGAAGAATAAAGGTGTTTTAGTTGTGCCCTCAAATGATATTGTAATAAAGACAGAGAAATCAATACTTGGACCTAATTTATTAAAATTACTCATCATTCTAGATAGGGTGGAGTTGAAGGCATAATTTGTTCATGAGGATTGAATCATACTTTTGTAAGTATGGACACTGTCATGCCCTTATAAGGTAATCCTTGGTGGACACTTCCATGTCCATATTAGGGATCTTCCATGCCGCGGCTCGTCTCCCAATGGTCGTTCTCGAGCGTCCATCTTTTCCGCGAACATCATTACGTTCCGAGATAAGCGACGCGTCGGGGAACGAAGCTCGGGCATGGGAATATCCCGGAGAGTCTGCTTTGAATCACGATGGGGAACGGTCGGTCTGTATTGTAAGATGTACTTACGGAATATTAAACGAGTGAAACCAAGATTCCCGGCTTTTCCCTTGCATCTCTCAACCGAACCCTTATCCAAACTTACACTTTAGGGATATTTTGAAATTAATTATCAACACGATACCTCAACATCACCATTTGCCTTCATCTAAATATAATTTTTTTTTAATATTCAGAAAATTGACATCAAATTTTGTTCCAGAAACTCGTGAATATTGTTTGTCAGGTACTGGATATTTTGATCGGGTTGAAAACAATGCTTTTAATAATTGTCCTATTTGTGAATCAAATGAGAAAGGCTTCTTTGTTAGTATTCCTGTAAAGAACTGCATAAATAATCTGTTTCAGAAATGTGACTTATTTAAGAATATGGTAGATCAAGAAGCTAATATTGACATTTCGGACATATTAACCAGTAGCAAATACAGTGAGCTCAAATCAATGTTACAGCTGGGTAAGTCTGACATAACACTAACAGTAAATACTGATGGTGTTCCGCTAGCCAAAAGTTCCTCTACACAACTGTGGTCTTTACAAGCAACAGTAAATGAGCTTCCACCACATTTAAGACCATATTTCATTATTGTGTGTGGTGTATGGGTTGGACAAGGGTCTTTCCATGTCAACTCAACCAATTTTTGGGGGGTCTTACGCCCACCATCTCAGATTTTGATTATTTTTTCCCTCTTATTAGTTTCAACCTTAGTTAAGAAAAATCCAAAATATTTAAGACCCATTGCAAGTATTTTCCAAGATATGAGTATTTGAATACAATGAGAAAAAAAAATTCTGCCCACCTGCCAAATTATTCAAAACTACCATATTTTTGCCCCTGTAAAGACTAAACCAAATGAGCAAAGCTGGTAAAAATTTTAGAGGCTATAAACATTCAAGTATAGTTTTTAAAAATGTAATCCAAATAATTCTCACTTGAAAATTTTTTTAAAAATAAATGTTCAAAAATGGCAGTTTTGACAACTTTCAACAAAGAAACTACATTTTCAAACACATGTAAAAATCACATATATTACATTTAAGCCATAAAAATCTCTGTAAACATGGTAAAGACCACTAACTTTAAAGTGGAGTGACATATGGGCCAATTTTGAACTTATTTGTTGATAAATCTATTGAAAATGACTATTCCGCTAATATTTTTTGTTGCAAAATGCCACTTTTTCAACTTCTAATAAAAAAAAGGGACACCAATTAGGTGAATGAGTTTTTTATCATAACTTGCACTAACCTCCTTCTTTCAGGAAAATTAAACCTGAAGTTGCTCCCATGATTGATAGTGTGTCTATGATTTATTTAAGTGATGCTTGTAAAATGGCAGGCTACGACACTTAGTTTCAGGGCTACGACACTTAGTTTCAGGGCTTCTCCCAAAAAGTGAGTTGAATTTGAGTATCGAGGTTCCTGTAAACCCATATCATTCTTTACGTTTTCCAGCCAATCTATTTTTAATTTGATACCTCATATTCCAAAGAGTATATAATGGCAACATGTTAGCAAATATATGGATTGAATAGGTAATTGCAATTAGGCAAAAAATTGGTTAAATACTTGAACAATAAGTACCTTACTTTGTCCTCTAAGCCTGATGGTAAGCATTCCAGGCCTTCTCAATTGCAGTGACTGTGCAATCTGGCAAGGTGTACTGCCTTCCCGTGATGGTCTTAGGCGCTGGTACTTCCATTAACACATCAGTTGACGGTATCCAGCACTCATCCACATGTTTTGGCCACATGTATGACTTACCCTTACCATCAGGTGTCATGAAATTCACAAGAATTTCACCATCTTCAACTGTTTGAACAACACACCCAATGTACCATCTGCTTTCTTACACAGCTGCGACATAAGTTCCAGGATTTGGAATAATGTTCTTGGCACCTGATTTTGTCTTTCTCTTCTGTAAATTAACTTTTTTGACACTCTGAACTTGGGCAGAGAGAGTCGACTGATTGTTAACTCATTTTCACTGATTGGAATGAAGCAGTGATGACTTCTTGTTCCCTCAATTGTTTTAGAATTTTTGAACCGCATGTTTAGTTTTGGTTTCCAAATATCTATATCATCATAGCTGAAGAGTATTCAGTTGACTACTGAATTGAAATGAACCCTACTTAACTCCAACTAAAGAGTATCCAGTTGCCTAATTAAATAATGAAATGAACTGAACTCTACTTCACTCCAACTGAAGAGTATTCAGTTGCTACTGAAATGAACCAAACTACTGCATTCTATTTTTTCAACTGAAGAGCGTTCAGCTGCATCCTGAAATGAGCTGAACTCATCTGGAATGTATGGAAATCTTGTTAGCTCCTGCAAATGAGAATTCATGTGCCTTCTGAAATTGATAATTTTTCTTGTGACTTGAAAGGTAATATGTATTAAGCATCTGCCAATCATAATAAGAAAAACACGTTTCGAGAATTGGTAGTGTGATTCTTTTAATGATGAAATTCATCGTACACATTTTTAAACATTTACATACACAAGGGAAGCAATATATTTCATATGTATTAGCCATTTCAGCAACCATAAATGGCATCAAACATGATACACTTATGCATAACATTCTTCATGAAAATATCAGCCAAAGAACCTTCTTTATCACATCTTTTTAAATATTTTGCATCTTTCACTAAAGGCTCACGAAGAATTGTGAAGCACTTGACTATAAGAAAAAATAAATAAATTTTCTTCATTTTACAAATACTCAGAACTCCTATTCTTCCATCTCTAAGACTTATAATTCTGTCATTCCTACGATCTGATTTGGTGTATTTCACACTATTTACAATCGTTGAGCCCTTTCGAACTCTTGAGTACTCCAACAGAGAAGCCGCATTCACCCCCAAATCAGTGAGAATTCTTACTTCATTGCAATTTGAGACAAAAGGTTGGCCACACCCTAATAGTCTACAGTCAGTCACATTTCCCGACCTTTTCAGCAGGGGATAATCTAGCACTGACTCACAATATGACAAAACATTTTAATCAACATTTCTCATTCTTTGGACTGACATTGATTTGAATAAAAGAAAACGACTAGAAATTTGTTGTGCAACTCCTTTTGATCCCTTCACATTATGCAATATATGTCCGGTGGCATTTTCAAATGGGAATGTTGAGTGAGCCCATAAAGGACCCCAGTCTCTGACACTAGGTGCCAAATGCAAGAGCAAATGGACATTGAAAGTTATTATTGATTTTCCATAAAGCACATGCGCTTCTGCCAAAATCACCCAATGTTGTAAGTACTTCTGTGGCAGTACACCTTCCAAACGTGGTAAGCTGTAAAGTAGTAAGAGTAAGAAAAATATTTATTGTTCAGGACAAAAAATCCAAAAGAACAAAGATAATAATAAAACACTTTGCAGGCACAATCTTTTACAAGTACAAAAGGACAAACTTTTCAAGTACAAAAGGAAAAACTTATTATCATTTTATTATTGTCAATTAACTCAAAAAACTCATGTATTAATAACTAACAATAGAAAAATGATACAATGAATAAAGAACCATAATAACATGAACACAAATTTGAAGAAAAAAAAATAATATTAAGAGTAACTTATGTTATACCCGGGAAAGTAAATAATCATGGTACTTCATTTTAAATGTTTTAACAGATCTACAATTTTTAATATCAGTTGGCATCTTATTCCACATGTGACAAGCTGTTACAAGAAATGATTTATTATATGCTGTGGTGCGATGCCCTGGAAAATGCAATTGATTAGGATGAGACCTAGTGGACATTGTGGAGACAGAGGGACAACTAAGGAACAAATCATGCAGATACTTGGGTGATTTGTTTTTAAATAGAACAAACAAAAAGGATCCCAGAAGGTATTTTCTACGGGATTTGACGTTGAGCCATCTTAGTTGTTTATAATAGGGGGCGATGTGGACGTCCCTGCGAAGGTCAAAAATGAACCTAAGGCAGGAGTTTAAGGCCCGGTGAAGTTTGAGGTTATTTTCTTCGTTGAGGTCGTTATAAACAAGACAGCAATAATCTATTACAGAGAAAATAAGCGACGATATAAGTGTTTTTCTAGTATTAAAAGGAAGTAAGTTTCTGTGAACTTTTAACTGGTAAAGTATAGAATGAATTTTGTTAGAAATATTATTTACATGACAATCCCATGATAAGTTAGCAGTCAACGTAATCCCTAGGTTATGTACATTACTGGATTATGGAATAGGGATACCATAAACCACGATACTGGTAGTCGTAATGTGGCTAATGTTACGTAGCATCCTGGAACTACCGATAATAATAGCCTTAGTTTTACTTGAGTTTAGGATGAAGTCGTGACGCGTGGCCCACTCGGTTATTCTATAAATGTCTTCTTTAATTTTTGATACTGCCTCGTCAATTTCATATGGCCAACAGCTGCGATAAATTTGGAGGTCGTCGGCATAGAGCATGTAACTGGTGTGCTTAAGACATTTAGGAAGGTCGAGTACGTACAGAGAGAATAATAGGGGGCCAAGGACAGACCCTTGGGGTACACCAGTGGTGGCTGCTGCCCAAGTTGAGATTACCTTGACTATCTCTCACTGCTTGATAACGGCCAACTAAGTAAGAGTAGAACCAATTTAGCACGGAGCACGAGAAGTTAAGTTTTTTCAGTTTCTCAAGTAGTATAGTGTGGTTTACTCGATCGAAAGCCTTACTTAAATCAAATAATACCAGCACTGTCACCATTTTTTTGTCTATGGCATGACGTAAGTCGTCCGTTATTTTTATTAAAGCAGACTGAGTGGAGAAGTTATTACGAAATCCCGATTGAAATGGGTCAAAACTGTTTTCCTGGGAAAGAAATTCAACTACTTGCGAATGGACGATACGTTCTAGAGCTTTGGAGATGGTGCACAGTATAGAGATTGGTCTGTAATCAGATAGGTTTGAAGGATTTGTGACCTTTTTTATTGGTGTTACCAAAGAGGACTTCCATTGGGTAGGAAACTTGCAGGATAGTAGTGAATGGTTAAGAAGGTCAAGAATAAATGGCATAGTGACCTTATAAGACTTGTTTATCATGGTATATGATATCTCATCCACACCAGTAGAGTTGGATTTGGACCGAAAAATAAATTTATTTAGCATTTCGGGAGTAATAAACTGAAAATAGAAATTTTGGTCAGAAAACGGTACAGCGGGATCGAGAAAATTAGGTGGAGGAGAATAAAGAGGAGAGTTATCTTGATCAGTGTTTACTAGACATGTAAAATAAGTATTAAGTTCATCCACTGTGAGATTAGAGGCCAAAGAAATTTGCCGGCTTCGGACTATTCCGAGTTGACGTAGTTCCTTCCAGATGCGCTTCGGTTCTTGAAGCCCGGAAAGGGCACTAGAGAAAGTTTCTTTTGGATTCATTTATCAAAAGCTTGACTTCGGCCCTCAGTCGTTTGTATACGGCGTGAAGGGCTGGCTGCTTAGAACGAATGAAGGCTCTACGTATGCGATTGCGTTCACCCATTTTTTTGCGAATGTCACAGGTCAACCATGGGGAGGTGGGGCGTTTAGGGTGGCAGATACGCACAGGAGCATGTCGGTTGAAATAGCTCACAAGATAATCATTGAAAATTTGAAGTTTAACGTCGATACAATTTGACTGAGTCATGCGCAACCAATCAGCAGAAAGTAGGTCATCTAGAAATCTTTCATTATTGAAGTTTCTGAAGTCGCGAAATACAAAAGTAGGGAGTTTTACAAAAGGAAAGGTAAAATTGTACGAAAGGGATATTTGGTCATGAGCAGATAAAAAAGGCACTGGTGACTGAGAAGTGCGTTAGTTTCTCTATGTCATCCACAACACAGAGGTCCAGGCAGGTATGGCTATTTAGTGTATGGTGAGTAGGTTGCGAAGGGACCAGGTGAAGATTGTTACAGTGAAAGAAATTCTTTAGGTGTAAACAATCATAGCTTTCAGGATTCATCATATTCACATTAAAGTCACCAACAATAATGATGTTTTTATATGTTGGATAAAACCGTAGAAACGTTGATTCAAAATCGGTGATAGAAGTAATTTTAGGTGGCTTATATACTATGGCTAACAATAATTTTGACATAACAGATCCAGAAATTTCTATAATAATAAATTCAGTTGTAAAACAATACTCGGATGGGGAAGCAGCTAAGACGGAGTAATTCAATCTTTGTTGAATAAAGGCATCTACACCGCCACCTCTCTTGCCAGTCCTATCATGGCGTATTAAATTGTAACCCATTAGGTTCACCATATCATCAGACACAACTGGTTTTAGCCAAGTTTCCGTCATACAGATAACGTCAAACGAGCTCAGCACAAAATGATCCCTAAAGTAGTAGTAGTAGTATTGGATTAATAGGGTGCATCGACTGCAAAGGTCATTTTGCACCTCATACTATTCAAATTTTGTCAAAGTTAATTGTTTTAGACTTACCAATTATTATTATAATCAATTACGATTTTTTTTAATTTAAAAAATGTGTATAAAATAGAGATATTAATAACAACGTCAAAGTTTTCTAAAAAGTCCAGAAAAGTGTAAATATTTTATTAAAATATCGATGTGCTCTGGGTTATCATCCAGTATTTGATTAATATCCTCTGAAATATTAAAGATATTGCGTACCGCCCGATAGTCATCACAGTCAGTCAGGATGTGTTTCACGCTGAGGGAACAATCGCAATTTTCACAACGAGGGGGGATTTTTTCCTCGGTATAGAGGTAGGAGTGTGTTAGGGCACAGTGCCCTATCCTTAACCGGGTAATTGCGACCTCCTCCGCCCTGTTTTTTCTGGCTGACGTGGGCCACGCTGATACTACGGGTTTGATTTTACGCAGTTTATAATTAGTTACGTTGGTCCACTGATCTTTCCACTTATTTAAGGTAAAAATCCACAGCGCAGCCCTAAGATCATATGCCGGCACCAAAGATGATGGTGTGTCGGGGTTAGTCACGGCATCTTTGGCAGCCAAGTCTGCACTTTCATTCCCACTTATGCCCATATGTCCAGGAATCCACGCGAAAAGTTTGACTCCTTTTTTCCAAAGGGATAAAAGAGAAATCCGGATATCCTGGACGAGAGGATTATTAGGAGAGAAATTTTGGATAGACATTAGAGCGCTCGCGGAATCAGTACAAATAAGAAAAGATGCATTAATGCACTTAATACTGGATAGAGCTAACTTTATTGCATACAGTTCTACCGTGAAGATCGAGCATATTGTGCTTAGTTTCACCTTAAGCTCTCCATGGTATGTTGATACCACTGCGCACCCACAAGACGCTTCTGACTTCGACCCATCCGTGTACACTGGGGTGAAGTCGGGATTTTTCCTCAGGATTTCTTTGAAAAGATTCTGATATTCTAAGGGCGTAGTGGAGGACTTACGGTAGCGGAGCAGTTGCATCAGACAATCCGGTCTGGGTATCGACCACGGCGGGTCTCTCATGTACCCAGTAGGATATGGGTCAGGCAAAGTAAAACCAGTCTGCAATAAAATTATTAAAACGCACATATATTGGTTTTGTCGACCTTTTCCTACGGTTATAAATGTGTAAAAAACGCGGATTAAAAATAATATTAAAACACGGGTGGGTTCTCATTGTTAAAATTTTTGCAACATAATTGCACATCAACGCCTCTCTGCGAGTAGACAAAGGTGGCTCTCCTGCGTCTGAGTATATACTCAAGATCAGGGATGTCCTAAATGAGCCTGTAGCCAGTCGAAGCCCAGCATTATGTACAGTGGAAAGCTGTCTCAATATACTTTCTCGTGCAGAGGAGTATACAACGGACCCATAATCGAGCCTCGATCGCGCCAGAGCCCTGTACAATAAAAGCATTGTAGAGCGATCAGCGCCCCATGTCGAGTGATTTAAAAACTTTAAAATGTTTAAAACACTAAATCACCTGTTTTTTAAAAGACGTACATGCTCCTTCCACTTCAACTGGTAATCGAATGTCATTCCGAGAAAACGGATGGATTCGACGAAAGGGAGATTTCTACCGTTAAGAGTGAGGTTCGGTAGGACGTGAATTCCCCGCTTCCGATGGAAGTGGATACATTTTGTTTTTCTGCTGAGAACCATAATCCAGTACGTCGAGACCACATTGAAAGCTTATTTAAAGTAAGCTGGACCAGTCTAGATAAACTGAGGAGTTGTGATGCTCGACAGAAAATTGCCAGGTCGTCCACGAAGAGGGATCCCATTACCGGTTCCCTTATACAATCCATTACGTCATCGTTCGCTATTGCAAACAAGGTAACACTCAAGACGGAGCCTTGAGGAACGCCATTGTCCTGGGTATAAAAACGAGATATGTTATTACCTATACTTACTTTAAAAACACGATCCGTCAAAATATTTTTGATAAAAATGGGTAAATTTCCCCGGAAACCACAGTTATGTAAAGCAACTAATATCTTATGGCGCCATACCCTATCGTACGCCTTATCTATATCAAAGAAGACGGCGACGACATGTTGACGTAGAAGGAAGGCCTCCTGAATGAAGCTATCTGCACGAATGAGGTGGTCCACCGTTGATCTACCGTGACGAAATCCACACTGCGCGTTGGAAAGGAGGTTCCGTCATTCCAAGCACCACACGAGACGTCGATTAACCATACGTTCCATTATTTTACAGAGACAGCTTGTCAGTGATATGGGCCTGTAATTGTTGGGATCGCCCCTTTCCTTACCTTGTTTAAGAATGGGGACAATTGCAGATTCTCGCCAAGACTGAGGAAAGTTTCCCTCCCCGCCTGCGGGTAGGGGGATTGAGAATACTCCCGCAGTATCCCTGCTTGTCGTAAGAGGCGACTAAAAGGGCGGGGAGAAAACCCCGAAAACAAACCCGGAGCCAACAACGGTTGAGCCCGCACAGTCTTGTGGGTCAACTGTCTGTGTGCGGCCATACCACCTGGCCTGCGATCCACCCGCATGTTTGCCGTGTGCGGTGACCCGTAAGGAGGAGAAGGGGATCCTGGAGGGTGAGGTCTATGGTTCACAGCCGGGTGTCGGATGCCCGGTATGAACTATGGGCCAAGACCCCTCTGGCCCCGGATTCTGTGTAAACGGGCGGCCGGGAGCTAGCCACTCCCGGACAATCGGCTTCCGTGGCGTTAGCTCAACGGTGGCGAGTGCCAGGGAGGTGGGGGTCTGCGTAGGGCGGTCGGAGATGTACGGGTTTGGTGGGCCCGTGCATCGAAGATCCAACCCGAAACAGACAACCACCTCTAGGGTGCTATATCCCCTCGGGTAGCCCTGGCGACCGCACCGGTTTGCGGTCCGGCGTCCCAATTGTGTGGCTCCATGGTGGGTGGGGAGCCCGGGGGACGAAGAATTGTTTGGAATGGCGGAATTGAACCTTCCACCTCCAAAAAGATCCCGCCCGGATTCGGGCGGGGGAGCCAATAGTTTACCCGCTTGTACGCGGTTTTTGTTAATGAAGTGCGAGAAAGAAGGGGAGAGATTCAAACGGGTGTCCCCTTTTCTCATCCGTAAAGTGCTGTCGGCCTCAGTTCCTGGAGATTTAAAATCGGCAAAAAAACTGCGGGACGGGAGCCTGCTAATTGAAACGGCAAATATTTCCCAGAGTGAAAAGCTTCTGACACTCAACTGGAATATCATGGAGACTCTTAAGGTAGAGGTTCACCGTACCCTCAACACCTGTCGGGGAGTGATATCCCATTATGACCTCATGTACGTGGAAGTCGACGAAATAAAAAGCGAGATGGCGTCTCAAGGAGTCACTGATGCTCGTCGGCTTACCACAAAGCGCAACGACGAAGTTATAAATACTACTTCCGTCGTACTTACATTTGCGCGTGATAGTCTTCCCGACAAGGTATTCGTGGGCTATGAATCTGTCCCAGTGCGACTATTCATTCCGGCTCCAATGCGCTGCTTCCAGTGCCAGCGCTTCGGCCACATCGCCACGCGATGTGAGGGCAAGGCCACCTGCCCGCGCTGCGGCCAGGAAGACCACGAGGTTGCGGACTGCAACAAGGACCCATGTTGTGTGAACTGCGAGGGTACTCATCCAGCCTATTCTCGGAAGTGTCCCAAGATGGTAGACGAACGGAAAGTTATGGAGATAAAAACCATAGAAAAAATCCCATACCTCGAGGCAAGGAAGAAATTCATAGCCATCGCAGCCCCTATTTTTTCGAGATCCTTTACCTCGGTGGCGACCACAAATGTGGTAAAGGCTTCCCAAGGCACTCAGACAGAGAGTAATGACAGCCAAGAAACAGTAGAAACAAAGGAAGTAGCCAAGCCGGTTAAGGCACAAATTCCGGCAACAAACAAAAACGACACCAACAACGCTGGTTCTCCTAAGAAGAACCAGCCTAAATCTTCAACCGGGGTAGCGCTGAAACAGCGCGAAAAAACACCATCCCCCGGCCCCTCCGGACTAGCCAAACCACTTCCGGTGGAATCAATGGAGGAGGACGACGGCCCCACGGAGACTGAAGTCCTCCTCGCGAAACAAAAGAGGAAAAAGCACCGTTTTCGGCGCTGACCCTCTTGATTTTTATATCACTCCACATATTTATTTATCTATTTTTCCTTTTTTATAGATATCTATGACTTTTACCTTGCAGTGGAACTGCAATGGTTTTTATCGGCGTAAGGAGGACCTGAGTGTTTTAATTCGTGATTTTTACTTGTTTTTTGCTTAACTTGTAAGAAATTTTAAATGGAATAGAAATTGAAGTACAGCTCCACCAATCTCTAAACAGCAGTAAAGGTGTAATCAGCTTCTATGACCTACTTTACATCGAGGAGGACGAAATAAAAAGAGAGATGGCCTCCCAGGGGGTAATAGATTGTCGCCGTATCACCACTAAACGTAATGGAGAACGAGTGAATACAACATCCATTATCCTGACGTTTAATCGCGATACGCTTCCCGAAAAGGTCTATGTGGGATACACCTTAGTACCAGTTCGACCATACATCCCAAATCCCATGCGGTGCTTTACCTGCCAGCGTTTTGGACACATCTCCGCTCGATGTAAGGGCAAATCTACCTGCCCGCGCTGTGCAATGGACAGGCACGACGATGAGGAATGTAGGTCTGATCCCAAATGTGTCAACTGCGAAGAAGCACACCCAGTATATTCCCGAGACTGTCAGGTACTTAAGGACGAAAAGAAAATAATGGAAATAAAAACAGTAGAAAAGATCCCTTACTTAGAAGCTCGGAGAAAGTATAAGACGCTAATCGCACCCACCTTTTCAAGGTCATTTGCAGCCATTGCCACCGTTAAGAAGTGTACTGTTTCGACTCAGACATGCAATGAAAATAGCGAGGAAAAAAAAGAACCTGGAAAAGAAACAACAAAACCAGACAAGGTCAAAGACTCAGTGAAACCAAAAATAGACACCGCGGGTTCTCCTAAGAAGAATCCGCAAAAAACATTTTCAGGGTGCTCGAACATCGTTCGTGAAAAAAGTCCCTCTCCCGGCCCAAGTGGCCGTAAAAAAACAGCATCCCTGGAATCAATGGAAGAGGATTTCTGTGTGTCAGATACCGAAATCCTCGCACTTAGGGGGAAAAAGAAAAACCGATTCAAACGGTGAATCGCAGTCGTTAATACCACCTACCCCTAGCTTTCAACCTCAATTCATCTTGAATGAATTTTTTATTGCAATGGAATTGCAACGGATATTATCGACATCGAGAAGAACTGATGCTTTTAATTCGGGATTTCAACCCGAAATGCATTTGTCTACAGGAGACACATTTTAAACCTACTGACATTAAGGTTTTAATGTTTTTAGACATGATGATATCTCTGGCCAACGAGCCCAAGGTGGAGTGGCGGTTGCTACTCGGGAAGCCCTTTACACCTCCCGAGTGCAGCTAAACACGCCATTCCAGGCGGTGGCGGTAATTGTGCACGCCCCCGAGGCGGTTACGTTGTGTAACGTATATCTCCCGGAGGGTGCACCGGTCACCCGCCGTAACTTGGAAGCCCTTGTACACCAGTTGCCTAGACCCTTCATTCTGCTGGATGATTTTAATGCCCATGACCCTCTATGGGGAAGTACGCGGGCCCAGAGCAACCGAAGGGGTCGCATTTTAGCGAGTTTTATAAATGATTTTAATCTATTCTTATTGAACGACGGGGAAAAAAACCGCTTTAATTGCCACAACGGTGACTGCTCCTCCATCGATTTGTGTATGGCTTCAAGCAGTCCCATGACCAAATTAAAACTATCAGTTCACGATGACCTGTGTGGTAGTGACCATTTTCCTCTTTTTGTCGCTAAAGAAAATGCTTTTAACCCCGATTTTATACGACAAGGCAATTGGATTGTCCGCAAGGCCGATTGGTCAAACTATAAAAAATGTTTTAATTTTAAATTTGACGAGCATAACGATGGTGTTAGCAACGTAGAGCGGTTGACAACAGGGATTCTCGAGGCTGCTGGAAGCAGCGTCCCTCGTTCCCAAGGAGTCAAACCTCGACCAGCAGTCCCTTGGTGGAATGCTGAGTGCGCCAAGGCCATTCAAGTAAGGAAGAAAGCCCTGCGGATTTTTAATAAATACCCAACGGAGAGGAATCTCGTATCTTTTCGACGTCTACGGGCCAAGGCACGACAGGTGATTAAGAACGCCAAGAAGACCTCATGGATGGAGTACGTCTCGACCATAAATAACAGAACACCTATATCACAGGTATGGCGTAAAGTCCGCTGCATCTCTGGAAGCCGTCAAGATCATGGAATATATAGCCTAAATGTTGACGGAAATATAATATCTAAGCTTCCCGAAATATGCGAGGTTTTTGGCTGCTTACTCGAAGAAACATGCAGTGATGACAACTATGACCGAGGTTTCCTTCATATTAAACACCGAACTGAGACAGTGAAGTTATCTTTTAAAGAGAGCGGCGGAACGCAACTGTACAATACTCCTTTCCAGTTATGGGAACTTACTTCCGCTATCGCTGAATCCCGTGACAGCTCCCCTGGAGCAGATGGCATCCTCAATGCCTTCTTCCGGAATCTTCCGGAACTGGCACTGGTGGATGTCCTCAAGGCCTTTAATCGTGTTTGGACTGAGGGTACCTTCCCGCAATCATGGCGGGAATCCGTGATTGTACCTATTCCCAAGCAAGGGAAGGAAAAGAGTGACCCCAACAATTATCGACCAATTCCTCTTACCAGTTGCGTTTGTAAACTCATGGAAAGAATGGTCAATCGCCGACTTGTTTGGTGGCAGAGTCCCGAGACTTACTTTCAAACGCGCAGTGTGGGTTCCGTCGTGGCAGATCAACCTTAGACCATTTGGTGCGAGCGGAAAACTTCATACAAGAAGCCTTTCTCCTGCGGCAACACGTTATCGCCGTTTTCTTTGACATGGAAAAGGCTTATGACAGAGTCTGGCGTCATAAAATCCTAATGACGTTGCATAATTGGGGTCTCAGGGGAAACCTACCGATTTTCATCCGAAACTTTTTGATCGGTCGGAGTTTTAAGGTCAGAATAGGTAAATTCCTATCTCGTGCCCACTCTCAGGCTAACGGAGTACCACAGGGCTCCGTATTAAGCGTGACGCTGTTCGCCGTGGCCATCAACAACGTAATGGAGTGCATTAAATCCCCTGTAATGGGCTGCCTTTTCGTAGATGACCTGGCAATTTTCTGCCGTTCATCGAAAAAAGAAAGTTCAGCTAGATTTGTTCAACTCACAGTGAACAAGCTCTCTACATGGTCCCACGAAAACGGCTTTAGATTTTCCGCCGACAAAACGAAATGTGTGCATTTTCACAGGCTGAGAGGATTTCATGCACCGCCCGCGCTACATCTGAATGGAAGAATACTTCCGTATGTAGACTCAATCCGATTCTTGGGGATGACTAGACCATCGCTTAAATTGGCGAGAAAACGTATATTTATTGAGGGACCAGTGTTTTAAAATTTTAAATATTTTAAAGTTTTTAAGCAATTCATCATGGGGTGCAGACCGCACCTCGTTGCTAATGTTATACCGGTCATTAATCCGTAGTCGACTCGACTACGGATCAATAATCTATGCGTCAGGACGGGAGTCATATTTAAGACCGCTTACTTCGGTACACAATTCTGGGCTACGGCTGGCAACTGGCGCTTTCAGAACATCTCCGATTTCGAGCCTTTACTCTGACGCCGGCGAACCGCCTTTGGTGACACGCCGTGAAATTTTGATGTGCAACTATGTTGCCAAGATTTTATCAATGAAGACTCACCCATGTTTTAAGGTGATCACTAACCACCGATTTTTAGACGTTTTTAATCGAAGGAGAAGGGCTACAATGCCACTTAACATACGTGTTAATAATTTTATGACCCACAGAGGTTTTAATCTTCCTGACGTGTACCCATCTGGGTACCTGAAACTCCCGCCATGGTCAATCCCAAGACCAAATTTTATTAACACTCTTTTACTCTGCCGCAAATCCTCCACCACATCTTTGGAGTACCAGTGCCTTTTCCGGGAAGTCCTAGAAAAGTTCCGCGACTTCACCCCCGTCTACACAGATGGATCAAAGTCGGAGAATTCTTGTGGGTGCTCTGTGGTTTCTGCATACCATGGAGTCGTTAGAGCCAAACAGGACCCGTCCTGTTCGGTATTCACAGCAGAACTGTATGCCATTAAGATGGCTGTTACCGAAATAAAATGCAGCCGGGGTGCATTCCTGATATGCTCGGACTCCTGTACCCCTGCGGGAAGGGGGATGGAGAATACTCCCGCAATATCCCTGCTTGTCGTAAGAGGCGACTAAAAGGGCGGGGAGGGAAACCCCGAGAACAAACCTAGAGCCAGCAAGGGTTGAGCCCGGACAGTCTTGTGGGTCAACTGTCTGTGTGTGGCCATGCCACCTGGCCTGTGATCCACCCGCATGTTTGCCGTGTGCGGAGACCCGTAAGGGGGAGAAGGGGATCCTGGTGGGTGAGTTCTTCGGCACCCAGCCGGGTGTCGGATGCCCGGTATGGGCCGGGGTTCAATACCCCACTTTGGCCCTGGATCCTCTGTAAACGGGCGGTCAAGATCTAGCCAGTCTTGATCAATCGGCTTATCGACACGTTTCGATGGCGAGTACTGGAGTGACGGGGTCCTGTGTAGGGCGGCCGAAGGTGTATGGGTTTGGAGGGCCCATGCATTGGAGGTCCAACCTGAAACAGGCCCCCTAAACGATAGTGCTATATCCCCTGGGTAGCCCTGGCGACCACACCGGCTTGCGGTGTGGCGTCCCGTATGTGTGGCTCCGTGGTGGGTGGGGAGCCCTGGGGATGAACTCAATTAATTGGAATGGATGGTACCAACTTACCTCCACCAAAAAGATCCCGCCCGGACACGGGCGGTAGAGAAAGTGTATTTACGGCCAGTAAGCGATTTTTGATAATGAGATGTACTAAGGAGGGTGAGACATTGAAAAAGGTGTCTCCTTTCCTAATTTGAAAAGTTTTGTCTGCGAAAGTGCCTGGGGATTTAATATCAGCTAAAAAGTTACGAGACGGAACCCTGCTCATAGAAACACCTAATGCAATTCAGAGTGAAAAATTGTTAGAAATGGAAATGCTACATGACATCCAAGTAAAAGTGGAAGAACACCGCACCCTCAACACCAGTCGGGGGGTTATCAGCCATTACGACCTTCTGTTTGTAGAGGTAGACGAGATCAAGAGAGAGATGGCGTCTCAGGGAGTAGTTGATGCTCGTCGCCTTACTACCAAGCGCGATGGCGTTGTGAAAGATACGTCGTCAGTAGTCTTGACCTTCGCGCTTGATAAGCTTCCCGACAAGGTGTTTGTGGGATACGAATCGGTCCCAGTTCGGCCATTCATACCTGCCCCAATGCGTTGTTTCCAGTACCAACACTTTGGCCACATCGCTACGCGATGTGAGGGTAAGGCCACCTGCCCGCGCTGCGGCCTGGAACGACATGCGGATGCGGACACGGAATGCACTAACGACCCAAAATGCGTGAATTGCGAGGGTGCACATCCTGTGTACTCGCGCAAATGCCCGAAGTTAATGGAAGAACGAAAAGTTATGGAAATTAAAACTACTGAGAAAGTGACATACTTCGAGGCAAGGAAAAAATACTGGTTGGTTGGTTGGTTGGTTGGTTGGTTGCACCGACATTTTCGAAATCTTTCGCCGCTGTCGCCTCCACGTTGGTTGCAAAGACCACAACTGGCACCCAAACAGCATCCATTGAAGAAAAATAAGTCATTGTGGTTGAAACTGAAATTGCTAAGAAAGATACAACAGAGAAACTTTCTCCCAAACCATATAACGACAGCAAGGGTTCTCCCAGTAAGAATCAGGAAAATATTACAGCAAGGGCGGCACACAATAAGCGTGAGATCACGCCGCCCCCCGGACCATCCGGTTTGACGAAGTCCGGTCAACCGGAATTGATGGAGGAGGACGACAATCTCTCGGAGAATGAAATTCTCCGCGCGAGAACGAAGGGGACGCATCGTCGCTTCCGGCGTTGATCCTCCCACAGTGCCTACTGCTCTATAAGTTTTAGCCTTTTAACTTTGTATTTGTTTTGTATTTTATTTTCACGAAATGGATTTCGTGTTGCAATGGAATTGCAATGGTTTTTATAGACACAAGGAAGAGCTGACGATTTTAATCCGAGATTTTAAGCCTTTATGTATTTGTCTCCAGGAAACACATTTTAAAGTAATGGACAAGGGAGTTTTTAAAAACTTTAAAATTTTTAGATTTGACGACACCAGTGGCCAAAGAGCCCAGGGTGGAGTGGCAGTTGCGGTACGGGAGGCCCTTTACACCTCCCGTGTACAGCTTAATACGCCGTTTCAGGCGGTAGCGGTGACCATGTGCGCCCCCAATGCAGTGACGTTGTGTAACGTTTACCTGCCGGAGGGTGCACCGGTTACGCGTTTTAACCTCGATTCCCTTGTTCGTCAGTTGCCTCGACCTTTTATTATATTGGGTGATTTTAATGCCCACGACCCTCTTTGGGGGAGTATGAGGGGTCAGAGCAACCGAAGGGGTCGCATTTTATCGAGTTTTATTAATGATTTTAACCTGTTTTTATTGAACAACGGGGAGAAAACCCGTTTCAACTGTCACACTGGTGACTATTCCACGATTGATTTGTGCATATCAACGAGCAATCTCATGGCCAAAGTAAAACTTTCAGTTCACGACGACTTATGTGGGAGTGATCATTTTCCTCTTTTTATTTTTAAAGAAAGCGGTTTCAACGCTGATTTTATTCCTCAAGGCAATTGGATTGCCCGTAAAGCCGATTGGTCAAGCTTTAGAGAGAATTTTAAGTACAAATTTGACAATAACACGGATGGTGTAAGCAATGTAGAACAATTGACAGCTTGCATTCTCCAGGCGGCTAGAAGCAGCATCCCTCGCTCACGAGGAACCACACCCCGAGCAGCAGTTCCTTGGTGGAATGATGAATGCGCCAAGGCCATCCAACTACGGAAAAAATCGTTGCGAATATTTAATAAGTATCCAACGGAAAGAAATCTTTCATCTTTTCGCCGTCTTCGGGCCAAAGCTCGGCAGATAATAAAGAGAGCGAAGAAGGACTCCTGGATGGAATACATCTCGACAATCAATCACAGGACTCCTATATCTCAGGTTTGGCGTAAAGTACGTTGCATCTCCGGAAATCGGCAAGATTATGGCCTATGTAGCCTTAATATAGACGGAAGAACTATTTCGAGACCCTCCGAAATATGCGAAATTTTTGGCAGGATACTGGCAGACACATGCAGTGACATCAATTATGACACTAGATTCCTTAGCATTAAAAAGCGAGCTGAGTCAATGGCGCTATCCTTTAAAGAGATCGGCGTAATGCAAGAATGCAATGTCCCTTTCCAATGGTGGGAGTTAACTTCCGCCATTGCAGAGTCCCGGAACAGCTCCCCTGGATCCGATGAAGTCATTAATGCCTTTTTTCGGAATCTTCCTGAATCGGCATTGGTGGAGGTTCTGAACTCCTTCAACCAAATTTGGACTGAGGGTACTTTCCCGCAATCGTGGCGGGATTCCTTGATTGTCCCTATTCCCAAACAAGGGAAGGAAAAGAGTGATCCCAATAAGAAAGTAGAAATAAGTTTTTTTTTAGGGGTGCGTCGACTACAGGGTCATTTGCACCGCTCATAGTTCCTAACGTAAAAAGAAGCTAATTTTCTTCTGTTACAAGTATTTAGTATAGAAAGGTCTCCGATCGTTTGACATTACAAGAGTTTCATTATACCCGTATTTATGATATAGAGGATAACATTGTTGATGGCATCTATATTATTACCCAGGACGGTTTGAATTTCCTTGTTTTCAATTAGTCTCCTACGTTGGTATGAGTATTTCACGCATTCTAGCAGAATGTGTCTCACAGTAAGATGGCAGTCGCAGCTATCACAGCGGGGGACCTGTTTCTCTTCGGTGAAAAGATATGCGTGTGTGAGAGCGGTATGGTCTATTCTAAGCCGAGTGAGGGCGACCTCTTCCCTACGACTGTTCCTCACTGAAGTGGCCCATGCAGATGTTTCCGCTTTTATGCCTCTGAGTTTATTGCCAACGAAGTTACTCCACAACCCTTGCCATTGCTTCGTCGGAGGAAATTCTCTCGAAATCTGTGGTGAGTTTATTTAGTGCCTCCTTCGCTGCTGTATCCACCATCTCATTCCCTCGAATTCCAACATGCCCCGGGATCCACATAAAAGAAACTTTAATACCCTTCCTACTCCAGGAGTAGAGGGTATCCTGTATGGTCTGCACCAGGGGATGGAAAGGGAAGTAATCTGCAATGGCATGGAGTGCACTTAAAGAGTCTGAGCAAATTAGGTAGGACTCGTGTCGAGTTATATTTGCCAGAGCGAATTTTGTGGCAAGAGTTCTGCACTGTATATACTACAAAGAGGGTTGAGTTTAGCTTGGACCGTGCCGTCATGTTGGGAAATGACTGCACAGGCACAAGCTGACTCGGATTTTGAGCCGTCAGTATAAATAGGGATAAGCTGAGGATGGCGATCCAGAAATTCATTAAAAAGGAGCCTGTACTCCGAGTCCGAGGTTGATGACTTTGGATTCCCCGCTAAATAAAAACTAACTTCAGGCCGAAGAATGACTCATGGCGGATTAGTTGAGCACCCTTGACTGATAACCTCGGGTAGTCGAAACCCTGATTCATTGATAAAATTGCTGAGCCTCACCCCAAAAGGCTTCGTAGATCTTGTCCTTCGGTTAAAAACATCTATAAATTGAGGTTTAAAAATAGCGTTGAAGCACGGGTGCTCTTTCATCGATAAAATCTTGGCGGCATAGTTGCACATTAAAAATTTCCTGCGGGTGGACAGCGGTGGTTCTCCCGAGTCGGCGTAAATACTTGTAATCGGGCTGGTTCTGAATGCGCCAGTGGCCAGCCGGAGGCCAGCGTTGTGCTCTGTCGTCAAAGGCCTTAAATAAGACTCTCGGGTCGAAGAGTAGGCCAACGACCCATAGTCAAGTTTAGACCTTACCAAAGCTCTATACAACGACAGCATCGTGGTGCGGTCAGCACCCCATGTCGTATTTGCTAAAACTCTCATTATGTTTAAAATTTTAAAACATTTATCCCGGAGAATAGAAATGTGTTCGCGCCAATTCAACCGGCAGTCAAAGGTGAGTCCTAAAAAGCGAGTAGTCTGAACAAATGGCAGCTTCTTACTACCGAGGAACAAGAGGAGGAAAAGAGTGACCCCAATAATTATAGACCAATTTCCCTAACCAGTTGCGTATGCAAACTCATGGAAAGAATGGTCAATCGCCGCCTTATTTGGTGGCTTGAGTCACGAGACCTACTATCAGTCGCTCAGTGTGGTTTCCGTCGCGGAAGATCAACCACTACCATTTAGTAAGAGCGGAAAATTTTATTCAGTAATCTTTTCTCCTTAGGCATCACGTCGTTGCCATTTTCTTTGACATGGAGAAAGCTTACGACAGGGTCTGGCGCCATAAAATACTAACAACACTGCATACATGGGGTCTTAGGGGCAACTTGCCGATTTTTATCCGTAACTTCTTACTCAATCGGAGCTTTAGAGTAAGAGTTGGTAAATTCTTATCTCGTGCTCATCCTCAGGCTAACGGAGTTCCGCAGGGCTCCGTATTAAGCGTGACGTTGTTCGCAGTGGCGATCAATAGTGTTATGGAGTGCATCAGAGCCCCTGTATTAGGTTGCCTTTACGTGGATGATCTGGCAATTTTTTGCCGATCGTCGAAACTTGTAAGTGCAGCCAGATTGATTCAGCTTACTGTTAACAAGCTGTCACAATGGTCTCGCGAAAATGGCTTTAGGTTTTCCAGCGACAAAACAAATTGCGTTCATTTTCATAGGCTGAGGGGATATCAGGACCCACCCACGCTGCGTTTGAATGGAAGGATACTTCCGTATGTGGACTCAGTTCGTTTCCTAGGGATGACGCTAGACCATCGGCTAAGTTGGCGACAACACGTACATTCATTGAGGGACAAGTGTTTGAAAACTTTAAATATTTGAAAGTATCTAAGCAATTCGACGTGGGGTGCAGACCGCACCACATTGCTTTTATTATATCGGTCACTCGTCCGTAGCCGACTCGACTACGGATCAATTATCTATGCGTCAGGGCGGGATTCGTATTTGAGACCGCTAACGGCGGTGCATAATTCCGGGCTGAGGCTGGCAACGGGCGCTTTCAGAACATCTCCGATTCTGAGCCTTTATTCTGATGCCGGCGAACCACCTTTGGCGATTCGTCGCGAAATTTTGACGTTCAACTATGTTGCTAAGGTTTTTACGATGAAAACCCACCCGTGTTTTAAAGTAATTTTTAACCCTCGGTTTTTAGCCGCTTTTAACCGGAGGAGGAAAGCTACACTACCAGTTAGTGTACGTTTTAGCAATTTTTTGGCAGAGAATGATTTTATACTCCCTGACGTGTATCCGGCTGGGTACCTTAAACACCCTCCATGGTTAACCCCGAAGCCAAATGTTATAAACAGACTTTTAATTTGCCGTAAATCATCCACCACTTCCGCTGAGTACCAGTGTCTGTATCGGGAAGTTCTAGGAGAAATTCCCGACTTCACCCCTGTTTTCACAGATGGGTCGAAGTCGGAAAACCATTGCGGATGTGCTGTGGTTTCTGCACACCACGGAGTAATTATTGCCAAACTGGATCCTTCGTGTTCTGTCTTTACAGCAGAATTATATGCTATTAAAATGGCCCTTCACGAAATTAAATGCAGCCATGGTGCATTCGTGATATGCTCTGACTCCTCCAGTGCACTCCAAGCTATCTCTCGTTTCTCCCCAAGCAATTCTCTTGTCCAGAAAATACAAGGTTCTCTATTTTTCCTTAATACCAATGGAATTAGAGTATCGTTTTTGTGGGTTCCTGGCCATGTTGGCATAAAGGGGAACGAAGAGGCCGACACTGCCGCAAGAAATGCTTTGAAGAAAGCAGATATTGTATCTCCATTGGTGACCGTGGATGATCTCAGGGCTACGTTGCGAAACTTAGCGCTAAAGAAGTGGAAGGACATCTGGGCAGAATTATTAAATAATAAACTCTGGGCTGTAAAATCAACGACTTCAGCGTGGACTTCTTCCATCAGAAATAATCGGAGGGAAGAGGTGGCCATCACCCGCTTGAGGATAGGACATAGTGCTCTGACCCACTCGTATCTCTTTACTGACGAGAAAATCCCACCGAAGTGTGATGAATGCGACTCTCCCTTCAGTGTGCTTCACATTCTAACGGAATGTGTAAAATATCGAAACGCCCGCGAGAAATTAGAGATCCGAGGTAACTTGGAAAATGTTCTCCGTGACAACCCATCTAGTGTCAGTACTTTAATGCAATTTTTACGGCAAACCAATCTACTGATAAAACTCTAAATGTTTTAAATAAGAATACTTTTCTATGTATAGCGGTAAAAAGATAATACCATATAGCTTCATATCGATTGTTTTATGAAACGCTTGAAAAATAGGATCGTGCGTGGTGCGACATGACCGTAGCTGTCGACGCACCCAATAAACTAAATCCTACCTACCTATCGGACTCCTGTAGCGCACTCCATGCAATTTCTCGTTTCTCCCCTAGCAATCCTCTTGCCCAGGAAATACAAACGTCCCTTTTCTCCCTTAACACCAAGGGAATAAGAATATCATTCATATGGGTTCCAGGACACGTTGGAATTATGGGAAATGAAAAGGCCGATTCAGCAGCAAAGGATGCTTTGAAGAAAGCAAATATCACAACTCCTTTGGTAACCGTGGAAGACCTCAAGGTAAAACTCCGAAATGTAGCCCTAAAAACATGGGAAAATACCTGGGCAGAGCTATCAAATAATAAACTCCGGGCTGTCAAACCTACGGCATCAGCGTGGGCCACTTCTGTCAGAAGTAATCGGAAAGAAGAGGTCGCCATCACCCGCCTGAGGATAGGCCACTGCGTCTTGACGCACTCATATCTCTTTACCGAAGAGAAAATCCCGCCGAGGTGTGATGACTGCGACTTTCCTCTCAGTGTGCATCACATACTAACGGAATGTGTTAAATACCGGGTTGCACGTGAAAAACTAGGCATTCCTAGTACAATGCAGCAGGTTCTTGGTAACAGCCCAGCGAATGTAAACAAGTTAATACAATTTTTACGCCAAACCACCCTTTTAGATAAACTTTAGTACATTTTAGATATAATAATTTAATACATAGGTTCAAATGCTCACTATGTAAAAACTTACACGACTAATACAGGATTGTGCGTGGTGCGACATGACCACAGCTGTCGACGCACCCATTAATCAAATCCTTGCACTCCGAGGTTTTTGGTTATTTGGTGAAGATTGTTATAACGTCTCTCTCTCAATTCTAAGAAGCGAAATGTTTCTTTGACCTTACCGCTTCTCTACTAGGATTTGTTGCGCTCTCCCGACTCGTTGTTCTTACATTCAGTGTCTTCTGCGACGGCGACAAGGATGGACCTTCGTCTGGTGTAAGTATTTTTTTCCATTAATGAGAAATGAAATAACTTATTTTGTATATTTATCGAAGTAATAACTTTTTACGTAAAGGTAAAATAAATGCAACATCTATTTCAGGGATCTGACTCTTCAAGAGGCCATGCAAATTCTGGATGACGATAACATCGACTTCGACGAAATATACATCGAACCACCGGTGGTAACAGAGTTATCGGATGAAGATTCAGCCGATGAAGATAGCGGTGGAAAGGTGGATAACTTGAGTGGACGCCAGTTGCGCGCGAATGTTGAAGATGTCGTTCGCAAAGGTGGACAAGAAAGTGGTATGTCTCAAGAAATACGTGAGGATGTTCAAGAGTGCCGTGAGGCTGGGCCGAGCCGTAAAGCATCCAAGAGATCTAAAAAGGGGGAGCAAGAAGCCGTTTGGGATGATGGAGACATCATAGTGCATGATAGATCTTTCTCTTATCCTGATTACTCCATGTTTCGCGAAGCGTCCCCTACCACGATTTTTGAACTGTTCTTTGACGAAGAAGTAATTGCTCACTTAGTGCAAGAATCGAATAAGTATGCGCAATTCTGCAATTGTAATAACCCAAATATAACATCTGAGGAACTGAAAGAGTTTGTGGCAATTCTTTTTCTAAGTGGGTATAATACAGTTCCCAGTAAAAGGCACTATTGGGAGGCAACACAAGACACGAGAAACGAACTCGTGTATAACTCAATGAGACGTGACAGATTCCAGAAATAAATAGATTTATTCATTGCTGTGATAACACCGCTATGGATAAAGTAGACAAAATGTGGAAAATGCGCCCTTTTATGGACTTGGCAAAAGAAAGATTCGGCAGATTCTTCAGAGAAGAACAGTGCTTGAGTTTTGACTAGTCAATGATCTCCTATTTTGGAAGACATGGCTGCAAGCAATTCATCCGGGGGAAGCCAATAAGATTTGGCTACAAAGTGTGGTGCCTTAATACTTCAGATAGCTATTTGGTCACCCCTGCGGGTAGGGGGATGGAGAATACTCCCGCAGTATCCCTGCTTGTCGTAAGAGGCGACTAAAAGGGCGGGGAGAAAACCTCGATAATAAACCCCCTGAGAAGCTTGTGTAGCGTCCGGACAGCCTTGTGGGTCAACTGTCTGTTTGAGGCGATACCAGCTAGCCTTAGATCCACCCATGTGTTTGCCGTGCATGGAGACCCGTAAAGGGGAGAAGGGGATCCTGGTGGGTGAGTTCTTCGGCACCCAGTCGGGTTTCGGATGCCCGGTATGGGCCGGAGTGCAACAAACCACTTTGGCCCCGGATTCCCTGTAAACGGGCGGCCGGGGGCTAGCCACCCTCGGTCAACCGGCTTTCCGATAAGTTCGGTGGCGAGTGCTAGGGAGGTGGGGCTCTACGTAGGGCGGTCAGAGGTGACCGGGTTGGTGGGCCCGGGACATCGAAGACCCAACCCGAAACAGACAACCACCTCTAGGGTGCTATATTCCTCGGGTAGCCCTGGCGACCGCACCGGTTTGCGGTGCGGCGTCCCGTATGTGTGGCTCCGTGGTGGGTGGGGAGCCCGGGGGACGAATGTATCAAATTTGGTATGGAAGAAAATCCTCCACCAAAACCCAAAAGACCCCGTCCGGACACGGATGGGGGAAGGTTTGTTTGTGCAGTGTGCAGAAAATACCTCGTGATGAGGAGTACTAGAGAGGGTGAATCTCTAAAAAAGCTATCCCCTTTCCTCATGCGGAAGCTTTTTACGGCACTGGTTCCTGGTGAGCTTTTAATGGCCAAAAAGATGCGGGATGGAAATATCCTGATTCATACATCCAATGATATACAGAGTCAGAGACTGTTAGACCTGAAGTCATTTAATGATATTTCTGTGGCTGTCGAGGCTCATCGCTCCCTCAATTCATGTCGAGGAGTCGTTAGCCACTACGACTTGTTATATGTCGATGACAACGAAATAGCGAAAGAAATGGCCCCACAAGGAGTCACTGATGCTCGCCGTATCACCAGAAGGCAAAATGGCGAAAATCAACGCACCGCGTCTGTAATTTTAACATTCGGTCTCGAAAAACTCCCTGATCGTGTTTTCGTTGGATACGAAGCGGTCCCAGTCAGACCCTTCATTCCAAACCCAATGCGATGCTTCCAGTGTCAACACTTTGGACATATTGCGACCAGATGTGAGGGCAAGGCCACCTGCCCTCGTTGTGGCAAAGCAAAGCATGATAGTGACGAGTGTGAGTCAGAACCGTTTTGCGTTAATTGCGAGGGCAAACACCCAGTGTACTCTTGCGATTGTCCCAAAATGAAAGAAGAAAGGAAAATAATGGAAATAAAAACTGTGGAAAAAATACCCTACCTAGAGGCAAGGAAGAAGTATCGCACCCTCGTGGCGCCTACCTTCTCCCGCTCTTTTGCCTCAGTAGCACAAGTCCCAGAGAAGAAATATGTTACTACTGAAACGCAAACAGAACTGCCAACAAATACTGAGAAATCTGTGGAAACCACATCAAGAAACATGGCGGATAATGGAAGTGCAGCGAACAATAAAATTAAAAATTCGGGCTCTCCTAAGGAGAACCCAGCTAAATCTTCCGGGGTCACGCCGGCTAGGCGTGGAAAAACACCTTCCCCCGGACCCTCAGGTGAGGCAAAACAAAATAAGCCTGAGGCAATGGAGGAGGACGAAGGTCCCTCTGAGACTGAGGTCCACCTCGCAAGAACAAAGGAGAAGATCCGAATAAGACGGAAATAAACGGAGTTGGACTACTTGCTTTTAACTCATATTCTTTTAATTATTATCTATTTATTTAATTTATTAATGGTTTTTATCTTGCAGTGGAACTGCAACGGTTTTTATCGGCATAAGGAGGAGATAGATGTTTTAATACGAGATTTTAGACCCTCCTGTATTTGTCTACAGGAGACCCATTTTAAAGGCAAAGACAATAGTGTTTTAAAGGGATACACAGTATTTAGATTTGACGACACCAGCGGGCAACGAGCCCAAGGTGGAGTTGCAGTGGCGATACGCGAGACCATATACACCTCCCGTATCCAACTGCAAACACCGTTCCAGGCGGTAGCGGTGGTTGTTAACACGCCTAATAGAATAACGTTGTGTAATGTATACCTTCCTGAGGGTGCACCAGTAACTCGATGCAACCTCGAAGCTCTAGTACGACAGCTGCCCAGTCCTTTCATCCTTTTGGGCGATTTTAATGCCCATGACTCCCTATGGGGAAGCCCAAATACGCAGTACAACAGAAGAGGACGGATTTTATCAGATTTTATTAATGATTTTAACCTTTATTTATTAAATAACCGGGAAAAAACCCGATTTAACAGTTTTAATGGGGAGTTTTCCTCCATAGATCTTTGCATAAGCTCAAGCAATCTGATGAACGAGTTAACTTTGTCCGTTCATGCCGATCTATGTGGCAGCGATCACTTTCCTATTTTTGTCAACAAAAAATCAGATTTTAACATAAATTTTTACAGACCAGTGAACTGGGTTTTACAAAGAGCCGATTGGAAAAATTTTAAACGTGAATTTTATTATAAGCACGACAGCAGACGTGATTCCTTATGCAACATGGATAAACTCTCGAATGCTATTGTCAGTGCGGCAAAGTGCAGCGTACCTCAAACATCTGGCCGTGCTCCTCGAGCACCCGTGCCCTGGTGGAACGAGAACTGCGCAAATGCAATTAGACTTCGTAAGAGAGCGTTGCGGATTTTTAACAAATACCCAACAGCAAGAAATCTAGCCTCTTTCCGACGCCTACGAGCCAAAGCTCGACAGGTCGTGAGGGAGGCCAAAAGGACATCCTGGAAGGAATACGTGTCCAGCATAAACCACCGGACACCGATCGCTGAAGTGTGGACTAAGGTGAGGTGCATATCAGGATCTGATCAGCGACATAGCGTCTCATGTTTGAAGGTTGGAGACCGGGTGGTCACATCCCCTCGGGATATATGTGAAGCTTTTGGAAAACAACTTGCCAGGGTCTCCAGCAATGAAAACTATGATGCTGCCTTTGCAGCTGTAAAAGAGCGGATGGAAAAGGTCTGCATCAACTTCCGTGAGGCGCGTGTACCTGCGGATTACAACGAACCCTTTTCCTACTGGGAGCTGACGTCCGCTATTGCAGACTCCCGGAACACCTCCCCAGGACTAGACAGGATCCACAATGCCTTCCTCCGTAACCTTCCGGAGGCAGCTTTGGTGGAGACCCTACAAACCTTCAACCAGTTATGGTTGGAGGGCTCTTTTCCTCAGTCCTGGAGGGAGTCTGCGGTCATACCAATCCCTAAGCAAGGAAAGGACAGATCGAACCCAGATAGCTACAGACCCATCTCCCTTACGAGCTGCCTATGCAAACTAATGGAGCGAATGGTTAATCGTCGGCTAGTTTGGTGCCTGGAGCGGCGAAACCTCCTCTCCAGCATCCAATGCGGATTTAGACGCGGCCGATCAACCACCGATCATTTGGTTCGTGCGGACAATTTCATTCAAGAAGCCTTCCTTCTTCGTCAACATGTCGTTGCTGTCTTCTTCGATCTGGAGAAGGCATACGACAGAGTCTGGAGGCAGAAGATTTTAAAGGTCTTGCATGATTGGGGTTTTAGGGGATGTTTACCCATTTTTATTAAAAACTTTTTAACCAAACGCAGTTTTAAAGTTCGAATCGGGCAATATATGTCGGAATATTACCCTTTGCAAAACGGAGTACCACAGGGATCCGTTTTGAGCGTAACGCTGTTTGCGATCGCGATTAATGATGTGGCAGAGCATATCAAAGCACCGGTAATGGGGTCTCTGTTCGTAGACGATCTTGCGATCTTTTGCAGATCGCCCAAGCTAGTCAGCGCCGCAAGACAAATTCAGCTGACCCTGAATAAGCTCAAAACCTGGTCTGAAACCAATGGCTTTCGTTTCTCGGCGGAGAAGACCAAATGTATCCATTTTCACCGGTTGCGAGGGATACACATCCCACCGCCTTTACGTATGGGGAATACAAACCTTGCATACGTCCAAGAAATAAGGTTCCTCGGTATGATTTTAGACTACCGATTGAATTGGCGAGAACATATTAGGTTTTTAAAGGACAGATGTTTGAAAAGTTTAAATATTTTAAGGTTTTTATGCAATACATCATGGGGCGCAGACCGAACTACTCTTATCTCTTTGTACCGTGCCTTAGTACGGTCAAGACTGGATTACGGTTCAGTAGTATATTCATCGGCTCGGGAATCATATTTACGACCGTTGTCAACGGTACATAATGCTGGGCTCCGGTTGGCAATAGGCGCTTTTCGCACATCGCCAGTTGTGAGTATCTACACGGATTCTGGAGAGCCTCCGCTGAACGTTCGGAGAAACATACTGATGTGCAACTATGTTGCAAAGATTTTATCTACAAAGGAACATCCTTGTTTAAATATTGTTTTTAAACCTCGTTTTAAAAATATTTACGATAGACGAGCACGATCAACCAAACCGCTAGTGTGCGATTCGGGTCCTTTAACGATGACTGCGGTGTCTCGATACCCGACTTAAACCCAATTGGATACCTTAGAATACCTCCATGGCAAGTGCCACATCCAGTCTGTAACTTAAGCTTACAAAGATATTCTTAGTCTTCCACTTCTCCTATGGAATACCAAAGCTATTTTCAGGAGATCATTAACACTCGCCCCGGCTTCATCCCCGTCTACACAGACGGCTCTAAGTCGGAAGAAGCATGTGCGTGTGCGATTTCTTCCCAGCACCACGGAATCACCGGAGTGAGGTTGAATTCCATGTGCAGTATTTTTACTGCGGAACTCCTCGCCATTAGGATGGCTCTACAGGGGATTCAGCGGCATAATACATCTTTCTTGGTGTGCAGCGACTCATTGAGCGCACTGCAAGCCATTTCCTGCTTCTCACCGATGCACCCCATTGTCCAGGATATACAATGTGCCCTTACATCCCTTGATAAAAAGGGAATTAGAATTGAGTTCTTGTGGGTTCCTGGGCATGTGGGGATAACAGGGAACGAGACAGCGGACTCCGCCGCTAAAGAGGCACTTCGAGAATCAAACATTGCCGATCCTCTGGTACCGGTAGGAGACCTGAAGACAAGGCTAAGGAACCTATGCCTTCAGCAGTGGAATGAAACATGGTATCAACAAAGCTCGAACAAACTACGTGAAATCAAGGCCGTCACATCAGTGTGGCCCACTTCAACTGGGAGGACTCGGAGGGAGGAAGTTGCCATCACACGGGTAAGAATAGGGCACACCGCCCTAACCCACTCATATCTCTTCTCAGATGAGAAGATACACCCCCGTTGTGATGAGTGTGACTCCCCCCTCAGTGTAAAACACCTTCTGACGGAGTGTGAGGTGTATCGTGCTGCGCGCGAAAACCTCAATGTGGTGGGCAACCTAGGACAAGTCCTAGGCGATGACCCCAATATGATCGAGCGTGTTCTCGCGTTCTTGAAGGAAACTCAGTTGATAAATAAATTATAATGATTTGAGTAGACACGTGCACATTTAGTATATTTGTACATAAATTGGGATTTTTATGTAATTATTTATGACAAGGTGCAAAATGACCTTAGCTGTCGACGCACCATTAAAACTAAACCTACTACTACTACTACTGCTATTTGGTAAACTTTGACATTTACCAAGAAAATAATCCTAGGAAAGTGGAAACTTACGAAAAAGAATTCGGAAAGGCCCCCCTTGTAGGGATGATAGATGAGCTGCATAAGAAAGAACTGCCTTTTCGGTTCTATTTTGATAACTATTTTACGAGTTACAGATTGGTGAATTATCTTCGCGAAAGGAACTACGGTGCAACCGGCACTGCGAGGGAAAATAGAATTCCTAAGGACTGTCCTGTGAAATCAAATAAGGAATTAGCTAAGATGAAGCGAGGAAATTTTGCTTCAGGAAGATGCGTACGGGACGATATTGTTGTCGTGAAATAGGTGGACAATGCAGTTGTGTCGGCAATATCGTCCTGTCATGGAATAAATCCGATAACAGGAGTGGGAAGATTTTCAAAGTCAGAAAAAAGTATTCTTGTGCCACGACCGGATATTTTCAAGAAATATAATTCATTCATGGGAGGTACAGACCGAATGGATTGGAACATATCCCTGTACCGCATAGGTGTGCGGGGAAAGAAATGGTGGTGGCCAATTTTTTCTTGGATTTTAGATGCAATGATGCACAACGCATGGATGCTGATGAGGAAATCTGGAAAAAACATAAGTCAGCTTGAGTTCCGACGGGCAGTGGTGCAATCATACCTGGAGAGGTACAGGGATCCCCAAGTCTCAAGGACGTGCATCAGTATCCAGAGGAAGCGTAACTGAAATGGCGTAAGTGGCTGAATAAATAAGTTTCTAATTTATCCATATTTCAAAAAATGTATTCAACTGATATCGGTGTATCTTCTATCCAGTGTTCCTGACGATATAAGGTATGACGGCCTCAATCACCTTGTAAAACCCACACCCCAGCGGCGACGGTGTGCTAATGACAACTGCAACGCTAGAATAAGAACTGAATGTTTGCTATGTAATATAGGTTTATGCATTGACGGCTTTGTTCCATTCCATATAGAAGTAGTATTAGTTGTTTAGGGTGCGTCGACGGCATGGTCATTTTGCACCTCAAACTGTCAAAATTGTAGATATACTTTTTATATCCGGAGAAGGCAGGTTGCATGGAAGTTAGATATTCTGCTTATCTATTATTATTCCGATATTAAAAACATTGAAAATTGCTAAATTTTACTTATAATTTATGAAAAAGCGCCGTTTCCTTTAGAAATAAAATGACGCGGCTATTTGCATCAGAGTCGTCACCTAGAATGGACCCTAGGTCGCCCCCAATGTTCAGTCGGCTACGCACGTCTCGGTATCTGTCACACTCCGTCAGGATATGCCGAATTCCGAGAGAACAGTCAAAGTCATCACACCGGGGTGGAATTTTCTCTGCAGTGAAGAGTAATGAGTGGGTCAGAAGGCTGTGCCCTATCCTCATACGGGTGATGACGACTTCCTCTCGGCGGCTCCTCCTGACGGAAGTTGGCCACGCTGACGTTACCGGTTTCACTGTGCGCAGTTTATTATTTGACATAGTTCTCCACGACTCCCTCCACTGCTGAAGAACTGCACTCCTCAGTGAAACTCGTAGGTCTTCACAAGGTACCACCGTCGACTAAATATCTTCAAGATTGAGAGCGTGTTTTGCGGCAGAGTCACTTTTCTTATTTCCGGCAATTCATGTGTGTCCAGGGACCCAAAGAAACCAGACGGTGGTTCCCAAAATGTGAAGGGAAAGCAAAGATGAGTGGATACCCTGGACGATAGGGTGCATATGAGAGAAGCCAGAAATGGATTTTAGGGCGCTCATGGAGTCTGAGCAAACCACGAAGGAGCCACCATCAACATCTATCCCATCAAGAGCCATTTTAATAGCAAACTGTTCCGCTGTGTAAATACTACACACCGGACTGAGTCTCGCTTTCATGACTCCATGGTGGGATGATACGACCGCACAGGCTGTGTCTGACTTCGAACCGTCTGTAAACACGGGCGCCATACCTGTGCAATTGGTGTCCTGCAGTTGACACCGGAGACAAATTTCATCCAGGAAGCTCTTTTTGCATCCCTTACGACCTGTCGAGCTTTCGCTCTCAGTCGTCGGAAGGAGGATAAATTTCTTTCGGTGGGGTATTTATTAAATACGAGCGGAAGGTACCCGTTGAAATTCAACGGGTGTGAAAAACATTAAACTTATTTTATAAGAAAACCACAAACCCTGAAGAAAAACTGTATGCGTGGTCATTTGAGGAGTTCGTAACCTATTCTATATGTTTTGTTCGATGTAATAGACACGCTGACCGTTTCCAAGGTGCACGGAGAGGCGAGTGACTGTTGGTCCACTTTCATGCACGGGAAACCCAAAAATCGGCCATACAGACTCATTACTACTTCAATACAACCAAGGTTGATAAATGGTCACCTCGTCTCTCTGGTTCTCTTGAACCGTCTTCTGAATGATTAATAGGTTGATCGCTTCCCTCGTGCACACAAATATATTTGCGTTCAATGACTTAATTGAGTTGCACAATTCAACGTTGATATGTGCGTTCATTATCTTAATATGGATTGGAGAGTATTTTTAGATTTTATATTTTATTAGATTGCCGATTTTCATGTACGGAAGTCGTTCATTGCGCAGAATTTCCGTTCTTCTTTCGGGTAAGAAAGGTGTAGTTACGTCAGTATAACTTCTGCCATCTTAAAACCGATTAAAGTTTCGAAACAGACCTAGATTTGAAGCATATTTATAGCTGGTTACCCGTCCGTAGGTTGGTTAAGGATGAAATTTGTGCTGTTCTCAGCATAACCCGAGAAACGCCACGGAGAGATGCTCATGAGATCACTGGTGGGCATGTCTTTGACCATCCAAGTCTAACCTTTGTCGTTTTTCTTTCAAGGGCTCATTTTCTCACAAATAAGACATATATTTTGCTTCAGAAGATTTTTTCGAAAGGCTTTTTTTTCTATAAGGCATGTTGATGGAGATATTTTTAAGTCCAAGGAGGGGAAGCACAGCGGTAAGTGAGTCTTGAATAGGCAACTCGATGATTGAGTGAATGTACCCAAGTTAACTGCACTTTAACACTTTTAAACTTATATAAATGACTCGTAACGTTTATGATGTGGGAATTGGTCTAAAAAACAGTTCGCAATCGTACTGAGAGGCAGATGCCGACAGTTCCACCACGTGTAATTCATCTGAGTATTAAACAATAATAAACAATGCCGTGTTTGTTGTAGCAACAGAGGCATTATTACCATTACTATTCTCTGCATGTTAATATTCTTGCACATTTAATTGCATGTGTAATCTATTTAATTCCTTTATGTCTCGTTTACTGCGTAAGAGTTATTAAATGAGTTGAACATTAAACCAGCCTTTTACAACAACAGAAATCTTAACAGCATGCTGCCTTCGGTCAAAGATCCCATAGAACCAGCCCTCCAGAGCGGGGTTTACCAGCTGAAGTGTAATGACTGCGATGCTAAATACGTCGGCCAGAGTGGGAGGAGTCTAATGGTGCGTGCAGCAGAACACCGACGGGATTACGTGAAGAACACCGGGATGTCCCAATTTGCAACCCATCTCCTGGAAAAAGGCCACCAATCTGATTTCACCCCTGAGTTACTGCACAAAGTTAAGAAAGGAACACAGATGGACATCCGCGAGCAGGTGGAAATTTTGAAATGTGGGAAAAGAAAAGAACTGATAACTAATGACCACCTTTTCCCTTTCCACTCCCCCCTCCTAGACATCCCACAATTACACCCCAAAAAATCCCCAGAACCCCAAAGTTCCCCTTCCCTATGACGTCAACCCACGCTCCACTCTCAACTCCCCCCCCCTACCTTCCTTTCCTTCGCTTCCCTACCGCCTATTCCCTAATTTCTACAGTTTCCTACCTTCCCCCCCCAACCCTAGTTCCCATTCCCTATGACGTCAACCCACGCTCCACTCATAACCTCCCCCCCCCTACTTTCCTTTCCTTCGCTTCCCCACCCCGCCTATTCACTAATTTGACATGTTCCTACCAACCGCTTCCATATCCTTCCCCACCCCTCCCCAACCCATTCAGTATATAACTATGTCCCTATGTCTTTTGTACCACTAGTCCGTTGAAAATGATACAGTGTATCGAAACTAGTCGACAATTAATGTAAAATTGTAGAAAATAAGCAAAGTATTTCTATTTCTTTCTTTTAATATGGATTTCTACAAAGTAAAGGCCTCAACCATGAAGTGTATAAGAGTTCTCTCATATATATGCAGTGCCCCTATGAAAGCTATTTTGAGAATAGACATTGAAGAGTATTCTTGTTGTAAATATGCAGCGAATTTATCGATTACCCCCTGAAGCAATCTATCATGGGGCCCTTGGGCCATTATGATTCAGATTTTATTTCTACGTGCTATCATGGACCTGAAAGAAGACGTGATATTTAAATGCTAGAGGCGTAATATCCTTTGATAATCAAATCTATGGTTGTCAAGGAAATATGCTATTGTTGATTTCAGATAAAAATGTTAGATATTTTAGCTAAAAACATTCCCCCTGATTGAGAATACTCCCGCAGTATCCCTGCTTGTCGTAAAAGGCGACTAAAAGGGCGGGGAGAAAACCCCGAAAACAAACCCAGAGCCAGCAAGGGTTGAGCCCGGACAGTCTTGTGGGTCAACTGTCTGTGTGCGGCCACACCACCTGGCCTGCGATCCACTCGCATGTTTGCCGTATGCGGAGACCCGTAAGGAGGAGAAGGGGATCCTGGAGGGTGAGGTCCGTGGTTCCCAGCCGGGTGTCGGATGCCCGGTATGGACCGGGGGCCAATATCCCTCTTTGGCCCCGGATTCTGTGTAAACGGGCGGCCGGGAACTAGCCACTCCCGGTCAATCGGCTTCCGTGGCGTTAGCTTTACGGTGGCGAGTGCCAGGGAGGTGGGGGTTTGCGTAGGGCGGTCGGAGATGTACGGGTTTGGTGGGCCCGTGCATCGAAGATCCAACCCGAAATCCCCCCTGCGGGTAGGGGGATTGAGAATACTCCCGCAGTATCCCTGCTTGTCGTAAGAGGCGACTAAAAGGGCGGGGAGAAAACCCCGAAAACAAACCCAGAGCCAACAAGGGTTGAGCCCGGACAGTCTTGTGGGTCAACTGTCTGTGTGCGGCCATACCACCTGGCCTGCGATCCACCCGCATGTTTGCCGTGTGCGGTGACCCGTAAGGAGGAGAAGGGGATCCTGGAGGGTGAGGTCTATGGTTCCCAGCCGGGTGTCGGATGCCCGGTATGGACTATGGGCCAAAACCCCTCTTTGGCCCCGGATTCTGTGTAAACGGGCGGCCGGGAGCTAGCCACTCCCGGTCAATCGGCTTCCGTGGCGTTAGCTCAACGGTGGCGAGTGCCAGGGAGGTGGGGGTCTGCGTAGGGCGGTCGGAGATGTACGGGTTTGGTGGGCCCGTGCATCGAAGATCCAACCCGAAACAGGCAACCACCTCTAGGGTGCTATATCCCCTCGGGTAGCCCTGGCGACCGCACCGGTTTGCGGTGCGGCGTCCCAATTGTGTGGCTCCATGGTGGGTGGGGAGCCCGGTGGACGAAGAAAAATTGGGAATGGCGGAAACTAATATTCCACCCCCAAAAAGATCCCGCCCAGACACGGGCGGGGGAGAATGTGTTTTCTGCGCTTCAAAGCGTTACTTGATAGTGAAATGTACGAAGGAAGGCGAGACCTTCACGAAAGTGTCTCCCTTCCTCATAAAGAGAGTGTTTTCGGGGTATCTATCTGGAGATCTGAGATCTGCCAAAAAACTTAGGGACGGAACGCTATTAATCGAGACATCGACTGACCTACAGAGTGAGAAGCTCTTAGGAATGAAGAAGTTCCACGATTTTCCAGTGTCCGTAGAGCCGCACCGCACTTTAAATTCCTGCCGGGGAGTTATCTCCCACTTCGATCTGCTACACCTAGACGACGACACCATCTCCAAGGAGATGGAGTCCCAAGGCGTCACAGGATGTAAGAAAATTATGAGTCGCCGTAATGGCGAGGTGAAAAGCACCACATCTGTGATCCTCACCTTCGCCATGGAGAAGCTTCCTAGCAGGGTATTCATTGGATATGAATCTGTTCCAGTTCGGCCATTCATTCCAAGCCCCATGAGATGTTTTCAATGCCAGCGCTTCGGCCACATCGCTACGCGATGTGAGGGCAAGGCCACCTGCCCGCGCTGTGGCAAAGACAAACACGATGGGGACAAGTGCGAAGCGGCTGCCTCCTGCATCAATTGCGAGGGTGCACATCCGGTGTACTCCCGCGATTGTCCCAAGATGCAGGAGGAAAAGAAAATCATGGAGATAAAGACGCTGGAAAAGGTCTCGTATATAGAGGCGAGGAAAAAGTTTAGGGCATTGATTGCTCCAACTTTTTCCAAATCCTTCGCATCAGTAGCTTCCGTTCCCGTGAAAATGTGCACAATGGGCACACAGACGGAACCTGATAAAGATAAGCCCGATAAACAGGTGACACCGCCTAAGGAAAAGACAGACACAGTAGAGAAAATGGATATAACCACCTCTGCGGGCTCTCCAAGGAAGAGCCCGCCTAAAACCTCGACCGGGGTCTCGCCCTCTAGGCGCGAGAAGACACCTTCTCCCGGTCCCTCCAGCAAGGGGAAAAAACCCCAGCCGGAGGCAATGGACGAGGATTTCTGTGTCTCCGATACAGAAATCCAAAGAATAAGAAACAAGGGAAGGAAACAGCGCTTCAAGCGCTGATTGCTTTCTGTGGTGGACATTGGCTGCTCTGATTTTTAACTATTTTTATTTTACTTAATCTATACTTTTATTTTATTTTAAATATTTATAATGGTTTTTATATTACAATGGAATTGTAATGGCTTTTATCGGCATAAGGAGGAGCTGGCCATTTTAATTAATGATTTTAACCCTTCTTGCATTTGTCTGCAAGAGACACATTTTAAAGTTACCGACAAGGGCATTTTAAAAGGATATACGGTGTGTAGGTTCGACGACATTAGCGGCCAACGAGCCCAGGGCGGGGTGGCTATTGCTGTTCGAGAAGCCCTTTACACTTCTCGAGTGCAGTTGACCACCCCGTTTCAGGCAGTGGCCGTGACCGTGCATGCGCGAGAGAAATTAACGTTATGCAACGTTTACCTGCCAGAAGGTGCCCCGGTGAGCCTTGGGAATCTAGATGCTCTTGTCCATCAGTTGCCAAGGCCATTTATTTTATTGGGCGATTTTAACGCCCATGACCCCCTGTGGGGAAGTTCTACGGCCCATAGCAACAGGAGAGGACGAGTTTTAGCCAGCTTTTTGAACGATTTTAACCTTTTTTTTTACTAAATAATGGAGAGAAAACCCGTTTTAATTCTTTTAACGGGGAGTATTCCTCCATTGATTTATGTCTTTGTACGAGCAGTCTTTACACCAAAATCAACATGTCCGTCCATACAGATCTCTGTGGAAGCGACCACTTCCCTATTTTAATCAAATCTGAACTGAATTTTAACCCAGATTTTATTCCATCAGACAACTGGATTGTGCGCAAAGCCGACTGGTCTGTTTATAAAGATTCCTTTAATTTTGAATACAGTGACCAACGCGCCGGGACGTGTAACGTTGAGCTGCTTACCGCAAGCATAGTGGAAGCAGCCAAATGCAGCGTCCCATTATCAAAGGGCAGCGGCATCCGTCGACCAGCGGTACCTTGGTGGAATGAAGAGTGCGCCAAGGCCATTAAGGAGCGTAAACGTGCCTTACGCATTTTTAGTAAATTCCCCACAGCCACCAATCTTTCCTCCTTCCGTCGCATCCGAGCGAGAGCTCGACGTGTGGTGAAGGAGGCTAAGAAGGCCTCCTGGATAAATTACATCTCATCCATTAATAACAGGACACCTCTTGCACAGGTTTGGAACAAGGTAAGGAGCATTTCTGGTTCACGGGTAGTACACGGCGTCTCTTACATCGAAGACAACGGTAGGGTGCTTCGTACACCCCAGGAGATAAGCGAAGTCTTCGGGTAGTCACTTTCAAAGATCAGCAGTGACGACAATTATTCTGCAGCGTTCTTGACCATCAAGGAACGCTCAGAATCTGTCTTATTGAACTTCGTCGAGCGCCGAGAATCTGCCGAATATAATGATCCATTCTCGCTATGGGAATTGAAGTCCGCCATTGCAGATTCTAAGGACACCTCGCCTGGAATGGATGGCGTCCACAACGCATTTCTACGGAATCTTCCGGAGACAGCGTTGTTGGATTGCCTCCGCACCCTCAACCAGGTGTGGGCTGAGGGAAGCTTTCCTACCTCCTTGCGGGAATCTGTAGTGGTCCCAATTCCTAAACCAGGAAAGGACAGGGCTGACTCCAATAATTATAGACCCATCTCCTTGACTAGTTGCCTGTGCAAGGTAATGGAAAGAATGGTGAACCGCCGGCTCGTTTGGTGGTTGGAGCGATGGAACCTTCTTTCAAGTGTCCAATGTGGGTTTCGGCGAGATAGATCGACAATCGATCACCTTGTCAGAGCCGAAAACTTCATCCAGGAGGCCTTCCTTCTGCACCAGCATGTCATTGCCGTATTCTTCGACCTGGAGAAGGCATATGACCGAGTCTGGCGCCAGAAGATACTAAAAATGTTGCACCAGTGGGGTTTTAGGGGAAATTTACCCATTTTTATACAAAACTTTTTAACTAATCGGGTATTTAGAGTGAGGATAGGCAATCACTTATCCCAATTTTATGTTCAGGAAAACGGGGTACCACAAGGCTCTGTACTGAGCGTGACGCTCTTCGCTATTGCGATTAATGACGTCACGGAATGTTTCAGAGCACCAGTGATGGGATCGCTGTTTGTAGACGACCTGGCCATTTTCTGCCGGTCGTCAAAACTAGCCAGTGCTGCACGAGTCATTCAGCTGACTCTTAATAGACTCAGCGAATGGTCAAAGCAAAGTGGCTTTCGTTTTTCTGCGGAAAAAACGAAATGCCTCCATTTCCACCGCAAGCGTGTGTACGAACCCCCACCGGATCTTCGTCTGTGTGGAAGGATTCTTCCTTACACAGAGTCGATCCGGTTTTTAGGTTTAATTTTTGACCGTCGCCTGAATTGGCGTGAACAAATTATGATTTTAAAGAATAGGTGTTTGAAAGTTTTAAACATTTTACGCTTTTTATCTAATCATTCGTGGGGAGCCGATCGCTGCACTATGCTTTTATTGTACAGAGCACTGGTGCGCTCAAAATTAGATTATGGATGTTTCGTTTACTCTTCTGCGCGCGAGAGTTATTTGAAACCGTTGAATACGGTTCACAACGCGGGGCTCCGTTTGGCAACTGGTGCCTTCAGGACATCTCCAGTCCTGAGTCTATACTCAGAGGCCGGCGAGCCCCCGTTGAGTACTCGCCGAAACATCCTTATGTGCAACTATGTTGCAAAGATTTTATCGATGAGAGCGCATCCTAGTTTTAATGTAATTTTGAATCCCCGTTTTTTAAATATTTTTAACAGGCGGACTCGGGCAACTAGACCCTTAAGCATTACTTTTAATGATTTAATGGAAGGTAGTGATTTGACACTTCCGGAAGTGTACCCTGTTGGGACCTCGGCCGACCCACCTTGGCGGGTACCACTACCTCAGGTCAGGTTTGACCTGCACGATCGCCAGAAGTCGTCAACCACTGCTACGGAGTATCAGCGCAGATTCAGTGAGATCCTGCACCGCCACTCCGACTTTATCCCCGTTTACACGGACGGATCGAAGTCGGAGGGTGCTTGTGCAAGTGCGGTCTTCTCGTCCCACCATGGAGCCATCGGTGCGAAGCTAAGTACGCTGTGTAGTGTATACACAGCGGAACTTTTCGCCATAAAGATGGCTCTAGGTGGAATAAAATGCAGGAATGCGTCCTTCATGGTCTGTAGCGACTCAATGTGCGCTCTGCAGACCATTTCCGGCTTTTCTCCGTCCCACCCTCTTGTGCAAGACATCCATCACGCGTTGCTATTACTTAGCAAGAGGAACGTTAGAATCGTGTTTGTGTGGGTCCCCGGACACATGGGAATAGCCGGCAATGAGAGAGCAGACCTGGCAGCAAAGAAGTCTCTCCAGGACGCTAATATTGCATCTGCGTTGGTACCCCATGATGACTTGAAGGCTACGTTGAGAAACGTAGCCTTAAAACAGTGGAAAGAAACCTGGCGATCCCTGGTGGGAAATAAGTTACGCGCCATTAAGCCGGTGACATCAGTGTGGCCCACATCTGTCGGGAGGACTCGCAGGGAAGAAGTCGCGATCTCACGGTTGAGGATAGGGCACTGTGCCCTCACCCACTCTTACCTCTTCACAGAAGAGAAGATTCCACCACATTGTGAGGATTGCGACTCTCCCATTACTGTGAGGTATTTCCTGACAGAGTGTGATAGATACCGTGCTGTGCGCGACCGGCTAAACATCAGGGGGGACCTGGGGCAAGTCCTAGGCGACGACCCTGATTGTGTCAGCCGGGTAATTTTGTTTTTAAAAGAGACTGGGCTTTTAAAATATATGTGATGAACCAATGTTATATTTTAATTTTGCCCATTTAAACGTGTTATGTTGTTTATATTTATTTATTATTTTAATACAAATTTGACGAAGTTATGATATTTTATTGTGGTGCAAATGACCTACGTCGTCGAGGCACCCTAGAAAAACCTAACTCTAACTAACTCCAACCCGAAATAGGCAACCACCTCTAGGGTGCTATATCCCCTCGGGTAGCCCTGGCGACCGCACCGGTTTGCGGTGCGGCGTCCCAATTGTGTGGCTCCATGGTGGGTGGGGAGCCCGGGGGACGAAGAAAAATTGGGAATGGCGGAAAGTAATCTTCCACCCCCAAAAAGATCCCGCCCGGACACGGGCGGGGGAGAATGTGTTTTCTGCGCTTCAAAGCGTTACTTGATAGTGAAATGTACGAGGGAAGGCGAGACCTTCACGAAAGTGTCGCCCTTCCTCATAAAGAGTGTTTTCGGGGTATCTATCTGGAGATCTGAGATCTGCCAAAAAACTTAGGGATTGAACGCTATTAATCGAGACATCGACTGACCTACAGAGTGAGAAGCTCTTAGGAATGAAGAAGTTCCACGATTTTCCAGTGTCCGTAGAGCCGCACCGCACTTTAAATTCCTGCCGGGGAGTTATCTCCCACTTCGATCTGCTACACCTGGACGACGACACCATCTCCAAGGAGATGGAGTCCCAAGGCGTCACGGGATGTAAGAAAATTATGAGTCGCCGTAATAATGGCGAGGTGAAAAGCACCACATCTGTGATCCTCACCTTCGCCATGGAGAAGCTTCCTAGCAGGGTATTCATTGGATATGAATCAGTTCCAGTTCGGCCATTCATTCCAAGCCCCATGAGATGTTTTCAATGCCAGCGGTTCGGCCACATCGCTACGCGATGTGAGGGCAATGCCACCTGCCCGCGCTGTGGCAAAGACAAACACGATGGGGACAAGTGCGAAGCGTCTGCCTCCTGCATCAATTGCGAGGGTGTACATCCGGTTTACTCCCGCGATTGTCCCAAGATGCAGGAGGAAAAGAAAATCATGGAGATTAAGACGCTGGAAAAGGTCTCGTATCTAGAGGCGAGGAAAAAGTTTAGGGCATTGATTGCTCCAACTTTTTCCAAATCCTTCGCATCAGTAGCTTCCGTTCCCGTGAAAATGTGCACAATGGGCACACAGACGGAACCTGATGAAGATAAGCCCGATAAACAGGTGAAACCGCCTAAGGAAAAGACAGATACAGTAGGGAAAATGGATATAACCACCTCTGCGGGCTCTCCAAGGAAGAGCCCGCCTAAAACCTCAACCGGGGTCTCGCCCTCTAGGCGCGAGAAGACACCTTCTCCCGGTCCCTCCAGCAAGGTGAAAAAACCCCAGCCGGAGGCTATGGACGAGGATTTCTGTGTCTCCGATACAGAAATCCAAAGAATAAGAAACAAGGGAAGGAAACAGCGCTTCAAGCGCTGATTGCTTTCTGTGGTGGACATTGGCTGCTCTGATTTTTAACTATTTTTATTTTACTTAATCTACTTTTATCTTATTTTAATTATTTATAATGGTTTTTATATTACAATGGAATTGTAATGGTTTTTATCGGCACAAGGAGGAGCTGGCCATTTTAATTAATGATTTTAACCCTTCTTGCATTCGTCTGCCAGAGACACATTTTAAAGTTACCGACAAGGGCATTTTAAAAGGATATACGGTGTATAGGTTCGACGACATTAGCGGCCAACGAGCCCAGGGCGGGATGGCTATTGCTGTTCGAGAAGCCCTTTACACTTCTCGAGTGCAGTTGACCACCCCGCTTCAGGCAGTGGCCGTGACCGTGCATGCGCGTGAGAAATTAACGTTATGCAACGTTTTCCTGCCAGAAGGTGCCCCGGTGAGCCTTGGGAATCTAGATGCTCTTGTCCATCAGTTGCCAAGACCATTTATTTTATTGGGCGATTATAACTCCCATTACCCCCTGTGGGGAAGTTCTACGGCCCATAGCAACAGGAGAGGACGAGTTTTAGCCAGCTTTTTTTTAACGATTTTAACCTTTTTTTTACTAAATAATGGAGAGAAAACCCGTTTTAATTCTTTTAACGGGGAGTATTCCTCCATTGATTTATGTCTTTGTACGAGCAGTCTTTACACCAAAATCAACATGTCCGTCCATACAGATCTCTGTGGAAGCTACCACTTCCCTATTTTAATCAAATCAGAACTGAATTTTAACCCAGATTTTATTCGATCAGACAACTGGATTGTGCGCAAAGCCGACTGGTCTGTTTATAAAGATTCCTTTAATTTTTTACCCCTGCGGGTAGGGGGATGGAGAATACTCCCGCAGTATCCCTGCTTGTCGTAAGAGGCGACTAAAAGGGCGGGGAAGGAAACCCCGGAAAAAACCCCAGTGTCAGCAAGGGTTGAGTCCGGACAGTCTTGTGGGTCAACTGTCTGTGTGCGGCCATACCACCTGGCCTGCGATCCACCCGCATGTTTGCCGTGTGCGGAGACCCGTAAGGGGGAGAAGGGGATCCTGGTGGGTGAGTTCTCCGGCACCCAGCCGGGTGTCGGATACCCGGTATGGGCCGGGATTCAATACCCCACTTCGGCCCTGGATCCCCTGTAAACGGGCGGTCAAGATCTAGCCAGTCTTGATCAATCGGCTTATCGACACGTTTCGATGGCGAGTGCTGGAGTGATGGGGGTCTGTGTAGGGCGGCCGAAGGTGTATGGGTTTGGAGGGCCCATGCACTGGAGACCTAACCTGAAGCAAATCCCCTACACGATAGTGCTATATCCCTTGGGTAGCCCTGGCGACCACACCGGCTGGCGGTGTGGCGTCCCAAATATGTGGCTCCGTGGTGGGTGGGGAGCCCAGGGGATGAACCTCTTATATTAATGGAACCAGATACCCATCCTCCATTAAAAAGATCCCGTCCGGAAACGGGCGGGGGAGTTAACCCGGTGTCCGCTTGTAGGCGGTACTTGATAATGAGATGTGCAAAGGAAGATGAGACCCTCACTAAGGTATCTCCCTTCCTAATCCGTAGAGTCCTTTCAGCAGCAGTTACTGGCGACTTAATATCTGCCAAGAAGCTACGTGACGGAACTTTATTAATAGAAACGGCCAATGATACCCAAAGTGCAAAGTTGCTTAATTTTACCCGTTTAAATGATATACCAGTGAAGGTCGAGGTGCACCGCACCTTGAACACCAGTCGGGGAGTGATAAGCAGTTACGACCTGCTGTATGTCGACGACGACGAAATAAAGAGGGAAATGGCCCCTCAGGGGATTATAGACTGTCGTCGATTAAAAATAAAGCGGAACGGTGAGCTGATCAACAGCACGTCTGTTATCCTCACCTTCTCGCGCGACACGCTCCCCGACAAGGTTTTTGTTGGGTATGAATCGGTTCCTGTCCGCCCATTCATCCCTAACCCCATGCGATGTTTTCAATGCCAACACTATGGCCATATCGCCACTAGATGCAAGGGCAAGGCCACCTGCCCGCGCTGTGGTAATGAAAAGCATGAGGGTGATGGTTGCACCTCCGAACCTTTTTGTGTCAATTGCGAGGGTGCACACCCAGTGTACTCCCGCGATTGTCCAAGAATGAAAGAGGAAAAGAAGATAATGGAGATAAAAACAGTTGAAAAGTTGCCATACATAGAAGCCAGAAAAAAGTACCGCACCCTAATAGCCCCTACTTTCTCCAGATCTTTCGCTGCTGTCGCTGAAACCCCAACCAATAAAAATGAATCTGACAATACTCAGAAAAATGATGCAGATAAGACAACGGACACAAGAAAGTCTAGAAAAGATGAAGAAGCCAAGCCGGATAAGGCAACAAAGCCGGCAAAACCAAAGAATGTCACCTGTGCGGGTTCTCCTAAGAAGAACCCGCCGAAACCCACTGGGACCCCGCCCTCGGGGCGTGAGAAAACGCCATCCCCCGGCCCCTCCGGGGTACGCGCTCCATGCCCAGAGGAGGCTATGGAGGAGGATGACCCGTCTGAGACAGACGTCCTCTTAGCCAGGCAAAAGGGGAAAAAGAGCCGCATTAGGCGCTGATCCTCCTAACGGATGGACAGACTGCTGTTTTTAACTTGTTTCTCGCCTTTTATTTTTTTTTTCCCTTTTTAAATGAATTCTATTTTACAGTGGAACTGTAATGGGTTTTATCGTCACAAGGAGGAGTTAACCATTTTAATTCGTGATTTTAATCCGTCTTGTATTTGTCTCCAAGAGACGCATTTTAAAGCCACGGACAAGGGTATCTTAAGGAATTTTAATGTTTTTAGATACGACGATGCCAGCGGCCAACGAGCCCAGGGTGGAGTGGCGGTTGCTGTCTGGGAGACCCTTTACACCTCTCGGGTACAACTGAACACACTTTTTCAGGCGGTTGCTGTGACTGTGCACGCACCAGAGACCATAACGCTGTGCAACGTTTACTTACCGGAGTGCGCTCCAGTCACTGAACACAACCTCGAGAATCTTATCCTTCAATTACCCAAGCCCTTTATACTTTTAGGAGACTTTAATGCACATGACCCTTTGTGGGGTAGCTCTAGAAGCCAGTGCAATAGAAGAGGGCGGATTTTATCACATTTTATCCAGGATTTTAACCTTGTTCTACTGAATAGTAGTGAGAAAACTCGTTTTAATAGTTTTAATGGAGAATTTTCTTCCATTGACCTCGCCATCTGCTCGAGCAGTCTTTCCACGAAACTCAACTTATCCGTTCATACAGATCTATGTGGCAGTGATCATTTTCCCCTTATTATACGTAAGAATATCTTTTTTAATCCATTTTTTATAACTCCTGGAAATTGGATTATTCAGAAAGCTGACTGGTCAATTTTCAGAGAGAATTTTACATATAAACATGACGGCAACCGTGACGTAATGCAAAACGTCGAAGTCCTTACATCTGCAATCATCGAGGCGGCAAATACCAGCGTCCCACGATCCAAGGGTATCGTCCGTCGACCTCCAGTGCCATGGTGGACAGAGGAATGCGCGAAGGCAATAAAATTGCGGAAGCGAGCACTTCGCATTTTTCAGAAGTACCCCACGAAAACCAATCTTGCCTCCTTCCGACGTCTTCGAGCGAAAGCCCGACAAATCGTAAAGGAGGCGAAGAAGGCCTCCTGGATAGAATTCATCTCAGGCGTCAACCACAGGACGCCTCTTGCACAGGTCTGGAGGAAGGTACGAAGCATCTCGGGCTCCCGTCAGCAATGCGGCGTTTCCGGACTAAAAGTCGATGACCGGGTGGTAACATCTCCCTCGGAATTATGTGAGATCTTTGGCCATACGTTCAGCAACATCTGCAGTAACGACAATTATGATGCCGACTTCAGAGAAATAAAGCAACGCTGCGAAGCAAAATCCCTAACGTTCCGTGAAACGCAGGGTATTGCTGACTATAACGAATGCTTCTCGCTATGGGAGCTGGCCTCTGCAATTGCGGAATCCAGGAATTCGTCCCCAGGAACAGACAGTGTCCACAACGCTTTTCTCCGGAACATACCGAAGAAAGCGCTGCTGGACGTCCTTCATACCCTCAACCATATTTGGTTGGAGGGTAGTTTTCCACAATCCTGGCGGGAATCTATCGTGGTTCCAATAGCGAAGCAGGGAAAAGACAACAGTAGCCCTAGCAACTATAGGCCCATCTCTCTTACCAGTTGCCTGTGCAAGGTTATGGAAAGAATGGTCAATCGCCGGCTTGTTTGGTGGTTGGAGCGGCGAAACCTTCTTTCCAACATACAATGTGGCTTTCGTAGGGGAAGATCTACTATCGACCATCTCATTCGGACTGATAATTTTATCCAGGAGGCCTTTCTTCTGCGTCAACATGTCATTGGTGTCTTCTTTGACTTTTAGAAGGCCTATGACATGCTATGGCGCCGGAAGATCTTGCAAACAATGCACAGTTGGGGTTTCAGGGGTAACCTACCCATTTTTATCCGAAACTTTTTAACAAACCGTGGTTTTAGAGTGAGAGTGGGAAAAAACCTCTCACAGTTTTACTCTCAGGATAACGGCGTACCCCAGGGCTCTGTTTTAAGCGTTACATTATTTGCAATCGCCATTAATGATATTGCGGACTGTATAAAGACACCGGTGATGGGATCCCTATTCGTAGACGACCTTGCAATCTTCTGCAGGTCGTCTACATTGGCCAGCGTTGCAAGACTGACACAGTTGACTGTCATCAAACTGAACAACTGGGCAAAGAGAAACGGGCTTCGTTTCTCCAAGGAGAAAACTGTATGCATGCATTTTCACCGATTGCGAGGTATCCACATAGCTCCGCCGTTACGCTTGGGACGAAATAACCTTCCTTACGTGGAATCGGTTCGATTTCTCGGTATGATTTTAGACCGTAGGTTGACATGGCAGGAGCACGTCCGCAAACTAGCCGATAAGTGCCGCCGTAGCCTAAACATTTTACGAATTTTAAACAACACAACATGGGGTGCTGATCGCACGACCTCGATCTTACTATACCGTGCGCTGATTCGGTCGAAAATAGACTACGGGTGTTTAGTCTACTCATCTGGACGAGAGTCTTATCTGCGACCGTTAACAACGGTCCACAACGCAGGATTACGGTTAGCAATTGGCGCTTTTAGGACCTCTCCTGTCCTAAGCCTCTATGCAGACGCCGGGGAGCCGCCGCTGGCTACTCGTAGGCTAATGTTGACATGCAACTATGTGTCAAAAATTTTATCAATGTCGAGACACCCATGCTTTGACATAGTTTTTAAACCAAGGTTTTTAGATATTTTTAACAGAAGGACGAGGGCTACTAGGCCACTAAGTATTCGTTTTAAAGATTTTATTGATGAATTTGACATCTCACTACCGGATGTGTATGCGGTCGGGTACTCAAAATACCCGCCTTGGTCTTTACCGCGACCAGAGTGCTATACTGTTGTGGATGGACGCCAGAAATCCTCTGTCACACCGCAGGAGTACCAGAGCCTGTTTTTAGAATTCCTGGGTAACCACCCGGACTCCACTCCCGTGTATACGGATGGATCGAAGACTGATTCAGCATGCGCATGTGCCGTGTCCTCCACACACCACAAGGTCATCAAGGCGAGACTCAATCCACTGTGTAGCGTATACACTGCGGAATTATTCGCAATTAAGATGGCCCTAAGGAATATCAATTGCAATTCTGGCTCTTTCCTTATCTGCACCGACTCTTTAAGCGCCGTGAAGTCCATTTCGGCCTATTACCCACAACATCCTCTTGTCCAGGATATACAATGCACCCTCCAATCCCTTCTTAACAAGGGAATTAAAACATCATTTGTCTGGATCCCTGGACACGTGGGAATAGCTGGTAACGAACGAGCGGACAAAGCAGCAAAGGAAGCACTGCACATGCCACAAATTGTATCGAACAAGGTAACTGCAGAAGACCTAAAATCTATGTTTCGAAACATAGCAATGGGCAGATGGCAAGAATCGTGGCAGGAGATACATAATAGCAAACTTCGGTCTGTGAAACCGGTAGTAACAGTGTGGCCCTCTTCTGTCAGGAGTACCCGGAGGGAAGAAGTCGCAATCACTCGTCTGAGGATAGGGCATACTGCCCTGACCCACTCATACCTCTTCACAGAAGAGAAGACTCCACCTCGGTGTGATGATTGCGACTCCTCTCTGAGTGTTCGACACATCCTGACGGAGTGTGAAAAATACCGGTCTTCTCGAGAAAGACATAAGGTTAACGGGACCTTAGAAACGATCCTAGGCGACTCCCCTGATAGTCTCACCCGAGTAATTGCTTTTTTAAAAGATATTAATGTTTTAAATAAATTATAAATTCACTGTTTTAGGCTTAATTGCACATTTTATCACATGTAGGCAAGCGAAATTTTAATTTTTTATTCGTAATTTATATTTTGTACTTATAAGGATGAGAGTGGTGCAAAATGACCATAGTAGTCGACGCACCCAAAAATAATAATACTACTACTACTACTCCTTTAATTTTGAGTACAATGACCAACGCGCCGGGACGTGTAACGTTGAGCTGCTTACCGCAAGCATAGTGGAAGCAGCCAAATGCAGCATCCCATTATCAAAGGGCAGCGGCATCCGTCGACCAGCGGTACCTTGGTGGAATGAAGAGTGCGCCAAGGCCATTAAGAAGCGTAAACGTGCCTTACGCATTTTTAGTAAATTCCCCACGGCCACCAATCTTTCCTCCTTCCGTCGCATCCGAGCGAGAGCTCGAGGTGTGGTGAAGGAGGCTAAGAAGGCCTCCTGGATAAATTACATCTCATCCATTAATAACAGGACACCCCTTGCACAGGTTTGGAACAAGGTAAGGAGCATCTCTGGTTCACGGCTAGTACACGGCGTCTCTTACATCGAAGACAACGGCAGGGTGCTTCGTACACCCCAGGAGATAAGCGAAGTCTTCGGGCAGTGACGCCAATTACTCTGCAGCGTTCTTGACCGTCAAGGAACGCTCAGAATCTGTCTTATTGAACTTCGCCGAGCGCCGAGAATCTGCCGAATATAATGATCCATTCTCGCTATGGGAATTGAAGTCCGCCATTGCAGATTCTAAGGACACCTCGCCAGGAATGGATGACGTCCACAACGCATTTCTACGGAATCTTCCGGAGACAGCGTTGTTGGATTGCCTCCGCACCCTCAACCAGGTGTGGCTGAGGGAAGCTTTCCTACCTCCTGGCGGGAATCTGTAGTGGTCCCAATTCCTAAACCAGGGAAGGACAGGGCTGATTCCAATAACTATAGACCCATCTCCTTGACTAGTTGCCTGTGCAAGGTAATGGAAAGAATGGTGAACCGTCGGCTCGTTTGGTGGTTGGAGCGACGGAACCTTCTTTCAAGTGTCCAATGTGGGTTTCGGCGAGATAGATCGACAATCGATCACCTTGTCAGAGCCGAAAACTTCATCCAGGAGGCCTTCCTTCTGCACCAGCATGTCATTGCCGTATTCTTCGACCTGGAGAAGGGATATGATAGAGTCTGGCGCCAGAAGATACTAAAAAAGTTGCACCAGTGGGGTTTTAGGGGCAATTTACCCATTTTTATACAAAACTTTTTAACTAATCGGGTATTTAGAGTGAGGATAGGCAATCACTTATCCCAATTTTATGTTCAGGAAAACGGGGTACCACAAGGCTCTGTACTGAGCGTGACGCTCTTCGCTATTGCGATTAATGACGTCACGGAATGTTTCAGAGCACCAGTGATGGGATCGCTGTTTGTAGACGACCTTGCCATTTTCTGCCGGTCGTCAAAACTAGCCAGTGCTGCACGAGTCATTCAGCTGACTCTTAATAGACTCAGCGAATGGTCAAAGCGAAGTGGCTTTCGTTTTTCTGCGGAAAAAACGAAATGCCTCCATTTCCACTGCAAGCGTGTATACGAACCCCCACCGGATCTTCGTCTGTGTGGTAGGATTCTTCCTTACACAGAGTCGATCCGGTTTTTAGGTTTAATTTTTGACCGTCGCCTGAATTGGCGTGAACAAATTATGATTTTAAAGAATAGGTGTTTGAAAGTTTTAAACATTTTACGCTTTTTATCTAATCATTCGTGGGGAGCCGATCGCTCCACTATGCTTTTATTGTACAGAGCACTGGTGCGCTCAAAATTAGATTATGGATGTTTCGTTTACTCTTCTGCGCGCGAGAGTTATTTGAAACCGTTGAATACGGTTCACAACGCGGGGCTCCGTTTGGCAACTGGTGCCTTCAGGACATCTACAGTCCTGAGTCTATACTCAGAGGCCGGCGAGCCCCCGTTGAGTACTCGCCGAAACATCCTTATGTGCAACTAACTATGTTGCAAAGATTTTATCGATGAGAGCGCATCCTAGTTTTAATGTAATTTTTAATCCCCGTTTTTTAAAATATTTTTAACAGGCGGACTCGGGCAACTAGACCCTTAAGCATTACTTTAATTGATTTTATGGAAGGTAGTGATTTGACACTTCCGGAAGTGTACCCTGTTGGGACCTCGGCCGACCCACCTCTGCGGGTACCACTACCTCAGGTCAGGTTTGACCTTCACGATCGCCAGAAGTCGTCAACCACTGCTATGGAGTATCAGCGCAGATTCAGTGAGATCCTGCACCGCCACTCCGACTTTATCCCCGTTTACACGGACGGGTCGAAGTCGGAGGGTGCTTGTGCAAGTGCGGTCTTCTCGTCCCACCATGGAGCCATCGGTGCGAAGCTAAGTACGCTGTGAAGTGTATACACAGCGGAACTTTTCGCCATAAAGATGGCTCTAGGTGGAACAAAATGCAGGAATGCGTCCTTCATGGTCTGTAGCGACTCAATGAGCGCTCTGCAGACCATTTCCGGCTTTTCTCCGTCCCACCCTCTTGTGCAAGACATCCATCACGCGTTGCTATTACTTAGCAAGAGGAACGTCAGAATCGTGTTTGTGTGGGTCCCCGGACACATGGGAATAGCCGGCAATGAGAGAGCAGACCTGGCAGCAAAGAAGTCTCTCCAGGACGCGAATATTGCATCTGCGTTGGTACCCCATGATGACTTGAAGGCTACGTTGAGAAACGTAGCCTTAAAACAGTGGAAAGAAACCTGGCGATCCCTGGTGGGAAATAAGTTACGCGCCATTAAGCCGGTGACATCAGTGTGGCCCACATCTGTCGGGAGGACTCGCAGGGAAGAAGTCGCAATCTCACGGTTGAGGATAGGGCACTGTGCCTTCACCCACTCTTACCTCTTCACAGAAGAGAAGATTCCACCACATTGTGAGGATTGCGACTCTCCCATTACTGTGAGGCATTTCCTGACAGTGTATGATAGATACCGTGCTGTGCGCGACCGGCTAAACATCAGGGGGGACCTGGGACAAGTCCTTGGCGACGACCCTGATTGTGTCAGCCGGGTAATTTTGTTTTTAAAAGAGACTGGGCTTTTAAAATACATGTGATAAACCAATGTTTGGTGTTATATTTTAATTTTGCCCATTTTAACTTGTTGTGTTGTTTATATTTATTTATTTATTATTTTAATACAATTTTGATGAAGTTATAATATTTTATTGTGGTGCAAATGACCTTCGTCGTCGAGGCACCCTACAAAAACCTAACTCTAACTAGCTAAAAACATGATATTTAGACGAATTCGGAGCGTAGAAGAAAATCGATTGAAAGAATTAGAAACTTCATTTATTCAGCCATCCGATAAAAAAATTCCCAGCCCTATATCTTGAGTGAAAGTACTTTTAAAATGCAAAAAATGAAACCAATGCACCGAACCCAATTCTTAGCATGGACCACCAAGGGGGCCTTCAGGGGGCCTTTGGGTGCCCTTAGGGATTTTTAATATAGCATATGTTACAACCACGTATGTGTTCTATCTACGTGCCACATTTCAGCTCAATCGGTCCAGTAGTTTTTGCTTGATGGAGCAACAGACAGACAAAAACCATAACATTTTTATACATATTATTAAGGATCACACCCCTAAACCCTGAAAAAAGTGTTTTGATTAATTGAAAACCCTACAGTGTTTGTTGTCTACCAGTAACAAATATGAGTTCCAAATTTCATCAAAATCGGTCCTGTGGTTTAGGAGGAGATGTGGAACATACCCACATACATACATACATTGACTTTTATATATATAAAGATTCGCAACGCTTTTTTACGTTGGCTAATAGCTTTCGCTCAGTCATCATTCCACCACGGTAACGCAGGCCTAGAGATTTTACGGCGAGACCGTGGTACGCTGCTGTCTGCAGCTTCGATGATCATTGCAGTCAAATTATTAATATTTTCAACGCTATCATTGGTTTCGTCATATTTGAAATTAAAAGTCTCCTTAAAACGTCCCCAGTTCGCTTTCTGAACATTCCAGTGACCCGTCCGAATAAAATCTGGATTAAAATGTCGTTTCTTGGTAATAAAAATGGGATAGTGATCGCTCCCACACAAATCGTCATGTACGGATATATTTAGTTTTGTAACTAAAATGCTCGATACAATACATAAATCGATACTCGAAAAGTCGCCAGTAAAACTGTTAAAACGGGGTTTCTCCCCATTGTTTAGTAAAACCAGGTTACTATTACATATAAAATGGGATAAAATCCGTCATCTACGGTTGGACTGAGCTCGAGCACTTCGCCAAGGAGAATCGTGAGCATTAAAATCTCCCATTAAAATGAAAGGCTGAGGCAGCTGGTGGACAAGGGCTTCTAGGTTAAAACGGGTGACCGGCGCATTCTCCGGGAGATAAACGTTACAATACGTGACCTCGGGGGCACGCACGGTCACTGCCACAGCCTGAAAGGGTGTGTTGAGTTGCACTCGGGAGGTGTAAAGGGCCTCCCTAGTAGCAACCGCCACTCCACCCTGGGCTCGTTGGCCACTGGTGTCGTCCAGTCTAAAAACGTTAAAACCATTTAAAATGCCGTTGTCCGTTGTTTTAAAATGAGTCTCCTGCAAACATATGCAAGACGGGTTAAAATAACGATTTAAAACAATCAGCTCCTCCTTACGCCGATAAAAACCATTGCAGTTCCACTGCAAAGTAAAAGCCATTAGTAATATAAAAATTAAAAAATAAATAAATTAATTAAATAATTAATTTTAAAATGTAAAACACAGTTGGAGGATCAACGCTTGATGCGATTTCTCCTCCTACCTTTGGTTCTAGCCCGGAGGATCTCTGTCTCTGAGAGACTTTCGTCCTCTTCCATTGACTCCGGTTGATTGAGTCGGGCTAAACCAGATGGTCCGGGAGATACTGAATTGCCACGCTTCGTTAGCGTGGCCCCGGCGGTGGTTGTAGTGGGGTTCTTCGTAGGAGAACCCGGACCGGTGGCTTGTGTTTTATTTGCCGAATTTGTGGCCTTAGCCGGCATGGCCGATTTCTGCACTGAGACTTTAGTTTTTTGGCTCACATCTTCTGTCTGAGTCGAGATGGTGACCTTGGAAATAGGTTGGGAAGCGACATGGGCGAACGACTTTGAGAAAGTAGGAGCAACTTGTGCTCTGTACATTTTCCAAGCCTCGGAGTACGGGATTTTTTCAACCGTCTTGATCTCCATTACTTTTCGCTCCTCGATCGTCTTTGGGCAATCACGTGAGTACACCGGATGTGCACCCTCGCAATTGACGCAAAGTGGGTCATCCTTGCATTCTGCACACTCATGCCTTTCCAGGCTGCAGCTGGGGAAGGTGGCTTTGCCCTCGCACCGTAGGCCATGTGGCCAAATCGCTGGCACTGGAAACATCGCATGGGTGCCGGTATGAATGGCCGCACTGGCACCGATTCATAGCCGACAAACACCTTGTCGGGGAGCTGGTCACGCGCGAAGGTGAGTGCAACAGATGTCGTGTTTACTTTCTCCGTTGCGCTTTGAAGTGAGTCGACGAGCATCGGTGACCCCCTGAGAGGCCATCTCCTGCTTGATCTCGTCGATCTCAACGTACAAAAGGTCGTAATGACTAATCACTCCCCGACAGGTGTTCAAGGTGCGGTGCACCTCGATCTTGACGGGAATGTCATATATCTTTTCGATTTTTAACAATTTTTCACTTTGTGCTGCTGTTGCCGTTTCGATGAGCAGTGTGCGATCGCGAAGTTTCTTGGCTGATTTTAGTTCCCCAGGAACGGAACCAGACAATATTCTACAAATAAGGAAGGGAGACACCTTTTTCAGGCTCTCGCCTTCCTTCTGACACCTCATCACTAAATAGCTCTGATTAGCGCCGGGAACATTAACTCCCCCGCCCGTATCCGGGCGGGATCTTTTTGGAGGTGGAAGATTGGTTTCCGCCATTCCAAATTATTCTTCGTCCCCCGGGCTCCCCACCCACCATGGAGCCACACAATTGGGACGCCGCACCGCAAACCGGTGCGGTCGCCAGGGCTACCCGAGGGGATATAGCACCCTAGAGCTGGTTGTCTGTTTCGGGTTGGATCTTCGATGCACGGGCCCACCAAACCCGTACATCTCCGACCGCCCTACGCAGACCCCCACCTCCATGGCACTCGCCACCGTAGAGCTAACGCCACGGAAGCCGATTGACCGGGAGTGGCTAGCTCCCGGCCACCCGTTTACAAAGAATCCGGGGCCATAGAGGGGTATTGGCCCATTGTCCATACCGGGCATCCGACACCCGGCTGGGAACCACGGACCTCACCCTTCAGGATCCCCTTCTCCTCCTTACGGGTCTCCGCACACGGCAAACATGCGGGTGGATCGCAGGCCAGGTGGTATGGTAGTACACAGACAGTTGACCCACAAGACTGTCTGGGCTCAACCCTTGCTGGCTCTGGGTTTGTTTTCGGGGTTTTCTCCCCGCCCTTTTAGTCGCCTCTTACGACAAGCAGGGATACTGCTGGAGTATTCTCAATCCCCCTACCCGGAGCGGGGGGAGCAAAAAAAAAATCAGCAAGGAATATGGGCCAATGCTGATGTATACTTAGGGCATCCTCTTCCAGTTGAGCATATCAAGATTGCTCTCTCATTTTACTTGGATGATGACAAAGATAGCTCTCGTCAAAGTCCTATTCAGCGAGATGTGTTGACTGTTATTGAGAATGATATTGAAGTAAAAAAAAGTAAAGCGATTCATGAGTCGATCAAAAAAGGAAACCTATACCATCACGAAAGAACAACATCCTGAAATAAAAATATTAGACTGACCAAGTTCTACTCAGGCCAAGATGTGTCAAAATTCAACCAGTGCATGATGTTGGCGGATGTATTTATTGCTCCAATTTGAAACCTATATGTAACAGTTAAAGAAATTGGATTAACTCAATTATTGAAAATGATTATTTATATAAGTTGTATCTTTGTGAAATCCCTAAAGAAGAGTGCTGGTTCCAAGAATGTGGCATGTGTCCAGGCATTGAGGGCCCAACAATGGCCACCTTAAGATTGGATGACAAAGAAGATGAAGTGACTTTTGGTTTTTGGGAAAAAGGTGATTTGTTAAAGAAGACTGTTTCGATCGAAGCATTCATTGCTGAAGTTCAGGATTGCACCAAGAAAGGTGTGTATCACCACTATATTCGGAAAATACAGAGGGAAGCTATTCATAAAGAGAAGTTGGTTGCACTAAATGGTGTGAAATTGGTGCTTCATTTCGACTTTGCCGAGAATTGGAGTGTGATTCTTCCAGATGAAGTAGGCACAATCCTATCATTGGCAAAAAGTGCAGATATAAATATTTACCTATGTGGGATATCGTGACAAAGGCACGCAGAGTTATGCAGTTATTTCAGATGATTTATCACATGATACTACACATGCTTTGCTTGGGATAAATAAGATAGAAGAACACTTGTCTAAAATGAATATTATATGGAGAGATAAAACATATATTTCAGATGTGGCAGCAGCTCATTTTAAAAACAGATTTCAGCTATTTGAATTGGGGAAAGGTCTTAACCCAGAAGAAAGTCATAGGTGGTTGTTCAGAGCAACTGGACATTGAAAGGGGCCCTGTGATGGAGTTGGAGGACTAGTCGAGCATTATGCCACAAACTACAACTGATAAATTTCAATTCTGGCGAGTACATTCAGAACAGTGAGTCCTTTGTGGAGCATGTAAGTAAATTCTTGCCTAATATCAAACTTTTGCATTTGCCACGATGAAGTAGCTCAATTTAGACAAAACAAGCATAATGATTGGGCAAAAGTGGCACCTGTACATGACATCAAAAGCTGTCATGTCTGGGTTGTTAACAGACATGGGACAACAATTGCTCGCTCTGCGAACAACACATGCATACAGGCATGCATATTGTCAGTGTGGCTGTGACACTTAACAAATTCAGGTATAAATAATTCAAGATCTCGCCTTAAATGACTTCATTTGGTGTGTTTTCGGAAAAACCAGGTGGATTGCTAAAATCACTGCAGTGTCTTTAGAAGAGAATGACATTAGTGTCTCGTTTATGCATCCTCATGGTCCATCGAATGGTTTCAGGTGGCCCAAATTAGAAAACTCATGTGAAGTGCCATTGAAAAATGTTCTGCACAAATTGCCTCACCCACCACTTCCAGTTAGTTGCAGTGGGCGTTTGCACACATTTGACCCCATGGAAGTAGATAAGATTGAACTTGCATTCAGCCAGTGGATGTAGCCAATGCTTGAGTGTGCTGTACCAGAGAAAGCTGTAAAAGCTTTTGGAGAAGGTTGGTATTTAATTTAAATTTTCTTGCATGGATCCTTTAGTTAATTTGATTTGTTTTGTTAGTAAAAGTACTAAAAACGATGGTATTCATCTGCTTGATGTACCTAGGTGCTGAAGTCGCCGCCAAACACAGCACTGAATCAAGTAGAGAGAACAATGGTGATGATGAAGCTGAATTTGCGCTTACACAAAGAAGGAATATTAACTCCGTCCAATTTCTCCTTTTGATGCTTTTTAACAAGAACCGATTCACCAGCAGAATGGTACCGATGTCACGCCCATGAACTACGTTTTGCGTTACATTTCCGTCAGTTTATTTGAAGAGATGGCAGAAAAAACAAATATATATGCTCTTCAACAAAATGTCACAGCATTCACCCCGACCACTGCTGATGAAATGAAAACATTATTTGGTTTGAATCTATATATTGGTGCAATAAAATTGCCACGTCTCAGAGTGTATTGGGATACGGTCTTCGGTATAGAACTATTTAAACAGCATATGACAAGAAATATATTTTTCCAGTTAAATAATCTACATATGATTAATAAATTGGAGAAACTAGAAAACTGTACGGACAGATTTTATAAGGTGAGGCCTATATTTAAAGCAGTTAGATGCAGGTGCTTGCAGCTGCAGGTAGAAAAGGAAATTTGCATTGAAGAGCAGATGATCCCATTTCGTGGACAGTTAAACTTAAAGCAATATGTCAAGGGAGAGCCTTATCCATGGGGAATCAAAGTTTTTGTTTTGTGTGGAAAATCTGGAATAGCATACGATTTCCTGTTGTACCAAGGAAGCACTACTGAAATATCCAGTAACCAACGAGAATTATATGGATTAGGGCCTGCAGTTTTTTTTGCACTTATGTGAGAGATTATCCTCCTTTGGACATGAACTTTATCATGATAATTATTTTTCATCATATAATTTGCTACAGGCACTAAAATCAAGAAAAATATTTGCTGCTGGTAACCCTCCATTGATTTCTGAGAAAGGTGGCAGGGAAAAAAGAGAGGGCATTCTGAGGAAGTAACCAGTTTAGATGGGGATGTGGTGATTGTGAAATGGATGGACAATAGGGGAGTCATGTTGGCCTCTAATTATTGAAATATCAAGACCTGAAGTTGTAAAGAAATACAATCATGGAATGGGGGGAGTTGGCCATTTAGACCAGCTGATTGATCTCTATAGAATTCGTATCAGGTCAAGAAAGTGGACACTCAGGATAATATTTCATGCTCTTGATATAGCTATAGTAAACAGCTGGCTAGAATACAAAAAAGAAGCATGGAATGGAGGCATGAGAAATTATGAAGTCCTTGATCTGATGGAATTCAGACAGAGCAGGTGAAGGACTGGTGAGGGTTGGCAGAAAAGTCTACGAAACCAAAAAAGGAAGACCAAGCTCAAGTCCTGCAGTATCTCCAAGGCCATTAAAAAAGCATTGTGTTGAAAGAAGGCTAATGAGAGAGGTGCAACTAGATGCTGTAGACCACTTGCCTGAACATGATGGCAAGAAGGAAGCAACACGTTGCAAAAACAACAGCTGCAAGCAAAGGTCTCATATATTTTGCAAGAAGTGTGCCGTGCACCTATGTATTACTAGAGATCGCAATTGTTTTCTTAACTTTCATAGGAAATAAATGTGAATTAAGTTTTATTCAGGAAGTGACTTTCTAACTAAAATGATTGTGAAATAGATAAGAAACTAATACTATGTTAGCTGTGAAATGTGTGAACATAATTTACAATAATTGATAATGTTGCTAAAAATTAGTTATATTTGTGTAAATTGTTTGTAAAACATGTATTATGCTCTACTTCAGTATGAAAAAAAATTAATGTAGATCTTGTAAAAGATTTTGTCGGTTCATTAAAAATAATTCCCAGTAAGACTTTGATCCACATCCGTAACATGCAACACTTGATGCCTAATGTACAGTATACTGTACATCTCGTAACTTTTTTATTTACTGTAAGATTTTTATAAAACTTTGTGAATATGTTTCTGAGATGCTTATTTTTATAAATAAGCCATGATAAAACTTTTTTGTTGAGCAAAAAACAATTCAGGACTGAAAGGATTAAGGGTCTAGGTTAAGGAGAGTGTGACATCGAAGAGGGGGGAATAATTTTCAAAAATATTCTCGTTTAACCCTTGTCCTTAAGGGTAGAAATTGCCCTTAGTCTGTACGACGGTGGTACCCGGGTACTCACCGGATGATTTTAGGTATAAGTACGTTTTTAATCCTTTTATGTTTAATTAACTTGCAGAATAGTAAGTCTGAGACGTTTAAAAAAATTAATTCATTCGTATGAATAATGTTTTCTACTCATAGTTTAAGTATTAGTTATGATAAAAATTTACATTAATATCGATTATCCGATCCGATTATCGAACCTTATTGATTCAAAATTAGAAGACACGAATTGTAAAAATGTCATAAGTTTACTAAAAACGTATTTGAGCTATTAGATTGTGAAAACGTTTTATTTTAGGTATTTCATTCCTTTTCATGGATGAACTTTTGAATACATTTAATTTTTAAGGTTTTATGCAGCATGACTTCGTCGTTTGAACTCCTCAGTTGAATTTTCCTTTATCCATGAGTGCATTCGAGGTTTTGAAAATTTTGAATAATAGAATTATAAAATATTATTTTTTTCAATGCCAGTAATGTTACACTGACTTATGAAATCATTATATTTCAGCCTAAACCTCAGCTTTGTCTAATGAGCGTCATTTGAAGATAAAAATAATTAGCAAAGGAAACTCATCTGTCTCTTTCTAATATCGTACGAAATTAATAGAGCGAAACAATTGAGTCAAAATGATCGCCTTTAATAATATTGGCTCTCCACAACCAAACTTTCAATATGAGGCATATGCTACTTTATAGTATGTGAAAAAAAATCACATCCACCATTTGATAAGGACTTTAAAAAGTCTGAACACACCTGACTCATACGTTGTAAATGTACCAGAGAAAACCTTAAAATTCAAAGGTTTTATCTTGATGATGAGTTGAATTTCTAACTTTCCATAGTTGAATTCAGCCGTGCATTTCTACAACCTGTCCGCTTTTTGATCCGCATGCATCAGTTACTTTGTGGCAAAAGCTCCTCCAAGTCCAAAATGTGTAAGTTTTTGAGACAAGTCCATGGTGCCTTCTATATTTTAGTTCTGATATTTACCTTTAGCAGCTTATTGCATATTCTCATGTTCATATAGCGCTGGTTACACTATCTTTAGAGTCTACTCGTGGGTTTTTTTAGTCGCTTGCGGTAGCATTCCTGTTTTTACCCACTGCAATCAAATTCCTAAGTTGCAAGAAACGTGCTTTCGACCTTTTTACTACCATTTACCTACACGAGAATTTTTTTTGAGCTGCATTCTGGTGGTTGATGTGATGGCCGAAGAAGTTTCAAAGGATCAATTCAGACAAAATTGTTTTTATGACTTCGTATATTATGTTATCACGTGTCACTATAAAAATTATGTACAAACGATTCATTGATATATTTCAATCACTAGATGAGCTATGAACAACAAGCAGCTTATCTATCGCAGCTAGTCAACGGAGACTCTGGTATATGGAAGGAAAATGAGCCATTGGGAAACATCGGATCAGATGATGAGTGGTGCCTCCAAAAAGACAAGCGGATCGACATGAAGAGTCAGATATTGACGACATTGACGCCGATTCCACTATTCAAACGGAAGTGGATGACATAGATGATGAAGAGAAGGGATACACTGGAGCTGAAAATGGAGCTCGTGCCAGCACATCCACTGACCCAGGTATGCTGTGTGAAGACGGTACCTTTCGGAAAAATTATACCTCGTGTAGTGTCACAAACATTTAGGGCCGTATTCATGGTCACGTCTTAATTGTTTACTTGAGACCGTCTTGATGAAGATCGCCTTATTGGTCAAGGCGATCTTATTTGGTTGCCGCTTTCATAGTCAACAAATAAGCTCGTCTTGACGAAGTCGTCTTGATCAAGATCGTCTTATTTAGAATAAGGCGAGCTTGATCAAGCAAATGCTTATTTGATCGACCAATCACCCACGACGTTACATTTGTTTACTTGAAAACCAGCGCCACACTACAAAGCGGAAAATTCGAGTGACTTTACTGACATTCACGGAAGCGCGATCATGCCTTCCGCGTCTAATAAATACCGGCATTATACTCCAACGGAAAGGAAAGTATTTCTGGAGATACTTTCCAATAATAAAGAAATAGAAGACAAAAAAGGAGATGGGGCTAAACTTCGACAAAAAGAAGATGCTTGGCGACAAATTTCGAAGATGTACAACACATTGAGTGTCATAACACAGGAGGTATGGTAACATTTTTACCCCTGCGGGTAGGGGGATGGAGAATACTCTCGCAGTATCCCTGCTTGTCGTAAGAGGCGACTAAAAGGGCGGGGAGGTAAACCCCGAAAACAAACCCCAGAGCCAGCAAGGGTTGAGTCCGGACAGTCTTGTGGGTCTACTGTTTGTGTGTGGCCATGCCACCTGGCCTGTGATCCACCCGCATGTTTGCCGTGTGCGGAGACCCGTAAGGGGGAGAAGGGGATCCTGGTGGGTGAGTTCCCCGGCACCCAGCCGGGTGTCGGATGCCTGGTATGGGCCGGGGTTCATTACCCCACTTCAGCCCTGGATCCCCTGTAAACGGGGGACCGGGGGCTAGCCACCCCCGGTCAATCGGCTTTCCGATAAGTTCGGCGGCTAGTGCTAGGGAGGTGGGTGTCTGCGTAAGGCAGTCGGAGGTGCATGGGTTGGTGGGCCCGTTGCATCGAAGATCCAACCCGAAACAGACAACCACCTTCAGGGTGCTATATCCCCTCGGGTAGCCCTGGCGATCGTGCCGGCTGGCAGCACGGCGTCCCGAATATGTGGCTCCGTGGTGGGTAGGGAGCCCAAGGGGATGAAGTATTTCTGAATGTATGGAGGAGAATAACCTACCACCAACTAAAAGATCCCACCCGAATACGGGTGGGGGAGAATATGCGATTGAAGGGAATAAAAGATTTTTAATGATAAAATGCGCAAAAGAGGGAGAAAGCTTTAAGAAGGTTTCACCATTCTTGATCAAGAGAGTTCTGTCGGTAGCCGTTTTAGGTGAACTTAAGTTGGCAAAGAAGCTGCGGGATGGAACATTGCTAATAGAAACAGCAAATACGACACAGAGCTTAAAACTGCTGAAAATGGTGAAATTCAATGACATTCCCATAAACGTAGAAGAACATAGAACCCTAAATACATGCCGGGGGTTATATCCAATGTTGATCTTTTATACGTCTCGGTAGATGAAATCAGGATTGAAATGGCCGCTCAGGGTGTCACTCACGTTCGAAGACTAACGACGAAGCGTAACGGCTAGTGTTGCCGCGAGACGAGACGAGACTTGAGCCAGTCTCGTCTCAGTCTCGTTTTCTGAACTCGGGTATCGTCTCGAGTCTCGTCTCGTGAACCCCAGTCTCGTCTCGGTCTCGGACGGGACTCTCGTCTCGTCTCGTTTCCCCCAAAATAAATTTAGCACTATAAAAAGCCGTTTCATTTGCGTACTTAATTGCTGAATAGGTACACTCGAAATAGGAAAACCATTAATATAAATTTTAAATATATATTGATCTGGACACCAATTACATCAAACTGCTAGTAAAATCATTGATTTTATTGATACTCAATGAATAAACTAGTAGCATAAAACAAAAAATTTCTAAAAAGGGAATTTAGAAACAAATTTACTGCAGAGAAATCCACAGAAGGTTTAAGAAAATAATCGCAAAAATAATGTGTGTGGTATAAGAGATAATTTTCGCTTTAATAAAGTAGTTTAATTAATTTTCAGATTTAAAAAAGTTTAATTAACATAAGTTTTTTATTTGACTGGCCAAATTGCACGTCACCCACGAGTTCACACAGAGTAAACTTCTAGCTGATTCGTGACCCAAGCGGTTTCTATGCTTCCTTATTGTCAAGGCTGCTCTTGAGAACAACCTTTTCGCTGGAACAGATGTAGTGGGAATACTGAGGAAGTCTCTTACCATTTTTGATAGCACTGGAAAAGTTGCCTCATTTGCCTTCCACCATGTCAATATGTTTACATCACTAGGGGATCTCGGCAGTTGAAGAAGTTCTTTCCTCCATTTTTCATGCTGGGATGATAGACTAGGAGCAAATATATGAAACCATTAGGTCTTAACAGAAAAAGGGTTAAATTTCTATTTAAAAGTAATAAAAATAAAATAAAAGTTCTGAGTCTAATTGAACTTCTCTCTTAGGTCAAAATAGTTAAGGTGAGTAAAATTAGTCGAAAAGGAGAAAATACCTGCCAGTACTGGGTATTGACTGCTTATAGAGAGAATATACATCTAGAAGGTCTTCCTCGTCACTTTCTACCAAAACAGACCTCTCAAGATTCTCTAGATCCATTGACTGAGCGGACTGTATTGGAGTGGGATACCTTTCGTAATAGACTTTGAAAATGTCCTCAAATTTCAATAGGGACTTATCCTGCATCTCTTTTCCCCATGGCGTCATAGAGAAAGTTTCACATTTATGACGTGGATCTAATATTAATACCACGCAATAAATCCAGTTTGTCAGGCGGTAGTGCTTTAGCATCTTGTTCCGAGCAGCTTGATAGGCAAGCAACAGTTTTTCATCACCTTCATTCCTTCCAGGCTTGTCCAGTATTTCCATCATTTGTTCTAACTTATCCAACAGCAAGTTAAATGGAACGGTAACGAGTGGAAGGGTGACGTTATTTTCTCCTCCTAATTTATTCGTCAGAACTTTAAAGTTTTTTAAAACTTTGTGAACATTTTCAAGCAGTGTCCATTCTGATCCAGTGATTTTAAGGCGCTTCAGGTCACTTATACTATCGCGTAGGTTTGAAATACCTCTCTTCACATTAAGTGCTGTTCCAATCATATCGTCTGTGGAATTCCACCTAGTTGGGACATCTATTACAAGATTAAGTGATGGTTCCCCTGCAGCTTCGCAAGCGCTACGGAATTTATTTCGTAACTGCTCACTTTTTTAATTTTTTAAATTAGAGATCTTATTTTGGAAATTGAAGTTTTATTTTCTTCTTCAAAATCAAAATCCTCGTCATCACTGTCAATTAATAAAGCTGGTCTTCTGAAACCCCGTCCTCCAGAGACAACGTTCTTCATAGATCCTGTACTGCAAGGTTTAGTACATGGGCTATGCATCTAAAATGCTGATCAGTGCCATCAAAACTTAGTGTTTTAGCCATTTAAGCTAAAGAACTCGGCCGCAAATCGAGGGATCCGGGTTCGAATCCCGGTCAGGGCGAATGATTTTTCCTCTCAGGAATTTCGCATAAGTCTGCTAATAGATTTTTTCGACAGGTTTCTGGCCCCTTTTAGAATGGACTGCATGCTGCTGAAATAAGATTACCTGCTGCTAACAGGTGTTTCTGGGGAAAATATGATGAATGGAGTTAGAATGAGTGGCTGATGAATAAATGCCGGTCAGATGATCCAGTAATAGACTTTTTGATCAAATGGATTTTTGGTTAGCAAAATAAAGGCAAATGAAAGAAATTAAAGTCAAATGAAAGTCAATTGTAGTTATCCTTTTTTATTGTAACATCCTCAACACAATTTAGCGACATTATGCTAAATATCCTCACTAACCTCGGAAGAGATATCATGCAGGAAGAGGTACATAGTTATTTCAATCATCATTCGTCTTTCCGCCGAGGTGATGTGCTCTGCACAATTCGAAATGGCGCCATCATTTTCTCCTAGCATGCAAACTGTAAGCAGGATTGCAATTGCCGCTGGGCGATACTTTACACATATGTGGGTATAATCCAAGATATTTTATTCGTAGAAGTAAGCACTGAAAATTACCACTTTAGAAAATAGTCCAATTTTTGCTGGATAAATTTTCCAAGGTTATTATCGCAGGAAACAAGGAAAAGTAGTCAGTCATTAACACTCCCTTACTTGGCTCCAGAAGTCACGCTCATGCATTCAGAAATTGATTTTTCGGCAAAAATTCTTTTTTATAGTTAGATAAGTTATCAAAAAGTTATTATTGAATTATATTTCAAATTTAATACTTAAGAAAAACGTAAAATTTACTTCGTCTTAACAGAAGTATATAAATTTAATTGTTTCAGGCTTGACTTCGTGGAAGTGATAGATATCCATTTTTAATAAAAAACTTTGTACTTTTCCACACTTTAAAGTGTGGAAAAGTACAAAGTTTTTTATTAAAAATGGAGAAGTACATAGTTTTAGGGATAAAGCTATACCAAATATCAATTAAGGACATATATCTGTATTTCGAGACTTTCGAGAGTCTCGTGGAAGCGGTATCGTCTCGTCTCGTCAAAAAGTGGTCTCGTCTCGAGTCTCGTCTCGAATTCTACCCAACGGTCTCGTCTCGTTTTCGAGACGAGACGAGAAAGTCTCGCGGCAACACTAGTAACGGCGTAATGACTGACACTACGCCTGTCGTTCTCACGTTTGCACTCGACAAGTTGCCTGATAAAGTATTCGTAGGATACGAATCAGTCCCAGTTAGGCCATATATCCCGGAACTCATGCGATGCTTCCAGTGCCAGCATTTTGGCCACATCGCCACTCGATGTGAGGGCAAGGCCACCTGCCCGCGCTGTGGCCTGGAACATCATGCGGATGAAGAATGCTCCAAGGACCCCCATTGTGTGAACTGCGAGGGTACACATCCGGTGTACTCTCGTAAATGTCCAAAAATGATTGAAGAGAGAAAAATAATGGAAATTAAAACATTGGAAAAACTTCCATATTTGGAAGCCAGGAAAATATATAGGGCTCAGATGGCCCACACGTTTAGCAAATCGTTTGCACGAATTACCTCTACTTCTATCAGAAAGGTCACAATTTCTACACAGACAGCCAATAAATTCGAAACCCACCGAAACAAAAACGGAGCTCCCACGCAGTGCTATCGAGGCAATGCAGCAGGAGCCAAAATTGACTGAACCAATACCACCAAGGGTTCCCCCAAGAAGAATACGTCAAAAACGACCGGGACTGCACCGGGGAATCGCGTGAAGAAGCCATCCCCAGGTCCTTCTGGGTTGACAAACCGGAAGCAGCCCGAGCCAATGGAGGATGAAGAAATCCTCCAGGCAAAAAAAAAGATAAGAGGAACCGCTTTCGGCGGTGACCCTCCATAGATTATCTATATATATATATATATATATATATATGTGACGGTCTCGGCCCGTCCTGATCTTAATCGTCACCCCCTCCCCTTTCCCCTCCCCCCCTTCCTTCACTCCTCTCCTTTCCCTTCCCCCCCTTTAACCAACGCGATGTGGGAAGAATGCAAGGGTGAGTGAGTGTGCGTAAATGTGTGTGTTTCGCTGGTCAGCCAGGCGAGTGTATTTGACGCTCGCTGAATAAGTGTTTTCCCCCAACCCCAGTTCACGAGTGCATCGAAACCCCCCTCTTCCACCTGGGGCATATAAAGCCGGGTGAAACCCAGGGAGGTTCTTCTTCTTCTTCCTATGTTTCGGCTCGTGCGGCTGTTATGCTGCGATTACGAGTGCAAAGAAAGACAGTCGTGCGAAATAAGACTCGAGAGGACAACGCTAACAGTTGGCGCAGAGAGGACTACGAGACAAGCCGGACAATCATCTCCTGCATCCTGAAGTGGTCGCCAGGGAGGTTATAGAGGCAGCCAGGCCGCAGAGATTGCCGTTTCCGTGAATAAGGAACCGCACCCAAATAAGACGAGCCTGTGTCCCGCCCGAACCTCGGCGCCAAGGAGCGGAGTCATCCAGTGGTCATCCAGGTCACGTAACGTTATATCGCCCTGACCCTAGTGTGATACCACCCCTGTCCGAGTACTTTGTCCCAGTCCGCAGCAATACGCAACTGTTAGGCGGCTTGAGTACCGCAGTGACGCCTCAGTGATTTGCCTCCAATATCATTATTTATGTAATCAGCGTTAACAAGAAGCAATCAATCACCTGTGTTATAGGGACGGACTTTATTACCTCCCAAAGTTCAAAAGTGTGCCTAATTGCATAATTGAGATAAGTCCGCTTGACGGCACGAATATTGTTTTCTGTTCTGATATTTTGTTTCTAATATTTTGTCAGTTAAATTGTAAATTTCATGATCAATTCATCCTTTATTTGCTCATCACTAACCCTATCATTTCGCTCATCAGGGTAAATGATATGTAAATTGTTCGTGAGTTTTGAATATAGTTTAATTGATTGTTGAATGAATGATGTCCTTGGCATTCTTTGGTGTCCCTACAAAACCTGTTTCCCCACCCTCACCTGTCGTCGAGTCGTCACTCGCCCTATTCTAACTCATAGTCTCTTCACCACGAGATAAACTGCAAACGGGAATCCCCCACATTTTATATTATCAAGAAAAATCTTTGGTAAATCGTCCTCGGTGGCAGCTGGTCAAGAGGGTAGTTTATCGTTTATGTGTGGTTTCTGCGGTTTCATCCGGGTGACCGACAGTGAACCATTACAATATATATATATCTAGAGCTGACGAAGGACCAACTGGTTCGAAACGTTCCGTAAGAACGAATTCTTTATCTTTTCCTATTTCTCCTACCTCCTGTAAGTTTGAATTTATATATTTGTGGCCAATTGGCGAAAACTTCCAAAGATTATATATATATATATATATATATATATATATATATATATATATATATATATATATATATATATATATATATATATATATATATATTATTCAATTCTTTTAGACAGCCCCAATTTCCTGAACCATTTTGTGTTTTAGTCCATTCTTTTCCATCTATTACATGGCAGTAATAATGCAGTGGAACTGTAATGGTTTTTACAGACATAAGGAGGAGCTTTGAGTTTTACTTCGCGATTTTAACTTGTTATGCGATTGTTTGAAGGAAACTCATTTTAAAACAACTGAAAGAAGTATTTTGAAGGGTTATAATTTTTTTAGATTTGATGACACCACTGGACAAAGGGCGCAGCGTGGAGTCGCAATTGCCACTCGAGAGGCCCTTTACACCTCTCGAGTGGACCTCGATACACTGTTCCAGGTGGGAGCCGTAACTGTGCATGCTCCGGAACCAATAACGTTGTGTAACGTTTATCTCCCTGAGGGAGCACCAGTGACGCGCAACAACCTTTTAGAGCTAGTTCGGCAATTACCTCGACCGTTTATTTTACTTGGCGATTTTAATGCCCATGACACTTTATGGGGAAGTTCTAGGGCTCACTGTAATCGAAGAGGACGTATTTTATCCACCTTTATTGACGATTTTAATTTTTTTAGTTAATAACGGAGAGTTTACCCATTTTAATAGTTATAATGGTTCATACTCAACTATAGACTTATGTCTAACGTCGAGCAGTCTTATAAACAAGGTTAATATGTCTGCACATAGTGACCTCTGTGGGAGCGATTACTTCCCGATAATTGTACGAATGAGACCTGAATACGATATGAATTTTAGAACTCCTGACACTTGGCTGGTTCATAAAGCTAATTGGACTCTTTTCAAATCAAGTGTCTTTTATACACGATGTCAATTGTGGCAGTTTGGGCAATATTGAAGCTCTGACGGAATCTATAACCAACGCGGCAAAATGCAGTGTACTACGCTCAAGAGGTACCAACAAACGGCCACCAGTTCCCTGGTGGAACGAACGGTGTGCCGAAGCAATACGACGGAGGGACAAACATTGCGTATTTTTAACAAATACCCAACGGCTATAAATCTATCCTCTTTCAGACGGCTACGAGCCAAAGCGCGGCAGGTAGTCAAAGAGGCCAAGAAGGATTCCTGGATGGAATTTGTGTCTAGTATCAACCACAGAACTCCCATTGCTCAGGTGTGGCACAAAGTGAAATGTATCTCGGGTTCCACGTTGAGAGATGGCATTGCATCACTTGAAGTCGATGGTCAAATCGTTTCGTCCCCTCCTGCAATCTGTGAGGAGGTATTAGGCCGTCATATTTCAAACACTACGAGCAATGCGAATTATTGCCTCAAATTTAATGCAATGAAGAACCGCTGTGAAGCGGCCCATCTAAACTTCATAAATCGGGTTCTCCAGGAGACTACAATGATCCCTTTTCAGTGTGGGAATTGAAATCCGCAATCTCAGAATCACGGGACAGCTCCCTAGGATTAGATAGTGTACACAATGCCTTCCTGCGAAATATTCCTGAGTCATTATTATCTGACGTCGTCCTCACGCTAAACCAAGTGTGGAGTGATGGTAGTTTCCCACAAACCTAGCGAGAATCTGCTATTGTCCCGATTCCAAAACAAGGGAAAGACAGAAGCGACCCTAATAACTATAGGCCGATCTCTTTGACCAGTAGCCTGTGTAAGGTCAAGGAAGGAATGGTTAACCGCAGGCTTGTCTGGTGCCTAGAGAGGCGAAATCTTCTTGCACATATACAGTGTGGTTTTTAGATCAACCCTTGATCACCTCGTTCGATGCGACAACTTTATCCAAGAAGCTTTCCTACTCCGTCAACATGTCGTTGCCGTCTTTTTCGATTTGGATAAAGCGTACGATAGAGCTTGGCGCTACAAGATCTGAAAGATTTTACATAATTGGGGTTTTAAAGGAAACTTAACTATATTTATTAAATTTTTTTTAACCAATCGTGTTTTTAAAGTTAGAATTGGAAAATATCTGTCTCAAGCTCATAATCAGGTAAATGGAGTACCCCAAGGATCTGTGCTGAGCGTAACGCTGTTCGCCATCGCCATTAATGACGTCGTCGACTGTATCCAGGCACCTGTAATAGGTTCGCTGTTTGTGGACGACCTAGCTATATTTTCAGTAGGTCGGCTAAACTAACAAATGCAGCCAGACAAATACAGCTGACGCTCAACAAGCTCCATAAATGGTCACTGATGAATGGTTTTCGCTTCTCGCAAGAGAAAACGAAATGTATTCACTTCCACCGACGTAGAGGTGACCATCCAACACCAACACTGCGTCTTGGCAATATAAACTTGCCTTTTGTGAACTCAGTTCGTTTTTTGGGGTTGAACCTGGACCGCCTATTAAATTGGTGGGACCACATCAACGACTTGAGAAATAGGTGTTCGAAAACATTGAATATTTTACGTTACTTAAGTCATTCCACATTGGGTGCAGATCACCAGACATTGTTGTTATTAGTTGCATTAGTCCGGTCAAAACTCGATTATGGCGCTTTAACTACTCTTCTGGCAGGAAGTCCCATTTAAGGCCGCTGGCTGTTGTACATAATGCTGGATTGCGACTGGCCACGGGAGCATTTAGGACCTCTCCAAGTAGTAGTAGTAGTAGGTTTATCAGGTGCGTCGACAGCTAAAGGACCTCTCCAATTTTTAGTATTTATTCAGACGCAGGGGAACTACCATTGGCTACCCGCAGGAATATCCTTATGTCGAACTATGCCTCAAAGCTTTTATCTATGAAGAGGCACCCCTGTTTTAATATTGTTTTCCAGCCACGGTTTTTAAATGTGTTTAACAGACGGACCTGGGCCACAAGGCCGTTAAGCATAAGGTTCAATGAATTGATGGAGAGAAACAATTTCTCTCTCCCTGATGTGTACCCAGTAGGGTACCTTGACATCTCTACCACCTCCAGATATTAGGCTGGACTTGCATAAGTTCCTGAAGTCGAGCACTACGCCATTCAAGGAATTTCTCGGGCAATAATATCCTGACTTCGTACCTGTCTATACGGATTGGGCGAAGTCATCATCTGCTTGCGGATCTGCAGTAACTTCTTCTTTCCACGGAGTTTTAAAAGCGAAACTCAGTGCGATGTGTAGCACATTTACTGCCGAACTCACTGCGATAAAGATGGCCTTAACCAGCATTGACTGCCGTAGAAAATCGTTCATTATATGCACTGATTCGTTAAGTTCACTGGATTCAATCTCCGCTTTTTCCTCCTTTAATCCCATCGTACAGGAAATTCAAACTGCCCTCTTAACACTTTCGGAAAAAGAAGTAAGAGTCATGTTTTTATGGATACCTGGGCACGTAGGGATTACGGGTAACGAGAAAGCCGACGGCGCAGCAAAAGAAACATTGGTAAACCACCAAATTGATATTGCGGTGGTCCTCGCGGATGACCTAAAAGCTACGCTACGACCTGTACTCTTGGAGGACTGGAGAGGAACATGGCGGAATCTTCAGGATAACAAGCTGCGTAGCATCAAACCTGAAATTTCAGCGTGCCTTCTTCTTGCAGAAGCAAACGTAGGTATGAGGTCGCAATCACCCGTTTGAGGATTGGGCACTGCCATTTTACACACTCCTTTCTATTTACTGCTGAAAAACCCCTGCGGGTAGGGGGATGGAGAATACTCCCGCAGTATCCCTGCTTGTCGTAAGAGGCGACTAAAAGGGCGGGGAGAAAACCCCGAAAACAAACCCCGAGCCAGCAAGGGTTGAGCCCGGACAGTCTTGTGGGTCAACTGTCTGTGTGCGGCCACACCACCTGGCCTGCGATCCACCCGCATGTTTGCCGTGTGCGGAGACCCGTAAGGAGGAGAAGGGGATCCTGGAGGGTGAGGTCCGTGGTTCCCAGCCGGGTGTCGGATGCCCGGTATGGACCGGGGGCCAATACCCCTCTTTGGCCCCGGATTCTGTGTAAACGGGCGGCCGGGAGCTAGCCACTCCCGGTCAATCGGCTTCCGTGGCGTTAAGCTCAACGGTGGCGAGTGCCAGGGAGGTGGGGGTCTGCGTAGGGCGGTCGGAGATGCACGAGTTTGGTGGGCTCGTGCGTCGAAGATCCAACCCGAAACAGGCAACCACCTCTAGGGTGCTATATCCCTCGGGTAACCCTGGCGACCGCACCGGTTTGCGGTGCGGCGTCCCAAATGTGTGGCTCCACGGTGGGTGGGGAGCCTGAGGGAAGAAACTATCTTTGGTATGGAGGGTAAAATTCAACCACCATCAAAGCGATCCCGCCCGGATACGGGTGGGGGAGAAACAGACTCGTCCGCCTGTAGGCGGTTCCTAATCATGAAGTGCGCGAAAGAAGGGGAGACACTTAAGCGAGTGTCTCCCTTTCTCATTAGAAAAGTTCTATCGGCTGCAGTGCCCGGAGATTTAAGGTCTGCGAAGAAGCTGCGTGACGGAAGCCTCTTAATTGAAACGGCCACTCCGCAACAAAGCGACAAGCTGCTACTAATGCAAAATCTCCATGATATTCCAGTTCACGTAGAGGTACATCGCACGCTCAACACCAGTCGGGGAGTAATATCACATTACGACCTGCTGTACGTTGAAGTCGATGAGATCAAGAGAGAGATGGCTTCTCAGGGAGTAGTTGATGCTCGTCGACTAACAACGAAGCGCGACGGCGAAGTAGTAAAGACTACCTCAGTCGTTTTAACATTTGCGCGTGACAGTCTCCCCGACAAGGTTTTCGTCGGATATGAATCGGTACCAGTACGACCATTCATACCGGCGCCCATGCGCTGCTTCCAGTGCCAACGCTTCGGCCACGTCGCCACGCGATGTGAGGGCAAGGCCACCTGCCCGCGCTGCGGCCTGGAGGAGCATGAGGGTGCTGAATGTACCAAAGATCCACGTTGCGTGAACTGCGAGGGTACGCATCCAGCGTATTCTCGTAAGTGTCCGAAGATGATCGAAGAACGTAAGGTCATGGAGATTAAGACAATTGATAAAATCCCTTATCTAGAGGCAAGGAAGAAGTTCAGAGCCCTTGAAGCACCGACCTTTTCTAAATCCTTTGCTACCATAGCAACTGTAAAGAAAACCACCCAAGGAACTCAGACCGATAAGAATGAGAATACGAAGACAGTCGATTCGAAAGAAGCAGCCAAGCCGGCTAAGGCAATAAATCCGGCAAATAAAACACAAGCCACCGTTCCGGGTTCTCCTAAGAAGAACCCCACTATAACCACCTCCGGGGCCACGCAAAAGAAGCGTGGAAACTCTGTATCCCCCGGACCATCTGGTTTAGCCCGACTCAACCAACCTGAGTCAATGGAAGAGGAAGAATGTCTCTCGGAGACAGAGATCCTCCGGGCTAGAACCAAAGGTAGGAGGAGAAATCGCATCAAGCGTTGATCCTCCAACTGTGTTTTACATTTTTAAATTATTTAATTTATTTATTTATTATTTTTAATTTTTATAATATTAATGGCTTTTATATTACAGTGGAACTGTAATGGTTTTTATAGGCATAAGGAGGAGCTGGCTATTTTAATACGGGATCTTAACCCATCTTGCATATGCCTGCAAGAAACACATTTTAAAACTACCGACAATGGTCTTTTAAAAGGTTTTGAAGTTTTTAGATTTGACGATACCAGTGGCCAACGTGCCCAGGGTGGAGTGGCAGTTGCTACTAGGGAGGCCCTTTACACCTCCCGAGTGCAGCTGACAACGCCTTTTCAGGCAGTTGCAGTGACAGTACATGCCCCAGAGGCTGTGACATTATGTAATGTTTACTTGCCAGAGGGGGCACCGGTTACCCGATCCAATCTTGAAGCCCTTATTCGTCAGCTACCTAGACCTTTCGTTTTATTAGGGGATTTTAACGCTCACGATACCCTTTGGGGTAGTTCTTGGGAGCAGTGCAACCGTAGGGGCCAGGTTTTATCTAATTTTATTAAAGATTTTAATTTAGTTTTAATGAACAATGGGGAACACACCCGTTTTAACTCTTTTAATGGTCAGTTTTCTACAATCGATCTTTGCATCACGTCGAGTATCTTGACGAACAAGTTTCACCTGACTGTTCATAATGATCTGTGTGGGAGCGATCATTTTCCCCTTTTAATAAATAGAGAAAATAATTTTAACCCAAATTTTATCATGCCGGGCAACTGGATTGTCCGGAAAGCCAACTGGCCGGTTTTTAAGGACACGTTTTATTACGAGTATGACGAAAGCCAAAACGGTGTTTTAAACATAGATAAATTAACGCGCAGCATCATTGATGCAGCCAACAGCAGCGTTCCAAAGTCAATGCGAAACATTCTTAGGCCTGCAGTCCCGTGGTGGAACGAGGAATGCGCAAGAGCCATTCGTCAGCGCAAGAAGGCTCTAAGGATTTTTAATAAATTTCCCACGGAGACGAACCTTGCTTCCTTTAGGCACCTCCGAGCCAAAGCTCGAAGGATCGTGAAGGAAGCGAAAAAAGCCTCCTGGATGGAATATGTATCCTGCATTAATTACAGAACACCCCTGGCACAGATCTGGAACAAAATAAAACGTATTTCGGGAAATCATTATCAGCTCAGCGTCCCTTTCCTCAACGTCGGCGGCAATGTATTGACATATCCGTCTGCTATTGGTGAGGTCTTCGGGGAGTTACTCGCCAAAACATGCAGCGACGCCACGTATGAGGAAGCCTTCCTCTCCATCAAGAGACACACAGAATCCTCCCCACTCATCTTTACTGAGATGCATACAGTGGCAGAGTATAATATCCCTTTCTCCCTCTGGGAACTACGATCTGCCTTCGAAGACTCCCGAGACACAGCCACAGGAAATGACGAAATCCACAATGCGTTTCTCCGGAATATTCCGGAGAGGGCACTGTTGGAGGTCCTACGCTCCCTTAACCAACTTTGGTCTGAGGGTAGCTTCCCTACCTCCTGGCGGGAGTCCATAGTTGTACCCATACTCAAACAGGGTAAAGATAGAGCTGACCCGAACAATTACAGGCCTATTTCTCTTACCAGTTGCCTGTGTAAGGTAATGGAGAGAATGGTGAATCGGCGCCTCGTTTGGTGGTTGGAGCGTCGAAATCATCTTTCCACTATCCAATGCGGTTTTAGACGTGGCCGCTCGACCGTTGACCACCTAGTCAGGGTCGACAATTATATCCAGGAGGCTTTTCTTCTCCGCCAGCACGTCGTGGGTGTCTTCTTCGACATGGAGAAGGCATACGACAGGGTTTGGCGGCGGAAGATCCTAACGACGCTGCACGAGTGGGGCATGAGGGGAAATTTACCTGTTTTTATAAATAACTTTTTAAGTGATCGTTTTTTTAAAGTTAAGATAGGCAAGCACCTATCGAAACTCTATTCCCTAGAGAACGGTGTACCTCAAGGGTCCGTTCTAAGTGCGACACTTTTTGCCATTGCTATCAATGATATAGCAAAGTGCATCAAACCTCCTCTCTTGGGATCACTATTTGTGGACGACCTAGCAATATTTTGCCGGTCGTCTAAACTTATTAGCGCGGCCAGAGTAACCCAGCTGGCTCTGAACAGACTGGAGAATTGGTCCCAGAGAAATGGATTCAAGTTTTCTACGGAAAAGTGCAAGTGCGTCCATTTTTATCGTGTGAGGGGAGCCTACATTCCACCAACACTTTTACTTGGTGGTAGAAATCTACCCTATGTGGAATCAGTTCGGTTCCTCGGTATGACCTTGGACTATCGACTCAACTACCGTGATCACATACGGGGTTTAAGGGACAAAAGTCTACGGACACTAAACATTTTAAAGTTTTTAAATCACTCATCTTGGGGTGCCGACCGCAGGTCATTGCTTTTACTATACCGCGCACTCGTGCGTTCCAAGCTGGACTATGGGTCGTTCGTTTACAACTCCAGCCGCGACTCCTATTTGAGACCTCTGACATCAGTGCACAACGCAGGGCTTCGGATATCCACGGGTGCTTTTCGGACCAGTCCGGTCCTCAGCATCTATGCTGATGCCGGTGAACCGCCGTTGTCGCACCGTAGAAACATTTTAATGTGCTCCTATGCGGCCAAGATTTTAGCGACAAAGAACCATCCGTGTTTTAACGAGATTTTTAACCCCCGATTTTTAGAACATTTTAGCAGACGGACAAGGGCCACCAAGCCGCTTGGTGTTCGCTTTAATTTATTTATTCAAGCAACCGGGTTAAGGCTCCCAGATTTATATCCGATTGGGTACTCAAGTTACCCACCTTGGATAATTCCGTCCCCTGAAATCCACATGGGTCTCAGTAGACGCCCGAAAGCTTACACCACTGATCTAGAATACCAGCGTCTTTTTAACGAATTTCTTTTTCGTTACTCCGACTTCATTCCCATATTCACTGATGGTTCTAAGTCGGATGCAGCTTGTTCATGCGCGGTTACCTCCTCTCACCACGGGGTCATCGAGGCCAGACTCAGCCCGCTGTGTAGCATATACACAGCCGAGCTACTAGCCATTAAAATGGCTCTCGATGGGATCGAGAAGAGTGCTAAAGCAATTGTCATTTGCACGGACTCGATGAGTGCTCTTCAGTCCATTTCTGGCTTTTCATCCGATCACCCCATTGTCCAGAGCATACACTATAGCCTCCTATGCCTTAATAGAAGAGGAATTGCTATAACGTTCCTCTGGGTCCCTGGACATGTGGGAATTGCCGGGAATGAGAAGGCGGATGCAGCTGCAAAAGAAGCTCTAAATATCCCTGAGCCGACGACGACGCTGGTACCCTACCAGGACCTGCAATCTACTTTACGTAAAGTAGTCCTAGATCAGTGGAGTGAACTGTGGAGTGATGTCCCAAACAATAAGTTACGGACAATTAAACCGGTAACGACAGGGTGGCCCACTTCCATCAGGGGTAATCGCAGAGAGGAAGTCGTCATCACACGTTTAAGAATCGGGCATTGCGCCCTGACCCACTCGTTCCTCTTTACAGAAGAGAAAATTCCTCCTCGATGTGATGACTGTGACCGTCCTCTCAGTGTGCGACATATCCTGATGGAGTGTGACAAATATCGGGACACACGAAACAGGCTAGACATCAGTGGCGACCTAGAACAAGTTCTAGGCAACCATGCCGATCGACTTAACCATGTAGTTTCCTTTTTAAAGGAAACTAATTTAATAAACAAAATCTAATATATTTTTAGATTTATTATTTTTACATTTATATTTTTATTTATTTGGGATTTTAATGCTACCTTTTGTCTAGATTTATATTCATTCATATGTTTTTAAATTAACTAGATTGTGCGTGGTGCAAAATGACCATAGCTGTCGACGCACCCTATTAATCCAAATCTACCTACCTACCTTACTGCTGAAAAGACCCCTCCACAGTGCGATGATTGTGACGCCTCTCTCACTGTGAATCACCTACTGACATCATGCACTAAATACCGGGTTATACGCAGTAGAATGGCCATCACGGGTAGCCTAGATACTCTTCTAGGGGACGATCCGGTCAGCCTTAGCCGAATTTTAATGTATTTGAAAGAAATAGGTTTTTAAAATTTAATATAGTTAGCATGCACTCATGCATTACTCATAAAATTGAAATGCATAAAATCGGTAGTTACAGTTACATTTTGTAAAGATCTTGTTTTAATGCGTAAATGGGCTGAGCATGGTGCAAATGACCCTAGCCGTCGACGCACCAAAAAAACCCAATTCTACTACTACTACCATGGTAACATTTTATAATTTTACGGAATGGAATACCTATGTGATAATTGGTTTTACCGCTAAAATTCAAGTGCACGAAAGTCATTAATTTCGATGGACTTTACGGCATTAATAAGAGAAGTAATTATTATGTTGTAGCGATCGGTGGCTCAACTAAAAAAATGGTGGTCTAACATTAAACAAAACCAGAGGAGCGCATTGACCACCGAAAAGCAAAATAGAATGAAAACTGGCGGAGGAAGGCCACCTCAATCCCCGGAAATTGATCCAGAGGTACAAATTATTGCTCTGTATTTGATGACCACAGCCCCTACACTCTTCACCTCCAACATGGCTCCTGATGAAATTGCAGGTAAATGTTTTGTGTAGTATAAATAGATCGAAAATATATCCATTAAAATTTTTATTTCTGAAAGAATGTGCATGCATAGTGGCAGAGTATATATAAAATAAGATATAAATAAAAGTAAAATGAAAATAATAAAGGCAGCTGAGACTAAAATATAAACAAGTAGTAGTAGGTTTAAGGATGTAGGGTGCGTCGACGGCTAGGTCATTTTGCACCACTACAGTCTTCGTAGTAAAAGTATTAAATATTAGTCACTTGTACTCATGTCACTTATTTAGTAAAAAAATATAATGTGATTACAAATAAAAAATAAAAACTTATATTTTTTGGAATAGTCCTGTCCATTTCAGAAATAAAATGACTCGGCTTAAAGCATTAGGGTCGTCTTGTAGGACGGATTTTAGGTCTCCCCCTAAATTGAGCCGCCTTCGCGCGTCACGGTATTTGTCACACTCCGTCAGGATGTGCCGAATGTTGAGAGGACAGTCGCAATTATCACACTGCGGTCGTACTTTCTCTTCCGTGAAGAGAAATGCGTGAGTTAGAGGGCAGTGCCCTATCCTCAAACGTGTGATGACGACTTCCTCTCTTCGGCTGTTCCTGACGGAAGAGGGCCACACTGACGTTACCGGCTTGATGTCACGAAGTTTATTATCCTGTGTATTACGCCAAGACTCCTTCCACTGCCCTAGGATTATTTGTTTCAGGGAAGATTTTAGGTCCTCGTGAGGTACCAGCGTCGACTTAGTCTCTGTCTCGTTCAGAGCCTATTTGGCCAAAGCGTCCGCCTTTTCATTTCCGGCTATTCCCGCATGCCCCGGGACCCAAAGGAACCAAACGCGTACTCCCTTTCTGCTGAGAGACAGTAGGGAAGAATGAATTTCCTGAATGATCGGGTGCATGGGCGAAAAGCCGGAGATTGATTGTATTGAGCTGAGGGAGTCGGTGCATATAACGAAGGAGTGACCTTCGTCACATAGGTTTTCAAGTGCCATCTTAATGGCAAATAGTTCCGCTGTGTATACACTACACATCGGATTTAATTTTGCTTTGACTGCTCCTTGGTTAGGCGAGAACGCAGCGCAGGCACAGGCCAACTCTGACTTACAAGGGGAGTGTCCGATAACCGGGTCGCAGATCTTGATGAAAATTGGTATGCATATAGAACTCCGAATGCTTTTCACGAATCACCCCACATATGGGCGTATATATCCAATAGTTTAAACAAAAAAGGCGTTTAAAGATTTATAGGTATTATAAAAACCCTATTTATCAGCGAAATGTATTAAGGTGGTGTGGTCCAGTGGTTAGCGTACGGGGCTGCGGAGCGGAAGGAGCTGGTTCGATCCCCGTCGGAGACAAATTTTTTTTATGCTTATTTTCTCTGTTTTTCCGCGGTGGAATTCTATTATAAAATCTAATTTTTACTTTTCTATTCGAAGTTTTTTTTTTAATGAGTGGAAATATTTTTTTCGCGAATACCATAGGGCTTATTTTTTCTTCTTTCGCGCGAAGTCAACGTAATTTCTTTGTTTCCTCATTCTTTCACCACGCAAACTTGCAGAACTCGCGAGAGTGACCACTTGCAGAAAATGTCCATGACAGCGAAGGAAGGAACGCCTTTCCCAGCGCATCCGTTCGACCATCTAACGGTTGTTTTCCGAAGGCATTATTGGCCCTCTCTTCGACCCTTCCTCAAATCCTTTTTTTCGTCAGCATTCCTAAAGGGAGTAACCACATCACGAGGATTGGGAACCGAATGGTTTTTCTATGAAACATATGATATTAAGCACGGAATTCAATTGAATTCTGTCTAAATAATATAATTTATATAATAAATAATAAAATAATAATAAATTTACAAGGTAAATAAGTCAATCGCCAATCTTTTTCTGTCATTGTTGGTATCTCTACGGATGGTAGTCGTCAAAAAAACATTTAAAACACAAAAATATAGAACACCAAGAACACCTTGTGAAACTTTGTTCACCGCAATCACATTTTGTTTTCAAAATATCTTCTGGAAACAAAACTTGTTTTACATTAAAGAAAACCTGTCGCTCACTAGAGAGTCTGGAAGGAAGCCATGATTTCATAAGCATTGGTCGAAACACTGGCGCGGACAACTGTTTGTGAATGAGCGCATGAATTTTTATCACTCTCGCAGAAGAATTGTCACGATTTGAATTCGTTAAAATCAATATTTTTACTTGTCTATAGAAATAAACGTCCCAGGGTTGGCAAATCGGAGTAGATTTTGCGGAATAACCTTTATTGTGCAGGTAGGTTCATTGGAGTCGTCCTTAAACCGTTCGTCGTACAGTGCCTGATTCGTTTGTCCCGCCCAGGAATCGGTGAAAAGAAGAAACTTTTCTTTTATCGCGAATGGCGCCAATACCTTGTCCAAAGCATTTCATACGTTCTTGTCAAAAGTTTTCCAGATTTGGGACAAGTCACAAATAGCTCTTCTGTCGAATCTTATGTTTTTGTTTAAAACGATTTGTCCACGTCATAGAAGCGTTGAACTGAAAATCCTCGGCCAAAAATTGAGATGCTGCTGCCACAGCCCACTGCTGTACCATTCTCGTCGTCACATGCTCGCCATTTGCTCTGCATTCGCAAAACCTATCATAAGTCCATTTGTCGATCATATCCCACTTATCTCTCTTGGTTCTCCGGAACGGATATCTTTTTCCTAGGATTGTAATTCCTCAAGGCGCTTTAACCGTCGTGTCACACGGCAGCGAACTGACTTCAATGACCACCGAGGATTGAGTTTAGACACAGTAACCGCTTTAATTTTCGTTTCCAAAGGGACCCTGCGTCTTTTCTTTGGTGAAGGTCCGACGTTAACGTCACTCGAAGACGACGACTTCTCCTCTCCCCCATTGTCGTCCTCCGTCGAAGGACACGATAATTCCAAATATTCTTTCGTAGCATCGGGGTCATATTCTCCCACTAGTTCTTCAAACGTTTCAAAATTCATTTCATCCATCATTTTCAAAATTATTGAAAATATTTCCTCTCCTACTGCTACGGAGCGCGGGGAGGGCTCTTCATTAGCAGACTCCGAAATATATCCACCTTCACGCAAGAGAAAGCCACAATGACGGAAGGCTTCAGAAAACAAGGTCAGATTTTCCTGACCATCTTCATTGCTAGTAGAATTATTTCTTTCGTAAGATGTTCCAGGTACCGAATCCATAAGTAGGAGAAGCCTGAACTTTACATTATACTTTGTCATACAGATGCATTCCAAAAAAATTTCTTCATTAATTAAATTTATCATAAAATAATTTTCATTTTAGATATGTGATTTGTAAATTAAAACTCAAATAGCATATCTAAATTCAGGATTTTATGAAACCAAATATCCTCTCGGCAACTGAAGACTTCTGACTCCGACAAGAAAAATCGCAGACGCACTACTGCTTGAGAATCACAGCTCCTTGCGGTTCAAATGTTGACGGTGAACTAAACATGCAACGAAATCCACTCTCTTTCTAACCCTGGCGGAGTTTTTGGAGGAAGAGTCGAAGAGAGGGCCAATAATACCTTCGGAAAACAACCGTTAGATGGTCGAACGGATGCGCTGGGAAAGGGGTTCCTTCCTTCGCTGTCATGGACATTTTCTGCAAGTGGTCACTCTCGCCACTCGCCAACACGAGCCTTATTACAATGTATTTATTTGTATGTATTTGTATTGAGAAATGGTGATTCGATTACAGAAATAAGTAGATAATCCGATCACATTTTCCCGTCCTTTTTTCAATGCACGGCAAAATAAGAAAACGGGGATCTTTGATCGTGGGACTTATAAATAATGATGTAACATATATTTAGACTATTGTATTATTATGATATCAACAAGAGGTCTTGCAAATGAAGGAACAAATCAAGTTTGCGTGGTGAAAGAATGAGGAAACAAAGAAATTACGTTGACTTCGCGCGAAAGAAGAAAAAATAAGCCCTATGGTATTCGCGAAAAAAATATTTCCACTCATTAAAAAAAAAACTTCGAATAGAAAAGTAAAAATTAGATTTTATAATAGAATTCCACCGCGGAAAAACAGAGAAAATAAGCATAAAAAAAATTTGTCTCCGACGGGGATCGAACCAGCTCCTTCCGCTCCGCAGCCCCGTACGCTAACCACTGGACCACACCACCTTAATACATTTCGCTGATAAATAGGGTTTTTATAATACCTATAAATCTTTAAACGCCTTTTTTGTTTAAACTATTGGATATATACGCCCATATGTGGGGTGATTCGTGAAAAGCATTCGGAGTTCTATATGCATACCAATTTTCATCAAGATCTGCGACCCGGTTATCGGACACTCCCCTTGTTAGATCCGTCTGTGTACACTGGCACAAAATCGGAGTGATTCCCTTTGAACATTAAAAACAGAAGCTGGTATTCCGAGGGAGTGGTGAAGGATATTTGTCGATCACACAAGACCGCTTTAACCACTGGGGTGGGTGTTAACCAGAGAGGGTGTGATGAGTAAGAGACAGGGTACACTTTAGGTAACCTGAAATCACACCCGCGAATGAAATCATTAAAACGTACACAAACAGGCCTAGTGGCCTTCGTCCGTCGGTTAAAAATTTCTAAAAAACGAGGTTTAAAAAGTACGTTAAAACAAGGGTGTGCCGTCATGGATAAAACTTTGGAGACATGATTGCACATAAGCACGTTCCTCCGGTGGCATAGAGGAGGCTCCCCTGCATCAGAATGGATGCTTACGACCAGGCTTGTCCGAAATATCCCCGTACAGAGTCGTAACCCCGCGTTGTGTACGGGGGGCAATGCTCGTAGGTACGACTCGCGGGCGGAAACATAAATAAAACAACCGTAGTCTAATTTAGAGCGCACCAGTGTGCGATACAATAAAAGCAAAGTTGTGCGATCTGCTCCCCATGATGTGTGGCTTAGAAACTTTAAAATATTTAGAGTTTTAATACATTTTGTCTTTAAAATATTGATATGTTCTCGCCAATTGAGCCTGTGGTCGAGTGTCATACCAAGAAAGCGGGCTGACTGGACAAAAGGGAGATTTCTTCCCCCAAGGTGTAATGTGGGCTGCATTTGGATTCTTATTTTCCTGTGGAAATGGACACATCTGGTCTTCTCATGGGAGAACAGAAAGCCGTTCCTTTGGGTCCACTGGTTCAATTTGTTCAATGCCATCTGAACCATTCTGGATGCAGTTGCCACCTTGGATGATCTGCAGAAAATTGCCAGGTCATCCACGAACAGTGTGCCTATCACCGGAGCCATGATACAATTCACGACGTCATTTATCGCAATGGCGAAAAGCGTCACGCTCAAGACGGAGCCCTGGGGAACTCCGTTGTCAAGCCGGTAAAAATCAGATAAAAACTGCCCTATTCTAATTTTACAAACTCGATGCGTTAAAAATTTTTGAATAAAATTCGGCAGATTGCCTCTAAAACCCCACTCGTGCAAAGTCTATAAAATCTTCCGCCGCCAGACCCGGTCGTAAGCCTTCTCCAAATCGAAGAAGACACCGATCACGTGTTGGCGGAGGAGAAAGCCTTCTTGGATGAAATTGTCGATCCTCACTAAATGGTCCATGGTGGAACGACCGCGTCTAAATCCACATTGGATGTTGGAGAGAATGTTTCGGCGCTCTAACCACCAAACGAGCCGCCGGTTCACCATTCTCTCCATTAACTTGCACAGGCAACTGGTGAGAGATATTGGCCGGTAAGAATTCGGATCGGCTCTATCTTTCCCATGTTTGGGAATAGGGACAATGACAGACTCCCGCCAGGACGAAGGAAAGTGACCTTCAGCCCACAGCTGATTATACGTCTGCAGGACTTCCTGCAGCGCTGTCTCCGGAAGGTAGCGGAGAAAAGCATTGTGGACCCCGTCTGGTCCTGGAGAGGTGTCGTGGGAGTCATCGATGGCAGATTTCAGCTCCCACAAGGAAAAGGGGAGGTTTTAATCTGCCATTGTACGCGTCTCCTTGAAGCTAATAGGAATTTTCTCGAGACGTTGATTAAACGTTCGGATGGCAGGATCCAGATTTCAATCGCTGCTCACCTTGGCGATTGACTGGCCGATTACTTCGCCAATGGCACCTGGAGAAGTAACCACATTTCCTCTGACTTTTAAGAAGGAGACGCCGAGCTGCTGGTTGTTTCCAGAAATGCTCTTCACCTTACGCCACACCTGTGCAAGTGGTGTGCTGATATTGACACCAGAGACAAAATTCATCCAAGAGGCCCTCTTTGCTTCCTTTACGACCTGACGGGCTTTAGCTCTCAGACGCCGAAAAGAGGACAGATTGTTTCCTGTCGGATATATGTTAAAAATTAGCAACGCCTTCTTGCGTTTCCGAATGGCTTTGGCACATTCATCATTCCACCAAGGCACAGCAGCTCTCGACATGATGCGCCGAGACCGCGGTACGCTCATGTCGGCGGCGGTGATGATGCTGTTAGTCAATAATTTTACATTAAAAGGGCTATCGCGATTTTTATCGCACGTAAAATTAAAATTTCTTTTAAAACAAGACCAATCGGCTTTCCGCACAATCCAGTTGCCCGGACGAATAAAATCAGAGTTAAAACGCCGCTCCTTAAAAATGAAAAGAGGGAAGTGATCGCTCCCACAAAGATCTTCGTGCACAGACAAAGACACCTTATTTGTTAAACTGCTCGATAAAATGCATAAATCAATGGAGGAGAAATCACCATTGAAAGAGTTAAAACGGGTCTTCTCCCCGTTGCTCAGTAAAACTACGTTAAAATCTAAAATAAAACTTGATAAAATGCGTCCCCTGCGGTTATACTGTCCCGCAGTGCTTCCCCAGAGAGGATCATGAGCGTTAAAATCTCCGAGTAAGATAAAAGGCCGAGGCAGCTGGTGGACAAGGGATTCTAAATTAAAACGGGTGACCGGTGCACCCTCCGGCAGATAAACGTTGCATAACGTAACCGCCTCCGGTGCGTGCACCGTCACCGCCACCACTTGAAACGGTGTATTCAGTTGAACTCGGGAGGTGTATAGGGCCTCTCGAATAGCAACTGCCACTCCACCCTGGGCTCGTTGGCCGCTGGTGTCGTCATATCTCAGAACGTTAAAATATTTTAAAATATCTTTGTCCGTGTCTTTAAAATGCGTTTCTTTCAGACAAACGCAGGAAGAGTTAAAATCTCGGATTAATAAGTCCAGCTCCTCCTTGTGCCGATAAAATCTATTACAGTTCCACTGTAATATAAAAGCCATTAATAATATAAAAATTTTAAAAATAAATAAATAAATAAATTAAATAATTAATTTAAAAATGTCAAACACAGTTGGAGGATCAACGCCTAATGCGATTTCTCCTCCTACCCTTGGTTCTAGCCCGGAGGATTTCTGTCTCCGAGAGACATTCATCCTCTTCCATTGACTCTGGTTGATTGAGTCGGGCTAAACCAGATGGTCCGGGGGATAAAGAGTTGCCACGCTTCGTTTGCGTGGCCCCGGCTGTGGTTATGGTGGGGTTCTTCCTGGGAGAACCCGGACCCGTGGCTTGTGTTTTATTTGCCGGATTTGTAGCCTTAGCCGGCATGGCCAATTTCTGCCCAGGGACTTAGGTTTTTGGGCTCGCATTATCTTCCGTCTGAGTCGAGATGGTGACCTTGGCGATAGGATGGGAAGCGACATGGGCAAACTACTTGGAGAAAGTAGGAGCAACTTGTGCTCTGTACTTTTTCCGTTCCTCGAAATAAGGTATTTTGTCAACCGTCTTTATCTCCATTACTTTGCGCTCCTCGATCATCTTAGGACAATCGCGAGAGTACACGGGATGTGCACCCTCACAATTGACGCAAAGTGGGTCACCCTTGCATTTCGCACCGTGCGGCCATGTGGCCGAATCGCTGACACTGGTAGCATCGCATGGGTGCCGGTATGAATGGCCGCACTGGCACCGATTCATAACCGACAAACACTTGGTCGGGGAGCTGGTCACGCGCGAATTTGAGTACAACAGATGTCGTGTTTACTCTTTCTCCGTTGCGCTTTGTAGTGAGTCGACGAGCATCGGTGACCCCCTGAGAGGCCATCTCCTGCTTGATCTCGTCGATCTCAACATATAAAAGGTCATAATGACTAATCACTCCCCGACAGGTGTTCAAGGTGCGGTGGACCTCGACCTTGACGGGAATGTCATGCAGCATGTCCATTTTCAACAATTTCGCACTTTGAGCCGCTGTAGCCGTTTCGATGAGCAGTGTGCCATCGCGAAGTTTCTTGGCTGATTTTAATTCCCCAGGAACGGAACCAGACAATACTCTTCGTATAAGGAAGGGAGACACCTTTTTCAGGCTCTCACCTTCCTTCTGACACCTCATCACTAAATAGCGCTGACTAGCGCCGGGAACATTAACTCCCCCGCCAGTATCCGGGCGGGATCTTTTCGGAGGTGGAAGAATTGTTTCCGCCATTCCAAATGAATCTTCGTCCCCCGGGCTCCCCACCCACCGGTGGTCGCCAGGGCTACCCGGAGGGATATAGCACCGTAGAGGTGGTTGTCTGTTTCGGGTTGGATCTTCGATGCACGAGCCCACCAAACCCGTACATCTCCGACCGCCCTACGCAAACCCCCACCTCCCCGGCACTCGCCACCGTTGAACTGAACGCCACGGAAGCCGATTGACCGGGAGTGGCTAGCTCCCGGCCGCCCGTTTACACAGAATCCGGGGCCAAAGAGGGCTATTGGCGCCAGGTCCATACCGGGCATCCGATACCCGGCTGGGAACCACGGACCTCACCCTCCAGGATCCCCTTCTCCTCCTTACGGGTCTCCGCACACGGCAAACATGCGGGTGGATCGCAGGCCAGGTGGTATGGCCGCACACAAACAGTTGACCCACAAGACTGTCCGGGCTCAACCCTTGCTGGCTCTGGGTTTGTTTTCGGGGTTTTCTCCCCGCCCTTTTAGTCGCCTCTTACGACAAGCAGGGATACTGCGGGAGTATTCTCAATCCCCCTACCCGCAGGGGGGAATATAAAAAAAAATGATTTAAAAAATACGAAGTTTTCACAAACCGATGCAATAATAGAACTTCAGGAAATCTTCCATGTTATATTAGTGGCCTTTTTATCACTGTCCCACATAGTTGATTAATTTATGCATTCTCCATCCTTGACTACTCATGGGCAACCTTGCATTACTGTGCCAATTAATTTTTCACTTGTTTCGGTAACATTTTCAATATGAAAGTGACCTCAATATTCTTTTCTTATAATTATTTTTAATGTTGTAGAAAAATCAGACCACCTCATATCACAAGATATTGGTGACAATAATGAAATAATATCCACAGGTGAGATATATGCTTATGGGATAGGTCTCAATGATGGACATGCATGCCATTTATTTGTACTACATTTTTCATTTTATTTTAAACCTTATTTTATGATACCTCTAGTAAGTAAATTTAAATTTATATAATTTTAAAGTTTCATACTTCTCCTTCTGCTTATGCAAACAAGGCAAGAATTGATTAAATATCATGTACCTACCATTACCAAGTATTTTTTTTAATTAGAAAGAATAAAAAAAGCAAAATAAACACATCAGTCAGTCTTCTTTGTAGGGTAAGAAGTGAATTTTGGTTAGATTATAAATATAATAATTAATTTTCTTTATTTAATAATTGCAGATATGAATGATATGGTGATGGTCATGCAGGTCACCCAGTGTGGTGAGACATCATGAGATCAAGGTGGTTGGATTGATTCTATCATATGTGAACATATCTTTTAATTACACAGTAGGTACTTCTGATCAAACTTTTGTCAGCTGTACAAAGCAGGCATTGTTTGGTACAATTGGCAAACACATATAAAATTATAATGAATTTTGAAAATAAATATCAATTGTGGATAAATACTTAATTTTATGTAAGCTAGAGTGGTAATTCATAATAAATATACATTATTCAAAACTTATGCTATTCAGTAGAACACACACACAAAGGGAAAAACCTTTATTTTATTGCCAATTTTAGCCTATGACACCCTGACTGCAGCATTGATTGCCCTAAACATCATATATTTCATCATGGGTTCATTCCAGTAAGGAGATGGCTTTGATCAGATTCATATCAGAGAGAGAAATGTTTAGAAAATGAGCTATGAAGTTTTAAGCCGAAGGCATAACCTTTAGGTTGGTGCAGTCAGTATGGAGGTTGCTGTCCATCAGCTCCTATTCATTAGCCAAAACACAATAAACAAACGTTTTACTAATGCACAATATTTCACTAAGGTACATACATTGTCTGTTAATTAATCAAAAATTAGGAATGCTTTAGTTGGTAATTACTTAAATGCACATTTAGAAAATTAATAACAAGCAAAAATAAATACCTAACGAATAAATTCAACTATTTAGAGAATTGTTTTTCTCACAAATTAAATGAAAATTCGATCTATTAACGCCTGTCGCATAGCAAAACCATCTCCTGGCTGCCAGTTAGCTGGCTCAACTGGAACCACTTAATCTTCATTATGATCATCTTCTACAAGATCATCATTTAGTGTTAGGCTCAATTTATGGAGCACAGCGCAGGCTACAATGACACTCGTTGAGCAGAGAAGTTTTGTGAAAAGGCCCTTTGAAAGGCAGGGAAACCTCCTTTTCCAAATGCCAAACGTTCTTTCCACGACTATTCTAGTTCTTGTATGAACTTCATTGTACCTATATATATAACGAAGCAAATTTAGAGTTCATCAGAATTAGTGGAAGGTGTAAAAATATTGGTTTCTAATAGTGATATTTATAATACAATGAAAAATTGGATTATAATTGTTGTAATAACAGAAGCAATTTCTCATATACCCTGGCGCACCACTGGCGGCAACTGTTTGCTAGCAAGTGACTATCGAAAGTGTGTGTGCGACGATGTGGTGTGGCCTGCTCTGGACCGTGTCAGTCAGTTAGTCAGTTGGTCGTAGTTGGTCGAAGTCAGTCAAAGTGACCTGTTGTAAGTCACTGTGCGAAGTTCGCTAATTAATCTCGTGTATAGTGTTATATATTTGTAAATGTTCTTTGGAATAAACTTCCATATCTCCCGGAAAATCCACTGTGCATAATCATTTAACCTCACCAGAATAATCAATAGAATCAAATTGTCTCTTTTTGAAAATATCCATGGCATTTTCAGAGGCTACATTAATAATTGTCGTCTGAGATAAAGGAAATTAGAATGCATAGGTATATTCAAGGCCAATTTACATTTTTTTAGGATTAAACAAAATTAATATATATTTGTCATAAGTTTTGTGCTTGACAATGGTATTGACAAAATTGGGAAACCATGCAAAAATGAGGTTATAATTAGTAACATTGCCAATATGACTCCAAATAAGATTCTATTCTATTTAACTCAAATAAATAAGAGATTTTGAAACGTTATGAAGTAATATTGGTTTCTTGCACTCGAGTACCTACTATCTCCAGGTATTCCAATTAAAGCACAACAGACTATCTGAGGTGATTCCAATGTAACCCCCACATTAGGTCACATTCGGACTACATTATATGGTCTCAGAAACAAAAAACCCCGTAACTCTGTTTCTCTAGGAGATTTTCAATAACATCCCATACCTTGGACAAGCTGCCCCTGCTGTCAATATACATATTGAGTAAGGAAATCAACTTCTGAATTCTTTTATTTTATCAGGTATTTTCTTTGTAAGGCAGCAAATAAATGCCATGAAAATCCGTATGATTAGGTTCACTCGTCAGAATGAATGAAAAATAAAATATTCTATAGCCTCAGAAAAAACACTATAACTATAATCAACTCTATGGGTACCTTAGTGTTATAAGTTTTTTTGCTGTGAATCACTGATTTTCAGAGTAAATAACTAAGCTTTTTTGCAAACATATCCTGATTTCAGAGGCCATGATGAGCTTTAAATGAATGTACCTAATCAATTTTATATAAGAGAATAAAATGATAGTGTTTTTGTTGATCACAAGATTGATTAGTATAAATTAGAATATACTACCTCCACTCCGTTGTCTCAGGCGTAACTTTATGGAATTGCGTAACTTTATGGAATTTTCCTCTGTGGAATATCGCACTTATGTGCACTTGCGGGTGACTCCGTAAAGGTAAATACCGTGGCTAGTCCCGGTATCCTCAAAATTAGTTTATGGAATTTGCTTAGCATATTGAATGAAAAGCCGTAACTTTGTGATTCCACATTTATTTATTGTAAACGACCCGTGTTTCGACGTAGCACGTCATCATCAGGTACAATTGAGTGTTCTAAGATAATTATACCTGATGATGACGTCCTACGTCGAAACCCGGGTCGTTTACAATAAATAAATGTGGAATCACAAAGTTACGGCTTTTCATTCAAAATACTACCTCCACCTGATATACCACACAAGTAATAAATAAAAACCTTAGTAGTAGGTCCCTGATTATAAAACTGAGTAAATTTTCCTAAGGTAAATGAATTTATTTCAGCTCCTGTATCATCAAGAACAGAGAGAGAGGAAAATGTAAAGGAACAGAGAGAGAGAGGAAACCCTAAATCTGAGTTAGCCTTGAAAATTGAGCGCTACAGAAAACTGATGAAATACGATTAAGAGTTGGCATTGGTGCGTCTCGAGACAGAGAAACAAATAGGTAGGTAGGTAGGTAGATTTGGATTAATAGGGTGCGTCGATAGCTATGGTCATTTTGCACCACGCACAATCTAGTTAATTTAAAAACATATGAATGAATATAAATCTAGACAAAAGGTAGCATTAAAATCCCAAATAAATAAAAATATAAATGTAAAAATAATAAATCTAAAAATATATTAGATTTTGTTTATTAAATTAGTTTCCTTTAAAAAGGAAACTACATGGTTAAGTCGATCGGCATGGTTGCCTAGAACTTGTTCTAGGTCGCCACTGATGTCTAGCCTGTTTCGTGTGTCCCGATATTTGTCACACTCCATCAGGATATGTCGCACACTGAGAGGACGGTCACAGTCATCACATCGAGGAGGAATTTTCTCTTCTGTAAAGAGGAACGAGTGGGTCAGGGCGCAATGCCCGATTCTTAAACGTGTGATGACGACTTCCTCTCTGCGATTACCCCTGATGGAAGTGGGCCACCCTGTCGTTACCGGTTTAATTGTCCGTAACTTATTGTTTGGGACATCACTCCACAGTTCACTCCACTGATCTAGGACTACTTTACGTAAAGTAGATTGCAGGTCCTGGTAGGGTACCAGCGTCGTCGTCGGCTCAGGGATATTTAGAGCTTCTTTTGCAGCTGCATCCGCCTTCTCATTCCCGGCAATTCCCACATGTCCAGGGACCCAGAGGAACGTTATAGCAATTCCTCTTCTATTAAGGCATAGGAGGCTATAGTGTATGCTCTGGACAATGGGGTGATCGGATGAAAAGCCAGAAATGGACTGAAGAGCACTCATCGAGTCCGTGCAAATGACAATTGCTTTAGCACTCTTCTCGATCCCATCGAGAGCCATTTTAATGGCTAGTAGCTCGGCTGTGTATATGCTACACAGCGGGCTGAGTCTGGCCTCGATGACCCCGTGGTGAGAGGAGGTAACCGCGCATGAACAAGCTGCATCCGACTTAGAACCATCAGTGAATATGGGAATGAAGTCGGAGTAACGAAAAAGAAATTCGTTAAAAAGACGCTGGTATTCTAGATCAGTGGTGTAAGCTTTCGGGCGTCTACTGAGACCCATGTGGATTTCAGGGGACGGAATTATCCAAGGTGGGTAACTTGAGTACCCAATCGGATATAAATCTGGGAGCCTTAACCCGGTTGCTTGAATAAATAAATTAAAGCGAACACCAAGCGGCTTGGTGGCCCTTGTCCGTCTGCTAAAATGTTCTAAAAATCGGGGGTTAAAAATCTCGTTAAAACACGGATGGTTCTTTGTCGCTAAAATCTTGGCCGCATAGGAGCACATTAAAATGTTTCTACGGTGCGACAACGGCGGTTCACCGGCATCAGCATAGATGCTGAGGACCGGACTGGTCCGAAAAGCACCCGTGGATATCCGAAGCCCTGCGTTGTGCACTGATGTCAGAGGTCTCAAATAGGAGTCGCGGCTGGAGTTGTAAACGAACGACCCATAGTCCAGCTTGGAACGCACGAGTGCGCGGTATAGTAAAAGCAATGACCTGCGGTCGGCACCCCAAGATGAGTGATTTAAAAACTTTAAAATGTTTAGTGTCCGTAGACTTTTGTCCCTTAAACCCCGTATGTGATCACGGTAGTTGAGTCGATAGTCCAAGGTCATACCGAGGAACCGAACTGATTCCACATAGGGTAGATTTCTACCACCAAGTAAAAGTGTTGGTGGAATGTAGGCTCCCCTCACACGATAAAAATGGACGCACTTGCACTTTTCCGTAGAAAACTTGAATCCATTTCTCTGGGACCAATTCTCCAGTCTGTTCAGAGCCAGCTGGGTTACTCTGGCCGCGCTAATAAGTTTAGACGACCGGCAAAATATTGCTAGGTCGTCCACAAATAGTGATCCCAAGAGAGGAGGTTTGATGCACTTTGCTATATCATTGATAGCAATGGCAAAAAGTGTCGCACTTAGAACGGACCCTTGAGGTACACCGTTCTCTAGGGAATAGAGTTTCGATAGGTGCTTGCCTATCTTAACTTTAAAAAAACGATCACTTAAAAAGTTATTTATAAAAACAGGTAAATTTCCCCTCATGCCCCACTCGTGCAGCGTCGTTAGGATCTTCCGCCGCCAAACCCTGTCGTATGCCTTCTCCATGTCGAAGAAGACACCCACGACGTGCTGGCGGAGAAGAAAAGCCTCCTGGATATAATTGTCGACCCTGACTAGGTGGTCAACGGTCGAGCGGCCACGTCTAAAACCGCATTGGATAGTGGAAAGATGATTTCGACGCTCCAACCACCAAACGAGGCGCCGATTCACCATTCTCTCCATTACCTTACACAGGCAACTGGTAAGAGAAATAGGCCTGTAATTGTTCGGGTCAGCTCTATCTTTACCCTGTTTGAGTATGGGTACAACTATGGACTCCCGCCAGGAGGTAGGGAAGCTACCCTCAGACCAAAGTTGGTTAAGGGAGCGTAGGACCTCCAACAGTGCCCTCTCCGGAATATTCCGGAGAAACGCATTGTGGATTTCGTCATTTCCTGTGGCTGTGTCTCGGGAGTCTTCGAAGGCAGATCGTAGTTCCCAGAGGGAGAAAGGGATATTATACTCTGCCACTGTATGCATCTCAGTAAAGATGAGTGGGGAGGATTCTGTGCGTCTCTTGATGGAGAGGAAGGCTTCCTCATACGTGGCGTCGCTGCATGTTTTGGCGAGTAACTCCCCGAAGACCTCACCAATAGCAGACGGATATGTCAATACATTGCCGCCGACGTTGAGGAAAGGGACGCTGAGCTGATAATGATTTCCCGAAATACGTTTTATTTTGTTCCAGATCTGTGCCAGGGGTGTTCTGTAATTAATGCAGGATACATATTCCATCCAGGAGGCTTTTTTCGCTTCCTTCACGATCCTTCGAGCTTTGGCTCGGAGGTGCCTAAAGGAAGCAAGGTTCGTCTCCGTGGGAAATTTATTAAAAATCCTTAGAGCCTTCTTGCGCTGACGAATGGCTCTTGCGCATTCCTCGTTCCACCACGGGACTGCAGGCCTAAGAATGTTTCGCATTGACTTTGGAACGCTGCTGTTGGCTGCATCAATGATGCTGCGCGTTAATTTATCTATGTTTAAAACACCGTTTTGGCTTTCGTCATACTCGTAATAAAACGTGTCCTTAAAAACCGGCCAGTTGGCTTTCCGGACAATCCAGTTGCCCGGCATGATAAAATTTGGGTTAAAATTATTTTCTCTATTTATTAAAAGGGGAAAATGATCGCTCCCACACAGATCATTATGAACAGTCAGGTGAAACTTGTTCGTCAAGATACTCGACGTGATGCAAAGATCGATTGTAGAAAACTGACCATTAAAAGAGTTAAAACGGGTGTGTTCCCCATTGTTCATTAAAACTAAATTAAAATCTTTAATAAAATTAGATAAAACCTGGCCCCTACGGTTGCACTGCTCCCAAGAACTACCCCAAAGGGTATCGTGAGCGTTAAAATCCCCTAATAAAACGAAAGGTCTAGGTAGCTGACGAATAAGGGCTTCAAGATTGGATCGGGTAACCGGTGCCCCCTCTGGCAAGTAAACATTACATAATGTCACAGCCTCTGGGGCATGTACTGTCACTGCAACTGCCTGAAAAGGCGTTGTCAGCTGCACTCGGGAGGTGTAAAGGGCCTCCCTAGTAGCAACTGCCACTCCACCCTGGGCACGTTGGCCACTGGTATCGTCAAATCTAAAAACTTCAAAACCTTTTAAAAGACCATTGTCGGTAGTTTTAAAATGTGTTTCTTGCAGGCATATGCAAGATGGGTTAAGATCCCGTATTAAAATAGCCAGCTCCTCCTTATGCCTATAAAAACCATTACAGTTCCACTGTAATATAAAAGCCATTAATATTATAAAAATTAAAAATAATAAATAAATAAATTAAATAATTTAAAAATGTAAAACACAGTTGGAGGATCAACGCTTGATGCGATTTCTCCTCCTACCTTTGGTTCTAGCCCGGAGGATCTCTGTCTCCGAGAGACATTCTTCCTCTTCCATTGACTCAGGTTGGTTGAGTCGGGCTAAACCAGATGGTCCGGGGGATACAGAGTTTCCACGCTTCTTTTGCGTGGCCCCGGAGGTGGTTATAGTGGGGTTCTTCTTAGGAGAACCCGGAACGGTGGCTTGTGTTTTATTTGCCGGATTTATTGCCTTAGCCGGCTTGGCTGCTTCTTTCGAATCGACTGTCTTCGTATTCTCATTCTTATCGGTCTGAGTTCCTTGGGTGGTTTTCTTTACAGTTGCTATGGTAGCAAAGGATTTAGAAAAGGTCGGTGCTTCAAGGGCTCTGAACTTCTTCCTTGCCTCTAGATAAGGGATTTTATCAATTGTCTTAATCTCCATGACCTTACGTTCTTCGATCATCTTCGGACACTTACGAGAATACGCTGGATGCGTACCCTCGCAGTTCACGCAACGTGGATCTTTGGTACATTCAGCACCCTCATGCTCCTCCAGGCCGCAGCGCGGGCAGGTGGCCTTGCCCTCACATCGCGTGGCGACGTGGCCGAAGCGTTGGCACTGGAAGCAGCGCATGGGCGCCGGTATGAATGGTCGTACTGGTACCGATTCATATCCGACGAAAACCTTGTCGGGGAGACTGTCACGCGCAAATGTTAAAACGACTGAGGTAGTCTTTACTACTTCGCCGTCGCGCTTCGTTGTTAGTCGACGAGCATCAACTACTCCCTGAGAAGCCATCTCTCTCTTGATCTCATCGACTTCAACGTACAGCAGGTCGTAATGTGATATTACTCCCCGACTGGTGTTGAGCGTGCGATGTACCTCTACGTGAACTGGAATATCATGGAGATTTTGCATTAGTAGCAGCTTGTCGCTTTGTTGCGGAGTGGCCGTTTCAATTAAGAGGCTTCCGTCACGCAGCTTCTTCGCAGACCTTAAATCTCCGGGCACTGCAGCCGATAGAACTTTTCTAATGAGAAAGGGAGACACTCGCTTAAGTGTCTCCCCTTCTTTCGCGCACTTCATGATTAGGAACCGCCTACAGGCGGACGAGTCTGTTTCTCCCCCACCCGTATCCGGGCGGGATCGCTTTGATGGTGGTTGAATTTTACCCTCCATACCAAAGATAGTTTCTTCCCTCAGGCTCCCCACCCACCGTGGAGCCACACATTTGGGACGCCGCACCGCAAACCGGTGCGGTCGCCAGGGTTACCCGAGGGATATAGCACCCTAGAGGTGGTTGCCTGTTTCGGGTTGGATCTTCGACGCACGAGCCCACCAAACTCGTGCATCTCCGACCGTCCTACGCAGACCCCCACCTCCCTGGCACTCGCCACCGTTGAGCTTAACGCCACGGAAGCCGATTGACCGGGAGTGGCTAGCTCCCGGCCGCCCGTTTACACAGAATCCGGGGCCAAAGAGGGGTATTGGCCCCCGGTCCATACCGAGCATCCGACACCCGGCTGGGAACCACGGACCTCACCCTCCAGGATCCCCTTCTCCTCCTTACGGGTCTCCGCACACGGCAAACATGCGGGTGGATCGCAGGCCAGGTGGTGTGGCCGCACACAGACAGTTGACCCACAAGACTGTCCGGGCTCAACCCTTGCTGGCTCTGGGTTTGTTTTCGGGGTTTTCTCCCCGCCCTTTTAGTCGCCTCTTACGACAAGCAGGGATACTGCGGGAGTATTCTCAATCCCCCTACCCGCAGGGGGCAACAAATAGGTTATATGCAGACAAGACATGCAAATATTATACAAGGACTAGAGGTGAGGGCTGCAACTGCGAAAGCAGAATTGGAGGAGCTCCTCCTTCAAAAGGAAAAAAATAAATTATGAATTTTTATTGTTTCTGTTATTGCCCGTGATGTGTTTCATTGATTGTGTTATGTGTTACATTGATTGTGTTATGTTCCATTGATTGTGTTGTGTGTAACAGCGATTGTGTCATTGTGTTACATTAACTTGTGTTACATTGTTTTTAGAAATACAATAATATTAAAAACATGTTATTATATCAAAGATTTCAAGACTATAATTTTATTTTCATGAAAATCTCCTTTTCTGACAACTTTACATGGAACAAATCTTTAAATGGGAGCCTGACAACATACTAAACAATTTCCTGGAACTCAGTTTCGGTTTTACTAGCAGTACACTACATTCAAAGAGCTCATCCTTTAATGCATACGTGCCCAGTGAGCAAAGTTTATGCAGAATTAATTTTGCACGAAGTCAAAGAGTGTCGTTGTGCACTATCTCAAAACAAATGTTTTTCATGTGAAAAGAATGTTCTTAAAAACACTAATGTTTTCTAGAATATCTAAAGAATGTGCTAAAATACACATGTGTAATTACGAATACGAAAAAGATATTCTCCAGAGCACGGACTATGCATATGTGCTCCTGTACAAATTCTTTACACATGCAATGAATGTAAGGCTTTGCACTAGTGCAGAAAATATGCCACGTACAATATTAAAAGAACAGTCTGAAAGAACATTTTCAGTTCCTGTTAATATTACCTCGATTTATGGCCCACAGGCTGTGGGTATGCAAAGTGCGCCCCCTGAGGGTTGCGCCTCTGGCAGCCGCCCGCCTGGCCAGCCCCTAGGTACACGCTGAAGCTAACGTGCGGGAATTGGAAAAATCTTCAAGTTTTTTTTGTTTAAATTTTCATATATTGATCTTTTATCATCATTACTTCAATGAAAAACTTTTTTAAGGAAATTATTTTAAATATTTATGAGTCATTAACAGGGTAGGGAATGGAGCATCGGCTAAAATAACCTTTTCAAGGGAGGTAATATATATGTTTATCTGTTATATTTAAAGGTATATTAGGATATTGCGATTATAAATTGTTATATATAGGGGTAGGGACAGAATTATGGCATTGTAATAAGTAATTGGGGTGAATTCCACCCCAAAGACTGCTTATGCTTCCATTTGGAATCGGAAATGGATCAGTTAGGGATTTGGAACAGAAGATGGAGGGTGGATAGAAACCCGGCGTTGGCATTAGCCTACTCTTAAGGCGTTATGGTACGGACGGCTGAGAGCATTTCTAGCCGACCGCCTAAGGCCTTCTTTTCACTCTGTCCGTGTTTACATATCATTCATTTATGGGATAACTATTAAAGATAGAGACTTTTCATATGAAACTTGGTAAAGAAATATTTTTATTCTTCTAGGTTAGTGAGAAAACCTAGCTGAACTTTGGCTAATAAAAACTTACTTCAAGTTAGAAATTAGAAAATCGGAAAAGATCAAACGGTAGCTGCATCTTTCTTGTACAAGTTCCTATGAACGCATAGATCATTATTTATTTCCGAGGCCGCTATCACCCAAACGGTGGACCCCTGCACGCCTAAAATCTTATCTTTTTCGACGACTACGTCGGCTAACCGGGCCGTTACGAATTTCGAGCCCTCCAGCGGTACTCCTCCCACTGCCTCTGCGGCAACGTGGCGGTAGGTGGAGGGGGAGAGTGAATTTGTCCTGCGTTCAAGGGTGCCTAAACTTTTTCTACTCCCTTTGTTCCTCCAGCCGGACTTCTCTCATTTGTGAGGAACCGTAAGGAGGGTGTAGAGAGCTAGCTAACCACGCCTGTAGCAGGTCGCGTTGTCTTATTGTTAGTGAGGACTTACTTTTTAGTGGTGCGGACTCAAGAAATGAGAAAAAGGAAGAGTGAATATAACAAGAGGAAGAGAAGTTCTATTGGAATAAGGAAGTAAGTAATCCAGTCATATTGTTCACTAGTGAATCTATTTCTCTGCGTAATATATTACACGCCAACCTTGGTGTAGGGGGAGAATTTTGCTACTATAAAGTGGTGCTTATTAACGGCTCAATTTTTTCTTATATAATGCAAAATTTGATCACTTTCTTTCGCTGGAAAGTAACAGGTATTTTCGTGCATAGCTCCTGGCGATATAAATACTTCATTTATGATGCTAAAGAATTACTGTGACGATAATAATTTCACATGATATTAAGAGAGGAGCAATCGGAAACATTTGATACCCGGAGTAAAATGTAAAAGGTGTGCAAAACGTAGTAATCCGTTCGATACCTCTCCTCTTCCTCTACTTTCACCGTACATTATAGCAGCGAGATGGGCTAAACGCGCGGGACCTTATTGTAACTATTCCGCCGAAGATTTTTATCTTATGGCAAAAAAGTATCCAGCTCACTTCGAAAGGGTGGGGGGGGGGGCAGATTTCTGAATTTAACCTCTTTTAGGGGAGAGGGTGGTCCAATGTGCCATGCAATAACACTGTTCTATTTCGTGATCAGTTTCGTTCTAAGGTAAAATACCAACAACCAACTTGATCAATTTTTCAGAAATTTTGTCGTTCATTTTTTTTTGCTTGATTTCAAATTTTTTTCATTCAAACTTTAAAATTTTGAGGTTTACCAGAAGAAATATGTCGACTTTTTTGGCAATAGTTTTTTTCTTTTGAAATATTTGTTCAAATTCGCTCCTATTTCTTTATTTAAATTACTCTATTATCTCCAAATTTCCTTTAAAATATTTATTTGCGGAGACAGTTTCACATGCTAGAGAGAAAAAAATACTTCAAACCTAATTAATATTGCATTGAAGCTAGAAATTGTAAACAAATATAGCGTTCAGAAAGGACTGTGGGAGGATAGAGAAGAATGAATAAAACATGGAGTATCATAAAAATGTAGTAAACCTGGATTAAATGTAAATTAGGTAAACTTCTGTTCAATTACAAAGTATGCGACTAAGGTCATTTTTTCAAGTTTTTGTTTGGTTCTAGTCTTTGGTCTATGGAACGTCGTGAAGCATTGCGTGACAAAAAGGGTTCCAACAACGGCCCTGCCCTGATTAATGATGATCACATTATTACTGCATCACAAGATGTAGAAACATACAAGAGGTAGGTTTGGTAAGCGGATAGTGCCTGCTGGCCGCCGTATTTCTTTATCCTGTTAAAGAATTTGTCGTGATGTTGGCAAGTGTAATACAGTTAGTATTTCAATGGTGTGAAATTTTAAAGCGAATCCAAGGAATGGAAAGAGATCGAAACACTGGGCAGGGGATTAAGCGAAGCAGACGTTACCATATTTCATGCGACAGCCTCTACCCCACGCCAGGAAACACCACCCCTCGTCGAGGGAGACCATTCAGTTTGGACGAGTACAGAATGGAAATGATTGATGTATCCCCCATTAAACCACTACAATTGCGCCAAAGGTGAGAAACCAAGTATCCCGTATTGCTATTATGATGCCAAAATTCTGGAGGCGTTCATATTTTTTATTCAAATTATTTTTTGCAGACCTCAATTACAAAATACCGGAAACGCAAACCCTGGGCCAAACCCCCTGAATTACAGAAGTCGCAGCATTGTCCAGCATTTCTTCCTCTTCTCCCAGATTTTATCTGACAAACACAAATTTGGTTGCTCCTTTATGGATTGCAAATACGTAGGTGAATGGTCTTCGTTGCCACTGGAAGTTCCGATGCAAAATGTGCGGGAAAGAGACTGTGATCCACAGTCAGGATGACTCTGGGGTGGTCATGGACGTGAATGACGCAGCAGTGACAGGGACAATTGCTGGTGGCGGGGGCTACTCAAATCTGTCCACTATGCGCAGTACTCAACATGCCTTGCATGACCGCCAAGACATATGGTAAATATGAGGATAAGCTGGGCGAAATAATTTATAATGTAGCATTCCAGGAAATGGTAATAGCAGGGCAGGAGGAGAGGAAGATTGCACTCAAGGAGGGCTCCGTTGATAAGGAGGGTAGACCCGTTATCACTGTCATCGCTGATGGGATGTGGGGCAAGCGAAGCTACAAGACAAAGTATGATTCGCCGTCTGGACAGGTAAGAAGTTACATCTAAATCTCTGTTTCTCTTTCAAAATCTATGCGTGGGGAAAATGCCCTGCAGTAATTAATAGATTCGATATCACATAGTAAATAGTGGCTTGTCATTGTTTCATTTTAGGCGGCCATAGTGGGAGCACGAACCAAGAAGGTTCTATTTCTGGCAGTAAGGAATAAGTACTGCAGTTACTGCGCTCTACGAGAGGCGAGAAATGAGTCTGTGGACCCTGATCACAAAGTTAAATGTGCAAAGAATTGGGACGGAAGCTCGACTAGCATGGAAGCTGACATTATTGCTGAAGGTTTCGCGAAGAGCGAAGCAGTGCATAATCTGGTCTATAACCTTTTGATAGGTACTTACTCCTACTCCTACTTAATGAAATTTATTTTCTCGAAAAAAGATTAAGAATATACTCCTAGGGAAGTAAAATATTGTTGGATAAATGGAAATTTTTGATTAATTCAACTAGTGTTACTTTTTCTTGCTCTATATCAGGTGACGGGGACAGTAGTGTCCATCGGCGGTTTACTGGAGACCATCCCGTATGGAATTTCCATGCCGGTAGAAAAGATTGAGTGTATTAGCCACCTATTACGCAACTTTTGTAATAACTTGCGTAAAATACGGGATAATACCCAATATCCTGCCCATCTTCGCCATTAACTCGACGCAAGCGTCTTGACGATTCGCACAGCTATATCATGTGCGAGTTTGCACTGGAAAAATCAGAAAGGTATTAATACTCTAGGTTGTAATGATTAGAAAATCTCATACCAGGAAATAAAGTCTTCAGTAAAATAATTAGACTAGAAATGACATTTCCTGAAGACGACATTCACAGTGCTAGTAAATAAAAAATACGTGATAATGTTAATTTCTTTTCACAGAAATGTCAATGCAAAGACGTATATTGTCACTTCGGCACGACATTATCAACAGCATTAATCATGTATTCGGGCAGCATGATCGATGCGCTGATTACTTTTGTAAAGGACCTGAGGGGAAACCGAATGAAGTGATTTTAGTGAAAGCCTTTGTGTCGGCTAACATGTGGATTCCAATACAGAAATTAGTGGAGAGGTTGGCAAATGAGTCACGGAGTTTGATTTTCCGTGCAACCAACAATATGTGTGAAACCAATAGTGTGGCTGCAAAATACCTGAATGGAAAATGCATAAATTACGCCAAAAATAAATCTTTTGGTACCCGCTGTCGTTCTGCGGTGATATCTTTGAATTCCTCTTGTCATTTTCAAGGGGGAGTCCACAAAGCCACTACCGGTGGTTACAGCCCGGGTAAGTGATGATTGACAACCACCTTTTTCGTTGATTGAAATAAAAAAGGTGATTAAAAATTGTACTTTAAATGTAAAATTTAGATACTTAGTGACAACAATAATATAATTTGTATATCCCAGGAAAGTACACCAAAACGTTTGAGGAGAGAAACAGAAGGCAAACCTTGAGTATGAGGGAAAGAAGAGCCCAGGAACCTCGAAAAAAGTTAAAAGTCCAGAGTAAAAGAGCTGGCCCTGATAGAGATTATGGCATGGTTGATGAAGATGAACCAGAGCCAATGGACACTTTAATTCAGAAGAAGGAGGATTTTCTGAAAAAGTTAAGGAATATGTCAGGTGAAGATAGGTTTCAATTGCAGGCGTCTACAATTCAGCAAGTGGACAAGAGTTTGTGGATGACGGAGCGTCGGAAGCGACTGTCCGCTTCAAATCATGGGGAGGTTTGCCACATGCGACCCTACACCTCATGTAAAAGGCTCGTCCATTCCATTTTATACGGGACGGTTTGCACAGCCGATATGTTAAATGGGAAGAAGGTGGAGGAGAAAGCCAAAGACCACCTACGCTGCTTGGGGTACATGATTGTACCCAGCGGTTTATTCGTTGATGAGGAGTTCCCATATCTTTCCGGCTAGTCCAGGTAAATACCAATGTCCTGTGAATTTTATTAAGTATTGCATCTTCAATCTTACCACTTGAATGGTCTTTTTATTCATGGCCTCATGGCATGAAATTTCCCCTAAAACCCCACTCGTGCAACTTTTTTTAGTATCTTCTGGCGCCAGACTGTCATATGCCTTCTCCAGGTCGAAGAATACGGCAATGAAATGCTGGCGCAGAAGGATGGCCTCCTGGATGAAGTTTTCGGCTCTGACAAGGTGATCGATTGCCGATCTATCTCGCCGAAACCCACATTGGACACTTGAAAGAAGGTTCCGTCGCTCCAACCACCAAACGAGCCGGTGGTTCACCATTCTTTCCATTACCTTGCACTGGCAACTAGTCAAGGAGATGGGTCTATAATTATTGGAATCAGCCCTGTCCTTTCCTGGTTCAGGAATTGGGACCACTACAGATTCCCACCAGGAGGTAGGAAAGCTTCCTTCAGCCCACACCTGGTTGAGGGTGCGGAGGCAATCCAACAACGCAGTCTCCGGAAGATTCCGTAGAAGTGCGTTGTGGACGCCATCCATTCCTGGCGAGGTGTCCTTAGAGTCTGCAATGGCGGACTTCAATTCCCATAGCGAGAATGGCTCATTATATTCGGCAGATTCTCGGCGCTCGGCGAAGTTCAATAAGACAGATTCTGAGCGTTCCTTGATGGTCAAGAACTCTGCAGAGTAATTGGCGTCATTGCTGATATTTGAAAGTGACTGCCCGAAGACTTCGCTTATCTCCTGGGGTGTACGAACCACCCTACCGTTGTCTTCGATGTAAGAGACGCCGTGTACTTGCCGTGAACCAGAAATGCTCCTTACCTTGTTCCAAACCTGAGCAAGGGGTGTCCTGTTATTAATGGATGAAATGTAATTTATCCAGGAGGCCTTCTTAGCCTCCTTCACCACACGTCGAGCTCTCGCTCGGATGCGACGGAAGGAGGAAAGATTGGTGGCCGTGGGGAATTTACTAAAAATGCGTAAGGCACGTTTACGCTCCTTAATGGCCTTGGCGCACTCTTCATTCCACCAAGGTACCGCTGGTCGACGGATGCCGCTGCCCTTTGATAGTGGGATGCTGCATTTGGCTGCTTCCACTTTACTTGCGGTAAGCAGCTCAACATTACACGTCCCGGCGCGTTGGTCATTGTACTCCAAATTAAAGGAATGTTTATTAACAGACCAGTCGGCTTTGCGCACAATCCAGTTGTCCCAGCGAATAAAATCCGGGTTAAAATTCAGTTCAGATCTGATTAAAATAGGGAAGTGGTCGCTTCCACAGAGATCTGTATGGACGGACATGTTGATTTTGGTGTAAAGACTGCTCGTACAAATACATAAATCAATGGAGGAATACTCCCCGTTAAAATAATTAAAACGGGTTTTCTCTCCATTATTTAGTAAAAAAGGTTAAAATCGTTCAAAAAGCTGGCTAAAATTCGTCCTCTCCTGTTGCTATGGGCCGTAGAACTTCCCCACAGGGGGTCATGGACGTTAAAATCGCCCAATAAAATAAATGACCTTGGCAACTGATGGACAAGAGCATCTAGATTTCCAAGGCTCACCGGGGCACCTTCTGGCAGGTAAACGTTGCATAACGTTAATTTCTCACGTGCATGCACGGTCACGGCCACTGCCTGAAACGGGGTGGTCAACTGCACTCAAAGTGTAAAGGGCTTCTCGGACAGCAATAGCCACCCCGCCCTGGGCTCGTTGGCCGCTTAGGTCGTCCAACCTATAGACCGTATATCCTTTTAAAATGCCCTTGTCCGTAACTTTAAAATGTGTCTCTTGCAGACAAATGCAAGAGGGGTTAAAATCATTAATTAAAATGGCCAGCTCTTCCCTGTGCCGATAAAAACCATTACAATTCCATTGTAATGTATAAAAAATGGTAAATATTTAAAATGAGATAAAATTATAAATTAATTAAAATAAAAATAATTAAAAATCAGAGCAGCCAATGTCCACCACAGAAAGCAATCAGCGCTGTTTCCTTCCCTTGTTTCCTATTCTCTGGATTTTTTGTATCGGAGACACAGAAATCCTCGTCCGTTGCCTCCGGCTGGGGTTTTTCCCCTTGCTGGAGGGACCGGGGGAAGGTGTCTTCTCGCGCCTAGAGGGCGACACTCCGGTTGAGGTTTTAGGCGGGCTCTTCTTTGGAGAGCCCGCAGAGGTGGTTATATCCATTTTCTCTTCTGTCGCATTCTTTACTTTAGGCGGTTTCACCTGTTTATCGGGCTTATATTTATCAGGTTCCGTCTGTGTGCCCATTGTGCACATTTTCACGGGAACGGAAGCGACTGATGCAAAGGATTTGGAAAAAGTTGGGGCAATCAATGCCCGAAAGTTTTTCCTCGCCTCTAGATATGAGACCTTTTCCAGCGCCTTAATCTCCATGATTTTATTTCCTCCTGAATCTTGGGACAATCGCGGGAGTACACCGGATGTGCACCCTCGCAATTGATGCAGGAGGCAGCCGCATCGCACTTGTCCCCATCGTGTTTGTCTTTACCACAGCGCGGGCAGGTGGCCTTGCCCTCACATCGCGTAGCGATGTGGCTGAAGCGCTGGCATTGAAAACATCTCATGGGGTTTGGAATGAATGGTCGAACTGGGACCGATTCGTACCCAATGAATACCCTGCTAGGAAGCTTCTCCATGGCGAAGGTGAGGATCACCGATGTGGTTCTTTTTACCTCGCCATTAGGGCGACTCATTATTTTCTTACACCCCATGACGCCTTGGGACTCCATCTCCTTGGAGATGGTGTCGTCGTCCAGGTGTAGCAGATCGAAGTGGGAGATAACTCCCCGGCAGGAATTTAAAGTGCGGTGCGGCTCTACGGACACTGGAAAATCGTGGAACTTCTTCATTCCTAAGAGCTTCTCACTCTGTAGGTCAGGCGATGTCTCGATTAATAGCGTTCCGTACCGAAGTTTTTTGGCAGATCTCCAGATAGATACGCCGAAAACACTCCTTATGAGGAAGGGAGACACTTTCGTGAAGGTCTCGCCTTCCTTCGTACATTTCATTATCAAATAACGCTTTGAAGCGCAGAAAACACATTCTTCCCCGCCCGTGTCCGGGTGGGATCTTTTTGGGGGTGGAAGATTAGTTTCCGCCATTTACAATTATTCTTCGTCCCCCGGGCTCCCCACCCACCATGGAGCAACACAAATGGGACGCCGCACCGCAAACCGGTGCGGTCGCCAGGGCTACCCGAGGGGATATAGCACCCTAGAGGTGGTTGTCTGTTTCGGGTTGGATCTTCGATGCACGGGCCCACCAAACCCGTACATCTCCGACCGCCCTACGCAGACCCCCACCTCCCTGGCACTCGCCACCGTAAAGCTAACGCCACGGAAGCCGATTGACCGGGAGTGGCTAACTCCCGGCCGCCCGTTTACACAGAATCCGGGGCCAAAGAGGGGTATTGGCGCCAGGTCCATACCGGGCATCCGACACCCGGCTGGGAACCACGGACCTCACCCTCCAGGATCCCCTTCTCCTCCTTACGGGTCTACGCACACGGCAAACATGCGGGTGGTTCGCAGGCCAGGTGGTATGGCCGCACACAGACAGTTGACCCACAAGACTGTCCGGGCTCAACCCTTACTGGCTCTGGGTTTGTTTTCGGGGTTTTCTCCCCGCCCTTTTAGTCGCCTCTTACGCCAAGCAGGGATACTGCGGGAGTATTCTCAATCCCCCTACCCGCAGGGGGGGTTGTTTACGTTTTCATCACTTTCGTTTTTACATACATTTAATTTATCTCATCTTCTATTCCTATCATTCATACCTTGCATATTCCATTTGTTACCTTTCTTTATCAGTTTCTTTTGCTGATATACAAAGCCAAAGGTTTCAGGAGAACAAGTTCAATGGCTTTACAAACTGGTTTTGTGAGAGGAAGTTCGGACAATCTACCGAAAGTGGTGGAGTTCTTTAGAGAAGATGTTCGGTTAGTGCAAGTGAAATCAGAGGAGTAAAGCAAGCAAGGTAAGCATTTAGATGAATTCGTTTATAATTGAAATTTTATGCAAGTAAATATTTTTATGACGTGCCTTAATTTATATAGTGTGCTTATCGCAAAAGTGGCAAGGTTACAGCGTAAATTATAAGTGAAACAAATCTTTTGCTAAAAAATACGAGTGAAACAACGAATCAGAAATAATATTTTAAGTATGTATTTGTGCCTATATACTTTACATAAGTTTAGTTTTGTCGTTAATGCACCAGAACTTGGACGTATTTTGAAATTTAGTTGTAATAGTGTTACTTTCGTTAATTAATGATGATGATATGTTCTATATGTTATCTTACTTTTACTGGTTTAGAAAAACGATTAACAACAACGCTGAGAAGGTCATGTTTTCCTGCGGCATTCAATGAACTGTCACTTTTACTGGATATGAGGACAAACTTTGAAATCTGTTATGCCATTTCAGCGCTTCACGTGAGCAGTATGGAGATGCAGCTATTCGTTATGTCCAGCTCAAAAGGGAGCGATCTACGAGCGTGCTCAAGTGTGCCCTGAGCACAGGGTCAGAGGGAAAGCATATGATGTTACTTTAATTGTTGAGGAAAGTAAGGAAAAAGTCGCATCTCTTCAATGCCATGATTGTGCTAGTTCTGAAGGTAAGCAAATTCAATCGTGGAATACTTATTGTAAGACTATCACCACCGGCGTATCACAAGGTTAAAAGTAGTCTATCGTTGAGCATTTGTTCATCATATTTAACATCTTTTCAATATTTACTAATTTGCGTAGACTACAACGAACAAGAGAGCCGTAACAGGTACGACAATTTTTCTTTTTCTGAGAAATAAGTCGGTACTGTTATGTCTCTACGTAGAAACTGATAGCACACACCAAATGTAATTAAAATGAATTTTTACTGAGTTGAATGCAAACGATTTCTTCTAAGTCTATCAGCTCATTTCCTTATGCTTAAATCATTGTATGATACTGGATATTGATACACGGTTATCGTACATCCAAATCAACTGTAATCATCTTCCAACACTGCCATCAAGTGAGTGGTGTAAGGAAATTTTGCGATATGTGCTGTCTTTTAGGGCGTTTCTTTAGGTCAGATATTTTGATGTTGACATTGTGAAGCATCACCATTTATATCTTTAGTGCCTGAGGACATGGTGGCTGAGTTATCCTTTGAAATATCAGCACTGAAAAACTTGACTTGGTGGAAAACCTGAGATTACTTTACATATACCATATGCTGGGACAGCACCAAATTCTTAAAAATGTGCTTCAATAAAAATCAACAATACTATTTTAAAACTCCTTTAATGTATCTTTTTCATTCAAAGTAAGTTGTCAGGTAACTAGCGAATTCAAGTTAATTTTGATTGTTAACCTACAAGGTTATTATGTCTGAATAGCTGCTTTATTCTTTCTCTAAATATAATCAGCATGGCCAAATAATGCTTGCATGCATCTAGATGACCAGGTGATTTTCAGTAACTTAAAAGCAAATATTTGAAATTCTTAAAATGGCAAAATAACTGTGGAAATACTTTGTTTTAATGCTTGCAGTGCATATTCTTAGAGTTATAATTCAATAGGCACTATTCTCAAAATCCAACTAGTCCATGCGATCCATTTTCAGACTACATCAATTGTGGTCTAAAGATATTTCTCGTATGACTTAAAGGAGAATTTTATACCTAGTGTGTATACAAAAATCGAGAACCCATTACTTCAAAAAGCAAATGTATACAAGGAGAAAATAAGAAACTCAGGGTAGTTTTTATTTGATCTTTGTGTTTCCAAACTTAATGTAAATAAAAAGCTTCATGAATATCTTGGAATTGTTTACAATTAGGTACTCATGTAGTAGTAGTAGGTTTAAGGATGTAGGGTGCGTCGACGGCATTTTGCACCACTACACAGTCTTCGTATTAAAAGTAATAAATATTAGTCACATGGGTCACAAAAAAAATATAATGTGATTACAAATAAAAATAAAAACTTATATTTCTTGGAATAGTCCTGTCCCTTTCAGAAATAAAATGACTCGGCTTAAAGCATTAGGGTCGTCTCCTAGGACGGATTTTAGGTCTCCCCCTAAATGAGCGTTTCTACATAACTGTCATACTGGGGTTCAAAAAATAAATTTGAGATAAATGGACCGTTCAAAATCCTTATTTAGAGTTGATACTCCAAAGTTTTATGTTCCGTACTTGTTTCTTCCAATATTCTAACCATTATTTACGAAAACGCTGTGGAAGTGAGCTCTCGTTTCATATGTGCAAATGATGCCGTTCACAGAGCCATTCTACTACAGCAGATTTCGCTAATAAGATACGATTTTTATATGATAATTTCCAGTAAACCATCCTCCCCAATCATGACTGTGACTTATTAATCCATTGCATCGATAATTGTAAGTCTCATGTTCACGCAGAGGAATGTAACGCAACAGTGGGTCGTTTTGGTGTCAGTCAGTGACGAGTGACATACATTTTTTTCCGTTCACAGCAATCGAGGGATGCGATAGAAGAATCGTTCCGTATCCAAATCAAGACCATCCCCAGGATGAAAGATCGGGAAAAAAAAATCCCCAGTAATCACCGTTTTAACTTTTCGTAACGCTGTAAGTTTCAAATTTCGGTGCGTGCGCGTCACTGCCCCCGAATGGTACACTAAATTCCTTGAATAATATGTTCCTCAAGTAATAATGTTATATCAGTTTTATTCTCCTTGCTAAATTATTTGTTTACACAGCGGAGCATTGTATTTTGTTTGCCCATTGTTGGCTTCGGCTTCCCGCGTACCACCACCACCTTCATTGTCGTAGGAACTCATGTAGTGTTAGAACGTCGCGTCGGTACGATTGTTGTGAAAACGGGACGTAGGAGTGGAATGATTGTTTATATCTAAAATCGTGACACGTGGCATACGTCAGGGTGGGTCAAGATGGCAAAGACGGGAGCAGAGAGTCACCGTGGGTATCGTGTGAGGAAAAAGCAAAGCGGGGAATACGATGAATTAAAAAAGAAGAATAGGGAGCAGCAACTCAGATGGCTCTTCAAGCCAATTTAAAAATAAATACACCCTATGTAACATAACATATCTGTCCGAAATATTCGGAATTTCCATGAAATGGAATTTTTTTCGAATCTTATCATAGCAAGGGTGCTGTCGACGCAGTTGGGGGAGGGCAAAGCCAAAAACATGGCCTGGGTATCTTCAAACTCGGGTGCTGCTGTAATGAGTGCTGCCAGCTTTGTGCAAACGTGTAGTAAAAACAGCATGAGAATAACATTTGCAGAGATCCCTGAAGACGACCTTTCTGCCTCCAAACAAATGCTGGACCAACAGTGGCACGGCATTAAACCCATACGGAACACTCTCTCTGTTCACCATGTGGAGGTAGTAGGTAGAAATATAATTAAAGTGTCTCTTTTGACTGTAGATCACAGTGCTAGGCGTACTCACCACTTTAAGTGAGCCTTCGACTTGAAATCGAAGTAAAATCTCTGTCAATGGATACAAGATGTTTATGTTTCATTTCTATGAGTAGTAGTATTAGTAGTTTAGGGTGCGTCGACGGCATGGTCATTTTGCACCTCAAACTGTCAAAATGATATATATATATACTTTTTATATCCGGAGAAGGCAGGTTGCGTGAAGTAAAATATTCTGCTCATCTATTTTTATTCCGATGTTAAAAATATTGAAAATAGCTAAATGTTTCTTATAATTTATTAAAAAGCACCGTTTCCTTTATAAATAAAATGACGCGGCCAATTGCATCGGGGTCGTCACCTAGAATGGACCCTAGGTCGCCTCCGATGTTCAGTCGGCTACGCACGTCTCGGTATCTGTCACACTCCGTAAGGATATGCCGAATTCCGAGAGAACAGTCACAGTCATCACACCGGGGTGGAATTTTCTCTTCAGTGAAGAGAAAGGAGTGGGTCAGAAGGCTGTGCGCTATCCTCATACGGGTGATGACGACTTCCTCTCGGCGGCTCTTCCTGACGGATGTGGGCCACGCTGACGTTACCGGTTTAACTGTGCGCAGTTTATTATTTGAGATGTTTGTCCACGACTCCCTCCACTGCTGAAGGACTGCACTCTTTAGTGAAACTCGTAGGTCTTAACAAGGTACCAGCGTCGACTCGAGATCTTCAAGATTGAGAGCGTGTTTTGCGGCAGAGTCGGCTTTCTCATTTCCAGCAATTCCCGTGTGTCCAGGGACCCAAAGAAACCAGACGGTGGTTCCCTTCTCGTGAAGGGAAAGCAGAGATGAGTGGATACCCTGGACGATAGGGTGCATAGGAGAGGAGCCAGAAATGGATTTTAGGGCGCTCATTGAGTCTGAGCAAACCATGAAGGAGCCACCATCAACATCTATCCCATCAAGAGCCATTTTAATAGCAAACAGTTCCGCTGTGTAAATACTACACACCGGACTGAGTTTCGCTTTCATGACTCCATGGTGGGATGATACGACCGCACAGGCACAGGCTGTGTCTGACTTCGAACCGTCTGTAAACACGGGTACGAATTCGGGATGGTGGCAAAGAAACATTAAGAATTGTTGCTGGTACTCTTCAGCAGTGGTAAAAGCCTTTTGTCGGTCGTGAAGGAACATTTTTATGTTGGGAGCGGGAGTAAACCATGGCGGGCGATTCGAATGGCGAATGGGGTAGAGTTCAGGTAATAACATACCTCGTTCACGAATAAAATTGAGGAAACGTACACTTACAGGCCGAGTGGCTTTTGTCCTGCGATTAAAAAGTTCTAAAAAACGAGGCTTAAAAACAAGGTTAAAACACGGGTGCGTCCTCATCGTTAGAATTTTGGCAACATAGTTGCACATGAGCAGGATCCTTCGGTGACACAATGGCGGCTCACCTGCAACCACATGGATGCTGACAACAGGACTTGTCCGGAAAGCACCCGTGGTGAGCCGGAGCCCTGCGTTGTGCACGCTGTTCAGGGGTCGTAGGTAAGACTCACGAGTGGATGAGTAAATGAAGGATCCGTAGTCCAACTTTGATCGTACCAATGCGCGGTATAATAAAAGGAGTGTTGTGCGGTCTGCTCCCCACGATACATGGCTCAAAAACTTTAAAACATTTAAGGATCTAAAACAATTGTTTTTTAAAACTTGCATGTGTTCCCGCCAATTGAGGCGGAAATCGAAGGTCATTCCCAAAAAACAGACCGACTGTGCGTAGTCGAGATCTCTGCCACCTAAGCGCAGCGGAAATGGGATATGGACTCCCCTTAGGCGATGAAAGTGGACACACACAGTTTTCCCTGGAGAAAAAACAAAGCCGTTTCTTTGTGTCCACCGGTGTAGACTATTTAGTGTCAGTTGGAGCTTTCTGGAAGCAGTGAGAAGTTGGGATGATCGGCAAAAAATCGCCAAGTCATCGACAAATAATGATCCAATTAACGGGGTTTTTATGCAATCCGCAATATCGTTGATTGCGATGGCAAATAGTGTTACGCTTAGCACAGATCCCTGAGGTACGCCATTATTTTGCCTATAAGGTCCAGTTAGGTGCTGTCCTATTTTTACCCTGAAAATTAGTTCGGATAAAAAATTTCTGATAAAAATTGGCAGACTGCCCCTGAAACCCCACTCGTGCAGCGTGCTTAAAACCTTCCACCGCCAGACTCGATCGTAAGCCTTCTCCAAATCGAAGAAGACCCCGATCACGTGCTGGCGGAGGAGAAAGGCTTCCTGGATGAAATTGTCGATTCGAACTAGGTGGTCCATGGTGGAGCGGCCCCGACGAAATCCGCACTGAATTCTGGAAAGAAGGCCTCGGCGCTCTAACCACCAAACGAGCCGCCGGTTCACCATCCTTTCCATTATTTTGCACAGGCAGCTGGTTCGAGAAATGGGTCGATAACTGTTCGGGTCACCACGATCTTTGCCCTGCTTTAGGATGGGGATTACTGCTGACTCCCGCCATGTTGATGGAAAACCACCTTCAATCCAGAGCTGGTTGAAGGTGTGGAGGACCTCCAACAATGCCTTTTCCGAAATATTACGGAGAAAGGCATTGTGGACCTCGTCAAGACCCGGAGATTTGTTGCCTGAGTCGGCAATGGCAGACTTTAATTCCCACAGGGAAAAAGGAAGGTTATAGTCAGCTACACGTCGCGACTCATAGTAATTGATAGGGATCAATGCGCAGCGCTCTTTTATGTGTAAAAAATTCTTGTCGAATGCGTCGTCGCTGCTAGATCTGGAGATAAAATGGCCAAATGCCTTTCCGATGTCATGTGGTGATGTTAGAACTTCATCACTGACTTTAAGAAAAGAAACACCTAGCTGCTGCTGATTGCCTGATGGACCCCTTACTTTGCGCCATACCTGTGCAATTGGTGTCCTGCAGTTGACACCGGAGACAAATTTCATCCAGGAAGCTCTTTTTGCATCCCTTACGACCTGTCGAGCTTTCGCTCTCAGTCGTCGGAAGGAGGAAAAATTTCTTTCGGTGGGGTATTTATTAAATATTCGCACCGCTTTTTTACGTTGGCGAATAGCTTTCGCACAGTCATCATTCTACCACGGTACCGCAGGCGTCGTAATTATACGGCGAGAGCGTGGTACGCTGCTGTCTGCAGCTTCGATGATACTTGCAGTCAAATTATTAACATTTTCAACACTATCATTGGTTACGTCATATTTGAAATTAAAAGTCTCCTTAAAACGTCCCCAGTTCGCTTTCTGAACAATCCAGTGGCCCGTCCGAATAAAATCTGGATTAAAATGTCGTTTCTTGGTAATAAAAATGGGATAGTGATCGCTCCCACACAAATCGTCATGTACGGATATATTTAGTTTTGTAACTAAAATGCTCGATACAATACATAAATCGATACTCGAAAAGTCGCCAGTAAAACTGTTAAAACGGGTTTTCTCCCCATTGTTTAGTAAAACCAAGTTACTATTACATATAAAATGGGATAAAATCCGTCCCCTACGGTTGGACTGAGCTCGAGCACTTACCCATAGAGGATCGTGAGCGTTAAAATCTCCCATTAAAATGAAAGGCTGAGGTAGCTGGCGGACAAGGGCTTCTAGGTTAAAACGGGTGACCGGCGCATTCTCCGGGAGATGAACGTTACACAACGTGATCCCCTCGGGGGCACGCACGGTCACTGCCACAGCCTGAAAGGGTGTGTTGAGTTGCACTCGGGAGGTGTAAAGGGCCTCCCTAGTAGCAACCGCCACTCCACCCTGGGCTCGTTGGCCACTGGTGTCGTCCAGTCTAAAAACGTTAAAACCATTTAAAATGCCGTTGTCCGTTGTTTTAAAATGAGTCTCCTGCAAACATATGCAAGACGGGTTAAAATTAGTGATGGGCAAAGTCGGTCTTTTGAGAGATTTCGGTCGCGTCGGTCACTTTCGCTTGTGATTCGATCTTCGGTCGTCGATCAGAGAGACCGATTTTCCAGCTAGTGAGCAGTCCAAGTTGCCTACGATCAATGATCTCTCAGGAAAATCGTGATAGATAAAAAGTCTGGTCGTTCGTGAGTTTCATACTGTAAGCATGACCGAGGTGTACAGCTTTGCTCTTGCTAGCACAGAGCAGGCACAGAGTTTCAGTGCAGCTACCTCGTTCAGTGCCGGTTTCTGTGGAGTTGTGGGTAATTCTTTGAAAACAATTGAAGGCACAATTGTGCAATCGTGCGAAGGTTTGTTTTGTTTTTACACAATGCTCTTGGTTTGTGATTTTAAGTATAGTTATACGAAGAATATTAGGAATATCCCACTTGATTACAAAACTATTGAAGAGTGACATTTTATCGACCACAAATTATTAACAACTCATTATAGAAAACAATGATTAATACTAATTTAGTAGCGAAATTTTATTTTGGTATGTAGTTCGAAACGATCAACGTTTTCTTTTGGCTGTAAGAATTTAAAGCAAATTATCCGACTGTAGCACTAAAATTCAATTTTCAATTACAGTCTGTTTCACTTGTTCACGAGACGTAATATTTGTCGAGAATATTGAAACGATGGTTTATCGTGTATTTAAGTGACAATGCAATTATGGAAATTCAGTGATTACAAATGTTATATGTGCTGTGATGTATTGCGTGTGTTCTTGTGGTGATATTTTGATATTTAAAGGTTATTTGTGGTAGTAGTAGTAGTAGGTTTAAGGATGTAGGGTGCGTCGACGGCTAGGTCATTTTGCACCACTACACAGTCTTCGTAGTAAAAGTATTAAATATTAGTCACTTGCACTCATGTCACTTATTTTTTAAAAAAATTATATAATGTGGTTACAAATAAAAAAATAAAAACTTATATTTTTTGGAATAGTCCTGTCCCTTTTATAAATAAAATGACTCGGCTTAAAACATTAGGGTCGTCTCCTAGGATGGATTTTAGGTCTCCCCCTAAATTGAGCCGCCTTCGCGCGTCACGGTATTTGTCACACTCCGTCAGGATGTGCCGAATGTTGAGAGGACAGTCGCAATTATCACACTGCGGTCGTACTTTCTCTTCCGTGAAGAGAAATGCGTGAGTTAGAGGGCAGTGCCCTATCCTCAAACGCGTTATGACGACTTCCTCTCTTCGGCTGTTCCTGACGGAAGAGGGCCACACTGACGTTACCGGCTTGATGTCACGAAGTTTATTATCCTGTGTAGTACGCCATGACTCCTTCCACTGCCCTAGGATTATTTGTTTCAGGGAAGATTTCAGGTCCTCGTGAGGAACCAGCGTCGACTTAGTCTCGGTATCGTTCAGAGCCTCTTTGGCCAAAGCGTCCGCCTTTTCATTTCCGGCTATTCCCGCATGCCCCGGGACCCAAAGGAACCAAACGCGTACTCCCTTCCTGCTGAGAGACAGTAGGGAAGAATGAATGTCCTGAATGATCGGGTGCATGGGCGAAAAGCCGGAGATTGATTGTATTGAGCTGAGGGAGTCGGTGCATATAACGAAGGAGTGACCTTCGTCACATAGGTTTTCAAGTGCCATCTTAATGGCAAATAGTTCTGCTGTGTATACACTACACATCGGATTTAATTTTGCTTTGACTGCTCCTTGGCTAGGCGAGAATGCTGCGCAGGCACAGGCCAACTCTGACTTAGATCCGTCTGTGTACACTGGCACAAAATCGGAGTGATTCCCTTTAAACATTAAAAACTGACGCTGGTATTCCGAGGGAGTGGTGAAGGATTTTTGACGATCACACAAGACCGCTTTAACCACGGGGGTGGGTGTTAACCAGGGAGGGTGGAATGAGTAAGAGACAGGGTACACTTTAGGTACCCTGAAATCACACCCGCGAATTAAATCATTAAAACGTACACAAACAGGCCTAGTGGCCTTCGTCCGTCGGTTAAACATTTCTAAAAAACGAGGTTTAAAAAGTACGTTAAAACAAGGGTGTGCCGTCATGGATAAAACTTTGGAGACATAATTGCACATAAGCGCGTTCCTCCGGTGGCATAGAGGAGGCTCCCCTGCATCAGAATAGATGCTTACGACCGGGCTTGTCCGAAATGCCCCCGTACAGAGTCGTAACCCCGCGTTGTGTACGGGGGGCAGTGCTCGTAGGTACGACTCGCGGGCGGACGCATAAATAAAACAACCGTAGTCTAATTTAGAGCGCACCAGTGTGCGATACAATAAAAGCAAAGTTGTGCGATCTGCTCCCCATGATGTGTGGCTTAGAAACTTTATAATATTCAGAGATTTAATACATTTTGTCTTTAAAATATTGATATGTTCTCGCCAATTGAGCCTGTGGTCGAGTGTCATACCAAGAAAGCGGGCTGACTGGACAAAAGGGAGAATTCTTCCCCCGAGGTGTAATGTGGGCTGCATTTGGAGTCTTGTTTTCCTGTGGAAATGGACACATCTGGTCTTCTCATGGGAGAACCGAAAGCCGTTCCTTTGGGTCCACTGGGTCAATTTGTTCAATGTCATCTGAACCACTCTGGATGCAGTTGCCACCTTGGATGATCTGCAGAAAATTGCCAGGTCATCCACGAAAAGTGTGCCTATCACCGGAGCCATGATACAATTCACGACGTCATTTATCGCAATGGCGAAAAGCGTCACGCTCAAGACGGAGCCCTGGGGAACTCCGTTGTCAAGACGGTAAAAATCAGATAAAAACTGCCCTATTCTAATTTTAAAAACTCGTTGCGTTAAAAAATTTTGAATAAAATTCGGCAGATTGCCTCTAAAACCCCACTCGTGCAAAGTCTTTAAAATCTTCCGCCGCCAGACCCGGTCGTAAGCCAACTCCAAATCGAAGAAGACACCGATCACGTGTTGGCGGAGGAGAAAGCCTTCTTGGATGAAATTGTCGATCCTCACTAAATGGTCCATGGTGGAACGACCGCGTCTAAATCCACATTGGATGTTGGAGAGAATGTTTCGGCGCTCTAACCACCAAACGAGCCGCCGGTTCACCATTCTCTCCATTAACTTGCACAGGCAACTGGTGAGAGATATTGGCCGGTAAGAATTCGGATCAGCTCTATCTTTCCCATGTTTGGGAATGGGGACAATGACAGACTCCCGCCAGGACGAAGGAAAGTGACCTTCAGCCCACAGCTGATTATACGTCTGCAGGACTTCCTGCAGCGCTGTCTCCGGAAGGTTGCGGAGAAAAGCATTGTGGACCCCGTCTGGTCCTGGAGAGGTGTCGTGGGAGTCATCGATGGCAGATTTCAGCTCCCACAAGGAAAAGGGGAGGTTGTAATCTGCCATTGTACGCGTCTCCTTGAAGCTTATAGGAATTTTCTCGAGACGTTGCTTCAACGTTCGGAAGGCAGGATCCAGATTTTCATCGCTGCTCACCTTGGCGATTGACTGGCCGATTATCTCGCCAATGGCAGCTGGAGAAGTAACCACTTTTCCTCTGACTTTTAAGAAGGAGACGCCGAGCTGCTGATTGTTTCCAGAAATGCTCTTCACCTTACGCCACACCTGTGCAAGGGGTGTGCTGATATTGACACCAGAGACAAAATTCATCCAAGAGGCCCTCTTTGCCTCCTTTACGACCTGACGGGCTTTAGCTCTCAGACGCCGAAAAGAGGACAGATTGTTTTCAGTGGGATATTTGTTAAAAATTTGCAACGCCTTCTTGCGTTTCCGAATGGCTTTGGCACATTCATCATTCCACCAAGGCACAGCAGCTCTCGACACGATGCGCCGAGACCGCGGTACGCTCATGTCGGCGGCGGTGATGATGCTGTTAGTCAATAATTGTACATTAAAAGCGCTATCGCGATTTTTATCGCACGTATAATTAAAATTGCTTTGAAAATAAAACCAATCGGCTTTCTGCACAATCCAGTTGCCCGGACGAATTAAATCAGAGTTAAAACGCCGCTCCTTAAAAATTAAAAAAGGGAAGTGATCGCTCCCACAAAGATCTTCGTGCACAGACAAAGACACCTTATTTGTTAAACTGCTCGATAAAATGCATAAATCAATGGAGGAGAAATCACCATTGAAAGAGTTAAAACGGGACTTCTCCCCGTTGTTCAGTAAAACTAGGTTAAAATCTAAAATAAAACTTGATAAAATGCGTCCCCTGCGGTTACACTGTCCCGCAGTGCTTCCCCAGAGAGTATCATGAGCGTTAAAATCTCCGAGTAAGATAAAAGGCCGAGGCAGCTGGTGGACAAGGGATTCTAAATTAAAACGGGTGACCGGCGCACCCTCCGGCAGATAAACGTTGCATAACTTAATCGCCTCCGGTGCGTGCACCGTCACCGCCACCGCTTGAAACGGTGTGTTGAGTTGCACTCGGGAGGTGTAAAGGGCCTCCCGAGTAGCAACCGCCACTCCACCCTGGGCTCGTTGGCCACTGGTGTCGTCCAGTCTAAAAAGGTTAAAACCATTTAAAATGCCTTTGTCCGTTGTTTTAAACTGAGTTTCCTGCAAGCATATGCAGGACGGGTTAAAATCACGAATTAAAACACTCAGCTCCTCCTTACGCCGATAAAAACCATTGCAGTTCCACTGCAAAGTAAAAGCCATTAGTAATATAAAAATTTAAAAATAAATAAATAAATTAAATAATTCAATTTAAAAGTAAAACACAGTTGGAGGATCAACGCTTGATGCGATTTCTCCTCCTACCTTTGGTTCTAGCCCGGAGGATCTCTGTCTCCGAGAGACATTCGTCCTCTTCCATTGACTCCGGGTGGTTGAGTCGGGCTAAACCAGATGGTCCGGGAGATACTGAATTGCCACGCTTATTTTGCGTGGCCCCGGCGGTGGTTATAGTGGGGTTCTTCCTAGGAGAACCCGGAACGGTGGCTTGTGTTTTGTTTGCCGGATTTGTGGCCTTAGCCGGCATGGCCGATTTCTGTACAGAGACTTCAGTTTTTTGGCTCACATTATCTTCTGTCTGGGTCGAGATGGTGACCTTGGCAATAGGTTGGGAAGCGACACGGGCGAACGACTTGGAGAAAGTAGGAGCAACTTGTGCTCTGTACTTTTTCCGAGCCTCGAAGTACGGGATTTTTTCAACCGTCTTGATTTCCATTACTTTTCGCTCCTCGATCATCTTTGGACAATCACGTGAGTACACCGGATGTGCACCCTCGCAATTGACGCAAAGTGGATCACCCTTGCATTCCGCACCCTCATGCTTTTCCTGGCTGCAGCGGGGGCAGGTGGCCTTGCCCTCGCACCGTGTGGCCATGTGGCCAAATCGCTGGCACTGAAAACATCGCATGGGTGCCGGTATGAATGGCCTCACTGGTACCGATTCATAGCCGACAAACACCTTGTCGGGGAGCTGGTCACGCGCGAAGGTGAGTACAACAGATGTCGTGTTTACTCTTTCTCCGTTGCGCTTTGTTGTGAGTCGACGAGCATCGGTGACCCCCTGAGAGGCCATCTCCTGCTTGATCTCGTCGATCTCAACATATAAAAGGTCGTAATGACTAATCACTCCCCGACAGGTGTTCAAGGTGCGGTGCAACTCGACCTTGACGGGAATGTCATGTAGCTTTTCCATCTTTAATAATTTCTCACTTTGCGCTACTGTTGCCGTTTCGATGAGCAGTGTGCCATCGCGAAGTTTTTTGGCTGATTTTAATTCCCCAGAAACGGAACCAGACAATACTCTTCGTATAAGGAAGGGAGACACCTTTTTCAGGCTCTCACCTTCCTTTTGACACCTCATCACTAAATAGCGCTGACTAGCGCCGGGAACATTAACTCCCCCGCCCGTATCCGGGCGGGATCTTTTCGGAGGTGGAAGAATTGTTTCCGCCATTCCAAATGAATCTTCGTCCCCCGGGCTCCCCACCCACCATGGAGCCACACATTCGGGACGCCGCACCGCAAACCGGTGCGGTCGCCAGGGCTACCCGAGGGGATATAGCACCCTAGAGGTGGTTGCCTGTTTCGGGTTGGATCTTCGATGCACGAGCCCACCAAACCCGTACATCTCCGACCGCCCTACGCAGACCCCCACCTCCCTGGCACTCGCCACCGTTGAACTGAACGCCACGGAAGCCGATTGACCGGGAGTGGCTAGCTCCCGGCCGCCCGTTTACACAGAATCCGGGGCCAAAGAGGGGTATTGGCGCCAGGTCCATACCGGGCATCCGACACCCGGCTGGGAACCACGGACCTCACCCTCCAGGATCCCCTTCTCCTCCTTACGGGTCTCCGCACACGGCAAACATGCGGGTGGATCGCAGGCCAGGTGGTATGGCCGCACACAGACAGTTGACCCACAAGACTGTCCGGGCTCAACCCTTGCTGGCTCTGGGTTTGTTTTCGGGGTTTTCTCCCCGCCCTTTTAGTCGCCTCTTACGACAAGCAGGGATACTGCGGGAGTATTCTCGATCCCCCTACCCGCAGGGGGGGTTATTTGTGTTAGGTAGACTTACGCTCCTAATGGATGTGTTATGACAGGAAATACACCATGGAGGTTATAAAAGTTTCTGTGCTTCTGAAATGGCATAATATTGCGTTGTGTTTCTGGACGTGAGTTACACGAAGAAAGTGTATGTTCAACTTATGCTAAAGTTATAGTTTATGTCGTAAATTTACCAAGAGTTAGTGCTTCAAAAATAGCCTATATAGTGAAGTTAATGGTGGGTTTTTGTTTGTTTACGTCGTAGATTTTTAAGTTACAGTACCCCCTGAAATAATCTCATAGTTTGCTGCTGTGTTTGTCTAAGAGTGAATTGCATTTAAAAAAGCGAACGTTCAACTTTGGTAAAGGTTTGTTTACATCGTACTATATATCTATAATTTAGTTACTGTGCTTCTGAAATACTGTCTCGTGATCGTCGAGTGCTTACAATATTAATAAATGCCAAAATCGAAGATTTGTTCATAGGTTAACGTAATATTCGTCGTTTATTGTTTACATCGTAAATATAAAGCATAAATTCAGAGTATTAGTGCAAATACAGGAGTCCAAGACATTTGCTGTGTATATACATATCTGTGATTCTAATAATAACAATCAGTCCTACGATGAATACTTTTTTGTGAAGTTGCTTCTGTCGTGATGTTGTTTTCTTCTCGTGAAACACTTCTTGTGCCTAAGTGAACTGAATAGGACTTCACGTTTACTATTCTCAATATTTGTTGAAATATATGAATTTTTTCAGCCACTTGAGTGATTTATATCTAATGTAAAACGCTCCTTACAAAACATGCTTCGTTTGTTGCCATCGATTAAAATCGTTGGGGTTTCACCATGCACTTCGTCACTTAGATAACTAATCAAACTAGTCAATTATATTGATGTTCAGTGAATATGTTTTTCGCAATGCCACATAGATTCTAAATGTTTAAAAATCATATTATTAAATGATGGTTTGTATATGTACCTGCGTACCTTTCAATAAAATGTACATTCAGTAAAAATGCACTTTGTTATAGTATTGAATCTTTAGTGCTATATTAATTCCCCCTCACAAAATGCTTTTGCCCGTACATTGGAGATGTTAATTGGTTACGAAAACGATTTGATTATTATAGTTATGTCTTACAGGGTATTCAACAGTTATACATATCAAATTCTTATCAGTAAGTGTTAACATATATTGCTTCTAAGCTACCAATGCCTAATACACACAAAATATTTGTTATTATGATGTGTATGAGTAGGGATTTAAAAACTGATTGCAGGATGTGATGAATCTTCTTAAATTGTTTGGCACTGACAGTGCTAATTTTAAACCCACTACATTCGTTCTTCCTCTAGATGATATTGCTGCTATCATTAAGAAACACCAATGCAATGCAATAAAATATGTAAGCGTCAGTGAGTTTCTCTGCTATCTGATTGCTACTCTAGTTGCCATTTACTAGACTATATCATGTAACAGGTAGGGAATACTATATCTAGGCAAAATTATAACTAGTTTACTCTGTAGATTTTATGAAATGCATGGGACAATCAGGTTATAAGAATGTTTACTAAATATCTGACCTCAATATATATGTTTATTATCTTTGCAAGGAATAGCCTCTGATCAATTATTAATTTACACAATGGTTTAGTGCTTATCAATGGTTATAGCCATCAATAACTTCAGACCAATATCCACTCTGCCAGTTCTCTCTATATTATAGAACTGTAATCAGAAAACAGTAGTGTTTACATATCATATGAGTGATAACAGTTGTATGTCATACCTAGTTTTGATTCAAAGAAGAAAAATCAGCTGTGCATACTGTGACAAATGTTTATTTCCCCCATGCAATCATTGAATTTGCTAGAAAAATATACATACCATCTTGGATTATTAAGAGTAAAGATTCTTAGTGTATTTCATGTTGATTTTTGCTTGATATACTTACTGGATACTTATGGGAACTAAAGCTAATATCTTTTTATTAATTTTCTTTTGACATTTTGAAAATATCTCTTCCTTCATGCTACCGTAATGGACTTTATGAAAGGATTATTCTCTGTGGGTTTGGCAATGTTTAAATAATAGATTAGAGTTGAGTATTGGAACAGGATTGTGATTGAGGAGTGAATAGCGTAAGAGGAAGATGGAAAAAATTTTGGGTTCATGATGTGGTGGAAGAGACATTAAAGGAGGAAGATTAGGAGTCTTAAGAATAGGAGAGAGTGTGAATGAAGTAATGTATGAATGCAATAGAGGCAAAGGATATATGCCAATATAGGGTATAATGGAGTAAATTATTAGAAGAGAGCCAGTTTCCAAATCCAAACAGACATCACTAGCAGCAGAGAGCAAACAATATCATGTGATAAGTTGTGTGCCTCAAGTTATCCAGGTACTCAATTACTTAGCAGTCAACTTAAGTGTACAGATGTCGTTCCTGTGTGACTTAAAGTCAACTTGATCAGAATAAAATTATTTTTTATGCTCTAATTTAAATTAAATGTCTGTCATAATTTAAGTCAAGTATGCACTCATAGTTTTGGTAACACCCTTTTATAAATTGAAGAAGTTAATGGAGAAGAGGGTCATGGATGGATAATAAAGCAATGGTAGGTCATCAATGATTTTTCACTTATAACAAAATTTGAGTGTAAAATGGATTTGGTCTATAATGCTTCATGCTTAATGAATGCTGTTACATATTATTAATATTATTTATTTCACTGATATGAGGAACCTAAGAAGCTTTCTCGGGTTTCCAACAGGGTGATGGTCTCCATGTAGGCTGACGTTTCGATGTCTGACTCAGTCATTGTCATCAGGGGTGATGAAAACTAAGGGTTGTGCAACCATTCATAGATCCATTTATTTTTAATAATCAATAAGTGAAATAAATGTTGGTGTAGGTTTTTTACAATTACTACTTGGCTTATTTTGAATATGTTCCTTGAAACCCCAATGTGATTAAGTCTTAAGTCGACTCCTATTGTCATGATCTTTGGTAAATTTATGAATATTAATCAACTGTTATCAAAGGACATGCTATGGTGTATTGTTTACCTGTAGTAGAAATTAACAAGGGTAATTATAGCTGTTAGGCTCACACATGCCAGATTGGACGAAGAGCAGGAACGAAGTGAACATAGTCCACTCAGCATCTGTGGATATTTTTCCTCATGGTAAGTGGCTTGCCAGCTCACTCCAGAGTATAGATTGAGAATGGTCATTGAGTAGAAACCATTAGAGGCTTAAGACAAATAGCAAAAAACAAATAGTGGAATGAAGTTGTAACTGGGGCAGAATTTTAGTGGAACGAGGTGTCCTACTCAAGATATTAAATGTCTTGTATCAGCAATATTCAAGAATTATGGGGGATATGTAATGCCTCAAGTCCTGATATAGGAAGCAAACAAAAGGTTGGTTTGGAAGGTTTTATAAAGGGTTGTGGACTTCGGTGGATCTAAACCATTGGCTAATGCTGAGAGGGTGAGATTAGACTAAAGTTATATGAGGAGTGGCTCTCGAGAAGGATAATGAAAGTATGATAGAAGAGAAGTTAAGAGATACTTGACTAGGCATTGAAGTTACATATAACAGTGAAGGAAATTTAGGAGTCCACTTTATGTCAGATAGTAGGTAATTAAGAGGAAATGAGGTCCTGAAAGGCACTTTTGAAGGGAAAGGTTTGCTTCGTTGGGAGAGGTAGGAAAAATATAGGCAATTGAAATGAATGGATGTGATGCGCAGAACTAAATTGAAACATTTTAAGGAAAGAAATTTTTGAAGCAGGAAGGGTGGAGTGGTAACTTACCACTGAAATATATATATGTCTGTTAAGCTATCTGTGTACCATTATAATGGTGGTAAAATGTCATGGTCAGGAAAATATAAGAATTAAAGTGAATGTGGAATGATAACTGCATGTGGAATGAATAGACGTTGATAACAGTCCAATGCTATAATTGCATTACTCCACCAATGTTTAAGATAGGCATCAGTTTTTAAACTAAAATAAGATTTTCTTTGTCACTATAAGTTTCTGATTATCCTCATGAATGTTCTGCTAACTTCCTGCAGGTTCCTTCTAAATTTTCCTGCTAAATATTTACCAGGGATTTTGGATGTACAATGAGTAATTAGTACTATCAGAAATTTTAATTTTTCCTTTCCAAGGAATTAAATTTTAAATGAATATGGTCTAAGCTCCTGTGTACAAGCCATGTTCGAATACACACTTTGATGGATACGATGATTACAAATTTCCAGCACTATTTTACCGTATATGATGCTCTATTGCACGCAGAAATACAGTCTTTATTTATTTAATTGCTCACATACAGCATTTCTGCCAATTTAAAGTGACACAGTATCGGTGGTATGAAGTCATATATTGCCTTAATAAACATGTTAGTACATTTTGATTGAAATAACTCCTTGCCCATTTCAATGGGATGCCTAAGGCTGATGTAATGGCCCACTCATGTAATTCATTTTTGCTTACAACCAATTACAGTATTACGATATTTACATTGTACCGTTTATTGAAGCTACACTCAGTGCAAATGCAAATGAAATTCCGGAAACTCATACTGATATTTACTGATCAAGCCTATGTACATTTTTTTAACTTACTATTCACTAAAAAAGTATAATGATGAAAGTATGAATCAAATTACCTGTGGGTAATCATAATTTGCAGTTATCATGTCTCGAACGGTGTTTGGATCTAACCTATATTAACTGGAATCACGCTATTATTCCCTGAATCAAGTTCTTCAAAAACCATTCCTCTAAATGAAAAGGAGAGTTATTGGCACATACGAAATTTTATTCTCCGAAAAAAGGATTCGCTGATGAGATTGCAGTTAAAAATATTTGAAATAACACCAAAAGCAAACTGCATTCCAAAAACAAACAATTCTGGATGAATTCACCGGTGATTTTAACACGCCGGTACTTCGGAAGACATATGGGAAGAAAATTCAGACGAAGGGAAAGCCAACGGACATCCAATGAAGCACTGGAAACATTCTTGATTGACAGCAACACCATCAAAGTCTAGAAAAAGTGATTGAAGAGAGAGGAGCGGAGTTGAATTTTTAAAATGCATTGGCATTATGAATCACAGTTGTTTATATAAACGGCCGGTATATATATAATACAGCGGCATGGGTATCAGGTTTGATTTCTAAGCGATCACGTCATAGACTCAGATATTTAATTATCACACAATCTACGACTCGTCGCGGCAAAGGAAAACAATTCATAGGGATATAGTATTGTACTATACTACTTACAAGTGACGATTAACCCATTGCACGTAATAAATAACGGCACTACATAGCCAACGAAGTAACAAATAATGCATTACTTGGCGAATTAACAAACGGATAAGTACCTGGATCATGTTTAATTTCCATTGCATTCCTTTTGAATCTTAACCCAGCTGTCTCTTTGCCGACAGTGTAACGGATTCGGTCTTCATCTTCTCGTTTCTCATTTCGGTCATAATGATGTTATTATTCTACTAAAAAGCGAGCCAGCAAAACTGGTAAAACTCTCTCGAGGCAAGATATTTATGTCGTGATGTAAATTGTTTACTGTTATTACGCTGCGTCTTTGTTAGCGCAACCGAGCGGAGCATTGAATAACTGCCTACATCTCACGAAAGAGCGAGTAACTCTGGAATCTCTCGTTATAAAACTCACTCAAGATTTTTTTGGTCGGTCTCAAGTCTCGTGATCGATATTTGATGTCATGCAATCATTCCTGTCGCGATCGGTGAAGATGAACGCCTCGGTCATTGGAGAGAAGTCGTTCATCGATCTTTCTTTTAAGAGAACTTGCTCTCGGAATTCGATCTCTCACGACCGACCCATCACTAGTTAAAATCACGAATTAAAACAATCAGCTCCTCCTTACGCCGATAAAAACCATTGCAGTTCCACCGCAAAATAAAAGCCATTAGTAATCTAGAAATTTAAAAATAAATAAATAAATTAAATAATTAAATTTAAAATGTAAAACACAGTTGGGAGGATCAACGCTTGATGCGATTTCTCCTCCTACCTTTGGTTCTAGCCCGGAGAATCTCTGTCTCCGAGAGACATTCGTCCTCATCCATTGACTCCGGGTGGTTGAGTCGGGCTAAACCAGATGGTCCGGGAGATACTGAGTTGCCACGCTTCTTTTGCGTGGCCCCGGCGGTGGTTATAGTGGGGTTCTTCCTAGGAGAACCCGGACAGGTGGCTTGTGTTTTATTTGCCGAGTTTGAGGCCTTAGCCGGCATGGCCGATTTCTGTACAGAGACTTTAGTATTTTGGCTCACATTATCTTCTGTCTGAGTCGAGATGGTGACCTTGGCAATAGGTTGGGAAGCGACACGGGCGAACGACTTGGAGAAAGTAGGAGCCACTTGTGCTCTGTACTTTTTCAGAGCCTCGAAGTACGGGATTTTTTCAACCGTCTTAATCTCCATTACTTTTCGCTCCTCGATCATCTTTGGGCAATCACGTGAGTACACCGGATGTGCACCCTCGCAATTGACACAAAGTGGGTCACCCTTGCATTCCGCACCCTCATGCTTTTCCAGGCTGCAGCGGGGGCAGGTGGCCTTGCCCTCGCACCGTGTGGCCATGTGGCCTAATCGCTGGCACTGGAAACATCGCATGGGTGCCGGTATGAATGGCCGCACTGGCACCGATTCATAACCGACAAACACCTTGTCGGGGAGATGGTCGAGCGTGAACGTGAGAACAACTGACGTTGTGTTTACCCTTTCTCCGTTGCGCTTTGTAGTGAGTCGACGAGCATCGGTGACCCCCTTAAGAGGCCATCTGCTGCTTGATCTCGTCGATCTCCACGTACAAAAGGTCGTAGTGACTAATCACTCCCCGACAGGTGTTCAAGGTGCGGTGCACCTCGACTTTCACAGGAATTTCGCCAAGCTTTTCCAGAAGTAATAGCTTCTCGCTTTGAGCCCTCGTAGCCGTTTCGATGAGCAGTGTGCCATCGCGAAGTTTCTTTGCAGATTTAAGTTCACCAGGAACTGAAGCAGACAGTAACTTACGAATGAGGAAGGGAGACACCTTTTTCAGGCTCTCCCCTTCCTTCTGGCACCTCAACACTAAGTAGCGCAGACTAGCGCCCAGAACATTAACTCCCCCGCCCGTATCCGGGCGGGATCTTTTTGGAGGTGGAAGAATTGTTTCCGCCATTCCAAATTATTCTTCGTCCCCCGGGCTCCCCACCCACAATGGAGCCACACACTCGGGACGCCGCTCCGCAAACCGGTGCAGTCGCCAGGGCTACCCGAGGGGATATAGCACCCTAGAGGTGGTTGTCTGTTTCGGGTTGGGTCTTCGAAGCACGGGCCCACCAAACCCGTACATCTCCGACCGCTCTACGCAGACCACCACCTCCCTGGCACTCGCCACCGTTGAACTGAACGCCACGGAAGCCGATTGACCGGGAGTAGCTAGCTCCCGGCCGCCCGTTTACACAGAATCCGGGGCCAAAGAGGGGTATTGGCGCCAGGTCCATACCGGGCATCCGACAGCCGGCTGGGAACCATGGACCTCACCCTCCAGGATCCCCTTCTCCACCTTACGGGTCTCCGCACACGGCAAACATGCGGGTGGATCGCAGGCCAGGTGGTATGGCCGCACACAGACAGTTGACCCACAAGACTGTCCGGGCTCAACCCTTGCTGGCTTTGGGTTTGTTTTCGGGGTTTTCTCCCCGCCCTTTTAGTCGCCTCTTACGACAAGCAGGGATACTGCGGGAGTATTCTCAATCCCCCTACCCGCAGATGGGTTAATTTCTATGACTTATGTGTGCAATATATTTATATTTTGTAATGTCAATTCCATGGAAAATAAAAGTTTACAAGCATCAAATCACATGCGTCAGTCAGTGACAATTTCCGTCAGTCAGTAACACTCCGTTTTTATGACCAAAGAGAGGAAACCATTACTTTTGCAAATTCAAGGTTTCGCACACGTTCGGGCAATGCCTAGAACTATTTTACGTATATCATGGCTATTCTAAATTTTGCATAATTTCAGAGCAATCCTCAGAAAGGTGACAATGTCACAAAACAGTTTCATTTTTGTCAGTCAGTAACGACAACTTTGAAGTTAAAAACCTCCAGTTCTACTGGGTTCACATGGTAGTACCAAAGCCAGTGTATGCTTTCACTAACTTACTTTAGGATGAAACCACCAGAAAGTTCCCGCATTGATTTCTATGAAGTCAGAGGGGAAAAAATGAGCAAAAACCGGGTATAACGGTCAGTCAGAGACGCGTAGAAACGCTCAAATTGAGCCGCCTTCGCGCGTCACGGTACTTGTCACACTCCGTCAGGATGTGCCGAATGTTGAGAGGACAGTCGCAATTATCACACTGCGGTCGTACTTTCTCTTCCGTGAAGAGAAATGCGTGAGTTAGAGGGCAGTGCCCTATCCTCAAACGTGTGATGACGACTTCCTCTCTTCGGCTGTTCCTGACGGAAGAGGGCCACACTGACGTTACCGGCTTGATGTCACGAAGTTTATTATCCTGTGTAGTACGCCAAGACTCCTTCCACTGCCCTAGGATAATTTGTTTCAGGGAAGATTTTAGGTCCTCGTGAGGTACCAGCGTCGACTTAAGTCTCGTTCAGAGCCTCTTTGGCCAAAGCGTCCGCCTTTTCATTTCCGGCTATTCCCGCATGCCCCGGGACCCAAAGGAACCAAACGCGTACTCCCTTTCTGCTGAGAGACAGTAGGGAAGAATGAATGTCCTGAATGATCGGGTGCATGGGCGAAAAGCCGGAGATTGATTGTATTGAGCTGAGGGAGTCGGTGCATATAAAGAAGGAGTGACCTTCGTCACATAGGTTTTCAAGTGCCATCTTAATGGCAAATAGTTCCGCTGTGTATACACTACACATCGGATTTCATTTTGCTTTGACTGCTCCTTGGTTAGGCGATAACGCTGCGCAGGCACAGGCCAACTCTGACTTAGATCCGTCTGTGTACACTGGCACAAAATCGGAGTGATTCCCTTTAAACATTAAAAACTGACGCTGGTATTCCGAGGGAGTGGTGAAGGATTTTTGTCGATCACACAAGACCGCTTTAACCACGGGGGTGGGTGTTAACCAGGGAGGGTGTGATGAGTAAGAGACAGGGTACACTTTAGGTACCCTGAAATCACACCCGCGAATGAAATCATTAAAACGTACATCAAACAGGCGTAGTGGCCTTCGTACGTCGGTTAAAAATTTCTAAAAAACGAGGTTTAAAAAGTACGTTAAAACAAGGGTGTTCCGTCTTGGATAAAACTTTGGAGACATAATTGCACATAAGCGCGTTCCTCCGGTGGCATAGAGGAGGCTCCCCTGCATCAGAATAGATGCTTACGACCGGCCTTGTCCGAAATGCCCTCGTACAGAGTCGTAACCCCGCGTTGTGTACGGGGGGCAATGCTCGTATGTACGACTCGCGGGCGGACGCATAAATAAAACAACCGTAGTCTAATTTAGAGCGCACCAGTGTGCGATACAATAAAAGCAAAGTTGTGCGATCTGCTCCCCATGATGTGTGGCTTAGAAACTTTAAAATATTTAGAGATTTAATACATTTTGTCTTTAAAATATTGATATGTTCTCGCCAATTGAGCCTGTGGTCGAGTGTCATACCAAGAAAGCGGGCTGACTGGACAAAAGGGAGATTTCTTCCCCCAAGGTGTAATGTGGGGGTCATTTGGATTCTTATTTTCCTGTGGAAATGGACACATCTGATCTTCTCATGGGAGAACCGAAAGCCGTTCCTTTGGGTCCACTGGTTCAATTTGTTCAATGTAATCTGAACCATTCTGGATGTAGTTGCCACCTTGGATGATCTGCAGAAAATTGCCAGGTCATCCACGAACAGTGTGCCTATCACCGGAGCCATGTTACAATTCACGACGTCATTTATCGCAATGGCGAAAAGCGTCACGCTCAAGACGGAGCCCTGGGGAACTCCGTTGTCAAGACGGTAAAAATCAGATAAAAACTGCCCTATTCTAATTTAAAAAACTCGATGCGTTAAAATTTTTTGAATATAATTCGGCAGATTGCCTCTAAAACCCCACTCGTGCAAAGTCTTTAAAATCTTCCGCCGCCAGACCCGGTCGTCAGCCTTCTCCAAATCGAAGAAGACACCGATCACGTGTTGGCGGAGAAGAAAGCCTTCTTGGATGAAATTGTCGATCCTCACTAAATGGTCCATGGTGGAACGACCGCGTCTAAATCCACATTGGATGTTGGAGAGAATGTTTCGGCGCTCTAACCACCAAACGAGCCGCCGGTTCACCATTCTCTCCATTAACTTGCACAGGCAACTGGTGAGAGATATTGGCCGGTAAGAATTCGGATCAGCTCTATCTTTTCCATGTTTGGGAATGGGGACAATGACAGACTCCCGCCAGGACGAAGGAAAGTGACCTTCAGCCCACAGCTGATTATACGTCTGCAGGACTTCCTGCAGCGCTGTCTCCGGAAGGTTGCGGAGAAAAGCATTGTGGACCCCGTCTGGTCCTGGAGAGGTGTCGTGGGAGTCATCGATGGCAGATTTCAGCTCTCACAAGGAAAAGGGGAGGTTTTAATCTGCCATTGTACGCGTCTCCTTGAAGCTAATAGGAATTTTCTCGAGACGTTGCTTAAACGTTCGGAAGGCAGGATCCAGATTTTCATCGCTGCTCACCTTGGCAATTGACTGGCCGATTATCTCGCCAATGGCAGCTGGAGAAGTAACCACATTTCCTCTGACTTTTAAGAAGGAGACGCCGAGCTGCTGGTTGTTTCCAGAAATGCTCTTCACCTTACGCCACACCTGTGCAAGTGGTGTGCTGATATTGACACCAGAGACAAAATTTATCCAAGAGGCCCTCTTTGCTTCCTTTACGACCTGACGGGCTTTAGCTCTCAGACGCCGAAAAGAGGACAGATTGTTTCCTGTCGGATATTTGTTAAAAATTTGCAACGCCTTATTGCGTTTCCGAATGGCTTTGGCACATTCATCATTCCACCAAGGCACAGCAGATGTCGACATGATGCGCCGAGACCGCGGTACTATCATGTCGGCGGCGGTGATGATGCTGTTAGTCAATAATTTTACATTAAAAGCGCTATCGCGATTTTTATCGCACGTAAAATTAAAATTTCTTTTAAAACAAGGCCAATCGGCTTTCCGCACAATCCAGTTGCCCGGACGAATAAAATCAGAGTTAAAACGCCGCTCCTTAAAAATTAAAAGAGGGAAGTGAACGCTCCCACAAAGATCTTCGTGCACAGACAAAGACACCTTATTTGTTAAACTGCTCGATAAAATGCATAAATCAATGGAGGAGAAATCACCATATAAGAGTTAAAACGGGTCTTCTCCTCGTTGTTCAGTAAAACTAGGTTAAAATCTAAAATAAAACTTGATAAAATGCGTCCCCTGCGGTTACACTGTCCCGCAGTGCTTCCCCAGAGAGGATCATGAGCGTTAAAATCTCCGAGTAAGATAAAAGGCTGAGGCAGCTGGTGGACAAGGGATTCTAAATTAAAACGGGTGACCGGTGCACCCTCCGGCAGATAAACGTTGCATAACGTAATCGCCTCCGGTGCGTGCACCGTCACCGCCACCGCTTGAAACGGTGTATTCAGTTGAACTCGGGAGGTGTATAGGGCCTCTCGAATAGCAACTGCAACTTTTTCCGTGCCTCGAAATAAGGTATTTTGTTAACGGTCTTTATCTGCATTACTTTGCGCTCCTCGATCATCTTAGGGCAATCACGAGAGTACACGGGATGTCCACCCTCGCAATTGACGCAAAGTGGGTCACCCCTGCATTCCGCACCCTCATGCTTCTCTAGGCCGCAGTGCGGGCAGGTGGTCTTGCCCTCGCACCGTGTGGCCATGTGGCCGAATCGCTGACACTGGTAGCATCGCATGGGTGCCGGTATGAATGGCCGCACTGGCACCGATTCATAACCGACAAACACCTTGTCGGGGAGCTGGTCACGCGCGAATGTGAGTACAACAGATGTGGTGTTTACTCTTTCTCCGTTGCGCTTTGTAGTGAGTCGACGAGCATCGGTGACCCACTGAGAGGCCATCTCCTGCTTGATTTCGTCGATCTCAACATACAAAAGATCGTAATGACTGATCATTCCCCGACAGGTGTTCAAGGTGCGGTGCACCTCGACCTTGACAGGAATATCATGAAGCTTGTCCATTTTCAATAATTTCGCACTTTGAGCCGTTGTAGCCGTTTCGATGAGCAGTGTGCCATCGCGAAGTTTCTTGGCTGACTTTAGTTCCCCAGGAACGGAACCAGACAATACTCTCCGTATGAGGAAGGGAGACACCTTTTTCAGGCTCTCCCCTTCCTTCTGGCACCTCAACACTAAGTAGCGCAGACTAGCGCCCAGAACATTAACTCCCCCGCCCGTATCCGGGCGGGATCTTTTTGGAGGTGGAAGAATTGTTTCCGCCATTCCAAGTGATTCTTCGTCGCCCGGGCTCCCCACCCACCATGGAGCCACACATTCGGAACGCCGCACCGCAAACCGGTGCGGTCGCCAGGGCTACCCGAGGGGATATAGCACCCTAGAGGTGGTTGTCTGTTTCGGGTTGGGTCTTCGAAGCACGGGCCCACCAAACCCGTACATCTCCGACCGCCCTACGTAGACCCCCACCTCCCTGGCACTCGCCACCGTTCAGCTTAACGCCGCGGAAGCCGATTGACCGGGAGTGGCTAGCTCCCGGCCGCCCGTTTACACAGAATCCGGGGCCAAAGAGGGGTCTTGGCCGATAGTCCATACCGGGCATCCGACACCCGGCTGGGAACCACGGACCTCACCCTCCAGGATCCCCTTCTCCTTCTTACGGGTCACCGCACACGGCAAACATGCGGGTGGATCGCAGGCCAGGTGGTATGGCCGCATACAGACAGTTGACCCACAAGACTGTCCGGGATCAACCCTTGCTGGCTTTGGGTTTGTTTTCGGGGTTTTCTCCCCGCCCTTTTAGTCGCCTCTTACGACAAGCAGGGATACTGCGGGAGTATTCTCAATCCCCCTATCCGCAGGGGGGTAGGTACTAATTAAAACAACAGTTTACAACAACATACTTCAACAGAAATGTTAAGTATGGGTACATATACATACAAAGCTTAATTTTTTAACAATATTCTGAACATTTTAAATAATTTTCAGGGGATTGTAAGCATGCAATAGCTCCGCTACTGTGGGTCCACCGGCGGAGTGAGGAGCCATCCCCGACTGAAGTAGCTTCCTATTTGGTAAAAACCAAACTTGCAGCTTTTGTTAGCAGAAAGGAGTAAGTTACCACTGTGGAGCTAGGAGGATGTGAGCCAACTACTTCACAGCAACCTGATAATACCATGTTTTTGAGCAAGGTTCTTGAGGGGTCGAAAGAAGAACAGTCGCTACTAAATAAAAATGTAGCTAAGAGACCAAATATGAAGGAAGAGGAACTCTCACTTCATTATGTTGGAATACAATGGATGGAGTGGCACAGAAACGTTAAAGTGAATGCTGATATTTTTTTCAAACTTTGCTAAGCAGTTTATCACTAATGAATTACTCTGTAGTGCTTTTACCCAAAGTAAGGGTCAGGTGGAGTCTCCATTATGGAATGAACTTAGGTATGGGAAGATTACAGCTTCAATTCTGCATGAGGCATCTCGATGCAAAATATATGTGTCCCTACATAGCAATATTCTTGGGGGAGGCTCTGCTTTTATTACTAGAGCAGTTGCCAGAGGCAAAGAGTTAGAGCCTTAGGTATAGGAGGATTACAGCTTCCATTCTGCGTGAGGCATCTCGATGCAAAAAAGATGTGTCCCTACTTAGCAATATTCTTGGAGGAGGCTCTGCTTTTATTACTAGAGCAGTTGCCAGAGGCAAAGAGTTAGAGCCTCTTGTGCTAAGGGAAGTGGAAAGAAAAATTTGAGTGAAAATTTACAGATGTGGGATTAAACTCTCTGCAGAGCATCCCCTCTTTGGTGGGTCTCCAGATGGTGTAACCACGGACTTCATTGTGAAAGTTGACTGCTCTCCTAAGGAAAGCACAAAAGTGCTCTATGTGAAGAATGGAAAGATTACCCCTAAATTAGAGGCTCAAGTTCAGCTTCAAATGCATTAAATGCAAAGAAATAAGGCATTGATATGCATAGCTGAACCTAATTTTGAAGCAGAGAGGGTGCAGTTAATTTGGGCAGAATATAATCAGGCATTGAAAATTTCGTTAATGTGCAATGCATTGAAATTTTGGGACAAGTTTGTTTTGCCTAAAATTATAACCAGTTGCCAATAAAGTGAATATTTATAGATATTAATGGAGTTCACCTTAATTAATTTATGCTTCCATGAATCCATGTTTCCATTTGCAGTAAATTTTTGATCGTGGTGTACTATAGATCAGGAAAGTTACTCCATGGAAAGAAATTCAGTGTTGATAGTGTAAGTAAGCTGGTAATTCTAATTAGTTTAACCTTGCTGATGAGTGTTGTAAGAGTGCACTGGTACATGTGTGTTGATTATTTTTTTTAACAGTAATGGCTGTAAATTGATTAACCCGCTAGCTATAACAACCATTTGGTCCAAAAATCCAACTAGTGTTGTCTACGGCGTCCTAACTTGTATGTAATTAAATGTAGAGTTTCTTGAATTTGTAATTTTATATTTAGCCGAATTTGTAATTTTATATTTCGCCTTTGTGCACCGTTGATACGCAATGGTTTTGTTTTGGAAAGAATTAATACTCTCTGAAAGAGGAGACAGTAAACATCTCTCGCAGACTGTGTCATTCAAATTGAGTTTTAATTCAAGTTGCAAGTTTTAATCACAACGAAGTTTTATCCTACTTTATGTCTATTGCTGAGTGTGGTGTTAGGAGCTTATATTCCCTAAATCTCCGATCAACCTTTCCACATGAATCCGAAGTGCTGCAATTCTCTTTGTTTCTACAGCCAAAGCTCGAGACATTTTGCTTCCTGCAACTACACTTGGAGGACTTTCAAGTTTGCAATCCTTCATTGATAGAAAAAAAAGGCTCAATATGCTTGAAACCTCTATCAGCCATCACAAGACATTTAGAAGGAAGTGAATCCAAATACCCGCTTACTCTCACTATTTCTTGGTATGAGATCCCACCTCCATATCCTTTTGAAATATAGTTTATGAATCCATGGGGCTCACATGAAACTAGATATTTAACCGTGTTACATTTCCCACTAAATAACTGACAAGGAAATAGAAAGCGTGTTGTGTACAATTAAACAACGAAACAAGAGGAGTATACATGTTTGCTCTTTTTATAGACCTCCAAACTCCAAAGTTGATGTTATTTACCAATTAGAAAATCCAGTTAGAACATAGTTTAATACTTGTCCGAGATTTTTCCAGGTCTTTTCCTGTGAAATCTTAAGATTAAGTGAAAAATATGTTTCCTTCAAAGTAGATTCTCCCCTTAACTTGCGTGACAAACCTTTGCACTGCAAGATCTGACCTGATGACGTGTGCGTTGGGAAATTCTATCCACAGAAAAAGTCAACATTTGATAATGATGATTCAGTGGTCAATAATCCTGCTGTAAATAATCTTACTACATCTGGAAAGATGGGTGAAAGTGTAAATATTGCCAGTGCCATTAGTGTGATGTGAAGTGTGATGATTATAATACGCGATCGAAATCGAAGTGACGGGGCGTAGAAGAAAGAAGCCACAATTTGTTTAACATTTTGTACCTAAACATACAATCATTACGCAACAAGGTCAGTTGCCTGGAGGTACTAATTCTGAACACTGACATTCTCTTATTGAGTGAACAATTTTACTAAACATATTGTAAATGCTTCGGTCATCGAGCTCAAAGGTTGTATTGAAAAAGCATTTGAATGTCCCTGCATAATTATCAAGGCTAACTCTAAAAGGCTTGCCATTCTTGTAGTATATAGATCTCCATCTGCTTGTGTGTACACTTTTCTTGAGGAATTCAGTGAAGTTATTCAGTCTATATACTCCTCGAATGCCGACTATGTCCTTGTTCTTGGAGATTTTTTACATAAACATGATGGCAAATAATGCATCTTCTAATGACATGAAAATTGTGCTTGATAGTTTTGGTCTAAACTTGGTAAATCATCAGCTTTCTCGGGTATGTTCACTATCAGCTACTTTAATTGACTTAGTGATAACTGACTTTCCATCCAACTGGCTGTCCTATACATTACTACCTAATGAGATGTCTGACCACCATGCTCTAGAAGTTAAGCTACATCTTTCATATAAGATTCCTGAGTGCAAAACACTCACTCAAAAACGATTTGGAGGCTATTCTGAACTTCATGTCCTGTCTCTCCTCTGAAACATGGGAGGATGTTTACTCTGCTAGAGATGTCAATATAATATTTGAATGTTTTTTCAAAACTTTTGAAATGCTCCATGATCATGCTTTTCCACTAAAGACAACTACATCTAAAGTCAGGAATAAAAAAATAAAATTTCCCGAAGAGCTAATAGACATGGGTAACTATGTGTGCAACTTGCACTATCAGAGCAAATTTGTTGATCATTCCCTCCATGTGGTCTATTGTGCTACATTAGATCATTACAAACATTGCATTCAGGACTTTGTAAGAGCCAAAAATTATACTTATATTTCCTCATCCAAGAACCAGGTGAAAACTGCATGGGAGGTAATCAAACAGCATATGAATGTATATTGTGAACCTGTAAGTCCCCCCATAATCAATTTCAATAACGTAGCCATCTCTAATCCGTCAGATATTGCTAATTTTTTCAATGAAAAATTCTGCTATACTACCTCTAACAGCAGGTGGATGATGGCTGTGATGATGAACTCTCTGAAATGGAGCAGGAAGCAGTTGCATCGTCTGTAGAGAGTGATTTGGAATCTGAGTCTCCATTCTGAAGGATCTAACATCCCAGATGATGCTTCTATCCCAGAGTCTGACAGCAGTACTGATAATTGGGAGGAGGGTCAAGAGCCACTGCCTTTTAATGCTTTGGATGATGTGAGGAAGTGGGCAGCCAGTGATGTCACCCATGCCAAGGTTTCTGATCACCTCAAAATTTTGAGGCAACATCCTTGTTTCATTGATTGGCCAGCTGATGCAAGATCTCTATTATGCATTCCCAGGGCAACTCCAATTAGGATGATAGGTGGCGGCAGTTATTTCCACTGTGGTATTAAAAAAATTGACTCTTCATTTAGATAAATACCCTGAGTTGAGAGTCAACGAGAAGTTAAGACTTCAGTGCTGTATTGATGGCTTGCCTCTCACCAAAAGTATCAATAGCCAGCTTTGGCCAATTCTCTTGGCCTTTCAAGATTTCCCATAAATTGAAGCATTTACCATGGTTATAGTAAGCCATCAGATATTGCCGAGTTTGGAATACATCACAATGGTAGAACTTATCTTGATGAAGTAAGTGATTTCATCCTGGACACCCCAGCATACTCTTTTACTACGCAGACTATGCCTCACACTGCATATTATAGTTGCCGCAAATGCACGACCAAAGGAGAATTTGAAAGCTCTAATGTGGCATTTATTGAGCTTGACGCTCCTCTACGTAGCAATGAAAGTTTCCGTAACTAGGAGCAGAAGGTGCACCATAAAAGCCATTCCTCTATTGAGGAACTTCCTGGAGTAGATATGGTGAAGCATTTCCCTTATGATTACGTGCACCTTACTTGCCTTGGTGTGATAAGGAAGATGCTCTTTCTATTTTTGACAGGACCCCTATTGGTGTGTTTGCCTGGAATTTTGGTTTCCGAATTGAGTGGCATGTTAGAATCGATAGTGGGGTAAATTCCAATGGAGTTTGTGCGAAAACCTAGGTCTCTCAAGGAGCTTAGGAGATGGAAAGCCACATAATTAAGGCAGCTAATGCTAAACACTAGACCCTTGGTACTTAGAGGAATAGTGTCTGATGATATGTTCTTGCATTTTCTTTGCCTTAATTATGCCATGAGGTGTCTTGTTGGGGAGAAGTATGCCCATCATAAGAATGAAGCGAGGGAATTATTAAATTACTTTGTCCTGAATTTCAAGGCCTTGTATGGCAGAAAGAGTGTTTCCCACAATGTTCATGCATTGATTCACCGGTGTGATGATATCAGCTGTTTCAAATTTGAAGACAAGGTGCAATCCTTGAAAAGAATGGTTATAAAGTTTGAGAAACCTCTGCAGCACATTGCTCGGCATGAGGCAGAGTGGGGCTGGGGGAGTTGGGGGGTGACAGATGCCAAAATTACATTTTGAGGAACCAAGTGGCTGAATTACCCTGTGGCATTTTCCCCCCCGTTTTTTTGGGCAATTCTCCTCTTTGGACAGTTTCTCCTCTGCGGACTGTTTATCCTCCGGACTTAGCCGAAGGACTTGCCCGAACGACATGCGCGCTAACGACATGTGCGCCAACGACGGCCAAAATGCCTACGACTACAAAATGCAGCGACTACTGCCAGCGACTTCTGCCACGACGTTCAGCCGCGCCGTTCAGCCGCGCCGTTCAGCCGCGCCGTTCCCTCGCCAGGTCCTGCACCGTTTTTATAGCCAGTAAAGTGAGGAAGGATACCAAAAATGCGGTCATCCTGACCAAGGCTCAAAAGCTGTGATCCTGTATTCTGCGGCCGACGCCAGAAAACAGTTCCTGGCGCTCCAATTAAAAACTGCCACCCTATCTATCACCCATCCCATTATTTCCTCCCCTCCAAGGCTACCAATCGCCAACCTCCTGACCTTACCCATTCCACCTTCGTCCTTGTCGACAGACCCCCTCCTCAGCTGACTCGTGTCTAAGCTCGCCCTCTATTGCTTCCGAGACGCCGACCGGGTAACACCGTTGTGTGAGCCTGCTGACTAAGTCACTTTTGTACTTAAGAGAGAAGTTCAACCTCTCGTACTTGTTAAACTTAAACTATTTTTCCGACTGGTAACTTTCATTACGGTCGCCTGGCACTCGACCTATGGGTAAATTATTGTAATTGGTTTGGTTCTATTTTGTGATTTGTAAAATATATTGATAAGTTAAGTTTATGATTGATAATACTTGTGTTTCGTTCGTTTTCCTCATTTTTCTCACCCGAGCTTGGAAAGAGTTTGTGTTTTCAAGAGTGTTATCGGCGAGAAAATCTGCTCCTTCTCCCGATAGCGCTACAAACTGGTAGCAGAGCGTAGTTGTTCTTTTCCTGTCTTTCCAACGCAGTTGGTGAGTGTTGTATGAGGATGTGTGATCGTCATTATTTCTGGTATTTCATTTTCTTCCTTCACGGAAGTTTTGTCTCTGCCGCTAACGGCAATTTAAATAGGGAAGGGTTTTCTTTTTCGTAATTTATTTCGTGTTCCTGGTTTCCAGTTCGAGGTCCTAGAATAGGTCATTGTAATTCCTGTCGGAGTTTAGTGTGTAAATTCTTGTGTGACGAAGTATTTTCGTCTTTCTTCCGGCAATTTGAGTGGAGTTTCGTCAGTATGCCTGGTGATTCAGTCGATCAGTACGCAAGGGCTTACTTGACCACGGCCGAGGACAGGCGTGCTAGATCTAATGGGGGATCTGAGCTTACTCTTGAAAATTCTGGTGTTTCGATGGAATCCACACCCAACGTGTATCCCCGAGGCCAGGTGAACGAGCTGAATCCAACCCATGTCGCACCGCCAGTCCCAATGCAACCTGTTCTGCCGCTGTCTGAAGGTCTGGTGATAGTGAAGCAGCTGATCGCTGATTTTCCACCATTTGAGGTTTCTAATACAGAAAATTGGTATAATTTCATGTTGAAACTGACAGAAATTGTCTCTCTTTCGCTAGTTCCTTTGTCTACGTTGTTGTATTTAGTCATTACCAAGCTGCCAGCTAGTTCTCATCAGTTTTGGCTCTCTATGTTAAATCAGAATCTTTCGTGGGCCGAAATTACCAAACGAGTTTGGGGAAGAATTGTAAGTGATCGAGAGTTTGACCGTCTTGTTACCACTAAAGTAAAGAGATTTCAGTTCCCCCGTGAAACTCCTAATGATTTCGTATGTTCTGTTCGTAACGCGATTCAAGTGTTGGCGTTAGAGTTCACCGAGTGCCAAACCGTTCGGTTAATTATTCAAGGGTTAAATCCTCTCACGAAATCCGCTATAATGTTTGCTCGCCAGCCCACGACCCTTGAGGAGCTAGACTCTGTCATAACCCAGGCGTCAAAGCAATTGATGGATTGTGCCGAGTACGCCAATACATTTCATAGTATTTCTCCTAATGTCTCCCCAGTTGCCGCAAGGCAAATAATTTGTTCGTATTGTCGTAAAATTGGGCATCATGCAAGGGAATGTCGGAAGAAAGCCCGTGAAACACGCCAACCAGCCGTGAGTTTCATGAGCGTACGTCAAAATTGTAACAGCAATTTGCCCCTTCTTCCGATAAAACTTCAGTCTGTTTCTTGCAATGCCCTCATTGATACTGGTTGTTCCGTTTCTATTTGCGACGAAAAGTTCTTCAAAACTCTTAAAATTCGCGGTGGCAAATCTCAAAAGTCTTCCGACTCTATCGAGCTATTGACAGTTTCTGGTCAACCGTTTCAATTAAGGATGTCGATCCAACTTAAGGTGCAAATCGACAAATTTTCCTGGCAGCATACATTTTATGTAGCCAATATTCCATTTCCAATTCTTCTAGGCCTTGATTTTATTCGGAAATCCAATATGATTGTTCATCCGAAAGCTGTCTCTTTTGAAACGTCTCCCGCTACTAAGTTAAATTTTATCGCTTATTCAGTTGACAATTGCGCATCGAGTGCGTATCCCGAAGTGCCAAGCAGCAGTCGGTCGACAGATTCTTGCAGCAATCATTTTCTCATTGAAAATGAATCGAAATCTTCGGATAATTTGATAAGTGAGTTAAAATATTTGTTGTCGCAATATCCCGATGTCATGACCCACGATTTGGGGACCACATCGCTTATGACTTACGAAATAGAATTAACTGACTGTAACCCGATTCGGAGTCATCCGTTCTCTTTATCTCCCGTTAAGGCACAGATCATGAAAAAACATGTGCAGTCGCTGCTCGACAAGGGAATTATTGAGAATTCTAACTCAAATTGGTCTTCTCCAGCCTTTTTAATTCCCAAGAAGGATGGTACGGAGAGGTTAGTTGTGGATTATCGTAAGCTTAATAAGCAGGTTCAAATAGACGGTTATCCCATGGAAAACTTCAAGTTGATCCTGATAGAGTTAAGCCAATCGAAAAATTCCCTGCTCCAAAGAGTTTGAAGGAAGTAGCGAGATTTCTGGGGTTATGTGGTTTCTATTCCAAGTTCATTCCAAGGTATTCTGAAATTTCTATTCCTTTAAATCGCCTTAAACGTAAGAATGTTCCCTTTCACTGGTCAACGGCAGAGAATGAAGCTTTTATTCAGTTAAAGCAAGCTTTGATTAAGCCCCCGGTGCTGTCTTTCCCTCGTTTCGAGGATGAATTTCACTTATTTGTTGATGCTAGTAGCCTCGCATTAGCTGCAGTGTTAAACCATAAAGTAAACGGTGATTTCATACCAGTTGCATTCGCTAGTAAAGCATTATTGGACCATGAAAGAAAGTTTTCGACTTACGAGTTGGAATGTATGGCTATATGCTGGGGTGTCGAGAAATTCAATGTGTACCTTCAAGTAAAACCTTTTCATTTGTATACTGATAATGGAGCATTGTCTTGGTTATTTTCACATCCCAAACAGCTGGGAAAGTTGGGTAGAATGGTTCTTAAACTCTCTTCTTATAAGTTCACCATCCATCATGTACGGGGAACTGCCAATAATGTAGCTGATTGCCTTTCTCGTGTCGTTCCTGTGTCTAGTGATAATGTTGCTAGTGATATTGATTCATCTAAAGTTGGTGATGATCTATTTCCACCAATGGCTTGTGTATTGAATAATGTTCCTTTATCTTTTGTTAATATTAGAGACCATCAAAGGTCAGATCCTACTTTGAGGGATGTTCTCCAGAAATTGCAGAAAGATCCCTTGTCTTGTGCAAATTATTTTGTTAAGAACCAGCTGCTATGTTTTGGCAATTCAAAAACTCTTAGAGGGAAGGTTGTTTTACCTGTCGTGCTTCGACCAATGATATTCCAATATTTTCATTGCTCTAGTTTTGGCGCTCACCTGGGAATGTCCAAAACTTATGAGAAAATTAGCAGGGAATATTGGTGGAAGAATATGAAAAGGGAAATTTTTGACATGGTCAGAAATTGCCACTTATGTCAGACATGTAAACCTAGAAATTGTTCTTCGCCTGGTATGTTATCTTCTAACATCCCTTCTGATGTCTGGGAAAGAATTTATATCGATTTTGTCGGCCCATTTCCATCCACAAAGGGTAGTAATCAGTATATTTTAACACTGATTGATGGGTTCTCTAAATTTTGTATAATGGAGCCTGTACGAAAGGCTACATCTGGTGCTGTTGTGTCTGTCCTCACTCAAAGAGTTTTCTCCAAGTTTGGTTTTCCAAAATATCTGGTCTCTGATAATGCTTCAGTTTTTAAGTCACACCTGCTTAGGGAGATGTGTTTACAACTTGGTATAAAACAAGTTTTCACATCTCCATATTACCCTTGTGCTAACCAAGTCGAAAGACTTCATCGAAATTTAAAATCTGCCTTGACAATTTTATGTAACAATGTTCACTCTACATGGGACCTTTTCCTCTATGATCTAAACTTTGCTTTCAATACTGCTATACATGGTAGCACTGGCCAATCTCCTGCCAAAATAATGTTTGGTAGACAACTGCCACATCCTCTTACAAATCAGTGGTCAATTCCTATTGAGCTGTTCGAGGATAAAATTAAGGATGATCAGAGGAAAGCCTACTTGCAACAAGTGGTCGCCAATCTCAAAAAGGCAAGGGCAAAACATGGGGAGGCTTTTAACAAACTCCACTCTCCAGTAAATTTTGCCCCTGGGGATTTAGTTCTTTGTAAAAATCATCCTATTAGCTCAAAGGCAGACAAGAGAACAGCCAAGCTAATGCCTCTTTGGGAAGGTCCTTTCATTATTAAAAAAATTGTGTCTCCTGTAACAGTTGTTCTTGAGCTATCACATGATAAAGAAAAAATATGCCATGTCTCTCAGTTAAAAATTTATCATCGTGACTCTGTGAATTCTCACTAGCTCAATATGGTGTGACTTTTGCATTTTTCAAATTAACTCAATGAAATACTATGATTCTATTTAAACACACTGTTATTTGTTGCCTTTTAGTTGATCAATATGCAATATTCTCTTTCTAGTTAATTTATTACACCTGACGAGTCAGATGTTTCGTCTACTGGGTGTTGGTTTTTTGTTACTTAGATTTATTTCTCATTTGTTGGATGTTGCCAGCTGGACATCCAAATTATTTATGATAATTGATATCAAAGATGCTATCATATCATTCTACTGGTCCATGTTTGTGACAGTCAGAATATACTTTCATCATTTGTTTGAAGGCTGTTGAATACTTAAAATCTATTGTTTAATGTGTTTATCTGCAATCTTCACCTGTCGCCTGGAATCACAGCTGTGGTATACTGCTCTCATGTTTCCTGCACTTGGCAACTTTCGAGGAGTGTCTCTCCCTCTATGGTTGGCTATGGCTGTGTGAACCAGTGACATACTGAAAGATTGTATGAATCTGAAATGTTACTAAACTGGGTTATTAACTTCAAGATGTTTATTAGTGATTATCCTTCTACACTGAATTATCAGCTGTTCCACCTTTGTGGTCCAGAAAGGAGAGGAGGTTCTTGTCTGTGGGTGTGTGTGCTCAGTATCTTGGCAATATTGTTCAGTAAATTGCCTCTTAAGCCATAAACTGGCATTGTGAATTCAGTGAAAGTGTCCCTCTAGCAAGAAAAAAGGTGTCATTGATTCAATCATCATTCCTCATCCGGGAGTCAATTCTGTGCCTGATTTCCCCCAGTGGATGTGGCATTTCCCCCCCTGTTTTTTTGGGCAATTCTCCTCTTTGGACAGTTTCTCCTCTGAGGACTGTTTATCCTCCGGACTTAGCCGAAGGACTTGCCCGAACGACATGCGCGCTAACGACATGTGCGCCAACGACGGCCAAAATGCCGGGTTGAGTTGGAGTTTGGCTGCACTAGGCACGAGTGCCCAGTCTCTCTGTCAGTCTATCCCGGGCGCCTTTTCTTAGCATTTGGCACCGACGACGGCCCTTTGCCACAGACCTGAGACTCAGTTTGCCCAGTTATGGCAAATACCACAAAGGGTAAGAAGACCCGTAAAGGACGCGGCACCACGCCCGTACGATCCCGCTCCCGATCTAGATCTCGCTCTCCGCGGCAGCCAACTACCCCGAGGGGTCGACGGTCGCCTACACCTGGAACATCTGGCCTGGCTACTGGCGCTACGTCCGCTCTTTTGCCCATGCCCACCCTGGCCTTGGCAATCACTACAGCTGCACCCGCAGCCACGACTCCGGCCGTGCTCACCACGACTGCGCCCACCGCTATGCCGGGGGCCTCTCGTTCCTCGTCCCCTGTGGCGGGACCGTCTTCACGGGTATCCTCTCGTCACAGCCCATCGGACGAGCCTCCGCCATGGATCGGTGCGTTAGTTGCTTCCATCAAGGAGGCCCTTCAGCCCTCGGCAGCTTCCGGGAGCGCTGAACCCTCCACCACCCTGTCGGTCCCAGTGTCCTTCCCACTCACTCAGGTCGGACTGGGTGAACATAACTTACTCCACCCTGTAGTGGCGCAACCTTCCACTCCGAATTCGCACCAGTCTCAACAGTTGTCCCAGCCGGTCACAGTATCACAGGTCATCCCGGTGGAACGCAGATTTGCCGACCTCCGACCTGAGCGCCCTGCGGGAGGGATTGAAATACCCACGGATCAAGAGTCACTGGAGCTCTTTCATATCTTAAAGAACAACGCATCTTCGGCAAAACTAACCCGGCGGGATGGACACGAGATTGCCTTGGTCCTGGGGATCGCAGCTGAATGGTATATCCTACCTCTCGTGGTCAAGTCCCTAGTGTACAACCGTGCGCGTATTCTGGCTATCGCAGCCACACATGGCTGGGATGTTGCAGTGAAAATCCAAGCCCCAAACGAGGCGCTGCGCCTCCCTCCATCACTGGCACAGCCCTCGACCACCATCATTCGGGAGGTGGTCAGGCGGGCTCCTCCTGCCCCCGTGGCGGGCTCTTCACGGTCAACACAACGACCTGTGTCACAGTTTCAGCCCACCAGAAACCGGGGCAGACCACGCGGCGGGGCCGCCCCCAGGTATTATCGCCGCTAGCCCTGGGCCTGATACCGGATACGACACAGGTGAGCACCGCCATGACAACAGTGCTGAATACCAGGAGGAAGTCATTGTCGATCGGCCGGGGCCTCCGTCTCCGGGCCCACCTGAACCTCTGGCTGAGGCGGCAGAGGATGACGTGCTTATTGGGGACCTGCTACAGTGGCATGATTCAGGTGAGCCCGGAGACGCAGTGGGTGCGGACGAGTTCGAACCCTTTCCCGATGATTCCAGTGAGGCTTCAAACAGCCCGGCCAACTACCCTCCCGCCAGCCCAGCATCCACTGTGGAATTGGCTGACGACAATCACGAAGACCGGCCACACTCCGTGACGGAGACAGATAGTGATAATGATGACGACCTACCGTCCCGCGGTCCGGTGTTTGGTGATTTTCCAATTGTTTGTGATAACCCGGATATGCTCCCCCTTCAGGAGCTGTTGGACAACCCCCGTGCGACGATGGAAATGGCCCTAGACGACACTCCCTTGTCTTGTCTGGGGCCATTTCCATACGACGACGAGTCAGTTATTGACCTTGTGATCAATGGCGCAAATGTGCCTAAGCCCTTAGACGCTCCCCATGTGTTTCTCTCGTCGGACGATTCCGCAGATCTCCGGCGCTACCTAGAAAATCTCGTGGTGCGAGGAGTATTGGTGCATCGCCGTCCAGTCTGTGCCTTCCGGACGTACCTCATTCCCAAGGCCTCCGGGGGGCACAGACTGATTCACGACCTCTCGCCGTGGACGACATTCTACAATAAGCCGAAGTTCCGGCTAAAGGACGCGGCCGAGGCTGTTGCCAGGATCCCGCAGCAGTCATACTTGGCGAAGCTTGATTTAAAGGACGCATTCTTCCAGGTGAAGATAGCTCCTCAATTTGTGAAATATTACGGTGTCCGTGTGGGCCCTCATTACTATTGTTTTACCAGACTGCCGATGGGCCACTGTTTGGCCCCGGCCATCATGCAGAGGTGGGCACGAGCTGTTGCCCGCGAGGTCTACTCATTGTTTAACATTTGCCTTATTCCGTACCTAGACGACTGGCTATTGGTTTTGCCTGAGAACTTTCGTGAGGCCCAGCAGCTGGTTCATAGAGTGCAACATTTTATTGAGAATGACCTTAGAATTGTTTTAAATATTGATAAATGTGTTCTTGTTCCCAGGAGGCGAATCCAGTATCTGGGGGTGATCATCAGCACGGAGGACAGCACGTTGCGACTCACGCGCGGAGCGCGCAACCGGCTAGAGTCCGGCATTAACATCATTCCTCGTCTCCGTGCTGTTGATCTCCCTAAAATTGCTGGATTCGTCTCCTGGATCTGCTATATTCTGAAGTTGCCATATTTTCTCATCTCTAATGTGTATAGCCGGAAGGTTAACTGGCTGCACCGCTGCCAAGAGTTACATTTGTTTGATAAAATCCGTAAATGTGCCCCTTATGAACTTGTTTTTACCGCATATAGTGATGCCACACCTTGGCAGTGGGCTATTGTTTGCCCCCAATTGGGGCTAGAGATGGCGCGTGAATTCGATCACCAGTTGCCTATTTACTTCGCTGAGGCCGAGGCAGCTATGCGGGGCCTTCAATATGTTTTTAATAACTCCCCCGAATTCTGCACAATCGACATGAGGGTCGACAACATGGCCGTGCTCCATTGTATGCGAAAAGGAAGTGGCCTCCTTTTTCAAAATGAAAATTATTGTAACATGTTTTTACAGTTAATAAAGAATCCGACGCGGTCAGCGTCCTGGAGATTCGTGCCTACGGCCGCCAATCTCGCCGACCGTCCTTCCAGGACCGTTCTCGTGTAATATATGCCTAGGCCGGCCTAGTAAATAAAAAGTATTTTTGTTGTGTGAATCTACTGGAATAGTGCATAACCTGGAAGTGTACACTGGTAAAGTAGAACATGATAAATCATTACCTGATGTGGGGATAAGTGGGAACGTAATACTTACAAGGAACACTTACGAAGTGTAACTCGCCGATTTGATTCAAACATGGCAAGTTCATAGATTTAAGTATAAAAATGAATTCTGTGAAATTTTACGTGCCCTTGTGGCCTACGAGCCGAGATATTAGCAATCAAAAATCCTCGAAACGGCAACATTTACCGTCTCTGCGATCCAGCCGCCCGCAGAGAGCGAGCCCCTCCCGGCCGGTGTCGCGATCTCGGCCGCTCGGTGTACGGCGCCGCGGCGGTAAGACGGTCGTCATTAGTCTCTAGGAAGGAGGCTACGCAGAATTGTTCATTGCCTTCTCTCAAGCAATGAAAACATATCTTTTCGCCCCACAGTGAGCAAGGGAAAGGTGCCGATATATATTCTCGATGGCTCTACGAAGGGAAACCGAGATGACCGATGAAAGGAACGACCACTCCACCCTCGTCCTCCCGCTGCCGGGATAACCACGGCGGAGTGAGTGAATAGGGAAATAATCCATTATCCTTTGGTGGGAGGTCGGCAGAGCTCGTGCATCTTAAAAGAATGTACACAGACTGGCGCCTTCCGAGAAGTACGCATCCTCAAACAATTTGTATGTACCGACATAAAATCACCCGAGCCTCTTTCGTGAACGCGGTATCCTATCGAAGAGAAGATACCAGAGCAGACAGAATAGCAAGGAAGAAAATGTGGAATTTGGTCATTTCTGCTTTGCCTTTCGGATTATTCGGACACATTCGCTTACCTTCTACACGCCCGCTGCTTATGACTTTAGGATTGAGCTATAACGCCACAATTTCTGTAAATAATTAGTGTCTCGTAGCTTCAAACATTGTTTAGGCGACAATTATGGCCCAGGTGATAAATCCCCTAAACATGTTGAAGCTGATGAAGAGCTAATTTCCAGATACTCGTCGTTTTTCGGAAACCACTGGGGAAGAAACCGAACTGGAAGAAAAGCTCGAAAATAAGTGTTTGGTCAGTTTTAAATTACAGAATTTTTTTTATAGCAGTACCTATATATTTATCTTTGTATCATATCAAAGAATTATCATTTAAGTGTGTTTTAATATTCGTGTTGCAACGATACTGAAATCCTGTGTGGAAGATGAAGAATTCCTCTGTGAGACCGAAGAATATCTCATATTTGACAGTGAAAATGAGAGGAATTAAGAAACTGTTGAGGATAATGAAGAGAACAGTGGTGAATCCGAAAGGGATGATGATGTTTCTCATACTTCCCCATCTTCTTCGACATCGTACGACGTCTCACCGATGAAAAAACCAAGACCAGATCCATCAATGCTCCAGAAAAAATATAGCAGTTGATTTTGGAAGTCAGGAAAGAAGGGAAATCTTTCACTGGAGACAGTTCGGCACAACTTCCGCTTTATCACAAGTTGGACACAACAGCATCGCTACGAAAGGCAGGTAATGGAAGCTGGTATTTCAAAAGGAAAAGTACAGGTTAATCCGTGCTGCTCTTCTCTCCCGCTTCAAGACAGCGAAGGAGGGTCGTCCAGTAGTTCATGACAGGGATTTGCGAAGGTGGGCTCTTTAAGAGAATAAAAAACTGGAGCAGGGAGTACCAAACTTTAGAGCAACTCCGGCCTGGCTATGGAAATAGAAAAAACATCACAATATAGAATCGCGAAAGGTGGCAAAGGTTGTTTCAAAGAAATATTCCACGGAAGTACGTTCCATCACGGAAAAGGGCAAGGAATTTGTCCAGGACGTGAGAAATTTGATTGAAAGAGGTGCATCGCAAGTGCTCAATACTGATCAGAGTGGTTTCAAAAAATAAATTCATTCCGGTCGCACACTGAAATTTCGCGGTGTGAAAATAGTTGTGTCAGTCGTCCAGTGTGTGCATGCAACCACCCATTTTTATACGATCCAGCCGACAATTTCAATCGAAGCTGTGCTCCTCTCCCCTCTCCTCATCTGCTTGCAGGATAAGGATGGAAAATTTCCCAAAAATACAAACATTTTTCAATCCTCCAATATTCACTGTGTTGTATCAACCTCTGTGCTGCTGACGAAAAACATTCTCATGCAGGAATATTTCGGAAGTGTTTTTTTACCATAAAAAGATTTCTTTTGGTGAATTCTTGGGGCCCTTACAAAGATCATGCCATGACTGAAGTGATACCGAAAAATAAAATAATTCGTGTGAAGATGATAACTACGGGACTTACACAACCACTAGACGTAATTTTTTCGAATGTGGAAATATTTAGTACACAAAATTTCTGATCGAGTGTTATTAGAACAGTTAAATGTGAACCTTTTCTAAAGAAACAATATTCCTAAATGCAATAGCTCACGTATTCCCAGTTCTCTACTCCAAGGTTCATAAATTTTATAATGTTTGCGAGGTTTAAGGCAGGGTATTTAGGGAAAAAGCCACACAGCCACATTACTCCAGGGCAATATTGCTTCGATGAAAACATATTTGTTAAATACTGTGAAAATAAAGACGATAATGTCTGTGGGGACTCAGTATTTATAAAATCAGCCCATTGTGAGTTTCCCCTATGTTTCAATCTTTTTTTTCAAAATCACCATTTCTGTGTATAAATATATTTTAATGAAAAAAACGAAATAATTATTTTGTGGCATGTTTTGCATCCACCATCCTTTAAATTAAACTCACATGACTTAACAAAAAATTAATGTACTGCTAATTAATGCCGTATTTCGGACTATGTGTCGCAAGTCAAATAAATAATAATTACGATTATTCTTCAGGTTTTCGCTATTTTTATTATTCTCTGGAGCCATCGCGTTTGGTTGCTTTTTATTTGGCGTTTCGTCTCTCTTCCTGGAGGCGTCGTCAGGTAAAGAGACATGCAAATACCTGACCACGACCTTTACCTGACGCTCCAATGCTTTACGTGGAGACAAAACCGCGCGCCGTCCACCGAGCGGCCGAGATCGCGACACCGGCCGGGAGGGGCTCGCTCTCTGCGGGCGGCTGGATCACAGAGACGGTAAATGTTGCCGGTTCGCGGATTTTTGATTGCTAATATCTCGGCTCGTAGGCCACGAGGGCACGTAAAATTTCACAGAATTCATTTTTTCACTTAAATCTATGAACTTGCCAAGTTTGAATCAAATCGGCGCGTTACACTTCGTAAATGTTCCTTGTTAGGCTGCTAAAAATAGTGCCAAGAAACATGTTTCACAAAATTTATTTTGTTAACTGGTTTACCAGCATTCAGTTAGTATCAGAACTCGATGAAATGGGAATCCAGAGCCTTGGAACTGCAAGGCCAAATAGATTAAAAAATTGTAACTTTTCTTCAGACAAGGTAATGCAGAAATTAGTTAGGGGCTGCTGTGAAGAAATGACAGCCAAAATACATGGCGTCACTCTAACTGCAGTGAAGAGGTACGACAATAAGCCAGTTCACTTGCTTAGGTCATTTTGTGGAATACACCCAACAGATGGGATAGGAGAAAGAAGGAGATCATTGATGCCAATCGTCCAAAGGTGGTTCAACTCTATAATGAATTCATGGGGGGAGTGGATTTATTGATAGATTTGTATCGAACCAAAATCCGATCTAGGAAATGGTATCATAGAATAGTGTTCCATCTCTTAGATTTAACTGTGGTAAATTCTTGGTTATTGTATACAGGAGATTGTGAGTCATTGGGATTTGTAGAAAGGATTAATATAGCCTTTTACAATTTAAAATGCAAATAGCATCTTGCTTATGTAAGGAGGGGAAAAGAGACATGAAAAAGAGAGGACGGCCTGCTTCCAGTTCTATGGAGAGAAAAATTCAAGAAAAAAGGAGAGGCCCAACTGTATCAGTTCCACATGAGGACATAAGAAAGGATGAAATTGGTCATTGGCCAGTTTTTTCGGAAGAAAAGGGGCCGCTGTAAAAAGTCTGGTTGTGATGGTGTTCCTAAAATAAAATGTTCCAAGTGTAATGTGCATCTATGTTTAACTCCTAATGTTAATTGTTTTATGGATTTCCACACCTTATGAATTACCTAGATTACATAACCAAATGTAAAGGTGTTCCAAAAATATATTTATACTGAAACTGTAAGACACAAAGCATTTATTCCATTATTACTCATCGTGACTTCAAAGTCACAAACCATTTTTTTTCAATTAGATGTTTATAAATTGAAATTTTCTCTCCAATTCAGACAAAATGTTGATACTGCACAAGGTACTATTACATAACTTTTTTTCAGAAAAAAAAAACAATTAGGTTATAAAGGGTATTCACCCAATACCGGCCGATGTCCCATTTTTGGGACGCAACAACTTCTCTTTGCTTGACAAAATGTACACATTTTGTCTTTTCCGCTGAGAAGCGGAAGCCGTTCTTTTGGGACCAGCCGTCCAGTTTATTAAGACGTTTATTAAGACGTTATTAAGAGTTGTATCTGTCTGGACGCGGTTACTAGTTTGGATGACCGGCAGAGAATAGCCAGGTCATCCACGAACAATGATCCCATGATGCAGTCGATAGCGTCATTGATCGCAATAGCGAACAATGTCACACTAAGGACTGATCCTTGAGACACTCCATTTTCCTTCGGAAAGGTGCTTACCTACTCTGATTCTAAAAACTCGCCCAGATAAAATTTTTGTAATAAAAATGGGAGGATTTCCCCTAAAACCCCAGCCATGCAACGTGTTTAAAATCTTCTGACGCCAGACCCTGTCATACGCCTTCTCCAGGTCAAAGAAGACCACGATGACGTGCTGGCGCAGAAGAAAGGCCTCCTGGATGAAATTGTCACTCCGAACGAGGTGATCAATGGTTGATCGACCTCGCCGGAAACCACACTGGATATTCGACAGAAGGTTCCGCCGCTCTAACCACCAAACGAGCCGACGGTTTACCATCCTTTCCATTACCTTGCACAGACAGCTAGTAAGGGAGATTGGCCTTTAGTTACTCGGGTCCGTTCTGTCCTTTCCCTGTTTAGGGATCGGAACCACCGCAGATTCCCTCCAGGAAGATGGGAAACTACCCTCGAACCATAACTGGTTGAGGGTGCTCAGGATCTCCATCAAAGCTTCCCCCGAAAGATTTCGAAGGAAGGCGTAGTGGATTCCGTCCAGTCCCGGAGAGGTGTCCTTGGAATCCGCGATGGCTGACCGTAGTTCCCACAGCGAGAACGGGTCGTTATACTCCGCGATTACGGACGTCTCAGCAAAGCAAAGAGGAGCTCTCTGGAAGCGTCCCTTGATGGCCAAGAACGCTTCCGAGTAACTCCTGTCACTGCTTATACTGGCTAGTGACTCGCCAAAAGCCTCGGCTACGTCGCGAGGGGAGCTCACGATTTGGCCATTCATTTTCAAGCAAGAGACGCCGTACTCCCTACGGGAGCCCGAGATGCATCTCACCTTATTCCACGCCTGTGCAAGTGGTGTTCTGTGGTTAATGCTATTGACGAATTCCCTCCAGGAGACCCTTTTTGCCTCCTTCACGACTCGTCGAGCTTTCGCTCGCAGTCGGCGGAAAGACGAAAGGTTCATTGCGGTTGGGTACTTTTTAAAAAGACGCAGGGCACGTTTTCGGAGACGAATTGCCTCGGCGCACTCCTTGTTCCACCAAGGAACCGCTGGTCGTGGGACGTTACCCGATGGCCGTGGGACGCTGCAATTCGCTCCGTCGATCAAGAACCTTGTTAAAACTTCCACATTGTGTGTGGCATTACAATTACAATTGGGTTTAAAATTAAAAGCGTCTATAAAATTCTGCTAATCAGCTTTACGGACAATCCAATTGCCCGGTCGGATTAAATCAGTGTTAAAACTTCGTTCAGAATTTATTAAAATGGGGAAGTGATCACTCCCACAGAGATCTGTGTGCACGGACAAATTAAACTTGTTAAAAAGACTGCTCGTTACCATAGCTAAGTCTATACAGGAGTACACTCCATTAAAAACATTAAAACGGGTTTTCTCACCGTTATTAAGTAATAAAAGATTAAAATCGAGGATGAAACTGGCTAAAATCCGTCCCCTCCTTGTGCTTTGGCCTCTTGAGCTTCCCCACAAGGGGTCATAGGCGTTAAAATCGCCCAATAATATAAATGGCTTCGGAACTGCTGGACAAGTTTCTCTAGGTTATAGTATTAGTATTAGTGGTTTAGGGTGCGTCGACGGCATGGTCATTTTGCACCTCAAACCGTCAAAATGATATATATATATACTTTTTATATCCGGAGAAGGCAGGTTGCGTGAAGTAAAATATTCTGCTTATCTATTTTTATTCCGATGTTAAAAATATTGAAAATTGCTAAATTTTTCTTATAATTTATTAAAAAGCACTGTTTCCTTTAGAAATAAAATGACGCGGCCAATTGCATCGGGGTCGTCACCTAGAATGGACCCTAGGTCGCCTCCGATGTTCAGTCGGCTACGCACGTCTCGGTATCTGTCACACTCCGTAAGGATAGGCCGAATTCCGAGAGAACAGTCACAGTCATCACACCAGGGTGGGATTTTCTCTTCAGTGAAGAGAAAGGAGTGGGTCAGAAGGCTGTGCCCTATCCTCATACGGGTGATGACGACTTCCTCTCAGCGGCTCTTCCTGACGGATGTGGGCCACGCTGACGTTACCGGTTTAACTGTGCGCAGTTTATTATTTGAGATGTTTCTCCACGACTCCCACCACTGCTGAAGGACTGCACTCTTTAGTGAAACTCGTAGGTCTTCACAAGGTACCAGCGTCGACTCGAAATCTTAATGATTGAGAGCGTGTTTTGCGGCAGAGTCGGCTTTCTCATTTCCAGCAATTCCCGTGTGTCCAGGGACCCAAAGAAACCAGACGGTGGTTCCCTTCTCGTGAAGGGAAAGCAGAGATGAGTGGATACCCTGGACGATAGGGTGCATAGGAGAGGAGCCAGAAATGGATTTTAGGGCGCTCATTGAGTCTGAGCAAACCATGAAGGAGCCACCATCAACATCTATCCCATCAAGAGCCATTTTAATAGCAAACAGTTCCGCTGTGTAAATACTACACACCGGACTGAGTTTAGCTTTCATGACTCCATGGTGGGATGATACGACCGCACAGGCACAGGCTGTGTCTGACTTCGAACCGTCTGTAAACACGGGTACGAATTTGGGATGGTGGCAAAGAAACATTAAGAATTGTTGCTGGTACTCTTCAGCAGTGGTAAAAGCCTTTTGTCGGTCGTGAAGGAACATTTTTATGTTGGGAGCGGGAGTTAACCATGGCGGGTGATTCGAATGCCGAAAAGGGTAGAGTTCAGGTAATAAAATACCTCGTTCACGAATAAAATTACGGAAACGTACACTTACAGGCCGAGTGGCTTTTGTCCTGCGATTAAAAAGTTCTAAAAAACGAGGTTTAGAAACAAGGTTAAAACACGGGTGTGTTCTCATCGTTAAAATTTTGGCAACATAGTTGCACATGAGCAGGATCCTTCGGTGACACAATGGCGGCTCTCCTGCATCCACATGGATGCTGACAACAGGACTTGTCCGGAAAGCACCCGTGGTGAGCCGGAGCCCCGCGTTGTGCACGCTGTTCAGGGGTCGTAGGTAAGACTCCCGAGTGGATGAATAAATGAAGGATCCGTAGTCCAACTTTGATCGCACTAATGCACGGTATAATAAAAGGAGTGTTGTGCGGTCTGCTCCCCACGATACGTGGCATAAAAACTTTAGAACATTTAAGGATCTAAAACAGTTGTTTTTTAAAACTTGCATGTGTTCCCGCCAATTGAGGCGGAAATCGAAGGTCATTCCCAAAAAACGGACCGACTGTGCGTAGTCGAGATCTCTGCCACCTAAGCGCAGCGGAAATGGGATATGGACTCCTCTTAGGCGATGAAAGTGGACACACACAGTTTTCCCTGGAGAAAAAACAAAGCCGTTTCTTTGTGTCCACCGGTGTAAACTGTTTAGTGTCAGTTGGATCTGTCTGGAAGCAGTGAGAAGTTTGGATGATCGGCAAAAAATCGCCAAGTCATCGACAAACAATGATCCAATTACCGGGGTTTTTATGCAATCCGCAATATCGTTGATTGCGATGGCAAATAGTGTTACGCTTAGCACAGATCCCTGAGGTACGCCATTATTTTGCCTATAAGGTCCAGTGAGGTGCTGTCCTATTTTTACCCTGAAAATTCGTTCGGATAAAAAATTTCTAATAAAAATTGGCAGACTGCCCCTGAAACCCCACTCATGCAGCGTGCTTAAAACCTTCCGCCGCCAGACTCGATCGTAAGCCTTCTCCAAATCGAAGAAGACCCCGATCACGTGCTGGCGGAGGAGAAAGGCTTCCTGGATGAAATTGTCGATTCGAACTAGGTGGTCCATGGTGGAGTGGCCCCGACGAAATCCACACTGAATTCTGGAAAGAAGGCCTCGGCGCTCTAACTACCAAACGAGCCGCCGGTTCACCATCCTTTCCATTATTTTGCACAGGCAGCTGGTTAGAGAAATGGGTCGATAACTGTTCGGGTCACCACGATCTTTGCCCTGCTTTAGGATGGGGATTACTGCTGATGTTGTTAATGTTGATGGAAAACCACCTTCAATCCAGAGCTGGTTGAAGGTGTGGAGGACCCCCAACAATGCCTTTTCCGAAATATTACGGAGAAAGGCATTGTGGACCTCGTCAAGACCCGGAGATGTGTTGCCTGAGTCGGCAATAGCAGACTTTAACTCCCACAGGGAAAAAGGAAGGTTATAGTCCGCTACACGTCGCGACTCATTGTAATTGATAGGAATCAATGCGCAGCGCTCTTTTATGTGTAAAAAATTCTTGTCGAATGCGTCGTCGCTGCTAGATCTGGAGATAAACTGGCCAAATGCCTTTCCGATGTCATGTGGTGATGTTAAAACTTCATCACTGACTTTAAGAAAAGAAACACCTAGCTGCTGCTGATTGCCTGATAGACCCCTTACTTTGCGCCATACCTGTGCAATTGGTGTCCTGCAGTTGACACCGGAGACAAATTTCATCCAGGAAGCTCTTTTTGCATCCCTTACGACCTGTCGAGCTTTCGATTCTCAGTCGTCGGAAGGAGGATAAATTTCTTTCGGTGGGGTATTTATTAAATATTCGCAACGCTTTTTTACGTTGGCGAATAGCTTTCGCAGTCATCATTCCACCACGGTACCGCAGGCCTCCTAATTATACGGCGAGAGCGTGGTACGCTGCTGTCTGCAGCTTCGATGATACTTGCAGTCAAATTATTAACATTTTCAACACTATCATTGGTTTCGTCATATTTGAAATTAAAAGTCTCCTTAAAACGTCCCCAGTTCGCTTTCTGAACAATCCAGTGGCCCGTCCGAATAAAATCTGGATTAAAATGTCGTTTCTTGGTAATAAAAATGGGATAGTGATCGCTTCCACACAAATCGTCATGTATGGATATATTTAGTTTTGTAACTAAAATGCTTGATACAATACATAAATCGATACTCGAAAAGTCGCCAGTAAAACTGTTAAAACGGGTTTTCTCCCCATGGTTTAGTAAAACCAAGTTACTATTACATATAAAATGGGATCCGTCCCCTACGGTTGGACTGAGCTCGAGCACTTCCCCATAGAGGATCGTGAGCGTTCAAATCTCCCATTAAAATGAAAGGCTGAGGTAGCTGGCGGACAAGGGCTTCTACGTTAAAACGGGTGACCGGCGCATTCTCCGGGAGATAAACGTTACACAACGTGATCTCCTCGGGGGCACGCACGGTCACTGCCACAGCCTGAAAGGGTGTGTTGAGTTGCACTCGGGAGGTGTAAAGGGCCTCCCAAGTAGCAACAGCCACTCAACCCTGGGCTCGTTGGCCACTGGTGTCGTCCAGTCTAAAAACGTTAAAACCATTTAAAATGCCGTTGTCCGTTGTTTTAAAATGAGTCTCCTGCAAACATATGCAAGACGGGTTGAAATCACGAATTAAAACAATCAGCTCCTCCTTACGCCGATAAAACCATTGCAGTTCCACTGCAAAATAAAAGCCATTAGTAATCTAGAAATTTAAAAATAAATAAATTAATTAAATAATTAAATTTAAAATGTAAAACACAGTTGGAGGATCAACGCTTGATGCGATTTCTCCTCCTACCTTTGGTTCTAGCCCGGAGGATCTGTCTCCGAGAGACATTCGTCCTCATCCATTGACTCCGGGTGGTTGAGTCGGGCTAAACCAGATGGTCCGGGAGATACTGAGTTGCCACGCTTCTTTTGCGTGGCCCCGGCGGTGGTTATAGTGGGGTTCTTCCTAGGAGAACACGGAACGGTGGCTTGTGTTTTATTTGCCGGATTTGAGGCCTTAGCCGGCTTGGCCGATTTCTGTAGAGTGACTTTAGTATTTTGGCTCATATTATCTTCTGTCTGAGTCGCGATGGTGACCTTGGCAATAGGTTGGGAAGCGACACGGGCGAACGACTTGGAGAAAGTAGGAGCAACTTGTGCTCTGTACTTTTTCCGAGCCTCGAAGTAGGGGATTTTTTCAACCGTCTTAATCTCCATTACTTTTCGCTCCTCGATCATCTTTGGGCAATCACGTGAATACACCGGATGTGCACCCTCGCAATTGACACAAAGTGGGTCACCCTTGCAATCCGCACCCTCATGCTTTTCCAGGCTGCAGCGGGGGCAGGTGGCCTTGCCCTCGCACCGTGTGGCCATGTGGCTGAATCGCTGGCACTGGAAACATCGCATGGGTGCCGGTATGAATGGCCGCACTGGCACCGATTCATAACCGACAAACACCTTGTCGGGGAGATGGTCGAGCGTGAACGTGAGAACAACTGACGTTGTGTTTACCCTTTCTCCGTTGCGCTTTGTAGTGAGTCGACGAGCATCGGTGACCCCCTGAGAGGCTATCTCCTGCTTGATCTCGTCGATCTCAACGTACAAAAGGTCCTAGTGACTAATCACTCCCCGACAGGTGTTCAAGGCGCGGTGCACCTCGACTTTCACGGGAATTTCGCCAATCTTTTCCAGAAGTAATAGCTTCTCGCTTTGAGCCCTCGTAGCCGTTTCGATGAGCAGTGTGCCATCGCGAAGTTTATTTGCAGATTTAAGTTCACCAGGAACAGAAGTAACTTACGAATGAGGAAGGGAGACACCTTTTTCAGGCTCTCCCCTTCCTTCTGGCACCTCAACACTAAGTAGCGCAGACTAGCGCCCAGAACATTAACTCCCCCGCCCGTATCCGGGCGGGATCTTTTTGGAGGTGGAAGAATTGTTTCCGCCATTCCAAATTATTCTTCGTCCCCCGGGCTCCCCACCCACCATGGAGCCACACACTCGGGACGCCGCACCACAAACCGGTGCAGTCGCCAGGGCTACCCGAGGGGATATAGCACCCTAGAGGTGGTTGTCTGTTTCGGGTTGGGTCTTCGAAGCACGGGCCCACTAAACCCGTACATCTTCGACCGCCCTACGCAGACCACCACCTCCCTGGCACTCGCCACCGTTGAACTGAACGCCACGGAAGCCGATTGACCGGGAGTGGCTAGCTCCCGGCCGCCCGTTTACACAGAATCCGGGGCCAAAGAGGGGTATTGGCGCCAGGTCCATACCGGGCATCCGACACCCGGCTGGGAACCATGGACCTCACCCTCCAGGATCCCCTTCTCCTCCTTACAGGTCTCCGCACACGGAGAACATGCGAGTGGATCGCAGGCCAGGTGGTATGGCCGCACACAGACAGTTGACCCACAAGACTGTCCGGGCTCAACCCTTGCTGGCTTTGGGTTTGTTTTCGGGGTTTTCTCCCCGCCCTTTTAGTCGCCTCATACGACAAGCAGGGATACTGCGGGAGTATTCTCAATCCCCCTACCCGCAGGGGGGCTCTCTAGGTTATAACGAGTTACCAGTGCACCCTCCGGCATATAAACGTTGCATAACGTTATATTTTGCGGAATAAATAAGGTTATGGCCACAGCCTGAAACAGGGTGTCAATCCGTACTCGAGAGGTGTAAAGGGTCTCTCGAACAGCAATCGCCACCCGACCATGGGCCTATGGCCAGTAAGGTCATCTAGCCTTTCGACCTTGTATCCCCTTAAAATTCCACTGTCTCTCGCCTTAAGATGCGTCTCCTGGAGACATATATAAAAGTAGGGTAAAAATCTTGGATTAAAATGGCCAGATCCTCCTTATGCCTATAAAATCCATTACAGTTCCACTGTAAGATAAAGGTTATAAAATTTAAAAATATATAAATAAATAAAATACTTAAAAATAAATAAAAATTTTAAGAAAAAAGGAGCAGTCTAAGTGCGGACTACGGAGTGATCAGCGCTTGAGGCGCTGCTTCTTTCCCTTTTTTCTAATTCTTTCAACTTCTGTATCCGAGATGCAGAAATCTTCCACCATGAACGCACGTTACTTTGGCCAATACGTCATCCCAAAATAGCGCCCAAAATAAAGCGCCTAACTACAAATATATTTTATCGGCAATAATTCACTAATTACTGCAAATACCGTTGTGAAACTTTGGAATATATTGGATAGAACATTTATTTATAGGTATATGCGAAAATAACATTTATTCAACCAATTCAAACGCGAAAAATATATTGTTTATCTTTCATATGCAGACCACTTTTCACTGGGGCATTCACAAAAAAACCAAATCGATTTTCAACTCAAAGTACCCGTTCAATTAAAGAAAAATGACAATTATTTGTGAAACAGACCATTACAATACCAGCAATTAATGTTTATAAGAAATATAGGTCATTAAAAACAAGAGCGGTATTCGGAAAACGGCTCCGTTGAAGACAGTTGTTGTAGACGACATTTCACAGGGGCAATCACAAGAAAAAAAAAGATTTCAACATCAAAATACACCTTAATTTAAAGAAAATAGATCATTATTTGTGAAACAGACCATTACAACCCCCAAAAACAATGAATATAGCAAAAAAGTGTCATTAAAAACAAGAGCGTTTTCCGCCAAAAGGCTCCTTGAAATACAGTGATTGCAGTACACTTTTCACTGGGGCATTCACAAAAAAACTAAAGCGATTTTCCCATCGAGAGACACGTCCATTTAAAGATAAAAGATCATTATTTGTGAAACAGACCATTACAAACCACATAAATAATATATAATGTATGCACAGGTCATCGAAAACCAGGGCGCTATCCGGGATACGGCCCCGGGGAGGAGAAATGTCACGCATCAGAAGTTATTTTTTTCAGACGACATAAGCGTGACTAAAAATATATTGACAACTAGATCATGCTTGAGACATGTTTAACCCTGCGATAAATATGATCAACACCCATTTCATAGCCGTTCCGCCTTGAAAATTGACTTTGGGCTGGATTACCCCAATTTCTAAAAACGGAAATCCCACTGAGAAAAATGAAATGTAATAACTTCCTTAATTTCGTGAATTAACTCTCGAAACATTGCAGTAATGTGGATACGGCTAAGATGCATCATCTCAGGCATTCAAAAGGAGGGATGAAAATTTTTTCGAGCATAAATATAAATAATTACACTTTGAAATTTTTGTAGTACAATTTTCACTGGGGCATTCACAAAAATTTAAAAGCGAATGTTCAATCCAAACTCTCGTTGATTTAAAGATTAAAGATCATCATTTGTGAAACGGACCATGGGGATGCCAACGAATAAAGTAGAGAGTTTACAACAGAAATTAATAACAAGAGCGCTCACATTCAAGCCGAGAGCACTATAAGGGATACGGACCCATGGAAGAGAAATGTCACGCATCAAATAATATTTTTATCTGACGATATAAGCGAGACTAAAAAAGTAATGCTACTTTCATCATGTTTGAGACATTTTTTGGGTTACATGGGTTTTTGTAGGGTGCCTCGACGACGATTGAAACAAGTCTAACCTTTGATAAAGATACACCAATGCAATTTCATAACTTTTGCGCTTAGAAAAGTGATTTTGAGCTGGGCCACCCTAATTTTAAAACACTGTGCGAAAAACCGACAGAAATAATCATCCGCCTTGACTGGGGTTCGAACCCGGATCCCTTCGATTACCGGTCGAGTTCTTTAACCAGTTAAGCTACCGAGGTGTCATTATCCTGTGGAATTTTCTTTCTTTTCCATTCTTCTCTGTGGATATTTCTTGTATTCGTGCACTGCGGGTGACTCCGTAATAGTTACCACCGAGGCTAGTCCCAGTATACTTCAATTAGAGATTTCACTCTCACAAAAAATATTAAATACCTTATTCATGGTTGGAAGCGGATAACTGAAATTTTACATATCTGAAGATGCAACAATTTTATAACCCGTGGAATATTTAGAACGGTAGTAAAAATGTTAGCGATAATCATAACAAATAATTAATTACCCCTTAATATTGACGCAGCAAAATTTTCCCTTGGGCAATCGGAAAAAAATTAAAGAGAATTTCCAAGGAACAACCTTCCGATAGAAACCTCGGAAAATATCCCCAATACGCGAGCTAAAGATAAATTTGGAATTAGCTATTTCATTTGTATCACTATTTTACTCCTTACATGTATTTTAATACATACTGTAACATATGAGTAAATGTCTTACACTTGCAATAGTTTCTACTTACCGGATGTTGCTGTCTCCTTTTTACTTTCTCTGGTTATTCCACATCACCGCTGAGGTTACCAGACAGATGCGTTTCTCTTTTTTTAAATAATGGAAACGGGAAAGAGATCGCCAATAGCCCTATGAGAAACCGTTTTATCCTTAATGAAGGAGTTCTCCCTGGAGCACTTCCAGCAGGAGCAGCATCCCGTCTGCATTCAGGTGGATGAGGTCCGGCCTCCTGTTTTGCTCGGGTCCCATCCATCTGAAATGAAAAGAAACATTTTTTTTAGCAATAATTTTATCTTGTATTATTTTCAAAATACATTACCGGTTAACTCCTCTCTAAGTAAGGGCATACCTCTCAAAATCTCCACCCTCACCGACTCCCCCCGCAGGAACGGAGAAGTGACGTCAATTACTTGGTATCTCCCTAAAACAAAAACATTGTGTTATGTAAGGAAAGATGATGTTTGAATTGGATGTAATCGATGTATATCTTCCTCAAGTGTAAGTCTTTATGGTAAATAATAACCTCTCGCGTTCCTCAGCAGCCACCGATTGAAGGCACGAAGGCGAGCCCTATATCTCTCGTCCCACCATAACCTGGGAGCAGGTAGGACGGTTAGGACCGTCACCTGAGGTACCAGAGGGCATATCCTTTGAGAGATGCGGTGGAGGTTGCTTCTTATTTTATTGAACTCCTCTCTCTGAAACAATAGTGCAGAGATTCCGATAGAGACAATTTTTAATGAAATTAATTATCAGTAGAAATTTGCTCACCTTCTTTAGGTCGTTGGACCCGATGAGGAGGAGTAGGGGGGAGGAGAAGCGGCCTGTGTTGTACAGGGCGCTCCTCAACTCCCCCGTACTCTGCCTCGAGACACAAAGTCCTATCATGGCTGGTCTAGCTGTAGGTAAAAGAATCGTTGGGAATCATGTTCGTTCACGAAGAGAATACACCAGTTATGTCAAATAGGCCTACCCCTCTCCAACTCGAATCCTAAAAATCGTCCCAGGCGGACAAAATGGGAATCCCCTAACATTAAGTGGCCGTGGAAGTGTGGGTAGTCCATGATCTAGAAAGGAGACAATTTTTTAATGAATTCCATCAAACGGTCAAATGGTTAGGAAAGAGCACAGTTAAAGTTTGAAATGAAATACTTTCAAAGGTTCAAAATTCAACGTTTTCTGACTTTTTCATACGATCAGTTTCGCCAAATAAATTTCACACAAAATTTCAAGTCCGTAGCTCTTCTGGAGCCGGTCGGGAATTTGTATACGTGAGTGAGTCAGTCAGTGAGTGACGCCAAGGGCTGTATATAATATAGACACGAAAGAGTAATAATAGATGTATGTTATGTTGTAAGTATTAGGTATTACAATTTTAGATCCATTTAAACTTCGCTTCATTTATTGGCGTCTCGTTATAATTTATTTCCTTCAACGGGGCTATTATAAGCGGAAGGAAATTTACTTTAACACTTCTCACAATGAAAATGATGCAATATGAACGATAAAGGAATTCCTTTGTTTCAGTGGAAACCCTTTTAAGTCTCACCACAGCTCCTAACATACACTCCATTTTTGCTGGCTATTCCCCGTCACCCTAGAGGTTGCCAGCGGGACGCGTTTCTCTTTTTACAGGGATTTAACCTTGCGGAAAAGAGATCCCCAGTAGGCCTATATGAAACCGCTGTACACATACCTGCCCTTACAGGAATGCAGCTGTAAAAGAAAAGACCGATGTGTCCTACCTCCCAGCTTCCGTACCCTACTCTCCCCCCTCCCTCCCGGCCGGACCAGTCGCAAATTCGGTATTATCGGCCATACCTAGAATAAACACCAAGGACCTGTATTGTCCCCCGTGTTCTACCTTCCAGCTCCGTACCTTACTCTCCCCCCTCCCTCCCGGCCGGACCAGTCGCAAATGCGGTCTTATCGGCCACACCTAGGATGTAATGGAGCAAAGCATAACAGGAAAGCGTGGGGGCGAGTCAGCAACCCAATCACCGGACTTAGCATGCAAGGAACAGTGACGGCAATCGTAGGTAGGAAGTGTAGCACCAGCGGATGAAAGGCTTTAAGGAGAATCCGCGGATTAAGTAATTGATCGCGAAGATGGAAAATTAACATCTAACCATCCGACCTTCTTCCGGTACCCACATAACGCACAAAGAACAAACCCATGCTATTCTCTGAAATTCCTCAATTTTCGCCGAGGCATCTACGCACCCTAAGTGGGACCAACGTGAACAAATATCGCATTATATCCAATCATCATCCCTACTTTTTACGCCGTTATCACATCTAGGACATATACTATTAGCGTTTTCCATCCCCTCTAACAATAGACGTCTCATCTCCTCGCGATAACTATCTGCCTTCATTTCTTCAGCGGTGCTCCGACCTGATATAAGTTGGTGAACGAGAAAGCAAACGTGTACCCCACAGTTATAAGAGTCTACTTGCTTATGGCAAGGCATACTCAAAGTTTTCCAATCTCTTAAAGGTAATCTCTCCTCTGAAGTAAGGTTACGTTTCCCCAAGAACCTTTTAAAACTCGCAAACGCCTTGCGTAGCGCTACGTCGTCGCTATGCCTCAGAGAATCGAAGTACGTTACGGTGTAATTACTCGTATCAATTACAAATAGGGTCCAATGATTTCCACATTCATTAATTGGCATTAGCACACGCTTGTCTTTCATTTTTATTTTTGATACTAGGGTATCTCTGTTAAATGCTAACCTCATCGCGTGGTATGAAATTTCGCAGGGAAAGTAGAGAACGTCACTGTTGTATTTTTTAATGACAGTGATTGCAAAATGATCAATTATGAAATTACTTAGCCAAGTGTTATTATATAGCGTGTAGAAATCTGTCAAGTACACCCTTTCTCCATTTATGAGGCCTATCGTGCAATTCTTACCAGAAGAGCAGATTTCGTAGTAACCATCGTTAGTAATTACGCCATTGGAATTAAATTCTAAAGGACCGGTCTGAACTTCATACTTTTCCCCCTCCGTTACCCAGGTGTAACCGTTTTCGTCTTTCTCCCGGACATCACCATCCCCTTTCACTTCGTCGATGAAACCCTTGGCTTCTTCCTCGTTATCCGCGATATACGATGTGACCCATTCCGCCATAAATGATGAGGGATTCTTTTTACCCGAGCGCTTCCTTCTCTTTCCCCACTTCTCTTCAACTTGCAAACTGTCTAACTGAACTCGCTTCTGGCGACGCCTCTGCTTCTGAGAATTATCCAATTGAAATTCCTTTACTTTAGCAAAATTTACCGGTTTCACCGCCCTTAAAAAACGACCCGGGCGTAAATGCAAATCCCCGTCCAAGATGGTGTTTTTCACAAGCCCAAACCAGCACTCAACCGGGGCATTGCTATATCGCAGGCCAAAGCGACTAGGCTCGTATCTTCCCTTAATCACGTTGGTCCACATGGGGAGGAATGGAATGCACTGATTGAGAAATATAGCTAAAATCTCTCGCTGTAAAACTCGTTATCACCTCCTATTTCATCCACTGGTGCTTCCTCGGAGAGACGAAATGTTTTTATAAAACGGGCTATTCTCAAATAATCTATTCTTCGGGTAATTCATTAAAGGATATTCCGTTCTTTGAACATCCCCATCGTCTACTTCCGATTCTTTCAAAATCGCCTTTAACGACTCCACTGCAGCAGCCACAGCCTTCCCTTTCCTCACTGACCGCAGTAAGGTGCATAATTTTTTAAACATACTCTCAACGACTGTTATATAGTTACATTTTACCATGAACCCTACGACAGTTTTTATGAACCTACGTACAGCCTTGCTACCAAATTCCCTAGCGCGAGACACTAAATAGAGGAAGTGTGCGCAGCATATCAACACAGGCACTGATAGTAACGAATGTCCATAATGGTACACGAATTGGAACGCTGCCTGCAAGTACCCAGAGACAGTGTTAAGGGGAGACCAAATGCAAACAATCGCGTTTATCATGGCGAAGCTGAAATCGCAGACTATGGCGTGAAAAATCTGTTTTTTAACTCCCCCAACCCTTCCGGCGAAATCTTTAAAATTTCTCATAAAATTTGCAATATTAACGGCTCTGTGCGAATCGGTAATCATTTCCATTAGAGGAATGAACGTTTTCCCTTCGCGTATGATACCCGTGTAATACAAAACACGTTTCTGAAAATCGGGATGATTTTTCGCAACTGACCTGGTCGCATCGAAATATAATATTGGCCTTCCCTTCTTCTGAATTTGTGACAGCAATCTCACCTGAGAGACTGTGTAGCACTGAACACACAACGGGAATACTTCTACGTGCTGCATATATTTCTCACCCCCATCTTTTCCTTTCTCGCTACTTAGTTTCACCAAGTCTTCGATTATGTCACTACTCAAATCTTCGGACGCCTTGCTTTCACACCTTGCTCGCCTCAAAACGCTCAGGGAATGAATCCCCACTATGTGCCCTTCCCTAATCGCATCCGCGTTTGCATTGTTAATAGCTCTACATCTAAACATAAAAGGTTTTTCCTTGAGCAAAATGGCTTTAGCAACTTCTCGATCGACGCCGGAAAGAGAGCGACACAATTTTTTATCCCCATGGTTTTCCTCACCTTTGGAAAAAACTTGCACGGACACGGAATTCGACCACAAAGTTTTCCCCGAAACAACTAAATTGAAATGTTTACACCCTGTGTGTTTGCAGTAGGCGCGAATTATTATGCTGTCATCCTTTGCAAACCAATGGTCGTGAACCAGGAAAACGCAAGCGGAATTAATTTAAAAAAATTTCTTGCTGAAGGCATTTGCCCACTTTCCTCTTACTAATTTTCCATCCTGAAAAATAGTTCGCCATTCCTGTGATGTAAATTGAAACTCCCCTTCACAACGTTCAATACTTTCTTGTTGCTTCTCGTGGAGTTGACCCCGTGCCCCTATTTCCTCAACCTTTTGGCCCTCAGACGCTGCTTGGAAATTTTCCCCACGCGCCTCAACACAAGATGTTACCCTCTCAGCGACCACCTCACTTCCCCTGTCCTCCGCGGCTGCCTCTTTAAACCCATCCTCCGTTGGCACGGAGGCATCACTTAATTTCCGCTGAAACTTTAACCCACAGGTCTTTGCCCACCCTCTCCACGACTTCAACTGCCGCATCTTTGATTGGGAGACGGTAGTGACATTTCGGAATATTTTTCGGTTCTTCACCGCTTCCTTGCATGCTTGCTGAAATACTGTACGGAAAGACTTATCACGATGATAAAAGTTGTACACAGCGCGCTTCCGTTTCGCGTCATTGCCGCCCAAGAAAAATAGGGCTGCTTCCCCGAATGGACTGGCCTCACCAATCCCACCTAATTTAACAACTAGCTGATTATAACCCCTAGATATGAAAAATGAAGCTAACTCGTGCGAATCGAGAGCAAATAGTTTTTTCGGCATCGTCAGCAATCAGTTTCTCTAATCTTCAATTGTTAAAACCTTGTACAAAGAATGATAAAAAACTTCGATCATGGCGGCTGCATCGGACTCATCTAGATATTGCCAAATGGAGCAAGTGTTGAATGATGTGTTGAATTATGTGTTTGATGAGAACTCTCTATTAAGACATTGCCCCGACGTCTCCATTTGGGAAGATGGCATGATTTTAAATGCAAGAAGAGTGAAATAATATGCACATTCTTTCATTTGTGATGCACCTGCTCGGGCTTTCCTTCTGCAGATCTAAGGACGTAACTCTTACAGTCCATGCCACCGCTGTCTTGTCAAGGGGATGAATTGTTTCGGAAGTTTGAGGATGAAAACCACCATATAGGATATTCCCCAGTAGTAAGGCTACCTCAGTTTGATTTAGTAAAAAATGTGCCTTGACACGTGTCGTGTGTTTGGAAAATCAAGGACAGGTATTTGATGAAAAGTTGTATTTAAGAGTTCATAGGATATTTTATTCTGCTGTGGTTACTTATCCTGTGGGAATAATTGATAAGATTAATATTGGAAAACTTGGCCAAGAGTTCTGTTCCTTTGATATTCTAAAGTAAATTCAGTAAGCAGTGACTAAGGGGCAAAAGAATGTAGCCAGAGATATGCCAAAGATTATGCTGCCAGTATATATGAATGTAAAAGTGAGGTTATAAATGCTTTGGTCATTCGTACTTTTCAGACAATTTTGTGCTGGCTGTGCAGCTAGAGAAAGAGTGTGTGGATTCCTCTGGGATTGATGCTTCCCAACCATGAGGGAAAGGTATGAGGAAGAAGCGCAGTCCAGGGAGAATTACCTAAGACCTTGAGTACTCTACGCCCATGGCAGCTGAAGCATGTAATGTTTTTTACATGCAGTTTTGATAATGCTGTTAACTTATTTGATAATGATTTAAGATACTTCTTCTGGCATCCACTGTCAATAATAATTACTAATAATATTTTTTCATCCTAATAGATTTAAGCAGTTCTGATGATGAACTGGACCACCGCAAGCAAAAGATAAAATCTCCTCCACCAATGGCATCCAGGAGAAATTCCCAAGTGAATTTGGTGCTGCCCAAGTTTCCTCACACTGGTAATTTCTTTCAGCATTAAATGTTGTCCATCCACAGAATTGTCTGCAACAAACTAATTTTATATTGACAATTTTTTTGTGCAAAAATTCGCTGTGTATATTGTGTACAAATTGTATAAAAAATGTATACATTTTTACAAAAATTTGCCTTTACACAATTTGCGTACAATGTACACTTTGTATACAATTTGCACTACTGCACCCTATAAAATGTGTACATTGTTTAGAATGTACACAATGTACTCATTTTTATACAAATGTTCTCCACTTACCGCTGGAGGAGGCAGAAGAGGTTGAAGGGCTAAAGAAGCGAACGACATGTAGACTGTGTCCTTCGCACTAAAACCAAAAACGTCTTTCTTAAGTTTCCAATGCAAAAAAACACAGTGCACACTAAGAGTGCAAAACAAGAATTGTAAAGACTTGTGTAAAGATGGAGGGATGAGTGATTTTATAAAAAAATGTAACTTTGAGCAGTGGCAGATTTTATTACAATAAGCAAGCGCCCCTGTTTTCGATGACCTGTGTAAACTTTCTATATTTTTTATGTGGTTTGTAATGGTCTGTTTCACAAATGATGATCTTTTATCTTTAAAACGACGAGAGTTTGGATTGAACATTGGCTTTTAAATTTTTGTGAATGCTCCAGTGAAAATTGTACTACAAAAATTTCAAAGTGTAATTACAAAGGGAAAAAGGAAGGTTATAGTCGGCTAGACACCGCGTCTCATTGAAATTGATCGGTATCAATGCGCAGCGCTCTTTTATGTGTAAAAAATTCCTTTCGAATGCTTCGTCGCTGCTAGTTCTGGAAATAAACTGGCCAAATGCCTTTCCGATGTCATGTGGTGATGTTAGAACTTCACCACTGACTTTAAGGAAAGAAACACCTAGCTGCTGCTGATTGCCCGATAGACCCCTTACCTTGCGCCATACCTGTGCAATTGGTGTCCTGCAGTTGACACCGGAGACATATTTCATCCAGGAAGCTCTTTTTGCATCCCTTACGACCTGTCGAGCTTTCGTTCTCAGTCGTCGGAAGGAGGATAAATTTCTTTCGGTGGGGTATTAATTAAATATTCGCAACGCTTTTTTACGTTGGCGAATAGCTTTCGCGCAGTCATCATTCCACCACGGTACCGCAGGCTTAGTAATTATACGGCGAGACCGTGGTACGCTGCTGTCTGCAGCTTCGATGATACTTGCAGTCAAATTGTTAACATTTTCAACATTATCATTGGTTGCGTCATATTTGAAATTAAAAGTCTCCTTAAAACGTCCCCAGTTCGCTTTCTGAACAATCCAGTGACCCGTCCGAATAAAATCTGGATTAAAATGTCGTTCCTTGGTAATAAAAATGGGATAGTGATCGCTCCCACACAAATCGTCATGTACGGATATATTTAGTTTTGTAACTAAAATGCTCGATACAATACATAAATCGATAATTTTCTCCCCATTGTTTAGTAAAACCAGGTTACTATTACATATAAAATGGGATAAAATCCGTCCTCTACGGTTGGACTGAGCTCGAGCACTTCCCCATAGAGGATCGTGAGCGTTAAAATCTCCCATTAAAATGAAAGGCTGAGGTAGCTGGCGGACAAGAGCTTCTAGGTTAAAACGGGTGACCGGCGCATTCTCCGGGAGATAAACGTTACACAACGTGATCTCCTCGGTGGCACGCACGGTCACTGCCACAGCCTGAAAGGGTGTGTTGAGTTACACACGGGAGGTGTAAAGGGCCTCCCGAGTAGCAACCGCCACTCCACCCTGGGCTCGTTGGCCACTGGTGTCGTCCAGTCTAAAAACGTTAAAACCATTTAAAATGCCGTTGTCCGTTTTAAAATGAGTCTCCTGCAAACATATGCAAGACGGGTTAAAATCACGAATTAAAACAATCAGCTCCTCCTTACGCCGATAAAAACCATTGCAGTTCCACTGCAAAATAAAAGCCATTAGTAATCTAGAAATTTAAAAATAAATAAATAAATTAAATAATTAAATTTAAAATGTAAAACACAGTTGGAGGATCAACGCTTGATGCGATTTCTCCTCCTACCTTTGGTTCTAGCCCGGAGGATCTCTGTCTCTGAGAGACTTTCGTCCTCTTCAATTGACTGCGGTTGATTGAGTCGGGCTAAACCAGATGGCCCGGGAGATACTGAATAGGGAATGTTCCACTGATTGGGATATCCATTTTAACTATTATTATTTGTACAAAATAGTGTCAATGGACCAATGGTAAATTTTCTGGGCTTTAAATCATGTTTTGAATTAATAATAAATTGCCAAAGTTTAAAGGAAATTTTGAATTTCTCTAAGAATGAAAACGTACGCTTATTGGCTGAAGCTATCATGACGTCACATGTCGGCCGTCTTCTGCTGCTGCTGCCGGAAATCACTAACTCGATGCTCAATTGTAGTGAATTTTTAAGGAAGTAAGAAGAACACGTGTTATTTAGGCGATTAGAAGATACAAGAGAAGAAATATGATGACTACTGGATTTTCCAAGGCTAACTCCGGGAATCTTCCCATAGTTGATTCGATGATGGTGGCGAATTTCTTTAGCGGCAACGAAAACTTCGTCGGAGCAGAATTGAAAGGTGTGAAGATGGCAAGGTAAGTCATACTCATCTACCTCCTACTATATGAAAATAAATTAAGTCTTAGTACAATTGGGGAACTGTTTCATCACTTATTTTAAGATGCCTGAAATAATGTAACACTGTATCGGAGTGGGCATCAGAAACTCTTGTACAACTTTGTAAACAACATACTATATATCCCCTTAATACCGTCCAACGTGAGATATATTGTATTCATAATTTTAGTTTATGTTTTCGTGCTCATTTTCATCCATTAAGTTAGTATAACTTTGTAAACAACATATATGTTGTTATTAGGACGTATATATATATATATATATATATATATATATATATATATATATATATATATATATATATATATATATATATATATACCTCCTAATTACCGTTCAACGTCAAAGTTATTGTGTTCATAAATTTAACTCGTCATGTTAGGTTTTGATGAACATTTTCTTACATTAGTTAATGATTTTATTGAGTTTTGAAACGTCCGTAACGTACAGTATCTTGATTCAAACTGATCGTTCAAAGACTATATTCAGATCAGCCTTAAAAACTTTTTACATGCTTTTTAAAACTTACTGATTTAATTATAATAGTGAAGTATCGGTTTCTTTGGTATGGATTCTGTTTTTCTGATTCGCACCGCCTTCAGAGTGATATCTAAATTTCGGATTGATTATTTACAGGTCTGGCCGGGTGACGTACGGAGATTCGGCAGTGGGTTACGTGCAATTGAAAAGGGAGGATAAATCATGCATTGTTAGGGCTCGGGTAACGCCAGAGCACAGGGTGCGGCAGAAATGCTACGTTGTTGAAGTGGTGGTTGATGAAGAGAGCAGTTCCATTAAGGAGGCAAAATGCATGGATTGTACTGCTGCTCAAGGTTGGTAACTTAAGACACCATACAAGAATGATTTCATGTAATGCACGCACAATGATTCCCTGAATTTTGTGTGCTCTTGGACATCTGTGTTCATATGCAATTAGGTTTGCATTGGTTGATCCTAACTAATTTTTTTATTTCTATTTTCAAATGTACCTGCTTCCTCTTTGCTCTTCTATGAGTGTATTCCATCATTTTGGCAATGCATGCTTTGAATATGTATTCTTTTAATGAGAAAAATTGACAGATCAAGTGCTTTTCCATGACCTAGGTTTGCATCAATTTAAAGTGCACAGAAAAGGAAAAAAAACAATACTATCAATTTTTAATGGAAGAAATATGATAGGATTTTAAATTGAAAGCTAGCTGCATATACCCAAGTACATGTGTCAGTATAGAAACTCCTGGACTTGAATTTGTCTAACTCAATTTTATCTACAACACAATTCACTTCAGATTAGGTAGAGAAAATGATTCTTGTAAATTTCCGTACCGAAACTATTAAATTACTTTCTGTCACCTGTGATAAACCCTATTATAAAACCCTTGACTTTGTGGGAATTAGTCTATTTACTTGAGTCGGTGGACAATATGCATTATTCAAACTCGAGGATAAATATTCAACTAGTGAATATCTTCCATCATAAGACCACATGCACAGTAGACAGTTTGGAATGAATCATGTTCCTACTAAATAGCTGTTACAGACCCAAATTAACTATCATAATACATTATAGATATGAGATGAGAGTTGAAGATTACAACTTTGCTTATAATACCCTCAAATTGTTAATAAATGACCTGCTAAAGCTAGCAGACAACCTCTTTTGCAAACCAGATGCCTTCTGGTCTTGGAAACCCTAGAATTAGGTCTATGTGGAAGGTTGATGAGAACTGGAGTCTACCAGGAATCAAACATCCATTATTAGTGTGGAATTTTATGAGTAGCATTAATCTATTTTTCATTGACCATGTTGAGCTGCATGTTTTACAGTTGAGAATGCCAGAAAAAGTCCATTTCTGTTTGTGACAATTTGTCTTAAATTTTAAAAGTCTAACTGCAGGCCAAGGATTCTCCCACTTAACTTGGTGTCAAGGCTCCTTTGCATAACTTTTTAATTTATGCCATGCTCTGCAGTACCTATCATTTTCATTTCATACAGCTGTGTAACATTGCATGAGAAAGGTAAATCTTAATGCCTTAAGGAGCTCCTATATGAAAGGTTAAAGAACAGCTGATGTAGGAAGTGCCTTAATTAATATGATGTGAAGAACATGGGGCTCGCTTTAGTTGCCATATTTGGACTGTGACTTTGTGTGGTTGCATGTACTACAGGAGGAACAGGAAACAGTGCATTTTCTTCTAGATATGTAAATATACATTGATAGGTAGCAAGCTTCCAATTTAAACTCCTTACATAATGTATTTTACCCACTTTTTCATTTGAAAATATTAATATTTTAATATTAATTTATTTGAAATTATTAATTGTATGTGAAATGTTTATGCAACAAGCCCACTGACTGTATTGGTTTTAGAAAAGCTCAGAATTTGTCAGAAAACCTTTGAGGAAAAGCTATGTTTAAGTAATTCAGGAATTAAAAAGTGCAATATTACGTTTTTATCATTTAATATCTTAGACAGATATGTATCGTTTACACTTCAAGGCAAAGTATGAATGCATTAAATTTTTCTTTCTTTTAACCGTCTAATTCTGTCATGCATTTTTTGCACAGGAGGCTGTAAGCATGCAGTTGCTGCCCTTATGTGGCTTCACCGGCGAAGTGAGGAGCCAGCACCGACAGAAACTGTGTGCTATTGGAAGAAGTCGAGGCTGTCCAATGTGGGAAGTAATTTGAAATTTATGCACGCAGTTGACTTGAGTACATCAAAAGAAAGGAGTGCTCCAAGACAATCCCAGGGAGTAGATTTCCTTTCAAAATTCCTTACGACTGGCAAAAAACTCAATGAAAGGTGTCTCATTGTTACCCATTTCTCAGGGCCATCAGACTTGGACAAATTGAGCCTTAATTATTTAAGTGAGAAATTTTATAGTGGGGGTGTTACAGGATACGAGGAGTTTTATAATTTTTGTAGGGAGGAAATGGAAGATGATGCGTGTTTAAGAGCGTCACAAGCCACAAAGTCTCAAGCTAATTCAGTCTTGTGGCAAAAGCTACGTTTTGGGCGGTTGACTGCATCCAAAATTTATGAGGCTGCACATTGTAAGACGATTGATGGAACTCTGGTTGAGTCTTTATTGGGAGCCAAGGTATTGCAGACGCCTGCAATGAAGCGAGGAATTGATTCGGAGTCTGAAGTGTTGAAAGAGGTAGAGAAAACAATGAAAATTAATTTTGAAAGTGTGGGCCTGTTCCTGAGCAAGCAGGAACCATTTCTTGGTGCATCTCCAGATGCTATATGCCAAGAGTATGTAGTAGAAATAAAGTGCCCTTCCAATGATAGGTCTGTGGCAAATTATATTTTAGAGAATGGCAATCTGTCACCCAAGTGCAAAGCACAAATTCAATTGCAGATGCATTTGTCAGGGAAGGGAAAGGGACTATTTTGTGTTGCTGCTCCAGATTTTGAGCTAACTAAAAAAGTAATAGTTATTGAAGTTTTTTATGACTGCAATTACACTCAAGAAATAATTTCCACTGCTCTAAGCTTTTGGAAATTAGCTGTTTTTCCTAAATTGAGAAGAAAACTTTAATAAATGCCTTCTGAATATTTTGTTTTCTTTATTTACATTTATATATATGTTTACTGTAAGCTGCTGCTATGTTTTTCTTATTGCAATAGTCATTTTTGTATGTGGTACAGTAATTTGAAAAACGTTACCAATATAACCACTAACCTGTAGTGCAAGGAATCACCTATCCATGTTATGTATAGGTAGGCAGGCACTATTAATCAATATTTTGGAGTTAATCAGGGAATGCAATGAAGCAGCTAAGTATTTTTGTGTACTTTATAAGCAAGAATGCATGGATGATACCTTGCCATTGTGACACATTTAACAGTAATCCTTTCATCTTGAAATATTGAATCAATTTTTCTCCCTGCAGATCTAAATTCAACTTTGAATGCCATGGGATACAATGAAATAGTTACTGACATTTGAGTAGAATGGGAATAACATGATGTTGTGGCTGCCCTGATTTACGTTCAAGTCTACTAGTTTTGCATTTCATAAGTGAACATTCTTATTTTTTTCTTTAACCTTCAGCCAATCCAAATTTCCCAAGTAATATCAAGTTAAAGCAGCTACCCACCTAGGGTGTTTCATTACCTGGAGTAACAAAAAAAGTTGATGAAATGAGAAGCCAAAGTCAGAAATGCATTGTAAAGTTCCTTCATTAGAACAAAAATAATAAGAGCAATAACAAAGTTTCAAATTCCATACACATACTTCTACTAAATTACAATATTAATGGACCTTGGGTGTTGATGAGCCCTCCAGCTATTTGCACACAGTAATCTATTTGCCTTAAAGATTTAAGTTCTAGACAAGCATGTGGAGCTAACATTTTAAACTCCCTGAAACGTCTTATTAAACGCTCTACGTGAATGCGAAGACTTGCTATTCGTTTTGTTTCTCTACTAAGTTCTTTGGAGAATTTTGCTCCCTCTGGAATGCTTGGAGGCCTAACAAGACCACAGCCTTTCTCTGCTAGCACCTTCTCTACATTTTTAAATCCCCTGTCTGCCATAACTGTCATTCCCGGCTTAAGAAAATCTACGAACCCACAATTTAAAAGAAGTGTAACATCTGTTACACGACCACTGAAACCCCTTGACAAAAAATTTACTAACCCATCTGGTGTAGTAGATACAAGGTATTTTATGGTGTTGCACTTCTTATAGTCCGACCATGACAAAGCTTGATGAACACTGTTTGATGGTGTTTCTATCTCTATCTCGAAGCAGTCAATTATGCTTTGAGTATTCCAGTATCGTGCTTGGAAAGATACTGGCAGTTCCCTGAAAATAACATTGGGCGAAGACCATACAATTAACTGCTTCAGGTTATTTGCAACAACTGAAACATATTTCCCAAACAGTTTGCTGCAGTGAGAGTGTGATATACCAAAATAGTCTCCCATTATGGAAAATGAATTGTTTAAACGTATCTTCATGAGTATTATGTAAATAATATCCCTTGGTGTCAACCACTTCCCATGGTAAACTATGTCCTCAGCCAAGAGGTCAACTACATAAATAAATGCCGGTAGCACTCCTAGGTATCGACGCGGAGCTCGGTCGATGAGGGCCCTAGTTTGCTGCAAACTTGTACGTCTGAGTTCTAGGTCAGCATACTCCTCAGAAATAAATTCAGTGTCAGAATGTTTCCCATCATCAGCATCATTGTCACTATTCCAGCTGGAATCTAATTCATTTTCTACCTCATCATCTGAGCTGGATGAACTGAAAACTTCATCTACACTGAGTTTACTAGCTATAAGTTTTATTGGGGAGGTAGCAATATTACACACTGAGGTAAATGTTTGGGTTGAAGAATTGGCAGAGGAAAGAAGTTTTCGTGGAGTACACATTTCACCAACACTTCTATAGTGGACAGGCTTTGCTTGAATGCCCTTATCAACAAGAAGAGGCTTCTGTTCTTCCTGCTGTTCTAATACAGGAGCTATATCCATTGTTTCTTCATCAACTTCATTTGATTCTGCTATTTCACCCTCCTCTGAAAATACAAATCACATTCTGTGTTACTTCTTATGTTTCCCAGATTTTTGCAGTCCAAGTATTTACCTATATACAGACATATATGTACACATAAACCAAAATATGCAATTCTTTAGATGGCGTAGTCATTCAATTAGGTCAATTTCTCTCACTTTAATCAGTTTTACCAGAACATATCTGCAATACCAATATCCTCATTAAAAATTAAAATATTGCCTGTAAATAAATATATTTGTAGCTGTAAGTACCTAGCTATTGCTATAAAAAGTTTATGTGCACCTTCAAATATTTTTAAATTAGTTGAAAGGTCAAGTAAATCCTCTAGTTAATGAAGGTTTTGGTCCAAAAATGAAACACTTAATACCATGACCAATGTATTATATGTATTTCCTCACATGGTCATGGATATAAAGAATGCATTGAGATATGTGAAAGAACAATATTTTTTCATAACAAGACTTTTATACAGCTGTAGCTTGCTTGATCAAGAAACAGATCTTGCCATGTATGAATAAATTATGTGAAGTAAAATATTGAAAAATAATAAATATTACATATACAATAATAAATATTATAGTCGTAGCTTGGAAGCTGTAAGTACAGAAGAAAGTTATGTGCGTCATGCTGAATTTGTCACATAGAGAGAACCTTCTCAGACTCATTTGAGTCACATGGGTAAACTTTTAAATTTACCCTTTTTGCATATTACTGATTATATCATATTTATTAAAGAGAGTATGGAATTCTTTTAAACTAATGATTAATATCATTCATAGGAAACCAGGACCATGCAATGCTTTACATATGCTACCCAGATGAACTAAACGATGTGAGGATAGTCCTTTTTACTAAGGAATTAAATTGTATAACCTTATTTCCCCAATGATAAGTAATATTAAGATGTTGTAACCAATTGAAATCAAACATAAAATGTTGCTGTTAAATAATACTTTATATACTGTAGATGTATTAATTTTAATCACTAAAGAATTAAGCTAAATATATAAACACACTATATTATGGGCTGTGATACCCATTGTATTTTTTCTATTGTCTGTTATGTAAATGTATCTATGCATTAAGTGTTTCATTTCATTTATCTCAGTAATCTTTGAGGACTTATTTTTAACTTAGTTTGAATCATGGCATTAGGACTGGTTACTATACCTTCTCCATCATAACTTGTGGAGCAAATGGCATCGTTCACCATTCTTCTCCTGTTTAACTTAATAGCAGCTGGGCTGGACTTCAGTGAAAAAGCTGGTTTCCGTGGTTGACAGTTGAAGATGTGAGGAACTATATTTTCCTTCATCAGTATGCGGCCACCCATCATCTTGTATCCCATGAAATTCTCCATGTCTTCTTCCAACTGATATTATACATAGTAAAAATCCAGTTGTTGTAAATATAACAAGGAATAGAAAATTCTAGCCTAAAGTATAAAATATAATTATATTCATAATATTAATAGCCAATCCTGGTCATATTTTTCTGACCGTTTTTTTTCGGGGATAAGAATACCGAATATGGAATGGATTGTTTACAATGTCCAGTTTTAATCGTTTGTAAACAAACAACATTATCAAAACTGTCAGCGACAAGTATCATCTAATTATCCGCACAAAACGGGGTGTACCCAGTTGGCTTTTTAAAAATGGAAGTATTTACGGATTAATTATCATAATGTTTGCTATAAAAGTATTTTTACGAACTTTGCCACGCAGGAATCGAAATTGGCAACTTCCAATTAAATGTCGAACTCGTTATTGTATTAACAAATGCTTTCAATAAAAATGTAATTTAGATATGCACGTCTTCATACAGAAACTCTGGTATTTCAATCGACTTACCTTAAAATGATCTTCGCATACAAAACATACAGTTTTATCACTGATGGTTCCAAATCGTTCATCTCGTCGTACTGCTTTCATCCACGTCTTTCTTCTTTTCTTCTCCTTCGGCACAGTAACGAAAATTTTATCCGGCGAATTTACAGAAGTGCTCGTACATAAAGGTACAATGCACCACTTGCGGCTTCCATGTAACATTGTCATATTTGCTTCTTTCGCCAAAATTTCGCCTGATTCTGTATTCCCGAGTTGTTTACAGCTTTCGACGCACTACGAAAATACGATCGTCCGACATGTGACGTCAGCGACAATTGCAAATGGCGCTGGTGTGTTTGAACGTATCGGAACAGCGCGAAAGTTAGTAAGTTACCTTTCGGGTGCATATCATGAAAATTATTTGAAAATAAATACACAGGGCCGACTAGTTAAAGCTGGTTGATAAAATGAACGAATATTTGAAAAATAGGAAAATAGCCTATTGCCACGCTTCGTTAGCGTGGCCCCGGCGGTGGTTGTAGTGGGGTTCTTCGTAGGAGAACCCGGACCGGTGGCTTGTGTTTTATTTGCCGGATTTGTGGCCTTAGCCGGCATGGCCGATTTCTACACTGAGACTTTAGTTTTTTGGCTCACATCTTCTGTCTGAGTCGAGATGGTGACCTTGGAAATAGGTTGGGAAGCGACACGGGCGAACGACTTGGAGAAAGTAGGAGCAACTTGTGCTCTGTACTATTTCCGAGCCTCGAAGTACGGGATTGTTTCAACCGTCTTAATTTCCATTACTTTTCGCTCCTCGATCATCTTTGGGCAATCACGTGAATACACCGGATGTGCACCCTCGCAATTGACACAAAGTGGGTCACCCTTGCATTCCGCACCCTCATCCTTCCCCAGGCTTCAGCGGGGGCAGGTGGCCTTGCCCTCGCACCGTGTGGCCATGTGGCCGAATCGCTGGCACTGGAAACATCGCATGGGTGCCGGTATGAATGGCCGCACTGGCACCGATTCATAACCGACAAACACCTTGTCGGGGAGATGGTCGAGCGTGAACGTGAGTACGACAGACGTTGTGTTTACCCTTTCTCCGTTGCGCTTTGTAGTGAGTCGACGAGCATCGGTGACCCCCTGAGAGGCCATCTCCTGCTTGATCTCGTCGATCTCAACGTACAAAAGGTCGTAGTGACTAATCACTCCCCGACAGGTGTTCAAGGTGCGGTGCACCTCGACTTTCACGGGAATTTCGCCAAGTTTTTCCAGAAGTAACAGCTTCTCGCTTTGAGCCCTCGTAGCCGTTTCGATGAACAGTGTGCCATCGCAAAGTTTCTTTGCAGATTTTAGTTCACCAGGAACTGAACCAGACAATAACTTACGAATAAGGAAGGGAGACACCTTCAGGCTCTCCCCTTCCTTCTGGCACCTCAACACTAAGTAGCGCAGACTAGCGCCCAGAACATTAACTCCCCTGCCCGTATCCGGGCGGGATCTTTTGGGAGGTGGAAGATTTGTATCCGCCATTCCAAATTGCTCTTCGTCCCCCGGGCTCCCCACACACCATGGAGCCACACAACTGGGACGCCGCACCGCAAACCGGTGCGGTCGCCAGGGCTACCCGAGGGGATATAGCACCCTAGAGATGGTTGCCTGTTTCGGGTTGGATCTTCGATGCACGGGCCCACCAAACCAGTACATCTCCGACCGCCCTACGCAGACCACCACCTCCCTGGCACTCGCCACCGTAAGGCTAACGCCACGGAAGTCGATTGACCGGGAGTGGCTAGTTCCCGGCCACCCGTTTACACAGAATCCTGGGCCAAAGAGGGGTATTGGCCCCCGGTCCATACCGGGCATCCGACACCCGGCTGGGAACCATGGACCTCACCCTCCAGGATCCCCTTCTCCTCCTTACGGGTCTCCGCACACGGCAAACATGCGGGTGGATCGCAGACCAGGTGGTGTGGCCGCACACAGTTGACCCACAAGACTGTCCGGGCTCAACCCTTGTTGGCTCTGGGTTTGTTTTCGGGGTTTTCTACCCGCCCTTTTAGTCGCCTTTTACGTCAAGCAGGGATACTGTGGGAGTATTCTCAATCCCCCTACCCGCAGGGGGTTGGGGTAATCCAGCCCAAAGCCCATTTTCAAGACGGAATGGCTATGAAATGGGTGTTGATCATATTTATCGCAGGGTTAAACATGTCTCAAGCATGATCTAGTTGTCAATATATTTTTAGTGACGCTAATGTCGTCTGAAAAAATTAATTTCTGATGCGTGACATTTCTCCTCCCCGGGGCCGTATCCCGGATAGCGCCCTGGTTTTCGATGACCTGTGTACACATTATATATTATTTATGTGGTTTGTAATGGTCTGTTTCACAAATAATGATCTTTTATCTTTAAATGGAAGTGTCTCTCGATGGGAAAATCGCTTTATTTTTTTTGTGAATGCCCCAGTGAAAAGTGTACTGCAATCACTGTATTTCAAAAAGCCTTTTGGCGGATAGCGCTCTTGTTTTTAATGACACTTTTTTGCTATATTCATTGTTTTTGGGGGTTGTAATGGTCTGTTTCACAAATAATGATCTATTTTCTTTAAATGGAGGTGCATTGTGATGTGGAAATCTCCTTTTTTTTCTTGTGATTGCCCCTGTGAAATGTCGTCTGCAACAACTGTCTTCAACGGGGCCGTTTTCCGAATACCGCTCTTGTTTTTAATGACTTATATGTCTTACACACTTTATCTGCTGGGATTGTAAAGACCTGTTTCACAAATAATTGTCATTTTTCTTTAATTCAATAGGTATTTTGAGTTGAAAATCGATTTACTTTTTTTGTGATTGCCCCAGTGAAAAGTGGTGTTCATATGAAAGATAAACAATATATTTTTTCTCGTTTTTATTGCCTTAATAAATGTTATTTTCAATTATACGCATAAATAAATTATTTATACAATATATTCCAAAGTTTCACTACGGAATTCGAAATAATTAGCGAGTTATTGACGATTATATATTTTTCTACTTGGGCGCTATCTTGGGGTGACGTCATTGGGCTAGAATAATCGTGCCTCCTGTGGAGGCATTTTTCCCTTGCCAGATGGACCGGGGGATTGTGAGTTACCACGCTTTGTTTGCTTGGCCCCGGCGGTGGTTTTAGTGGGGTTCATACTGGGAGAACCCGGAACTGTGGTTTGCGAATTTTTTGCCGGATTTGTGGCCTTAGCCGGCGTGGCCGTTTTCTGTGCAGATGCTTTAATTTTTTGGCTCACAATTTCTTCCGTCTGTGTCGAAATGGTGACCTTGGCAATTCGAGGGGAAGCGACATGGGCGAATGATTTGGAAAGAGTAGGAGCAACTTGTGCTCTGTACTTTTTCCGAGCCTCGAAGTACGAGATTTTTTCAACCGTGTTTATCTCCGTTACTTTCCGCTCCTTGATCATCTTTGGACAATCACGTGAGTACACCGGATGTGCACCCTCGCAATTGACTCAAAGTGGGTCACCTGTGCATTCCGCACCCTCATGCTTCCCCAGGCTTCAGCGGGGGCAGGTGGCCTTGCCCTCGCACCGTGTGGCCATGTGGCCGAATCGCTGGCACTGGAAACATCGCATGGGTGCCGTTATGAATGGCCGCACTGGCACCGATTCATAACCGACAAACACCTTGTCGGGGAGATGGTCAAGCGTGAACGTGAGTACGACAGACATTGTGTTTACCCTTTCTCCGTTGCGCTTTGTAGTGAGTCGACGAGAATCTGTGACCCCCTGAGAGGCCATCTCCTGCTTGATCTTGCATGCAGTATGTTACCACTGTGGAGCTAGGAGGATGTGAGCCAACTACTTCACAGCACCCTGATAATACCATGTTTTTGAGCATGGTTCTTGAGGGATCGAAAGAAGAGGAACTCTCACTTCATTATGTTGGAATACAATGGATGGAGTGGCACAGAAACGATATAGTGAATGCTGATATTTTTTTCAAACTTTGCTAAGCAGTTCATCACTAATGAATTACTTTGTAGTGCTTTTACCCAAAATAAGGGTCAGGTAGAGTCTCCATTATGGAATGAACTTAGGTATAGGAGGATTACAACTTCAATTCTGCATGAGGCATCTCGATGCAAAAAAGATGTGTCCCTACTTAGCAATATTCTTGGGGGAGGCTCTGCTTTTATTACTAGAGCAGTTGCCAGAGGCAAAGAGTTAGAGCCTCTTGTGCTAAGGGAAGTGGAAAGAAAAATTTGAGTGAAAATTTACAGATGTGGGATTAAACTCTCTGCAGAGCATCCCCTCTTTGGTGCGTCTACAGATGGTGTAACCACGGACTTCATTGTGGAAGTTAAGTGCCCTTCTAAGGAAAGCACAAAAGTGCTCTATGTGAAGAATGGAAAGATTTCCCCTAAATTAGAGGCTCAAGTTCAGCTTCAAATGCATTTAATGCTAAGAAATAAGGCATTGATATGCATAGCTGAACCTAATTTTGAAGCAGAGAGAGGGGTGCAGTTAATGTGGGCAGAATATAATCAGGCATTGAAAATTTCGTTAATGTGCAATGCATTGAAATTTTGTGACAAGTTTGTTTTGCCTAAAATTATAACCAGTTGCCAATAAAGTGAATATTTATTGATAATTATGGAGTTTACCTTAATTAATTTATGCTTCCATGAATCCATGCTTCCATTTGCAGTAAATTTGTGATCATGTTGTACTATAGATCAGGAAAGTTACTCCATGGAAAGAAATTCAGAGTTGATTGTGTAAGTAAACTGGTAATTCTAATTAGTTTCACCTGGCTGATGAGTGTTGTAAGAGTGCAAAGGTACATGTGTGTTGATTATTTTTTTTAACAGTAATGGCTGTAAATTCATTAACCCGCTAGCTATAACAACTATTTGGTCCAAAAATCCAACCAAAGTGTTGTCTATTGCTGAGTGTGGTGTTAGGAGCTTGTATTCCCTACTACTATTACTATTTTTGACAGGACCCCTATTGGTGCGTTTGCCTGGCATTTTGGTTTCCCAATTAATTGGCGTTAATGTTGCATTGTTTGACCGATGTTTTTCCAATTTCCATGAAAGGTAAACTATTTCAGTGATCTCTTGTGGATATGCGATGAGCATTCGCTTTCAGCAAATTCACTTATTGAAGTGTTATTCTTTTTCAAACCATTACAGCTTTTTATGCCTGAACGTCAATTCAAATGCCATGCGATCAACATTTTTACATGGTATTATATATATATATATATATATATATATATATATATATATATATATATATAATATCATGGTTTTATTCCTTACTAGTTGTACCAAATGGAAAATGATAAATATTTTTATATGTAATCATTTACATTGTGCACGGTTTTATCCCTTTCTGTATGTTCCAAATGTGCACATTTTGTGTTTATAGTACATCTCATGGTTTTATCCCTTTCTAGTTGTACCAAATGGCATCTGATCAATATTTTTATTTGTAATTCTTTATAACGTACATCTCTTGGTTTTAGCCGTAATTCACATTCTGTGTATGTTTATTGTTCTGTAGACGCGAAATACTATTGTTTATTATAAAATGCTTCGTTCCTGCAAAATTGAAAAACTTCTTCACGTAAAGTAACATAGTGTAATGTGACATTATGTAAAAAAGAGGTCATGTTCAAAAAGTTATTGTCAAAATGTTGAATAAATAAGCAGGTATGATTAAACGCAGTTTCTTTTCTTAATTCGTAAGTGTTATTAACATTAATTTTTTAAGCTAAAAAGTATCAGGAATTAATTATTTTGCCAATTACTACTGATGGTCGTATTTTGGAGGGAAAGCTACTGTATTGGGCCAACGTCCCAAAGATGGGACGTCATTTTTTGCACTGAATATTTATTTTTTTTCGTAAAACTTAGTTTTTGTCATTCTTATGTGATTGTATCTTCGAATCAAACTTTAAAAACCAAATTATATTAGTGAAATAATTATGGTCCTTAATGGGTTAACAGTATAATTTCGTTCAAAAGCTCTAACTGGTATTTTTAACAACAGGAATTCATTTTTGTACTAACTTTTTCTAAGAGGCTTACTATTATTTATTAATAAAAATCACAGGAATAAAACTAGTTGACCGCAGACAGGCCGTGGCGGGTTCTCATTTGCAAAAGGGTGAAGATAATCTCTTCTCAGTGGCCGAGGAAAGGGTCATCAACCCTTGCTCGAAACCTTGCTTCAAGAGAGGAAGGTACAGAGATAGGAGGTACAGGGAGCGGAAAAAATCCTAAGAGGAACCAATGGAATGGAAATATAATTCCTTCGTAGGACTCCGGCGTGAAAGGGTTGAAATAGCTTATATCATTGATATGCATAATTATGTTCTTCCTCAGACTCTAGACTCCCAAGTAGAGGAGTGTTTTAGACACTAAGAGGTGCACAACCTCATCTTGTGATTGAAGAAACAAGTGGGATTAACTATTTTTTTTTATTTCTTTAATAATCAAATGAATGTTAATTCATTTACCCGATTAATAATTTTTAATTTTAATCCTTTTTTAATACAATTTTTTAAAATGCATAATTACTCTATTTCAGGCGTGGGTGATTCCCAGCTAATCTTATCAAGACTGACTCTATTTGCAAGTGGATGGAGAAAGTTGATGGCAAATTCAGCCGGTTGGAAGGACAGGTTAGCCGTCTCACTGCAAAAATTATAGCTGTAGAGGAGACACAGCAAGTAATTTTGGGCAGGCTGAATGAAGGCATGCACACTCTTAATGCTGACAGGAACCAGGCCACAGATCTCCCCTTTGTGATCCCCATTGAGTCTTGGGACCATTTTTGTGAGGTCATTTAGCAAGTGAAAAATGTGGACACAAAGGAACAACTGGCCAGTGCTTGAATTTTAACGCAATCGCTTCATTCATGATTCTGTTTTGAATGTTATTAGATGTTTTTCGTGTTTATTTTTTATTAATTTAGGTTAAACTTTTAAGTAGAGTTGGAGGGAAAGATATGACTGGCATAACCCATGTTATATTAAGAAAATTAAAATGCTACAGCTTTGCATTGCACTGCTCTTGGAAGGGGCAGAGGGGAAACGAGTGCTCTCTGGAGCAGAGTGCTCTTCTGAGTATTGTCCATGGTAAGTTGGTTTCATTTTTACTTATTTTTCTTAGGTTTTTTTGCTGTAGTACGATTAGTTTGTCAGTGATTTTTTCATTTGTTGATATTACATTGCAAGTTTATATTATTCAGTTATATCTTCTCCACTTGCAGGAGCAGTTATCCGACACATGGGAAAGGATTCTGTGACAGAGGATAAGGTGAAAGAGAAAATACAAAACTGGCTTAAGCAGGCCAGTCGCCGTGAAGGTGCAAGAGACACAGTTCACTTCGATGCTGGTGAAGATATTGTCTATTCCGAATAAATTTTGTCTATTGTATTTTGGGTGTTTATTTGGACATATTTTCTTTGCCCCCTTCCCTCTGAAAATAAAGTTGTAGCTGTCCTTTTTGGGATTTTTTCATTCCGTTCGGCTTGCAGTGACGCTCATATTTGTCATTTTGCTAGGATTAGATTCATTATGGTTTGTCCACTGCGAATTTTTCTTGGTAAATAGGTTTACCTTAAAGCTTAAGCAAGGGGTAGAGGTTGGTTGGTTCCTTTCGTGTGAAATATGCCAAAGGGTGGGAAATGTTTTTTAGAATGAAGTTTTATTAAGTTTGTAATACTTTACATTAACTGTCGTCTTAAATATAGTAAGTTTACATAGTCATTCCTGATTCTATTTTGGGGAACTGTTTCATGATACAAATGAAGCCACCTTGTATGGAGAACCATGATATCGCCCCTGACCAGGGGTCGTGTGGCTACGAGGTAGGTTCGCAAGTGTGGCATAGTGGCTGGTTTGTAGTTCCTGGAAGGCTGCTCGACTGTGTAAGTATTGCATAGTTTGATGTTGTTCGCCCACGCACAGTGTGGTGACTTATGGAAATGTAGGTGCTCATAAGATTCAATGGTGAATTCAAATTCGCCACCGGAAAATACGTGATTGTAGATGCTCATTAGCAAGAATGTTCTTGCTCATTAGCAAGAATGTTCTTGCTCATTAGCTTCAATGGTAAATGCAAATTCGCCGCCGGTAGCTAGGTCAACGGTGGCGCACTCTACCGGGTAATCGTGGAAGCTTAACTCAGTTGCCGGCCGAGACACGAGTAATACACGATTTTGGGCGGACATGGGACCGAAAATACACTAGCTCGTCACGTGCCGAGCTGGTTTTTCTATGAGTTTGACACGTATGAATTACGAGTAGTACACGAGTTCCACACCATTTTCCGACGAGCTGTGCTGTCTGGGAAATCAGAGCGAAAATAAGACTCATCATGTTACGGAATGGATTTCAAGTTAGGGAAATATTTAGAAATGAATACGAACAAAATGGTTGATTTCATGCCTTTCATACTAACTTTACCTAAAAAATAGGAGCTAGCACCATTAATTTTAGAATTTATTATAACACGATTTTCATTCCCCATACCGTAAGCATAAATGTATTTCATTATTTGAAGAGGTTTCTCTATGCGACTAAAGCCAAAGCTAAATTAATAAATAAAGCTCATTTTACACCAAGTTTACTATGTAAATGGGTTTTTTCCCGTCAATAAATTTATTAATATTATTAAATCTTTCTCGGCGGATGTCGTCTGCAGATAATCAGCTTACGGCGAACCACCTAGCGGCAGATTACGTAGTTGCGTACGTACCTCTGACGTCACACGTAGGATTAACCAGCATGTTTGTCATCGCGTTTTCGCGCCGTTGAATTTTTTCACTTTTTAATTTATAAGGAAAAATACTTTAATGCCATTTTTAAATCGAACGGCTTCAAATACGTACTCCTGGGGTTATAAACTTCAGATCTCGGCAATAAAAAAAGGAAACCAGCCCATTATGAAAACTTTCTTTCACCCTAAAAGTGAAGTTCATTTTGGATTGGATGGAAATATTTTGGTCTGTTTTATTTGTTCTCCAATTGCACGAAACGCCAAGTTAGGGTGAAATAAAAATTAAAACTACCTGTTCAAATTTTTGTAGGATGTGGTCGCCCGAGTCAAGGATTCGAGGAAAGCAGCACCCGCAGTAAGAGGAGGAAGACTGAGGAAGTTCGATTAACTACGTCGAAACTAACCCTAACGTATGCAACCGAAATGCCCCTTCGCGCTCAAGAAAGGGATACGGAAGCTAAATTGATGTGAGGCTCTACACTTTACTCCCACTCGTGAATCAAAGATACCTCAGGCGTGGGGAAAGTCACAGGTGCATGATCCCTTAAATGAAAACATGAGATGGAAGAAATGGTAAGATGGTTTCAAGTTTACGCAGCCGGCCGCACGGATTTGGCCACGAACGTCACGAAGCGTGCTACCCTGTTACATCTTGCTGGAGGTGCAGGACATTTTCTACGAATTAGCAGGTGATGTAGATATATCCACGGGTGCACCAGCTCCAGCACAGGGACAGCAACAACAAGGAAAGGTCTATGATACCAGTGTTGCGTTGTTGAACAATTATTTTCTACCTCACACAAGTGAATTATTTGAGACAAATTTTATAATATGACGATGGAACAATTTTGAACCTATCGATCAATTCTTTACCCGCCTATCAGAGCAAGCTAACCTGTGCGACTTTCTCAATATGGATAGCGCCATTAGAGATCATTTTAACAAGATTGGCCCGTGGACAGAGTAGAAGAGAGAACTCAACAAGGAAACCCTCCATGGAGACTTAACATTACAGCGTACTCAACATTTGGCGCGACTTCATGAGAACCTCTTGCGGCAAGTCCCCCCCCAGAAACCTCAGAATTAGCGGGGGCCGTCAACAAGATAAGTAAAAGTTTTAGTAAGAAGTGCTATGGCTGTGGTCAAGAGGGACATTTTCGTTCTGATCCTACGTGTGAGGCTCGGGGACTAACTTGTTCTTACTGTGGCGGAAAGAGTTATTTCAGTTATCTTGCCTCAAATTGCAAAGTGCTTAAGAGAAGGAGAGGGAGAAAGACAATTACACGGAAAAACCTTCAAGGAAACATAGAAAGTTTAGTAAGTCTGCCAGAAAAGGGAAAATCCATCAGCTCAAAGGGAGTGATGAGTCTATTTCTACCGAAGGATCTAATGATAGAGTTACAGATAACGGTGGCGAGAAAAAGATTACCCACCAATTTCTCTGCATGAAGTTAATACCATTAAAGATGAATTATTCCCAATTGAGGATGGGAGAGTAAAAACGTCAGTGCTAGTTGACTCTGGTGCTAGTTCCAACGTGATACCTAAGACTGAAATCTTGTAGAATCAAGTGTGAGAGCTTTAAGTATAATAATCCACGTTTTGCTGGAAATCAACCCTTGACTGTATGGATGAAATTTGAGCGTTCATCTAAAATGGATGCAATGGTTCGTCCACCAATGATATTACGATCACTCAGATATATTAAGTTTTCTTAGTTTCTTGGGTGATGTTAGTACCATAATGTTCAACAGAAATAGATCTATTTGCAACTTATCTCACTTGATGAGCCCTTGGAATATTACTGTTCTTAGTTTTGATGACCAATTGTCTGACTATTTTAGAAAAATCCAACGATAATCGGTACTTATGTTTACAAGGTATCACAATTGGTGCTGTAATTATTGGGAAATTGTTTCAATATTTCAATACCCCTGTCATTGACTGTCAAACTGAAAACAGTTCAAAGATTGTAATTTCATTTCCACCTTGAAGGGCACAAAATGTCCACTACACTCAAAAGAGTTCAATAATTAAATAGTACAGGAAAAACTTATAAACCTTTCATTTTGTTATGATATTGCCAGCAGTGAAATTTCACTGAATGTATGGCGTAGTGAAATCATTGGTAGGAATCACTTTCAAGTACCCCCTTACCTTGGGAAAACTGAGTTAAACTGAAGAGCTTACGTATATCCCCTTCCAATAGCACTTTTTATTCCACTGACATCTTCCAAAGCTGTGGAAAATACCTCCTCGTCCTGCTTACAAGCTATTTTGCGAAATAATTCTCAAATTTGTTAAGATTTTACATGATTATTGTCGGACTGTTTCAGAAGTTAATATAATGAACACAACATATTTTAACAACAACTTGTTATATTGTACGTACAGCTTCTATAAGTACTATACATTATGCTTTTAAGACTACACATCCCTTAAGAAAAATACTGGTGAAATCCATCAGTTACTGGTGAAATCCATCAGTTACTGGTGAAATTTGACCAGTAACTGGTGAGATCGATCAGTTTTTGGTCAATTTTCACCAGTAACTGGTACACTCATTAGCGACTGGTGAAGTCCATCAGTTATTGGTCAGTTTTTGCAAATTTCTCAATCAAATTCCCTAATAACTCGTGAACACTCTTTAGTGACTGGTAAAGTCCATCGGTTATTGGTCAGTTTTTCCAAATTACACAAAAACATTTCCTAGAAACTGGTGAAACCCATCAGTTACTGGTCAGTTGTCGCCAGTAACTGGTAAACACTTAAGTGACTGGTTAAGTCCATAAGTTATTGGTCAGTTTCTGCAAATGGCAGAACAACATACTCCATCAACTGGTGAAATCCATCAGTTGCTGGTTATTTTTCACCAGTAACCGGTAACACCCTCCAGTGACTAGACATCCATCAGTGACTCTTCAGCTTGCACCAATCTCTTTTGCAGTTCTTTCAGTAACTGCTAAAATTTTAGGAGCTACAGATATTACTCATCCTTAGTTATTTCCTTCTGTTAAATCACCTCACTGACTACTAAACTTAGTATTCACACCTCCAGTTTTAAACATCTGCCCATCAGTAACAGGCCAGCTTGCTTGCCGGCTATTGACAAGAATATATTTGAGTCTCCTCACTTAAAAGCCACCTGTTGTATAACTTACCACCATTGCAATGGTTTTCATAGCTTTCATAATTTTAATAACATATGTTAACAGCTGGATTCCACAATATTTGAAACTCTAAATAATAAAATAATTTGGTTTCTGGAAGAAGTAAACAAAATACGAAGGGTTAGACAAATAATGCATAATTATTATGTAGGCATTATTATGTATACATTATTTTTCATAACACATACAATATAGCATCTAAATTACAAATTGCTACTTTACAAAACCACCAGCAATTTACAAACTATTCTGCTGCTTCTCTCAGTCTCTTTCTAGGCTGTTCACCAGAGGCACGATGCAAACAGCATCCCCAATGGGCACAGCAACACATTTACTACTGATGTTCTCAGCCTTCTCACAAATTATACGACTATTTCTAGTACACAAAGACATGAGATCACTTGAGCAAAGATGTAGATCTTGATCTTGGCGCAAGGTTTCATCTAACACCTCATATTTTTCTCCTAAAATTATGCATGATTTTTCCTGGTTTACTATCTGATTGACAACTAAAATGTGTCTTATGTGCATTAACTGACCGTCATGCATTTTCACAGAGCTGTTGTCCCTAACTTTTAAGGCTTCAAAAGCGCTGGCATGGTCAACTGCCCCTTGACAAATCATTCTCCTGTAAGAGTCAATGGACTCTACTCCAAGGTAATCCTCAATTGACACTTTCTCCACTAAAGGTAACTTATACTGTTTTCGAGAACCAAAGAGTCGCAAATTCTGGGAAAAAGTATGAGAAAACTGGCTGGAGCGATACTTAGACATGAGCACATCAAATAATTTCTTCCTATCTCTTGAAAAGTTTGCACCAGCATACAACCTTGCACCCCAATGAGAAAGACTGCGCTACCTTAAGAAAGACCGACAGACCTGTTCTGGACGGCTCCTTGGTCCTGATATCAGCAGTGCAATCATTCCTTTGAAGTGATCATATGGAAAGGTTGAAGAGCCCCAGAGTCCACCGAAATGCTTCACAGCCGTCGGAGTATGAAGGATTAAATGCACATTGAATGTGTACAAGAATTGGGGTAAACGTTTGCTATGCGTTCAACAAATTTTTTAGTGCCAACTTTGCCTTACTATACTCCTCAGGGGTGAATTTCTCTATCAAATAAACAGACATACCATATCCTAAGAGGAACCAATGCCTTAAATATTTGGGAGGTAATATTCCTTTCAATGTAGCTAAAGAGTAATATAGAAGAAAGTTTTTCAGTTCTGAAGCCTTAAAAAAGCTTCCAATCATCAAGAGCACGAGGTTTTCTCGTGATTTCCGCATGAGGGAAAATGTTTATTAATCTTTCAGACAATACACTGCGCAAACCTGAAAATTGAGGTACCATGCACAATTATTATAAGTACTGTCTGACCAATACTTGACAAATGTCAACACTACTCCCTCTAGAACACTGCGTAAGTAGTCGGGGACAAAGGAAGATATAATATTGTGTGTAAGCAGAAACAGAAGTACTGAGCGACCCTTAACACCTTGCACATGAACATTTTTCTGCTGCCCATTCTCATTTTGCTCTTTCCGCTGATGAATAGCCTCTACATGTTGCTCCACAGAGCGAGGCTCACCTACTCCTCCAGGATAAATTCTTGAAGCAGAAAAATAAAAGTTACAAACTCAGTAATTCACCAAAAGTCAAATTATCTGTCACATATATGTTCTGGTATAGGTATTCCTCATGATCAAACACCTCCACAGAGAGGAAATAAAATATGACTATAATCGTTCATTGGAAGACTAAACCCAGTCCTAAATTTCCGTCAATGAAGCGGAGATGGAAAGTCAACATCATACCATACTTTGTACTTAAATTTAGGTTTTCTACTTGATTTCCCTGCTCTATTAGATGTGGATCACAAAATCTACGCATCCACGCAGTTGTCCTAGGAACTGGAATAGTCAAGTTGTGGAGATAATTCTTGTACGGGCCCTGTTTTCTTCCAGCCGGCATCTCTGGTAAAAGAATGACGACTTAACTGCGCACAAGAGGGCAATTCCAGCTACAGTAATGCCGCAGCCACTTAGCGAGGCACAGAAAAACTATTACAGCAAACGTAATCGGCTAACGCCTTCATTTAGCCGTTTTTACCTTTTTTTCAGCAAAAAAAAGTATTTCATCAAAATATTTCAAACCGAGAAAACGAACTGGAATTGGTGAAACACTAAACAGACTCTGCTAAAGCGCATTATTTGCAATAGATGTAATGAGTCAAGTTAATAACTTCGAAAGAAAAGAAAATCGTCCTGAGAGATAAAAGTCGTAAAATATCTTATTTTTCCTTAAAAATGCAAAGAAAATACCTTCTTTTTGATTATTTTCTTGTTTTTTCACCGAATATAATACTGAACACCTTTTTGGACTAGTTAAGCAGTATCCAGAAACCCAAAAATTTACATAAACAACGGGACTGAGAAATAATAATTTTTTCACGGGTATTCTACAAGGTAATAGGCATCATATCGGTAGATATGACGATATCAGCAGATATGATGCTTGACACCATGCTGTCGACTCAATATCCAAAAAAGCCCTACTTGATACCATATTTCTTGACTTCTCGAAAGCATTTGATTCTCTCAACCCGTCACAGCCTCGTCATTCATAAGCTCAATCATAGGTTTAACACTAGAACGTCTGAGGGGATCAATTTGATCCTTTTTCGATTTGCAATGTATTCTCTTTGGAAACCAAAATAGGTAGAGTGATTTCCTCTCGTGACTTTTACACATTTTTAAGTTACTTTATGGGCCAAGAAGAAGAACCACCAGACTTCGTCACTTTGTAAGATAATGTAATTTTTACCTTAAACGTCCGCAGGGATCAATTTGATCCCTAAGCGAGAAACATTGTATTACGAAGGGAGATAGCCTTTGGACTTGCCGCGATAGCATTAATTTTGTTGCAAATTATCATTCAAACCTTTCCCCAGCCTTTTCATGTATGCAAGTCGATATCCCTCACTTCCATTACCTATTTTGCATTCATTCTAACTGCTTTCGGTCGGACAATCTGGCATCGCCAGCGTGCGGATTTTATCGAGGTTCTAAAATGGAACGAAGACTTCATCTGCGTCCTCAAGACATCATTAGAGAACTAACTTATATCCACTACGGCAACCAGTCGAGGGCCGAAGAACCGACGGCCCTCGACCCCGGCCTCCCGTCCGACGCCGTTGAGCCGGCTCTCCCCGCGGACCAAGGCGAGGGCCCTTTCCCTCTGCTGCACCTGCCGGGACCTCCGTCTCCGGGCCCACCGGAACACCTGGAGGACGCCGCGCAGGACGACCCGGTTATCGGCGAGCTCCTGCGTTGGCACGACTCCGGTGAGCCCGGAGACGCGGCCCCATGGGTGGAGCCCGAGTCGGATGATGATCAGGCCTCCGACTCCGGCTCCACCTCCCGTGGAAGCAGCCCGGTCCCCAGCGAAGCAGACACCATTGACGCGGACTCTTCGGCCACGGACACCGGCGAGCTCCCGTCCAACGGCCCCGGATTCGGAGGGTTCCAGATCCCCGACGATCCACCAGACATGCTGCCCCTTGAGGACCTCCTCCGCCAGCCGGAGCTCATGCCGATAAACGCAGTGAGTCCAGAGCTAGACCCTTTACCGGCCATAGCTGTGTTCCCATATGACGACCCCAGTGTTGCGGAATTATCCCTAATAGGGGCGAATTTACCTAGACCAGAGAATGCACCCTTTGTCTTTCTTGACTCGGGAAATGATACAGATCTCCTACGCTATCTTAATGCCTTGTGTTCTAGGGGCATTCTCGCGAAAAGGAAACCCACTTGTGCCTTCCGGGCTTATCTGATCCCCAAGTCCGGTGGGGGCCATAGACTCATCCATGACTTGTCCCCTTGGACGCAATTTTATCGCAAACCTAAATTTCGTTTAAAAGTCGCCGCCACGGCCATAACCCTTATTCCTCAGGGTACTTGGTTGGCTAAATTTGATTTGAAAGACGCCTTCTATCAGCTGGTAATAGATCCCAGACATGTAAAGTTCTACGGCATCCGTGCAGGGAAACAGTATTTCAGTTTTCTCCGTGTCCCCATGGGGCATTGCCTCGCCCCAGCTGTGATGCAACGATGGGCACGCTCGGTTTCCCGGGAGATTTACACCAGATTCGGAGTAACAATTATCCCTTACCTCGACGATTGGTTGTTGGTAGGAACCCCCTCCCGACAAGAAACCAAGATAAAAGTGGACAATGTAACAGAATTCTTAACTGAAACGTTAGGAATTACCCTTAATTTTAGAAAGTGTGTATTAGTGCCTCGTCAAGAACTGTTCTATTTAGGTGTAATTGTGAATACCTGTGCTTCTACCTTGCGCCTAACGCCGGCCGCCCTGGTCCGGTTGCATACGGCGTTGGCCATCATCCCACGCTTAAGATCCCTTGACATCCCGAAGATCGCTGGGTACGTCGCCTGGATTTGCTACATCCTGGGTCTGCCGTATTTCCTCATCTCCCACACCTACCAGCGAAGTACCCAGTGGCTTCGGCGATTTTATGACGAGGGACTGTTTGGCAAAACTCGACAGTGCTCCCTATTTACGGTGCAGTACACCGGTCACGCAGACGCTACGCCCTTCCAATGGGCTGTCGTGGCCCCCGACCTGGACCTCCAGAAGATCGAGCGGTTCCCAGAGCAGCTGCCGATCTACTTTGCAGAGGCCACCGCTGCACTCCAGGGACTGAAATACATCATGAAAAATGTACCTCCGTATTCTCATGTTATTTTGTATATCGACAATCAGGCCGTCCTCGCCGCCTTACGGCGAGGTACGGGGTTAATGTTTTGCCAAGAAAAATTCTGTAACATGTACCTTGAAATACTAAAGGATTCGACGCGGAATGCGTCCTGGAGGTACGTCCCTACCGCGGCCAATCTCGCCGACCGTCCATCGCGGACCGTACTCCCGTAGCTTTTATGCCTAGGCCGGCCATATTGGTCGCGCCGAAGTATATAAGCGCGGGTGTGCGGGACCGACGCGGTTGAGTTGGAGATCGACTGCGACAGGGACGTGCGCCCAGTCTCTCCGTCGAGGTGGATCTGATGGTGGTGAATTGTCTTCAGAGGATGAAGAGTGTACAGTAGGCAGTGATTCAGAGTCGAGTGAATCTGGGGAAGAAATGGAAGTGCCCGAGATCCAAGGAAGGAATTCAGAAAATAACAGTGATAGTAATGGTGAGCTATATTTCCATATTTCTTTCTTACTAACTATATTTCAAGTATTTTTGCCCATCATTCATGCTGCAATGGCAATATGCTCTAAATACAGATTCTGATGACGAGCCTCTCAGCATACTACGACGCAAAGATATATTCCTAAACGAGCGTCGAAGTTTTGACAAAACTACCGGTAGTCGTTGCACTAAGGAAGCTCAAGGAGTTTCACAGAAACTTTGCCGCCAGCAATAAGCAAAACGGTAGGTGTATTATATGCATTTCACTAGTATTATCTATCCTTATTTTGATAGTCCTTATAGCCGTTTCATGCTTATATTTGTTCCCAGGTGAAACAAAAGAGGACCAACACACAGCCCCCGATGGCACGGTGGGGTTGAAAGCGGACACAGGCGCTTTTCTTCCAGGGCGAAAACCTCAGCATAATGTCCTGAGGGAAACAGCTGGACCAACCTCCTATGCAAAAAGGCACGTGAGTGGTGAAAGTGTTGCTAGCGCCTGGCGTATGTTCATTGATAATTCCATACTCTTCCACATACGTAAGTCCACCGAAGCAGAGGCTAATCGTGTTCTTTAAGGAAATTCCTGGTCCATATCAATACCTGAACTGGAGGCATTCATCGCAATTCTTTATGCAAGGGGTGTTAGTGTATCAAGAAACATTGAACTGCAATCGCTTTGGTCCAAACCTTGGAGTCTACCATTTGCAGTGAAACTATGTCACGAAATCGTTTTCGTGAAATTATGCGTTTTCTCAGGTTTGATGAGAAGACGACTCGGTCTTTTCGTTTGAAAACAGATAAATTTGCCTTAGTTTCCGAAGTTTGGAATAAGTTTGCAAAGAATTGTTGTAGCTATTATAGACCAGGAGAAAACATCACTATTGATGAGCAGTTATTTCCTAGCAAAGCCAGGTGCCCGCTTACGCAGTTTATAGCTTCAAAACCTGACAAGTACGGGCAAAAGTTCTGGCTTGCCGTGGATGTGGAAACAAAATATGTGATGAATGGTTTTCCCTACCTCGGCAAGGATGATTTACGACCAGATGGTCAGCGTCTACCGGAATATGTGGTGATGCGTCTGATGGAGCCATATCTAAATAAAAGCAGAAATGTTACCGTGGATAACTATTTATCATCTCTACATTTGGCGAAAATGCTAAAAGAAAGAGCAACCAGTCTAGTTGGAACGATAAATAAGGTAAGAAGAGAAATACCTGTATCTGTGAAAACATCAAAAACGGCAATTCACAATACACAGGTTATGACACATGATGGAATTTCACTTACAATATATCAGGGCAAGAAAAATAAGAATGTAATCTTACTTAGTAGCCTACACCCCAGCGTAAGAATTCTTACGAACAAGAAGAGGACACCGGAAACAATAAAGTATTACAACCACACAAAATATGGTGTCGATATCGCTGACCAAATGGCAAGACACCTTTCGGTAAAAGCATCATCAAGAAGGTGGCCCGTGCATACATGCTACAATATTCTTGACCTCGCTGCAATAAACGCTTTCGTGATATATAAAGCTGTCACGGGAGAAAAGCTGTCGAGGAAAGCACTTCTTCCAAAATTATCAGAAGAGTTGAGATTAAACTACTTAAAAACAAAAAGTGATGGAATTGAGCCAGTGCCTGAACTTTATGAAAACAATTTACAACGCAGCACCAAAAGGCATAATTGCCAAGTGCAGAAAAACTGCAAAAGAAATAAAACAAGGGAGATGTGCATCAAGTGCAGGAAAATGGTTTGTGGACAATGCACTTATAGAGTGAACTACTTTTGTGTAGACTGCAAGGAGTCTTTTAATTAGTAAACAATAATTTTTAAAGTGATATTAAATGTTAAAAATATATATATATCATGTAAACTTCTTTGAAATCTTTGCCATCTCTTCTAAAACTTCATTTTTTGAAAATAAATGAAAAAAAAAAATTCAAAAAGAATATTGTCAAAAAAAACGTTTTTTGTTTTTTTACGTCCTGCCCCGTGTGTGATTGACCTCAAACTAGTAAAACGAAATAAATGACCAGTAAAAACAATAATGTTTATGTTTTAATTTCATTACCCACACCTATTTGCATATATATGCGGATAACTCGGAGGGGATCAATTTGATCCTCTCGGCCGTTGAAGGTGAAGTGGAAGTCCGGACGTTCTAGTGTTGACATCCACGGTAATTTTCTCAGGATCTTATCTACCTTCCTTAGTGACAGAACCCAGCGCGTAATTATTTCTGGCAACTCATCTTCTTGGTATCCTGTAACGTCAGGAGTTGCTCAAGGCAGCGTCCTGGGACCATATTTATTTAATCTATACATTGATGACTTAGCCTCCCTAGTTCACACCTCACAAGCCCGCATGCTGTATACGCTGATGATTGTAAAGTATTTAAAACCATCCAAGCCCCAAATGACTGTCACGAACTACAGAATGCTCTAAATATAATCTCCCATTGGTGTTCTACCTGGAAGATAAACTTAAATGAAAGCAATGCCATGTCTATTGACCTTAAAAAAAATGCCACTTAACTTCAATTACACCCAAAAATTTGATACCCCGAAACCACCTGTCGTCAGTTAAGGATCTTGGTGTATTGATTGATAACAAGCTTAATTTCTCAGATCATACAATTAAATCCAAAGCTATGACATGCTTGAGCTGGTGTGGAATTCCCGAGTAATCTTCAAGTCTTTGCGCGTACCTACTTCTAATACTTTGAATAGTGCTCATTGCATCAATCCACTTCGAAACAAGGCAATTGCAGAAAGTGATAAGTTTTACGTTTTGTGCGAGTTTGTAAATGAGAATTCTGCAAACGATGAATATGAGACGACCACCCCAGTGTAGGTGGCATTTAGTGAATGGCTGCTTTTCGACGAGAGAAGACCGAGAAAAGCTATTTCCCGACTCATTAGTGATAAAGATGAAGTCCTAATGAAGTGGCCGACTAACCATGATGTGAAAAGCAAGGAGTGCATGTCCAAGCTCATGGATGTGAAATGGACAAAGGCTGTTGCCATTATCCTCGCTCAGAGTGATGGTAAGTTTTATAACCTTACTTGCCTTATATTTGCATTCAGGGAGCGCTCCTAATTTTGTTCTATTTTAACAGATTGGAAAGAAATTGTGCAAGCGTCGAAGTCTGTGCTGAGGTATGGCATTCCCTTTCCACCCAGGTCCATGATAAAGACACTGGCAAAAAAGGAAGGACTTGATAATTTATTTGTAAGTATACTATGATTTACTTGTCATCATTCACTATGCATGGAAATATGATGTTTATTTCACCTTAGGTGTCCGTCGGAGAGAAACGAAAGAAAGAAGAGAATGCTTCTGAATTCCCCAAAGCGAAAAAAACTATGAAGAAAGGAGTCAAGAAATCTTTGGCGGAAAGTTTGACGTGTTTCAGTGGGTTAACTTCTGTGAGTATAAGTTTTATTCCTTGAGTTCTGTTACGATATAACGACATGTTGTATGATGAGATTGGTATTCGTTAAGTTCATGTAGTGAATTGGTCTTTTGAATCCTATTAGTTGAGTGACGATTCCACGGATTATGGGAGATCCAAGGACGACCTTAACAATAAAAACGCAATTTTAAGGGCACAAAGTCAGCGGCTGAAGAGGGATATCAACGCTCTTCGAGATATCAAATGCATTTCAGAAACAGGTACTGTAGTACTTTTGTGTATGAAAGGTGGCTGTTAAGGGCATATGCTCTTTAATTCTTTTTTCGTAGAATTAATTCTTTTCTGTAAATGCCATCCCATTAAAAAAATATTTTCGCGGCAAGATGAATGTTCACATCAATTGAATACTGGATTCCTCTACCCATATCCTTTAGTCATATTTCGGATCACTGCTGCACTGGTTGCCAGTCAGAGCCCTAATTCTGTAGACATAATTCTAAGATGAACATACAGAGCAGTAGTTATTGCTTAATATGCTATATATATGTACATATATTTGGAATTTATTTTAGTATTCCTCATTTGTTTTCATATGTCATTGCAGATTTCTCCTCTGTAAAAAATGAGGTGATGAGTCTCGGGAATGATTTGAAAATCCTACGCAGTGAGGTGAAAAAATTAGTTCAAAAATGTAAAGGAGTTTCATTCCGTGCACAGAGCGGTGATGGGCCACAGAGGAATATTAGCAACCCATACAGGACGGTATGTACCACTTCCACTGGAGTGAAATAAGGTAAATACACATTCTGCCTTGGGTCAGCTCTTGATCAATATTTTAAGCTTTCATTTTTTCATCATCGTCATTGTTCATTTTTCCCATCTCAGGTAAGCACCACATCACCTCCGAAACTTAAAAATGAAGTCTCTTTGAAAGTACTCCACAATTCTCAAATTCTTAATGAGAGATCTCCCATGGCAGACACTAAGAGAGGAACTTAAAGGCAGGACGAGGTGGTATTTTCTACAGCTTTGGAAGATGTAAGTACAATGAAAAGTGCTATTGGAAGGAAGTATACGCTCTTCAGTTTAACTCCGATTCCCTTTGGATAAGGGGGTTACGGGAAGCGATTCCTACCAATGATTTCACTAAGGCATACATTCAGCGAAATTTCACTTCTCACAATATCATAAAAAGAAGAGAAGTATATAATTATTTCCTGTAATAATTAATTTTTCAACTCTTTGAGTGTAGTTGACATTTTGTGCCCTTTGTGGTGAAAGTGAAAATAATACCTTTGAACCATAACCAGTGTCATAGTCAATGACAGGGGTTTTGAAATATTCAAGCAATTACTCAATGACTAAAACACCAATTGTGGTACCTTGCAAACAGTAGTATGTATCAAAAATGTGCCACCAACAACCACACTGCATTACGAGTGATTTAAAAGTAGAAGACTTTTATTTCCCTTGAGGAGACAATGACTTCTGGGATAGTATGATCCCAGATATCATCCAATTGCATATTGATAATTAGTAATGCTATTCACTCCTAGATGTGAATAATTGAGGGGAACCTATGTTATAGATGGAGAAAGTAGTAGTTGGTTGAGATAAAGAGAAGGTGTTGCTTTGTTTCATCTAGAAAAATGTATACACATGTATATAGGGGTGCCAGGTTTGGAAAATCAGTTGGGGTGCTTAAAACCCAAAGTCCAAGAAGTCAAAATGAAACACTCATGGAAATGCAGCTTTTGGACAATGCAGCCGATGTAAAAATGTTTTTAAATGAGCAATAATTGATGGGAAACATGAGATACTGTTTTATCAAACGATTTTTTTAGCAATGCCAAAGAGTGCAAACAAAATTTAGCGACATATAATGCAAATATTTTGTAGATCAGTTGTGAGTACAAAGATATACCTCTTTTTCGATTATTCTTCTGCCTTTTTCTGTGATTACTGGGCACCCCATAAAAACTTGCCCCTGAATGTTAGAGTTTTCCGTGAAACTAATATTCCATAAAATAGGTATTTCGCTGTCACACTATTTTAATGGGTTTTTGCATGTGAAACAGGCAGGACTGAAGGATATTTGCCATAAAATGCTACTTAGGGCTAACTTGTTACCTGAAATATGTATTTCAGATGGATGTTGTCATTTATTTTTTTGTGTGTAATAATCTTTTTAATGTTATTTACAGGAATTAACCGCAGGCTCAGGAATTTTTGTGAGCAAGTCAGCATATTTTGGGATTAAGTCTGGGATTAAGCACCACACGACTTACAATAGCGTAGGCTCACAAGAAGAGGTGTTAACACTGAATACCCTCTTAACCTGTTCTCCCCTGGGAACAAAGTGAGCCCGGCGCCCCGGATTGTATCCTTCAGCTTATAGAGCTATTTTAGGTGGTTTTTCAATTAATCACAGATTCATTATTGTGGTCATACTTCTTTTAGCTACTCACACTTTTAATCCTATTTCAGAGGCCAGCAATAACATTGGAACCATGAATTAATTCCCAGAGTTGTTGATCAAAAGTTACAATTATGGACTAGGCCGGAAAATGAGTAACATTAGGGAGGCAAATCAAATGAGGAACAAAGTACTACAGGCGGTTTGATGATTTTATTTTCTGGACTATGTGTTTTATACCCTTACGGAATTATTGGAGTCCTGGGGAATCCTCAGGAATCGCCATGAGTCCTATACCTATTCACAAGGATTCGCATCGAATCCTCAGGACTCATAAGGATTCACAGAGATTCTTACAGGATTGGACTTGAGATTCACAAGGATTCCAGAAGCGAATCCCAGTCAGTCATCTTGAAACATGATTTCCAGTCCATTTATTATACGCTTATATCATATGCTCGAATACGAAGAGCAGACAGAGTAAGCTATAGAATGAAAAATGTTCATACAAGTTCATTCACTGCTTCAGTTTCCGAAATTTAGAATGCTATACAGACTTTGAAAGTTGGATACAACAAATGGTTAAATGTGGAGCAATAATATACGTATTGTCACAGATTAAATCATTGCGAAACATACGAATAGGACATGAATTTAAGGTAAGTAATGGAATCTTACGTTTCTAGAAAGGTTTTAAAAAGTATGTGGTGTACTATGGGACAAGTTGTTCAAATGTTAAATTTGTGATCAATATTTGCATAATACATAAGTTGTTATACACATTGATTCGATTTTCATATATTGGTATTTGGAATTATTATACAATTTTTATTAGACACTATCTCCACAGAAGTACCATAATATAATGATACTCTACTGAAGCAATTGAGAAAAATTCAGAGGTGCATCAGAATAAAAATATGTTTCATTTTATGACAATTGCTTTAATTCCCATGAAATTCAAATTATGGTACATGCATACTTACATCATGAATTACAAATTTGTTTCAATTAAATTTGGCTGCTTTATCAGATAGTTGCTATTTACATTAATTACAGTTTGCAAAATGTTTTTGACTTCAACGTGAGCAAGGGAGTTCCCCTCTTTGTACTGAAGTATGTGCTTCCAAGTTTTTATCTCTAGCACCAGCAATTAGGCTACCCACTACCTCTACCTCACATATTATACAAAATAATCCCACATTCTCGTAGAAAATGAAACACTCTACCTGCCCAAATTTCTCCACTTCACTGAGAAGGAAGGAAAAAAAAGAGCTGTCTCTTTTCACCTCTCTCGTGTACAATTTAGAGGTAATTTTACCCAATGTCCTCAAACACACTTTCGAGTATATATTACATACGTGGCCCTCTGGGTGGTCATCCAGATACACAGAAATTGAATTCTGCACAGCAGGAGGGAGAGAGCTTAGACAAGCCAGGACTTTGCTCGAGCATCCATTCAAATCCCATACTTGTTCATCAAGACCATTAGCACTGGACCCTTTTAGCACCTCATATGCCATAGCAAATTTATTTGTGGCAACCAATTGCTTACTTATCTCCTGAGTTTCATGTACCACTCTCAAAAGTTGTCCATTCACCTTCTCAAATATAAAACAGGAATGGGCCCACAATGGTCCCCAATTCCTCACAGCCTCAGGCAAATGCAGTAGCAGGTGAACGTTACATTTTAACTGCTCCTGCCCATACAATGGCCCGATTCTCCTCACAAATTCTTTCAGCAATTCAAATGACATCCTAATACCTGCAGAGGAAATCTTATCTGGTAACATAGTATAAATGGCACTGACCAAGCATACCCAGTGGCCCAGAAACTTTTTTGGCAAGAAATCTTTTACACAGATAACAGAGTAATACAAGAGTAGTAGTAGTAGTAGGTTTAAGGATGTAGGGTGCGTCGACGGCTAGGTCATTTTGCACCACTACACAGTCTTCGTAGTAAAAGTATTAAATATTAGTCACTTGCACTCATGTCACTTATTTTTAAAAAAATTTATATAATGTGGTTACAAATACAAAAAATAAAAACTTATATTTTTTGGAATAGTCCTGTCCCTTTTATAAATAAAATGACTCTGCTTAAAACATTAGGGTCGTCTCCTAGGATGGATTTTAGGTCTCCCCCTAAATTGAGCCGCCTTCGCGCGTCACGGTATTTGTCACACTCCGTCAGGATGTGCCGAATGTTGAGAGGACAGTCGCAATTATCACACTGCGGTCGTACTTTCTCTTCCGTGAAGAGAAATGCGTGAGTTAAAGGGCAGTGCCCTATCCTCAAACGCGTTATGACGACTTCCTCTCTTCGGCTGTTCCTGACGGAAGAGGGCCACACTGACGTTACCGGCTTGATGTCACGAAGTTTATTATCCTGTGTAGTACGCCATGACTCCTTCCACTGCCCTAGGATTATTTGTTTCAGGGAAGATTTCAGGTCCTCGTGAGGAACCAGCGTCGACTTAGTCTCGGTATCGTTCAGAGCCTCTTTGGCCAAAGCGTCCGCCTTTTCATTTCCGGCTATTCCCGCATGCCCCGGGACCCAAAGGAACCAAACGCGTACTCCCTTCCTGCTGAGAGACAGTAGGGAAGAATGAATGTCCTGAATGATCGGGTGCATGGGCGAAAAGCCGGAGATTGATTGTATTGAGCTGAGGGAGTCGGTGCATATAACGAAGGAGTGACCTTCGTCACATAGGTTTTCAAGTGCCATCTTAATGGCAAATAGTTCTGCTGTGTATACACTACACATCGGATTTAATTTTGCTTTGACTGCTCCTTGGCTAGGCGAGAATGCTGCGCAGGCACAGGCCAACTCTGACTTAGATCCGTCTGTGTACACTGGCACAAAATCGGAGTGATTCCCTTTAAACATTAAAAACTGACGCTGGTATTCCGAGGGAGTGGTGAAGGATTTTTGACGATCACACAAGACCGCTTTAACCACGGGGGTGGGTGTTAACCACGGAGGGTGGGATGAGTAAGAGACAGGGTACACTTTAGGTACCCTGAAATCACACCCGCGAATTAAATCATTAAAACGTACACAAACAGGCCTAGTGGCCTTCGTCCGTCGGTTAAACATTTCTAAAAAACGAGGTTTAAAAAGTACGTTAAAACAAGGGTGTGCCGTCATGGATAAAACTTTGGAGACATAATTGCACATAAGCGCGTTCCTCCGGTGGCATAGAGGAGGCTCCCCTGCATCAGAATAGATGCTTACGACCGGGCTTGTCCGAAATGCCCCCGTACAGAGTCGTAACCCCGCGTTGTGTACGGGGGGCAGTGCTCGTAGGTACGACTCGCGGGCGGACGCATAAATAAAACAACCGTAGTCTAATTTAGAGCGCACCAGTGTGCGATACAATAAAAGCAAAGTTGTGCGATCTGCTCCCCATGATGTGTGGCTTAGAAACTTTATAATATTCAGAGATTTAATACATTTTGTCTTTAAAATATTGATATGTTCTCGCCAATTGAGCCTGTGGTCGAGTGTCATACCAAGAAAGCGGGCTGACTGGACAAAAGGGAGATTTCTTCCCCCGAGGTGTAATGTGGGCTGCATTTGGAGTCTTATTTTCCTGTGGAAATGGACACATCTGGTCTTCTCATGGGAGAACCGAAAGCCGTTCCTTTGGGTCCACTGGTTCAATTTGTTCAATGTCATCTGAACCATTCTGGATGCAGTTGCCACCTTGGATGATCTGCAGAAAATTGCCAGGTCATCCACGAACAGTGTGCCTATCGCCGGAGCCATGATACAATTAACGACGTCATTTATCGCAATGGCGAAAAGCGTCACGCTCAAGACGGAGCCCTGGGGAACTCCGTTGTCAAGACGGTAAAAATCAGATAAAAACTGCCCTATTCTAATTTTAAAAACTCGTTGCGTTAAAAAATTTTGAATAAAATTCGGCAGATTGCCTCTAAAACCCCACTCGTGCAAAGTCTTTAAAATCTTCCGCCGCCAGACCCGGTCGTAAGCCTTCTCCAAATCGAAGAAGACACCGATCACGTGTTGGCGGAGGAGAAAGCCTTCTTGGATGAAATTGTCGATCCTCACTAAATGGTCCATGGTGGAACGACCGCGTCTAAATCCACATTGGATGTTGGAGAGAATGTTTCGGCGCTCTAACCACCAAACGAGCCGCCGGTTCACCATTCTCTCCATTAACTTGCACAGGCAACTGGTGAGAGATATTGGCCGGTAAGAATTCGGATCAGCTCTATCTTTCCCATGTTTGGGAATGGGGACAATGACAGACTCCCGCCAGGACGAAGGAAAGTGACCTTCAGCCCACAGCTGATTATACGTCTGCAGGACTTCCTGCAGCGCTGTCTCCGGAAGGTTGCGGAGAAAAGCATTGTGGACCCCGTCTGGTCCTGGAGAGGTGTCGTGGGAGTCATCGATGGCAGATTTCAGCTCCCACAAGGAAAAGGGGAGGTTGTAATCTGCCATTGTACGCGTCTCCTTGAAGCTTATAGGAATTTTCTCGAGACGTTGCTTCAACGTTCGGAAGGCAGGATCCAGATTTTCATCGCTGCTCACCTTGGCGATTGACTGGCCGATTATCTCGCCAATGGCAGCTGGAGAAGTAACCACTTTTCCTCTGACTTTTAAGAAGGAGACGCCGAGCTGCTGATTGTTTCCAGAAATGCTCTTCACCTTACGCCACACCTGTGCAAGGGGTGTGCTGATATTGACACCAGAGACAAAATTCATCCAAGAGGCCCTCTTTGCCTCCTTTACGACCTGACGGGCTTTAGCTCTCAGACGCCGAAAAGAGGACAGATTGTTTTCAGTGGGATATTTGTTAAAAATTTGCAACGCCTTCTTGCGTTTCCGAATGGCTTTGGCACATTCATCATTCCACCAAGGCACAGCAGCTCTCGACACGATGCGCCGAGACCGCGGTACGCTCATGTCGGCGGCGGTGATGATGCTGTTAGTCAATAATTGTACATTAAAAGCGCTATCGCGATTTTTATCGCACGTATAATTAAAATTGCTTTGAAAATAAAACCAATCGGCTTTCCGCACAATCCAGTTGCCCGGACGAATTAAATCAGAGTTAAAACGCCGCTCCTTAAAAATTAAAAAAGGGAAGTGATCGCTCCCACAAAGATCTTCGTGCACAGACAAAGACACCTTATTTGTTAAACTGCTCGATAAAATGCATAAATCAATGGAGGAGAAATCACCATTGAAAGAGTTAAAACGGGTCTTCTCCCCGTTGTTCAGTAAGACTAGGTTAAAATCTAAAATAAAACTTGATAAAATGCGTCCCCTGCGGTTACACTGTCCCGCAGTACTTCCCCAGAGAGTATCATGAGCGTTAAAATCTCCGAGTAAGATAAAAGGCCGAGGCAGCTGGTGGACAAGGGATTCTAAATTAAAACGGGTGACCGGCGCACCCTCCGGCAGATAAACGTTGCATAACGTAATCGCCTCCGGTGCGTGCACCATCACCGCCACCGCTTGAAACGGTGTGTTGAGTTGCACTCGGGAGGTGTAAAGGGCCTCCCGAGTAGCAACCGCCACTCCACCCTGGGCTCGTTGGCCACTGGTGTCGTCCAGTCTAAAAAGGTTAAAACCATTTAAAATGCCTTTGTCCGTTGTTTTAAAATGAGTTTCCTGCAAGCATATGCAGGACGGGTTAAAATCACGAATTAAAACACTCAGCTCCTCCTTACGCCGATAAAAACCATTGCAGTTCCACTGCAAAGTAAAAGCCATTAGTAATATAAAAATTTAAAAATAAATAAATAAATTAAATAAATTAAATAATTCAATTTAAAAGTAAAACACAGTTGGAGGATCAACGCTTGATGCGATTTCTCCTCCTACCTTTGGTTCTAGCCCGGAGGATCTCTGTCTCCGAGAGACATTCGTCCTCTTCCATTGACTCCGGGTGGTTGAGTCGGGCTAAACCAGATGGTCCGGGAGATACTGAATTGCCACGCTTATTTTGCGTGGCCCCGGCGGTGGTTATAGTGGGGTTCTTCCTAGGAGAACCCGGAACGGTGGCTTGTGTTTTGTTTGCCGGATTTGTGGCCTTAGCCGGCATGGCCGATTTCTGTACAGAGACTTCAGTTTTTTGGCTCACATTATCTTCTGTCTGGGTCGAGATGGTGACCTTGGCAATAGGTTGGGAAGCGACACGGGCGAACGACTTGGAGAAAGTAGGAGCAACTTGTGCTCTGTACTTTTTCCGAGCCTCGAAGTACGGGATTTTTTCAACCGTCTTGATTTCCATTACTTTTCGCTCCTCGATCATCTTTGGGCAATCACGTGAGTACACCGGATGTGCACCCTCGCAATTGACGCAAAGTGGGTCACCCTTGCATTCCGCACCCTCATGCTTTTCCTGGCTGCAGCGGGGGCAGGTGGCCTTGCCCTCGCACCGTGTGGCCATGTGGCCAAATCGCTGGCACTGAAAACATCGCATGGGTGCCGGTATGAATGGCCTCACTGGTACCGATTCATAGCCGACAAACACCTTGTCGGGGAGCTGGTCACGCGCGAAGGTGAGTACAACAGATGTCGTGTTTACTCTTTCTCCGTTGCGCTTTGTTGTGAGTCGACGAGCATCGGTGACCCCCTGAGAGGCCATCTCCTGCTTGATCTCGTCGATCTCAACATATAAAAGGTCGTAATGACTAATCACTCCCCGACAGGTGTTCAAGGTGCGGTGCAACTCGACCTTGACGGGAATGTCATGTAGCTTTTCCATCTTTAATAATTTCTCACTTTGCGCTACTGTTGCCGTTTCGATGAGCAGTGTGCCATCGCGAAGTTTTTTGGCTGATTTTAATTCCCCAGAAACGGAACCAGACAATACTCTTCGTATAAGGAAGGGAGACACCTTTTTCAGGCTCTCACCTTCCTTTTGACACCTCATCACTAAATAGCGCTGACTAGCGCCGGGAACATTAACTCCCCCGCCCGTATCCGGGCGGGATCTTTTCGGAGGTGGAAGAATTGTTTCCGCCATTCCAAATGAATCTTCGTCCCCCGGGCTCCCCACCCACCATGGAGCCACACATTCGGGACGCCGCACCGCAAACCGGTGCGGTCGCCAGGGCTACCCGAAGGGATATAGCACCCTAGAGGTGGTTGCCTGTTTCGGGTTGGATCTTCGATGCACGAGCCCACCAAACCCGTACATCTCCGACCGCCCTACGCAGACCCCCACCTCCCTGGCACTCGCCACCGTTGAACTGAACGCCACGGAAGCCGATTGACCGGGAGTGGCTAGCTCCCGGCCGCCCGTTTACACAGAATCCGGGGCCAAAGAGGGGTATTGGCGCCAGGTCCATACCGGGCATCCGACACCCGGCTGGGAACCACGGACCTCACCCTCCAGGATCCCCTTCTCCTCCTTACGGGTCTCCGCACACGGCAAACATGCGGGTGGATCGCAGGCCAGGTGGTATGGCCGCACACAGACAGTTGACCCACAAGACTGTCCGGGCTCAACCCTTGCTGGCTCTGGGTTTGTTTTCGGGGTTTTCTCCCCGCCCTTTTAGTCGCCTCTTACGACAAGCAGGGATACTGCGGGAGTATTCTCGATCCCCCTACCCGCAGGGGGGGAGTAATACAAGAGCCAGTTGCGCAATTCGCTGGCTTTCCACATAGCACGAGAAACAATCGTACGTGGCACCCGGCTAATATGACTAGGTGAACATATAGGTAGCTAAATGTTATCCACCTGTTTAACCTTTCCACCTTAATACCACTCTTCATTATGATAAGAAGAGTCGAACAAAGTCAAAGAGTCAAGAAGAAAGAATTCTTGTCGGACGACACTTTGGGAGTGATTCGAGCGGAGGATGTCAAACATTCAGCCAATGCCAAAATAAGGGATAATATTATGGTGAAATCAGACTCATTTTCTAGATTCGGTAGAGGTCCTGAGTTTTTTGAAGCTGCTATTCTGGGGATATCGGGTGAGTATTTACTGTCCTTTCATTGCTGGTTATCATGGTGATGTCTATCAACGTCTACTTTTAATGTGAATTTATTTTTTTATTTGACAGAAAACAAACCAGAATTAACAAGTGCTTGCTCGTCAATGGAAAACACGGGAAGTCTGGTTTTTAGATGAGGAGAGGGAGATGGGGAGAAATCGTCGCGGAGGAATTCCGAAGACATTCCTCACGGATAGTGAGAGTGATTCTTGGGAGCCAGAACCAAGCAAGGTAAAGTAATTCCCTCAATCAATCACCGAGTTGCAGTGAACTCTGTACTAGCCGAAGTCTTTGCGTGCCTTTAGCAATCTAACCTCTCTGATTTGATTCAAACAGTTTGTTAGTTGTAGCTTTTGTAGACTTTGGTTTAATTACTTTGCATAATTAACTAAGGTCTCCTTAATTTAGCGACGTTTCCATTTTTTCTCATGCCAATATTCTCATCGGTCAACCTGCTTTGATGACATGTTTACAGTTGAGAAGTCGGCCCAAAAAGCAGTGCACTGGGGGAGGTGAAACAAACGATGAGATCAAGTGGCTTAACCTTCGTGTAAAAGGATTGGAGGATGAAGTCGCCGAGCTTAAGAGAGATAAGAAGGCTCTTCAAGGTATGGGACTATCAATTTGCCATTGCCTGAAGCTACTTTGGAATATATATTGAATGAGATGATAATATTTTTCAGACTTAGTATCTGGCTGTGACTTGGTTAAGGAGTGCAAAAATTTATACAATATAATGCGAAAAGAGTTAAGGCATAGCTCCCCAACATCGGACGAACCGCAAAAAAATTCAGGGCGAAAGAGGCAGGACTCAGCTGCCCAAATTACCCGCATTTCTGCCGAAGATTCTTTGGTGGTACAGCCTTTAGAGCCTGTCCGCATCACTGCAGCTGATGCGCTGGTGGTTGAGTCATTGGAGCTTGTGGACAAGACCACAGGGATCCAGCATGACACCGATCAGTTGAAGCATAAGGACATGTCTGTTGATGTAAGTATATAAGTAATGAGAGTACATGTAAAGGGATATTATGCCCTTTAATAGCTATTTGGATACAAAATTTCTCCTCAGTTTTCAGAAGTCACTTATTTTTGGTTGTTCTCATTTGTGCCTCTAACATTCACTACCTTGTTTATTATTGATATAAATGTAGTTCTCTTTTAACATACTTATAATACACTATATAATGTTGGAATGCCACAAACACTTTTCGAAATGCATTTCAGGCTAACCGTGGCACATATGACCCTTATATCAAATTTCATAACTGAAGTAGGCTTTCTAAAAGGAAAGAATAGCACATTACATTGTCCACTTCATTGTAACTTGTGATATTTAAGTCACAGGCTCAGTTTAAGTGATCACTATTATATATTTCCTGGAAGTGTTCAAGTCAAGTTTTTTCTTTGACTAGTATTTTTATTTTGAGTTGTACTCCCTTAAATAGAAGTATAACATGAATCACCTTTGCCTCAAGTTAGTGAAAGTCATAATATTCATGATGAAAAAGTTACTGGCGTCTCAGATGATGACATAGTTATGCATTGCTGATACCAGAGTTGGTTTTTACATGTAGTATGTAATCATTTTATTTAGCCAATGTTTCCATGATGCTGGCCTCACTATGCTTGAAAAGTTTCCAATTGCTCTGACTTTGATTAGTTAATAACATAGTGATATGTGTTTAGGTCACTCATTTAATACACTCGTTTTTTATAATGCATACCTTAGACGCTGAATATGAGAAAAAATTTTCTAGGACTTCCATTAAAATTACTTTGTTACTGAGAAGGGGAGACTACGTATCTTGCTATGCCTTTTTTGATGTCATATTTCTTTTGGCGTTAAGAATGCAATCTCTGCATACTTAATTTGTTCGTCGTCATTTTATATACATTTAAGGCAAGGTGAATGTAATGCATGAAAAATGATTATTAAATGACTAACTACAGCCCATTCTACCCACCAATCATTCCCACCAGCATTTGGCATTCTGAACACCATAAAAAATATGGCATCAAATAACTGATGCAAGGTTTATTGAGCGTTAACTGTGTTTTAGGACTTTTTCTTTGTGAATGAAGCAAAATGTGAAGAATATTTGCTATTTTAGTTTTGTCAAACCTGTAATTAAAGCAAATGATTCTGATATCACTATTTAGTTTTTGACTCAATTGATTTTTCATTTCAGTTGCAAGAATTAATGCCAGGCTCAGACATTCTCATTTGTAAGAACACGTATTTAGGTATTAAGTCGGGGGTGAGGTACTCGACAAGGCTTACTGTGGCGAAGGCCTTGTTGGAAGAGGTGTTCACAAAAGATGCCCTCCTTACTTGCTCGCCGCTTGGGACAAATTCCGGCAGTGGACCTCGGCGTCCTGGATTATATCCTCCTGCCTATAAGGCAATTTTAGGTGAGTGTTCAGTTTGTCGGAAATAAAAAATGTTGGGTTTCATTCTTCATTTTCTAACAATCTCAATCCTATTTCAGAGGCTAGTGATGCAATTGGGGTGGCAAATAAATTTCCAGAGGTTACTGTGAAATCTTATAATCTTGGTCTAGACTCAAAAATGAGCAAATTAAGGGAGGCTGATATCCTTAGAGAAAAGTGATGAATGGATTAACTAGTGTGTAGTATGTATTTGTGTATTTATATTATTATATTTGTGTATTTGTGCAATAAATTGTCTATTTTAATAACATTTCTTATCATTATTAATCGCCACTACTCCCTAAGATTCACCATCATTCACTGGGATTCATGCGATTCGCATTCCTGCGGAAAGTTTTATGATTCCCTGCGAATCCTCCATGGTGGAATCCTTGCGAATCTCTGTGATACATATATTTCCATAAAGGGAGTCACTGATTCTCCCAAGGAGAATCTGTGGAATCCCAGAGAATAAACCTACTGTAAAAGTTAAGTTATTGCAACCTTAAATGTGACTGTGTATTTAACAGGTTGTAAATCTGATTTATTAAGTGCCTGCTCATCGATGGAGTGCACCGGAATGGTTTGGTTTTTGGATGAGGAAAGGGAATTGGGGAGAAACCGACGTGGAGTCATTCCCAAAGCCCTCCATTCGGATAGTGTTAATGACTCGTGGGGGGAAGACGTTGACGTGCAGAAGGTAATTAAAATAATTCCGAGAAATCAGTCTCCATCACTGAGGAAAAATTTTACGGACAAATAATCAAATATTCTCCCAATGCAGTTAAAGGGTCGCTCAAAGAAATTGTGCACTGTAAGTGGACGAATCGAGCAAGCAGGCGCGTCGGAGGAGGAATGGCTTGGGATTAACCGAAAAGAGTCAATCAAAAGTCAAGTGCAACGGGTATACGAGGAAGGCGATCGGAAGGATGTTGAAATACGGCGCCTTAACCAAAGGATCCAAGATTTGGAGGATCAAATCGTGGTGCTGAAAGGAGAAACAAAGGCTTTAACTGGTACTTAAATATCCTGATCGTTTGCCAAAGCCTTAAGCCACCGTACTTTATTTATTCATGCGACTGTTATTTGTTTCACGATTTGGTAAGAGCCCTAAGGATGTTGAAACGCCTCGTAGCAGTAGGAAGACTTATGTAAAGGAGTGCCGAAATCTCTACACACGAATGAGGAAAGACGCAAATAGGCAGAGTGATCGTGAGTATAATCCGTTACGCATTAGTTGCGAATCAGAGAGGCCAGTGTCTCCAGTTCAGCTCCCAAGCGTCTCAGCAGTGGATGTGCCAGCTCCAGAGCGGGATGAATCCACTCCGGATGGGGAATCAGCAGGAGACGAACATGACACCAATCAGTTAAAGAACAAGTGCATGTCCAAAAACGTAAGTTAAAACTGAGAAAGATGAGAATTTTAATTAATTGAAATAACTTGCCAGTGTAGTGATGATGGATGAGCATATAACTTTCGTGAATATCCTTGGGGAAAGATGAATGGTGCGATTTGAAAACATTCTTTCGAATTGATAGTTTTATATAATTTAAAGCATCCTCCTCAAATCCCTCAAATTTTGAATTAGAGGAAACATGACAGCAAGGAAGTCACTCTTCCCTTACAAATATATTTAAGATATTTACAGTAAAAGGTATGGGTTTTCGCCTAGGCAAAAATCGAGAGATTTCATTAATCAAGAAGATTTGGCTGCACAACAAAATCTGGCACTTTAAAAAAATTTGATTGTGATTTTTCACATGCAGTAAAATTGTATCACTGCAGTGATAAAAATATTTCAGTGTGTTCACTTTTGTTGCATTTTATGTTAAAGTAATTTTGCCTTGTTGTATCACAGATATTGCCGGCCCCGGTGGCGGCGGGATTAAGTCCTCGCCTGCTAATCCGAGGGTCGCGGGTTCGAATCCCGCCTGGGTCGGTTTTCCACTTGCCCAGGGCATGGGTGTTTGTCAAGTTCTGGTGCTTCGGCCCCTGAAAAACCTGATGACAAGCCATTGGCTTATCGGGATTTCAGGGGCATACTGACCACCAGAATCGTCGGGGAGCAAAAAAATATTATATTAGATGATACTGTGAATGCACTTCATAGCATTTGGAAACCATACATGTTTATATGGCTTGATGATTTACTGGTGCCGAAGCAATTCATCAAAATTCTTGTTTATCCTGTTCTCATTCTATGTTGTGTCTCTGAGGGTCTTCTAAAGTATATTTGTCCACTTATGACTTGTTTCCTTTCCTGAGATGCAGGGTTGCTACAGGTCATTAAGGTCAGGGAGAAGTCAGGAAATTGAAAACTGGTCTTTAAAATCAGGGAAAAGTCAGGAAATCAGGTGAATTGAATTCGGAGTCCGTAAATTTGAAAATACTGGTGGCCAGTGCCCCTTACATACTCAAATATTGCTACAAAAATTTCGCTGAAAAAAAAGCACAGTATGCAGATTAAAAATTACTTTTATTGCTTACCAAACATGCGTAGTATGATGTGTAAAGACTTAGATTGAAATAAATATAAGGAACTTCCATGTAAGTTCAATTTAGCCATGAGGTATACATAAGGAACTTCAATATAATTTCAATTTAGCCATGGCTGAAGCATCTCTTAAGCAATTTGTGGAAGAAAACTTAGAAAAGAAGACAGTAGTTGGGTAGACCGGGGCAAGTTTACACACTGCTTATAGTTCATAAACTATTGGTCGGAGCGGAGCACTTGTCACGTCAGACGAATCACAGAGACCGCCATTTACATTCATGTCAGTCTGCAGTCCATGAACATGCATAAGGACTGGCATCGGCCTATGGCGCTAAATGTATTGTGTTGATTCCGGAACTTCCGCTTTTTTGACTTTCAGTTATTCCCCTGGTGATGTCGCTAGCATCGACTGTGCTTCTTGGTTTCTTGTAGAAATACATGGCATCAGAAGGAGATTTCGTGACGGTAAGCCACTTATCTTCGAATTTTTCAGTTGAAAAGCCACCTTCTGATATATCGCTTACATCATTTATTGTTTGATGTTAAGAATTGCTTGTGAGACTGTTGGAGGGTCAATATCATTTCTTGGGGGGGAGTACTTGTAGTGGTGAAAAATCTTCAGACGTTGTTGGAACGCTCTGCAGGCATTTGTGCATTTTCTTTTCTTGGGTTAAACGTTATCTAAGCACATCAGCCATGACGACCAAGAACAGGACTTGTTTTGTGCCAGGATGCAAGACGGGGTACATTAGAACGAGGGAAGAAAATGCCAAGCTGGGAGTGAAGAACAAATCCTTGTTCAAAGCCACTGTAAGTACACATTCTGTTGTTAATGCTCTGCATTTGTAGTACTCTACTTGTTTTGTTATTAAGTGCAATATCATAACAATAGTGCTCATTAGTGGTTCAGAACAGTACGAAATTCCGTAAACATCAATTATTTCCACTTTCTCGTCCACGTGGCGGTAGAAAATGGACGCACTCGTTATTGTTGACGCGTTAAGAGTTATTTTTGGGTGTTGTTTGGTTGGAACTGAAAGAATCCGAAATGGGTTGGAGTTACCTGTTAATTGAGGTAAATTAGAGATTTCTTCGAAGATATGTAGTTTCCGTGGCTCCTAAGGAATATTGGTCAGCACATTTTGCATAGTTAATTTAACTATATATATATATATATATATATATATATATATATATATATATATATATATATATATATCTCCTTTTACTGATAATGCTTTGTTTGGAAAATGTAATTGCGATTAACATGAAGTTCCAAAGAGAGCAGCACATACGGATGTTTTCAGTCTCAAGCGCGAGTTGAAATGTAGAAGAAATTAATTTTCCACCGGAAACCCTCTTAATTATTTTAAACAGTAGAACATGCCCAGCATCTGATAAATACCTTGGTTTTACCGTCATCAAAGACGTCTTGGCGGGAGTTAACTCCGTAAATACGTTGTCAAACGAACATTCCGTTGGGAAGCGTAGTGGATTTTTATTTAAGCAGTAATGTATGAAGGGTGTCTAGCTTCCACTGCCTTGCAAGTCATAGAACTGCGTTGAGAAAAACAGGATGGAACAGTGCTAATTATAAACGAAACTTTTCGTGCTAATGTTATGTTGTATTGCTTTATTGCAAGCTTAAAAAGTCGGGGGATTCTTCTCGTTACTGTACGATAACAATACCTAACATGCCTATGCATTGCCCCGGTTAAGTTGTTTCACGAAAAATTAAGGGCATCTAAATAATATACATAGTAAGGGTGGTATCATAATTATATTATCGCAAAAGGCTATTTCATGTAATGCGAATTTTTATCTGACCTTAAGTTGAATTTTATACTTCGTCACTTCACTAAATTCCTAGATAATATTTTCACTAAAGACGTTAAAAATATTTTGCGTCCAACTTCCTATGGTAGACTGGAGCATAATCATTAAATTAGAGAAATTGATTGCCGAACTGAGTCCAAATGTCCTTCCTTCGTACAATCTGCGATATGAATAGGTGTTAATACGGATATGGAAATGCGAAAATGGATAATATAGGTAGTTGCAAGTTGATATAAGTACTTTTATCTGATGGTGATATGCACCCCCTACCACACACCCTCGCGGTGGTCTGTATAGGGCATTGCGTAATTGTAAATTCAACCGAACCCAACTGACAGCATGTTTTTGCATGCTTGCTTTGCTATTTAACAGTTTTTAAATTGTTGCATCGAACAGAATATAATTACTAATCCGTTTTAAGCATTATATGTGATGCATGTTTAGTGATAATTCCCCCCTGCCACACAATTTTATGGTGGCTTGCAGGATATTATGTACATGTTATGACAAAGAGTAATGGCCAATTCCATTTCCAGACTAATGCCCAGCTGCAAAAGGTGAGGATGGCCATCCCACGGAAGGACATTCTGTTCGCGGCTCACAATGTTGTTTGTGAGCTGCATTTCCGTGAGCATGAAATTAAAAGGCACTATGAGACAAAGCTCCCTGATGGGAGCAACCACAGGCTCGAGAGGAGAAAGCCAGAATTGGTTGCGGATGCAGTCCCATAAATTTTTCCAAATCTCCCTAGCTACTTGACGAAAAATGTTCACCAGAGGAAACAACCCTCAATAAGAACAGTTGTTTCTGAAGTAGCTCCTGGGAACTCAAGTGTACAATTGAAGGGGACATTGGTCAGGATGCCCAAGATGAAGGAGGTGCTGCAGCAGGAGGTCTGCTTTTGCTGGCTGAGGCGGCTATACAATGCTGCTCCTCAGAGGCCTCAAAAAGTCTCATGCTCGACATTGGGATGGTAATAAACAGGCTGAAGGAAGTCGAGCTGCCTGCCTTGAACTGGGGCAGAGCTATTGTTGGGAGCAACATAGTTTTTGTTCGTGTTGGACATGACTATGTGACTGAAAGAACAGTGGTGATAACCCATGAACTAAGGGTCAAGGAAAGATGTAAAAATTATTCCTTCATTTCATTGTTTAGTCTTGAGAACTAATGAGTAATGTCTTTCATATATGATACTTGCCTTCAATTTGGTGTTTTATTTTAGCTGATATTCCGTGGGCTGGATGTTAATGTACCTGGAGTGGAATGTGTAACAGAAATCTGTGAGATTGGCCCAATGCTTGCCTTAATCGATGGACTCAAGGCATGTGCCGGAGTGTCCAACACAGAAAGGTTTATGAAGCTTTTTGTTTTCCTTAGAGACTTAATATTTTATTACCTTAATCTATCTGTCTTGTTTCACGAAATTGCCACTTTTTGCTGATCAACCCATTATGACAAACATGCTTATGATGTAGCTTTGACAGTGGTAATCATGTGTTTGTCCTTGATTCCTGTGATTGGCAATAGTCTTTAGTGCATTTGCCATTCAACTTAAGTTATGTGGTCTTCAATCAGAAACTCGGTCACCCTGAGGGATATTGCTAGTATTGTTGTTCATGGTAACTTTCTGAGTAATGATATCAAATTCCATGGAGCAATAATTAAAATTGAGTTATCTTTCCAAAAAACAGAACATCTACTTTCTGCATGGGATTTGTGCCAAATGCTCCAGTTGGCCATCGCAGAAAACCTTTAAGGTGCCCAGGTTGTGCAACCGCTCATAGGCAAATGGTGGATAGGAGAAGGAAGAAGCAGACTCCACGAAAGGGGCAATCTAAGTCTGCTAGGGTATCATTGAAAATTTGCCGCCTAAAGAATAAAAGGCTTTCCAACAAGGTAAGTGTGCATATTAATCGTAGGTGTTCCCTTAACCTGTGCTGTTAAGGTAGGTGTTTACTTATTCTGATGACATAATCTCCTTCCTTTAAAGGTCGAAATTCTGAAGTCCAAGATGCAGGACTTGCAGGAGAAATGCTCCTTGTCTTCAGAGACTTTGCTGCTGGAGAAAATATCAGGCCTTCCAGAAATTCAGCAAGAGGATTTTAGCGCTTGTTTTGCTGCTTCTAAGGTGAAGAATCCTAAGAGTAGGCGCTACACACTCAGTTGGGTGTATGACTGTCTCCTACTCAGGATTAAGAGCCGTAAGGCCTATGAGCATATGAGGCGGCATAACATCCTTACTCTCTCTGGCACAAACACCCTCAATAGATATATAAGTAGTGTGAAGGGGGCATACGGATTCCAGGAGGCAATCTTTCAATGGATGAAGGAGAAAGCAAAAGGGTTTGCACTGGAAGAAAGGAGAGGTTTGTCTGCGATTTCAGTTTATTACAAAAATTATACTTTGATTGACAACACTTATTGGTAACTTTGAAATTGTCTTTTTAGGTGTTCTGCTCGTGGATGAAATGAAGCTGTCTAAGGCTGTTTTTCCTTTGATAAGAACACACTGACAGTGGAATGCTTCACCGATTTAGGGGATTACACTCCCTTGGATCAGCGCAATGAAAGGGGCGATCATGCATTGGTGTTGATGTTTCAGCCATTTCGAGGAAGATGGGTAGTCCCTGGCTTGCTTCCTTAGTAAGGGTTGCGCAAGTAGTACTGTGCTGCACCACATTATATTGGAGGGTATAATGTTGGTGGAACGGGCTGATTTCCACGTGGATGCGGTGACCTGTGATGGGGCGCAGTGAAACCGGAGTATGTGGAGACAGTTTGGCATCGATCAAAACAACTCCAGCTGTCAACATCCATGTTGCCAGTCAATGAGGTTGTGGTTTTTGTCAGACTTCCCACACCTCATTAAAAACATGAGGAACTTTTTTGTTTCTCATGAAGAGGCCTGGGTATTTACTTTTTCAATTACTATTCATGTTGTTCACCTTTTATGCTTGCTCTAATTTCTTTCTTTATCTCTAGATTCCGGATGGGGTTGTAAAACTGAAACATTGGGATGCTGTCATTGGTATGGATAATCATAAGGGATGCCAATTGAAGGCATACCTAAACTATCTGTGGATCATGTGCACCCCAAGCCTTATCAAAAGATGAATGTGGCCAAGGCATTTCAGGTTCGTAACTTCAAAGACGTTATATCTTTCTTTGTGTTTCATCATATTCCTTTTTTTTATCCGTTCATATTTGGCGCGCGCGAGCACAGCAGGGATAAGCGACGAATTTTGTTTGTCTTTTGTCTGTAAAATGGATATATAAGGCCAGGTGTTGAATGGCCTGAGAGGACATTCTTGTTAAACTTTTGAATAATAACAGACCACGGTCGGATCACGGCCAAGTGACCAAGTCATTTTCTCAAGCGATTTTGACGATGCGTTGCACCGTGGCAACATGTTCCAACAGCTCAGAGAAAGCGAAAAAGGGTGGAATACAAATGTCATTCTATAGGTAAGTAAACGTGGTCTTCCTTGTTTTGTTGTATCATCCATATCATATACTTATCTTAAAATCATGTAAATCCCAAGGCGAGGGACAGAGTAACATCGTCAGTTTTACGTATTTAACCTCCAGTTTAAATCAATGGGTGCTGTGAAAGCTAATTACAACTCCTTTGACGAGACACTTAATTAGCAATGGCCCAGTTGATAAAGTTAATATGGACTGAATGTTGCATTAATAGTTCATGTTTGTTGTATTTTGTGTGTTCTTTTCTAGTTTTCCGAAGAATCCTAATATTAGGAAGGTATTGTGGCGGCAGTGCTTGCCAGCGTTGTTGTTATTTTTTATTTATTTAAGTGAAAGTTTATTTTTATTTGAAAGAGGACGAAGTTTCCTCTCCCGTATTTTATTTTTTTGTAAGTGTGTTCATTAGTTGTTTTAATTGACTGTAAATGTGGAAGTGCTGTGATTCAAAAGTGCGCGCCAACCGCACAAAGATGATTACGAGTGATATAGGTGGCACTGAAGTGCAAACTACTAATGCAAAATAGGTGGCGCTGTGAGCAAACCAAGTGTTCTCCCCCCCCCCCTCCCCACGACATGACAGTGACACAAGCACACAAGTAGCAGACAGACAGAAGCAAGCGAGAGCTTGACACAAGCAGCAAGCACGAGAAGCAAGCGAGAGCTTGTCACAAGCACGAGAAGCAAGCTAGATCTTGGCGGTGGGAGAAGCAAGCTGGAGCTTGGCGGTGACGCAGAAGCAGTTGACCCCAGAAGGCGTCGGGTTGAACCCCGAAGCCAGATCAAAGGACGGGTCCTAGCAGACCGTCGCCCAGCAGAGAGGTCTGATAAGCGGCCGAGTCTTCTCAGCCACGAAGCCCTTAGCCTGCAACACTGTGTCGACAACAAAGTAAGACCGGAGGTGTTACTTCCTCCGACAAATCACCCCGAGTCCCATTTTCCCTACCAACGAATCAACTCCTACAGAACCACCAAGATAGACCGAACTTTCGTGCCGCCCCTGTTGAGAGTGTTAATATGTTCATTTGCAAGTGAAATTTAATTTTTTTTAAATTGAGGACTTGTTTTTTTTCTTAGTGTTTATTTAAAATCATGTGTTCATTTAGTGGTAAGTTTTTTTTTGAAGTAAATTTGCCACCCCTACTAACCTTTGAATGAAATAAACCTTGCTCTTTTGATTACAAATGTGTCAGTATTTTTGATTTTGTGAAGACAGGTTTCCTCATTCCCTACCGCCGACCCGTTAATCCCATTCAACCCGCTTGTTTTCCTACATCGCCCCGCCCTGAGATCTCGTGTGAAAGCCGCCCGTCACAGTAAGGATATTGAAATGCAAGACGCGGAAAGTGGAATCCGGACTCCAAATATGGAGTCCGGATTCGGAATATGGAGGATTAATATCCCCAAGTGATCCATTCAAAGATCAAGTAATGAAAATGGAAAGAATTTTTCAGGAGATAGTGGGTCCTCTTCTTCCCAAACGAATGAAGACTGTAATGCGTCTCACAAGAAAAATAAAAAGGGCATGGAAGGTGATGATATTGATAAAAAGATTGTAAAAACGTTTGTGAAGCATAGTGTTGCTATTAGAATTAAATTTTTTGAAAAGTAGAGGGCTTCTGGGAAAAATGAAGGCACAGGAGAAGCTGAAAAAATTGTGTAAGTTTAAGAAAACTGTGACCTAAAGTGGCATCAACTTATTGTTATTATTAATTAATTTATTTAATATTGCTGAAATAAACTTGATTTTATCAATTCTCTTGGATATAAAATCATTAATTTTTTTAACCCTGCACCTAGCTCTACTCATCTGATTCTTTTCCAAAGTATGTTTTAAAATCTGTGAATCACTGCCTGCATGGCAATGTTTCCTTGGCCGCTGTTACAGTTAAGAGTGTAGCTCCATTTAACTAGCGCCCGGTCTGGCTGCGACGACCTTATCCGCCCATCCTCGCCGAACCTTCGAGAGGACGGGAGAGGTTTGTGGAACCCTCGACAAAGTATACGTGGCGCCATTCAACTGCGACGACCTTGTTCGCCCGGATCCTCTCCGAATCTTCGAGAGAAGTCTGGAGAGGTTTGCGGAACCTAGCCAAAGTGTATATAAGCTTTCTCTCGCAACTCTTCTCGCCAGTGAGAGAGAGATACCTGTACGAACCTAAAGAGAACTAACTGTATCGGAGACAATAAAATAAATTTAACATCACCGCGTATATAATTCTTGGCGCCTTCTCCCACAGTGGTGACCCCGACGTGATCATCGTTATTAATTGGAGGTGCCTTTCCACGTTCATTCACTGAACGCGCCATGGAGGAGCTTCAACGGCAGCTTACTCTCCTCAAGCGTGAAAACGAAGAGCTTCAGCGGAAATTTCATCTCGTAGACGCCGACGCCGGAGAGCGTGATGCACGACATCAAGCTGTGCACACTCCAGGCGTTCATCGCGTGTCCCCGAATGAGGTCTCTCCGCCGAGCGTTCCTGCCGCCATCCACGCCGCTACCAGCACGCCGACCACCGATCCGATTCTTTCGCTCTCCATACAGTTGCAGGACTTAACTCAGAAGGTAGCCGCTCTTCAAGCGTGCTCTCGCTGCAATCACCGGCGGTCTCCGTCCCGCGACCGTTCCTATCCTACCGCCTCCTCAGGCTCTCCAGCATCTCGCTCCAGCTCAAGCTCCACATCAGGCCGTGTCTGTTGGTATCACCGCAAATTTGGGAATCAGGCCCGACGCTGCACGACGCCCTGCTCTTACGAGGCGGAAAACCCCGACGGCAGCCGCTAGTGGCGGAAACCGGTTGCCAACTCACAGGAAGCCGCCTGCTCGTCACAGACCGGGTCAGCAAGCATCGATTCCTCGTCGACACGGGCTCCGACCTCTGCTGTTTCCCGCGGCGACTATTAAATGGCCACTTCTCTCCTACCGGATTGGACCTCAGCGCCGCCAACCAGACGATCATCCGGACCTACGGTTACTTACCACTGCTATTAAATCTCGGACTCCGCCGCGATTTTCGTGGCGTTTCATAATTGCCGACGTCGCCACGCCCATAATCGGAGCAGAATTCCTCGCCCACTACCAGCTACTACCTGACTGCCGCTTCAGGCGCCTGATAGACGGAAAAACTGGACTCACTGTCTCAGGTGTTCCTGCATCTTCGGTTCCGCTTAGCGTTAAGGTCTTGCTGTCACCGTCTGCCTATCAGAAGCTCATCGCGAAATTTCCGGGACTATCTCGCCCATCTGGTATCCCGCGGGAGACTCGCCACAAGACCGTTCATTATATTAAGACTACACCTGGACCACCAGTGTCATGCAGTCCGCGCCGCCTGGCTCCAGAGCGTCTTGTCATCGCGAAAGCGGAATTCGAAGCGATGATCCGGAATGGAACAGCGCGTCGATCTAAGAGCCCATGGGCATCACCATTACATCTCGTTCCTAAGAAGAATGATGGTTGGCGCCCTTGCGGCGATTACCGTGCCCTCAACGCTCGAACCATTCCGGACCGATATCCAATACGCCATATGCAGGACTTCGCAGCCAACCTGCACGGAAGCAAGATTTTTTCCGTCCTCGACCTCGTGAAGGCCTACACACAAATACCTGTGCATCCTGATGACGTGCCAAAAACAGCCATTACCACTCCGTTTGGTCTCTACGAATTTCCGTTTATGACCTTCGGACTTCGTAACGCCGGCCAGACGTTCCAAAGATTTATAGACGAGGTACTCCAAGGATTTGATTTCTGCTTTCCTTACGTGGATGACATCCTGATATTTAGTTCTGACCCCAGTGAGCACGAGAAACATCTTAATGCAGTCTTTCATCGATTGGAGCAGCACGGCATCCTGGTGAATTTCGGCAAAAGCGTTCTCGGTTCACAATCAGTGACCTTCTTGGGTCACCAAATCACTACAGAGGGCATTCGAGCCCTTCCTGAGAGAGTCGCTGCCTTACAGGAATTGCCTAAACCAGCAAATGCACGCGCTCTTCGACGTTTTTTGGGAGTCATGAACTTCTATCGTCAGTACCTGCCACATGCCTCTGAGTACCAGGCCGCGCTCCACACGGCCCTCTCCGGACTTCGCGGTTCTCAGCGCATCGAATGGACACCGACCTTAGAAAAGGCTTTTTCCGACTGCAAGACTGCCCTCTCTAATGCCACACTCCTGGCGCATCCAGTTCCAGAAGCAATCCTCGGCTTATTTACGGATGCCTCCCAAACAGCCGTAGGAGCTAGTTTACAACAACGCGTTGACAATAACTGGCAACCCTTGGCTTTCTTTTCCAAGAAGCTCACCACCGGACAGTCGAAGTGGCCGGCGTATTACCGTGAACTCCTGGCAATTTATTTGGCGGTGAGACATTTCCGACACATCCTTGAAGCGCAGCACGCCATAATATTCACGGACCATAAGCCGCTGTGCTTCGCGTTCCAACAACAGGGAGACAAACTTCCTCCTGTCCAACTAAACCATCTCACCTTCATTGCACAATTTACGACCGATATCCGCCACATTAGCGGGTCAGAAAACATTGTCGCAGATGCGCTTTCCCGCACTGATGCCATTAATCCGTCACCGGTTGACCTAGCCTCTCTTGCACAATCTCAACTGGAAGATTCTGAACTCCATGATGTACTCGGTGGAAATTCATCATTGCATTTGCAACGCATGCATGTACCTGGATTAAATACCGAAATTTACTGCGATACATCCACTGGTCGCCCCAGACCATATGTCCCTGCGTCACACAGGCGACAGGTTTTCGAATCTCTCCACAGCCTTAGTCACCCTGGTCCTAATGCCTCGGCCCGGCTTGTCACGGAGCGTTTCGTCTGGCCCCTTATGCAACGAGATGTTCGCGCTTGGAGCCGAGCCTGTGTGCCATGCCAACGAGCCAAAATTACCCGACACGTCTCTTCGCCACTTGGACACTTCGTACCACCGTCCGCCCGTTTTAAGCATGTTCATCTGGACATCATTGGTCCACTACCATCGGCCAATCACTTCCAGTACTGCCTCACAGCAATAGACCGTTTCTCCCGCTGGCCAGAAGTCTTTCCTCTGGAGCGGATCACGGCTGAAGATGTCGCAGACGCATTTACCCGTGGATGGATATCCAGATTCGGCTGCCCGGAACGCATAACAACTGACCAAGGCCGCCAATTCGAGTCAAAGCTATTACACGCTTTATCAGCATACATAGGCGCACATCGCTCTCGATCGTCAGCTTATCACCCCCAAGCAAACGGCATGGTAGAGCGTCTCCATAGGCAATTAAAGGCAGCAATTATGTGCCATCCCGGCTCATCGTGGTACGAAGCCCTGCCAATAGTGCTCCTCGGAATCCGGAGCGCCTTCAAAGAGGACATTCAGGCGTCGACCGCGGAGATGCTGTACGGCGAACCACTAAGACTCCCTGGGGAATTCATTCAGCCAACTCCCAACTCCGAGCATCCCTTGGACGTCACCCTATTCGTGGACCGGCTTCGGCAAATTACAGCTCGTTTGCGACCTGTTCCTGCTTCACGCCATGCCACACCTGGGATCTTCATTTTGAAGGACCTTGCCACATGCACGCATGTCTTCTTAAGAGACGACACCGTGCGTGGCGCCTTAAGACCTCCGTACACCGGCCCATACCGCGTGCTCAGCCGGGACAACAAGAATTTCACGCTGCGTATAAAAGACAATAATATTATTGTTTCTATTGACAGGGTAAAACCAGCCTTTATTTTGGCCGACGACATTCCTGCGGCGCCCGACCCCGGAGACGAAGCAGCCTCTGAAGTACGCACACCCGCCTTATCACCACCGGACAAGCCGCCTACAGTGACGACGCGATACGGCCGCAGAGTGCATTTTCCTGATCGCTATCTCCCATAACCGTTCGCCTACGACGGACTTCCAGTCTCCGCAGGGGGCTGGTGTAGCTCCATTTAACTAGCGCCCGGTCTGGCTGCGACGACCTTATCCGCCCATCCTCGCCGAACCTTCGAGAGGACGGGAGAGGTTTGTGGAACCCTCGACAAAGTATACGTGGCGCCATTCAACTGCGACGACCTTGTTCGCCCGGATCCTCTCCGAATCTTCGAGAGAAGTCTGGAGAGGTTTGCGGAACCTAGCCAAAGTGTATATAAGCTTTCTCTCGCAACTCTTCTCGCCAGTGAGAGAGAGATACCTGTACGAACCTAAAGAGAACTAACTGTATCGGAGACAATAAAATAAATTTAACATCACCGCGTATATAATTCTTGGCGCCTTCTCCCACAAGAGTAACTTGTGAACGTTAGAGCGTTTCTTCTACTCACCTTGTGAGCAAAATAGGTGGCGTGGTGATTCCGCGTATCTGAATATATATATCTGATATGCTATTCAGATACAAAAACATGATTGAAATAGCATGATTGTTGGAAACAATTAAATAATGCATTTGAAATAAATAGTGCATAAATAAATGAATAAAGCAGCATTCTTAACTTCGGGCGTTTTCTTTCCTTCAGGTATGCGATCCGGAGCAGGAAAAGCTGCTAGTAGAATATCTGAAGAAATCATGACATATATTTTGGGTTAAATACGAAGGAAGTCAGAAGATTTGCATACAGATATGCTATAGCTTGCAACCGCAAAATTCCACCCCCATGGACTGAACAAGAAATTGCGGGAGTGGATTGATTTTCAGGATATTTAAAAAGGCATAACTCCTTATCAATCAGGGCAGCGCAATCAACTAGCCTAGCGAGAGCTACGAGTTTCAATAGAACAAATGTCGAGGCTTTCTTCAACAATTTGACGGTTGTCATGAACCGCCTTAAGATCGGCGTGACTACAGTGCACAAGCCTAATAGGGTAGTTGGACGGAGAGGATTCCGCCAAATCGGCAGAATCACATCCGCTGAACGAGGGACTTGTCACAATGGCAACAGCTGTAAATGCTACTGGTAACAGTATACCACCATTCATCGTGTTTTCTAGGGTAAACTACCAGCCACATTTTGTTCGTTCGTGTTGGCTGTGAAGGAGATGCCAACCCCTCAGGTTGGATGGTTGAGAAAAATTTTTTTAAATTTGTGAAACACTTTGTTCATCATGCTCGATTCTCTCCCGAGAGACCATGCCTATTACTCCTCGATAACCATGATTCGCACCTCTCAGTTGAAGAGCTAGATTTTTGAAAAAGTAATGGCATAACACTTTTGTCTTTCCCTCCCCATTGCAGGAACAAGTTTCAGCCCCTCGACAGGAGTGTATATGGCCCTTTGAAAAAGTTCATCAACACTGCCTGTGGTTCATGGATGTCTAGCAATAAGCGTCCAATGACGATATATGACATCCCAGGCATTTTATCGGCAGCACTACCCTTGGCATGCGCTTCTGTTGATATCAAAGCAGGCTTTAGTTTTTCAGGAATATTCCCTCTAAATATTGACATATTTCAAGACGCAGACTTTATGCTATCTCATGTAACCGACAGGCCGGCTCCCACAATTTCAAACCCAGCCTCTGAGCTTTCTGTGGCCATTTCTGATTCGCAAGCAATGCTTCCTTCCGAATATGCTCCATCTACTTCCTTTCTGTCTCCCTCTGGGATATCTGTCGCTGGCACATCTGGTACTAGGCCTTTCCAAATGCCAGAAGATGTGCGGCCACTTGAAAAAGTAGGCCCAAGAAAGAGAACTAATACCGGAAGGAAGAGGAGACAAACTGCCATTCTGACTGACACGCCCGTAAAGGATGCATTAAAAGCAGAACAGGATAAAGCAAAACAGAAATATCGATGCGACCAAGAGCAAGAAAGAAAAAGCAACTAGAATACTGTTTTGCTCCGCAAAAACAAACAGCAGAAGTTATATGACCTTAAGATGACAATTCATGTGCAACTGGTAACGAAAATGACGATGATAACTGCGCTTTTATTTACTGCTTGAAACGATTCCAAAATTCTAAACCTGGTGCTCAGTGGATACAATGCACGCTGTGTAAGAGATGGGCACATGATCACTGTAGGCCTATTGAAACGGATTCAATTTTTTTTGCTTGCGTTAACTGTGAAAGTGATGCTGAAACTGACTTATTCTAAAGAGTTTTAGGTCTACTGATTAGCTCATATTGATTTGCAAATCAATTTCCCATGTTTTTTCATTGTTTTATACTTTTTTTAGAATTTCAATTTGTCGTTTTATATACATTTTAGAATAAAACCGATTAGTATAGTTTTTGTCGTGTTTTATTAGCAATCACCCTTAAAATTATTATTTTTTCAGTGTGTAAACTTACCCCAGGTACTGTGTAAACTAGCCCCCTTTACGGGGCACGTTTACACAGGTGACTTCACTCAATTATATTTTAAGTACATAAAAAAGTATGATAGTACGAGGTTCTTGATATGTTTCAAAATGTAGGCTAATTATCAAGTAATAATTGAGTGTGATACACATGAAAATAACAGCAACACAAAAAATTAGAAAAATCAAAATAAAAAAAAAGGTGTAAACCTGCCCCGGTCTACCCTACTGCAGGTCAACTCTGTCAGACATCTTTTTTCAACATGGTCAAATGTTATTTTTAGATGGTAGGAAATTTAATTTCCCACTACTTTACACTATTTGGACCAGAGAAAGGTTTATTTTATTGGTTATCCCCTAAACATTCAATTAATGGCACATGGTCCATTTACCATAGTTTAGTTAGTGTTCATTTTATTATGCCATTTTTTTCTGAGGTCAACCAAATTGTTTTTCAGAAGTTTTAGTTTTTTTGTAGGATTGCGGACTTTGTCTCCTTATTGTATTTCCAGAAGTTAGTAAAAATGTAAATGCCAGTCAGGAAAAAAACAGGAAATTTGAAAACCTATATCTTGCAGCAACCCTGAGATTAACTTTTTACACTTGTTACGTGAATGTCTGTTAGTGCTAACTACTGCAGTTGTTTATTAAGCTGATTTCTAAGTCATGTTAAGTTTTCTTGGGTTGCAATCATGGCAATAATTTTGATGTTTTCTGTTATTCATGAATTTCAATACTGATGTTTTAAATAGTAGTTGCAGGAATTGATGCCAGGCTCGTAAATATATTTGAGCAAGAAGTACTATATGGGAATCAAGTCTGGAGTTAAGCACACGAGTAGGCATGCCGTGTTGGCAAAGGCTCTCCTAGAAGATGTTTTTACGCAGGATGCACTTTCGACATGGGCACCAATTCAGGGAGTGGACCTCGGTGCCCGGCATTATATGCCCCAGCGTATAAGGCCATTTTAGGTGGGTTTTTGTTATTGATTATTACATTGTGTATGGTTTTGGACAATTTTCACAGTGTAAGAGGTGGTTAGATGCCGTCTAACTAACGAACTAACTATGGCGATTCTACAGCCAATGGGCGGTAAGTTCGTGGTCACGAGGGTACGCAGTGGAGGTGTGAGACGCGCATTGTTGGCAGTTGGCATCAGGTTGTACTGAGTGGAAGTCGAATAAACGTGTTGTTAACCCAGACTACAGTTTTTTCCTGCACGTTCCCTTCCATCCTCCTGGGAACCAACCGGAGATCTTACAATTTTGGTGTCAGAAGTGGGATCTCCAGGATCATCGATGAAATAACGGATCGCTTCTCGGAGGGCGGAACATCGTGAAGGGGAAAGAGGTGAGTCCATAATGGCTTCAAAGATATTTCACTGCCTCAAACTAAATATGCATTTGAAAAAAATTGATGGGTTCAATATTTTTCAAAAATACTCAAAACAAAATATGTAATGGCTTACATGATTCGTTTCCGACTTGCAACAAATGCAATCCATCCTGTGTTTAATGAAGCAGCAGTAGTGGCAGCCCCAAAAAAAATCAACCCATATTACTAATAGATGTTAATGCTACGGACATACTCATCCTTGAGCGATATCCACCCTTTTAGTCGCCTCTTACGACAAGCAGGGATACTACGGGAGTATTCTACATCCCCCTTCCCGTAGGGGTGTTACATCTTGTTAAAAAAATGCCCATTGATTTGAAGTTCTCCAATTTGGTTGTAGGTTGAATTCCAAAGTAAGCACCACTAACAATAGCTGAATGACTGTCTTACACTAAAAACCATAAAATGAAGGGTTTGACTACTACTTAAATAGAAGGTAAATCTTTTAATAGATTAAAAACTGGTCTTTAAAATTAAGACCCCTGTACATATATCCACCCCTTTTCCAGATCACTACCCTTGAGGCTTCTAATTTTCTACATCCCAGTATTTTGAGGAGTCAATATGGTTACCCTCAAACTCATCCATGTTACACTTGGAATACACATACCTACCATCAAAATAATATAACAAAGCCAAAAACATCACAACAACAGTCTTTAAACATGACTAAGATAGATTCCATAAGTACCTTCATCATAAGCACTTCTACAATTGGTTATGAATTAGCAATCATTTACATTTAACTAATACCCCATTAACCACCGCAATGTGTCCATCACACCAAGATCATAATCATACAAAAAAAAGTATGTGCTTTAACCTGTGACACACGACTTACACTTAACGCAAGCGGTTTAATTTCAAATGAGTGTATTATTTACCAAGTCTATTTACATTATCACAACTTCCTTGTCTAAACACATCATTGTAATAGAGAAATATCCTATCAAAATACAGATTAAGATACCCATTCATCATACACAATGAATCCATCCAGTTACAGGAGACAAATAATAAGAGTCCATGTCACCAGGTATTTCCAGATTTTGCATACAACCCAATGAAATAAATAAACAACTACAAAACCTCAGAAGGTAACAATAATCATTGCAATGGCGCACCACCAATTTCATTAAAAACAAGTGACCACAAATACAAGACTTTTTCCTCTAGAAAGCTTGGAATAACTGCTTCAAAACTTAAAGAGAAATCAATAAACCACATGAGAAAGAATTAATCAATAAATAACAATTTTTTTACAAAGAAAAAGTAAATTGTTTGAATTATCAGGTGCTGTATACTTACAAACTTGTCTCAAGGTAAGCATTAATTAACGATTTTTATTCCATTAACTCCTGATTAAAATATCAAGGAAAACATACCACATGTGATGAATACATCATGGGGGTAAATAATACAAATATACTGTGCCCACATCACAATTTTACAGTGAAAACTTGATTTTTCACTCCCAGATAAGCCTGATTGTCCATAGAATTTATTTGGTCCGTTCCAAATTGGAAAATGAAACATAGCCACAAAAAATACAAGGTTATGGCCTTCTTGACACATACAATGCCAATGAGACTGTTCTCTATTTTTAACACTTTTATTCAGCTTCACCAAAATGTCTGTACGTGTGGGCAAAATTTTACTATCTCATTTTCACCCAATTCCCAACAAATTCCGAGAATTTAGGTAAATTTGATAGAAATATGGAATTCAAGTAACAATACAATATCATGAAAAAATAAGACTATAAAAAAATATACATCTAAAAAATTTTTTATTTTTATCTTCAAACAAATCTCACTTTTGCTTTTTTCAGGGCAATACAGTAAAATCTAACCAACTCCTATGAAACGAAAAACTCCAATGAACGAACAGATACTATTGGTCCCACCAAATTCCTATTAAAATGCATTAGTAAATACCTCTAATGAACGAAATCCTTCTTTACAAAAACTCCTGATAAATGAAGCAAAAGAATGGTCTGGTATTATTTACCTCTTCATAACGTATTTTGCAAACAATTTTAAATTTGTATTGTTTGCATGGTATTTCAATTTTTGAAAGTTGGGAGGGCCAATCAGAGGCCTGGTAACAACAAGCCAATGAGAAAGGCCGATGTCCGGGAGTATACAGCTCATGACATTTCCAGTTTTAAGAGCCCATTTGTGGGAACGAGTCTGCAAAACGAGCTCATATACAGACTAGCAAATACCAGGATATTGAAAATATCCATATATCCTGGTTTAATCAGGCGAGGGCACAAAACATTCCCGTGGATGGAGTTTCCATGAAGGAAAAAGCTCTAGAATGTGCAACCCATCTTGCCGTGGAAAATTTTAAAACATCCAACGCTTGGATGGATGGCTTGAGAAGATAAAGAAACGCCAAGGCTTGGTTCACAGGTAAGCCTGTGGCATGTTTTCAATACTTTTATTATTATTTCACTACCACTCACATTAATATTATTTAAGCCACATTCAAGTCACATTAATTTTAATAACAAGTTTTTTCTCTTTCCCCCAGGTCCATTACTGGTGAATGCGGAGCTGTTTCAAGCGATGTTCTTGATGATTGGAAGTCTAACTTGAAATCCTTAATAGAAGAATATGATCCGATGGATATTTTTAATGCGGATGAGACAGGGTTATACTTTAATTTATTACCAAATAAAACTCTGTCGGTGAAAGGAGAGCCGTGCCATGGAGGGAAACATAGCAAGCAACGACTCACAGTACTGCTCTGTGCGAACTGTAATGGTACAGAGAAATTGAAACCTTTTGTTGTGGGTAAAGCAGCGAAACCGCGTTGCTTTAAGAACGTGAAATATTTACCATGTCAATACACATCAAACAAAAAGGCGTGGATGACGACAGATCTATTCACCCAGTTTTTGCATCAAATAGATGCGAGAATGGGCTGTGTAAATAGAAAAATTCTGTTGGTAGTGGATCGCTGCCCTGCTCATCCACCTGACATTGTGCTCAGACATGTGAAATTGATATTCTTGCCAGCAAACTGCACAAGTGAACTCCAGCCACTTGACTTGGGGGTCGTAAGGAGTTTCAAGGCTCACTATAGGAGGATGCTGGTGAGAAGAGCTTTGGTGAGCATCGAGAGGAAAAGATACTTCAAGTGTAGTGTACTGGATGCTCTGCATTTCATGGCCTCTTCATGGAACAGTGTTACTCCTGAAACAATCTCGAATTGTTTCAGGAAATGTGGGTTCCGTGGAAGTAGTGATGAACCAGAAGTGATCGAAGATGACAATTTTAGTGAATGGCACTTACTGCCTGGAGCTGATGGAATTGCTTTTAGTGACTGTGTGTGCAGATGATGGAATCACTACTTCCCAATTAAGAGACATAGACGATGTCATCGACGAACATCTGCAAAGGGAGGACAATTGTAGAGGGGAGGATGATGATGAAGATGTGTGTATTACCCCAACCTTTGCTGATGCTGTTGAGGCACTGGACACTGTACGAAAATATTTAGTTACCAGTGAAATGGACGAGCTAACAATGAACAATTTTATTCAAATTGAAAACGTTTTAAAATCTCGAGTGGCCTCAGCAAAACAGACTTATCACAATTTTTTTTGGAAAAAAGTAAGGGTTTAATAAATTTGTAAATATTTTATGATGAATTTAATAATAATGAAGGAAGAATAAGGATGAAGGAAGAAACGACTCGAGTGATGACAATAGTATGGCCTCACCTCCACGGGGAATACCATGCTTCACCACCTTTGACCTCTCACAGATCATTTCAGTAGGTCAGCCTTGGCCCAAGGATGAGAATAAGACAAGAACATTGCACAGTGCACAAAATAATGCAGATTCTACCAGCTGGATTTTCTGCATTCATCTGTCACCACTGCCTTTGGGTCCAAATGGAAGACTTATTGATGGATTGTCACCAGCGCCCCTAATGTGGTACATCTGGATGACCTTCTTACTGTGCTCTCATACAACACTGCAGTCCCATAATGACTTCTCCTTGTGACTTGGTATGGCACAGTTCTACAGCAGAGATAAACAGACATTTGCTCCAACCTGCTAATGAGAGGGAAAAATATTCTCATGAGACACTTAAAAGGATTTTAATGCTCAAATACTAATGGGAAATTCACATAAAGACCAGGGGATGACACCCAAAAATTCCCATCAATTCTATATGCAGCAATTTCAGATCCGATATATCCGATCAGATAAGATATAGGTAATACTAGCTTCTTAGAAGCCCATCAAATATTTTTTATAGTTAAGGGGTCTGTGCATAGGCCAGGCAAATCCAAAGCCTGTAATTCGACTCCTAGCCGACTTCGACTCCTAGCAAGTATTTGACTCCTAGTTCATTATAGAATTTTTTTCTATTAAGAACTTAGAAGATGCAATTTTCCACAGATAAGATACTATCTGTGGAAAATTGCATTTTCTAAGTTCTTATTATGTTCAAATTCTACAACATCAACCCTGATACCTCCCTTTTTGTGAGAACTTTTTCTATAAACACTATTGTACAATAACAGTTGGTCAGTATGTGGCTTATAATACAATAACTGAAATTCTAGTATGGTTGCTAGTTGTTTTTGCTTGATGTCCTAGCATATAATTTCAGCTGAGGTATTGTTCATTATCTTCCACAATCAATGCTATAATGATTATGATAAATTTTAGAGTTACAGAAACATTATTTATCCTCAGTATCAGCCTAGCTATATATAGCTTTCATTGTAAATAAACTAGAGGTCTAAATAATTGTTTTGTGTACGTTCAGTTTTATTTTAGAGAAGTAATAAATTAATTTCAACAATACAAAATTCTTGGGAAGTTTAGAAAAATGGCAAGAATTGAATTATAACTCCATGAATTCACCATTCCTTTCAACCTCAATAAGCTGCACTTGAGATACAATATTGGATACATATATCTATGTATTCAACGAATGTTTGATGAATATTATCTAGATTATCTCCATTGTATTTCATGGTAAAAGTCTATCGCACTATTGAGTGGGTTGGTCATTTTAAACATCATATTGTGACTTTCCCACTCTTAGTGCATTCCCACACAGCGCATTATTTAAATAAATTATGGAGACAGTATCAATCATGGGAGCAACTTCAGATTTGTATTCACTTAAAGCAAAAGGTTACTGCATGTTATTTAAAAAAAAATTCAATCTCCTACTCAGGGTCTATTTTTTGCTATTAGAAATTGAAAACGTGGCATTTTGCAACAAAAAAAATATTGGTCGAGTGGTAGTTTTCAGTAAATGTTTCAACAATTAGGCTCTAAATGGGCCCTAACTTCATACCAATTAAAATTTGCTAGTAATTTCAATGTTAACTCTGATTTTAGTGGCTATTATGTGTTCAATGTGTCTTACACATGTGTCTAAAAATGTTATTTTTTGGTGGAAATCTGTCAAAACTACCATGTTTGAATATTTATAACAATAAAAGTTTACAAGTGAGAATATTTTTGATAGAATTTTTGAAAACTATAGTTGCATGTTTATGCCATCTGAAATATTTACTGGCTTAGCTGACTTCTTTTAGACTTTACAGAGGTACAAAAATGGTTGATTTGCACAATTTGACTCATGAGCAGATTTTTCCTCTGTGCCGCAGTGTATAAAAATACACATATCTTAGAAAGTATTGGCATTGAGGCTAAAATATTTTGGATTTGTCTTAACTAAGGTTGAAACTAGCAACGGAAAAAATTACGAAAATCTGAGATGGTGGGCATGGGCCTTGGTTGAGTTGACATGGAATGACCCTATGCGATTCAGATTTAAATATTTTTGTGAACTCAAGGTATCCAGGAGCTACAAATTATTCCTTCATTTTCGCTAATTCAAACCTGAGACAAGCCCTGATGACTGCACAACTAATGTCTGAAGTCTAGCTACTGGGTAATATCTTCATGACTATTAATTTCAGGCAAATTGTATTTTTTCCTGGGCATTGGTCACCTACGAATTGATTTATTCATACCTAATTATAAATTATCTTTAATGAATTTACTATGTCACAGCACTCATTTTATTACTAATTTTTTGTACATCTTTGCTATTGATCAACCAGTTGATCATTATGCTAATTATATAACATTAAGTAATTTCACACCTCAAGTAGCAATCCATCACCAAGAGGGGCCAAATCATCATGATGACAGATAATGTATGTTGTGGTTAACCCACAGGATGCTTTAACAACATGCCAGTAGCTAAGCAAAGTTGTGTGCTATTGCGTGGGTTGGCTGCACTATTGAGTGGGTTGGTTCTACATTTTTTTAAGTCATTATAGTCTTGGAATAGGAGAAATAATAAACATTACAGCATTGAAAATTCATGTACCATATTGAATTCATGAAATGACTTTTAGATTCATCTCTCATCAATGACATGGGATTTCTGTGTCAAATAATAACTACTTGGTTAATAATACAGTGAAACCTCGGTTAGCGAACGCCTCTGATAACGAACAATTCGGATAACGACAAAAAATTTCGCTAAAAATTTGCCTCGGATAGCGAACAAAATTTCGGTTAGCGAACAGATGTGTAGCGGCCATGTTTGTGTTCGGTGCTGTGCGGCCAAGTGCTTCTCATCTGTCTTTGTGCTGGAGACACGGTTAAGAACACACATTCATTATCCTAATCGTTGTGCATCCTTCCTCTTTAGTGATTTTTTTTACTTTATTTTAATAATCATCAAGCCTTCAATCATGGCACCAAAGAAGTTTAAGAGATGGTAGCAGTTCAGTGAGAAGGCAGCAGCCAACAATTGAATTGAAGAAGGAAATGATTGCCAAGTATAAATGAGGCATGCGTGTATCGGATTTCGCAAGAGAATACGGCATGTCAAAGTCGACAATCTCGACGATTTTAAAGAAAAAAGCGCAGCTTGAAGAAGCTAATGTGTCAAAAGGAGTAAGTATTATAACAAAGCAAAGGCCTAAAATAATAGACGAAGTAGAAAAGTTGTTGCTTTTGTATATAAATGAAAAACAAGTTAAAAGGTGCTAGCATCAGTGAGGCATTTATTGGTGAGAAGGTGCTGCAAATCTACGAAGATTTGAAGAAGAAAACCCCAGGGACAAGTGCTTCGAGTGATTTTGTTTTCAAAGCCAGGCGAGGCTGGTTTGAAAATTTTAAGCACAGAACAGGCATCCACAGCGTCATAAGGCATGGGGAAGCAGCTAGTTCCGACAAGGCAGGGGCACAGAAGTTCCTCCTAGAATTCAAAAAAATCATAGAAGAAGGAGAGTACGTCCCGCAACAGGTATTAAATGCGGATGAAACAGGACTGTTTTGGAAGAAGATGCCACATAAATCGTACATAACGATGGAAGAGAAAGCATTGCCAGGGTACAAACCTATGAAAGATAAGCTAACTCTTCTATTGTGCGGTAACGCCAGCGGAGATTTTAAGCTTAAGCCACTGTTTAGTCTAACATTCGGACAATCCAAGAGTATTCAAGAAGCACAATGTAATAAAACAGAAATTGCCTGTTATGTGGAGGTCTAATTCTAACGCTTGGTTGACCAGCCAATTTTTCGTCGAAAGGGTGACCGAAGTGTTTGCCCCGACTGTGAAAGAATATCTACAGAAGAACAAACTTCCCCTCAAATGCCTTCTACTGCTGGATAATGCTCCAGCACACCCTCCAAACATCAGCGAGTACTTAGAAGAAGAGTTCGACTTTGTTCAAGTTTGTTACCTGCCACCGAACACAACCCCCTTGCTGCAGCCCATGGATTAACAGATAATTTCAAACTTCAAGAAATTGTACACGAAAGCCTTATTCAAAAAGTGTTTCGATATAATGAATGATACCAACTTAACTCTGAAGGAATTTTGGAAGAATCACTTCAACATTTTGAATTGTGTTCATCTTATAGATAATGCATGGAACCAAGTGACCTACCGTACTATGAATGCAGGATGGAGGAAACTGTGGCCAGACTGTGTTCCAGAGCGAGATTTTGAAGGAATCGAACCAGAAATTGTTGATGAAATCGTTTCCCTCGGCCAAAACATGGGGTTGGAGGTGGATAATGACGATGTTGAAGAGCTTGCCGAGAAGCACAGCAGTGAACTCACTACTGAAGAGTTGCAGTACCTTCAGGCTGAGGAAGAAAAGAATTTGGCAGAGGATATGTCTTTGGATGGGGAGGGGGAAGGGAAAGAGGAAGTCCCAAGTTCGGTGATTAAAGAAATGTGTGCTAAGTGGGGGGAATTGCAATTGTTTATAGAAAACTCTTTCCCAAACAGTGCGATAGGCAATAGTAGCCTAAACATGTTCAATGACAATGTGATATCGTATTATCGAAAAGTGTTACAAAAAAGGCAGAAGCAACAGACACTGGATAAGTTTTTTCCTTCAACCTCAAAGCGACAGAGGACTTCCTCCTAAGTTCTCACAGATTCCCCCTCCAAGCAGTAATTCCACCCCTTCCACCCCACACCTCCACTCACGCCATCACATGGCAGTAAATACGGTTAGTTTTCCTATTTTTCCTTATGTTTAAATGCTTTCTTTAATGTTTTTATTTATATTTAACTCAATTTGTACTGTATTTTAACTATTCTCATTTAAAAAAGCATAGCTATATAGCCTGTAACTTTCATATAATAGCGAGTCAATAGGAGCTAGGAACCAATTATTCCTATTTCCTTTATTTCTTATGGGGAAAATTGTTTCGGATAGCGAACATTTCGGATAACGACCAGCTTTCTGGAACGGATTGTGGTCGTTATCCGAGGTTCTACTGTATTTAGTTTATAACTACAGATACATTTAGGCTAGGATGCAATCACCTGAACAATATAAGTGAGCCTTGTTTATAACATTCGTAAAGTCCTCGCAGTGTGATTTTCTGATTGTCAGACTATGTGGAAAACTGTAGGTGGCCTACGGAAAGGAGCTAGCCCCCTTACCCTGAATGTTTGCATTTCACACGCCAATGGCTTAGTACGGGGTGAGCTCTACTCTCACCTATCAAACCAACCTTCCGGTTAAAACACAGTATGGGAGTGTGACAAAGTAATATGCAATGAGCTGTTGTGGCATTTCTCTCTGTATTATTATTTTTCATACTAGTGCCAATTATTGGTTTGCAATTTCAATTTGAAAGTTTTGAAATCTTGAAACTTGTAGGATATTTGGTTCAACGAGGTAAGTTTATAATATCAATATTTCGTAGCTTTATCCCGAATGACCAGTTCTGCTGCAGGCCCTCGATAAGTAAGACCATAACCTGAATGTATATTTGCTTACAAAACCATTAAACCGAATAGTATGCGTTAAGAGGAGTCATTTCTGTGTAATTCTATGAATAGGTGTTATAAGAAAAGGCAGAATTAAACAAGTGGGGGTAAAGGTATCATAGGGTCCAGTCTGGGAGAAATTTTTGTGTGAGAATTGTAGAAAAGTAAGGGGTATTCGATGAATGGGAAAGGAAAGTGAAAGGACTGCGCAGTTATAAAATGTAAGAAAAAAAAAGGCGTGAGATTCGTAATTTTTGAGAAAATAAAGTTTGAAGATGACGAAAATCGTGTAATTTTCGTGATATTTCGACACCATATTCCGAGATGTTGGGAAGTCCCGCTAGAGGGATAGAGTAATTTCACGTCTACAATATGGCCTTTACCCACCCCCCCCAACAAGGTTGCGGGCCTATGGAGTGAAACAGGGGTGCAAGGGTGGGACAGTATGTGGGGTGGAAATGGCGATTATCGAACGGTAAACAGGCTTTTATAGCTGAAAAAAAGAGGAAAAATGCAATTTTTAGGAAATGGGAAAACGGAGGAATAGATTTTTCAGTGGTGGAAAATGGGGAAAGTGAGAAAAAGAGGTAAAGGAAGTGAAGATAAGTGGGTATTCACAAAAAATATCCTTCGAGAGGGTAGATAATTGGAGGGGGGTGTATTTGTAGTGTCTTCAAAGTTGTAGCGTATTTTTCTCAAGAAAAATATCCCCCGCGAGGGTAGATGATTGGAGGGGGGTGTATTTGTAGTCTCTTCAAAGTTGTAGCGTATTTTTCTGAAGAAAAATATCCCCCGAGAGGGTAGATGATTGGAGGGGTGTGTATTTGTAGTGTCTTCAAAGTTGTAGCGTATTTTTCTAAAGAAAAATATCCCCCGCGAGGGTAGATGATTGGAGGGGGGTGTATTTGTAGTCTCTTCAAAGTTGTAGCGTATTTTTCTAAATAAAAATATTCCCTGAGAGGGTAGATGATTGGAGGGGGGTGTATTTGTAATCTCTTCAAAGTTGTAGCGTATTTTTCTAAATAAAAATATCCCCCGAGAGTGTAGATGATTGGAGGGGGTTGTAGTCTCTTCAAAGTTGTAATGCGTCATAAAGCGGCTAGTTTAAGTTCAAGGCGGGAATACCCATGGTTGGTGGGTATAGAAAATGAAGAAACTACTCGACCGCTGCGCCGTCTGGAGGAAAAGGGCAGTTTTTCCAATATGGCGTCGATGAAGAGATTCACATCACAGGTTTAAGTGAATACTTTACGAAATAAAAAGTTTTATGAAGAAAATGAAAGGTTAGTACCAATGTGCAGATGTAGCGTAGCAATACAAGTGAAATAGGTGGTATAAAATGACCAGGAAGCAGGTGAAATTAATTTTCTCCCAGACTGGATGCTATGATACAAATACCTAAGTGGGTTTCAACTTCGCAAAGAAAAATGCTCCAAAACATATTTGCATAAAGGGTCACAAAAGAGATAACATGTATTGCCATTGGGCTCATCTCTTGTCATTTTTGAGTTTCTATTCTAAAGATGAAAGTTTGATGGAGAGTAATTGACAAAAACATTTATATTATCTACCTAAAAAAATGAAACATTTCCCCAACCCATGCTCTTTTACTGTTATTACTATGCACATAATTCAATTGGTGTTTAATTCAATGGGTGTTTGTGATTGTCCGTTATGAATTGTTAGTACACCTGATGTAAAGGCCCAATGAGTGGCTGTTTTCGGGGTGTTGTCAAATAAATAAATAATTATGTGATATGGGAAGCAACGTAAAATATTAAGAAATGCCATCTCTGTCATTACCTTTAACCACCAACACAAAAATGAATCTTTATATTCTCCAAATATTTGCCCATACTTTTACAGACTAATATGTAGTACCTTTTATGCTCGATTCCTTTCCTCCAATGATTGCAGCAGAGCAGTAGACTTCTTCACGTCATCCCTCCTATTCAGACTTACATTATCTCACAAGTCCACTAGGATATACTTTTCTACGTTGGCGTTTACATCGCCGACAAAATAGAACGGGTGCAGTTACATTTTTCCGTCTTTCCATTTTACTCCACCATTTTTCCTTAGCATCATGAGGGGCATAATATCTTCCGTAGACCTGCCGAAATGAGATGAAACAGAAATAATGCATTGTTATTTTACGAGGCAGTTCAACTAAGAGGAGCATCATGCTATAATAGGGAAATTTCTGTAACTGACGACCTCACTATGTACCACACTACATCGTCCCACAAACACCCAATGCAGCAATTGATTGAGCATACTTAGGGTCTCTCAATTACTTGTCCTTGCAATGTTGCTCAATTCTCATGCATTTGCATATCGTATCTATGACACAAACGTTGTACTACACCACACAATTCCAACTATAATTACGGGCAATGGGTATAAACTACCACGAAAGAGTGTAAATGTGCAGCGCACATTAACCACCAAAACTTATACGTAAGTCAATAATTTCGTTTCAATTCATGGGGAAAAAATCCGCATAACAACTTTTAAAATGTGATTGAATCACGGAAGATTTTTCTTGTGAAGAAAAAACAGAAATAACTACGTCTTAAGAGTAATCACACAATATAATACTGAGAAAACATCGTTTACGTATCTTACCTGGTATTCCACGAAGGAACGAAACTCTCTTGATCACACTTTCACCAGTGAAGCGACGTGAAGATGAAATCTTTCGAACGTAGAATACTTCCATCAAACCGTTTTCAATTTCCTTTGTGACAAACTATTCAAACCAGGCACCTTCAGGTAATTAACTAGTACTTCAAATATCAAGGCGGTAATCAAATTTGGGTTCACATAAAAAAATCCCTTGGGACTAATCTTTGTTGGTTTCTAGCGTGGCTATTCTACACATGTAAACATCAATCACACGTGCGAAGAATCGGCTGAACAGACGGTCTGCGGAAAAGTGAACTGGGGCCATGCGGAAAACGCGGAACGGAAAACGGTACGAAGGGCGGGAAAATTCATCACGAAAGCAAAGGTGCATAGAAGAGGGCACGGCACGTGTAAGACCCCGCTGGATACTCTCTGACTTTCATCATAACCTACCCCTACCCGGTAGATTACTCTAATGAATGAATTAATCAATCTCTGTAATAAAAATTAAATCACAAGAGGTACATATGTGTGGCAATAAATTATTAAGGTCATTATTATTTTAAAAGAGCATATGCAAGGAGTTTGTATATACCCCGTCTACACACACTTATAATTAAATATATAATTAAGTTAAATATATGATTAATTACAAGAATTATCTGGTTTCGAGATTTTGAATTGTTTTTCCGCAACCACGGCGGATTTGGCAATTCATTTGTTTAGACGTCACGTTCCGCTCGAGGAAATCTCCGCCCGTTCCGGCCCATTCTCTCTCCCCTTCATATTCCGCCGACCTGTGATTGGCTATCCAATGTTCCGCTTACTGCGTGATTTTCCGTCCGAATCTTCCGCACACCTGTGATCCCATAATCCGTTGATGGTCGCCGAGGACAGGGAAACACGGGATGTCCATTATGACCTCGACCACCTCGGTTAGCACGTTCATTTGGAGGTAAGGGAGAATAGTGTTAAGCCTGATGAGCATTATAAAACTATGCAGGGTCGTCTCAAGGGATTGAGCCCCCCCCTAACTTTGCATTCCCTTTTTGATATTTTAGCATATCTATTAAGAATTTTCCATGAAAAGAAGATAAACCAACAATATGGCTAATGTTTTCAGTAAAATTACTTACTATGTACTAAGTAGTGGGCAATTTCTGGAAATGGGCGGGTTTCACGGCAGTGTCCAAGGAGTCTATATTATAATGTAATATCCGTGGCAGTGTCTGACATAGGCAAGCCCGTGCGGGGTAAAGCTCTGCATCATAGTGGCACCTGTCGCACTACCCTAGAGACGGCACTGCAAGAATGACTTTCGAATGAGTGGGCGATGAAACAATGTGAAATCTCGACCAGCATACACCCCTATGTATTTACAATGACTGAGGTGAGATAATTTGAAACCTCCCACATAGCAAAGCAAGCTTGCTGCAACCTTGCTTTGCTATGTGGGAGAGAACTAAGAAACAAATCTCTCAATGACAAGCTTGCTGCAATCTGACAACTACACCTGCTGCAAGCTTGCTGCAACCCTGCAGCAAGCATGCTGCTATTTTGAACTGCAAGTTGCATGCAAGGCCTGTGCAAGCTTCATGCAATACAAACCTGGGCCAATTAATGTTTAATTGAAGCACACGTTTCACTGACACCAGCAAAAGTAGGTATCACTAACACCAGCAAAAGTTGACGTGGAAGTCAGCTATTACTACAATTAACAAACTTAACAATATTTCCAGTCGACCGCCATATTTTCCGATGTATCAAAAAGCGAAATCGGTCCTGCTGCTGAGGCATTGCCTAACCTTGAGAATGCAGAGACTGCATTGTTGGTCTTAAAATGATTGTAAACTTTAATTACAAATTTACAACTTTTATTCCTCTTAACGCTGGAATAGCATACATAAAAATCACAAATGTAAAATACTTAACAAATTAAATAAAAGTTGAATCATATGATGCTTTCCTTCAACTGCTGCACACCACAAAAACAAACACCATGCGAATGAGAACAGTTCATTTTGCTAATTTCACAGCATATTCAAGGGTAATTTGTTTACATTATTACATCTTGAAATGAAGTAGTAATAGGTTTTTATGGCACTGCAAATTCTCTCCCAAATTATAAAAAGGGTTCCAGCTGCGGTTCCATCCTTATAACCATGAGCCTCGCTTCAACACTTATTCTGAAAAGTAGGAATGATGACGTTACGATTTCATACGCAAAGAATCCCGCATGAATTTTCTATACCAAACAAAGCTTACAAGTTAAATTAACGATGCTTGAAAGAACAGGAGAGGATTGATGTTTTGTCTTACCAGAAATCGGTGACGTCCGTCTTTCAAGACTTCGCTCACACTTTTCGTAGGTTACACCCTTGTTCCACTGATTACACGGTAGGCTTCCCATGAAATTTCCGATTGAAACAGCTCATTGTAGGATGGAAAAAGATCGACCTTTGGCTCCTAAAAGTATTCCAGAACTTCAATTGAGTATCACAAAGTCCATGGACAGAAAGGTGATACGAAATATTTAATGTGGTACAAAGGATGTTTTAAGTACTTATATTCTTAAAGAACCACGATTGTTAAATCATACCTGTGAATTTCTTTCCTTCCATTCATTCTTCTTGCAGACAATGCAAACAAATTTACGTAATATACCGCAATCCAACTACTAATTAGTTGTAAATATCACAAATAAATAAACGACACAAAACACACCAACGGCTCCTACTAACCTCGCTAACAACAAAGAAATGAGCATCTAAATGCACCCGGCTCTATCCCTCTATCGTCAAAATCAAATATTGCCAAGTTGCCAGAGTCCTGCAGCAAAGTTGGCAAGGTTGGCACACTCCATGCAGGTTGAGTGCAACTAGCCTTCTGCTTGCACCGAACGTGACAATATTGGCAAGTTTGCAGCAGGCTTGCATCAATATTGCCAATCTTGGCAAGCCGTAGGCAAAACTCAAGCAAGGTTGCCGCAACCTTGCATGCTATGTGGGCTACAATCAGCAGTTATTTGAGGAGGATGCACAGACATGTTTACTTTTAAGTAGGTAGCTTACTTTAATAGGTAAAAGGTTTGTAAACTAAACGTTTTTTTAATATTTTGTTTGCATTCATTTAGTCGTTAATTATGTGAAAAGTTTTTTCTTGTAATTTTCACAAGTGATATTTTATTTCTAACTATTGCAACATTTTCTTAGTATCATGTGAATTATCAAAATGTTACGGATTTCAATCGGCATTTGAAAGCCTGATGGTATCCGAAGTTGAATGGTTGTGCATATATTCTGGGCTAACTGATAAATTTAGCCTTGTTTAAAGTTCCTAAACATCTCAAATGACGTGACCATGGCTATACTTTATGAAAAGGCAACCAGATAATTAGAGATCTAAAAAGTCACACCTCCCGTATTCCCAATTGACCCCTTGGATGGAATTCAGTGAAAAAAGAAAGAAAAATATGACAGAATATCTTCGCCTTTCAAATTGTCATGAAAAAAGCACAGAGCTTCTGTAAAACACATGCATGAGTTAATTCGTTTGAAGTTAACTCTTCCCGTGAGAGGGTAAAGCGTGTTGTAATACTTAATTGAATATAATTTCTCAACTACATCTTTCGTTTGTAATCAACATATATTAAGACACAAAAGTACATAGATACATACATAACATAACAACCAATAATATACTATGAACGCAATACAACAAAAATATGAATGCAATGATAATAAAAATCACACACTCCAACACTTCCCCTTGATTTTTATTGAATCAAATCACACACTCCAAAACTTCCCCTTGATTTTATTGAATTAAATACATTATCAACACTAATGTTCATGGTCCCCATTAACAAAAATTAAATTAACAGAAGCAAAAAATTATGTCGTACCATGAAAACTTTTAAAACAAAAATCATCGTCTTACTTAGGGAACAGTTAACCCGATCCTTACTGATAATTCTTGAGTCTTCCTGCCGGTCAGGGACTTGGTAAGTAGGTCAGCTAGGTTGTCACGGGACATGACATACTGCACCTTCATCAGTCCTCTCTTGACGCAGTCCTTGATGAAGTGGTACTTTTATGTCTATTGCCTTGGATCTCTCATCGACCTCATCCTTTTCAGCCAGGGATAGGGCACCGATGTTGTCAGCAAATATACATGGCTGGGAACACTTCTCACCGGCCCCGACATCATGTAGAGCATTCTTCAGCCACAGGCACTCTTGGGTAGCGACAGCCATTGCCACATACTCTGCATGCTTGGTAGATGTAGCACCAATCTTGTGTTTTTTGCACCTCCACTCAATAGGACCATCAGCTAGCAGTACCACCAAACCACTGAAGGACTTTCTATCAGCTTTGTTGTTGGCAAAATCAGCATCAGAGTACAAAACAATTGGACTTCCTGATTTTCTGTAGACAAGACAGAAATCTCGAGTATGCTTGAGGTATCTCATCAGGTGCTTGACCGCGGCCTCATGTCTTTTCTTAGGTGCTGACAGGAACTGGCTTAGGTAGCTCACAGCAAAACTTAGATCCGGTCTGGTGCCATTTGCCACATACAGCAGCATACCAATGGCCCTCCTGTATTTGTCTTGGTCAGCATCACAATCTTCGTCTCCTTTGTTATTAAACAAGTTTTCACTTAATGGACAATCAGTCCATTTTGAGTCAGTCAGTCCAAACTCATGCAGGATCTTTTCAATGTAAGCACATTGCTCAATACTCATGCAATGGTCACCAAGTCTCAGTATACGGAGTGATAGGAAGTCTGAGATCTCTCCAAGCTCTCTTATCTCTACATTGTTGTTCAGATTTTATTTAAACTTTTTAAGATCATCCTCTTTCTCCACCCAAATTGCCAGGTCATCCACATATAATCCCACGTAAACCTTGCTTTCATGGTCAATGAATAAACATGGATCTGCATGTGATGATTTGAATCCCATAGCAATGAGAATTCCTCTGATCTTCTTGTACCATTCCATCCCAGATTGTTTGAGACCGTACAAACATTTCATTAGTTTGCACACCATGGAACGTGGCTTGTCCACATCAAACTCTTCTGGTTGTTCAATGTATATTTCTTCCTTTATGTCGCTGTTGATGTATGCTGATACGACATCAACATGTTCACACCTCCAACCCTTCTCAGTACCCAAAGCTAACATCAACCTTATGGTTTTTCTCTTCACTACGGGTATGTCTCATGGTAATCGATGCCATATCTCTGTGCGAACCCTTGAGCCACTAGTCTAGCCTTGTATTTTTTTGGGTTTCCACTTGAGTCGGTCTTGATTTTGAATTTCCAAGTGGATCCGATGACAGTCTTCCCCTGAGGTCTGGGTACAACCTCCCATGTGTTAAGCTCCTTGAGTCTTGCTAGTTCTTCATCCATGGCTGCTTTCCACTTTGACTTGCTCGGACTAGCCTTGGCTTCCTTCAAACTTAAAGGTTCTTCCTCATTGCATTTGAAGGCTGATGCTGCTGCAAACGTTGAACAAATTAAGCATGACTTATCACTGCAGTTATCATCTTCACATGCACATTTCTTCGGTTTTGGTCTTCTTTGTGACCGCCTTGGCACTTGGGGTGCCACTTCCTCCACTTCTAGTTCATGCTGGTCATCAGGTAGCTCAGGGATGCGATGAATCACAGGGTCCTCTTGGTTACTTAAGTCATCCTGTGATATACTCTCCTCTTCACTTTCTTCAGAGTCTGTGCCAAGCAATTCAGGGCAATGATTGATTTTCTTGACAGCACTTTCTTGGGTCGCCTTCCATGGAAATTGTCTTTCGTGAAAAACAGCATCCCTCCTTATAATGACCTTGCTTGTTTCAAGATTGAATAAGCGATACCCATCCTTAGTGTTTTCTTCATAGCCAATCATGACACACTCTATAGCCTTGTTGTCAAGTTTCCCACGTACTTCCCTCATGGCTTGAACTCTACATCCAAATGGCCTTATGCGCTCATAATCTTCTAGTGTCAGAGGTAACTTGGTTATCAGCTCTAAGGGGGTCTGGAATCCTATGGCTCTGCTGGGAGTTCTGTTCCTGTTGTAAGCAGCTGTGGACATTGCCTCTGCCCACATTCTCTTCTCAGCTCCGGATTCAGTTAGCATGCACCTTGCCATCTCACACACGGTTCGGTTCTGCCTTTCCCTTCTTCCATTTTGCTGTTTGCAATATGGCACGCTCTTCTCATGGATAATGCCATGCTGGTCCAGATATTGATCGAGCTTCGCATTTACATACTCTGCTCCAAAATCCGACCTGATTTTTGCTAGCCTTTCGCCAGATAGGGCTTCCATCTTTGTCTTGTACTTGCGCAGCTTCGCCAATACCTCGTCCTTGGTCTTCATGGTTATCACCGACACATGTCTTGAGTAGTCATCTGTGAACACAATGACGTACTGTGCTCCTCCGCATGATGGTGGGTCAAACTTTCCCATCAAGTCAGTGTGAACCAACTCGAGAGGCCTGCTCGCTCTTGAGTTGCTCACAGGGAAAGGCTTACTTGTCAACTTCCCCTGGACACATACTTCGCATCTGTCGCTGTCTTCTTTCTTTATTCCACTCAGCACATGAATCTTGCTTATCGTGTCCTTACTCGCATGACCGAGCCTCTTGTGCCACGTTTCCATGGACTTTGCTTGCAGTGCGACAGAAGGGAGTGCGTTTTCTTGCCTCGTTGGTATGTTTACTTCCATAACATACATTTTCTTAACCTTCAATGCCCGAAATATGGTCTTCCCCTCCATCATCGCTATGGCAGTTCTTCCTTCAAAAATGATTTTTCCACCTTTCTCTGTTAGTCGGTACACGGATAGTAGATTGCAGTAGAGCTTAGGCACATACATAACTTCAGTCAAGATGATTGTCCTCTCTGATTTCACCTCAACAGTGCCGACACCTTCAACATGTAACTTGAATCCATCACCAATTTTCACGGATCCCTTTCTTGATATGTCTAGCTCCTTAAATGCATTTATATCGCTGCACATGTGGTCAGAAGCTCCAGAGTCGACAAACCATTTTCCCTCTGATCCTCTGCTTACATATGCATGGGCATCACCCTCAGCGCAAAGGAGTACGGCTTCCACTTTCTCGTCTTGCTCATTACAGCTTGCCACTGATGCTTTGCCATTGGCGTCTTTCTTCGTCTGTTGCTCCTTGAAAGCAAGCCACACAGGACACTGCCTTGCCATGTGACCAAGTCCCTTGCATGAGTAGCACTTCATCTGACTTAGGCTGTGTTCTCCTTTCCATTTACTTTGGGAACTGTTGCCACCTTGATTGTCGTGCTTGTACTTACCACCGTCTTGCCTACTATTTTTCTGATTGGATGTCACCTTCAGGGCTATTGTGTCCTCAGTGCTTGAGGACGGCGCCACCAGCTTTGACCTCCTTTCTTCCATTAGAAGCCTTCCTTTGACATTCCTGGACATAAGTTCGCCAATGTTTCCTTCAAATGATCTCACGAACGAGTCATACTCGGACAATGGTAGCCTCATTACTTGGGCATGGACATACCAGCCGTCTTATCTAACCTCGCCACTTGCTTGAAGAATAGCATTGTGTGAATAATGCCAAACTCCCCGTACATTTGGCTTAGCGTGTCCCATGCTTTCTTCGCGAGCTTAAATTCACCGACATCATAAATTGTGGAGCTGTTCAAAGCATCAAATATGATACCACGTGCCTTTCGGTTGATTCTTAGTTGCTCAGCATTGAGATTGCCTATCGCCTCATCTTCATCGTCGGTGTCGTGAATCACGTCACCAAACCCCGGGTCGATAGCATTCCAAATATTTTTGTCAATCAGTTTGGCCTCAAGTCTCTTTGACCACGGGTAGTAGTTAGAACCATCGGCATTCAAAAGCACCTTTGATTCCCTCATCTCTTCAGCGGCCATCTAGACTTCGGTATCTTACTCTTTGTCGTCTTAAATTTCTTATTTGTCGTCTTAAATTTCTTATCTGTCGTCTTAAATTTCTTAACTTCTCACTTACTTCGCACGGTTTTAGGGTGTTCTGGGCCCATAACCTGTTGTAATACTTAATTGAATATAATTTCTCAACTACATCTTTCGTTTGTAATCGACATATATTAAGACACAAAAGTACATAGATACACATAGATACATACATAACATAACAACCAATAATATACTATGAACGCAATACAACAAAAATATGAATGCAATGATAATAAAAATCACACACTCCAACAAAGCGAATATTCCCATTCTTAAATTAAGAGGAAGTGCCGACAACCTGCACTCATTTCACACGACTGCCGACTACAGTGAATACGAAACACGCTACCCTAGTAGCACCAGAAGGATTATATCTGTATATTTTTAGGATTTCGAAATATATCTGTATACAGATTCACAAATCTGTATTTTATACATATTTAATATGTAGTTGATTATCTCTAATCACACCAAAAGGATATTATAAGTATATTTTTGAGATTCTGATATATATTGTACACAGATATACACATCTGTGTTTTTTATATATATATATATATATAATGTCTTGGTAGAAAATCGCTCTCGGCGACGATGCACATGCATAAATAAAACAGTGATACACTAAACAAACACAGAAACACGCAAAAAGGACACTCACAAAAGAAAACTTGTACGTTTCGACGTCAGGACGCCATCGTCAGCGGTAGAGGAATCACAGGAATGATTCCTCTACCGCTGACGATGGCGTCCTGACGTCGAAACGTACAAGTTTTCTTTTGTGAGTGTCCTTTTTGCGTGTTTCTGTGTTTGTTTAGTGTATCACTGTTTTATTTATCACTGTTAAATATATATATATATATATATATATATATATATATATATTTATCATATATTTCAAAATCTTTATTTTATTTTTACTTAAGTAACCATGGATACTATAGATATACATCAAAGTTTTTAGACACTATGCATGAAACCTTTCCTCGTCCATTTTGGTATTTTCATATGTTACATGGCAACATGCACATTGCCACAACATTGCATCAACGTCCATGCACAACGTTATCAGTCGACGTTGAATCAATGTGCATGCAACGTTGACGTCAGCTATGATTTAAATTATACTTTATCTATAATTATACCACAGGGGTTGGCAAACTGCGGCACTTTGCATTCGTGCACGTGAACATTGTCTTCATGTATAAATATGTATATTTCATTTTGAATAATGTATTCTACTAGTTAGTTTTCTGCTTGTGAACATGTATGTGAACAAACATGTTGGAATTGGATAAAATCTTGTTTATTCTCAGTAATATTGCATTTACATTCATACTATGTGGCAGTTAATTAATGCCTGATAACTGTTATCGTAATTGGATGGAATTTCCTCTTAACTATAACCATGTAATCGCAATTTAAAAATTAGTTCTCTAAGTCACATTAATCCACGGGAGTGGCCATATATATACGACTTTCAAGACGTAAAATATAATATATAGGGGCAAGGATGTGCGCTTAGAGCCGTAGGAATTATCATAAATAGATAAAGAACTTCGAAGTTTGTGGAAATAACAAAGGTGGTTTTCTCATTTTGGATTTCCATAATTTCCACGAGGTCAGGCCTGAGATCATCAGTTTTATAAATAGATAGATACAAAGTAGTCAGGTAGGATAATACAATGTACATACTTATCTCATCGTGTGATAATAACATGCATAGTATTTAAGACGTGAATTCCCTTTTTTATTTTGAGAGGGCAGGGAAGAGTCAATGGAGATGGCAAGGGAGTTATAAGGGATAAAGTTTTACCTGAGTAAATAGGAAAGAACTGTCTGTTGACAAATTATCAACATTAATGTTAATGGTGGGATAATTTCATTGATGGCTAAAGCGAGGGAGGTATTTTTACGCTGCCTTAAAAAATGTTGATTACGCTGCCTTCATTCCTTGATATACTTCACATAGTACTACTTATGACTTTTCTTCAAAACTGAGCCCACCTTTTTGTCTCTTTATATATCCTCCCATCATGCACAAACATCATCTTCCAGTGTGCAAAAAATCATGCTTCATGATTTCAGCATTCACTCTCATCATACAATCATTCTTCCCATTCTCCTTGTAATCTATTTTACACTTTTGATTAGTATTTTACCTAGCACTTTTCAGAGAATACTCAAAGAGAAATGAAACAAGTTCTTGTTTAAATTTGTGGTATTACAAGATAAGAGAATGGAATGGTAAATTTTACAAACCATACAGAAAAATGTGTGGCTTGTAAAAGGGTGATTTCATGCCAGTTTGTCCAGGCCATGCCACACCGTGTCATTTTTTGATGAAACTTGGTATGTTTTATCCTCTGTTGTAGATGTGAAACCATGCAAATTTCTTCTCTATCTCTACTTTTTTTAAGCAGTCATTTAAAGTTTGGTTGAAACTGCAGTTTTCCCATTCCCGTGGATGCTTATACCTCCAGCGGAAAATAAATGTATCTGCGTTATTTATCACTCAATTCTTTTGAAAATTGCATTATTATCAAGGATACCATTAGGATTTAATAAAAAATTAGTTATTATCTCAGAGGTATCATAAATTCTCCAAATAGGTACTTAAGTTGCACAAGATTTAAGAAAATTTATTGCACAAAACGATGTTTTATAAAAAATTAATTATCTACCAAAGGCAATGTGCTAATCTAGCAAAACATTTTTTCTCATAATCCTATAAAATATCTCCCCCCCCCCTTACTGTGCTTATAAGTCTAAAGTTTGTAGACATCTACTCTTTTTAATTACTTTCCATTTCTGAAAGTAAGTTATGAAAGCAGACAACAAAGTGCATTTGAGGAAACTTTTTTCATGTCCAAAACAACTAGGTAAGCTACTTAGCTCAGGATTAAGTTTTGAATTTCGAAAATCATGAGGATTTTAATATCATGAGGACTTCCAGATTATGAAAAACTGAAAGTAATGTATTTGGGTCAACTCTTCAATGGTTTGTAACTTAAATGAATACACGAAGAACACTAATTTATGATTACTTAATGAAATTAGGTGTGGGGATGGAAACCAAAGATGGGCATTTGGTTTCCAGGGCTCCTAGCTGTTATTATGTACACGGGAATGTGACCCTTTGAATTTCACAAATCTCTCTCTCATTTTTTCTTACTCAAATGTTAAGGGAGTGCGGAACCCAATCCCTCTTCTTGGAAATTGCATTGCTGGTCAAATTCTTTCTTTGAGGGCCTGCCCTGTTGGCAAGTGAGGCTGGAGGGGACCTTGGCTCATTATGACAATGAGTGTTTATTTCACTTCCATGCAGAGGTGTGGTTAAATGGTATTGTCGCATTATCATCAATTCTGTACTTGAAAATTTTTTGGTGTTCTTTTTTTAAACTGGGTCTTGCGTATTACTGATTTTATTCTGCATTCGTCAGTCATAATTTTGGTTAGATTCTGCTTTTCTGGGATGAAGACAGACTTTAAAGAATGTAAGTTATCTGAGCAGATTATGTTGTTTTATTGTTTTTTAATTTTTTGGCCTTCACTGGACCACTTTAGTCATCTTCTGGATTTCTTCTGTTTACTGTTAGCCCAGTATTTTTTCATTTGCTCGGATCGTAGCTTTCTTTCTTCATTTTGAGATCACCCTTCCTATTCTCTGTTTGTTGATCTTGGTTTGTAGTCTGGTCTGTTTGCCCTTGAGTTTCACGATAGCATGTCTTTTCTTTCAAGTCTTCTATTGGAATGTGTAATTCACTCATATCTTCCTCAATTTCTGCTATCCATCTTTTACTGGTCTTACTGTTCCATAATTTTTCTATAATCTTTTTGCTTATTCTGTTTTCTGGTGATCTGATTAGGTGTCCAAAGAATGAGATTCATTTCTTTCTCACCGTGCTCATTACAGGTTCTATTTCTCTGTAGACTGTTTCATTGGAAGCTAATCTCCAGTGCCCGTTTTTTTGGTAATTTTTATTTATGCAAGTTCTGACTATTCTCCTTTCTATCTTGAGTAATTTATCTATTGGGATTGTGTTAGTTGCTTTGAAGATGGTTTCACATGCATAAGTTATTTCCGGTTGCATTACTGTTTCATAATGTCTTAATTTTGTGGCTATTGAGAGGCATTTTTTGCTATGTGTGTTCTGGTGATACATTGTGCTCTAGTCAATTTATGTATTCTATTGTTCCATGTTGGTTTCTCATACAGGTTGTATGTTATGATTTCCCCTAGATATTTAAATCTGTCCACAATTTTTATCTCTTGATCTTCTGCCTTGGTTTTGTTTGCGAGTGGTGGGTCAGTTAGTTAATTTCTGTCTTCTCAAAAGATATCTTAAGCCCAGTTTTATGAGCTATATTCTGTAGTGATTTTATTTGTTGCTTAGTTTCTTGGATATTGTTGGCTAGAAGAGCCAGGTCAGCCGCAAATCCAAGACAGTTTAAATTTATGGTGTCTTTGGATGTTCCAATTTTGATGTTCTTGATGGCCACAATTGAACAATAACGGTGACAAGCCATTCCCCCTGTCCCAAACCTGTTTTTATGAGAAGTGATTCAGACAGTTCTCCTCTGAACCTGACGTTAGATTTTGCATTAGTTAACCCTTTCCCTTCTGAAGTTTAAATGCCCAAAATCGCACTCCCTCTTAAGTCGGCCGAAACCGGCTGTAGATTCTTCTCTCTGGATACTGGGAATTTAAATTCACCGAGCGGCCAGAGAACGCCATACGGCCGGTTTCGGCCGTGTTAGGAGGGAGAGGGTTAAGGTAAGATCTACCTCTTGCATGCTTTTAGTTAGGAAATTTTTTCATTAGTTGGTACAAGGCCATTTATGACAGTATACATTTTATTAGTTTCTTTGAAGGTCAAAGTTGCTATTCTTGGTGAAAAGGCTTGAAAATCAATTATGGAGTCTATTATTTTTAGGTTTACTATAAACCCTGTCCCAAATTGGGGGACAGGGTTTATAGTTGTTAAATTGTTAGTTAAATTGTATCATGACTATTCGTCCAGGTTTCCCATTATAAATTCTATATCCTTGGGATTCATAGGGTTATTCTGTCGTATTCCTAATTTCTTGAAGTCCTAGTAGTAGGATATTTTGTTTATTTAATTCATCTGTAAATTTCTTAAGTTTTCCTATTTTCAGGAGAGAATATATATTGTGTGTTGCAATGTAGTTGATTTGTTTATATTTTATCTTCTTCGATTGTGTAAGCTTGATTGGTTTCAGATGATCCGATATGTTTTTGACTTCTAGGTGGCTACCCACCGAATCTGATATAGCCTTCTCCTGCCCTAATGGGTAGGACGGTGGAACATTTTTTTCTTTACAAGACCTTTCCATATCTGACTTTCGAAGGTTATCAACCTTATGTAGAGCAAGCTCTGAGTTACAGCTTTGGTTGTTAGCCGCAGAGGATGGTAGATCAGCCGCCACTAACAAAGTGAAACGGACGCTGTTGGGAAACTGCCACTGACATGTGGAACCGTCGTGCCCATGATTCTAATTTCTGTCGGGGTTAGCTCCCCTAGCCTTTGAAACTTCCACTTCTTTCCGCAAGGCAGCAGTCTTCACCAGAGCCCTGTTAGCCGTCAGTTTTCACGGTCCTCATCAGGCCAGGTGCCAGGGACTTGGTCCCCGATAGCATTCACCCTGATGTGCAATCCCCTACTTCCTGCCGTTGCCCTCCTCTCACGAGGTGGACGAAGGGTTGGCCTTTGAGATTATGTTGTTTATGTAATGCATTTTACGTTTTAGGTATTGTGTGTGAAACCTACAGCCTGAGTGTTAGTTCTGTAACTGTTGCTCCTAGCATTTATGAAAATTTGTTGGTACCTTTCAATGTGAATTTTCCCCTTCTTTTAAGAATTATAATCTATATATGCTACCCCAAGAATTTTTTCTCCCTTTCTTCAGCAGGTGGGAGCAAGTGCCTCCTTTTCTCCGAACTGAGCCACACCCAGGCTGATGGAGTGACTGTAGTGTTGTATGTATATAAGCCCAGCAGGAAGACCATCCAGATGTTGACTATGAGGGTCTCTGGTGGCAAGTTGTCAATTGGTCTTCCAAATGGACCTAAAGGCAGTGGTGATGGATGAATGCAGGATATCCAGCTGCGGCAATCTGCCTTATTGTGTGCACTCTGGCCAAGTTTTTTGCCTTCTACCTGTCCTGGTGTTGAGACTGACCTACTGGAGGGACTGTGGGAGGTCAGAGGTGGTGGAGCATGAGATGCTCCTTAAACCCTCTCACTGACATGTAATTCCAGGTAGGTTATGCTGTGACTGCCTTGGATTGTTCATGAACATTTGTTTTAATGGACGTTGATTATTCGGATTTCCGTAACGTGGTTCCATCATATGGACAATATTTTGCCGGCGCTCCTCCAGGCTGTCCTGTTCAAGGACCTGAGGAAGCCTGCAGGAAATATTGTCCCTAAGGCAGAAATCCCGGAAATTGGAATAATCAATATCCATCCTAGCCCCGTGGAAACATACGTCATGTGTTTTAATGTTGTTGTCAAATTTGTAAACATCATTACACTCAATTATTTTATGGATGATGATTTTCAAAGATATGAATACATGGTGTAAAATAATGCATTCAGATTGCGTTTTTAAGGAAATAAAAATTTGTATTTAATATCTTTGGGGGTGTCCATAAATGATGTCACACAATTTTGGACCAAACTAGACACCCTCTCCCCCCTTGTCACAGTTGGTCACAAAGAGTGTCACCCCCTCTCCCTTTAATGATGTCACAAAAATGATAAAACTTCTACCCCCCTTCCACAGTCTGAGTAAAAATAAGGCATAATATACAGTGGAAGTGTGGATGTCACATGAAGCATAGCCCCTCCCCACCTCCTCCCCCCAGTCACACATTGTCACAAGGTGGTGACCCCTCCTCCCCCCAATGGTGTGGACGTCATTTATGGACAGCCTCTTTACGTATGTACATGTGACATTGTAATTGATTGCCAGCCAATGTATTGAGTGGGGGTAGTTTTCTCATGGGCACCAAAGGCTGATAGATGTACCCACTGGCAGTCAAAGAGCATCTCTCATCATTGACTTCTGAGTTCTGTGTCATGACTAGTGAAACCAGATTATGAAGGTGTTGGGTTCTTCCATTTGCTGAAGGTGGTTATGCTTTATGCTTATACCAGTACTGAAAACTGTATTTAATTCAAGTTATTGAAACTTGTATGTGGCAAGACTTTGATGAATACTTTTTAAAAATAAAAAGCTTGTGACTTATGACTAGTGTGCTATATCTTTGAAGCTTCTATTATATTTGTTCATCCTCTGGGCATGATTTTTTGAAGACGTGAAAGAATGGTTGAATATGGTAGAAGAGACTAAAGAGGAGGAATATTAGGAGTCATGAGAATAGAAGAGTGTGTACGGAGCAATGCATGAGTATAAAAGAAACGAAAGTGATTTACAAGGATAGGGCATTATGGAGGAAATTATTGAGAGAGTGCCAGTTTTCTAAGCCTAACAGCAATAAATAAGGTATTTGACTTTGCCTGCTCTGAAAGGGAATGGCATGATGGATATGTATGGATGGACTTCCAATTAATTTTTCACTTACTGGCGAATTAGTTGAATAGCTAATGGTGGGCACCCTGTTAGCCTGTTTTTTTGCTCTTCCTCCCCATCACATCTAGCTTTTGGAAAAGCACATTGCAAAATATTCAGCAGACTTGCTGAACTTGGATACTTCCTCTTTGTCATCACGGTATCACACCTTAGCATGCTTACTCCAAGCAAGCATGGAGATTCAGCCATGGCTAGGGTTACCTCTAGGTTGGCTGAGTGTGAGGGACAGACAGGAGATTGAAATGTTGAGGCTTTAGCTGAATCTTCTGAAGGTTCACAAGTCACGTGTTCATCACCTCCCACCAGCTGTATTGGGAGTTTCCAAGTGGCAAGCCCCCCTCCCCACTCCTCATTCATTATCTCTTTCTTCTGCCCCATCAGAGGAAAGGTTCACTTTTACTACCAGACCTTCATCTCCATAATCAGGGTGAGGGTGTCGGTCTAGAGCCCGAAATGGGCGCAGGTTCATGGAAGAGAGAGGACAACTGGGAGCCCACGAAATCTATGTGAAGATGATCACGAACACAATTGGACTTGAGTTTTTTTTTAGGTTTAGATCAATTTAATTCACTTTTAAAAAATATTTCACTCACTCAGTGATTCAACCCGAAGGTTGGTTTGGATAGTTGAGGGTAGAGCTCACCCCGGACTAAGCCACAGGCGTGTGAATTTCACACATTCAGGGTAGGGGGCCAGTTCCTTTCCCTGGGCCACCTTGCACTCAGAGGATTTTTTTGTTTTGGGGCATCCAAAGGCTTCAGTCGGATTTGAACCCGGGACCCTTCGATCGGTAGCCAAGAGCTCTACCCACTAGGCACCACGCATTTATTTAATAAAAGTATTTAATCATTATGAAATACATAATTGCAAAATCCAGTTGAAATACTAAAGCTGAAGAAATTAATGTGTAATTGATCCCTGCATACAGGTAGCATGAGAAGCGACTGGTGGTTCTATTTGGTAGGACAGAAATGTTGCACTCTGTAACTTTTGCATTAATCTGCATCCAAAATAACAACTCACACTCACAGCTATATGTTTTAACTATTAATATAGCAAGAAAAAATCTGGAAAGTAATGGTAATTCTGGAATAATAAGTGAATATGTGAAAGCATGCTTCAAAAAATGTTTTTTGGACACTTCTTAAAAATTCTTCCACTTGAAGTGTAGGAGTATGCAAAAAATATCACTCAACCAAGTGATTTCTTCGTAAATTTTAGCTTCATTATAAGTATAGTGGTGTGAAGGTAAAAAAATTGGAAATTTATTAAAAGAACTATGTTTAGGAACACACTACCCGCTGGTGCCAAATAGCACTGCTAGGCGTAAACTGGGAAAAATGTTTTAAGATTTTTCTGGTGACATAAGGAATTTACTGTTGTTTTTTTTTTCAGATTTTGTTCCCTTGTCCTCAATTAACCTCATGATTGGGGTAATCCTGGCTCCTTTCTTGTCTTTACCCCAAGAATGATCTGACGTGGTTCCTTTGAGTCCCAACCCTCTTTTAAAAACCTTTGCTTTTTTCCATCTCCCAGTTCACAACAATGGAACTCTCATTCGCTGCTCACCCTCTTTTCCAAAGAAAGTATCGTCAACCTGTCTCGCACCAAAGCTTAAGTGCATAGGCATATAAAGCTTTCTATGTTTGTTTCCTAATGATTAAATTGTATTTAAAAACCCAGGTCTTGAAATGCTAAATTGTGGAAATACAAAGTGCTTTTTTTCATGCAAGACCCTTAAGCAAAACTTTTGAAGGTAAAACTTTCAACCAATGTCATTGAAGGGAACACTGTACTAGGGCAGAAGAAATAGTAAAATTGAAGTACTGTTGATTTTATTCCAATTAATGATGAATTAAAAGTTAATACAGTAGAAACTCAATACGAAGCACAAATATACAAAGTTTCTGATGAGTTCTTCTCGGTTTTACCCCTGGGTTAGGCTAACCATGATCGCTGATGTTCAGCAGAAGACTTGCCTGCCAACATCAAGGCTCTCGATAATGGGAGGAAAGTCTTCTGCCGAAATGTTGGTGATCATTGAGAGCTTAACCTGTTGGTAAACCTGAGAAGAACTCATCAGTATCATGCACTGGGAAAGCTTGAAATCATACGTACAAAGTTTCGATTATATGAAGCAAATCTGTTGGCCCAACTAAAATCCTATGCTAAATCATGGTGGTATTCGGAAATACTAAGTTTCTAAAATAGAAAATTTTTGGAATTATGATCCATGGGATAGCCCGGTCTCCAGGAAAAAATGGATTTTGTTTTTACGAACCATGTGGAAAAAAGCATCTTCAAAAAGAGTTTTGCCGACGTAGACACCTAACAAATCAGCATTGCTGAATATGAATGCATCAAGCGTGTGAAGTGCATGAATGATAGTGCATTCTTCTCTCTCAAATGCCTGAGTCACCAAGTCATTTTGCAAATATGTATAAGCCCTCGTGTCATTTAGACCTTGAGTGATCGGGGAAATGGGACATTACCATATATTCTCGTGTACCACACGCCCCTATGTAAGATGCGCACCTTGTGTGTTTGGGCAATGTGTTTTTGGAAAAAAATATTTTTCAAAAAATCGGAAAAAATACTATGTATTTTTCATGGGAAAAGTAGCAACATATTCTGATTACAATGGAGCAGTATTCTGTTTTTTACATAAAATCAGTAGAACAATATGTCAAAATAAAAAATTTAATGATATAGCATCAATGTTCTTTATCATGACTATGGCCGCCATTAACAGGAAAGCCGCATTCATGATTGTCTTGAAAATAAACCTTCGAAGGATGGAATTAATATCGATTTCAAATTCAAACAAAGTGAAAATAGCAAAGAATATGTAGAAAACAAAGAAGATTTGATACTAACTTTTAATTTTCGTCAGTGCTACAATCGTTGCTAGCAGAACTCTCTTCATCCTCACCGCTGTCACAAATCATATGTACTATCTTTACTACCGCTGCATTTGTTGGAAATTCAGCATTTCATAAAATTCCAAACGATCAAGTCCTCTTTAGTTAAATTCCATGAGGTAATAATCCATTGACATATCTGAACTAGACCGTCCTTCTTTTCCTGCTCATTCATCCTGTCGGTGTTGTTCCATGAATGGCACTTGCCATTCATTCTGAATACAACCTCTTCAGACAAGACTTGAATGGGTAATTGATGTAAATACCGGTTGAAGCATAGAATTCATTCCTCATTTAATTATCACTTGCTCGGTCTTTCCCTCTTTTAAGCGTTTCTTCACGTCGTCTGTAAGATGGCCGCGAAAACTGTCTCGCAGTTGCATACTATGGAGTTGAAGAAGGGCACCTGGGTGACGTTCCAACACACACTTAATCCAGTCCAGAACAAGATAAATTTTCCATTATTAGTTATTAAATTTTCCATTATTCATCCAACCCTTATCTTGCGGCCTTACCACAATTCCTGCTGGGAAATTAACAGTTTTGGGAGAGTTTTCTGTTTAAATATTCCACATGGCGGAAGCTTCTTTCCAGCCACCAATATTGTTAGCATGTCGGTACAGAATTGTTTCTCTGCACCAGCTGTACGCACTTAAACTGTTTTTGTTCCAGCATCATTCACTGTAGTATCATATGGCATTTTAAAGTAAACAAGTGTCTAATCTTCATTCCTAATTCGCCCTGACATATAGGAATACGTATTTCTAAGGTTGATGACGTAAGTACCTCTAAAATCTCACCAGCTTTTCTTCATATACTTCAGGCAAGTGCTGCGATATAATTGATTTCCTTCTTATTGCCATTCCTATTAAAAATCTCAGCATCCAACCCCTACTGCCCTTAAATTCATCGAAGTTTACACCAAGCTTTCTCACTATCTGCACGGCTTTCATCTGGCACATTTCCGACGTCAATGAAAACACAAATTGGTGCCTGTATTTAATATACGCTGAAAGTTGTTCCTCAATGCCATGAAATTTTCTAGATTTCCCTCTAAATACTATTTGCTTACTGTAACTTGAAAGAAGTGTATCTTTTTTCTTCCTCCAGTCTCGTACGTAAGATTCCAGCACGTCATATTTAGGTCCAGCTGCACGATTGCCGATATCTTCCGCTTCTAATATAATCTCTAGTTTCTCATGAAAACTGAATAAACGTTGTCTTTTATCTCTGATCATTTTGATAAATTTCACTAAAATCACTAGAGAAACAATGAATTATCTGTTTTAATTGATGGTCACTAAGCCTTGCGCACTATGCACATGGGATGAACTGAAGTATAACTTTGTACTTGGAACAGAATATGCATCTCAGAATTTCATCTGGCGGGCCGAGCAATGGAAAGGCAGCAAAGTGATCTCAGCCGAGAACTTGCTCATTCCTTGTTTTTTGTTTCAATGTAATCAACTTCGGTCCGAATCTCGGTGGATGTTCACTTTGCACAAATATTTTTGTTCTATCTGGCATTAATAATGACAGATTCTTTATTTTCATCAAAACGACACGAAGTTGTAATAAAGTATTAGGGATGTTTTTGGCCGTCATGTGCCTTTGGGTATGTGTAAATACCATTGCAAATGGAAATCCTTGAGGAAGTCACGCATCCTTGTGTTTGACGCGCACCCTGTTTTTTGACGCTGATGAAAGGGGAAAAAGGTGCGCGTCGTACATGAGAATATACGGTATTTCTCTTATCGCACGGTTATTTTTGTTATAACTGTTAGCAGCATTTCCATAATGTTGACTATTCTCTTTTGATTAAAACTCAAATGTAGTGCCACTTATCATACTCGCTGCTGTGCAGTCGGACAGTCAGAAATTTAAATTCCTATGCGTGCTCAGGGATGGAAACGTGACGTGATAAAATAATGGGAAATAGGACAGGAATAGGACCTGTCGTAGCCACTATCCCTGAAAAATAGTGCCTTTTTAAATCCCTGGTTTCACCATGCATAAACCCACATCAATTTATGCAATTCATTCGAAGATGTTATCAATATTTTGGGTTCACCCCCACGATTATCCATTAATGGGATGATATTTCAGTCGGCTTCAAGTCAAGTGTCAGAGTGGTTTTTTATTGGTCTTATGTATTATATTGTTGAGTTGCCGCCTTAATTGCTTCTGTTGTTTTCAATTTAAAAAAATCAGTTTCCAAGAATTCGCGACAGTATAGCCAGGTGTATCCTGCATTTAATGGTTATAAATAATATTTTATTACATTTATAATGATATTTTTTATTGAGGCGAGAACGTAAAAAGTGCCTGTTTTTAGGCGTATTTCTAGGAGTCACATTTAAAATTTGTTTTCTTAAAAATGCACCGTATTATGGGCACCCCATTTTATAAACTGGTGGATTATATTGTTGTTTATGTATAAAATAATTTATAGAATTATATCTTATGAGAAAAAGTTTTTGTTGTTTTATAAACTAACTTTTTCTCGGGAGCGGGACGTGATAGAGCAGCGTTCTTGGCTGCGCTGTCATAAGCAAAGTGTGAGTAATTTATTTTTTTATGAAAATATAAGGGAAAATAAGTAGCTGATTTTATAATGATTGATATTTTTATCATTTTACTGAGGCTGCGCTCGGCGGCGATCTGCCTCGACTACCTTTGTGGCATTGCCGTGACCGTGCGTCGGTGGCCTGGGCTGAGCGTCACGCTCGACTCAGCGTGGCTCCATTGGCTTTTATTAGTAATGTTTTAAACGCTTTCCATCAGCGTTTCACATGAAGGCTTTGGACCTCCAACAGTACTTTTTTGGACTTCTATTTTTAATGATTTTTAAAATTTTTTTGGGCACAAAACTACTTTATTCGTAGAAATTTCATAAGCCATCATTTACATCCATCTTCTGGGTTGCTTTCAGAATCAGAGCTCTCTAAATTTAAAACAACTGGCTGCACTTCTGGAAGTAGCTCACTCAAGTGATCATTTTCCCAATAGTTGTCTTCAATTTTTCTTCTTTGGTTAATACAGCTTTTCCACAACTCAGGTGTGACATAGCGTAAGACTGAGTGACATATGTCCCTAATCACTCCTTTGCCGTTTTCTTTTTGTTCTGAATTAGCTCTCTTTAATTTTGCAATATTATTTTTCACATACATATTCACAAAGTAGTTCAATGGCATTCAATTCTCAGTGTGTAACTGGCTGCCAAATTAGTTCCACGTCTTCTCTCAGCTCATTGGTAATAAAATTGAGTTTCCTCTTGTGGTTTCCAAAGTAAGGTCAAGCTAAGTTAATTGAGGATTTCTTTGTCATCGATTGAAAATTAGATGTATATGGCGGCAAGGGATGTACTTTTTATTAATCCAATTGATGATTGCTTCTTTTTTACAAGCCAATGTTGGATTCTTTGTGTCAGGGTCTAACATAATATGGTACGGGGCCTGATCAATGGCAACTGCAGAATTTGGTGGGGGAATTGTCTGAATATGTCGAAACTAAGGATGAGTCGGTTCTTAAATTTTTCCGGTTCTCGATACCGGTCCGGTTCTCCACCATCGGTTCCCGGTTCTCGATACTCGGTTCCAACAATGAACTCTTATTTTCTGAATGAATGGCAAATTTAAATGAACAACCACAAGAACTGAATGAAAATAATTTCACTAAAGATGTAAATAAGCAGGAAAGCTCTGTAAAAAAACTTAAGATCGTCTCCATAATTTTATTTTCCAAGTATAAAAAGTCAAACTAACATTTTCTTAAATAATGCATTATCGACCAATACTTAAAGACCAACATTACATCAGGCAGCCGCTGGTGCTTTCTCCAGGTTTTGTTTTAAAAAAAATCAACATTTTTACCCTATCTGGGTCTAATCTATTCCTTTTTTTGTCAGAAATATTGCGTGCAGTACTGAACAGGCGTTCACTGAAAACAGTAGTAGATGGAATACACAGATATTTTGTAGCCAACTGCTTAAGCCGTTTGAAGGGGCTCATAGACCAGTAGTGGCCTACATCTTCTGAATGCCTAGGATTTATTGTTTCCTCACCAAGATATTTGTTCAACTCTTCCTCACAGCTCATTCCTAAAACGTTCTGAGATACAGGAACGTTCTCCTCTGAAATACTATCCTGGTAAAGGTCCCACAGGCTCTCAACATTGTTGTCATAGGTCATACCTTCATTCACTTCCTCACTCACATCCTCAGTTTGACAGTCTTGTAAGCACAACTTAACCATCTCCTTAACCAACAACTGTCGAGCTGCAGCAAGGCACTCAGGACTGTGGAATGGTTTTTGCTTGAAACGTGGATCAAGAAGTGTTGCACAAGCAGCAGTCAAATTGTTTTCAATGGTAGCATAGCGCCGTTTTAAAGCAGCCAGTAGGTCGTTCCTCAATCCCTGCAGACCACATCCCTGTAGAGACTTTGTCTCAAGGTGATGTTTCATGGTGTGAACCAGGGGAATGATCTCAAAAAAGAATGAAATAAAAAATTAGGATTTTTACCAAACCAACAAAATTTGATTATTAAAAAAATGAAAAACTATCTTAGCAATATGTTTTATGTTGTGTAAGGTCTTCCTCATCCCTTATTTCAGTGAATTAAGTATAGGCCTATAGCCCAATAAATCACTACAGCTTATTTGAAATGACAAAATTTAAAATGACCTAGGTATAATGACATATAATTATATAGATACTATAAGCTCATGCTATGACTTTATATTAAAGACAATCACAAATGAAGTTGAACAGTTTACATTAATGATTAAATTTTTTAAAGCAGTTTATGGCAAACGTTTTCTGCCTTACCTCTGAAATAATGGAGCTGTTCTTGCTCAGTTGAAGTGTTGTCTTGTTGAAAATGTCTAGAAACTCCACAGCACAGCTCAAGACCTTCCAGTCATCATTGGTGAGTACAGCTGACAGTCTCACAGAATCATCTCCGCTTAGCAGTATCATGGCATTTTTCTGCTCCTCCAGCCGTTGAAGCATGTGTAGGGTGCTGTTCCACCTTGTCTGTTCGTCTTGAATTAGGCGGTGCTGAGGGAGACTCAAATTATCCTGGACTTGTTTCAGTCTCTTTGTATTTTTTGCTGAATGTTTAAAACTACCAACAAGCTTTTTGCTTTTAGTAATGACATTGTTTAACTTTGGATTTTCGAGTAGCCCATCCTTGATAATAAGCTGTAGTGTGTGAGCCATACATGGAACAGCTATAAGGTTCGATTTTTCAAGTGCTGAAGTTATATCACGCCCATTGTCCCGAACAACTCCGACAATCTTACCTTGCAGGCCCCATTTTTTCAGCACCTCAGCCAGGAAATCTCGCAAGGCTTCTCCTGTATGGCTTATCTCTGGAAAAGGGGCTACTTCCAAGCACCTATGCTTCAATTGAAGCAATCCGCTGAAGAAATGGGCCGATACTGACATATAATCACAGTTGGCTACCGATGTCCACAGGTCTGTGGTTATTCCAACGTATCTGGCATCAGCTACTTCTTCCTTCACCACCTTCACCACTGATTCATACATCTCTCTCAGAGAATTATTGGATAATGTTTTTCTGGATGGCATTGTGTACCTAGGCTCCAAATGGGCAATGAGCCTTCTGAATCCCTTATCGTCGACCACTGAAAAGGGCTGCACATCAATGCAAATCATTTCGAGTATCAACTGAGTGATTCGTTTTGCTCGATAATCACCACTCTTAAACTTCTTGACTCTGTCGACAACTTCTGGGAGTGTTTGCTGTTTCCCCTTGTTATCAAGCTTTATAACTTTCGGGTAAAAGGCTGTATGAACAGATTCAGAGGAATCATTTCCGTTTTCGACTATGTTGTTAGCGATAGATGAATCACAATTATCACTGGTTCTGGTATCACCGTCCAAGCCGATCCAATCTGAATCATCAGCAATTCCTCCTTCTGTACCACCATCTATCTGTGAACAATTTGAAGAATGTCCAGGTTCGCTGGTCGACATATCACCTGGGCCAGTTAGTGGTCTGCTGAATAAATATTTTTTGATTGATGACTTCGCCGATCCAAGGTTTGTAGGCGCAGGTGGTTTGAGATTTGCAGACGTTTCTCCGTTATTTGACACGGTATGATTCTTTCCTCTGCTTCTGTGTGTTGTGAGATGTTTTCGAAGGTTCGATGTTGATTTTGAAGGGCCGCGCGAAATACGCTTGGAGCACAGTTTACATACTGCATAGATAGTATCATCAGGATCAATCGTGAAACTCCCCCAAACTTCTGACGACATCATCCGTTGATTTGTTTTAACTTGTGAGTCAGTTCAAAATATATTCTGTATTCTGCGATGTAGCTTCAATTCTTACTTTAATTGACAACTTATTCGCATGCGTCACTGTCACAATTCTTATAACCTCAACACTAACACTGCTCAACACGCCAGTACAGCGACGCCACAGATAAACTGAGCGGCCGCGGTGGCGGCTTAGCCCGCACGGTGGATACGCCCGCCGTGCGGGCGCCGTAAGCGGCCACGGAAATGTTGGCGAGAGCGACAAACCGACGAACCCTTAAATGGCGCGTGTTAACAAGCAACTCTCAAAAGAAAAAAAATTGGAAGCCATGCGATCGGAAAGTAAAATATGCGTTTTTTGAACTTTTTTTCCACTGCCGGTCACGGCAAATCAAATAATTACTATTATGAATTACTATCGGAGTAATTATAAGGACCACCAATTTTTAGAGCTACAATGGTCGAAATATATTTAAAATTTTCATAGTAATTGTCGTTTGATGATTACAAAAAAAACACGCAATGAGTGCAGAAGCAAAGACAAACTCTTGCCAACGAAAATAAAAAATATTTCGACCGTTTCGTGTTTTCATAGCCCAGTTTTGTCAAAGCAACCCATGAGAAAGTTGAAACTTACATTGCACCGAACGTTACATTCAAGCTACATTGTTGCTTGGCCGCGTACCGCGGCTGCTCAGGTGTGTGGCGGCCTTCATTGCCATCTGATGACATCGTTATATTGCAACGATTGCAACAACGGAAAGTAGATTGAACATATAAAGGAGTTTTAAAGAATTGTCGATAATGCCCTATTACAATGTGGTATTTGAAGTTATGAATGACAAATGAAAGAATCTCGTGCAAGACTCTGGCCGTGACCTTGAAGACGACGAAGTGCATTTCGGGTTTGGGCGCAAAATTCAAATCCTCACCTCTTCTCCGTGCCGGTTCCTAAGTACCGACTTTATGCGATCGGTTCCCGATACCGGTTCTAAGGGCCAAGAACCGGCAGTACCGAGAACCGGGTACCGGAACCGACCCATCTCTAGTCGAAACCATTCCTCAAAATGGTGGGCATTTATTTCCTTGTGGTAATATCCCGTTCCTTTCTTCCCCACAAAACACAGCTCAACTCCCTCCAAAAATCCACCCTCACTTCCTATGTGCACAATTATTACGAGTTTTCCCGCACGTGATGGCGTCTTAAATCCACCTCTCCAACCGAAAACCTCATAAAGATGGCCACGGTATTGGTCAACATTTGTGAAGCCACAGTTTAATGCTTCAGTTACACGTTCTTGCTAAGCATAAGACATAGTGTGATTTTATCCAAACCAAGTTTCATCAGTATAAAAATTTTGAAATCCTTTTCTCTGAAATACCTTATTTTCCTTAAAAATCGTGTATTGAGGCTGCTAAGGAAACTCCATTAAACTGGTTTTTTATTGAGTTTCTTAAAACAAAATCCAATGCTGATCAACAATCTGTAGAGAGTTTCACGTGACATTGCTGGGAAGACCTTTTTCACCCCACCCATCAGTTAGGAATGTACAAAATAAGGTGCAGTGATTGTGCAAAGTGCTGTAATGGGCAGACGGGTAGGAACTTTGCTACCCAAATGACTGAACACCATAAATGTTGGGAGAAAGGGGACTCGTCCTCCCTCGTGGCCAAACACCTTTTGGACACAGCACACCACTGTCTGTTTGACCCGGAAATACTCCATGTGGAGAAGAAAGGTTGGAGAATGGACGCCCTCGAACAATTTGAAATTGTTCAGCAAGGGTAGGAGTCCCTTATGAATGAACAGCAATTACTTTTGCAAGGTTTTCTTGGTGGTATTCCATCATTAGAGGGAGAAAAAGGCAACTTTTACAAATACCACTGAATATTTATTGAAGTTTGACCCGGGTTACCACGTGGGTTCACATCATCATCAGGCCTGATGATGATGTGAACCCATGTTAAGAAACCCGGGAGGGAGAAACCCAGGTTGAGTTTCAATAAATATTCAGTGGTATTTGTAAAAGTTGCCTTTTTCTTCCTCTTATGAATGAACACCTGTTCAAATGTCACTCCCCACTCCTTGCCATTCCATTCCCTAAACAATGCAATGACTCGACACCAGTACCTCCCCAGTTACCCCCCCACCCAACACCTCCCTCCCCTCACCAAACACCTCTCCCCCTCCTAGTTGTGTATACATAGATACCGCTTCCTTGACAACAACTCTTTGTACCTGATAATCTTTACAGCTGAAACGCGTTTTACATTTTATTAAATCTGTGGAATAGTGTTATCTGTGTTTAATTATGAGTGGTAGCCTGACCCTGACGGACTGTGCCAATTAAATGCAGAGTACATCTGCATAATTTCATATTGTAATTTCATTTTTTCTGAATTATTCATGAAGCTTTCTTTCCACCAGTGTTTTGAATGCAGTCAACCCAGTGAGCTGAATGACCAGCACCCTTCAGAGCCCATTCTACCAAAGCGTCGTCCCTGTAAACCTATTCTCCATTGGCATCCATACAAGCATTCCCAGTACTCACTCCATTACCAGTTTCTTCTTATTCATCGACATGGAGAAGAAGACATCATTTGCATTTCAATTTTTCTTTATATGTTCACTTGTTACGCTATATTCCTGTCAACTTTGTATCCGTGGAATCCTGTGACTTGAATTTGTGTAATCAAGGCATTCACTGTATTCTCTTGCAAAGGATTTTTTTGTTTGATTTGAAAAGTATTCACGGTAATTTCTTGTGTGTTCTTTTGATATACATGCATACATGTGTTGCAATTTGATCAGCAATCAAATGAGAAAACTTCGTGTATTTATTCAGTGATTCCTTAAGCTGTAGTTTAAATAAAATAATTTTACTTCCTTTGTGCTTGTAATGGTACTTACAACTCAGTCGTTGCTATATCTGAAAATATCTTGTGACATTGCCTTGTATACAATCACTCATATCTTGGTAACAGCAAAACATGTATGGAATGGATGCCTTAATGTTTATTTTGGGTAGATATTTCTCATTAGAAATAATGCACAGGAATAAGAAGCTGTAGAATGTCATTAACTGGAAAACTATTTTTTTTGCCGTCTATGGTGGAGTGATGCACTGGAGTTTTAATGACAGCATTTCATGAGTGGGAGAAGAAAGAGAAAGGCTCATAGTGTATCAGTTACCGATTTCAATTGCAAAGGAAGGTACATATGATTTTGTCTAAATTGTGTTTCTCTGAAAACAATGTTGATTGCTAAAAAATGGGAAATACCATATTGGAAACCATAATGGTACTTCATCTGATAAATGGAAGGGAGATGAGGAAATGGGATGAAAGTAGAGAGGTTCAGGTTTTCAGACCAGTTTATAATGTAGTTAAAGGTATGTGAACTTGTAAGTAATTGCTGCAATGAAATGATTATCATGCACTCATGTGAATTATACCATGCTGGGGTCCTGTTAAAAAGCTGAGGGATGGCGGTCATCTTCATGAATGATGTGCTTCCAATTTTTTTATGCTAATTCTCGGGAAATATATGAAATGGTACACACTTGTTTGGTGTGTATGTCTTTGAATTGATGCAATTGCTGTGATATGGCTGTGATTTATCCATTGTGGTGTTTGCTCAAAATTTGAACCCATAACTGGCTCATCCTTATCTACATAACAGTGATGAAATTTTGTTTGTTAAATATTTTGGCCATTGCTGAGGCTAATGCTAGTAAATGTACTCAAGTCAATTGACCTTTTTTTTAACAAGATGTAACACCCCTGCGGATAGGGGGATGTAGAATTCTTCCGCAGTATCCCTGCTTGTCGTAAGAGGCGACTAAATGGGTGGAGGCGACCTGAAGAAGAGCTTGTCCAAAAGGGATCTGTCCTCAGAAGTTGTTTTCTTTGGCCAATACTTCCCACCTGGCCTTGATTTCTGGCATGTCTGGGAAGATGGGGTTCCAGGCAGACCTCTCACTTCTTATGATTCATTACCTTCTTCACAAATCCTGTTATGTACATATGCCACAAAATCAATGACATGAGTGGATAAGCTTTCAATTGGCAACAGTTGTCAGGTTTCCGCTTTTGGTATAGTCTACTGTACGTCATCACTTAATGATTAGTTTTCAATACACACCATAGAATGGGGTGAATAGCAACATTTTCAATTTTATACACTCCCCTGCATCTCTAAAAAACTTCTGTCATTTTGTTTTAATCTAAAATATGTGTCTAGGTGTGTATTTCCTGAGTTCCGAATGGCAGTTTGGAGATATTAAATATAAAACCATCAATGCTAATTTGATATAGTGTTGCTATTCACCCACTGATTAGGGTATCTCAACGTGGATGTTGTTGGCTTTGTCATCTTTTAAGTCACCGATTGCGGTCAAATAGAAGCGGAAGGGCTCTAGTACTGTAAACTGTATAGACCCATATGCTGTGCTGATCACTTTCTCCTCTGATGTCAGTTTGACATTCCTCTGCTTTTGCCTCTGGTCAATCATACATACCCAAAAGAGGGCAGTGTGATAGTACTCTAGCATGGAGCAGGAGAGATGATCTTCTAACTGGGAGGTGGTGGCTTTAAGCTTGCAGTGAATTTCTTGTGTCAGTTTGGTGATGCCTGCAAAGGATGGGGTTATCTCTGCACGCTCGTGTATGGCGTTGGGCTCCATGTCTAATCCGAAGATCGAATCCTTGAACAAAGGTTCGGTGATTGGCTTCTTAGGATTGACATTCAGGTGTTGGCTTGTGGGGCCTACCAACTTGGCTTCGGCTTGGGAGGAATTAAATCCTCTTGTTGTCCTTGCTTGATGGAGGGGCGCTTCTCAGCTTTTGCCTTCTTCTTCAGTGCGGCCTTCTTCTTGAAGTCCGGGTCAAAGTTCTCGGCTTTCCCCCTGTAGCGTGGCGCAACGTTAGCAATCTCAGCCTGGGTGAGCGTTGGCTTATCCATACTTTCCTATTGTGACTTGTAACCTCGATCACTTTAGATCCCAAAAGATGATGTTAAAATTTTACTCGGTGATTTCAATGCACAAATTGGTAGCGAACGCAAATACAAGAGGATAGTGGGAGACTATCCGGCACACAGGTTCACATATAAAAATAGCACACGTCTCATTAAGTTATGCCAACAAAACAATCTAAATATTATGTCAACTTCACTCCGGAAAGATCCCAAGAAACATGGCGATCACCCATCCATTATCTAGGAGAATTTCAGATCGATCATGTGGCCATATCGTATGACAACCATAAAAGAAATTCACGATGTAAAAGTGAACAGAGGTGCTAACATCGGTCCGGATCATTATTAAATCAAATTCACACCCAAAAGAAAATTCACCAGGAAAGCACCAGTGATTCCAAAATTTGATCTACACAAAATCAAAGACACCAAAATAACAGAAGAATGGAAAAAAACCTGCAGAGAACTGGTAGAATTTCCAAACTAAAATCATCTAAACGGCGAAAGATCTAATCCCTCTTCGTAAAAAACCAAAACACCCTTGGTGGATTCAAGAATGCACTGGAAGAAATGATAAAGGCGTTTCGAAATTACAATTGTAACAAATCAGAAGCAACAAGGAAGACGTTTTTCGAAGTTCGCAGATAAGTATCTAAGATTTTAAGACAAAATAAACGGAAATACGTCAACGATCAATTGAAGACAACTTCAAAAACTACAACACAAAATTTCTACTAGACCTTTGTGGACCAAATTAAAGGGTACTCCCCACAGAACGTTTGCTTTCGGAAGCAACATTTCGGAAAATTCTTCAGCAATGAAGAAGTTTCCTCATTATACGGGAGCGATTCAGTCTCTCACTGTTGGAAGCAATCCTCTCCTGGTTCATTAGCTTAACTTCTCAAAAAATCCTACACTTGATAAACAAATTTAGGAGTAGAGGTCGCTTCAAGGAGCGTAGGTTAACTCCAGTTGCAGCGGCCACTCGTTCAGTCACACTCTTTAGCGGAAGAATAATTCCTTCGGCTGCTTCCTTCTTCATTAATATTATTTAATTGCTCACAAGCCACGCAACAAGCAAGTTTCTGCGCACGAGCTTTCAAACGAGCTGTAACTTCCTCGTCCATTGGCAGCGGGATCAGCTTCACCAGTGGTCTGCAGAACTCAGAGGCTGCAGTCTTGACTGTGGCAACTCGAGACAGGCCATCATTTCCCTTATGGAGCTGCGTGATCCTGCCCAGTGGCCACTTAGTTGCAGGAAGCAGCTCATCCTTCATAAGTACAAGGTCCCCGACCTTAGGGGAGTGGGTTGCCTTCAACCACTTTTGTTGCTGTTGCAAGTGATGCAAAACCTCCTTGGTCCATCTGTTCCAAAAATGATTCCGCATTAATGAAATCAATTTCCAACGGGAACGATAGGTTTTTGACAAGTCTAGTTGCAGGGAAGGTTCAAGAGGTGCAATTAAGGGAGACCCAATTAAAAAGTAGCCTGGTGTTAGAGCAACCAGGTCGTTAGCATCAGTACTCAAGAGGACAGAGAGGTCTTGAGTTTAGACATGATTCAATCTGGGCGCTCAGGGTTGAAAACTCTTCAAAAGTGGGGTTAGCTTCCCCAATAACACGCCTAAATGGTGTTTGAAGCTTTTAACACTTTCGACCCGATGCCCGGAGAATTTACGGGCGTCGCGAACTCCACGCCTACGCCGACGCCCGTTAATTCTCCGTGGGTAACTTTACACCTACATTGTAGCTGTTTTCTGTAGATTTCACGGCCTTCGGTTGCTACTATGTATTCCTTAGGGCTTGTAGTTCATGAGAAATAATCAAGGAGTAGTACAATGTATATTCCCGAGAATGACATTGTCTTCTATGTCAGAGTGCATGATTTTCTTAGTTCCCGTTTTCGTCACGTCTCACTAACCAATGCTTTTCATTCTCAAATTGCCGCTGAGCCTTTCCGTGTGGATTGCTGCTTTTGATTATATTCTTCGCTCTACATTCAGAATATAGATTGTTTTTTCGGAGAGTTTTATATTCTACGATGGCTTCAGCAAAACTATTGAATGAATCCGATATTCAGGAACTACTGGCTGATTCCGGGTCGGAAAACGACAATTCCGATGATGATCCAGACTTCAATCCTGCGGAAGAAGGTTAGTCTTGTCTACTTTCATCAATTTTCAATGCTGGAAGTTGCTTTTTTCCAACATTTTCTTATATTACCTCGATTGTGGCAAAATAATATGTTGTTTCATGTTTGCCATTCAGTAGGTTGTGTTTATGGTATAAAGCCTACGCCAAACGCCTATTGAGGCGGCATGCGGGGTAGTATGTAGTTGTAAAGGTGGCTTGTTCAGTATTGCAGCGTTACTGTCTTTTATTTTAGATGAAAATGAATCCGAGCTTGAAGAATCGGCTGATGATGCAAGTACGACTGCCGAGGATGAAGAATCATCAGGTAAAAACTGAAAATATATTATTCATTCATTGAACTATTTTTGTCTTGCATATATTGAATACATACTCAATTTATTTTTATCTGTGTCTTTTTCCTTTGTAATCGTGCAAAGCTTGATACGATTTTATTTTTTTGAGACCAGGTGATATCACAATTGAAACTACTTCTACCGAAGTCCATCAAAATACGACCAGACCACGGCAGAGGGCTAGACGCAGGCCGACTGAAGATCCAAATGAATGGACCGAGGATGACTGGCAACCTCAACTTCCAGTTTTTGAAGAGGTCCGTACGGTGCTTGCTGCTTTGACTCCAGATAGTGATGAGTTTGACTGCTTTTCTATTTTTATGACTGAAGACATTATCAAACACATAAAGACAGAAACTAATCGGTATGCCAGGTCGGAAATTTCTAAATTGAAAAGGAAAGGGGAACTAAAAAAGTCTTCTATGTGGAATTGTTGGAAAACTGTCACCCTTTCAGATATGTATTCATTTTTTGCAATTATTTTGCATATGTGTGTGGTAAACTTGCCCAAAATACGGGACTACTGGCGTACAAGCTCCTTCTATCATACGGGTTTTGCTACATCAATTGGCATGTCACGAGACAGATTTTCCTCCATTTATTCTATGCTGCATCTAAATGACAACAGCATGTATATCCCAAGAAATGAACCAGGTCATGACCCAATTTTCAAGTTGAGACCTTTCTATGACCATATTATTAGAACCAGCCAGAACTCTTTCTATCCTGGGGAAAACCTAACAGATGATGAGGGTATGTGCCCTTTCCGTGGACGGGTCCAATTTAGAGTCTACATAAAGAACAAACCAAACAGATATGGTCTTAAGTTTTATGCTTTATGTGATGCTGCTACAGGGTACACATTGAATATTCAACTTTACACAGGATCTGCAACCAACGCTGACAATAGCGTCCGAGGTATCATTGACAGGCTTTGTTCGCCTTATTTCAATAAAGGGCATGTGATATATATGGATAGATACTACACCAGCCCATCTATCCTTGATCATCTATGGGAAAAAAATACTCTGGCCGTAGGCACAGTCATGAGTAACAGAAAAGGTCTTCCAAATGACCTAAAACATAAAAAATTGAAAAAAGGAGAAATGCTTTTCCGTCGGAAAAGACATTTGCTAGCAGTAAAGTGGCATGACAAGCGAGATGTGTTCGCGTTGTCTACAAAACATAAAGCTTCATGCTCTTCTAGGGTCATTAGATGCAAGGAAGGACCTAAGGAGGTGATAAAACCTGACCTCGTATTAGATTATAATATCCACAAAACTGGAGTTGATCACAGTGATCAGCTAATCAGCTACTACGCATTTGGTCGTAAAACTGTAAAGTGGTGGAAAAAACCTTTTTTCACCTATTTATGCTGTGCGTTGTAAATAGCTTCATAATTTATAAAAATCTCAAGCCTAGCCAGAAAAATATTTCATTGGCTAATTTCATTGAGGCTGTTGCTGGTAAACTAGTGGAGAAAGCAGGGCAAGAGAATCTCGTAGGACAGAATCCTGAGGACCAAATGAATAGGCTAATAGGAAAGCACTTTTCTAAACCCATACCGCCAACAGATGGAAAAAAGTACCCGGGCCGAGTGTGCAAAGTTTGCTCAGATAGGGGAAAGGCCAGCACTGGGAAAAGAATGAGGAGAGAAGCAAGGGATTATTGTGAAACCTGCAATGTCGGTTTATGTTACCCTGACTGTTTCATTCTTTATCATACAAAAGGAGACTATTTCAAATAGACTTAATTTTATAATTATACGATTTATAATAAAACTGTAACCTAATGTAGTATATTTTTTGTAATATTAGAAACATATAACATGTATTTGGAAAAACACATTTTGTGTAAATTTTTTTTTTTCTTCAAAACATGAACAAACTTCTTTGACTGTATATTTTATACAATGACAATAAACGAAAATATTATTACTTATAATCAAAACATAAGAATTTTTATTTAATTAAATGTATAAAAAATTGGGTTCTGAATGTATATATTTATTTAAAAAAAATTGAGAAATACATACAAAATGGCCAGGCCTGGGAGACGTACCTATGCTTAAATGGCTAGGGTCGAAAGTGTTAACACTGGCCTCCCACAAGCCTCCAAAGTGCAGAGCCCGTGCGGGGGATGAACGTCCATTTAGCGACCTCAGCAACTACCTTGGTACTCAATAATGGCTTAGCGTCAAATAAGCGGCGCAACTCAGCTGCCGCGCCTTGAAAGGTAGTACCATTATCACTATAGATTACTTCACAGAGACCCCGCCGTGCTAAAAAAACGTCGGTATACCGCTAAGAAGGAAGCAGTCGCGTAATCCGAAACTACTTAAATGTGTACTGCCTTTATCACCATGCAAATATATATTGAAACACCCCTTGTGGGACCTACTTCCGCGACCTCTCGACATGCGAACGGGTATCGGACCCATATAATATACGCCAGTGTAGCGGAAAGGTCGAACAGGATTCACCCTAAAGGACGGAAGTGAAGCCATCTGCTGAAGAAAGGGTCTTGATGCAAATCTGGCGCAACGAACGCACTGACGAGCTACCTTACTCGCGAGTTGTTTCGCACCAACAATCCAATATTGTCGATGTAAATGGCTCAACATTGATTGAGGGCCATGCAGGGTGGTCCGGTGGGTGTCTTCCATCATCAATGATGAGAAATGGCATCCTTCATTGTTTAAGTTTACAGTGTAGACAGCATCTGCATAAGTCCTCTCCGAAGCATTGGAAAATCCACGGAGCTCCCATCTTGAGCCTTGGGTTGTGTGAAACCAGCGTGGTATAAGGTAAGTCCGGTATAGATGCCCCCCCTAAGGAAATGTCTTCACTATGACTGAGGTAATAACAAGAATCAAGAACTTCGTGATAGAATTCAACATTTATTGATTATTAACAATATAGAAAAATATTTTGTTTAAAAAAATGACCCAAAATATTTAAAAATTTCCACACATACATTTGGCCATCTCTCCCAACTATCGGGGTGAGACGCCTCACCTCTGCGGGAGATATGCCCTATTAGCTCAAGCTGAATTCAATCGAAATAAAGCTTTTTATATAATAACACATTTAAATTAACTTGAAATTATGGTATAACTTAACGTTTAAATTAACTTTAAAACCCATTTAGAAGCATTTGCAATCATATTGCCCCTAATTGTGTTATTTCAATGAAAATATCGCTTTAAAATTACATTGAAATTCGTATATATTTATTAATTAATGCCAACAATAGAAAAACAAAATTATACAGAATCTAATTACCTAATTTACACAAAACAAATGGCTTAAAAATTTGTCTTCTTTGTTCCCTCAATCAGTTTAACTCCTCCACATTTATTGCAGAGATTACCGTACATTGTGCATGATTCGTGCAGCCAATTAACGCAATTGCAATGTCGCGCCGTCCTGACGCCAACATCACTGGGTGAGAGCGTTCGCTAAATTAAAGGCTCAGTGGTTTCATTTCAGAGTGGTTTTATTGCTAAATTCGTTACAAACAATTGCATGGTGGTCCCAGTCCCATGGAGAGGCCGTTTGGAGAGTGAAGGAGGAGTCGAACTGAGGTCAGAGTTTGCGAGGGGGTATGGGGTTATTGGCGGGATAGGGGAGACTTGGTTTCAGGTCGGATTGACGGCCCGGCTATCCAAGAGGTAGTCTGCTGCATGGGATAGGTAGGATTTGGATTCAGGTCGAATTGACTGTCCAAGAGAGAGGTGGGAATTCCTCGTCATCGTCAGTCTCTCGTTCGCCTCCGTCTCCACCTTTGGTCCAGAAACGCGCGCCTTATATACGGTTTCTTGGGGCCCGAGTGGGGGAAGCTTCCGGGGGAAAGGAACATTCTAGAGACAGTCTCCTTCCAACCTTCCGGGGGGAAAAGAAACTTCGAGAAGCATCCTCATCCCACAGCTTCCGGGGAGTAGAAGGCTCTAGAAGTTACTTACCCAACGGTCCTTTTGCCGGAACCCCCACTCCTTTGCCGCCTCTGGACTTCGGAGAGAGATAGGTGGGGGACTGCAGCAAGTGCACCCACACCACATCAGCATTTGATCCAGTCAACTGTTAGTTTTGTAGTATAATAGTTTTCCTCACATTCCAAACCTCTGTTCTGGTCATCATCGATTAGGTTTTTCTTAATCTTTTCCAGAAGTGCTGTTTTTGAAACTGAATTTTACTCTTCGCCTTCATCTTTCTTTCTTTTACGTGTTCACTAAGCGTCGGTACTTTTGCTGTCTGTTTAAATTTTCTAGCTTTTGTTTTGAAGTATGGGACTGGTGATATCTGATGCAGCAGTTTTGTAGAAGTCATTTTTGAATCTTTTGACGATACAAGTGGTTGAAGGGCTTCGCTGGATGTCCCTGGAATTGAACTAGGGTCATGTACGACGGGTGGTTGCTTAGAGCTTTGGGATTCTCCCTCTATTATTCCATCACTTATGTTGAAGAAGTGATCAGGTATTGCTGATAGGTCCATAGGAAAAATTCCTGTCTCCCTGAAACCATTAACAGCCGTGTCAACAGAAGCTGCCTTTGTCCATGCTTTCCCAATGAAAGAAGCAATTTGAATTCTGGAAATAGTGCGGTCTGGGTGATGAGCAATCCATTTTTTCGCTTCTTGTTTGAAATGTTTTAAAGGTTTGAAAAAAGAACGATCAAGGGGTTGAAGGGCTTGTGCTGTATGGTTAGGCAAGCATAACATGATAACATCATGATTATCAGCATATTCAAGTAAATCATAGCAATTAACATGTGATGCATGACCATCTAGAATCAGCAGTCTTTCCTGGAGGCTTTTTAGGAATGAAATGTTCTCTTAGCCATTTAAAAAATATATCTGTACTTATGTAGGATGACTTTTCATTCATGAAAACAAAAGAACCTGGTGGAAGTCCATCAGAAAATTCCTTTTTCTCTCTGACACCTTTGAAAATTACTGCCGGAGGAAGAAATTGCCCTTCAGCGTTGCAGCATGGCGATGTTTTCTCCTCTCTCCGTAGAAGTCAGGACATGGACATCTTTAGCCCCTTTTGTGGCTAAAACCTTCACTGGGACGTTATTTAGCTGACAACCAGACTCGTCCATATTATAGACATTGGCCGGTCTGGTACAGAAATCACACTCCTTAAATACTTCTGAGAGTATTTTTAAAAATTGACTAACGCTTTCTCTATTCATTCCTTCACCTCTAGCAGCTGACAACCCTTGAGACTGCCTAACACTTAAGTTCTGGATCTCTTCTTAAAAATGAATTTAGCCAGTCGTAACCAGCCATCTTCAGTACTGCATTGAATGGGTGGGCTAGGCCAAGCTTTTCAGCAAACTGATAAGCTATAGTTCTAATAGTCTCTCGATCAGGAGCAAGCCCAGCTTTTTCCAGGCGTTGAATATGCTTGACAAGTCGCTTTTCCTGTTCCATGCCAAAAAGACCTTGAGGACCTAGGGGAATTTTGCTTGTATTACCGCTCTGTCTGCGACGGCGAAGAGTCCGAGAGGGGATTCCATAGTACCTCGCAGCCTCATTTACTCCGATATCTCCTGCTTCCATTCTCGTAAGAGCTTCTTTTAACTGCTCTTCGGACCAGGCGCCACGGGATGCTCCGGTAGTCTTCCTTTTGTAAACAGTAGGCAAGATCTAAAATAAAAACAAATTTGTCAACAACATTTACATATTGTTAACTAGATTGTACCCTACCTATTAAATTTGTTCATTAAAGAAGCAGTCATAAGAATGGAAGAAAAGATTAAAGGTGTTAAAGTTAATGGAAGAAGTATTCATACTATCCGCTTTGCAGATGAAATAGCAATAACTGCAGACTCTAAAAAGGAGATAATAATAATAATGAGCAGGAGTTATACCATAATTTCCAGGCGGCAATGAGGGCAGCGGACGAAACCGGTCTCGACTTCGACCCGTCATCCGACGGAAGCGACAATGACACGACCATCTTGTCATTGAAGGCAGACGTCCTCAAGCTCGAAATAAAAAAAGCCGAGCAGAAGGCCTTGCTCAAGGTGCATACCGATAAGCCCATGCATGGAGGTTTCTATCGAAACATCGAAAAGCATGGGCTATCGAAGGAGCTAACGTTTGCCTTCCTACCCTCCGCCGGTCTGAAGTCCGAGACCGAGGGTTTTGTCCTCGCGTGCCAGGATGGTGTCATAAACACACTCGTGTACCGCCGCATTATATTCAAGGCGGAGGTTGCGGACACGAGATGTAGGGCGTGCCGCGCCCAGCCGGAGACTTTGAGTCACCTTCTCTCCGACTGTAGTTATTACGCTAAGTCAGCATATTTAGCTCGGCACAACGCTGCCCTACGGGTGTTATACTTTCATCTTCGACACCATTATGGCATCGACGAAACACCTGTGCTGCCCTATGCTCCTGGAGATATTGAGTCCGTCGTGGAGAACGATAAATGCACAATCTGGTGGAATTACTCCTTTTCCACCACCAGGCAGTTGGAGGCGACCAAGCCTGATATCGTTCTCCTCGACCACCTCACACGCTCCATGTTCGTGATCGAGTTTTCGGCTCCGGCTGAAACTAACATGGATGCGAAGGAGGTGGAAAAACGGACGAAGTATCAAGACCTGCTTTTCGAACTTCGACAGATGTACCCCGGACACTGTGAAACTGGTGGTCCTCATCATAGGTGTGCTCGGTGGAGTTAAGGGCTCGCTGCTAAATAACATCAAGTGCATTCCGTCCTGCGTGGCACAGGCGGAATCACTACTTGCTCGCATGCAGAAGGCCGTCATCCTGGGGTCACTCCGTCTACTGCGGGCGCATGACCCGACAGCAGCGTAGCCACTCATCTGATGGGCGTCGGACGTGGCTGCGATTACTGCCCAACCCCTCTCGAGTCTTCGGCCATTATGACGGCAATGAAACCCGATGCTTGCCGGGGACTCGGAGGGTCATGTTACAACTGTAACAATTATAATAATAATAATAAAACGTCTTTATTGGGCGAGATTGGGACTAGAAAGTCCCATCTTCCATCTAACCCCTCGTCAAACATAAAATTATTGCAGTTAAATACATTGTCAAGTTGCTCTTGGAATTACATTCAACAAACAAAATTATAAGTTAGCAAAGTGTAAAAAGATGTGAGCAAACGTGGGAAAAACCTAAGGATATTGACTGTCGTCCTTATTGGAAAAAATACACTGCAGGAAAACGCCCACACAAGAAGGGGGGCGTGAAAAACCTGCGAAAACCTACTGAGAAAGAGCTAATGTAAACATGGATGTATACAAATACAAGAAAATATCACCCAGTACCTGGAAAATATTAGATGAGGCACGAGGAGATTAGTGTTGAATCTTTCCCACTGTTCCCATGGTGTTTTATGTGTCTCGTTGTTGTTCTCGGAGAAGTTTTTCGTATAGTGCCCTTTTGAAGGATGCGAGTGATGATGATTTACGTAGCGGTAAGTCAATGTTGTTCCACTCGCGACATGCGGTCACAATGAATGATTTATTGAATCTGACTGTCCGGTGGTGAGGAATAACGATTTATCATTTCCCCTCGTATTTGAGTCGTGTACTGTACTAAGTGTTAAGATAAGTTTTATGCTAAAAATATTGTCGAAAGTATTGGAGTAGTCCAAGTCGAAAATTAATAAGAATAACAAGGTAATGGTAAAAGGAAAGAAAAAAGAAAAGGCTAAAGCTGACATAAAAATAGACAATACTACCTTGGATCAGGTTGAAATTTTTGCTACCTTGGGAGTATTATTAACAACAGAGATACTCATAATTTGAATAACCACGATTGTCCTACTTAATTATACCGGAAGATGGCGCTAAATCGACGAATAATACGCCGGGTTGCCTATATAACCCCTGAGAGACCACCGTACCCTCTATTAATAATATAGTAATTCCGTTGTTCTAAAACTACCATCTACACCGTTTTTCATGACAGTTCCACAAAGGTTAAAATTATTTGCCAGTAGGTAATCACCAAGTTTTTCACTAGTGAAGAAGCGGTTGCAGTAGGTGATGGAATGACTGATTGTCCTCGTTAACAACTTCACGATTCCTGCACCCAGACCAAGCTCCCTCATGTCCGTATCAGGAATGGTTCCTTTTCCAACATAGATATGAAAATCAAGAACAAGGCCATCTCTTTCTGCAAGAACGAAATTTTTCAGTCCCACTGGATGTGGCTTAAAGGCTGATTTACACGATGCCAGTGGCTAGCATGCCAGTTTGGATATTGACTGGAAGGTCACTGGCAAGCGGCGACTGGAATGCCAGCTTACTAGCGCTACCCTGTTTACACGTTGCCAGCTACTGGAACAAGTCGGATGTGTTGGTGTAGTTCACAGCGAGCGTGGTTGATTTGAACATAGTGCAGATCTTGGTGATTTAAACAAATGGCAGAAACGCCACACAGAGTTGCCGTTCAAAAGGCTGTGCGTGGAATATCTATGGTTTTGTGTGAAGAACTCTTGGAAATATGTACCCACGAGTTATAGAGGAAAGAACGAGCAACGTGGATACGAGAGTGGATGGATAACAAGACTTTGGGGGCATCAGAGACAATTATAAGAGAGCTTCATGCTAATGACCCACAAGAGTACAAAGCTGTGATGAGGCTGACAACAAATCAGTTTGATGAACTGTTGTATATGATAAGCCCAATAATTACTGTAATTACTATAATTACTGTCCAATAATGTCGAAAATAATTAATGTACAATAAATAATGTTGTTAAAAAAACTTAGGTACCGAATTACAAGTTGTTTCTTTTTCCTTAAGATTTGCTGTTTACATGATATGGTCCATATCGGTAAAACATGGCACTGACAGCTTGTAAACAAAATCAGCCTCTCCACCACTTGCTTTGCTTTTCTCAACTTTTGCTAACTCCAAATAGTACGTTGACCTCAAAGATTTGATTTTTTGGGCACATCCTTCGCTGTAAAGTTTAATATATTCATATCATCTACGATTGCTTGCATTGACGCACTTCTCACTTCGCGATTGCGGTATTCTTTATTAAACATATTCCACAGGTTCTCGTGGTCACGGTACAACTGCGCAAACTGCACAGTCATTTCACACACTGCACACTTCGTTCCAACGATTTGCCATTTTTAAAATTTAATTTCACACCAATACTAAACACGTGGTTAACGTTCCAGTGACTGGCGCGCGACTGTTGCCGTTTACACAGTGCCTGTCGGCTGGCGCCACTGAGGTTGCGCGGCAGAGGGGGAAGCTGGCGCGCCATTAAAACAAAAACATTGTTCTGCTGGAACTGCCAGCTGCTGGCGCGTCCTTGGCTTGCTGGCTTCTACAGTTACTGGCGTGAGGCGTTTACACAGTGCCAGTCGTTGGCATCCAGTGACTGGCTACCTTAACTGGCACGCCGACTGGCACCGTGTAAATCAGCCTGTACATACTGCCTATTAGGACATCGACCAGTGAAAGAAATCATTTGATCATCCACAGATTGTTCATTTGATCTAGGTAGCATGTGAGATTTTTTCAAAAAAGTATCAAGAATTGGTCTTACTTTTTGTAGCTTGTCGTCATTACCGCTAATAACAGATGTCAACAAAATGTAAATGATTTCTTAACTAGAAAAATCTGTCACGTGACATGACTTTTTGAATGAGATGAACGGCCAAATCCCTACTCCAATAGTCTTGTTTGCGGATAGTTTAGCGAACCCATCAAAATGGATATGCCAACAAATCTAATGATCTCATCGTAGGTCGTATTTATAGAGCGATGATCTCTTACTTGCACTGAGTAGAGGTTACTTTGTTCCACCACAATCTGCCAAAAGCTGGGAGGAAAATACTCAAAAAATATCTCTAGGAAACTTTTACTTCCTTCCTCATTTTCACAAAAGAGATCTTCTACGTGGTTTATATAAGGTGGCATCCTGTAAGTTGAACAGTTTTTAGTAGATTACTTAATTATTATTATTACCTATGTATTCATAAGTACATGTAGTATCATTCAATACACTTTCATTCACTTGTCACGTGTCCATTTTTTATTCTTCGGCGAGACCTTTTTCGAATTAACTGAACGGAGTGCAGCTAGTGGAACATCATCCTCACTTGAATATTATTCTAAATATTCATTAAAATCAGCTTCACCACTAGATATCCCACCTAGAATATCCACATCACTTTCTTCTAACAATTCCAAAATGTCATCAGCAGAGAGCCCTATAACATGTTTAACACCAAAGGTAAACCCGATGTCCACACATGAGTACATTTGTCATTTGAAGGATAGAAAAATATTTGATGATCGCACGAAAAATAAGACTATCACCATAAGTATAAATAATGGGTACATTAACAGAAAAAAATGCAACACGTACAAGTGAAAATTAGAGGAAATATAGTTTACTTACTTTCCTCGTGCTTATTTGTGGCGGCCATATTGATTTCTGGAAAACAAAAGCTAAAAGAAATAGCTTCTAGTTCATAGAATTGGCGCTGTCAAGGCGGAAAATTCAAAATAAGGTATGTCCACAGATGGGTACAAGAGTACAATATTCTACTGGAAAAAACTAGCCTCTGAAGGAATTATAAACTGGCTGTCCACATATGTGGACAAGGGGACCGAAGAGGTTAAATGAAAAAAGGTGTTAATCATGACCAGTGGCAACTTTGTCACTACTGAGAGATTTACAGTAGTTCAAAACATATGATAGTAAATAGCAGCATGACCTAAGTAACAAAAGTTTATGGGTCATTTTTGCTAGTACTAACGGTATATTTTTGTCATCGAACTTACCGAGTAATCGTTTTCATCGTCGTCATAGGAGCTGCTGTCCTTCAAAAATTGCCCTGGAAGCAACTCCATAATTAAATAATCTGTATCCGATGTAATGATGGTATCAGCTCCCCATCCGCCTGTTCCTTTGAGATACACTTTCTTCTGCAAATGATAGAAAATGTTTTATATACAATTCTGTTATTTTAAGTGATTATGCCCCCCTGCGGGTAGGGGGATTGAGAATACTACCGCAGTATCCCTGCTTGTCGTAAGAGGCGACTAAAAGGGCGGGGAAGGAAACCCCGAAAACAAACCCCCAGTCCAGCAAGGGATGCGTCCGGATAGTGTAGTGGGTCTACTATCTGTGTGCGGCCATACCAGCTGGCCTGCGATCCACCCGCATGTTTGCCGTGTGCGGAGATCCGTAAGGGGGATAAGGGGATCCTGGTGGGTGAGTTCCCCGGCACCCAGCCGGGTGTCGGATGCCCGGTATGGGCCGGTGTTCAATGCCCCACTTCGGCCCTGGATCCTCTGTAAACGGGCGGTCAAGATCTAGCCAGTCTTGATCAATCGGCTTATCGACACTATTCGATGGCGAGTGCTGGAATGATGGGGGTGTGTGTAGGGCGGCCAAAGGTGCATGGGTTTGGAGGGCCCATGCGCTGGAGGTCTAACCCGAAGCAGACCTCCTACACAATAGTGATATGTCCCTTGGGTAGCCCTGGCGACCACACAGGTTTGCGGTGTGGCGTCCCAATTGTGTGGCTCCGTGGTGGGTGGGGAGCCCAAGGGATGAAATTCAGTTATTTCATGGAGAACACCCCTTCACCTCCATTGAAAATATCCCGTCCCGTCAAAGAATTTATGGGTCTCAGACACCCACTAAATGATGTACACAACACAGCCTTACACGTGAAGGTGATTTATTGCTTATTCGGTTACAGTCGTGGCACGGCTAAAGAGAAAACGCGAACGATAAGGAAAATTTCGGACGTTCGGTTCAGTGGTCGGTCCCATAGAGTTATTAAGATACTCGGCCGTAAGCGAAGGTGAAGCCAGGTGGGCGTAACCGTCGGCCATATTGAGTGACCCTGATATACTAATAGCGCAATAGGCGTAAACTTAGATATTTACACTTTTTTTGTTCATAAAATATGTACTGGAGGAACTTCCTAGCATTAAAGTAGTGAAATAACATGCAAAAATTAGATGCAAGATATCAATGGGGTAAAAGCACTTTTATGACAGTTTTACCATTCCCCAGAATATACAGATTACCACATTCTCATTAACCTCTAAAAAGAACAATTTTGTTTAACTTCTGGCCAATCTTTCCAGCTTGGAGTTTCTCCGTTTTGCATTTGGCTGCATAATGCAATCTTATTTTTGCATATGCATAAGCAATTCCTCTTATTAAATGAACCCAATGATTGTTTTCAGGCTCTTGGTTGAACGCATGCTCCCTTATCACTTCCAACACTTTCAAGTCTCCAACAGCCTTAAGCACAGAGGATACCCTTTGCACACATTTACAGAATGAAGGGAAGCTCTAGCAACTATTCAGTATACCTACAAATTTTAATCACATCAGGTGCTGGAATTACAAGGTCACCCCTATCTTTCTTTTTAATAAGTCCACACACCTCATCACCATCACCTATTAAAGCTTCACAGCAAGTGTCACACTTCAACCTCTTCTCCAAAGATCTCACAACAAACCCAGCAATGTATGATACAATATTGTCTGCCACCTCAGACAAATCATGAGAGTGGAGTAGAAAATAGCAGTGGTCATTGGATACTGAGTCTTCTATGTCAGCACTGCCATGGCAAGACGTGCCATTCAAAATACCTATCAAATTGCATCCACTGCCACTTCCAACATTTAAAATTTTAATTTCCTCCAGCGGAAGACAGTGGCCACTAATGATGCCAGACACCTGGCATTGCACCAACAACTTCTTGTAAGCCGAAGAAAACTGTCTCGCAGTGGGGTTATTATTATAACCACCCTGGGACCTAATGCATGAGACAAATATTTCTAGGTGATCTTGGCTGATCTTGTAGGTGGATAGGTACCTTATTGAGCTTTGGTTTATTTCTACAAGGGAGGTATTAAGACCAAGAAGACTCTTTATACAAACACGGAAACCCATAAACCCCACTTTTAAGTTAGATAACAGAACTGGTACTCCATTTGCATCTTTAAGGTCACATATGTACTTGTCTGCATAGGACATAAAATCAAGCACCTAATGGAAGTTATAAGCACAAAGGGGTTTCTTCCAGCCCTTTTGAAGGATATTCCTCGAGTTGAAAATGCCAAATAGCTTATTAAACACCCTCAGGAATTGACATGATGGTGCTGACTCTTCAAAACCAGGGACACCAAGGTCACTGCAATATTCAATGGCATCAGCTACTGAATTACTCATGACTTCTATCTGCCAAGGGTTTACGCCGATTGCTCCGTCCTCCACGCCGTATAACTTTCGCCACCTTCCTCCAACCAGTCCTCTCCCAAATCAGTCGTCAGAATTTCTCCTCACTATAGCGCGTGGCTCACGACTTATATACCTTGGATGGGGTGAAGAGGGGGGGGGGGAATAAGGGAGGTGAGGGGACGTAGCATCGCCTAAAACAAAAAATCACCCAGGGCGCACTTGACTCCGGTGGCGACGCAGCTCACGCCGGTGACTTCGGGGCAAAAAGGGGAAGGGGGGGGGGACAAAAGCACTTGGGCATTCTTCGCCCCGTCTTCATTTTCACTAAAAATAAAATAAAATTTCTGCTAAAAAAGTGGCCAATTGGCTTTCCGAATCAGCCAGTTGGCAGGACGATTAAAATTCTCTCTCAAACCCCGTCCCCAGTTTATAAAAATTGGGAAGTGGTCGCTCCCGCATAAGTCATTATGTACGGATAGACTTAATTTTGTCATAAGACTGCACGTGGACATGCACAGATCGATGGTGGAGTAATCCCCATTAAAACTATTAAAACGGGTTTTTCCCCGTTGTTTAATAAAAATAGGTTAAAATCATCGATGAATTTAGCTAAAATTCGGCCTCTTAAGTTGCACTGAGCTCTTGTGCTTCTCCATAGGGAATTATGAGCATTAAAATCACCCGTTAAAATAAAGGGCCGGGGTAGTTGACCGACAAGCGCTTCTAGGTTAAAAGCGGTAACTGGTGCACCCTCCGGCAGATAAACGTTGCAGAGCGTCACCACCTCTGGGGCGTGCACGGTCACTGCTACCGCTTGAAAGGGTGTGGTCAGCTGCACTCGGGAGGTGTATAGGGCCTCCCGAACGGCAATTTCCACTCCACCTTGGGCACGTTGGCCAATGGTGTCGTCAAGTCGGAAAACATTAAAACCTTTTAAAAATCCTTTGTCCTTAGCTTTAAAATGTGTCTCCTGCAAACACAAGCAGGACGGGTTAAAATTATGGGTTAAAATATCCAGCTCCTCCTTATGTCGATAAAAGCCGTTACAGTTCCACTGTAAAATTAACGCCATAAAAAATTAATTAAAATTGAATAAGTAATAAAAAACACAGCAGTCTATCCGTACTTGGGGGATCAACGCCGTATACGGTGGCGATTTTTCTTCCCTTTAGTTCGAGCCCGGAGAATTTCCGTCTCGGAGAGACATTCATCCTCCTCCATGGACTCCGGTTGACCCAGTTTGGGTAATCCGTAGGGACCCGGGGATGGAGTTTTTGCACGCCTGGGCGGCACGACCCCGGCGTTTTTGGGCGGGTTCTTTTTGGGAGAAATTGAACCTTGCATATTTCTCTGATCTGCCGGTTTGGAGCCATTACCCGGCTTGGCCAACTTTTGAGCTTGGGTCTCAGGATTTCCGGTCTCTTCTTTCTCCGTCTGGATGGCAATACTACTTTTACTTACTTTTACTTTTAAAGTTAGTCGACGCAAACGATCGGGAAAAAGTTGGGGCAACGAGTTCGCGGTACTTTATGCGTGCTTCTAAATATGATATCCGGTCTCGGGTTTTAATTTCCATAACCTGGCGCTCTTCTTTCATTTTAGGGCAATCGCGAGAGTAAACCGCGTGGGTACCCTCGCAATTGACAGTGTAAACCGCTGCTGCACTCTGCATTCTCGTGCTTGTCCAGGCCGCAGCGCGGGCAGGTGGCCTTGCCCTCACATCGGGTAGCGATGTGGCCAAAATGTTGGCACTGGAAGCAGCGCATGGGAGCCGGTATGTATGGTCGCACAGGCACTGATTCGTAACCAACGAAAACCTTATCGGGGAGTTTATCCATGGCAAAAGTTAGGACTACGGACGTGGTGTTTTTTATTTCTCCGTTGCGCTTGGTGGTAAGCCTACGAACATCAACCACCCCCTGAGAGGCCATCTCACTCTTGATTTCGACGAGAACGAGTAACAGTTTGTCAGTTAAAACTTCAACTTAACTCATTTATGCCGAAAACTTTTTTTTTGCAAAACTGAATTAAATTTGACAGTTTTTGTTTAATTTCCTTATCCTGATCATCGCAAAAATACTAAAAAATTTCTAATCGCCACTATGAAGACGGGGCGAAGAATGTCGAATAGCTTACAGCGAGAATTATTGAATCTGCAGAATCCGCTGTACCTCGAACTAAGAGCTACATTCGTAGGCCAGCCGTTCCTTGGTGCAACGAAGAATGTGCAAACGTCATTACAGCGCGGAAAAGAGCCTTGCGTATTTTTAATAAGTTTCCTACTGCGACAAACCTTGCCTCCTTTCGACGCTTACGAGCTAAAGCCCGGAAAGTGGTCAAGGAGGCAAAGAAGGCTTCCTGGGTAGAGTATGTCTCCACAATAAACAACAGAACTCCTACGTCAGACGTTTGGAGAAGGGTTAAAAGCATTTCGGGTTCTAATGAAATACTCACTGCCTCCTGCTTAAAAGTCGACGATCGGGTGGTTACCTCCCCCTTTGACATATGTGAAGTTTTTAGGCAGTCACTCGCCAAGACCAGCAGCAACTCCAACTTCGACGCAGAATTTGTGAGTATGAAAGAAAAAGTCGAGTCAGCGCCGCTTCATTTTAAAACCACAGGCCCTAATGCTGCATACAACGAACCATTCTCAATGTGGGAATTGACATCCGCCATCGCAGACTCCCGTGACAGTGCGCCAGGGCTGGACCTAGTTCACAGTGCCTTTCTTCGGAATCTTCCAAAGGCTGCCCTACCGGAAATTCTGCGAGCTTTCAACAAAATCTGACCTGATGGGAGTTTTCCGGAATCCTGGCGCGTTTCCGCTGTGGTGCCCATCCCTATAGCAGGGAAAGGATAGATCAGACCCGAATAATTACAGGCCCATCTCACTTACCAGCTGCGTCTGTAAGGTAATGGAAAGAATGGTAAATCGTCGACTCGTCTGGTGGTTGGAGCGACGGAACCTTCTCTCAGATATTCAATGTGGTTTTCGCAAAGGTAGGTCAACCCTTGATCACCTTGTCCGAACTGACAATTTCATACAGGAAGCCTTCATTTTACGCCAGCACATGATCGGCGTTTTTTTCGATTTAGAGAAAGCATACTACCGTGTTTGGCGTTACAAAATTTTAAAGACATTGCACAATTGGGGATTTTGGGGAAACCTACCCATTTTTATTAAGAATTTTTTATGCGGGCGTGTTTTTAAAGTTAAAGTAGGAAAATGTCTTTCTAGATTTTATCCACAAGAGAATGGAGTACCTCAGGGCTCCGTTTTAAGTGTGACGCTATTCGCTATTGCAATAAATGATGTCGCAGAAGGTATCCGTTCTCCCGTTATGGCTTCCCTGTTCGTTGACGACCTGGCTATTTTCTGCCGATCGTCAAAAATTACTAGTGCCTCCAGACTTATCCAATTAACGTTGAACAAGCTGTCCGACTGGTCTCAGAAAAATGGATTTCGTTTCTCCGTGGAGAAAACGAAGTGTGTCCATTTTCACAGGATAAGGGGATTACACGCTCCACCGGCCCTGTATCTCGATCATCGGGAACTTCCCTATGTAGAATCTATCCGATTCCTCGGGGTGACTATTGACCAACGTTTGACCTGGCGTGAACATTTTAAAATTTTAAAAGACAGATGTGTGAGGTTTTAAACATTTTACGGTTTTTAACGCATTCGACATGGGGTGCGGATCTCACTACAATGCTTTTATTGTACCGAGCTTTAGTGCGCTCTCGGTTGGACTATGGATGCGTAGCGTATTCTTCTGCACGTGACTCGTATATAAAACCATTGTCTGCCGTGCACAATACCGGACTACGGTTAGCCACTGGCGCCTTCAGGACTTCACCAGTCCTGAGTATTTATGCGGAAGCGGGGGAGCCCCCGCTCGCTACTCGTCGAGAAATGTTGACATGCAACTATGTTGCCAAGATTTAATCAGCAAAGAATCACTTGTGCTGTAATATTATTTTTAACCCACGGTTTTTAAACGTTTTTAATAGGAGGATAAGAGCAACGAAGCCTCTAAGTTTACGTTTTAAAAATTTCATTGACGAGCGAAGTTTTAACCTACCAGACGTGTACCCGACCGGGTACATGAGAGAACCGCCGTGGTCGATCCCACGGCCAAATGTTATTTTGCGGCTACTTCGATGCCCAAAATCCTTACCAGCAGCTTTATAAAGAAATTATCAGTTATCACCACGAGTTTATCCCCATATTTACAGATGGTTCAAAGTCTGGAACCTCTTGTGGAAGTGCAGTGGTGTCTACGTACCACGGAATCATCAAAGCAAGGCTCAATCCGATATGTTCAGTCATATTCACGGCAGAATTGGTTGCCATTACATTGGCCCTGGCTAATATCAAGTGCAGCAATACTTCGTTCGTAATGTGTTCAGATTCTGCGAGTGCATTGCAGTCAATCTCTGGGTTTTCACCATCTAACCCAGTTGTACAAGACATCCACTCTTCCATATTATCCCTCAATAGGGAGGGAGTGAAAATATCCTTCTTATGGATTCCAGGGCACATGGGAATTGCCGGCAATGAAAAGGCCGACGCAGCTGCTAAAGAAGCAATAAGCGCCCCAGACCTCACAACATCGCTGGTACCCGTAGATGATCTCAAGAACGATCTCCGGCGCGTGGCCTTGGAAAATGGAAGGAGCTATGGACTGACCAACATAGCAATAAGCTCCGCGGAATAAAATCCGAAATATCAGCGTGGCCCACTTCCGTCGGGAGAAATCGCAGGGGGGAGGTCGCTATTACTCGGTTGAGAATAGGGCATTGTGCCCTGACCCACTCGTATCTTTTTACTGAAGAGAAAATTCCGCCACGATGTGACGAACGCGACTCTCTATTAACAGTGCGGCATCTCCTGACGGAGTGTGATGTGTATCGGGTAGCGCGGGAGCGGCTAGACATCCGGGGAGGAATAGCACAAGTCCTAGGAGATAACCCAGAAAAAATAACCAAGGTTTTAACGTTTTTAAATAATTATGGATTTTACAATAAAGTATAAAGTTACTTTACCAATGTGATATTTACCTTAGTATATATCCCTTTTTATAATATCAAATTATAAGCAAGAAATAGTTTTTAGTGGTGCAAAATGACCTCAGCTGTCGACGAACCCAAATTTAAACACTACTACTACTCAAAAGAGAGTGAACCTCGTTATACCTGGCTCTCATGCTCGCCACTCCCTCACGGGAGGCTGAAAATAAATCCTGTAATGTTTCGTCTTTTGTAGACCATTTCATGCTGATAAGGAGAGCCTGAGCATCAATGATTAAGAGAGAGTTGCCATTCTGAATGTGAATTGCTGATGGAATTTCGGCACCAGCAGTTATTATCTCCATAATATCCGCCTTATTACCACTTCGAAGTGTCTCATCAATATTCGCCAAAGATAGAGGTTCTTCTAAAAGCTCGTGCTTCGGAATCTCTTTAAATTTACTGCTCTCCCCGCTTCGTAAGCAACTATCAACTTCTGCAAAATGCTCCTATCCTGCTTGATTTTGGAGCGCTCAGAGACTGCTTTGCTTTGAGGTTGTGGACTGTAAAGACTCGAAAGTTGAAGGTTTGTTCAAAGACACCTTTTGATGAAAACTGGCTGTTGCTTTGGGACTAAGACACTGCTCGACAATTAAAAGAACCTGAGCCCTGCCCTCTGTCTCAGCTCTCAACAAGCTATAAAGAATGAATTGTGTGTCGACGTCTTGAATAACATAAGAATCATATCGAATATCAGGAGCAAATGTTTCCGTGTAGTCTTGCCCAGGTTTCTCTAGAAAACCACGAGCACATAATCTGGCTTTGTACATGCATACATTACCAGCTGCTAATATTGAGAATTCTCTCACTCAGGCTATAGACCTGTCGACATTAATTCTTACAGATGCAATTCTTTTGGTGGCAAGGGCCTCTACCTTATCAAAGATTTTACCACCTTCTATAGAAGGTGGTCGAATAAGAGTTACACCTTTCCATTACAATTGGAATACCGGACTTGGCACCCCTCCTAGAACTACCGAATTTTGACTCCTACCTTTTTATTGTTAATTTTTGCAGTTTATCTCTGCTTTTATTGTTACATTTCTTTATTTTATCATTTTTGTTTATTATTATAATATTTCAAACGTTTACAAAGTTTTAACAAAAAATGATGTATTATTTTTTATGCGAGATCCGACAGTATTGCTTTGACAATTATTTTTCTTACATGTTATATTTTTTTCTGAGATTATGAAAAATGAAATTGATAAAACAACAAACAAACTTTTTACAATCTTTTATTATTATCTTTTATTATTATCTTTAAATATTCAAACGTATTATGCAGGCTACATGGAATGCGGCAAGATAATTGAACAAGATCGAGAAATAAGAGAATATATTAGCATATGGAATCAAATGATTTTGATTACAATTGGCAAGCCACACATTTGTCTAAGGTGCTTCACTGTTCAAGCATCGTCGTTCATTTACGGCGGTACATTTTCCACACAAAGATTTTAGGCAGGTCATACAATTTGCGACTGATCGATTCTTTTTGCATTTTATTTTTCCTGGCAACATTTTGTTTGCAGAATCCCGTCAGAAGAATCTGCGTCATTGGACACGCCACGCTTTTGCCTAGAACTAACGTAAGGATCAGCCAACTCATCAACGAGCTTTTTCAAAAACTCAGTAACGTGCTTTTGCGTGAAATGTTTTCGGAGGTAGTTTACTTGTACACTATCCAAGAATGTATACCTGCTAAGTCGAGAGTATTTTCAAACGAGTGGATAGGCCATGTCCACGTACATGTTCTCGTCGTATATTTGCGCACCATTTGACATCCACTCAGTATTTATTTTCACTGTAACACTACACCGTTTCAGGAGTTTTTTTTAGCAAAATAAAAGCAATGTCGATATCTGGATGGACCAAACTAAGAATCATTACATTCTTGTTTGGTTTACATTGATATACAGTAAGTGTGAAATCATCGCTGTTTTTAAAAACTTTATAGTTCTATAAGTCTTCTTTCATTGATTTGATCTCTATTGGTACTTCTCGTCTTTTTCTATTTACCGTTCCCACAATGCTAGTACCCATGGCTTTTTAGTTGTTCACTGACTCTGACTGAAGTAAAATTATTATCTATGGTAACATTTCGTCTTTTTTCAGAAACGGCTGCATTAATTTCAGTACTACGTAGTCAACTAAATGGCAATCAGCATGATCTTATCCACCATTAGGGTAGCCATTTTCAAGATATTTGCTATCCTTATCAACAGCTAGCCAATATTTTTGGCCGTATTTGTCCTGCTTAGAAGGAATATACTGAGTGAAAGGACACCTAGTTTTGCTGGGGAAAAGTTGTTCATCAACCGTTATGTGCGAACAAGGTTTGTATCAAGCAATGCAATTATCAATAAATCTATCCCACACTATTGAAAATAGAGCAAACTTGTCAGCTTTGAGTCGCTGGGATCGATTAGACTTCTCATCAATTCTTATATGCAAAATGTTTATAAAATGGTTCCTAGACCTCGTTGTTACAAATTGTATTCCCCAGTCGTTTGACCAAACACTTGTAATAGAGTGTTCATTCGTGCTTGACATTCCGCGGGCGTAAAATATGGCAATACATGCATCTAGCTCCTAATCGGAAAGAGTAAAATATTCATCATTTTGCCTGCGTGCTTCCGGAATTGCACATCGCTGTATGTGAGTCAGGATAAACGAGTCGATAAATAATCGCCATGCACTCAAAGGACTATAACTAGTTATATTTCTTCTCGCGTGTCCTGTTGGTCCAGGTGCTTCTCTGAGTTTCTTTTAGTTAACACGGCTACCAGGTAAGTGTTCTCCAATCTTAGCGGTTTCGATCGAATTCCATCAGCTGACGCAAGCGTTCCTGGAGAGTCATCATCGCCTACTATGGTTTTATTTCCTCTATCGTCTTCACCGCCGCAGTCACCTGTTGAGAATGCAATTTTGTGTCGTTCAATTCACCTTCCGGTACAGAATGCAAAATAGAAAAGATTTCTTCAGGCTTTAGCCTACTTCTTCAAGCCATGTTCCCGGTCAGGAAAAATGAAGGGTGTGCTTCACAGGAGTTGTGCAGTCCACTCGAGAGTTCACAGGATCCACTAATGCAAATCAAGGGCAGCGCACGGTTGTCCTGTGCGGCGCGCAGCAGCCCAGCGCCGGCAGGGCCGAATATGCTAGGACAGTAACTTTGCTTCATTCCATGATTTATGTTCCTGGTACATCAGTATATTAATGGAAGGATACAAAGCTACTTTTTCACGTTTGAAAATCAACTTCCACGTAGTCGAGGCTGAAACAATCTAGCATGCTAAACAGTATTGCGCTGCAACGATACTAACGGGTGACGAGAAGGGAGAAGGAAGGGAAGCGAGGCAGACATGACGGCTTCCAAACACACGAATTTGAAACCGTTTCATATGGATGGAATATTCACCACTTTATCGCAAAGTAAAATAATATCTGGACATTCACATGGTTTGTAGTTCCAAAGATGGACCCGTAAAATTAGAAATGCCTTCAAAATCTCGCAAATATTTGCCAAAAAGCGTAATAATTATAGATTTAAGCCAAAAATTGCTTTACATTAATTATAAACACAATAAAAAATAAAAACTTGAACAAATATTATTATTTGGCGAAAATACTGGCAAAACAAAACAACAAAAAAGTAGGGTGTAAAAATGGCTCCCTTTGGTAGTCAAAGGTAAATTTTGAAAAATGGGTAGTATTTTTATTTTTAAAACTATTTTAATCGCAAAGCCTTCTTTTGTGTCTAAAATGAGAAAAAGTCACGGAATCTCAAGCCGGAATTCAGAAAATTTTAGTCACGGCAGAGAAATAAAAATCGCGAGGAGTCAAAATGACTCAAAATGGTAGTTCTAGTGTTAAGAGGATTGCCTCTAGCCCCTTAAAACCCCGGTCTGCTAAAATACTAGTCCCACAGGGTAGTGCATTGACTAGTCCTGAATCATTAAAAATACACATATCAGAAGTTCTCCCACCATAACCAGCAGAAACAAACATTATTGTCCCATTAAGAGATATACCAATTATGTACTTATGTGTATTGCCCTTTTTATATTCAGACCATGTGGCTGCTTGCCTTTCAGGATCACCAGGCCTTTCAATTTTTATTTCAAATGCATCCACTATCATGTAGCACTCTCTAAACCTGGCCCAACTAACTTTTACCACACTTGGTGAAGCCATCTTGATGAAGGTTTTGCAAAGTTTTGACACCACGGGTAAATAGGTATGAAATAGATTTACAACATGACTCTCACCAACACCATACTGGTGTGAGAGAATTTTGAATGACTAATTCATCCTTATCTTTCTTAAAATAATACATATGCTGTCTTGTTTGTGAAGGGCAAGACCTTCATAGCTGACATAATGAGCCATCATGTCCACCACCAAGAAAGATTCTAAAGGAATCCCAAGGTATGTCATGGATTCCATTTTATCATAAAATCTAGTGGAATACAGTGATTCCTTTTTAGCTCGGAAGCTATTATTATAATAGTCTTCTGAGTCATCTGAATCAGGAGACCATGAGCAATTACTCTGAAAACTGTCCTCTGAATCACTATTAGCGGAGGAGGAGGAGAAAACATCATCCACCTCAAGCTTATGCATTGTCTTCACAGGGGACAATGCTATATCCTGCATCATATTCTTCATTGGTGAAGAGGACTGTTGCTCCATTCTGGGAGCAGCTTGTACACCACGACTTCTAAAATGTCTAACCTTCTGCTTCGGTCCCCTCTTCCCCTGCTCTGCTTGCATTGTAGGGTTAAGCTCAGCCTCAGCTGTTGGATTCACAAATTCTTCTGTAAAATTAAAACAACATATAAACATATATTTACACATAATATACACATGTGCAATAATTAACATAAATTTGACAATAACATAAAATAAATACTGATTCACTTCCTTATATCTAATTATTAAAGACAAAGCATGAATATGGAGGACCTATCAGATAAAACATGCATCTTCTTGCCTTGTATGAGTGAGAGTAAATAGATGCAGATACCTGCAGAACAGAATTTGGATGGTTTCCTTGAAAAAGAAACCCACAATAGATATGTCTACACCAAATATAGATATCAATTGAAGACAAGTCTGATGATATTCCTTCAATTAGAAATGTTTGCTGGTATTTTTCAAGGAAGATAACCATCAGGTAATATTTACATTACTTAATACTCCTAAAGAACCACCTCCAGGTTGGGAGTTATCACAACCGTGTACTACAGAACGTACATTGCCCAAAAATTTATGACATAATGTAGTTAATAAAATGACGGCTAAACATTAGGAGAAACATATTGACGCAAGATTTTTACCAGTGTTCACTACGATGTAGAAATCCTACCAGTGTTATACAAACTGTATGTACTAATGTAACGTACTATAAAATAGCATATAAAAAAGATTTTATGTCATCACTGAGTAGATATTTTTAGATTAAGTGTAGAGATCAATAGACATTAATTTTCATGTGGGGTGTGTTGCTTTGAAATTACTCACCAAACGTTGATACCAAGTCATCAGGATGGAGGAGTATTTCCATAGGAGGTCCAACAGTGGCAGTCTCATCTTCCAAGCAACTTCCAACACTGTCAACTGGAATAAATCCTTAAATATCAACTCATACATACCCACATACATACAAGCAAAAAAAGAAACACTTGCAAACACCCAAAAAATACATTGGTACGTTTTATGCCCCGTTTTTTTGATTCCCAGTTTTTTCTGCTAAGCAGCTTAATTAACCGAAGAAATAATCGAAAAACAAAATATTTGGATGATAAATACCTGGAATTAGGTAGTTCACACGTTTTCTCCTTGATCTCTTTTCTGATGAACTACGGGCCACCGTCAAGGTATTCATCCCGTGGCATTCATATTTCGATGGTACTGCATCATCTTTAAGCAATGGCTTCACTTTCGTTAACCTATGCTCATGATAATTCCTCAAGTCAGTAGAAAACTGTAATTGATAGTAATTTATTAATTTCAATTTCCAAGAAAAGGAAGACTAGCCTCAGGACGTATTTATATCCATGGAGCTCTTGACGTGTTCACATAATATTAAAAGACATTACTATGATAAAATCACTAAATCAGATAGCTTGTCAGCATTTCTCACTTAATTAAAACACATGAATTGTCATTATTACTCATATTTGCAACTGCGTCGAATAAATAGGTTGTCTGTACCTAAGTATTTTAACCACCATGGCAAGAGATCTCTTGCACATGTAGTCCCTGGGTTGCTGAACGACTTGTCTATGTCAATGAAGGATATTAATAGCATATCTGTTTTAAAAAAGTCACTGAAAGAGTGGCTCATAGGCTAGCATTGTTGAGCTCAGAAATTGTCCAGAGCGCTGCACAGCAAAAAAAAAATATTTTTTTAACAAAAGGCACCTGCTGACAAGCCGCTTTGGCTTAGCAGGACCTCAACTGCAATATTATTATTTTTATTTCTCCATATTTATTTTTTTTCTTCCATGTGATTGCAATACAACATGATGATGTAATTTTGATTTATTTTTTTTGTGTCATTAGTTGTAAAAAATGGGATAAGATCATGTATTTTACGATGTAAAGTGTGTAATAATTCAAAATAAATTCAAGTTTATACCTCAAAAAAAAAAATTAAAATGGTCTTCACATATTCTATGCTTGCTCGTCTCTGATGGAATATGTTTTCTTCGTGTAGCGAGAAACCAACGTCTTCTTCGTTCCGGGTTGTTAGGAACTACAAAGAAATATTTATCGGGAGTTCTCCGAGACGTAGATTTACAACTCGGCACACAACAGTACAGATACGCTTTTCTTTCACTCATATTTAGCAATCACGGCCACACTAACCACTTTAAACTCATATTACGCTTAAAATAGTTAGTGAACGACACCACAGCAATGCATTCCCTGGGAAAGGAGGAGCGATATCATATACTTTCCACGTCATCAACATGGCGTCGGCTGAGAAATACGTTTTCGGAGCGGATTTCAAATCGAAATTTCAAACGGCTCTAGGAGCGTAATTATTTGGTTTTCGAGGGTAAAAATAAGTAAGTAAGTAAGTTGTTTATTCTTCCATCAAATAATGTACACAACTACATTAACATCGAATATGAAATATTTAGGTAGTCTTTAAGGTTATTCCTGAGGTAAGACTACCTTCAAAAACGAAGACATGCGTTACCCAGACAAAAAAATTGAACAAAACACTATGCGTACATGACATTATATAATACAGTCTCTAATGGACAGCAACATAAGACAAAAATATCACTATACGTATAGCAGATTATATATAATAGTCTAATAAACAGAAGCAGTCAATTTTTAATTCTTAGAATGGAGTATCAATGTTTTTTTTGTGTTAACAGCCAAGTTTTAACTAAACGAAGAAACTTTGTGAAAAAATTTTCTCTTTTTATAATTTCAGGCAGTGCATTGAAAACCTTTGCACCCATGTACAGAAAAAACCTTTTATGCAATGTTAAATTAGGTTTACAGACATACACATTACATTCTCTTCTCAAATGGTAAGAATACCTTTCGGAAATAAAGGGCGGTGAATAACCACTTCAAACATAAAAGGATCTTAACACTTATATATATATATATATATATATATATATATATATATATATCGCCCGGGCTTAACTTGGCCCACTGACCAATAGCAACCCCTTGCTCCCGCTCCCCACCAGTCCCCTTCCCTTCTCCTGTTCCGCTTCCCCCCCCCACCCGAGGTAACAGACCACTAGTTAGTCTCTTGTCGTTGACGATGGCGGCTTGCCCGTCGAAACGTCCGCAAATTATTCTGTGAGTGTCCTTTTAATTTCCGTGTGCCTGTGTTTTAAAAGTATATTTATATTTGTGTTTTTATTCGCCGAGTGCGGTTTCTCAGAAGATATTATATATATATATATATATATATATATATATATATATATATATATATATATATATAATAATTTCTCTCTTCCGGAAGTATACCCGGTAGGTTATTCCAACCAAGCTCCATGGAATATACCACGGCCAGATATTTACATTGAACTGAGCAAGTTACAAAAATCCTCCACCATCGATTCAGTATGCCAGGTAATGTTCAAGGAAATGCTGAATTCCCACCCGGATACCATCCCTATATATACGGATGTTTCCAAGTCCAATTCAGCCTGTGCGTGCGCAGTATACTCCCCTAATCACGGAGTCGTGAAAGCGAAGCTCAGTCCGCTGTGTAGTGTTTACACAGCGGAAATATTCGCTATAAAGATGGCTGTCTACGGCATACATGGCTGTAATAAGTCATTTATAATCTGCACAGACTCTAAGAGCATTGAAAGCAGTTTCCGACTTTTCCCCACTTAGTCCTATCGTTCAGGATATGCAATATGCCCTTCTTTCTTTCAATAAAAAGGGAATAAGAGTAAATTTTTTATGGGTTCCTGGGCATGTGGGAATAGACGGAAACGAGAAGGCTGACTCAGCGGCGAAGGAAGCCCTGAACGACCTCGAAGCCTTATCTTTCCTGGTGCCGGCAGAGGACCTAAAGTGTACCCTAAAATAAATATGTGCATAGAGGTGGAAGGACTCGTGGAGGAACCAAATGGAAAATAAATTGCGCTGCCTAAAAGTAGATACGCAGGCGTGGGCCTATTCCGTCAGGAGCTGTCGTAGGGAGGAAGTTGTCATTTTGCGACTGAGAATAGGGCACTGTGCCCTGACCCACTCATACCTCTTCACCGAAGAGAAGATCTCACCTCGCTGTGATGAATGCGACTGCCCATTGAGTGTAAGACATATTGACGGCTTGTGAAAGGTACCGAGCTCTTCGAAAAAGATATGGCATCAGTGGTGGGCTAGAACAAGTTCTCGGTAATAACCCTATTGCCCTCGGTCGCGTAGTCGCGCACTTTAAAATCTAATTTTTTAACGGGAAACACGATTTATTTTATGCCTTCTCTGGTATCAAAAAATTTAATTCTTAGTGAATAAATATTGAATTTCACTTCCCATAAAGTTCTATTGACATGAATAAAATGACCTTAGCTGTCGACGCACCAGATAAACCTACTACTACTACTCTGACACAGATAGCCCTAATAAATACAATATTCAGATAGGTACTCTTTCATTTTTACTCATGTTTATAAAAATCTCTGGTGCTAAAAGACCATTCAAGTATTACGTATAACACTTTTGGGGGTAGAGGGTTGGGATCATCTTAAATTGTCTTATCTAGGGGGGCAGGGGGTCTGGAATCAATTTGTCAGATTTTTGTCCGTCTTGAAACGTTGTGTCGTTTCCGAATGAAATTTAGCAGTGATATTGAGCATCCGCTTGTTAATGGACTGGACTTGCTTTTTATTTAACCTGGGTCGAGTGAGGCCACAATCCGGCCCCCTCTTCCCCCGGTCCAGGGTTCTTTTGCAGATTTTAATCAGATAATTGCAGAGAGTGGAACGCAGGCCTGTTTAGTTATTGATTAAACAATTTCATTTTTTCTCTGCATTGCTGTCAAGCTGGAGCATTTCGAGCTTTCTAGGTTCTCCGTATTCGGTTGACATTCTTACTGCTTCGTAAGATTTACAGGTAGCCGAATGTATGAGAAGAAAATAAAATATTCGTTAACACACTTTGTAATAGTATGCACATTGGCCAGTCGATGCATAATAAGTAAATAATCAATCGTGGAATAAAACCCCTGCGGGTAGGGGGATGGAGAATATTCCCGCAGTATCCCTGCTTGTCGTAAGAGGCGACTAAAAGTGCGGGGAAGGAAACCCCGGAAAAAACCCCAGAGCCAGCTAGGGTTGAGTCCGGACAGTCTTGTGGGTCTACTGTCTGTGCGGCCATACCACCTGGCCTGCGATCCACCCGCATGTTTGCCGTGTGCGGAGACCCGTAATTGGGAGAAGGGGATCCTGGTGGGTGAGTTCCCCGGCACCCAGCCGGGTGTCGGATGCCCGGTATAGGCCGGGGTTCAATACCCCACTTCGGCCCTGGATTCCCTGTAAACGGGGGGCCGGGGGCTAGCCACCCCCGGTCAATCGGCTTTCCGATAAGTTCGGCGGCGAGTGCTAGGGAGGTGGGTGTTTGCGTAAGGCGGTCGGAGGTGCTTGGGTTGGTGGGCCCGTTGCATCGAAGACCCAACCCGAAACAGACAACCACCTCCAGGGTGCTATATCCCCTTGGGTAGCCCTGGCGACCTTGCCGGCTGTCGGCACGGCGTCCCGAATATGTGGCTCCGTGGTGGGTGGGGAGCCCGGGGGATGAAGTATTTCGGATGGTATGGAGGATAATAACCTACCACCAACCAAAAGATATCCCGCCCGGATACGGGTGGGGGAGAAAATGCGATCGAAGGGAATAAAAAGTTTTTAATAATAAAATGTGTACAAGAGGGAGAAAGCTTTAAGAAGGTATCACCATTCTTGATTAAGAGAGTTCTGTCGGCAGCCGTTTCAGGTGAACTTAAGTCAGCAAAGAAGCTACGGGATGGAACTTTACTAATAGAAACAGCAAACATGACACAGAGCCTAAAACTGCTGAAAATGGAGAAATTCAATGACATTCCCATAAGGGTAGAAGAACATAGAACGCTAAATACATGCCGGGGGGTTATATCCCATTTTGATCTTTTATACGTCTCGGTAGATGAAATCAGGGTAGAAATGGCCGCTCAGGGTGTCACTCACGTTCGAAGACTGACGACGAAGCGTAACGGTGTAATGACCGACACTACGTCCGTCGTTCTCACGTTTGCGTCGACAAGTTGCCTGATAAAGTATTCGTAGGATACGAATCAGTCCCAGTTAGGCCATATATCCCGGCACCCATGCGATGCTTCCAGTGCCAACATTTTGGCCACATCGCCACACGATGTGAGGGCAAAGCCACCTGCCCGTGCTGTGGCCTGGAACAGCATGCGGATGAAGAATGCTCCACGGATCCCCACTGTGTGAACTGCGAGGGTACACACCCGGTGTACTCTCGTAAATGTCCAAAAATGATTGAAGAGAGAAAAATAATGGAAATTAAAACATTGGGAAAAATTCCTTATTTGGAAGCCAAGAAAATATATAGGGCTCAGTTGGCCCCCACGTTTAGCAAATCGTTAGCACATGTTACCTCTACTCCTACCAAAAAGGTCACAATTTCTACCCAGACAGAGCCAATAAATTCGAAACCCACCGAAACAAAAGCGGAGCTCCCACGCAGTGCTATCGAGGCATCGAAGCAGGAACCGGGACTGCGCCGGGGAATCGCGAGAAGACGCCATCCCCAGGTCCTTCTGGGTTGACCAACCGAAAGCAGCCCGAACCAATGGAGGATGAAGAGCCTATCCGAGAACGAAATCCTCCAGGCCAGAAAAAAGGATAAGAGGCACCGCTTTCGGCGGTGATCCTCCATAGATTATATATATATATATATATATAGTGACGGAACATGAAACGCCACATATTTTATGTGGAGGTGAGGGCATCAATAGTCCCGAGCACGGAATGATCGAACCATTGTTGATTACTTTGAAACACAAAAAATATATTTCCCACTTGCATAACATACACACACTTATCGAAAGTAATTACCCTGATGAAGATGAGGTGTACGAAAAATGCACAATATGATATAATTCAATTACCCCCCCTCCAAAAACAAAAAGGAACAACTCGTGATTTATATAGAATATGTGGGCTGAATATACAATATGCCCAAATCAAGTCTTTATGCTGCTTTCGTGATCACACCGAATAATATTCTTGACACTGAGTCAATAGTTTGTAGAAAGATACGGCGCACCGGGACAGAGCGAGAGAACCAATATTCTGGCTACACAATTTGGGGAGTGATTCGGGTCTGGGCGAACAAGCACGAGGACGGGTCGCTAACTGCGACTTTCTTACGGTTTTGGTCGGAGCCTGAGCAGTAGAAGCCGTCAATGATGCGACGAGTTGGACCCAAGTGTCCGCGGGATCGAGGGCTGTCTTCCTCCCGACCTCTGGGCGTTGGTCCCGTCTGTCGCTTGTCTGCAATCTCGCTCCGCTTCAGGTTTTTCCGTAGAACCGTCTCGTCCTCCCACAGCACTCTCTGGTTACCCCCAGAATGACGACCATCAGGCACGTCACCACTATCGTTCTCTCCCCGTCGACCGGGCTAGGATTTCTCCCTCAGGCTCTCTCTCTGCGCGGTTTTATACTCATGTGGAGGGGAATGATGCACTGGGGGTAGGGGTTTTGAGGTGAGAGGGGGTTTCACCTGTGCCTATCCGTCGAGTGGGGCAACCATCGGTCCGCACTGACCAACACATAACACTCATGAATCACATATCTCATGCCCAAGGCATGGTATTCTACCCACACACACAGTCACACTCCTCACACACACGCGATCATCCCCTGCTCGGGTTATTGCGCAGCGGTCGAAAATACCGGACATATGATTGGTATGTCACAATATATATATATATATATATATATATATAACATATATATTTATATATATATATATATTTATTTTTTTAGACAGCCCCAATTTCCTGAACCTTTTTGTGCTTTAGTCCATTCTTTTTCATCTATTACATGGCAGTAATAATGCAGTGGAACTGTAATGGTTTTTACAGACATAAGGAGGAGCTTTGTGTTTTACTTCGCGATTTTAACCCTTTATGCGTTTGTTTGCAGGAAACGCATTTTAAAATGACTGACAGAAGTATTTTGAAGGGTTATAATGTTTTTTGATTTGATGACACCACTGGACAAAGGGCTCAGGGTGGAGTCGCAATTGCCACTCAAGGGTCCCTTTACACCTCTCGAGTGGACCTCGACACACCGTTCCAGGTGGTAGCCGTGACGATGCATGCTCCGGAACCTATAACGTTGTGTAACGTTTATCTCCCTGAGGGAGCACCAGTGACGCACAACAGCATTTCAGAGCTAGTTCGGCAATTACCTCGACCTATTATTTTACTTGGTGATTTTAATGCCCATGACACTTTATGGGGAAGGTCTATGGCTCACTGTAATCGAAGAGGACGTATTTTATCCGCATTTATTGACGATTTTAATTTGTTTTTGGTTAATAATGGGGAGTATACCCATTTTAATAGTTATAATGGTTCATACTCAACTATAGACTTATGTCTAACGGCGAGCAGTCTTATAAACAAGGTTTATATGTCTGTACCTAGTGACCTCTGTGGGAGCGATCACTTCCCGAAAATTATTCGATTGAGACCTGAATACGATATGAATTGTAGAACTCGTGACACTTGGCTGGTTCATAAAGCTATTTGGACTATTTTCAAATCTAGTTTCCGTTTTATAGATGATGTCAATGGTGGCAGTTTGGGCAATATGGAAGCTCTGACGGAATCGATAACTAACGCGGCAAAATGCAGTGTACCACGCTCAAGAAGTACCATCAAACGGCCACCAGTTCCCTGGTGGAACGAACGGTGTGCCGAAGCAATACGACGGAGGAAACAAGCATTGCGTATTTTTAACAATTATCCAACGGCTATAAATCTATCCTCTTTCAGACGGCTGCGAGCCAAAGCGCGGCAGGTAGTCAAAGAGGCCAAGAAGGATTCCTGGATGGAATTTGTGTCTAGTATCAACCACAGAACTCCCATTGCTCAGGTGTGGCAGAAAGTGAAATGTATCTCGGGCTCCACGTTGAGAGATGGCATTGCATCACTTGAAGTCGATGGTCAAATCGTTTCGTTCCCTCCTGATATCTGTGAGGCATTTGGCCGTCATATTTCAAACACTACGAGCAATGCGAATTACTGCCCCAAATTTAATGCAATGAAGAACCGCTCTGAAGCGGCTCATCTAAACTTCATAACATCGGGTTCTCCAGGAGACTACAATGATCCCTTTTCAATGTGGGAATTGAAATCCGCAATCTCAGATTCACGAAACAGCTCCCCAGGATTGGATAGTGTACACAATGCCTTCCTGCGAAATATTCATGAGTCGTCATTATCTGACATCCTCCTCACACTAAACCAAGTGTGGAGTGATGGTAGTTTCCCACAAACCTGGCGAGAATCTGCGATAGTCCCGATTCCAAAACAAGGGAAAGACAGAAGCGACCCTAATAACTATAGGCCGATCTCTTTGACCAATAGCCTTTGTAAGGTTATGGAAAGAATGGTTAACCGCAGACTTGTCTGGTGCCTAGAGAGGCGAAATCTTCTTGCACATATACAGTGTGGTTTTCGAAGGGGTAGATCAGCCCTTGATCACCTCGTTCGATGCGACAACTTTATTCAAGAAGCTTTCCTACTCCGTCAACATGTCGTTGGCGTCTTTTTCGATTTGGAGAAGGCGTACGATAGAGTTTGGCGCTTCATGATCTTAAAGACATGACACAGTTGGGGTTTTAATGGAAACTTACCTTACCAGATCGCCAGACATTGTTATTGTATCGAGCATTAGTCCGGTCAAAAATCGATTACGTCGCCTTTGTCTACTCTTCTGGCAGGAACTCCTATTTAAGGCCGCTGGCTGTTTTACATAATGCTGGATTTCGACTGGCCACGGGAGCATTTAGGACCTCTCCAATTTTTAGTATTTATTGAGACGCAGGGGAACCACCATTGGCTACCCGCAGAAATATCCTTATGTCGAACTATGCCTCAAAGCTTTTATCAATGAAGAAGCACCCTTGTTTTAATATTGTTTTCCAGCCACGGTTTTTAAATGTGTTTAACAGACGGACGAGGGCCACAAGGCCTTTAAGCATAAGGTTAATGAATTAATGGAGAAAAATAATTTCTCTCTCCCTGATGTGTACCCAGTAGGGTACCTTGACATTCCTCCGTGGTCTCTACCACCTCCAGATATTAGGCTGGACTTGCTTAAGTCCCTGAAGTCGAGCACTACGCCATGTGAATACCAACAGCTCTTCAAGGAATTTCTCGGGCAATATCCTGACTTCGTACCTGTCTATACGGATGGGGCGAAGTCATCATCTGCTTGCGGATCTGCAGTAACTTCTTCTTTCCACGGAGTTTTAAAAGGGAAACTCAGTGCGATGTGTAGCACATTTACTGCCGAACTCACTGCGATAAAGAGGGCCTTAACCAGCATTGACTGCTGTCGGAAATCTTTCATGATATGCACTGATTCGTTAAGTTCACTGCAATCGATCTCCGCATTTTCCTCCTTTAATCACGTCGTACAGGAAATTCAAACTGCCCTCTTTAAACTTTCGGAAAAAGAAGTAAGAGTCATGTTTTTATGGATACCTGGGCACGTAGGGATTACGGGTAACGAGAAAGCCGACGCCGCAGCAAAAGAAACATTGGGAAACCACTAAATTGATATTGCGGTGGTCCTCGCGGATGACCTAAAAGCTACGCTACGGCCTGTACTCTTGGAGGACTGGAGAGGAACATGGCGGACTCTTCAGAATAAGAAGCTGCGTAGCATCAAACCTGAAATTTCAGCGTGGCCTTCCTCTTGCAGAAGCAAACGTAGGGATGAGGTCGCAATCACCCGTTTGAGGATTGGGCACTGCCATTTTACACACTCCTTTCTATTTACTGCTGAAAAGACCCCTCCACAGTGCGATGATTGTGACGCCTCTCTCACTGTAAATCACCTACTGACAACGTGCACTTCCGCTTTAGATTGCGGACTTTAATTGTTTTCCGGGGGGGTTTGGTAACTAAAATAGGGAGGGTGCAGAAGATCATTCATGGCGGGAAAGACCAGGTGCTGGTGCCCGCCCGTGGCAGCTCACATCTCCTATATTAGGGACGATTATTAAGTCTAGTGTATTACTGGAAGTGGCAGTGTGATAGGTAGGTCTGCGGGAGAGAATGGACAATCCGTGGTCCAAGACTGCCCTGAGGAACACCCTGGATGATTGATCGTCTTTGTTTATGGCGACGTTGAAATCACCGACGAGAACCGCTTGGGTATATACCCCGATATCCGCGAGAATCGGTCGACCACCAGCCGCGGAGATCTTGAACTTGGGGGACAGTATGACACCCACACCAGAACCTTGGCACTTCCCACCGTAACCTCAACGAAGAGATACTCCTCCCGGTCTTCCCGCGTGGAGTGTGACTGGTAGACGACACACAACCCAAGGCCCTCCCGCACATAGAAAGCAACCCCCCCTCCCCGACCATAGAGTCTTTCATTGCGGAACAACACGTTGCCGGGGAGTACGAACGCCGCATCTTGAAACTCCCTATTGAGATGGGACTCTGCCACGGCAATAACGGCATCCTCCCGGTTACTAAAGATCTCTGCAAAACTCCCCCAGTGAGCCCTCAAGGATTCAGCGTTAACATGCGACAGAGTTAGGAAATCGGAGCCATGGGAGATAGAGGTTCTATTCCTGATTAGAGTACCCGCCATTTTGAATGTTCTCCCTTTCGGCCTCGAGCCGTGTGATCAGGGTTGCGTATCGTTTTCGCTTTTTGCTATGTCTCGCGCCTTTTGGAAATGAGGCAAGAAGTCGCCCTAGCCTTGCCTCCAGAGCCCCAGGGTCGGTCCCCAGTGACTTAAGATAAAAGAGGATTTCTTCTTTATACGAAAATTCCCTCATTATTTGGGCAAACAAATTGTCCGTAATTATGGACTGGGATGAGATGGGATCCTGTGGCTCCTGCGCCCCCTCCACGTCGGTATCATTGGATGTGATGGAGTCTTCGTCGTTCCCACCCCCATCCTGGCTCAACTCAGTTACCCCTGCGCAGGCATGCTTTTTTGCCGGCTCCCGAGGGGGAGATATGTGCCCCCTCTTAAGAGCCCTTGAAGGCGTCTCCAGGTAGTCCATGGCTATTTCCCCATCCCTGGATGAAACATTAGTAAAACCCTCACCGCTTGATACACCATCAATTTGGGATACACTAGGTTGTAGGTGTGGATGGGTGGCATCATGGGTGTGGTCAAGAGAGGGGGCAGGACTTTCGAGCGAAACCACCGGCTTCTGTGGTACTTGAAAAGAAGCGTCGTCGGGTGCCAGGGGGTCGACGGTTTGTGGGGCTTCCTGTTGTTGGACTGTGACCGCCTTTCGGACATCGCGATAAATGATGCCGCGTATGACCACGCTCCCCAAAAAACCCTTGGCAAGTCCATTGGAAAGCAAACCTGTATCCTCTCAAAAGGCTACAAAATCAGACGTGGAGGACATGGAAGCTGAGGATAGTCTCTCTGAGAGTGAAATAAAGCAAGCTAGACTGAAGGAAAAACATAGATCAAAAATTAAATGCTGAAACTACTACTTAGGTCATGCACTCTTACAATCGCCCACACTTGCTATCAGACCCCCTCTTAACATTATCCCAATGGTCTTTAATATACTTCAATGGAATGTAACGGATTCCATCGTCACAGAGAAGAGATTGACCTTTTGATTAGAGATTTCAATCCTGGCTGCATAGGCCTTCAGGAGACCTACTTTAAACCACCTCATACTGGTGACATAAGAGGCTACAAGGTTTTTCGCTACGACGACACAAGCGGCAATAGAGCCCAGGGAGGTGTAGCCCTGGCGACTCGGGAGGCCCTTTACACCTCTCGAGTCGACCTACTTACGCCGCTACAGGCGGTTGCTGTAACTGTGGCAACGCCAGACTCAATCACACTCTGCAACGCGTAGTTCCCAGAGTGGGCACCCGTGACCAGAGATAACCTTGACGCCCTTGTACGTCAATTATCGAAATCTTACGTTGTTTTCGGGGATTTTAACGCTCATAACTCAGTATGGGGAGGCCCAAAGAAACGGAAGAGGTCGTCTTTTACTACGTTTTATTGATGACTGTATCTATTTTTATTATACAACGGCGAATACTCTCGCTTCAACAGTTTTAACGGGGAATTTTCAACTATTGATATATTTCTGCGCACAAGTAGTGCGGGCAACAGATTTACCCTGTCTGTCCATAATGACCTCTGTGGTATTGATCACTTCCCAATACTCTTAAAAAATCTGGTAGAACACCAAACATCTATATCCCTTGCGAAAGCTGGATTCTGCGAAGAGCTAATTGGGCCATATACAAAGAAAATTTTAATTTCACCCACAATGACAACCGCAACGCTCTTAGCAATGTCTCAGTTCTAACTTCTTCAATCGTGACAGCTGCCCGAAAAGGCATCCGAAAATCAACCGGGAAGTGCCGCCGTACGCCCGTTCCTTGGTGGAACGAAGAATGTGCACATGCTATTCGGTCACGTAAAAAGGCCTTGCGCATATTGAGGAAATTCCCTACGGAGAGGAACTTGACTGCATTTCGGAGACTGAGAGCAAAAGTCCGTAAAGTAATCAGGGAGGCAAAGAAATCCTCCTGGGTACGTTACACCTCTAGCATTAACCTTCGAACTCCAGTATCCAAATGATTTCAACATTTCTCGGGTTGCATCCGCGTCAGTTGTCATTCAGCACAACAGTTTCGCCAGCTATCCTGCTGGCGTCCTCAGGTGGCGAGGATGGCGAGAGATGGAGGAAGGATGGCGAGAAGGTTTTGGTCCGTCCTTATGTATAGGCCAAGTTAAGCGCCAAAAAGCGATCAATGCTCTGGCCAATCATGGAGCAGCGTCGCGTTTGCGCGGGAAGCTTACTACTCTCTTCCAAGCGCTGTGCAATGGGTATCCATCTTCTCTGTTAAAATTCTTAGGTGTTTTTATGATTTATATAGCCTCTCCTATTATTCTCGGGAAGTACCTGTTTTCCTTGGCTATTATTTTTGCATCTTCGCACATTTCATAGTTGTATACCTACACAAAAGGAAACTATTTTAATACATTTCCAATACTATGTTAATTGAAAGCAGTATGGGTACAATATTTGTTCTCGTTAGAATGGGGAAAACAGGGATTTCGCCACTCAAATGTGTTATTCGGAATACAAGGGTATTCAAAACCAGTGCCTTTTACAAAATACCATTTACATTACCTATTTTAGAAAACATTCCGCAGCCAGGTTTTCTCCTTTTCTGTCTGCAGAATTTTTCTGTTTAGCCACTTTACTTTTACCATTAGACCTTCTCTTGTCTTTCCCATTAAGGTTACAGTACACATATGAAGCAATTAAACCTGATACTATGCAATTATTTTTGCTTGGAAACAGTTTAAAATTTAATGTACTAAGGCCCTTATCACTAATAACTCCCTCCCCAAAGGTATCAAAGTCCTGGTACAACCGCCTAATTATCGCTCACTCCCTTCTGTTGAGGTTGAAGCCCACGGCTTTATGTATATTTGTCTCTATCCCTCCGCACTCTGGGTATGAGGGATCTTCCCTAAGGCCCAGCTCGTTCCGCATTTCATTTGTGACTAAGCACCCGCTACACACCTCAAACATCGTACTCATTTCTCTCACGTCCTCTCCTAGTTTTGCGAAGTTATTGCACATATTGTAGTTCATGTGTGGTCCGTAGAGCTGCGTTTCCATTTTTTTTGCATAAATGTTTTTGGATGCACTCAACACCCCTTGCGTCATACGTTCGCTTTTTATTCCCTTAGCTTCGTTTAACGCTGAGGTATCTAATTTTCTTTGCGTTCTCCAGGGCATGAGCTAGCAATCTTTTTCGGTCATGTATTCCCTGGAGGAGAATCTCCGCCATCTCCCTCCTATTAAGGATGAAGATTTTCGTTTTACAATCAATTAAACTTAACCCACCTAGTTTCTGTTTAGCCACTTTACTTTTACCATTAGACCTTCTCTTGTCTTTCCCATTAAGGTTACAGTACACATATGAAGCAATTAAACCTGAACAACCACCCCTCGAACTTAACATATTTTCATCAGCAACTTTTTATCACATCGATTTTTTAGAGTGAGAATCGGTAGGTCCTTATTTAGTTTGTATACCCAAGAAAATGGTGTTCCTCAAGGGTCAGTCCTGAGCGTCACTCTTAGGTCAGTCCCATTATGTGTTGCAAATATGACGGATTGAGGTTCTCACAGGCTAACTGTAGTAGCTCAGTTTCACTAATGGGGCATTGAAGTCTCCGATTCATCGTTCGTAGGACTGTTACGTACTCATCGATCCTTTCACCTTCCCCCTGAGTCCTGTAAAATATGTCTCTCTTTAAACGGATATAATAACCCACTGGCAGGAAAGCCTTACGAATTTCTTTGACAAAATCATCCCATGATTTCACGTTAAATTGATTGGAAATAAACCACTGCAACGCCTTTGGGCCCAGTATTTCAGGTATCAGTTTCCACATTTCTGATTTTTCTACCCTTCGACTCTCTCGAAACAACTCAGCTTTTTCTATGAATAGATTTACACTTTCGCCGGCGTTTCCTTCAAATTTCAATCCCCATCTTGATAGGTCTTGACCCAATTCCGTTAGTGCTTTGCGTGCTTGGTTTTCCACTTCAATGAGTCTAATTTCATCTCCCTCATCGTTAATAGCTTCATTTCCTTTCGACTCTTCACCCAGTGGCCTTTCTGATTCACGTTTATCTAACTCCTTCACGTATTCTCGTAACTCCCTACGCAAGTCGTCCAAGGTTCCTTCTTGCCTGAGCTTAAAACGCCGCGCAAAATCAATCGCCTGTTCCTTCGTCAATTCATTTATCCAGCTAGTGCCGGAGGGAAGACCGCTACGTGCCATAACGCGAAATCTACTCTAAATTTCACTAAACAGGAAAATAGGAAAGGATTTCTTCTTGCCGCTGAGGTCCGCCAGGGCTTTAAGGTTATAGGGATGGACCATGGAAGGGAGCCAAAGGACCAGACAACAACAAGCTAATCTAACCACGCTCTGCTACCATTTGTAACGGTCTTCCTTGGTGGGCAATAAACAAACACTTACGAACTCGCGTATAATAAATACATATATATATTGAAACAACAAAATGAAACATATACATACAATAGGTCACTCCACCGTCTTCTGCCATTCAATAGCAACACACAGTAAATAAAAAAAACACTTTCTTCTCGTGTCGTTCGTTCCATTGGGGTGCGAAGGAGAGACTGCATGTAGGAGCTCCTCTGTCCTTCGAAGAAAACTCCCGGCGGCGACGTTACCGCCTCCTTACAAGATTCAAAGGACTAGCTGACTCGAAAGACGAACTGACTCAAAAGACTCGAAAGACGAACTGACTCGAAAGATTTCGCTGACTCGAAAGACTCACACACCCAAAGGACCACAAAGGACACACTGACTCGGAGACGTGAGGGCGTGACTGACTGAATAGGGTCCGTGCATGAAATTTTTATTTCAAAATAAATACTCAATTTTCGTACATAAATGATCATGGATTTCGGATTCAATGTTTATTTCATTGAAAAATGAGCAAAAATTCATTATTTTAAGCTTTAAAAATGAGATTCCACGCTCTCTTCCGAAAATCATGAGCAATCGATATATATCGAATCGGTAACTGCGTGACGTCAGAGTTATGATACTTGTCTGCTTTGAGCGCTATGAGTAATCTGAATAAGTCTCTGTGGCCTCAACGGTGTAATTTTGGTTTAATCATTGCGATTTTTTTTACATTAACCATCCCTGGACTTCTATTTCGATCTTAAGGCGTTTTTATTTTGGTGCGTTCCTTGGCTTTGGCGTGTTTTTCGCATTGATTTTGATCCTTGCCATCGACTCTTCGAAATTTGGACGTGTGATTTTGGTGTGTTATTTGCATTTTGAAATTTGCAGGCATACTCAGTGAGTGAAGTTTTTCCGTAGTGAAACAAGAGGTGACTTTATTAATACAGCGTGAAGAACATGACTGACGAAGGCTTCGTCTAGGCGCAGTCTGATAATTTGCCAGCTGTTGACGTGTGTATGGTGATGGAGTTCCTGCGAAAAAGTGAGGCTTTTGTTGATCCAGAAATGCGTGGTGTGAAAGCAGCCCGGTAAGTATTGATAAAAAATCCACTTTAATTTATAACTATTATTTCGCCTTCATTTAAATGAAATCTTAAAGTAAGGCTCTTACACAAAATGGATGAGTTGATAGCTTTAAGTCACTCTTAATCTTGGGTCTCGTATAATTGTTACAGTGTGTCCTTTCTATGATACATTAGGGCATGTCTTTCAGAAATTGGAACAGAGAAAGTAATTATTTATACTTCATACCCAGCATAGCTTGACTTTTTCATGAAGCATTCAGTTTGTATTCTGCTGCTTCTCAGTATCATTAACATATTTTTCTCCTTACTGCAGATCAGCTAGAGAGGAGTATGGTGATAACGCTGTTGGCTATGTCCAAATCAAGAGGCATGGCAGCCTGTGTATGGTGAAATGCAGAATTACCCCCGAACATAAAGTGAAAAAGAAAGGCTACAGTGTGTTCTGTCACGTTAATGAGGAGGAGATGCTGATAGATTCTGCATCATGTGAGGACTGTACTGCAGCGTCTGGAGGATGTAAGCATGTAGTTGCATTTTTGTTTTGGCTCCACCGCAGAAGTGAAGAGCCATCCAAAACAGATGTTGAGTGTTATTGGAAGAGGTCCAAGCTGGCAGGTGTTGGTTCCAGCACAAAGTTTATATGCTTGGAAGATATGGGAGGTCTTCCTCAGACCAGAAGAGATGCTGAGAAAGAGGAACGTTTTTTCCAGTTTTTTTAGAGAAAACAGCAGGAGAACCTGTTCAGCTTACTAGATCCTTGACATCTCGTCAGTCTATTTCAATGCACCACATGTTGGTAGATTTTAAGGGTAAGGGTGGGAAGAGGAATGCAGATGATTTTTTAAAATTCTGTAGTAACATGATGAGTCTAGATAGGTGCAAGGAAGTTTTAGAACAGACCACACTACAGTCAAAATGTAAATTATGGTCTGAAATGCACTGTGGAAGGGTGACAGCATCTAAGTTACATGAAGCTGCTCACTGTAAAACTGTTTCTGGTTCCCTAGTGAATTCAGTATTAGGTGCAGCAAATGTTAGGGAGACAATGGCCATGGCAAGGGGGCTGAATCTGGAGCCATTAGTCTTGAAAGCTTTGGAGAAGGAATATCGGTTTAAGGTTAGGAAATGTGGCCTGTATTTAAGTGGGGAATTTCCTTATTTGGGGGCCTCACCAGATGGTATCACAGATAGTTATGTAGTGGAAGTAAAGTGCCCAGCATCACTTAAAAATAAGTCGGCATACACAGAAAATGGGGATGGGGAAGTTCCTTCTAGAAAGTTTTTCGCTCAAGTGCATCTTCAAATGCTGCTGACAGGGAAAAAAGAAGCCCTCTTTTGTGTTGCAGACCATGATTTTGAGAAAAGTGGAAGTGTGACAATAATGGAAGTGTCTTACAGCAGTGATTTCTGTCATAACTTACTCAATAAAGCAAGAAAATTGTGGATTAATCATGTATTTCCAGTCATGTATGATTCATTATAAACATAGATGAAAATTCTGCAGGTAGTATGCTTAAGTTTACTTTTATGCCCTGTATATACCACAAAAAGAGAAGATTTTTAAATTTCATCAGCAACTTAGGTATAAGATGAGGGGACATGTTTTGAGGATTTCCTGAAAACTGTTTCAATTTATATTCCAGAAAAGGTCTAATACAGGACTATAAGTTTGATCCCATATTAAGTTGACAACATCCTTAACAATATTTAACTCCCCAAGCTGTGGATCCTAAAACAGTAAAAAAGCTGGGTAGGACAAATAATTATTTAATTCAAAGAGGATGGCATGTAACACAAATGAAAAAACAAACACCAGGCAAATCATAGTCTGCCACAAATATACATTAAAATACATATTATATTAGTCTATCTATTTACAACACAGAATTTTGGGTTTTAAATCAATGCACTATATAATAGGACCCTGGCAATTAATAATTCCACAAGCTACAATAATCATATGGTCTGTTAAAGACAATAGTTCATGGTGTATACATGAATGCCTTGACAAAATTCTAAATTCTCTCAACCTCCTTATCACTCTTTCAATATGAATTCTTAAACTGGCTATTCTTTTGGTCTATCTTACTTTCTCTGCTTCCATTTTCTCATCTCCAGTGGTGCTAGGGGGTCGCACCAGTTTGGATCCCTTTCTTGAAAATAGAGGCTCCACATGCTTAAAACCCCGGTCTGCCATGACCCAAGTACCCTTTCTTAAGTTATCTAAGTAGCCAGAATTTTCTACAACCACTGAGTCACTAGTTCTGCCACCATATCCTTTGGATATAAAATTTATTGTCCCATAAGGAGTGCTAGAAATTAGGTATTTGACAGTATTACACTTTTTGTAATCTGACCACGTCAAACTTTGATGCATGGGATTTGATGGCTTGACTATCTCAATTTCCAAGCAGTCAATAATGCTTTCCACCTTGCCATAGCGAGCTCGAAAGCACAGAGGAAGATTTCCTTGTATTTGTGACTGAGAAGGCCATTTAATCAGGTTGCGGAAGTACTTACTCAACAGAGGAAGTGTCTTCGTAAATATATTTCCAATTTGAGAGCGACTCAGACCAAAGTCATGGCCAAGAATTTCAAATGACTCACTTAAACGAATCTTTTTGAGTACAATCATCACATGCTTCCTCTCTAAATTTTCTATAGCACATACTGTGTCTATTATAAATACACAATTTTTGGGTAAACCCATATATACCCGTGGATGTTGGTCCATTATTTTCAGAGATCTTAAATTTGAGGAATTTGAATCTTTGAGTGAATCATCATCTTCGTAGTCCTCATCAGAAGAAGAATCTCTCTCAGTCATGCTGTACTCTGATGTGGTACCCATTTCTTCCTCTGATGAAGATGACAAAACTTCAAGGTTCTCCTTGGTTGACGTATTTCTTTTTGCAGGAGGATTAGCATTGAAAGTTGCCATTTTTATTGGAGAAATTGCCACAGTGTTAAATTTGGTTGCACTCTGTGTTGTACAGCTCTTCCTTCTTTTGGGAATTGAAACCTAGAAATAATGATAAGTATAGAAATTAGGTAATTTAAATAGAAAAGTGTGGTAAGTCACTTTCGTTTCGATAAAATTGTCCATTAGGAAGATGAGAATGAATTAATAATATTAAACAAACTGACTTAAAGTAGACCCATGAACAGAGATTGTGTCATAGTACCTCACACTAAGAAAATACTTTTGATTTTATTTATTTCATGCCAGTGAGTCAACATACTGCAAGAAAGAATTAACTGACCTGAATACCAACTATTGTTGTAGTGCAAATAGTAGCACATAGTTTTAAACATTGAATTAGCACCCATATTATCCTACCTCTCCTTCCAAAGGATTGGCGTAATATGGGAAATTCTTTCCTTCATCAATGCTTTGTTGGTCCTTACAACTTTCTCTTGATTGAGGTATGCATAGGAATCTGTACATGTTAGTAGGGCCCGGCATTGTTTAAAATAATGAGTGACGGTGAGTGCATGGGCATATTCAGGATTTATTTCGGGTCCACCTAAGGCTATGTCCTAGAATTGTCACATTTACTTGCTTTTGAGGCCAACACTTTTTCCTTGCCTTTATAAACATCTGTAGTTTAGGACATGGTTATTTTAGCCATCCAAACTCTCCATTTTACTTAACTGAGGAATTTTGTCGCATAGGCCAACACTTTTTCTGGCTTCATGAACATATCTATAGTTGGGGACATAGTTATGACATCCAGGTGCATGTATGCTCATGTAAGGAGTGCTTACAATATCATGTATGTACCTGGCTGTATATGCGTACTTGAGTACCATGGGAGACGCCAGGTGTAGGCAGAATGGCAGCTACCAGATGAGAATTAATGAATGAGAGTTAACAAAGTGGGTTAAAGCAGACTCATAAGGAGAGATTGCCTCATGCCTCACGTGAAGAAATTACTATTGATTTCACTATTTCATGCCAGTGAGTAAACATGCTGAAAGGAATAATTTACTAACCTGAATTCCAACATTTCTTGTAGTGCTAACAGTAGTTGTTGCAGAAGAGTCCAGGGAAAAGCTTCCTTGGTTTTCACACTGTGGCTCATTAGAACCAGTATCACAGTCCTGCAAAAAATACAGTAAACAACATGGGCTCTTTATAGTTCCTGACAGAATGAATGAAGAATATGTTGTAGTCATTTAGCAAAGCAGAGAGCATTTACAGATAGGTATTTTTAAATCAATAGAAGATTTTTAAAACAAATGGATACATATGGTGCCTTTAAAAAGGTTGATGTTTAAGTTTTTATTTAGTCAAATGTAGGAATGGGCTAACATATGCATGAGAAATAAAGTTGTAGGTTCTTTGATATATAGGCTCTAATACATGCTCATGCAGGAGCCCATGTTGCTGCATATGAGCCTGGGGATTCTCCTATTTGGATGATGTGTAAGCCTACACTTTTCTGCTTTCATGAACATATTTAGGTGCCAGCAAGGTTCAATGAGTTCACGTTTTGCCCCACCTCACTTCCAAAAGGACTTGTGTTACATGGGTAATTTTTATCCTTCATCCATACTTTGTTTCAATGTTTTGGCCTATACAGCAGCCAAATAAGACAATTATAGTGTATATGTCAGTAGGTACATGAGTTCCTTCATGAAAATGCATATACCTACATGAGCAGGCAGGTACCTGGATCCATGTCTTATTGAGTATCATGGGCATAGCCAGATATTGGCAGGGAGGACCTGCCCCTTAAGGGGTAGGTTATCCCTGCCTATACCTCCTAGGATTTGGTAGGTAAATTTCAATTCAAATCTGCTGAAGACCCAGCTAGCACAAGGGATATGGAATCCCAGATATCAAGGGGAAATGATTGGGAGAAGATACACTTAAGAAATCATTACCGGATAATACACGTATAGCATGCCGTCAACATATCCGTATCAAAGAGCATGCCGAGATTCGAACACTCAAGGATGGTAAAATTTGATGGTACATTCTTTTATATAACAGCCAATGCTGCTTGCAGGCAGGAACACATTTCCTCCCTCTCGTGAATTAATTTTAATTCTTGCGGTCATTCGGTAACAGACATAGCAGAAGTTGTTGATACACTGATCTCACCCTTGCGGGAATTTAGAAAACCTAAAATGTGAACAAGCGAACGTCGCTTCGACTCTGTGAAAATCGCCATCTTTGGATTCCCATCTTGATTGATCGCACGCGTTATTGTGGTTTTGCTGCACTAAAATCTGGTTCCTTCTGATATTCATTTGATATAACATGTTGGTATTTTTGTCTTTTCTTTCTTACTGTATATTGTAATTTATCTCAGTGCATTGATGTTCAACTTTGTTTTAATATATATTTCACTGCAACATTCTTGTATTTTGGTGATGTCGCCCGTAAATAAGGATAATTAAAATCTTGATTTAAATTTTTTTTTCCTTTCCACAGCTTCATTATTGCCAGGGTGTACAGGTTATTTAATTGTTATGTTGGTTTTCCTGTCGTTCGATAGTTATGGTTGGAAATTAGTTTTGTTTTGAGGTGGGTTGGTACTTTTCCATTGTTATTTGCTTTAACGAGGTAATTCATAATGGTCGCTTTTACTAAGTAAGTTTAAGATTGGGGGGGGGAGTTGTTTTCTAGAGCTGACGTAAGAGTTACTTAATAGCATTATTGTGAACATACATTTATAGGTAGTCTGCAATATTGTAAATGGGTGATATCATTTACGGTGTTTATTTCTTGGGAAGACAAGCCGTGTTTATGAGCTACCGCTATATCGAAACTTTGCAATGATCGATACTCGGCATATTGATATATATCGACTCCTTACGTCGATTGTCGTTCCGCAATTTGCCACTAGGCGGCGTCATTAATCACTTGGGATACCTTTTCCGTTGGATACCGGCGGTAGATCCGTATTTTTTCCCTTTGTTATCCCCTTCTTCTCTTTCTCATGCACGGATATGTTACGCGTTGCGGGAAATGATATCCGTTGTATATTGGTGTAATTTCATGATATGAGCGGGATATACAACACCTTGTGCTAGCTGGGGAGGGCAAGACGCAGGGTATATCTATGATATCTCCATTTGGGGACATAATGTAAATAGACTACGCCCATGATGCTCATCTGTCAAGTAGGAAGGCATCTAATCAGTTCCCAACATAAGCATCCAGGAACATGCATGAGCAATGTATTGGACTATATAACATCACAGTATTATTTCGTCGCGCAAATTTATATTTTCACGCAAATATAAGAATTCCGCATTGAATACCTAGAGCAAGAATCCTATTCCGACGGAAACAAGGAAAGGATTTTTTTAAATTAACTGACTTTCATGCTTACCTCATTTTCCTGATTATTATCCGAAGACTGATTTGCTAAGTTTTCTTCCTCGCCAGTTGATATGTCCATTATTTCCGAAATAATGCTGCGGCGTTCTCTTTTCACTGCTGCTAAACGTGGAGGCTTCTTCTGGCAAGGCCTTCTTTCCTCTTGACAGTAAAAAATCGAGGAATTACGCCTTCTTTTAATTTAAAATACCCAGTAAACTTCTGTTTCAGGACATTCACATTTAGGTTATACTGGATCCAGTTTTGCATATCTTCTTCTATCTGTAAAGGAGTTAAAAAAAGACGATTCTACTAAAGATATGCGTTTACAACGCCACGATAACACTCAAGTATGGCAAATATAATTGAAAAGAATAGTATATCATATTAACAATATTAAATTCTTTAAGAATGAGTAGGTAAAACAATAATATTACGGAAATATACTTCAGTAATCCGTTACTTTAAAACTTAACATTTTTTAAAATTAAGATTGAATAAATCACATAAAGCAAGCATTACATACGGCATGAGCTTTTAAAGAAGGTATCTAAATTTACCTACTATGTTTGTTATCTCGCCACATCACTTGTTTGAAAACAGCCATGTTCAGTCATACGTTATTAAAAATCATTAAATGAATAGAAACCTGAAGTGTAGTACATTTGAGTAATATAAACTTACCTTGAAATGGTCCTCACAACAGAAGCTTACAGATTTACCGGAGAGTGGCTTCTCTCTTCTTGCTGCTATGCACCATTTCTTTCGCATTACAGGATCTTTGGGCACATTAAAAAAACTTTTTCTGGTGTTCTAAATACAGTATTAGTGCATCTCGGCACGAAACAAAATTTGTACCATTTACTCTTTCTAGGCGTACTACTCTCCATATTTCCGAGCGTCCCAACACAAGAGTTCTGTGCATCCCAGGCGAAGTATCAGAACATTGACGTCACAGCACGTTGTCTATCGATATGGCGGCAAATGTTAAGAATTTAAAACGTGCTATTTTTCGGCCGGAATATTATATAACTAATCGTTAATGGAGAATTATGAGAGAGATATGTAATGGTTCACTGTCGGTCACCCGGATGAAACCGCAGAAACCACACATAAACGATAAACCACCCTCTTGACCAGCTGCCACCGAGGACGATTTACCAAAGATTTTTCTTGATAATATAAAATGTGGGGGATTCCCGTTTGCAGTTTATCTCGTGGTGAAGAGACTATGAGTTAGAATAAGGCGAGTGACGACTCGACGACAGGTGAGGGTGGGGAAACAGGTTTTGTAGGGACACCAAAGAATGCCAAGGACATCATTCATTCAACAATCAATTAAACTATATTCAAAACTCACGAACAATTTACATATCATTTACCCTGATGAGCGAGATGATAGGGTTAGTGATGAGCAAATAAAGGATGAATTGATCATGAAATTTACAATTTAACTGACAAAATATTAGAAACAAAATATCAGAACAGAAAACAATATTCGTGCCGTCAAGCGGACTTATCTCAATTATGCAATTAGGCACACTTTTGAACTTTGGGAGGTAATAAAGTCCGTCCCTATAACACAGGTGATTGATTGCTTCTTGTTAACGCTGATTACATAAATAATGATATTGGAGGCAAATCACTGAGGCGTCACTGCGGTACTCAAGCCGCCTAACAGTTGCGTATTACTGCGGACTGGGACAAAGTACTCGGACAGGGGTGGTATCACACTAGGGTCAGGGCGATATAACGTTACGTGACCTGGATGACCACTGGATGACTCCGCTCCTTGGCGCCGAGGTTCGGGCGGGACACAGGCTCGTCTTATTTGGGTGCGGTTCCTTATTCACGGAAACGGCAATCTCTGCGGCCTGGCTGCCTCTATAACCTCCCTGGCGACCACTTCAGGATGCAGGAGATGATTGTCCGGCTTGTCTCGTAGTCCTCTCTGCGCCAACTGTTAGCGTTGTCCTCTCGAGTCTTATTTCGCACGACTGTCTTTCTTTGCACTCGTAATCGCAGCATAACAGCCGCACGAACCGAAACATAGGAAGAAGAAGAAGAAGAACCTCCCTGGGTTTCACCCGGCTTTATATGCCCCAGGTGGAAGAGGGGGGTATCGATGCACTCGTGAACTGGGGTTGGGGGAAAACACTTAGTCAGCGAGCGTCAAATACACTCGCCTGGCTGACCAGCGAAACACACACACATTTACGCACGCTCACTCACCCTTGCATTCTTCCCACATCGCGTTGGTTAAAGGGGGGGAAGGGAAAGGAGAGGAGTGAAGGAAGGGGGGGAGGGGAAAGGAGAGGGGGTGACGATTAAGATCAGGACGGGCCGAGACCGTCACAATAACTAATCGTTAATGGAGAATTATGAGCGTATGATTTTTATTAATAGTTTTAATTGTGTATTCAGGCAAACCAATAAAAAATTCTCATGCACGGACCCTATTGCTGACTCAAAAGACTCTTCGCCATTCATTGAATCCCAGCGACTCGTTGATTAGCAAGACTGATTATTCATTAATGACTGTCAAAAGAAGAGCCTTACCGTAAGGTCAGCAACTTTGCTAGATTTGAGGAGTAAATTAAGTCCTTATTTCAACATCACGTAAATGGTATGATGACTTTTAACTTAAATCGTTGGTTCATTAAAAAGCTCTTAGTTATTGCTGGAAATCCACCGTTTTAGACACTGTATTAGCAGTTCGGAAACTCTAATTTTACCCTCAGATGAATATTGTTGGCAGTTATTATTTTTACAATTAACGATACTGATATAGGTGGTATCCGGTAAATGTCTTTTGAATTTACTAATACATTTTACAAACTTAACACAGTTTATAAAGAGTTAACACATATCGGAATCATGATCAGTTAATTGGAGGTAGATGACCAATACTATATGAAACAACAATTATTTTACATCGATAAAACTTGTAGCTAATTATTTTAAAATGCAGAAACTCTAAACTTAACTACTCTATAACAAAAAAATACATTTAACCTTCCCAATTATGGTTTAAGAAAATCATCATTGATAGTTCGTTTGGGCCCAGTCTACTTCTTTTTTCAGTAAGAAACTGGCCTCCCTTAGAAAAAACACACTCACAAGGCACTGAAGTGGCCATCACACACAACCTTCTTTTCATCAGTGTATAGAGCCTAGGGAAGACCTGTTTCCTGCTCCTCCACCAAACAAGTGGGTCAGAGGTCCTCTCCAAGTATTCCTCATGTAAGTACTTGTCCACCTCCACAATTGCTGCAGATGTTGGAGTTCCTTTCTTCTGGGGTAATGGGATTTATTGCATAAGTCATGGTAGGCTGCCTCATAACTTGTACCTTCGTAGAAAGCGTATTCTTTGAATCATGGATCCAGTAAACATGCTTCTCTCAGTATGGCATTAAACTCAACATCTTTAAATCTCTTCTGGTGTATCTTCAGCATTTTCTCTGCCATTACATTTACTTCACGTGACTCATCATTCAAATAAGGGGGGAGCAAGGGTTTTGAGTGGGCTGAGGAGGGATAGACATAAGAAACGGCGGTTGCAGGGGTTAGGGACGGATGTAAGGGCTATGTGAGGACCCGGGTGGCGGGGGAGAGAGGTTTAAATATCAAGTGCATTTCCCACGCCCGGGCTCTGGAGGAGGCATCTTTCATGCTCCCTGGCGCCAGACTGGTCGAGCGCTTAAAACAAGAGCGCTCTTGTTTAAAGCGTTCCACTAGTCTGGCCGATTTACACCGAAGTCCATCCCGGCGTTCTATACTCTAGCTTGTGCAAACAAGACTTCGAGAACTTCCTTCTCGTCTTTCTAGTAGTTTTTAATTTATACATACTTTAATGCTCTCACTAGGGTGTTTCGGGGAGTATATATTTGCGTGTAATGCCTTAGTGTGAGAGAAGGATTTCTGGTGGGTTACTCTTCCCACCCCACCGACAACCCACTGTCACAGGCTCTTTGAAAGAGCGAGCAATATAGTATTTTTATGTAATTACTGTTAATTAAAGGTACTGTTACTAGTAAATCATATGGGATGGCTGTTGTAAATAGTGTTATAGGCCCTTAGATTCAGAAAAGTGGACATATAGAGTTGGTATTATAGAAGCCACCGTTGATTTAAAAGGCAAAGACTTACGATCAGTGAATAACGACAAGAAGTTAATTAGTGTTAAAGAAGTAAGTAATTTTGTACATCATATGATTTTGGCATTTATACTCACGGCTTTATTATTTTGATTTGACTGCACTTTTTGTACAATGCTTGACGTAGAGTGTGTCTTTCCTAAGAACGAACAACATAACCGCACATTTAGAGATATCAACGAGATTATTGGATTTTTTCCAATGTCATCGTGCATAAAAGTGTTTTAAAGATATGATTACGGGACGAGTGGCCTTGGTCACATTAACCAAAGATTATTAGTTTAACCGTTTATTCTATAGATCTTTAAAGCCATCATTACCCATTCACAATTCAGCTTTACTGTTATATGTAAGCCTCGTCATTTATGTACCCCGCAGTACTCCAAAGTGATTCTAAAGACTCACTCAAGTGAACGAGTCATTGAAGTGACGTGATCCAAATGACTCGAGTCAATAAAAAGAATCACTTGGCCCACCTCTAGAATGTGGTACTCCAACACTGCATAGTTAAATGATATCTACATCTACAAAATACCCTGCAAGCCACCTCAGAGGTGTGTGGCAGAGGGTGAGTATTCACCAACGTGCATTACACTATACCCTAAAGTTAGTGTAACTACGACTAATTATGTATTAGCATTAATCGCGAATGCTTGTCACGAGGCGAAGCCTCACAAGTATGCACTACTACACGACAGATAATATCGCAATGGAGAGGGACCATTAATATAGATGTATTTTTGAACTACACAAATGGACAGAGACTCAAGACTTATGTAGAAAACATGCAATATGCATGAAAAACATGCAGATATCCAGTGCTCAAAGCTTTACGATGGCTGCTATGGAAAGATGAAACTGCAGAAGGCGAGCATTTAACGAAGTGTATAAGATACAATTACGTCTTACGTAAGACTGAGAGGGAGGGGGGTTGCGAACATCTTTCATTGTCTTACATAGGGAAGGTCAAAAATGACATGAATCGTCTTACGTAATACTTTAACGGCCCCTTACAGACTATAAACAGAGGGCTTAAGACCCTCCGTCAACAAAGCTTCACTTTTCTTCCTATCCCTCTCCCAATACTTTTAATCGTTTTATCTCTTTTTTTATGGCTGGTGTTCGAACACTCCCTGCTACACGCCCCTGCGGTTGCTCGCAGAGTAGGTTAAGGTTGTAGGTGTAGCCAGACCTAGGTGCGGAATGACTGCCGCTGTCAGAGCATCAAAATATTGCTATGGTTATTTATTACACCTAGGTTTTAAGCCAATTCCGCGAGATTCGATGAATTACCATCGTAAACAATAGATTACACTTGTTGATGTCTAAGGTTGTTTGGGCTTCCCTCCCGGTCAAACTCTTCATCTCTGCCGACGCGACGTTTCGATGTACATGTCATCAATCGTCATCAGGGCATGTCGTGCAATGTAACTAGTCCGGAATATATTCGCTTATACCTGACCTGGAGGCAAGCGTATATATATTCCGGACCAGTTGCATTGCACGACATGCCCAGATGACAATGGACGACACGTACTGACATCGAAACGTTGCCCCGCACGGGGGGAAGAGGGTGAACTCTTCCCTTGGGGAGCCGCGCCCCCACGGACCCGAGCCCACCGGGGAGACAACCTCGTTAAAAAACCCGTAGTACGCTTGGGCAGTATCCAGACAGTATGTGAGTCTGCTGTTCTGAGTAGCCATGACATCAGGCATTCGGATTCACCCACGTGTTTGCCGTGCGTGGAGACCCGTACGTGGAGGAGAAGGGGATCCTGGTGGGTGAGTTCTCCGGCACCCAGCCGGGCGTCGGATACTCGGTATGGGCCGGAATTCAATACCCCACTTCGGCCCTGGATTCTCCGCAAAACGGGCGGCCTCGACCTAGCCAGTCTGGTCAATCGGCTAGCCGCACGACCGGCGGCGGGGGACCGCCGTCGGGGGTCCTTTTAAGGGCTTACCGGTAAACGGTTCGTGTTGGTGGCAAGTACTGGAGATACGGTGGTCTTCGTAGGGCGGCCAAAGGCGTGCGGGTTTAGGAGGGCCCGTGCGCTAGAGGCTCTCACCCGAAAGAGACTCCCCAATCGATGGTGCTATATCCCTTGGGTAGCCCTGGCGACCGAGCCGGTGTGGCGCCCCGAATATGTGGCTCCGTGGTGGGTGGGGAGCCCAGGGGATGAAGTTCTTATTTATATGGAGTCTGAAATTCTTCCTCCACCTAAAAGATCCCGCCCGGATACGGGCGGGGGAAGAAAAAGTATTTTGTTGTAGTAAGCGGTTTTTGACATTGAAATGTTCCAAGGAAGGTGAGAATCTGAAGAAGGTTTCTCCCTTCTTCATTAAAAGAGCTTTGCAAGTGGTCATTCCAGGAGAACCGAATTCTGTAAAAAAAACTCCGAGATGGTACCCTATTAATTGAGACAGCTAATAACATCCAAGTGGAAAAACTATTAAAAATGGAAAAGTTGCACGATATCCCAGTTACCGTTGAAATCCACCACAATTTGAATACTTCCCGAGGAGTGATCAGTCACTACGACCTTCTCTACGTCGAAGTTGACGAAATAAAGAAAGAGATGGCCTCCCAGGGTGTAATTGACTGTCGCCGACTGACGACCAGGCGAAACGGTGAAATGATCAATACCACATCTGTAATCCTCACATTTGCTTTGGATAAACTCCCAGACAAAGTCTTCTTGGGTTATGAATCGGTACCCGTGCGACCATTCTTTCCTAACCCGATGCGTTGTTTCCAATGCCAAACATTCGGCCACATCGCACCGCGATGTGAGGGCAAGAACACCTGCCCGCGCTGTGGCAAGGAGAAACATGATGACGACAAATGTGCTTCCGAACCTCACTGAGTTAATTGCGAGGGTACGCATCCAGCGTACTCACGAGAATGCCCTGTGATGAAGGATGAAAGGAAGATAATGGAAATTAAGACCCTGGAAAAAATTCCTTATGCAGAGGCACGGAAGAAATACCGGTTACTAATGGCCCCTACTTTCTCTAAATCCTTTTCGAAAGTCGCTGCAACCGCAAAAGTAATGTGTACCATGGGTACTCAAGCAGAAAACAATATCACTATGGAGAGCACAAAAGCACCTGTAAAAGAACAAAAAACCCAGCCAAACAGGGAAATAAAGTTCCAGACAACAAAAGCAATTTCAAGGCGGTTTCTCATAACAAACCGCCCAGATACAAATCTGAGGACACTGGAAAAAGGTGAGATAAAACACCTCCACCCACCTGCTCTGGTGATTTAACACCAGATTCAATGGAAGAAGACATATTTGCGGGTTCTTCTGTGAAGAACCCGCCAAAAACCACTGGCTCCACGCCCCCGAGGCGTGATAAAACGCCATCCCCCGGTCCGTCCGGGGTACGCGCACCATCTCCAGTGGAGGCTATGGAGGAGGATGAGAATATCTCTGAGACGGATATCCTCCTCGCCAGACAAAAGGGGAAGAAGCACCGTTTTCGGCGCTGATCCCCCCGAAGGACATACGAACTTCAGGTTTTAAACTTGAAATTTTATATTTTTAATGAATTTTATACTACAGTGGAACTGTAATGGTTTTTATCGTCATAAGGAGGAGCTGAATATTTTAATTCGCGATTTTAATCCGCCCTGCATTTGTCTTCAAGAGACGCGTTTTAAAACGACGGACAAGGATATTTTAAAACATTTTAACGTTTTTAGATTTGACGACACCAGTGGCCTTCGGGCCCAAGGTGGAGTGGCAGTTGCCATCCGAGAGGCCCTTTACACCTCTCGGGTGCAACTGAACACGCCGTTTCAAGCGGTAGCTGTGACCGTGCACGCCCCGGAACCCATAACGTTGTGCAACGTTTATCTTCCAGAGGGAGCACCAGTCACTGAGCGCAACCTAGAGAATGTTGTCCGTCAGCTACCAAAACCTTTTATTCTTTTAGGCGATTTCAATGCCCATGATCGTAGGTGGGGAAGCTCCAGGGGACAGCGCAACAGGAGAGGGTGGATTTTATCAAATTTTATCGACAATTTTAATCTGTTTTTGCTAAATATCGAGAAAAAAACTCGTTTTAACAGTTTTAATGGAGAATTCTCATCCATTGACCTTTGTTTGTGTACTAGCAGTTTAGTGACGAAATGTCGAATGTCGGTACATACAGACCTATGTGGAAGCGATCACTTTCCCATCCTCATTCGCAAGGAGGGCAGTTTTAATAACACGTTCACCACCCCAAGAAACTGGATCACCCGGAAAGCGGATTGGCCGAATTTTAGAAAACATTTTAATTTTAAACACGATGCCACTATTGACGCAGCACGGAACATCGAAGTGTTGACAGCATCAATAGTTGAGGCTGCAAGTTGCAGCATACCGCGGTCTTCAGGACACGCTCGTCGGCCACCCGTGCCGTGGTGGACCGAGGAGTGCGCCAATGCAATTAGATTGCGCAAGCGAGCATTGCGCATTTTTTAGCAAATATCCAAATCTGGCCTCTTTCTGACGTTTGAGGGCAAAAGCTCGGCAAGTCGTGGAGGAAGCAAAGAAGGCTTCCTGGATGGAATTTGTGTCCGGCGTAAATAACAGAACCCCACTTGCACAGGTCTGGAAGAAGGTGCTTAGCATCTGCGGCTCTCGTCAGGAACACGGCGCTTCGATATTGAAGGTCGATGACCGGATGGTGACCTCCCAGCCGGAAATATGTGAAGTGTTTGGTCGTTTACTCGCGAAGACCTGCGGTAACGCCAACTATGATGCAGCGTTCTGAGCGATTAAAGATCGATCCGAAGCTGCCGCTCTGAATTTTAACTTAAATGGTACGCGTCCTATTGCTGCCTACAACGAATGCTTCACTATGTGGGAGCTGACCTCCGCAATTGCGGACTCCCGGGACTCCTCCCCAGGAATGGATGGCGTCCACAATGCGTTCATCCGGAATCTTCCCGGGGCCGCATTGTCGGAAGTCCTCCACACCCTCAACCAACTCTGGGTCGAGGGTGCTGCCCCACAATCCTGGCGGGAGTCTGCAATTGTCCCTATTCTAAAGCCAGGTAAGGAAAGGATTAATCCAAACAACTATAGACCCATCTCTCTTACCAGCTGCCTGTGCAAGGTCATGGAAAGAATGGTCAATCTCCGGCTCGTTTGGTGGTTGGAGCGGCGGAACCTACTTGCTAACATCCAGTGTGGTTTTCGGCGGGGAAGATCGACAATTGACCATCTCGTCCGAGCGGATAATTTCATCCAGGTAGCCTTTCTTTTGCGCCAACATGTCGTCACAGTCTTCTTCGATCTGGAGAAGGCATACGATAGGGTCTGGCGGCACAAAATTTTAAAGACGCTGCACAGTTGGGGTTTTAGGGGTAACTTACCTATTTATATTAAAAACTTTTTAACGGACCGGGTATTTAAAGTGAGAGTGGGGAAAAGTCTGTTACAGTTTTACACGCAGGAAAACGGAGTACCCCAGGGCTCCGTTTTAAGTGTCACTCTCTTTGCAATCGCCATCAATGATGTCGTGGATTGTATTAAGGCTCCGGTGATGGGATCATTGTTTGTTGATGACCTGGCTATTTTCTGCCGGTCGTCCAAACTCGTCAGTGCAACCAGAATATTACAACTGATGCTAAATAAACTGGATAAATGGTCTCGCAGCAATGGCTTCCGTTTCTCAGCTTAGAAGACGAAATGCGTTCACTTTCACCGAAAACGGGGATATCATGTTCCACCACTTCTGCGCTTGGGTGGAAGTATCCTTCCATATGTGGAGTCAATACGTTTCCTCGGTATGATATTTGATTACCGACTTAACTGGCGGGAACATGTACGGCTGTTAAGTGAAAGATGCCGTCAGGCCTTAAATATTTTAAAAGTTTTAACTAACTCGAACTGGGGTGCAGATCGCACCACGATGCTTTTACTGTACCGTGCCCTCATTAGATCTCGTCTGGACTACGGCTCTTTCGTCTACTCCTCCGGACGAGAGTCTTACCTGAGGCCTTTGACAACGGTTCACAATGCTGGATTGCGGCTGGCCACCGGTGCTTTCAGGACCAGTCCGGTTCTCAGCATTTATGCTGACGTCGGAGAGCCCCCTCTGTATGTCCGCAGGAACATGCTGATGTGCTCCTACGTGGCAAAACTTTTATCAATGACAAAGCATCCATGTTACGATATTGTTTTTAACCCTAGATTTTTAGACAATTTTAATGGACGGAGAAGGGCCACTCGCCCTTTAAGCGTACGTTTTAACAATTTTATCGAAGAAAATAATTTCTCTCTTCCCGAAGTATACCCGGTAGGTTATTCCAACCAAGCTCCATGGAATATACCACGGCCAGATATTTACCTTGAACTGAGCAAGTTACAAAAATCCTCCACCATCGATTCAGTATGCCAGGTAATGTTCAAGGAAATGCTGAATTCCCACCCGGATACCATCCCTATATATACGGATGTTTCCAAGTCCAATTCAGCCTGTGCGTGCGCAGTATACTCCCCTAATCACGGAGTCGTGAAAGCGAAGCTCAGTCCGCTGTGTAGTGTTTACACAACGGAAATATTCGCTATAAAGATGGCTATCCACGGCATACATGGCTGTAATAAGTCTTTTATAATCTGCACAGACTCTTTAAGCGCATTGAAAGCAGTTTCTGACTTTTCCCCACTCAGTCCTATCGTTCAGGATATACATAATGCCCTTCTTTCTCTTAATAAAAAGGGAATAAGAGTAAGCTTTTCATGGGTTCCTGGGCATGTGGGAATAGACGGAAACGAGAAGGCTGACTCAGCGGCGAAGGAAGCCCTGAACGACCTCGAAGCCTTATCTTTCCTGGGGGGCTATTCTGTATGTTCTCGGAATTTCCGAGCCTCGGAAGTGACGAAATTTTGACGTCACAGCCCTTAAAATTTCAAATAGGGCCATTCAATAGTTGAGATTTGTCGGGGGCTGTGACGTCAAATCCACGGATTTTCCGAGGTTTGTCCTTGTCGAGTCCTTACTGAATAAGGCTCCTGGTGCCGGCAGAGGACCTAAAGTGTACCCTAAAATAAATATGTGCATAGAGGTGGAAGGACTCGTGGAGGAACCAAATGGAAAATAAATTGCGCTGCCTAAAAGTAGATACGCAGGCGTGGGCCTCTTCCGTCAGGAGCTGTCGCAGGGAGGAAGTTGTCATCACGCGACTGAGAATAGGGCACTGTGCCCTGACCCACTCATACCTCTTCACCGAAGAGAAGATCCCACCTCGCTGTGATGAATGCGACTGCCCACTGAGTGTAAGACACATATTGACGGCTTGTGAAAGGTACCAAACTCTCCGAGAAAGATATCACATTAGTGGTGGGCTAGAACAAGTTCTCGGCAATAACACTATTGCCCTCGGTCGCGTAGTCGAATTTTTAAAATGTATTGACATATTTAAGGCACTGTAAAATCTAATGTTTTAATGGGAAACACGCTTTATTTTATTCCTTCTCTGGTATCAAAAAATTTAATTCTTAGATAATAAATATTGAATTCCACTTCCTATACATTTTTATTGACATAAATTAGGTTGCGAGCGGTGCAAAATGACCTTAGCTGTCGACGCACCTGATAAACCTACAACTACTACTACTCGAAACACCACCATACGCCGGGAGATAGTCTTAGATATTTCTTCAATGGATTAACTCCTGAGTACGAGGTGGAGAGAAACTCATCTATGCGGGAATCGAGCCCGCGAACTCAGAATCATCAGCTGTCAAAGTTTCGTGGTAGATCAAGAGAAGTGTCCGTATGTAATAAATAACTATTATAGTCTATGTGAAAGTGCAATGTGTGGAAGTTTAATGTTTTAAGTGATACGGAATTTTATTTGTTCCATGGTGTCGTCAAAATCAAAGCTATCTTTGCTGCGTGCTTTTTCAGTGTCACAACATCAAAATATGTCCTCGGGAGTTGCTATTCTAATTTTACGTTTTAAATATTAGCAGTGATTATCAAAAGTATTTCTTTTTCGACACGAACTTCGGTTGCAAAAATTAAAAAATACACAACCGCATCACTTCCGAGTAATTAAGGGGGTACTTGGGAGAGCAAACTTGTCGTCGATAAACGGAGATTTACAGCCAGCTAGACTTATTAAATATTACCGCTTGACTTGAGTTTTCGATTACAAAAATTAAAAATGGGACAAAACTCTATTGCACCTCGCACTTGCCAAGGGTTTCCTAAGCGGAGCTGCGTAAAGCCTCTCCAAGGAAAAACATGCGGCGGGCGGGAGTCGAACCCGCGACCTCAGGAGTAGCAGAAAACAACGTTACGTCGTCGCCAGTGAGGCCTGAAATAGTTACAACTAGGAATTACGGCGAGTTCGCGGGTACCTGATGGGAAATTTGAAACCGGATATGATCAGCTCTCCGGGTTCCCTGGTTTTCAAACTTTACTCGCCTGCTTCCGAGGTTTACACGGGTACCCGGGTCGCCTAGCTTTGGCCGATACCATACGGTTCGACGGATAACTGACTTATATCAAGGCATCGTTATGTATTGGGTTGGCTGGTCGACATTTGGCTATTACTCCTGAATGGAAGTTATATTGTCACATATGGATATGTTTCACTCAGCACGATTTTTTCAACAAACATCTCGAAAAATAGTGCAAATATTTCGGTGTATATAACAATGGCCAATATTTTGGTATTATCAGAGCATCTGATGCCATTAGGACATGAGATATATCTCTATCAGGAGGCCTTATTCATTGAATTTAATGAGCGATGTCTCGCTCAAATTTCCTTAACTCGGGATTATCGACCGGGTATCAAGTAAACCAAGTTCCAAGGTGTTAGCATTTTTAATTGCAACTTCCCTACCTCAAGCCTACCTACCTATCTCCCTCCCCGCCCCATGGTCACCGCTAATCCCTACTCCCCCTCCCCTTGACTCCCCATCCTTCCCCTTCCTCCCCCTCCTTCCCCTCCCTCGCAAGTCGTCGGCCGGCGGCCGCCCCTTCCGCGGAGCACAGTCGGCGTTCAGCTGCGCCGGTGATCGCTTCGGTGCACGCTGCGTGTCTGCGCGAGTGTTGAGGAAGGGAGTGTGATGCTTCGCCGCCGTCTTTGAACCCAGCTCGCTTTGTGACCAATCTTCCGTGTGCGTTGTGCTGTGGGTGGTGCTCGGCGATCTTGCCGGCTCGGGACCATCCCCGATCGGGGATTCTGTTGCGGTGGAATACCTGGCTGGAGAAGTCCGCTCGAGGTTTTTTTCTACCCTCCGGGCTGTTTGGAAAAGAGGCGAGTCCATAGCGACAGTTTGGGCGAATGAAAGGGTCGTCAAACTGCGGCTTTTTGCTTTCATATAATTTTCTATCAAAGAAAAAAATATTATTTCTTCATTTATGAACTCTACCATCTTAGGAATAATCCCGTCGTTATGGGCTAGAAATTAGCCGGTTTCTGTGGCGGACGAGCCGAACCTCTTCCTCAATACCAATAATAAATTTTTATTATTTGCTAAATAATAATAATAATATATCATCTACAGATATTTGCAGTAAAAGTATATAGAAAATTCTGAAGGTAAATTAAAAAGCAAAGTAATCTGAAATTAGAGAAGCATTGTTGTGATACATTAAACCGAAGTGTCTGGGCTTTTGAATTTGAAAAGTGGTATGTACATGCATAAAGAATTATAATATGAATGGTTAAGTGAATTTAGAGGGGTGCAGGCAAACTTATAATTATAGGTTTATTGTTAATCTAGCCTATGCGCATCTGAAACATGTTCCGCAAAGTCAGAGTCCTGTTAGTAGGTGGTTCTTTTGCACAATCCAAGCATGTATTGGCTTCCCTATGAGAAGTAATTTTTGTTCTAGGTTTATTATTGTTTCACAGAAATTTGACCTAATTTATAGTTAATACATTTTTATTGTGTGATAGGTAGGTCATAACAAATTGAAAGTATCGTCTGCAATGCCCGTACAAGTATGTTTGCAAAAAGGGTAAATTGAAAGGTATAACAAGTTATAATATAAAGGATTTGGTTCTTTCTCGGCGAATGATATTAATAAATAATTCTCGGGTTTCCAGCCGAGTAAGGTCGCTGGACCAACCTTACTCGGCTGGAAACCCGAGAATTATTTAATAAATTACAATATGATTACAACTTTACTAAAGGAGGGAAAAACCCGATTTCTTGGAGGAAATGAATTATAATTCCCAGGAATGAAACAGTGACATTTACTTCAGAGCCACATTTACATACCTACGCAACCTAAAGAAGCGCGTTTAGCTCATGAGCTGCAGTTCAACAAACCTAGTATGGGTCAACGCAATAAAGAAAGTTATTTTAGATTATAGAAAATAATTGTAATATATGTCAAATTTAATTGTGAGCGAACTTAGGACTCCTTTGTCACAAGCGACTCGTTTTCATTTGCGATCCCTTGGCGAGCGACAGGTGAGTTCTCTTTCGGCAGTGAAGCCGTTCTTCCGTGGTCACATTTAGTTCAATGAAATATTGGATAGAAGGTGGTCGAGTATCGCGTGACATGCGACAAGAAAGAGTGGAATTTTGTTGATGTCCTTTAATTTTATTCCTTGGAAGAAATATCCACAGCTAGTGAGGTACGAGGTTCGATATTTTTTCTCACTGCTGTTTAAAATAATGCTGCCTTTCGCGGTAGATAGGTTGGTAACGCGCTGGGCTGGTAACTCAAATATCTGGGGTTTGAATCCCTGTTTCGATGGAACAATTTGGTCTTTCTCAGCACTAAGTTCTTTGGTTAGGAAGTGAATTGGAAGTAAGTTGTTCGAATGCTTAAAACGTAAAGCTACTGTTACTATAATTTGATTGTGTCCGTGCATTGCGTAACTTGTGCTACTTACTTTGTCAGTAACATCTGATTTCGTCTACATATAATTAGTTTAAGTATAATTTACCAAGTGATGTGGTTAATACAATTGTGATCAAATCAGCCCTTTATTTAAATACATAGTAGGAAAAATGTGATAACAAGACAGAACCGGAAGGGTTAGTTGGGCATTAGGGATGGAAAACGGGAGTAATATTTGGGAAATGCAGTAAGTGTGGAGGCGCTGCAGGTTTTAGCTTACTTTAACGCCGATTTTAGCTTACTTTAAAAGAAGCCGATTAGTACATATTATTTGAAAAAAAAAATAAATTTGACTGGGAATATTTTTTTACTCTTTATAATCAACGCACCAAGCCATAGAGCACCCTCATTCTGTAAACAGTGACAATAATTAACAATAAATTGACGTTTAGGTGATCGAAAGTGAATGCGATAAGATAAAATACATGAATGGTGCATGACACTCATGAATCAAAAGTGTACAACTTTCAATAAAAGCTAACAATTTTCTCTCACGGCACGTCAAATAGTGAAAATATGTGTTCAGTTTCGACCAATTAACTCATTTCCTGAATTTCATACGTGAAACAGGCTCATTACTGACATCCAACCATCTGAAATGATCTCGAAAAAATAGTAGATGGATTGGACATGGTTCTCCGCATAGTCTTTCCCATAGGTTCCCCCATATGCGGCGTTAATCTACGTCTACAAATTACCCTGCAGGCCACCAAAAGGGCGTGTGGCAGGGGATGCTAGGATCCTAACCGTGTAAAAGGGAGGGTAAAATTGTCAGAAAAAGGAAATAAACAGAAATTGAAATGTGTACACGGATTGTCTTATTCCCTCGCTTCTTTTGTTACAGTCACTGATGGTCAGCGTGGGGAGAAGGAATTATGTTACCTCTCAGTTTGGCTGTGTATCTTTTAGTATGTCGCCTCTATCAGTTCTTGAGATAAAACGGGAGTTCAAATCATATCCTCCCTATCTTTTTTGTTTTGTCAATTATGTGAGTTAAAAGGATGCAACGAGGGCTTCTTCCCTTCGTGTCACCCTGTCACTCGCGTGATCTGAAAATTTCAAGTAAACTTAGCCTAGCGTACAGCAGCCTCCAAGACCGTTTTCTGCCGAAAATGCCCTTACAGCAGCTGCGTTGTACTCTGTTAGCTCGTAGCAGTTTTTAACGAAGTTTTTCTTTGCATTTTGCTTCCCAAGTCGTTAGAAACAAATGCTTCATGCTCCAAGAGATGGCCGTAGATGGGCAATATATTATTACATTACGAGATCGTAGTTTCGGTGAGATTCAGTTATAATTCGCCGGGAAAGACTTAAATCCTACATTTGAGTGTGATGTTTTCCAGCTGGTCACCCGGGCCGAGATTGTAGGTTCGAAACTCGTTGCAGTCCCTTTAAATCAGGCGTTTATCTATTACTCAAATATTTTTACGATTGTTTTCTCAGCTAATGTACCTCCCAGAATGGCATATTTGTTGTTTAACTTATACAGTTGTTGCAAAAAAATGCTTCCTTTCATACCTCAGTAGTTCCTCGTCCACCCGATGGTTGTCGAGGTAATGCAAAGAGTACGCCATATGGACTGGTAAAGTGGTGACGTCAGCCGATTGCTAGTCAACTGTTTCATTTTCCAAACAACTTTCAGCGGCCTATCTAATAGCATTGAAAATCTGAACTTCGACAATTTATCAATTTTTTTTCGCTAATAGAGAGACATGTTAGTATTAAATTTAACTGTAATAGTATCATTAATCATGGCGTTAATGATTTCTGTTTTTATTAGGCATCAACAGGCGTTTTAAACTACGAGATCTTGATTTCAAAACATAAAATTTCCGCAGCACCGCCATGTTCCCTAGATGTAAGCCCTAATAGTTACAAATTGTTCCGTAAGCGTCTGTGTCGTATAATTCCTATCTACGGCTATAAATTAGTTCTAGTTAAACATATGTTATTAGCTGCTCTACGGACCTTCGATAACTCTATTTTGTAGTATTTATTGAAATTAATTATTTTTAAATTACTCGATGACGAGATAGATTGAATTTTCTCATAAAATTACGATACTGAACTAGAGTTTCTGAGTAGAGTTAAAGATGGTAAACTAGACGCTTTCCGCGCCATGAAACAGGATATTTAGTAACTTTGATGCGCGATGTTGGAGTAAGCAAATAGTCAACTAGTTGTTATCAAATTATGTATAGCAGTATTATTTAGTAATTCCATCGATTAGTATTAAAATTAAAATAATCTGCAACAATTTTGTGAAGGACATGACTTATAAGTTGTGGCACACGACTATTTTACGATAATGGGATGATTTCCTCTATTAAAGCATATTGCATTCTCTTCGGGGTCAACCTTTATCTCCAACCGGAAAAATAAATAAAAAATATTGCAATCTGGCACGAAACACATCCATTATGTGAATTTCCATTAAAAGTATGCAAAGCGGGCAGGGTAAAAAATACCAGCCCATATGTGTTTATAGCTTTGGTAAAAAATACGCTGCCAGATCGAGTTTATCGACGGAAAAATTCGATGAATCTCCGAGTTCCATAAGTAGAAAATTCAATTTTCTCACTCAGAATATACGTTAACTATAGAAATAATGCTAGGTCGGTACATTTTGTCATTATACAGAACAAAAGATAGAAAATACCATTTGGGACCATATGCAAGTACACACCATGTATTTAGAGGTAGTATTAGGTTTGGAAGATTATTCTTTAAGCCATTATAACTAAATTAAATCCGCATTTTGTATTTGTATGCCCACTTCTGAAACTATCGTAATTCGTAGGACCGCTGCCAACGACGTCGTCTGCTACGGTAATACGAATGCGTTTTATGAATCAACATTGGTCACGAGGTAAATAAAAAAAATTAGGAGAGTAGTTGACACCTCAAAGCAACTATCTACTGTGAAAAGAGTGATTAACATAATCATAGTAAACAGAAATAATCCATTCATTCTTTCCTTACGGGAGAAACTGCTGTAACGCAGATTTGTTTGGAAAGAAAGATGGCGATCACCATGGCAACCGGGGGATGTGACGTCACACTTTACCAGTCCATAGTCCTGTTCCGGGACACCTCTCTGTTTTTGGCCCACAATGCTCCTTTACTTTCCATATTTGTCTTCCCGCATTAATTCAGGTCTCCCTCTGCTACTTCTTCCCTTGGATCTTGCTCTTCAAGGGTGCCGATGCAAAAATGCTGGGATTCCTAATTCGTGTGTGTTCCCATTCTCTCTCGGATTCCATATCCGCCAAGGGAATGGAAGACAAGCGATGTATTATATGGAGAGCATTATCGACTTAACCGTTAGTCACCCGCTCGAGAAATTCGAAATTTAGAATGAAAATATAATTAGAATGATCCATTTAGTTCCTCCGCGCGCCCCCGAAATTTAGGCTAATTTAGGTATACAGTGTGGTAGCCTATAATCGCAAATAGTGGAGTGAAACCTTTATTTTTTTTCTTAAGGTTAAGGCTATTCATTAAAATATTGCGTCTAATTACTCATTTAATCGTAAATTCAAATTCACGAAGCTCTACGTACGTAAATAAAATAGTAAACCGTTATTGAAAATTCCACCACAAAAAAACAGGTTGCTATTCATGTTGATATATGATGCTCGGTAGCTATCTATGATGCTAGGCAGTATGTATGGTGGGTAGTTCCTTAAAAAAAGGCGAAAGATTGAGCGTTGCCGAAATTAGTGGATAAAGGCAAAGCCCTAATAATAGTGTATATTGTTAATGCAATATATTCGCATCCGAAAAATGTAGGCATTTAATATTTTAAGTGGTACGGTACGGTGCCTAGTGGCGCCAAAATCCAGGCTCCTGAGACCCTGCCTCATCTCCGAGTCCTCAAGCCTTTGTCAGCGCAGCGTGCAAATATGCTTTTATTTATCTTTTTACGCTTAACTTAGTTTTATAGATAACCAATGGTCATAATCAGTGTTTCCTTCTCGACCTGAACTCTCCTGAATTGCAAAAAAATCGGTATACTACCCTATTTCATTAAATTGCATTGCATTTACGCTTGCTCTATGTTTTTTTTAGGATGTCTGCCTACCACGTTGTTACGTGCAGATAATCTATTCAAGCGTAATTCATAAGTAATCGCCGAGCTTTGCCATGAAGATGTCAAATTTTCGATCATTAAGGTATCTCTAGTCTCCAACGTGCTGTCCTCTGAAAATTCTTGGGTGACTGGCAACGAAATCGACTCAGTGCTGTTTTTCTACGCATTTAAGATTTTTTCCGGCAAGTAGTGAACTGTAATTGGCTTTTGGTATATGCGAAAGGCTGAACATCAAGGGGAACCTTAACCAGGTTAACAACCCATGTGTTTTTTTATGAAACTGTGAAATTCTATCTTTCAATGATAATTTTCAATTTATCGTTTTTTTCTATGAAATAACCAATGTTTCTCACCGCTACCTTATCTTTTCAATTTACATCCCCTGCCATAATAGGTTGTGCGTGATGCAATATGTCCGTCGCTATCGAAACTCTCCGAAAATCTATTGCTAATATATGAACTCGTTTCTTAAGTCTGTCCATTATGGCGATCTTTTCGGCGTGAATTTCCAACTTTAACTCTCTTTTGAGCGGTTGAATCCGCCGTAATTACTATCGCAGCTATTTCCGCAGTGCTTTTGTGTTCGGTAATTGTATACGAATCCAGGCGGATGAGCTCTGAGTGCTTAAACTGTAAAGTAAGCGAATGGATGGTTAGAAAAATGAAATTATAAAGATATGTACGCATCAGTGACGGCAAAACTTAGGACTCTGCTACAATTTGCCTTCGACGTGCCAGATTCTTTTGTCGACCTCTAAATTTCTACAGTTTCCACCGCACCGTACCCAAAATGACCTTCGCCTCCCATTGTCTTGACATTGAGGTTCATTCTAATGTTGAGACTTACCACTTGGTGGTAAAGAAACTCGAAGCTGATACGAGGAGGTGAAGAGAAGCTTGTAGTATGTCACGACTGTTTCCTAGAAATTATTGTGTTAAGACATGTGATCTATTGTCAAGTCACTGGCACTGTAACGATAGACGATGTAATACCATTTTTTGTTCAATCGATCTCTGTATTCTCTCATTGTTCAGCACCAATATTGAACTAATTCTGTGGCGAGGGTTCAAGCAAATTGGTTCTGTGGCTGCCTGTGTTCTCAAGGTCTCCGTTCCGGCCATGAAAAAGTTACATGTTGTTCTATGTTAATGTTTTTGTCCAAGTTACGACGTGCATGTGTCATGAAAATGTCAGTGCGCCGTTCAATAAAAAATTACATACATGCACAAGCGATTTGGTGGCACTTGAACTTTTTCCTTGCTGTTTGTTTAGAGATGGGATTTCATTTCCATGAATGAGGGATGATCTGAGTGAGCAGTAATAGGTCGGGGAGTAAGATGTGATGATGTTATTGCCTATTGTCTTCAACTTATTCAGCATTCTGAGGAAGAGAAATCCATTCCGACGACAGCCTTTCTTTCTATTTTGAGAAAACGGGGAGAAAAGCTCTGGAAAAGTTCAATGTTAACATAAATGTAGGCGAGCTTATTGAGCTGATTAGGCTCAAGAATGACTAACAGTTAAGTGATAGCAAAGAGATGAACTGTTATTTAATGCACAATAGATTTGAGAGATGCATTGGTGTCATTAATGAGGAGAAACGATAAGTTCCGAATCTTGCGGGAAAGTAGAAGGCTTGGTTATGCCAAAAGCAGGAGGGCATTAATTAGAGCATATACTGAAGTTTAATTTCTGGAGTGACATCTTATACGAAAAAGAGGCATACTACTGAGGGTTGGTGGTTGCCAACGTGGCACCCTAGATTATTAATTCTTTCTACCTTATTCTAAGGGTAGATAATGAAGTTTGCGATAGAATATTTGAGTGAAATAATGACTGAGACTAATAGTGGGAAGTACGAAGGTATGATAGATTTTCCGAGTAATTGATTTTCGACTTTTCTTCAATGACCGATTTTTGAAAAGTTGATTTTTTCATCTAAAAAAATCGATTCATCGTGTATGGAAAATCTGTTGTAAAGCAGCGTGGAATTTGATTTGCAATGAAAATGAAAGACGGGTGAAAATTGTGGCTTACAAAAATAAATGTAGAAATAAGCATTCGATTTGTTACTTTTATTCAATATGGACGTAAGTTGTTAAACACTTTTCTAAACTCAAGGGAATTGACTTATTTTTAATTCATTAAGATACAGTATGTCTAATGAGCTTGTTTAAAGATAATGAGCTTATTAATTTTTTTAATTGGAATACTGGTTGATATACTTCGCATTCTCCCCTACGAAGTCAACATAAAATCTCCTTTCTAAGAACTTCATTTTCATAAATAACTGGAACAATTAATGAAGCGTCTTTGGAACAGAACTCAGATTTGAATCAATGAACACAATTAGTACACATAAAACTCGCGAACATATATCACGAACAAGTATGTGTCGCGGACAGCCTGTACCGCAACTGAGAAAATTTTAACTCTCGCAGCAATCGAAATACTGGAGTTTAAGCTGTAGAACTATAGTACACCGCACGCTGCAAGCCCAAAAACTTCTGGGAATGCCGAACTATCTAGAGTGAATAGTAATTTGTAAATATAGGCAGTGTTCCTTTGAAGTAGATGTATTACAGTATATTTCATGAAATATTGTTTAAAAAATTTCTGCAAAAACTCAAATTTATTTAGCCTTTCGTGGCGGTTTTTCTCCTGTCTATCGGCTAAAAAAAATTATGACGCATGTGCGGGCAGATGCATGCACTTCCCTCGACAATCTTTAGGTATCAGTGTGTTATTTTTCGTACTCGGCGAATTCTCTGTCTGAGTCATTCCGCGGGGGTAAGCTCGCCCCCCTGAAGATTGCTCCCACCTAGGGTTTTTCAAAGCAAAGCTGCGAGTCTCCAAGTCTCTCCAAGGACAGGTCTCCGCTCCGCGACCGTGAATAAAATGATTGGTCATAGTTTTTGACGAGAGACAAAAACGACGCGGCGATGTGCCAAGCTCGCTGGAGGAAATCTCTCGATGCGTACCGAGACAAAGAAACGTTTCTTCCTTTATCCAGTGTTAGGCAGTGAGGGAGTATCACAACGCTTCTCCTCCCGCCTTCTCTCTGTTGTAGTTGAAGCTGAGAAATGCAATGGTGTGGGGTAACGTTCTTGAAGTGGTCTATTTTTAAGATTTTGAAGAAATTACTCGCACATATTACTGCTCAATAAATGGGAAGTCCCGCTTACAACAAAAAATATTACCTCAGTAGTAAATACATTTAAAAATAGAAACTTAAATACGTTAGAAATAGAGATAAGTATCAATGCAAATCTATATTAATTTTTAAGTTTATTGCCGAATATAAATTTCATTTTATGGTTTTAATTGTTTTGTGCAAGTGTTGAAGAAAAAAAGGTTGTTTGTTGAAAGCATTAGATTACTTAGTCTTTGAGTGACAAATAGCGGTGCATTGTATGCATTGTCGGTAGAATATGCTTTTAGGAAAAATATATCATCAGGTGAGGTGTACGAAAATAAAGGTTTTACCGCAGCTCAGGACAACTTATCTCGTTTTTTGTGAAATTCACATTGGAAAAATCTTTCGCCTGGACTGGGATAGGGAAAGATTATACCTTTAGTTCATGTACAGTTGTACATTATTGTTGCCTTAGTATCCCATATTAAAATTAATGTAACGTAATAATTTGTGCCGTATTTTCAATCATTTATGCTATTACGTTTTCGAGGCACCAAACTATTGATGCATATTCCATTTTTAAACAGAGTTGGCAGTTTAGGATGTTCAAGGAATTAGTTTTTCTGAAATGTTGTGTACATGCAACGTGTAATGCCTAACTACGCATAATACATAGCGTGTAATACCTACGAACCTAATGCTATTGATGCTCGATTTTTTATACTTGAGAGAGTTAGCACAAACTGCCAAGAGTCATCAAAATATCTACACCCGTAACCATTAAGACAAGAGAAGTTCCGGTGTTTTCCAATTTATAATCGAAGAAAATTGGATCTTGTATATTGCACCAGTCAAAAAGGATGTTAATTCCATGTAAAAATGCGAGTAACTTCATACATCATAGGCGTCGCTAATTTTTCGGGATTTTCTCCGCGTCGATACATCTTAGACGACAGTTTCGCCGGCGTTTTAGCAGGCGTCTTCAGGTGTGAAGTGCTATTCATGCAGTGCAGGCGTCTTTAGCACACCTGAAGACGCTTGTTAAAACGCCGGCGAAACTGTCGTCTAAGATGTATCGACGCGGAAAAAATCCCGGAAAATTAGCCACGCCTTTTCCACCACCCCGCGGAAGCCTTCATCAATATGCATGCATTATAAATAATTTGTAAAGTGTCTGTACTAATAAAGTCGCATGCAAGTAGTCAATTACACCATGCAAGTAAACTCAAAATCATAAATAAATATTTTTGGAAGGAAGGCCCTGTGTTACGCCTATCATAAATGCACCTCCAGAGACACAAGTATTTGACATTTATCACCGAACATACGACTCTGTATCCGACCAAACAGTAACAAGCCTATTGGTTGATCACTGTTGAAATCGTGCGTGCGTGATTATGTCTGATTTGTGTACTGCAAAAGGACGCTGAAAGAAATACTGCGTGCGAATCACATCAGATGCAAATCTCGAACGTGCTGTCCTATGAAAACTTAGCCTTATGTGACCATTCTCGATTGCTCAGTTGTTAAATATGGCCGGTGAGCGGTGCAGTGATTGATGCTAATGGAAGGAACATCCAACTATTTTATATTAGGCCACCACCACTGTCCTCAACGACTTGAAGGTCTGGTTGATGACTGGGAAGAAAGCGTACCATCCCTCAGACTGGAGACGTATGAAATTCACACAGGAGATGCAGTTCCTTACCCTGTGATGTCATGGAAAATATATGTTCTGAGTCTTGACACTTTCATTTATCATCATCAGCTGTAATCAGTTGGTTTTCTTCTGGTCTGTATTCCACGCATCTATCAGCTAATCGTACTTAAATAGTAATTATTAACCAATGACACAATTACGCAAACGAAGGAATACATTCCTTAAATATTTTTGCTAGTACGAATATTTAGAGTATTCACTCGTATTGGAAATTTTGTAGGTTGCTGTATTCATTTTGATAAGTTTAAACGAAATTGGTCCAAGTGGTTGTTTAGTGTGGAGTCCCTGTCGTTGGTACATATTTTTTTGGAGTCTTTAGAAAGTTGTCTTCTTTTTTCATTCACTGCTGTGGGTAATCACTTTGCACCAATCACTGCCGAACAAATTGGCTTAATTATTTCTTGTTAACTCTCAAACCTTGATGTCGGTCTTGTAGACCGCTATGCTCAATGAATCGTCATTTTTTCCACTTTCTATTTTGCTGGCAGACTTGTGACTTTGAGTACTTTTACCCATGTTGATTACAACAAAAACTAAGTCAATCTTGTATCTTAAAATTCACTTCCGTCGAACTGCACTGTATAGATCCCACTTAAGTTCCGGCCACAGACTTGCGCGGCATGGTGGGGAGGTATAAGCGGAGGGGGTGTACATCTACATCTACGAAGGACCGTGCAAGCCACCACTAGGGTGTGTGGCACGGGGTGATTCCACACCAGGCATGCAGCAGCCGTCCCAGCACAAATCAGAACCTCGCACGCTCCCCCCGCTAGGCGCAGGCCAAAAAGCAGTCAGGAGAACAGTGCGCAGTCCAACCGGAAACTGGGAGAGTGATACGTAAATGAACATGCAGAACAATGCTATAGACATATCTAGTGGTTAATATTACAAATACTCTTAATTTATGAATGCTACGAGATGCTAATTCATGCAGAGAACAAAATGAAATAATGCCGGACAAATCGACCAGTGTGAAGTGTTAGTAATGATGTTATGTTATTAAGCACAAGTGAAAATTCTACTCGACCTATTGAGGGTGGGAATTTCATATGATTGATCTATCGCAACTATTATGATCCCTTATTGTATGTGGGTAAAATGGCATTTTAAATCTATCGGTTCTGCAGTCAATTTCCTTTATTTTATTCCTGTGATCGCTTCTACCGTAGTACATTGGCTCTAGCAGTATATGTTGAACGTCCAGCAAAAAAGTCTGCTCCGAACTTGCGCAAAAGATTTAACCTGTATTTCTCCCTTCGATCAGTTAGAGATTCCCACCCTAATTCCTTCAACAATTCGGTAACACTGCTAAGTTTATCGTAAAAACTTTTCACAAATTTTGCTGCTCTCCGCTGTATTCGATCTATTTCAGAGATTAGTCCTACATCTACAAAATACCCTGCAAGCCACCTCAGGGGTGTGTGGCAGGGGGTGAGTATTCACCAACATGCATTACACTATACCCTAAAGTTAGTGTAACTACGACTAATTATGCGTTAGCATAAATCGTTAATGCTTGTCACGAGGCGTGCACTACACTACATATATTATCACATTGGAGAGGGACCGTTAATATATACGTATTTTGCAACTACACAAATGGACAGAAACTCAAGACTTATGTAGAAAACATGCACGGCGTGCTGCTAGTACTAGATAGGGAGGGAAGTGTCGGAGGGGAAGAGGGATGTAACGAGAGAAAGATGGGAACGAAACTACTTCACGAAAAAGACACGAGGCACACGCAATAAAAGTGTCTAAAATCACCCATCGCTATGTCTTTGCCTGAAACGAGTCGAAATTGGATGGCAGGTCGTAGTGAGTCATCCCACTTCTTGAAGCGTTTCTGTTGGCAGCAATTTGAAAGGTTTTCTGACCCTCAACACTAAACATACTTCCTCCCCCGTTTCACAGGATTTCGAAAGTTTTGGAGTCCATGTCCCAAAATCGTCCACTCTGCTGGCCCAGGAAATTTTGCTGGAGCTATATCGGACTTAACTTTGTAGAAGTTCTTAGTAATTATTATTGAAATGAAAACACTCGTTCTTTTCTTCAAATCTTCATTTTTGTCCTTTCTCTCTTCTAATTTCTCTATCCCATTCCCTCCCTTATTCATGACTGGTGTCATAACACCTCCCTGCCACGCGTCCCAAGGCGGCTCGCCGGGTAGTGTAGTAATGTGGAGGTCGATGAAGCAGAGGAAGGCACGGGGTCTCCCGATGGGAGCACGGGAGGCATCAACCCAATGAAATGTGGTACGATTTGGTGTAGTGCCCTTCGAGACGATCCAAGTGCTCTTGTGTCCAAAACTCATTGAAGTGGAGAGGTATGATGGGAGGTAACACACACTCTTTTCACTTCCTCTTGCCGCCACTTCTGGGTCGCATCGGAAATGGCAGTCCCAGAGAAATGGAGCGAGCCGTATGATTTCCACAGACGGGGGCCGGCTGCGAAACAAGAGACTCCATTGGGCATGAACGCGTGAAACTGCTCCATTTTCGGCGTTGAGTAACACCAGACGGCCCTAACATTCGCGAGATCTTCTTTCGATACGTAGCGTAAGATTAGCTCGTCGTAAGATGTCTCGACGCATTAGCGAAATGACGTATGGAAACTTAAAAGGCTTTTCATCCATTTTGATCAAAGACGCCCTCCGTAAGCAAGAAGTTGATATTTAACTTCACCAAACATAGAATCTATGTTTGAGCACCTACCCCTCGGATAATGTTTCTATCATTGCTTGAGAATTGCCGGTAATTAACCCCTAGAGATCAAGAGTAACCCTCGTCCCTGGTCTTCCCTCGTGAGATAACGTCGATGAGGAGAAATAGTTATGAAGAGGTTTAAGGTAGGGCTCCCAGTCCTCACGCATCACTTCCTATTTATGGAAAGAGCCCCCTTTGTGCAGTCGCTGTAAATCCCGAATCAATAATGCCCATATCACATTAATTTTTGGAGGATACTAAATCAATGGTTAAATAGATTGATAAATTTATTCGCCATAGAAAAAATACGCATTTACATGGGCTTCGTCATTAGCAAAAATTTGAGACGTAACGAATTGAACATAGGATAGAGGAACACAAAATTTTCCCAGCAGATTTCCCAGCATTATTTCTTACTAGGTATTCTTGGACGCTGTAGAAGGTGTTTTTTTTACATAAAAGTCTTTTAGCTATTTTTTAAAAATTTTTCTCTGGTAAAAAATATCTTCTTCGACTCATCAGGAAGTTTATTAGAGAACATTTTCCTTTGACTTCAGACGTATTTTGACCGGTGGATAACCGGTAATGGTCATTATAGAGATTGTCACCCCTGGTGTCATGCGTGTGGACATTGCTATTTATGACCAGAGAGGTGTTGTTATAGCAGGTATAAAGAGTAGCGTTGAACATATGTTTGTAGGAGATGATCATTATTTTATGACATTAAAATGTCTTCTGCCGGACTCTTTAACTTTTAATTTTAATATAATCCGTAATATAAAAGTAACCATAAGATTAATTACCCAAAAGTATGAAAGTTCCCAAAAAATGGGTTCTTTTTTTCATTCTCGCACGAGAAACGCCATTTCGGCAAAAATGTAAAAAATCTTAATTAAAACTAATCAACGGAAAATAAAGCAGGATACGTGGAAGCGTTTGTTTAATTACAATCGGCTAGGGTATTTTCTTTACATTCGGCCTCAAACTCAGGGTCGCATAAGTTTTGCGCCGACATTAGTCTAGATGCATTTGTAGCGTTTAATTTCCAGACAGAATGAATATCGTACCACTGGTGGATAAAATCATTTGTGCCATTCAAGTATTAATTCATGTGTTTTCATTTATTTTGCAGTGCCGTGCGGAGCCTCATCATTCAGATCTGCCGGTACGGGAGACCCGAGGGACTTGAGACCGAAGATGACCTACCAATTAGGAACGAGTGTCTACTCCTCTATTCCCCGGTCTGATTGTCTTCTTTAGCGGTGACTGCCAGCTGAAGAGCTTGAAAGTCGAATAGCTTGTTGAGTGCTCTTTTTAGGAGAATGAAGCGTGAAGTATTGACTGATGAATATGCTGTCCGATGAAGATAAAAAGTGCTTTGAAAGAAGGTCTTTGAGCTAAACTGTGTCTTCAGGGTTTGTGATCTAAAACGAGTGGGGATATTGATTGACGAGTGAACGGAGAAACTGCTCGGGTATTTGAGCCACGTTTCCCTTTTGAAAGTAGTCTAATGGCCACTGATGACTTAGCGTCATCGATTTATGCGACGCATATCTTGATTAAAAATTAATTCCTGCTCTAAATTATGATTTACGATACCGTCGGTGACGGAACTGATGTATTAATTCTTACTTTCCATTAGAGCCTGCGAACAATATCTCTTTAGTTTGAGGTTGAATTACCCTTTTAAAACTTCGCGAAATACGGCGAATGTCTGTTGTCAACCAGTGACCTGGCCAATACTTGAGTCCATGGAAATGTCATCATTTGAACTTAGCTAACAACTATACAATAATCGTATTGGATACGTGTTTTAAGTTTTATGTAATTTATAACTCTAGCTGATCGCTCACATGGCGCTCTTGAGTGTATTCTTAATTTCGTTTTATTTTACGCTGTCATTATCTCGAAAATATCTTCGCGGCTCGGCGGTTTCCCTAGCCACCTTTTAATCTAACGACTTAACGCTAAGCGTGGCGAACCGTTTTTTCCTTGCATATGTTTCCCTTGCATATACACCCTGAGGTGATCACATCACCGTAACAAAAAATAAATGAAATTATTGTTTTTTGAGGAGCACTTCGCGAGAGTTAACGGCTAGTTTTTTCTATCTTTTTGACCCAATCATCAGTTAAGCTATAATTGATGAATCCTATATGTGCCGTCATTGAAATAAAATATAATTTATCTCGCCTATGACGCTGTGCAGTGGCTTCTTCCCTAACCCTAGGAAGGGGTACACTACAAGACAATAAAACATAGTGGTTGCCCGAAATGGAATCAATATCAAAAGCTTAGACACTCACATTTAGTTGCCGGTGTCTTTTTTATCAGAATAATAATATATGAGAGTTACAAGAAAATCAAAATATATGAAATTTACAAGTGTTGTAGGACTTGGTGGCAGTTGGCCTGCGTAGACTGTGTCGTGAAGAAGAGGTGGCGTACGGCAGCCAAAAATCGGATGTGGTTTTTTTTTAAATTTGCTGTGGCGTTCTTGTGTTTTTCTTCCGCTACCCTCTAGTGGCTTTCGAAATCAGTGAATATAAAAGTGGATTTTAAGAATTTGGACCTCAAGGTAGTTGGTTAAATAGAAGATTTCCCATCTTAAGATCAGTGGTTAAACATAGGAGTGGATATTTAGATTCAAGATCTCAAGACCGTTGGATGTGTGTGTAGAGGTGGATCTTAAGATTTCCGAGTGACTTGGCGGGAGGGCGCGACCGGAGGATCTTTCGGGAGTCCCCACTCTTCTGACCCGTCTTCAGACAGCGCGCCTCCCAACCGCCAACATTCTGTGCCTGGGCAGGAGGCGCCGGCGTCTATGGAGACCCGGCCGCGGTGGAGGGGCGAGCTGCGTCGTCGCGACGCTCGAGTCGGAGGACTCGGCGGGCGACGCCTCGGGGCCGTCCCGAAGGAGGCTGACATGGAGCAGCGGTCTGCACGACGACCTGGGGATGACCGGAGTCTTCTCGCCAATGTGAGTCGAGAGTCACTTGCTTGCTTTCTTTTCTCCTCTTCAAGGATTAGGCTCTTCGAGGACCTACTCCAAGGAACCATCTTCCTATTGTAATTTAGGTTCCACGGGGCTTGGTTGAAGAGTTGAGGGCCTGAGAGTCAAAGTAATACAAGTAACAAACATCGTCCAGTGTCACCTGTATCACAGTGTCACCTGTATCACAGTGTCACCTGTATCACTTTACTCCGGTAAGAAATTACAAAAAACAAAGTATCTTAAGTGTTCGGCGGCTAGATCGCAGCACCATACGTTCGAACACTTGTATTCCTTTTCCTGTAGATACCTGACAGTACCAGACGGTACCAACTTAGTACGTATGCACTTAGGTATATCGTTTTTCGTGTTTATATCACTTGTATTACTTTGACTCTCAGACCCTCAGTTGATCATCTGGTTTGCGCGTATTCTGCCGCGTCGTTCCACTTGGTGGGCTATATTGCGCCGGCTATCCTTCAGACCTCTTCCTTCCGTCACTGGACCTGAAGAAGCCTGCAGGATAGCCGGCGAAATTAAGTCCAACAAAGCGAACGACGCGGCGGAATGCACTGAGACCAGAAGATCAACCTTTGAACGCTTTTCTTCTTGATCTTTCTATGTCTTTCTTCCTCACTGGTCTTTAATCCATTGGTTGCCTGTTATCCGGTATTCTACGCTGGGTAGCAATGGGGAACATACATTATTTAAAATATAATTTGTATGCAAAGCTTATATTTTAAAATATACAAGACATGAACTTTGTCGAGAAGCAACGTTATTTTATGAATCATTTTGAAAACACAGGACAGTTCCACTAAGTATTTTGGCTGTTGACCGGTTTCGACGACTGTAGCGTTACTTTCCATGTGAAAATGACGCTATAGTCATCACACCGGCCGGCAGCAATAAAACTTAGTGGAACTGTACTGTTTTCAAAATGATTCATATCTCCTCGTTCCACAGCTTTACGCCAAAATCCATTAACTTCATTGATTTATGAAATTATTTCTTATGAAAAATGTTGCTCTCTTGGCCACATCAAAACACTATGTCATCGGTAACTCGGCAAATGACGTCAAGGAACCAGTATGCCAGTGTTAGAACACGTTTTCACTTGAGGTTAAACCGATTTGTTTTCGTAATTTAACGAAAACAATCGTAATTTCCTTTGTGGATGACAATGAATTATTATGATTAGATCATTTCCGTTGAAATACACGTATGGTGGAGAAGCAATACCGTGCAGTGACATAAAACAAGTGGGATGCCGTTTTGAATCATGTGACTTTAAAATTTTAAGATCTTTTCAGAGGTAATTTAAAATACCAGCGTTTAACGCATTTGTGGATAATGGTATGGATTTTATATTTGAGTTCATAAGAAAATTTTATGTCGTGTTCATCGCTCAAATACCTACGAGGAATAAATTATTTACATGTTCCCGATTTCGGTACTCTTCGGTTGGTTGGCCACAGAGTGATGTGGCGTCCAATGTTGCCACATTTGTATAATAAACAATGACTGGCTCATCGAGTCAAAGCCGACGAGGGTGTAAAGTGAGTCAACATTGGGCCTATTATCGCTCTATGCATAACGATCGTAACGTTCCGTAGTTGATGCTCAGGTGTTCAGACCACCTTCTTTAGTTTCTTCTTAATGCGTGCTTTCCATTGACGGTGATAGCCGGCGTTACGTAGATGGCGATCGCCATCTTGGATGGCCAGGTGCTTTTCATTTAGTGAATGTCCCGGCTACAGATGGCTCTCCTCCAAGGGTCGAGGCGAATAATTGAATTGACAGCCTGCACATCATTTGCAGCTACGAGAAGTATGTCCTTCGTTCGCAGATCTCTGTTCGCTTTGAGACGGAACACGCAGGCTTGAGCGGCACCCACTCCGAGGGCTATCATGACGGACGCTCCAAGTAGTGGAGCGAGTTATCATTGTTGCAATCGATCAATCTATCGGTGTTCAATTCTATTCGTTCTTTCAATATCTCTGTATAGCCGTATAAAAGCGTATCAGGCTTCAATTTGTGGAAATACTGTATGTCCATTTCAAATAAAACAATATTGGTAAATTTCCACTCAGTATAATATAAAAACACAGTTAAAATACACCACCGACCATGGTTTCGGCACGTAATGCCATTATCAAGGTACAACTTTCTCAGAAACTCCGCCATATATACCCCGGGATATAGGCGTGGGGGGGGGGGGGTAATAAGTCACAGAGGGGGAATACAGGAGGAAAAGGGGGGGGGGGGTAGAACACAGAAAAGCCGTTGGTAGTGAAGGTCAGGAGGCATGGTCATATGATTTTCGGACGGGAGGGAGAACAAGGTTTAACAGAGGCGTGTGGCGTGATAACTGAGGCGAATACAGCGTGGCTGTATAGCCATCGCTGTAGTTATAGAAATTAAAATCGATATATCTGAAGATGTCTCACCTTGGAGAAAAACCAATCAGGGTGAACTATCGTTACTTTTTGTCCGTCTATGGTGCCGGTTAAGGGAGCATTTTTTTTGTTTCCTCCCCCCCCCCCTCCTCCATCCTGAGGCAAGCTGCTGCGACACCCACCCATAAAGTTCTCTTTGTGACCGCTCCAAATAGTCGATAATAATCGGAACTGTCGCTGTTGCTAACGAAATAAAAATCAGTGTACAATATGTAGATGCATTTTCTCTCGAAGATTAAAACTATTCACGGTGCCAACTATCGTTACTGTTTGGCCATACATGGTGCGAGTCGTTGGCGCATATTTTATGTTTTTTTATTTCCTCCCCAATACCGAAGCGAGCAACAGTGGGTCTCGCAACGACCGCTCTTGCCGCGGTGGATGGCGCCCGTGTCGCGGTCAACGCATGGAGCCGGCACCTTCCCTTTCCCCTGCATCTTCATCTCTCCCGCTGCTTCCCTGCCTCCCTCTTTCGTTTCCGCGTCCAAATCACTCGCGCAGAAACCAATCTCCCTCTTTTTTTTCTCACGCTCGACATCCACTCTCGCGCACGCTGTAGAAAATGATGAGGATGTGGTGTGGACTTCTCCTCTTCCTCTTCTTCTTTCCTTTTCGCTCGGAACCTGATAGAAAAACCGCGAGATACTTCTGAGAAGGAATGTGCCGAGTCCTTTTGCCCATCCAATCCCAGGTTCGACTGAATCCAACCGAAAGGCACAAGCCGAATAGAATAGTGAAAAATGCTTTTGAGCCAAAGACATTCTTGCTATGCTTTTAATCGAAAAACGTAGTTTTTCCCAATTTTTTGGCTGTCATGGCGACCTCAACGACTGTAAACACCGAAAGAGTGTTTGTTTTTTTTCCTCAGAACATATCTTGTCAAATTCATTATTTTTTTATTGCTTTATACATCTCGAACTCCTAGAACCTCCTTTTTATTTTCCTATTTTAACCTAAAACTTCGGCGTGGGGTGAGTTTTAATGTTTGTTTTTGATATATTTTACAGCCTGGAGGAGTTATAACTATTAGACTATTGTCGGCAATGCATTTTAGTATCACCGGTAACCATGAGCTGTTAAAAAAATTCTAATTGGTTGTTCAAGTTAAATGACACCAAATCGGAGTCAGCCTTTTTGAGCCCTATTTTTTCTGCGATTTTCAACACCTATTCCGGCTGACGAATTTTTCATTTTCCATCGCCCGTTTCATAAACAATTGAGTTGAACAACTGCAGAAAACACGTCATTACAGCAACATTCAGAGATAGCGCTTTGTTTTTTTTAACAAATGGGAAAGTGATAAGTTTGTAGCGGCAAAGAACAACAGCATCGACAAAGGCTACTGCAGCTAAATATAGATCTTATCTGCCTGGAGCCTTTACGTAACTTAGCGGTCCGAGAAGAATAGGCAAACTGTTTGGAGACATTGAGAGCCTCCTGAAAGCAATAATTGAAGGAGAAATGACTTCAAGGAGTTATCGAGGGAGACCAAGGATGGAATCATTCATACGGTAATCTATGTATATATGAGTTAGGTCCAAATGGAAGTGAGTAGACGTCCTCTTAAGTTTTGACATGTGCATGTGGAAGTTTTGGCAATTTTCTTTATCTCAGTGTACTTCCACCACTTTTCATCCCGTCCATAAAGCCTTCTTCCCCTTCTTCCCTTACCTAGCGTCCGTACATCTATCACGGCCTTCGGCATCCCTTTGCCTCTCATTACCTCTTCCAACCACCCACTCTGCTTCCTCCTAATCACATTCAGAAGTTTCCTCTCCTCACCCACCACGCCAAGAACTTCCTAGTCTGTCTTCCTTTTCGTCCACCTCACTTTCTTCATCCTTCACACCCACATCTCAAACGCCTGCTGCCTATTCTTGGCTTCCTGTATCCGGTTTCACGTTAAGCACCATATATCGCTACACACCGTATTAAGTTCTTTGATAATCTTTTCTTAACGTCCATACACAAGATTCTCGTCATCAGCTCTCTCCTATTGCTGATTCCGTCTTTCGAAAGCGCAATTCATCTTCTAATGTTTATATTACTGTGCCCATTTTCCCCCAGCGTACAACCCAAGTAATTTAATTGGTCTCATTGCTCCTGTTTAGGCCCCCCTACTGTAAGGACCAGCCCCGTTTTCTTTGACCTAGAATAAATTAGACGAATTAGGATGGGAGCAATTGTGAAACCTCTTGTAGGAATGAAATGGCTACTTAATAGGGAGGTGCCTGGAGAGTTGCAGCAAACCAATCTTCGGATTGATGACTTCCGTTGTAAATGATTAGGTATCGGACTTCGTTTCCCGGTTCTGTTGAACTATTTTCGTTCAAAATCGGCCTTTCACTTTCACTTACTTTTGTTTTGTCCATTGTGGCTATCCCCTTTCTTTCTTCTTTTGCTTGTGATTGTGCAGTCACAAGTACGTGTAAAATGCTCTGCAGCGCCACGATTTGCAGTACCTAACCACTTGATGGAGAATGACTGAAAAAATATTTGTGTGTGATAATTTTGTGGGTAGTTATTGGAATAAAATGACAAAGCATGGTAATCCCTGTCGACATGTGAAACGTTTTCTTAGGAGATAGATGTGGTTCTAGTCGTAGCGTATCACAGATTCTCTTACTGATACCATTTTCTGTACAATATATGGAAAACCATAATTATCTGTTATCGAGGAAGTTAAGGATGCGAATAAAAAGAAAGCATTTGACGGTGGAAACGTGTTCGTTGTGAATTTTTATTTTTTCGTCGGAAGTATTCTCTCCCGGTGGGCTCATCTGTTTTTGTCGCACTACATCTTTACTGCGGGGAATTTTTTGTGTTTCGCATGGTCGGGTGCGCACGATGTGAGTTCCATGCGTTGTCACGAGCTAAAGTGAGTTTTTTATGACAAAACTGGGCATGCACCTACACCGTGGGCCTGTTTAGGGGCTGTCAAATGTTTTTTTTTCTTGCGTTGCGTGTTATTTTTTTCTTTGCCGAGAATCGTTATGTGGTGAAGCCTGGGGTGTAATTCTCCGTGCATGCTTCGTGATGTTGTTTTGCATTCATTTCCTCGTGAAATATAGAGCGCTGGATGGGGTGAAAATTACCTCATTGAAGTATAAAGATTTATCGCTTATGATCCGCTTGATTGCGACATTCATGTTTAGTTGACTTCATACATTTATTTCGTGAAAACAAAGCGAAAGAAAAAAAACTAAAGTTCTTAAAATATTTTCATTGAACTTCTTTATGTGGAAGAAAGCATTGGGTGAATACGAAATTATGAGTATAAAAGTGAATTGGAAGAAGACTGAAAATTTAACACCTAGCATTTAGTGTATAGAAAGGGGTGAGAATAAAATAGGTTCCCATTTAAAATATTTAGTATCAGTGGTCCAAGAAGACTAATCCATCAAATGAAAAATATAAAATCAAATATTTTGTGGCAGAAAGGCAATTGGAACCCTTAATTGTGAAGTATTACTTGTGGAAAGTGTAATTCTTCACGGAGCCGAAACATTGACTCTTGAATGGGAAACTAGAAACTAAATGACGAGCCTTTAAAATGGATTTTCGGAGATCTTACAAGAAATGAAACAGAGAAAGAATGAGAAACACAGTGACAAGAGAAATCGAGGATTTGAAGGTTGAAAAGAAGACTTATGATGAAAGAAAATTACGATTGTTTGGGAGTGTTCAAAGGATGAGAATGAAGGAATCCCTTAGGCCTGCTCTAAAATGGAAACTAGATGAAAAAAGAGGAAGACCGAATGAGTATTGGTGAAATGGAATGGGAGAAGACAGTTCGCATGGGATTAATATTGTAGAATCATATAGTGGATAGAGATCAATCGTTATTTGTCAAAGTAGTAATGTTTGGCCGAGGGAAACTACTGAAATTGAAAAATTCCTAATTAAAAAGAAACTCCCTTGCTCTAGTGCTAAAAACAAGCATGGGAACAATGGAAGGGCTCTTTCAATTGAATGAAAAGGCCGCAGTCGGAATAGCAATCCTTGCGCCCTAGTTTCTGCCGGGGAAGAGAGGGAGGGACCTTCGAACCAGCTTGGTGTGCGGGCATTGAGCTGGTCGATGGGCGGCGGAAATGCCTTGTTTTCAAAACAGTTCATTGGCCTTAAGGATGAAGCGACAGTCTTTTAAAACACTCCCGTCTCAAGGTGTTCGTGCATGAGAAGCGTCGCTTCTCTCGAGGTCTTAGAATTTAATTTGCTCTTTGACACGGCGCGTGGTTGTTTTCAAATTGGTGGATTTGGAAGTGTTTCACGGCTAACGCATCAAGACGCGGTTGGTTGGTTTTGTTGATTGCTCGAGAGTGAATACCGGCAACTATTGCGACATAGAGGGTAAATGTGTAGGTTGGTAAGAATAATATTATTTGGGGAATAGTGGAAGAGACGGCAGAAACCCGGCGTCAGCATTGGCCCACTCTTAACGAAAGGTGCCAAGGAGACCACGGTTTTACGTTCCATATGACGGATGGATTGCCTACTTCGCACTTGAAGTGCCGTGCTGAAGCTACTCAAGTAGTGGTTAAGATTCCACTGAAAAATCTCAGCCATAGCTGGGATGTGAAACCGGGTCCTCTTGGTGGGATATCAGTCCCCTACCAGACCAATCCGAATCCCTGAAGACGTCATCATCATGATTTGTTGTCCTGTGCGGCAAGTTGTCTGTCTACAATTGCTCCCGGTGTCAGGGTGAATTTAGCTGTCGCACGATACTACAGTTGCTTATATTTTTCTGCAGCTCTGTTTTAGCGATACATATTTGCTTGAAGTTGCTGTTAATATAGTTTTTTTTATTACGTTCACATGAGCTCAACTCTTCTAGAATTGAATCGCCTCGACATTTTCTTAGGCAAATTACATCTTGGTATTCAGATTACTCTCTTCCGTGTCTCTTCATATCGAGTAAAAGTTTATGAATCTTAACCTATTGTGTGCTTTTTGCGGTGGAAGTACAAAAATACCAGTTTTCTCGACTCTCTTCGTCGAAGTGCAAAAGGATCATTCAGAAGAACAGTTCAAATATTGATGCAAATTGCATAAATATCAGGCCAGGAGTTTACATTCTAGAAGAATCAGTTCAGTGCGTATGATTAAAAATCCCATGTTAATATGGCAGCTTTTACAGAGCCTTGAAAATAAACTATGAATTGATCAAGACTTTAACGCTGAGGATAGCAACTTAAGTAAGAGCAATTGCCAGTGAAAGCTCGCACTTACCAATTCGATAGTTTAGAAAATTGTCGCATAGGGTCAATGTAAGAGCGGAAAATTACCACCAGAAGATAATCCACTTAATTAGGAATTGAACCACGGATATTTGGTTTGCCAGGCCAATGCGAAACTCTTGCACTGTCGAGGTCTTCTACATCCCGCGGCACTTTTCAAGAGAATTAGATATTATTCCCTATGAAGAGCAAGGGGCCTAGTTAGTATCCCTGGAGCTCATGCGGTTCTCTATCAAGTTTTCTCTACCAGAAACTCTCATTACATTGTTAGCCGGTGTGTTAGTCGAAAGAGGCCCGGGGCCTTTTTGGTGTTATCATAGCGCTCTTTTCCGTAATAGCCCAATTGGAATTGTCACTCAGTGAAAAATTGGTGTCTTTCCCTGGGACCAAGAAAATATCTCATTATCAACTCGGAAAATTATTTTGGCTCTAGGCTTGCGTGAACATTTGAATATGCTCTCTCTATATTTATTATTTTATTTTTTAGAATCCTAAAAAGTTTTTTTTCAGTGAAATAAATTAAGTTTTTATGCATTAAAAGTTGGCCATATTTTTATTTTTTTTGCAATGAAGATGATTTGGTGGCTTAAGGAGGTTCCGCCGCGACTGTGTGAGTCAAAACAAGTATCTACTAAATTCCACATTTTTTATATTTTGTACAAAAAATCCTGCTTTCGCTGATGAAATGCTTTTCCTACAGAAAACCAAAAGTAAAGTAGAAAAAATGCAGATTATTCCACATATGTATTTTAAATTAGCACTTTTTTCCAGCCATTGGAGCCGACTGCAGCGCCATTTCCTACGAATTTCCGCCTTTTGACTTCAATTACAGCAGTAATTCCCTAATATCTAAAATAATAAGGTGGAAAGATGGCCTGTATTTTATTTTTATTCAATTTCTCTGGATTATTTCCTTCATATAAATAGTTTTCCGCGAAAATGACATTTATATTTTATAGAAAAATACTATATTTCCTCGTGTTTCTCTCATTCCCCCATTGAGCACAATGTAATTTCAAGTTCACTTATAGAATAAAGTAGCGTTGGAAGGTATTATTTTGTTGTTCATATCAGATAGAGGGCAAGTTTTTTTTACAAGTAGGCAGAATATAAATAAAATGACATTTAAGTCATTTTACGGTGGAACCGCCTTAAGTACATGAGGATATAAGCGCCGAGCGCTTCCGAAGGGCCTTCATTTGCGTGGTTGTAATCGTAGCAGTCGGGAGGAGAGGCAAGATGATTACGGTGCTGTTCCGGCGACGGTGGTTAAAGGGGAAGCCCGAGGATGAGGGGAAATTGAAATTGCGAATGCCTTGAAGGACACCCACAACCATTCCCACTCAATTTAAAAAGTTTGAATAATGTTTTCCTTCCCGTAAAAAAAGTCGCCCACAAACGTAAAACGATTCTCCCGACAAAAGACGCTTCGACCTTCACTCTCTGTTGCTCTCTCCGTTTTTTGCTTTTTCTCCCACAGTAGTGCTTCATCGCTGCCTCGTCTAAGCATCCCAGCCAATCATTTTGCCCTCGCGGCTACTGTTGCGTCTTCAGTGGAGGTTGGAGCTCAAATCTTAGTAAACTTAAAGAGTAGTTCACTTTTTACTGAAGAAATAGCATCAACCTCACATCTATAAATTGGGGGAGTGGGCATAAATGTATCAGATGAATTCGAATACCTGACAATCGTCTTGAACTAAGGCCTCACTTGGAGAAACACACATACGAAGCAGCATCGTGCATCCTCTGCACTCGAGACATGATATATGGATTACGGCAGTACAAGACAAAGTTATTCTTCTCGTTTCTCTACTCAGAATTTTCGAGATTCGACTGTGACGCAATCTGGTCATCACAATCCAGTCCTTCCTAAACAAGGCTCCAGTATATTTCGATTTCTCCCTCAGCAGTGATACCAAACTTTTTAATATGGCTGCTACATAACGGGAGTAAGTTTATTCATCTTAATCTTAACTATCTGTATTCTGTGTTTGATATGGACCCTAGAAAAAAATATTTTATACATTGTTGATTTAGTGATGGCATTTACGTTTTGGAAATAGCTTTTTCGGATAAAATTTTGAACAATAAAACATTGAAGAGAAGGGTTTCACACGTCACTATTTCGTAATAAGGGCCTAGGAATTTGAGGCTGAAAATTACAATTTTCGAATATTTTTATCAGTGCTAAATGGCCGACCACCCTAATAATGTTTTCGCATATTGGCAGAGATATTTTTATTCTATAGCCTATCAGATCATCTAACTGGAGATACTTCTGTTAGAGGTTCTACCTTACAGTGTCCATTAGATACTCAGGATCCTCCTCCAGCTTCAAGTTTCAAAAACTTCAATTCTCATTTCAAGAAATAAGGGGTCACATGTTGGTCAGAGGTATTCTTTTGAAATAGCTGAGGAAAGTATCGTGTCCTTAGTTGGTCGTTATCTACTCGGCTGCCAGTTCCCTTCTGTCTAAGAATTACGTAACGAGGCAAGTTAAAGATAATAGGAATTTTCACACTATTTTGTAATCTACTATATCTACTACAATTTTCACACTTGGGATTTGTTTCGCACTCCTTTCTTGTTGATGTAATACTAATCCCCGTGAAAAATGGCGTAAAGTTTAAGAAGAATTAGTCGTTTAAGGTGAGTGCTTATTCTTTGAAGTAATCGCATTCATCAAGTGAATAGAATTTCCCAGGCCGAGGTTTGCATTTGTAGGAAATCCTGGAAAAAGTGTTTTCAAACCTTAAAAATCGCGAGCCGGCTGAGAATACGGCAATGTCTTTAATCCTCCCGGCAAATTTAACGATATAAAGTTTCCACGCATTTCATTCGGCAAAATGCCAGCTTTTTAGTGGCGACAACTTTTATTCATGACTAGTGTCCCTCAAAAAAAGCTCCTGACAAACGTACAGTGGACGATTTTGCGATCGTAAGGAGCTATCTATCTGCTTACTTAGTGTTCTGCTCGGCAGTCTGCCATTACCTGCTGTGAGAGCGGTCCTAAGCTGCTTCTATCGCGATGACTCCGTCGGAGTTGTTGATTTTTAATCCAAATGTTTTGTGAAGTTACTAAGGCAACTAATGGAGTCTTTGTAAGTATGGTGTGAGGTCCATTGTTAAAAATGCGTCAGTGCTTTTTAATTTCGTAACGCAATTTTTTTACGTGGTGCAGCGTTCTGCGGAGCCCTCTGACACCATTGTTTGTGGGAACTGTTTTAAAATGTTACCATGCTGTATCATGTCAATGCTTCGTTTCTTTCAAAGGTTTTTTTTAAAAGATAATTTGGATACTGATTCACTACGTATTAGTACCTACGGTGTGAAATTTAACTATGTATGTATTCCTCTTTTATGAATTCTTACAATAATTTATAATGTGGTGTAGTGTTCCACGTATCCATCTGCCGCTAGCTTATGCGAGAATTTTCAATTTTTATTCCTTACGTATCATGAATATTTGAAAAAAAACGCCACGTCACTTGCCATCGACATCGAAATCTGCGATCTTGAAGGCGGTTGATTCAATTAAGGCCCGTGGAAATCTTTTGACGACGTAATCGTGCGCCGCCCAGTACTCGAACGAATCGTCCCCGGTGTGAAGGCCGCGCGACGTGGCCTGTGACGACGCTTTTTTTATGTGCCTTGAGGTAAACCACGGCGTTGCAATTCTGTTTTCTTAATAAATTCCCATCCCTTTTTATAGTTATCTCGAGATTAAAGGAATTGCGCATGATTCTTTCCGTATCCACTTAATAAGGCCTCCAGTTTCCGGTTCTCCAGAAGTCATTGCGTCGAGTAATGTTTCCACTAACCCCCTTCAAGGTTGACGTATAATAACGAGGGAAGAACATGGCTCTTCTACACTCATTGTCCAAGCCAATTATTTCCATACATATGTATGTATTCGCGGATTCTGTTCCTTCTCCTTAATCATTCGTTTCTCTTATGACACGATGAAGTACTTACCTACTCCGGAATTTGTGTTTATGGTCAGTCATCAATCCGAACATCAATTTTCTGCTGCTCTCCACGCCATTCTTCTTCCCATAACATCTTAATTCAATTGTAATTCCTTATATTGACATCCCTCATAATTTTCCACTGATATTCTATCCTTTTTTCTTCAGTAGTTCTTCCTCTTAGGTGCTCTAATGTTAAAGTTTTCAGGAGACTAGTGTTTCAGGTTGATTCCAATAGTTTTGTCTACTCTGCGTAGTTTTCATAAAGCAATTCTCTCATTTTTTTCTTCTCCCCCGGAGATTGATTGCTTCGGCTCTCCACTCCACTTTACTCTTCTCTCAGCTTTCCCTTTATTCCGATGTAAGTTTTAATTCTAACGTGCGATTTAAATTTTGAAAATTTTAATAGCAATAATTCTATATTAACGAAATAGGGCTCGGGATAATTATGCTTCTTCAATTCCTCGGTATTTTTCTCCAATCATCTCTCCTTCCGTTACTGAGTCTTTAAAAGGCTGTTATGTCTCAGGAAATGTCGATTAGTTTTATTTACTCTTTACTTATCTTTACAACTTTTCTCCGCAACTGTTCGGTGTACTTCATCTGTGGTGATTCTCTCCGTTCATTCTCTAACAATGCATTTCTTTTTTCTTTCAATCGTCTTTGTTCTGCTGCTGTTATGGCTCAAGTTCAGCTGCCAATAATAGCAGACCTCAAATCTGTGTTTGAATGAAGGGCTTCCTCACTTCCAAGCAAGTGAATTAGTAATATATTTTGAAAATTGCAAGCTGTCCACTCTGCCGCATTTTCTCACCATTACTTTGTATCAGATCCCTCTCAAGGCTCCGCTGTTCCGGTTGGCAGCAAGCGTCAGCAAGACCTTACCCAGACGCTGAGGAGGCACTTCAATGCTATTAATTGGTAAACGCAAGTTTTGTACTTCCTGTTATTCCCGGATACAAGCTCATGAGAAACCTTTCAAGGAATCGTTTTAGCATACGAGTAACTCTGTGGCTTTGAGCCATATTTTCGCATGCAGATAGCTCGGGATCGAATATTTAATAAAACAAAGCATAAGTAGAAAAAAAATTTCTTATATAACAATGTGTGCAGATGTGTTCCAGCATCTAGATTTTTTAAGTTTAAATAAAGGATGTAGTTTTTATACTAAATTATTTAACAGACAAAAGATTTTTATATCTCTCATAGATTGCTGGATAAATTCTATGCTTAGCATTTAACTCCAGTACTTACAGCTCATTTTTCTGTCATTAAATATTTAAAAAGCTGATATTTCGCAGAAAGTGTTCAATAAGTTTGCTTCCTTCAACTCGTCAGAGTTTTCATTCTATGTACTCTCTTTCTATGTAAATTCTATGTACTTCACTCTCCCTCTCATTGCAGGACTCCTAATTTCCCTAAAACATTAGCAATCGTGAAATAAATTTTAATAGAAATTATTTTTAATTGAGGTAACCGGTATATATAGGTTCATATATGAATACCTTTGCTAATATTTTACAGATTAAGGCCCTGGTTTCCGTACCCTTTGTCGTTCTTCATCTTGACATACGTCCTACCTATCTTCATCTCATTCTCCTTCCCCACTTACCCAACGTCCCCCCCCTCTATCACATCCTTAAGAAACCCCTCATTAACTCCTCCAGCAGACAAGGACACTCACTTTGCCTCTTCAAATTTCATCCAGGTGTTTCCTTTCCTCGCCCACTATTCCGAGCACTTCCCCGTTCGTCTTCGTCTCCGCCCATTGCACTTCCTCCATTATCCTCTGCACCCACATTTCGAACGCCTGAAACCTATTCTCATCTGATTTCCTCAGAGTCCTTGTTTCTGCTCCATAGAGCTCCATAGTAAACTCTTCTCCAGTTTTTCCCTAGCATTCTTACACATACTACCCAGGTAAGTAAATTTTATGACTTGTTATATCTTTTGTGACCTACTACTTTTACGGTTGGCCTAGAAAATCTCACTACGTAAGTTTTCTTATCATTGATTTTCATTCCGTATTTTTCGCATTGATCACTGCGTCATTCTTACCGCAATGAATAACTTTGCCATGATGCCCTAAACCTGAAGGTGACCCGGGTTGTCTTGAGGTGGGTCGGGAGAAAGAGCGTAGTAGGTGGAACTTCTTTAAGTGGTTCAAAAAGGTTAACTTTTCAACGTCTGCCCCTCGGATAGGAGAGGATATCCCCCCAAAACGTCTTTCTTGTCGTCGAACGGCACCTTACCCGCCCCCTCTTAAGTGCCGTGGGATATCCGTCTCCAAAGTCCCGTCCATTGTTGTGTAGTGGCACCGACCCATTGTTATCCCCGTCCAGTTACGTGATGTTATAGCCACCGACCTTGCAGTCAAGGAAACCCAGTACCGTTGCACGTCTCTTCCTCCGAGAGATCGCGCTGCTGCGTTGGGAGAGGTAGGTGGGGGGGGAGGGTGGAGTAATAGGACAGGGGGTGGTCAGAAAGGGTGGACTGGGCGAGTTGGATCCCGTGAGCCGTGACAATCGGTAGAGGTCGCACCCTTTGTGTGTCATCGCGCGTCTGACTGTAAGGCAGCTCTCTTTCTTTCTGCAATCTACCCGGCGATGTCAAGACGCGTCTAGCCTGACCGCTCCGCTCCTTTCCGCTGATCGTCATCGGGCACGTAATACTATCTCACGCATCGAAGGAGGATGGCATATCAGGAGAGAACTCCACGATAGAGATACGTAGCAAAGGCCCCGCCACTCTGACACGAGGAAAACCTATGAAAGCCCCGGAAATTTTTCCTTTTTAAACTCGGCTCGTAGGTATACTCGCTCACCTGGGAACGATGCACCAAAAAAGAAGAAGAGCTGGAGATAAAAGACGATGAATGGAAAATGCAAAGTGGAAGGGGAAAAGTTTTGGACACATTGTGGGGCACATTATCCTTACGGAAACTCAAATTGTAGGAACAAAAAAATGGAAGAATGGCCTTGTAAAATCAAGAATGGAACGCATGGAGTAAATGATGAAGGATTTCGAAATGAGAAATTATGAAGTAACTAAGCGGATAGCTGAATTGAGAATGGAGTGGAGAGCTGCTGCAAATCAATCTTTGGATTGATGACAGCCGATGATGATGATGACGATGATCTAAATCCGAAGTCTCTCTAATCCTCTAGAAAAACTGACTTGAAAAAGCAAATGAAGCATCTCAGCTTCGATTATCATCACCGGTATTCTACCTAATAATGATGGTCCATTGACTTTCCTGCCTATAATTTTCCCTGCCTTGGGAAATCCTATCTGGAATTTCCTTTGCAAATTATATTCCAATATCATTTCCCTTTTAAGCTCTTCCTAACCTTTGCCTTCCTCCATACCATACAAGATTCCTATCTTCGCCTTAAACTCTTCCACGCTTGCCCAATATTCTCCCCTTTCTGTCACCCTCTTCAACTCATCTTTACCTGCTACATGCATCAGAGGTTCGTTCCATTTTTTCGGAAAACTTTTCTTTTAATCCGCTGTGGGGAAAATTCATTGGAGAAAATTCAGCCTAGTGCAAGAATTGATAAAAGTGCAAATGAAAAGCAATTTAAAATTTTTATTAATCCTCAGCGACCGTAATAGTGTGGTAAGTGACGCATGGGACTGGTATCACAAAGGTTGCGGGCTCTTATGTGTTCGGATCCTGTGAGTAGACTTGTATTTGTGAAAGACATGTGTATTCGTTTGGTAGTGTGATATATGTTCAGCCATTGGAGGGCCTAGAAGCACAAGTCCACTGCTTCTTATCCAATTAAAATTTTCATTTAAAAATGAAAAATCGATCGCTGTTACGTCGACAGATTCAATATCAAATACCTGAGAGTGGGAATTTATAATTAATAAATCCGTTGGCTTCGACGAGGATTGAATCTAGGATCTCGCGATTTCCGGTCTGTTGTGTTTAGCTGTCACACCATCAAGCCATCTGACTTAAAAGTGGGATATATACAGATATGAGGTCCCGGTTTGTATCCCGGTCGTATCAAAAGGAAATAATGTGACTAATATCTAAATAATTTAATTGGAGATTTAATGTTGTGCCCTCTATATTTTATGATGCATGCGCTAGATGCAATGTTCAATTGTCATCAAAACCTGTCCCCAACATTTTAAAAACCTTATGTGAAACAATCGTTTGAGTGCCAACCAAAAAAATAATCTTGAAAATGTTCAGAAACTTACGTGAAATATGCCAGTAAGAGACAATCAGATTGAAATATCGGTGAAGACATTAAAAGAAGCCTTTTCATTAATAATATACGTATGCATATAAGTTAACCTCAAACCGCGTCTATCCGAAACATCTTGCTTCGTTTGGTGAAACAGTCGACATGTATGTGATACACTGCGTCGTATGTGTTCGGGAAGGAATAGCCAGCCATTATTGAACCGTGTAAAGCGTTCCCATTTACCGAACGAATTCGATTGGAGATTTAATGCATCGCAATTTCCAATGATCCAATTTGCCTCGTGTGCTCCCCGTGTGTTTGGAAAAGCGGAAAATTGAATTTCTTGGAAAACCTTCGCGGAAGTTGATTATGCATGCGAAAGAAAGCAAACGTGGACGCCAACGCTTTGAGTCTGCAAATTATTAGGAAAGAGATTCTGCTGATTTGGCGCTGCGCGATTCTTTTGACTCAAATGTGTGCTTTGAAGTAGAACTCCGCTCGACCTCAAAACGCACCCTTACGGATTATATTATATTGCGCGATTACGTCAAGTTATCATTGAATGAAACTCAAGTACACTTTCCCTTTCATTGGTAATTATTTACTCCGGCACTTGTTCCATGAGAATGTATGAGAAGGAGCTCGTCCTCACCAATCTAATCTCAAGATTTGTTAATTGCAGCCATTCCTTTTCCGTATCCAATGCAAATTTCTTCACGTGTGATAGAGGGAATAACGCTTGGCTGGTGCGGAAGAGGATAGGAATTTTTGCCGAATAAATGCCCGTACACATGGAGACATTTCTAGCGCCGGGTATTGCTCTCAAAGCTGCCGGCAACAGATACCTTCGTCTGTACACTTGAATCGTTTGCCACCTGGTGGCATTCAAATGTAATTGCAAGCAGGTGATGTGAAATAAAGCGTGTGCTGTTTTTCCAATCATATCTGTACCAGTTCAAATGTAGATGCCTTGAGAGATAGCTTAAACAAAGTTGTAGAATGGTACTAGGTCTTTCAAAAATCTTATAAAAGAGATTATATTTCAACTGCTTAAACGCCGCCGCCTGGCTTCGTGTGTACAGTGTACACACAGGTGATATTTGTCGCTGTCATACATGTCACCATCCAAGTCTTTCCGATCTGACGCCGGAATGCCATCCTTTGATCATACAATGTAAAGCGTCGTGTGTACAATCGTTTAAGGAGAGGTAGTAGTAATGAGGAACTAAAGAGAGACTTTTGGGTTGGGGCGAATATTTCGTAGGAAAGTGATATGACGACCCAGAAATGGAGGAGTTGAGGTAGGGACTGTCCGTGAATCTACGAATAAGCTGGGAGAATTTCTTTTGATGATGATACCAACTTATTCATCCACAGACACATCTCACATGCCTCCAGTCACATCTCGTTCACCCTTCCCAGGGTCCAGGTTTCGCCACCATACGGCGCCATACACTACACCAGGCTCCTCTTATTTTCCTAATGCCTTTATTATGTGCCATGACATTTATCCGCTCCAGATGTGAGAGCTTAAAAAGATTTTATGTAAAAGAAGAAAATGGTCAATATGGGTTATGGCATAAAAATGGTGTTCGTTTTTCTTGTACTTAATGTGGTACATGATATCATGGAAGGGTGCGGTGGCATTATAAGATTGAGGGAGAAATTATTTTGAGCCTTAATTAATGTCAGTGGATTACGTAAAAATTTTGTCATAGGTATCTCTTTACTATTAAAAATAATTTTTGAAGTCCATGTAATTCAATCCGTGATTAGTTATGCTTCCGATTGCTATGAAATCGAATAATTTGGGAATACTAGTATAAATGTTCATTTTTGGGTTGTTATAAATTTACAGTAAGCCTACTTCATTATTAATTCATTTCCCTGTGAAATTACTCTCAATTTTAATTCGGATTTATCAATTTTTTATTTTGCCGATGCTTTTCCATCTAAGTCTTGCAATTAGAACAATTTTATGGCGAATTGCTGTTTTCAACTTTTTTACTGGTTTCTTCGTTATATACCGTTGTCCTCTCTTTGATGAAATCTCAATTCTTTCTCTGTTGTATTGTTTTACTATATACCAACTATTAAATGTATTTAAGTTTGTATGAAATACAGTTTGTAATTAAATTAATCTTACGGTGCTGCATGTTTTTTAGTTTTTGCACACCGAAATGGCTTCAATCGTGCCTCTTTCATTTGAGCAATGTTTATTTCCCGATTTGTATCTATAGTCAGAACAAGGTCAAAATGCGGGTGACAATCAAGCTATAATCATTTTTGTAAGCGATGGTGATATTCTCTTTTGCGGGTGCATTGAGGAAAGGAACACTCATCAATATGAGACGAGATGGCAAATTGAAAGATTTCTCCAAAAGAAATGTTTCATGCGGTGCCCCCAAAAAAGGCGAAATTATTTTCAAAGCAGGTTTCTCTGCCCACGCCCTACATGCAGAGGAAGAATCCCGATGCGCTAATAGCACCCGTTATTAAAGAAGGGTGCTCTCTCACTAAATTTTCCGTTAATTTCTGGGTGCCATTCGCTGTTTCGAAGCGGATGGCTTTGGGGCATGCACTGCCATGCCGCCCTAATCATCCATTGTCGAGGCGTGGGAGGAAAAGATGTATTTCTAGGGCAAGCCGCGTTTACCCGTTAATTAGTTCGAGTCGAACTTTTCGCATCGCCACGCGCCAATTGCTTTTTCCTCGGCGAAAATCCGTGCCATTTCCCTCGCCTATGAACCCCCATATCTGTCAATATAGTAGTCATGCATCTCTTCTTCCCTCTCCACTTTTCTTTTGACATTTTTGAGGCTTCGCCTTTTTTCCTTCAACTTGAATGATGTTCCCCCTATACCCATGATTGGTGTCGTGCGCTCCAGTGCAGGGTGTGATTGCTGAGACAGCGGAACTTCAGTTCCTATTTGAGAAAAATTCTTCGGTTCCCTCCTTTTATGCCATTTATGCACTCAATTAGATGGTGCAAAGGTCATCGAAAGAGTGCTTGAGCTGTGCCAACCAAGAATTTTCTCAGTCAATTGCCTAGTATCATTTAATTAGAAAAGCGATGTCTATTGAGCTATTCTTTCACACTTAAATGCGTGAGACGGGTGTTCCTCGCACACAGTTACTTCCATCGACAAGTGTATAGATGCCTCTGTATAAAATATAAACGCAATTATATATCATGGCATCCCACCCTGGACAACGGAGCTGAATTTTGAAACCGCAGTCGGGAGCAATAAATGTCTCTGTGGAAAATTACTAAGATACTCTATTAGTACTATCGCTACATATTTTAATATAATTGATAATTTCCGGATTTTGTTACTCGAAAACAGGGCCACGAAGCCAGTTGTTCAGTATATACTTGAATGAGGCAATAAGAGAATCAAAAGAAATGGGATTGAACGGTATTAAGGAAATGGGAGAAGAAATAAATATGCTTCGCAGATCACATCGCAGTCATAACAAAAAAAACGTGATATCTTAAAAAGATCACGGAACACAATGGGCCAAGTTCTTCAAAAATATAACATGAAAATAAAGAAGACCAAAATCCTGGTATGCGGAAGAGAGAAGCTGAATGCAGAAGTCACACTAAGAGGAGGTAAACTGGAGCATGTGGATTCCTTCATCTATCTCGGAAGTGGGATCACGTGGGACAGAACTAGTACAACGGACATCAAGCGCATGAAAGCCAGTGGTAAGAAAGCGTTCTTGATGAAAAGGTAGTTACTGTGTGTAAAGAAGATAGGACTACGAACGAGAAAACAGTATGTGAAAGTATTTGTGTGGAGCGTGGCTCTCTATGAATCATAAACATGGACCATTGGAAAACAGACCTTAAAAGCTTAGAAGCATTCGAGACCTGGTGTTGGAGGAGGAAACTGAAGATCAAATGGAGGGATGAAATAAGAAATGGAAGTTTGCTGAAGAGTAGAAGAGGAAGGGACCATATGGAACACTATACATAAAAGAAGAACCAGATGGATTGGACACTCCCTGAGGCACAATAGGTTTGTGAAGCACGTATTTCAAGGAAAAATAGAGGGAAAAGTCCCAAGAGGAAGGCATAGGGATAAATACATGCCTAGACCAAATTAAGAGGAAAGTGCATAAAATGAACTACCAGGTGTAGCGTCGGACGGTGTGTACAAATTAGAAACACCTAGTTTTTGTTTTCTTTATTCTTTACGTATTTTTACTCAAGCAGAGCAGCTTCCAGACGTGCTCTCCTTCTTCCTCAACAACCCATCTCCTCTCCAAAATAAAACCTTCGCAACCAAAACATTTCAACAATCAGAGATTTGTACAATAAAATAAACTAAAACATTTAAACAAAAATTATACCAAATTAAAAAACAAATACTGAGGTATGGTTCAAACGTTAAACAGGGAATAAGGGAACTAGCATTAGATGGGGAAGGATGGAGATCTACGGTCAACCAGCCAAAGGATTGAACGACCAATGAATGAAGCCAGCGTCTGTTACGCCGGAGAGGGAATGCAGTTTAAGTAATATTTTATACATAAGAAGTGAAAGATATCCAACGAACGCAACACTTGATGGCGATATAAGTCGGCGATAAAACAGCAACACACACTTTGCTCCAGAATACGCTCGCTGTTACGCGAGAGAAACGTTGAGTCAAATATGCTCCCTACGCAAAAAAAACTCGTAAGTCCCATCAGCATCTATCAACAGCTGCGATAGCCTACACTCGAGGCTCGATTATATATTTCAGTAAATTGTTTTCGATACCTGCTATCGGAACCGGAAGTGATGGATGCATGCGATGGAGTAATTTTAATCAAACTCGGTACACCTAAATGTCGAATTTTATTGGCCTCTCGTGGGATCTGCAAACCCGGTCATGTACAGCAAAGTGACCCCGGTTACGTATGACTCTGACTTTGTGTCCTTCAGTGCCTAAATTCACATTCTGTGATTTAAGGCTAATTCGCTCGTATTAGTGTCGCATACCGGCTTAGGATAGGAACGTAAGGGAGGGTAAAACGGATGGAGGTAGCCCCTCTCCCGTCATTAGCCTGATCTTAGCGAAAGATGCTAAGGGGTTCACATTTTAACTAGCCATACGACGGGTGGAGTACTTATGCTTAGGGGTTCTCCGCACCACCTCCAAAACTCGGCCAAACAAGCTCTGCCACTGATGAGAATCGATCACTGGTCCTCAGAATGTAAAGCCAGCACGCAAGCCTGGCCTGATTCCCTTGCGTATATCATGATTGTGTTTAAGCTTGGGATGGCTAAGACGTATTTTATGGACACGGTTCGGAGGTGTGGACGCCGATGCTTGAGTCGAAGAAGGCGTTAACGACCCTCATCAAGTCTCGTGCTCTCTCCCTCGGTTTCTTCAAGTTCTGCCTCTAAGCTGTCGAAAATTATTTTAAAACAAGTAGGAGACGTGCGCAATTATAACGCTCTTCAATTCTGTTTCCGGAAATTCACCCAATACTCGGAGTAAGACTGGCGTAGCTGAATGATGATGGAAGAGGAAGACAAAACAAAATAGCGAAGGATTCCGTTGAAAATTGTAGTTTATTCATTGAACTTTCTGACCTCAAGCATTGTATGCCTTTTGGGCGTAGAAGACAATTAGTGAAAAAACACGACGTTTGTGTTTCATGTAAAAACGATATTTTAATGTGAAATCTTTTAGTACATACATGACAACAGCATAAGTCTTTAGGTTTATCTTGAAGTTTTAGTTACTTTTTTTCGCTGAATGTATTATGGCGGCATCCGTGTTGAATTTTATTGTCCAATTGTTTTTAAATAATAATTATAATATTTTTATTTGCCTAGAGGTCATAAATACATAATGAGAACAGTATGTATAATGATATAAGACACGTCAATACAGGAAAAAAAACAAATACTCATACAATGATACATTAGATTCAACAGAAAAATCCATTAAATAGGAAGGTAAAAAATATTATAAGTTAAAAGAGGCACCCAAGAACTCATTCACTGAGTAATACAATTTAGTTAAAAAAACATTTTTAAACTACATTTAAATTTGACTATAGACACCGTTTGTTTAAGTACATTAGGAAGTTTGTTATACAGATGGAGACCCATGTTAGATACTAAGTCGATTCCCATTTTGTAGGCAGCATGAGAGCTTATGCCCCCGATTTTATCACAAGATTCACATGTTGTATTGAAATAATCTTGCACGTGGGAAATCACTTGTTCACGGGTGGTCGCGTGATGAAGTCTACCAACATACATATAGCTAATAATCTTCGCCGCACGAAGCCCATTACTGTCGTCCTTAAGTAATTCACCATTTCCGATGATACGGAAGTATCTTCTTTTCCTTCTGCGACGAGCTTCAACGAAACCATCATTGAGGTCTTCTTTTAGTAGTTGCTCCTTCACCTCAACAGTAGTTTCCGGTGGTGCAACTTGCTTCACAGACACAGCCGGTTGATTTAAGATACCTCGGTCAGGAATTACACTAGATTTCATTGGCGATTTCACATGGTTGGCGAGGTGAGAGGATGCACTCTTGCGAGTAGTATCGTCCGGTTTTGAGGAACTTTTAGTTGAAGTGGATTTCACGGAATCTGCAAAGGTGACAGTCTTTTCCTTCTCTATGACGGAAATACGTCCATTTTTTTATTCTACAACCTCTTGTTTCAAGATTTTCATATCAGCAGCCATTTTCGCAACGAGAAGGTTAGACGATCGACACGAAAGGCATTTCCAATAAATATCACGCGACTCGTAAAGAGCTTTTAACGATAAATCCTTATGGCCTGTACATTTAGAGTGACATATATTCGGGCAAGAGTCACAAGGTATGAACTTGTCACAGGAATTTAACAAATTTTCGCAGCCGCTACACGAAGGTAAATCAGCACTAGGCGCCATATTGAAAAATAATGCCAAGTTTTATATTGTAAAAGTTATATCCAATTACGAAAGTTTTAGTTTTCCCATTGAATTGAAATGTATTAAAAGTAAGGCATTGATCTTGCTTATTTTTATGCTATTTGCAAGTAACTAAAGAAAATGAAGCCGAAATACGTTTGTTTACTAGAAAAGGCGCTGCAGTTGGCTACAATGGCTGTAAAAGTGTTAATTAAAAATATATTCATGATATCATCTGTATATGTATTTTGCATTTTAATTATATTTTCTTATAGTTAAAGCTTATCGTCCTCAAAGTCCGAATTTAAAAAATATAAAATAAAGCTAAAAAGAGGAATTAAGTAAATATTTACTCACGCAGTCGCGGTGGTACCTCCTGAATAGAAGCGGGTTGGACTATTATCCAAAAGTACAGGGTGTTTCTAAATAAATAGCGGGGTTTCAAGGCTATGTAGTATTTATACCATTTGACTTATAATTATAATGTATACATGAAATGAAAGAGCAACTCAAACAGTTTCGTTGTACATTTATACGTATGCAGTGTTTAGTCTGTCTTCCGTTAGAAAGCGCTAGTAGTAAAGATTGGTTAAACGACGTTGTACCCAACCGCTGGATTGGCCGCCAAGGGCCAGATGACAGGGCTTGTTTTGCATGGCCTCCACTTTCACCCGATCTGACGCCATGCGATTTTTATCCTTGGGAGTTCATAAAGGAGCATGCGTATGTGCCTCCGCTACCAGCTGACCTACCCGACTTAAGAAACAGGATCGAATCAGTTGTTGCATCAATTACTCCAGACACACTGATCTAGGTATGGGAAGAACTCTCCTATCGACCGGATGTGTGCCGTGTGACGAATGGTGCTTACATTGAACACATGTAGATAAAATAAAAACTGTTTAAGTTGATCTTTCATTTGATGTATCAGTTATAATTTTAAGTCAGATAGTATCAATACTACAAAGCCTTAAAACCCCGATATTCATTTTGAAACACCTTGTACATTACTTTGCATTGTATTATGGTTTTATATGTTTCTCTGCTAGTAGTACTTGCGCGTCAGGGTCGACAAGAAGGGTGGGTCGTTGAGGTCTCCGCTGGATGGCGTCGACCTCTAGTTTATGTTACGCATCTTTCCTTCCGTGTCCGGCCTTCGGCGCTACCCTCGTAACGACGCGGTTTAGCATTCCAGCTGACAGCGAGCCGTGAGATCATCTCCCGAGTCCGAGCACGTACTCGACCGCGTAAAAACGTAGTGAGCGACCAGGGCGAGTCCGTGCTGGCGAACTTGCTGACCGAGTGAAACACTCGCGAGTGAGATTGGCATCTACAGGGCTCTTGTTTTTTTTAAATTATATTTATTTTGTTCCAACCGGAGCGGTATCCGCTTTCGGTGACTCAGCCGGAACATGAGCCACAAACAAGATAAGGGGTGCTACTTGTAAAAACAAGAAGAAATCCATTGTATGAAGTTCGAAAAAAGGGAATTCTCGCAGTAATCTGAATAGTTAAATGATTTTTCAATTTTATTGTGACCATGATGAAAGTCTCTAGGAATTAGCCAAGTTTGGTTATATGTTGCGATTAATTCATATCACTCAAATTTAATGTCATGCCTAAGGTGTTAGCCAGGAAATATCTAATGCTCCACCTGCTGCTAATGTGATAAATTTATATTTGATCGTTTTGTTTATGTGGTAAAACTAATGAATCAATGTTTTAACTACTTTAGACTCTTAAAAACGATCCTATATGGTGGTTATCGATGACTTTATCCACCATGACTAAATAAGAGTTTAGAGTATTATTAAAAATGTTTTTTAAAGACGTATATGTATAGTCTTGTTTAGTATCATGGAAGTATTATTTTCTTCTTCCTCCTTACCATGGGTGGCGGCGGAGTGAGTGAAGGCCGTAGGGGGGGGGGGGCGTCTATAGGCATAGAGAGTCCCCGTGCTTTTTGATTTGATTTACCAATGTTTTACACTATTCCCAAATCTACTAGACACTGCTGGTCAATAATATATTTAATTTTGTTTGTAAATTTTTGACCATGTGCGTTCGGTTGCCGTTAGAAAATTATGACCTTGTAGAATTTCCACTCCGTAGAATCAAGGAAAATTGCGTGCATTCGATTTGTCGAATTTCTAATCTATGGACTCTATGCTTTGTTTAGTTTGGTTATTTGGGAAGACGACCGACAACTGAAGTAATTTGCACTATGACGGATAGGCGGTCAAGTTTATGGGGTAGGAGTTTATGGAGACTGGGAGGATAGAGATAAACCCGGCGTCGATATTAGCCTACTCCTAAGGAAAGGCCCTATCTGGTTCACGTTTGACTCTGATCGGATTATTAGGGTGGGATTACGATCAACGTTTTATGAAGTGACGGAGACGAATGGTGGCGTTTGCGAAGCTTTGGTGATTCTAATGCAGTGGAACGTAACACGATTGTCGGACGTTGAGGGTGTCGTCGACAGACAATGAGCAAACTTTGTCAAAGTCTAACTTTTCCGTCACGCTACGTTACCGGCAGACAATCAGAGGACAGCTTTTTTCAATATTTACTAAATTTTATTTCCAGATTTTCCATATTACTTTTTAACTTTACAAGGAAATATAATTAACCTTCTTGAACTATTTGTCAGTATTGTTCGCGGATTATTTATATTTTGTTTTAAAAATATGAAAATAAATTCACTTCGCCGCCGTTCACAGCTCTGTTTACTTAAACGGTTAACAATTGGCGTTGTTACTTCCGTCAGTCGTAATACAATCCACCTTGACGGGAAGACGTTGGAAAATTGAAAACCACCGTCTGTTAAGGTCACGTCATAAATCGTCGATCGTGATCTTACCCTCACGAAGCACCCCAGCAGGGTTCAGGATTCCACTGCTCCGCCGCTGCCGGGATTTGAACCCGGACCCACTGGATGGGAGGCCAGAACTCTAGCCACCTCACTAACCCGATCCCCTACAACGTCTCTCACGCGCGTTTAAGTTTTGCCAATTCTTCGGCAGTTCTTTCTGCAAACCGGAGGCCGCAGGAGCGGAACGGACTACTCCATTGTTCGGCAGAGTGGCTGACTTCCTTGCTAAAGGGGTCAGGCGTCGCTCATTGGGCATTCTTCAGATTTCGAAGACAATCGTCGCATTATTGCTACCGATCTCTCCCTCCTTATGTCCCTCCTCCCTCCTCTCTTTCGTCTCGATGACTCATTTGCGGTTTCTCCTTCGCTTCCATCCCCCCTCTCCTCCGTCCCATCCTCTCTAGCGTCGCCCTAGCCATCCGCCGATTGTTCCTCCGTTGCCGGGGTAACGACGCCGCCGAGGATTGATTGCGCTGCTCTTTTGTTTTCGTCCCCTTCTCACCGTGTGAGGGCGTGATTCCGACTCTCGCTTTAACTCCGCTGTCTCCCACGTTTAAGGGCCGAACGCCTTTTAAATTATAATCTGCCGGCCGGAGGCGAGGGTTTCCATTCGCTCCCGGGGGGTTTATTGGGTCAGCAGTGCCGCCCTGAGGTGAAGGAACACTCATAAGAGGCATGAAAAGCAAATCCGGTGGTTGCCTAATGAGATAAGAAAAAAATAAGAATTCATTTTACAGTATTGAGGCCAGTTGTTTTTTACGGGTCTGAATCGTGGCCGTTGACAAAAAGAGCGAGGAATATCATATAAAGATGGGGAAAATAACTCCCAAGAAAAATAAACAGACCAGTTAGGATTTAGGAAGTGCAGGTTATCGGAAGAAATATTAAATTACTACACCTCTTTTGTGAACTTGCAGTATTAGCACCAGTGAAAACTGCTGGAATAAGGTGGTTAGGCTATCTACGAAGAATGACAGATGAAATAATTCCCTTAAGAATATTTCATGGAAGAAGAGGAGAGAGTAGATCGGCAGGAAAACCAAGAAGAAGACGATTGGATAGCCTCGAGGAGGATCTTTGGAGACTTATGCATACATAGATGGATGAAAGTGACTCGGAGATGAAGAAGAACGGAGGCATGCTGCTGAAGAGACCCAGACCCTGCGCGGACTCTAGCTCCAATAATGATGGGTATCTACATTCATATCTACATACTAATAGCATTCTACAAAGGGAAAATCATTCGCCTTGACCGGGATGTGAAATATCGTACTAATGTGCACTTGCGGATGGCTCCGAAAGAGGTGACTTTGAGGATACCGTGGCTAGTTCCGGTATCCTTAAAATTTGTCCAAGAATGATTATGAGTCGCTGCTTCACCTACTTTTATATACTTCCCTGCGAGCCGTCACTGTGGTGAGTGACAGGGAGTCTCAAGACACCAGCCAGGGGGAGTGCTGGCCTCCAAAGCAGGGGTCCTGAATTTGAGTCCCGGCAGTGGCAAAGATTGGCATTGGAATCCCGATCCCTACTTGGGTTCTGTTTCGAGAAATCTTTAAGACCTAATTATATAATGTTCGGACGAGTCTTCTGAAAGATGTTTCTGGTTCTACAGCGTCAACTTATTGCAAGCAGATTCATGAGGAATAATAAATCAAATTATTATTATGTCTGAAGATTCTGCCAGCAATGGTAGCTAAATTTTGAGATCAGTAAACAAACACGCAGCATAACCCGAAAGGTCTTTAAGATGACGTACATCCCTGCGAAAGCCTACGATCCAAATGTTTGGTTCAATTTAACCGCAAGATGACGTAGCCTTAACGTTGACTTGATGTTGACTCAGAGTTCGGGTTCTGTATCCTTCTCCAGACTGTTTTTTAGTTAACGTTTTAATATTATTGATGGTAGAACGTATCAGCATTGGTTCTCATACCAGAAATTTTAACTTTTAGCCAGAGAATACTAAACTGGACTTAAATGTAGTGCTCTGTACATTGGATTGGCTGTTAAAGAATACCTACGCTCTTTGGTATCTATCGTTTATAGTATGCTGACTCAGGGTTTTTCTCCATCCTTCCTCCATTCCCCGTATTGTGCTGCCCGACTACCCTTCATGGCGCAAATGATCTTACATGTCGTTCGCTTCCCCAAATAACCAGCCAACAGACATTATCGCCCAACATGCTTCCTCTCACATACGTAAGCTGTTTTGACACCGCATCTCATATATAATTCATATCTCTTCTCCATTTTATGCCAGTGTTAAAGATGAAATTGCCTTACATGCTTGTTTTTTTACTTCTCTTAATAAGATTTATTGTGTAGAGGTCTCTGCCGTTTTCTCCCACTTTTAAAAGTATTATTAACATAATTACTAAAGAGTGTAAGTAACCACTCGTCTCATACGTTTATTAAACTGTGGAAAAAGGACTTTTGGCTGGCGTACATAATTTTTCCGTCAAAAAGACTAATAATTTCTCAATAAAACAAATTGTTATTGTTTCCGTTGCTATGAGTGATGTCATAATGCACATGAGAAATAGCTCCGGCCCCATTTTCCTTTCTCGCTGTGCGGCGGAAATTCTCATCCGGAGTTGGTAGGGCAAATGTTTCTTGCTTGCGGTCAGAGAGAAAGTCACGAACTCGCTTTTCTACTTAATGGTTTACTCCGAGCGAATTAAGCTTGTGTATCACTTAAAAATTGCATAATCTATTTTACATTTTCATTGCGGTTTCCTTCGTCAATCATATCATGCAGGAAAACTTTCAGGGCTCAGCGTCATGCCAAATAATTTCCTGTGCAAGAATTAGAAAATCGTGATAATATCATATTAACTAACGCTTATGCGTATGCATATGTTCATTTATAGTTGATTTTTTTATATTAGCTACGATCATTACACCAAACATGGTTTTAGTTGCTGAAAGTTATTTCGTTTCCGTTTCGTACTAGGCTGTTCTGTTTACGTTTCCTTTTCAAATACTCCACAAAAATTGCTAATTTCCGGTAAGTCATTAATCACATATCTGGATCAGTGGTATCCTATCCATCTTTCCTCTCTCTTTAGGAACAGCTCTTATGATAATATGTGGATAAAAATTAGGCCTTTTTAGAGTCCAAAAAGTGGGTCGAAGACTTTTGTCCTATTAACCACTCCCTAAAGTGCCGATAAATTTTGCTGAATAAAATGTTCTTCCATTAACCTTTTGGTTATCTGATAGTAGTTCAGTAATCATCGTTTTTACGCAAAATGCGTAGTATCCAAAATTATAGGAAATGCATTATGTCGGATATGGCTCTTAATAGTTATTCCTCTTTTACTTTACCGCGTTTTAAGTCGCGTAATACAGCATTACTCGGTCAATGGGTTTGGTGGAAGAAAAGATTACTTATTCTCAATATCGCCCCAGTAGAGTCATTAATATATCTATCAATATATGTAATTGAATCAGTGGTTGGCAAATTACTTTGGTGCAATTTGGACATGATGTCACAAGAATAAACTTTGCTGTATTCCACGTGGTTAATTACAAAAATCTACCGTTTTCGATCTCTTCAAGTCATTATCAATAAATAAAAAAACATGTATTTTTTCCTCTTCTACGTATTTACGTTTTTCGTCTCTTGATAATGGCTTGAAGAGGTCGAACCCGGTCGAGTTTGGAAATAAATCGTTTGGAATATAACCAAGTTCATTCTTGTGTCATCAGACTTAATGGATGAGGATAGAGGTCGGCTTCGCATGAAGAACATGGAATTGTGAATTTTACGGATTATGGTTATGAGGACCCGCTGCTTTCTCTGCTTCACATGTTAAGATACTATTGAAGTGGAAACTACCAAGGAAAGTGCAGTACTTGGATTTTAGTCGGGAACATGGGGAAGTGGAAGAGGCTCCACCAGCATTCTCCTCTCAGGATATTAAAAAGCATACGTTGTTTTAATACTTTAGGTATCTTCATCTCAATTATCGACAAGAAAGATATTGTAAGCAGGCCAATCTTCGGAATAATGATTGCTGTTGGTTGATTTGGTATCTCGTATGTGTGGTGAATTCAATTAGGACATCCCATTGCCTGCATTCGAATCCTGACTTTTGCTGTGAAATTAAAAGGCGTAATTTTGATCTCTACTAAGGTACCGTGTATTGGGATCGCAAGTAGTAATCTCTGAAGAAGATACTCCACAGTCTGTGTGAGAAGTATAACGAAAGGGGTGACAGAGGCATAAGCCAAATCCGTATAGGTTTCTGTAAATCAGCGCCACGACCCCGGCATCGATACGGGGTCGTTCGTTTGCCGCGAGGTTTAAATCGTGATACTAGCGCGGGGTTTGAATCGCTAGTTCAGGATTATCCGTATTCAATGGATTATATACCAGTATTTGAAATTAAGCCTTGAAGATGTAATTTTAATGAGTATTGCAAGAAAATGAAAAAAATATTATTCACTCGTATGTATGTACTCGTTTTGTACTTGATAATATTCCCGATTGTACAATAAATAACCTTGGGAAATTTTTATGAAACAGGAAAGGTTGAGATCAGGTTATTATGAGAATACTTGGAAAAATAAAACACCGCTTACCATATTCACAATAAATTTATTGATTCCAAATAGAATCAAATTACCAGAAATCAACGGTAGCCCATTCTTAAAAGTTGAACATAGTAATGAAAAACAAAGAGTAGGAAGGAATTACCAATGTTATTTGGAAAAATTACATTCATCTATTATTATCCATCCATCCAAAAAGTTCAAGTGATGGTGAGGTTAACTGAATATGACATGACAACGTGATAAAAGTTCAGGCCATCCAACGCACTACACTTGATCTGGGGAGGACACCAAAACAAAAGTTACTGTAATGCACAAGGGTGTTGATTGATGGCGATGCAACCACATCACAATCCAGGGTATATAATGCACCACACATGGTCTGGGGAGGGCACCAAATCAAAAGTCACAGTAATGCACAATGGGGAGTTTGATGGCGAGTCAACCACAGTTCATGGCACCTAATGCACATCATGTAAACATCATGAGTATTCTAACCTTCGATAATGCTCGGAACGGCAGCCGGTGTAATGAGAGTTGAAGAATTCCTCACGTAAAAGCAAGAAAGAAATATATTGATTTATGAACTTCTGTAACCATCAACGGAGGTAATCCGTACGGGGACAACTCTTGCCCACCTCTCTGCCTTGTGTTGATGCAATATTACTAGAATTCAAAATACTTCCGAACACTCGTATCAGTTGCGAAGAATCATGAAAATCCACGCGTATAGCAGTATTTTTCTGTAGTTAACAAATGGCCCATGGCACTGTAATTCTTCGAAAACTTAAATGCAGTATACCTGACAGCCTATTTTAAAAACGAGAAAATAGATCTCCGTATAAACGACATTCATACACACTGTTGCACCAAGTCACCGCATATCGCTTACTATGCTCAGGTTTCACTATATCTAACAATCTCTCAGTCCGGCTGTAGCAGATATTAATACAGTATTTCAGCTTCGTGCGTAAAACACATCAAAATCACAAGTCAGCCATGCGCTCAACTTCGCAACTACCACTGGTGTCGAGACTAAAATAGCTGGAGCCGAGGCTACAATAGTTTGAACTCTCTCAAGATTATACGTATTAAAGTTGAAAATATTTCGCATTGGCGTAAAAATAACGCAAAATGTTGAATTTTATTTAATTACAAATAAATACTATTAATATATATTAAATTGCAAATGTGCTCTTGAAACACTCAACGACAGCGCCTCTACCGGTCACGGTCTTTCCTCCCCCTCGGTCTTAACCCCACCCCCTCAGTTTTGCCACTATCGATAAAGTTTTCCATACGATATATGTGCGATACGTTGCCGCTTTGGTTGATTTGGTATCTCGTATGTGTGGTGAATTCAATTAGGACATCCCATTGCCTGCATTCGAATCCTGACTTTTGCTGTGAAATTAAAAGGCGTAATTTTGATCTCTACTAAGGTACCGTGTATTGGGATCGCAAGTAGTAATCTCTGAAGAAGATACTCCACAGTCTGTGTGAGAAGTATAACGAAAGGGGTGACAGAGGCATAAGCCAAATCCGTATAGGTTTCTGTAAATCAGCGCCACGACCCCGGCATCGATACGGGGTCGTTCGTTTGCCGCGAGGTTTAAATCGTGATACTAGCGCGGGGTTTGAATCGCTAGTTCAGGATTATCCGTATTCAATGGATTATATACCAGTATTTGAAATTAAGCCTTGAAGATGTAATTTTAATGAGTATTGCAAGAAAATGAAAAAAATATTATTCACTCGTATGTATGTACTCGTTTTGTACTTGATAATATTCCCGATTGTACAATAAATAACCTTGGGAAATTTTTATGAAACAGGAAAGGTTGAGATCAGGTTATTATGAGAATACTTGGAAAAATAAAACACCGCTTACCATATTCACAATAAATTTATTGATTCCAAATAGAATCAAATTACCAGAAATCAACGGTAGCCCATTCTTAAAAGTTGAACATAGTAATGAAAAACAAAGAGTAGGAAGGAATTACCAATGTTATTTGGAAAAATTACATTCATCTATTATTATCCATCCATCCAAAAAGTTCAAGTGATGGTGAGGTTAACTGAATATGACATGACAACGTGATAAAAGTTCAGGCCATCCAACGCACTACACTTGATCTGGGGAGGACACCAAAACAAAAGTTACTGTAATGCACAAGGGTGTTGATTGATGGCGATGCAACCACATCACAATCCAGGGTATATAATGCACCACACATGGTCTGGGGAGGGCACCAAATCAAAAGTCACAGTAATGCACAATGGGGAGTTTGATGGCGAGTCAACCACAGTTCATGGCACCTAATGCACATCATGTAAACATCATGAGTATTCTAACCTTCGATAATGCTCGGAACGGCAGCCGGTGTAATGAGAGTTGAAGAATTCCTCACGTAAAAGCAAGAAAGAAATATATTGATTTATGAACTTCTGTAACCATCAACGGAGGTAATCCGTACGGGGACAACTCTTGCCCACCTCTCTGCCTTGTGTTGATGCAATATTACTAGAATTCAAAATACTTCCGAACACTCGTATCAGTTGCGAAGAATCATGAAAATCCACGCGTATAGCAGTATTTTTCTGTAGTTAACAAATGGCCCATGGCACTGTAATTCTTCGAAAACTTAAATGCAGTATACCTGACAGCCTATTTTAAAAACGAGAAAATAGATCTCCGTATAAACGACATTCATACACACTGTTGCACCAAGTCACCGCATATCGCTTACTATGCTCAGGTTTCACTATATCTAACAATCTCTCAGTCCGGCTGTAGCAGATATTAATACAGTATTTCAGCTTCGTGCGTAAAACACATCAAAATCACAAGTCAGCCATGCGCTCAACTTCGCAACTACCACTGGTGTCGAGACTAAAATAGCTGGAGCCGAGGCTACAATAGTTTGAACTCTCTCAAGATTATACGTATTAAAGTTGAAAATATTTCGCATTGGCGTAAAAATAACGCAAAATGTTGAATTTTATTTAATTACAAATAAATACTATTAATATATATTAAATTGCAAATGTGCTCTTGAAACACTCAACGACAGCGCCTCTACCGGTCACGGTCTTTCCTCCCCCTCGGTCTTAACCCCACCCCCTCAGTTTTGCCACTATCGATAAAGTTTTCCATACGATATATGTGCGATACGTTGCCGCTTTGGTATAACTGTGGATCCATTGCTTGACTTTCTTAGTTGATTAGTTTTTCAATTTGGTGGAAGCGACCGGGAGTATTTGCGCCATTGAGAACAGGCAGGTATGTGAAAAAGAGGAGAATTAATTGGGATATGGTGGAAGAGTGGAATGAAACTGGACGTAAGCACTTAACGAAAGGTGCCAATGAGGCTGTAATTAAATGCCTCATCCCATGAATGAATGTCACAATCGAGGTGCTTCCAACATGGCAACCCAGTAGGTATCGGAATACCTTTGACGAATCTCAGCCACCGCCTTGACTTGACCCTTGACCTTCGGGATGGAAAGAAAGAACTCTTATCAACTTCACCAAACCCATCCTCTGTGCCTTTCGTCAAGAGGCAGGCGATACCGACGCTAGGTGTCTCTCTTCCATACTACTCAAATTATGCAAATTTTCCCATAATCCTATGGCTACCAATCCGCCCTCCGATTTGGCCAAAAACCTCAGTTGGTATTCGCCTATGTTTATTGAATGTTTTCTACAATTAAGAAGAAAGTGAAGAAAGGTAAATAACTTCCATTTTGAAGAGAAAACTCTTTAAGGCGTTGCTTTTTCTTGTAGTGAACTAAAGAAGACTTAGTGGACACACACATTCACTTGCAAACTGCTTTCGCTTTCCAGCGGATGCCCGGACGTCGTATTTAATGCGTGCGTTACACAAAGACTCAGTCGACCAAGCGGCGGAAACATTTAGAGTGATGAACGCGATGGCAGCACCCGACCTAACAATGAAAAGTAATTAACGGAGCTGGAGGTGAGTTGAAAAATTGACTTGGATGTAAGTAAATGAGTGTGTAAGTCCTTGGCTCGGCGCACCAGGGGGGTTGGGGCTGTGAAGTGTTAATTTATGAATGAATTAGACACAGTTCATGACAAAACTTATTTTTAATTCTGTCGCTAATCGGGAAGAGAAACTTTGCACAACCATGGGCAAAAAAGCGTGAACAGTTTCTGCCAAGGGTAAATGAATGGAGTGGAAAATTTGATGTGATTTCACGGGAAAAAATACGATGCAACGCAGCAGGAGGCGTGGCAGCCAAGTCTAACATGATGCATTCAACACCATCAACACTTGAGGGATAGGATGTGATGAGTATTTTTTTTAGCTTAAAAAAATTAAATAAAATTCTTCAATTCATCCATTGCATTAAGGCGCTCTCCCCTTAGAATCAGACAAATCTAACGGGTGTTCAGCGAGTTGAAAAAAGTCCCGCAAAGAAGGCTGCCACGGGAATGAAACTGAGATTATCAATGCTCAGTGGGGATTTTTCGCAGATGAAAGATTTTTCTAGGTTTCTTCTCATACACTCAGTGCCTCACAGGCATATAAAAGCCAGACATAGCATTGTTCGAAGAATAACTAAGAACCGTTGCAAAAATATCCTTTTTTCGTTATCCCTACAGCCGCGGAAATTCTACTCGTGTGTCCTCTGCCGATTTACTCCAACGGGGTATTTTTCTTCGACGCCTTTTCCTTAATTGCCACTTGAAATGGATTCATTCTTTATTTTTCATTTTTATAATTGAATACTCTTTCCAAAGGAGATATACTGATAATGATCATTGGTAACATTTAAAGCTTCAAGTTGGCTACGAAAAGCTTTAGAAAAATGTACGTATACTCCAGCACAAAGATCTGCAGATACTGCAGCGAAATGATAATAAGTGTACAAACCTATTTCATAGGCTTTAAAGGCGAAAACGGGAGATTCATAGGAGGACAAGAAGATGTCATCTTCCATTTTTGCCATTTTATCGTCCGCGAATCGAACCGACTTTATCCGCTGGCCTCCTACTTTCATTCCCACATCTGGCTCATCCCATGCCTCTCTTACAATTTCCTCAGCATAGATGTTAAAAAGCAAAGGCGACAACGGGCACCCTTGCCGCACCCTGCGACTTATAACTGCCCACCCTGATTCACCCTCAGCTACCCTAACCTGAGCCCTCTGTCCCATATATATAAGTTTCGGATGAGTCTCCTATCACGCCAATCTATTCCTATTTTCCCCAATATCTGTATTAGTTTCTCCCAGTTTATTCTGTCAAACGCCTTTTCGAAATCCACAAAGCAAGCGAAAACATCCTTATTATACTCTATGTTTCTTTCAGTAAGTGTCCTCATTACCACAATCGCGTCTCTGGTGGCCCTCCCTTTCCTGAACTCAAATTGGTCATCGCCTAAATAGTAGTTTGCTCTGCTCTCCAAACTTCTATTCATTATTCTGAGTAAAACTTTTTGCCGCATGCGAAATTAAACTGATTGTTCTAAACTCCTCGCATTCTGACGCTTTCTTCTTCTTCGGGATAGGTATTAATACTGTTTTCACGAAATCCTCTGGCCATACGCCTTCCTCATAGATCCTGCGAATAAGTTCGAAAAAGGATTCTCTCCCCTTACTACCTAGATTCTTCAGTAGCTCCGAAGGTAGGTTATCGGTTCCCACGGCTTTTCTACCCTTCATCTCTCTTAGTGCCCTCTCTACTTCACTCTCAAGTAACTCTGGTCCGAGGTTATCTTTATCTATTGATCCTTCATCCTCTAGATCTAGGTTAAAGGGTCTATTCTTGCTGTCATATAGCTCCTCTACGTATTCTCTCCATCTTTCTAGGATATGTTCCTGTTCGATTAATATCTTCCCTGTTTTGTCCCTAACCTTTGGTATCGCTTGACCTCTCTTACCACCCGATAACATTTTCACCTTGGCGTACAAAGCGCCCACTTCCCCCTCCTCCAGCAGCTTTTCCATTTCCTCGCATTGCCCCTTCCACCAGTTTTCTTTTGCCCGATTGGTCACTCGCCTGAGTTTATTATTCAATTCCTTGTACTTCCTCTTGCCTACGTCGGTGTAGACATTTTTCCATATCCTTCTCTCCTCCATTTTCTTTATCATTTCTTCCGTAACCCACTGCTTCTTAACCCTCTTCTTTTCCACCGTTCCTATTGTTTTCTCTGCCGCTCTTGCGATTCCTGTTTTTATTATCTCCTATCTTCTCTCTATTGTTCCCATTCGCTTTGCTTCAACTATGTTCTTTTCTACCAGGTCTTGGTACTCCATCCTTTTCAACCCTTTCAATGCTTCAAGGTTCCACCTCTTTATCTTCCTACCTTCACAAAGCCATTTGAATCTAACTTCGCACTTCATCATCACCAAGCCAAGTATAGAGAAGAAAGAAAAAATAAAAATCCTAACCCTTGAGTCTTAAATTTGTCGGGTTTTTAGGGACGATGCATCCTAAGGTTAGCTGCTAGAGACGTATATGTAATTCTATGACAAATCAACCAAAAGTGCCAAACGATATTTTTTCCTCACAGAATTTGGCACTTCAAAAGTTATAGTAAAAAGAACCAAACATATTTTTTGTAGATGTTTTGGAGTTGTGGTACATAAAAATTTGCAGAAAAGGCTTGCTAAACGAAATGTAAATGCCTGTAACTTTAAATCAAGAAGTCAAATTCCGCTGATGGTTTTTAAAGGTGTTATATTTTCTTAACTAAAGAAATGAAGGATCTTATGTAAGCCGAATTCGAAATTTTGATTAACCTCCGGGTTGAGTATTGGACAAATTCTTCCCCCTCACATTTCACCTATTGCTATTGACAAAATGAAGTGACGAACCCTCGCTGCTTGGGTTTTTCAGATTTTGTAATTACTTCTCCGGCTAAGAACTTTATTTAGCAAAATGTTGGAAAAGTAAATTTTTTGCTAGTATTTTGGGGAAAGCTACGATGGAACTCTCTCCCTGGCCATCGCGTTGTCGTGAACGGTAAGCGTATTAAATTCTTGGAGGAGTTAGAGATAATAGAATAATATAGAATGTGTGGCTGGTAATACTTTTGTTCAATTCTGTGTATGCAATACTAGGAGGCACTTAAACCTTGGTGTTTACAGTGTGGTGCATGTTGTCTGCTAAACTTCAGCAAAAAATGCTCAGAACATTTACGACCTGCCCCCTGCTCGTAATGGATTCCACCCTAATAAATGTTGTCATTACTCTCTTCATGATAAACCTTCCTGGAAATAGCTAGTAATTTATCAAATAGTTTTATACCCTGTATATTGCCAGGTAAGAATGAGACATCAAGATGGTCACGGAAGTGAAAAGTGGAAATACTCTGGCTTTATATGGTAGAGATTCCTCCATTAGCACGAAATTTTTAAAAATCGATTTTTGGAATAAGCTACCTAGTTAAAGATATTAGTATTTTGTCGATTCGTCTTCTTCACCTATTTGTTCCTTAAAATGTAAAATCATACTGTAGCTTGATCTCATTATTATCATATAAAAAGTAATTATTTGCGAATAGGCCTATTAAAATGCCAAAGTTAAATGTTGTTAACTAGACTTCATTTCTTTTTAAATTACTTAGCTTTAATTAGTCTAGTGATAAGCCGAAATCCTTTAGTTTTCTGCGCCTCCGCGAAGCAGTGTAATGTTCGACCAAGCACTTATGTATTTTGCAAAGTGACGCAGAGTTGTTGATGTTATGTGTGAATTCGGAAGAGCGATTAACTTACGGCGAAGTTTACCCTTTTATCCTCCGGCATTCACTTAATAAGCGTGGCTGGCGTATACATGAGTCAGAGCAAATGATGGATGACTCCTTTTTCATTTGAGAGCTCCGTTTTTAAGAGTAGGTATACTGCTTTCAAGCATAACATATGCACGCTACTGAGAAATGAGAAATGATACCATAGATGTTGGTTGGTTGACGGCTACAATTATTTCACGTGATTGCTTTCCAAGCCTATGGAGCTGATTGCGTCACTACGTATTTCTAACTGTGCCGTTTGATGGTATTAATTTTCTCATAGGACAAAAACCAAGATGAAATAGCTTCTGCATTCGTTTTATTAACGCCTTATCCCCTGCAGCGATACGAAATTTACTACTGTGGGGTGTTTTCCATTTCCAATAGTGCTCTTCTCACTTTACAACACAACAGCTCAGTTGCTTTCCATTAGTTTCAGACTTTGGTGCACCAGGCACTGCGTACATGAAAAAAATTGAGAGGAGATTTAATGTGCGCTGCAGTGACTTCGAGAAGAGATGGACTTTAGTACTTGCATCCTCGATTGTTGCTGATGTGTTTAATTTCATTAAAGACTTCAAACGTGGATAATGTGAAGATTTAATTACTGTGTGGTCAAAAGCGTATCCTTTGTAAGCATTCAGCTTAAAAGGATTCTGTTGGAATGAAAAACTTCGTCATTACAAATAATAATAACGTTGTACGCCAAAATCCGGATCGTGTGAATAATAAATATATGTAAAATCACAAAGTTAAGTTTTTCGTTCCAACATGAATCGATTTCACCAAGTTACGCCTTGAACTACCAATTTAAGGAATTCGTTACCGATTTCAAAACTTTCAGCCATGGCTTCCTTGTAACTGCAGAATACTACCTATCCGCAGATATTACTGAACGTGTCGCCCGCACACATTGCTTCATCATCGCTCGTATGCGCTGGTTCGTTGTTCCGATCTGCGCCAGATTGCACACATTGGCTAGAAATCTCCCAGTATTTTGCATAATCCCCTCCCCCGCTATATGGTATGAAAAAGCATCTTTCCTGCGTTACAACCTCCTCTAAGCAGTTTATGCACTAGCGATTTATGCTAATTCATAATTTGTCGTAGTCACACCAACTTTAGGGTATAGTGTAATGCATGTTGGTGACTACTCACCCCCTGCCACACACCCTGAGGTGGCTCGCAGGGTATTTTATAGATGTAAGAGTCGCTAAGCTGTGCTTGGAATTTTCAGCGTGTTTTGCGAGGTAATCAGAGTGGATTAGGAATTTGCTGAGGCAACTATATGTGTCGAACACGTCTTCCTAGATACCGCAAGACGTGTGAAAAAAATAACCTTTTTTAGGTTACGCCTCCTTGTGGTCAGCGTTTTCCGTAGTTTTCAAGGTTATGTGAGCGTTTTTAACGCGGTAGAATGCTATATATTTTAGCGTTCCTGGCTTAGTAGAAGAGGGCAGTGCACCGCGTGTAATGAGAGAATAATAGCTTTAAGCTTCTGAAGAAGAAAACTGGTCCCAGTCCTTCAGGGAATATTTTTCTTGAGCACTGTGGAAGGCGGATGGATGTTTTTGCTCGGTGTCACTTATGTCCGAGGCCTTATTTATCTTTTATTTTCCTCTCGGGCTCCCAACTTTCATACGCAGGCTTAATTCATGGGTGGCCGGGCATGAAGGCCTTGGGGCGCGTTCAGTTCTGAAGTTATTCCTTTCAGGCTTGTCTCCTCTGCATTAATAATTTGTATATCACCTGCAATTTCACGCCGTTTTTTATGCGCTTATAATGTGTAGTCCTATCTTTTTTCACCTTAAAGTAATTGAAGTACCTCCGAAAAATTGTATAAGTTCAACAATGTTCATATTACTGCTACATTTAAAGGAACGATAATGATGTTTCTTGGCGATCAACTGTATGAGGCAATTTGTTACTCCCTCAAATCACATAATTGTTTTTTTAATGCTGTGCAAAATATTTCTGCTTAAGTTGTGCACTGAACTTACCCACGTAAAAACTGAGTCACGAGGAAACTGTTTGTTTAATGGATGAATTATAGTGACTGTATTTAGTTGTTTACTAAATAATTATGTTGTACCTAGGAGTTCGATTGCATCCCGTTGGCGGTGCTGGATCTTCTCATTTTTAATTGCGATTGGTGGTTGCAAAAAAACTAAAGGAAAAAAGTGCCGATACACAAACTACCTCGGGAAACAACTGCTCCTGACGAGGCGAGTAGGGACTCCAGATTGGACCACGCTTCACCGGACGCAGAGGATAACCGTGCCAGTTCTAACTCGGTGAAACCGATGGTTTCTTGCGTTGAAACGCGTTGTGGATCCCGCAGTAGAACACCAGGCGCGACGCAGGGGATTAACTTCTCGCGGGACGCCGCGCCCGGGGGAGTTGATACTACGCCAGAAAAGGCTTCCGCAGACCGGTGGATTTTTCATCGTCATGAGTGCGTGCTATTAGATCAATAAAAATACCCTTTTTTCACCATGTGGCATTTAAACGATATAGCAATGGAGCAAATGTTTGTTTGTACAGTTGAAACTAATCACATTTTAGAGAAAAAATCGCCAAATTCGGTGAAATTAGGTCATATTCAGCGGAGTATAATAGATGATGGGGAGAAGTGATGCGAAAACCAACTAACGCATGCGTCATTTAAATTTTCTTTACCCACAAATAGATTTATTTCTCGGGACTTTAACTTTCATATTTGTGAATGTTTTGAATGTTTGTAATCATGTTAACCGAGGAGGTTTTCATACGCCTTTCTAGTCGGTCTAGCCTTTCTAGTGCAAGCGGCACCGATTCCCCACCAGGGCCCGGAAGTCCGCTCGAATTTTAGGGAATTTAATTTCTTTCTCCCTTAAACACCTACAAAGCTCCTTCCCAAAATCTTTTGACGTTTTGGTGAATTGCCATTTGTATATCCGGAAAGCATCCACTCTCCTTAAGCCTATCTTCAATCCGATACGAAGTCTTGTCGGATCTATAATGTCGGAAAGGGACTTAAACATGTCAGGCGTGCTAACGTAACTGCTTTGGCCCTCTAGGATCTTCGTGCACTTGAAGATAAGTTCGACTTACAGAGCCCTCACCAATCCCAATTCTCCCCTTCTCGCTTTAAACTTCTTCCTCGTTCGGTCGACGCTAATGAGTTTTACTGCTGACTCCCCCTCTCCCCCCCACTCTCTCTCCCCTTCTGCATTGCGGAATGTGGACGCTCAGCTGTTTTTATTTTGCTTTTCCTTTCCCACCGATGAAGCCCATTTACGAGCAGTTTGTTTTTTCAATCAGAGTCGACCCGAGGTGGGGCCCTTGAGAGTTAAGTCGCCCGTTTGAAGTTAGTTTTCCCATTTGCTTGCTGGAACTCTTTACGGGTGCCAAGCACGAGAGAGCTTGTCAATTCATGAAATCAGCTGCTCTTTAAAATGACATTTTTTCAGATGAATCATCCATCCTGGGCTCCTATTCATTGACAGCCTTTTTTTAAGATGTAACAATACAGCAGCATTAATTATAATTTTTCGATGATAATCAGATTGGATTGGTTGGCTGGCGAAATGGGGAGACTTGCAATATCTGCGGTTATATGAGCCATTTCGTGTAGATCGGCAGGTTGGTAAAGGAAGGATTATTAGGGGAATGAAGAAACCCGGTGGAGAGCAATTTCAGTGCTTTGCGCCAAGTGATATACAGTTTAACCCCGACACCCGACGGACATGCGTCTTGAAAACTCTCCAAAATGATTCCAATTACGGATAATTCCAATTCAGGTGAATAATACCTGGTACTACAGCGATTCAAACCCAGAGCTCTGGATGAAAATTAAGTTTTATAGCCACCACATCAAAACTTATTCTCCTTGCCCTGGATTTAAGTCCTCCGGCCAAAGTTTCCCATTCTATTGTTGGGTGGAATTCTTTACTGGTGCCAAGCACGAAAGGACTTGTGGTTTTAAGAGATCGGCAACTCTCCAAAATGAAGCCTTTTAAGATGAATCATCTGACCCGGGCCCTTAATCGATTACGTCCGCCATTATCCGGTGATAATGATTGCGTTGAATGACGATTCACTTTGCGATAATTATTGGATAGGAATTATTACGCTACGCTTCATCTTTGATGGCATTGCTGACGAACATCGCCCGATTAGGATGTTAAAATTGCGTCTAGTGAATGTTGTCATTTTTATTGACACGAAATTCCACTTTCTAGGTATTATAGGAGAGTTTGAGAAATGGATTGGTCATGTTGAACGGCGTTCAGAGAATATTTTGGAAAGAAGATGTGAAGTTTGAAGCTCAATAGGAAAATGAGGCAGAGAGGAACTAACTAAGAAAAGATTGGAATTTTGTGAGAAGTGACATGGAGGAGTGTGCTGTGACCAAAACGGATGCCCTTCACAGAAGCAAATGGAGGAGAATGACTACCAAATCCGACCCTTAAAACGAAGGATAAAGGTTAGGTAGGAGAGGAAGAAGGTATAGGAGGAGAGTAATCGTTAGAAGAAAAATGAAGGAATAAAGCAGTTAGGAGGCTAAGGAAGTGGCTGAAGGACGCATTGAGGGAAGACGACATGAAGGCCAGGGTTGATGGGTTGGAGGATAATGGAAAGGATACGAATTTTCGAAGGTTAGAGGGAAGGAAAAAGATTCCAGAATTTATCTTTAGGAGAAGGGTTTGGTTTATAAAGGCAAGGTTAGAGTCGACTCCCTGCGACGACGGAAAAATTATGGGCAAGACTCGTTGAACCCCCACTGTTTTTATCTGAGTATCAATGATGATTATGTATGCATCTTTATAATTATATATTTTGTGGGTAGATTTATGCATAAAACTGTATCGTCTCCATTAAGGAGCTTCATAGTGTTACATGAATGCAACTTAACTCTATTCCATATATCGATTACACGCACACATACATGCATACATACATACCTACTCTACCGGCTGTTTCGTTTTGAGGTAGGCACAGTCATAAGAGGTTACTTATCGGCGTTAGCCCTGTAAAACTGGCTTTTTCAATAGTTTCCTCCGTACTGCCTTGTCCTTGTATACCTCTTTTACTTCTGCCTCATTCGTGAATTGCTTCATACACGATTTCTGGTTGTTCTTAAGACTCCTAACTCTACTCGTCTTAAGAGTCTCTTCCACCACATTGAACCATAACTTATTCGGGCTAATCCTTCCACTCGCACCTTTTTCTCATCTATAATAATCTCCTCTATTTTGTTATTAGACTCTAGTATGTTCTCTCGATATGGCCAACAAAGCTCGCTACGTTAACATACATGCATACATTATTAATGAATTCATTCCATGTTCCTTTATCTTACTCATGCCCGACCCTATCCGTCCTACTAAGCACTTCTCTTATTTCCTATACCAACTGAATTCCACCGACACGTGCGCTTATCCTGGCATACCCAAGTTATACCACCGTACAGTAAAATAGGGAAGAGTAAACTTTTGTATATTTCGTTCTTTGCTTCCTTAGACTCATGCATTCAATCATTACTTGATGTTGTATCGATTATCTTTGACAGAAGTAGTCAGAATCTTATAGCTGGCTGAAGATGGCCATAATTCCAGTTGTTTGAATTTACCTATAATTTAACACTGTACTCTTTTAAGAGTTTGGCCTGGCGGTAATGGTACATGGTCATCAGAGTGTCTGAAGTTACCCACCGGGCTTAGAAGATATTTTAAAATCTCAAAACGCTCGAGTACGAGGCCGAAAGTGCTCGAGCTCGAGTACTTTCCTCTCTGTATCTGCTAGACAAAGGAATGTGTGGGAGAATGACTGCCTGCCGAATAGTTACAAGAGTTGGTTATGCTCATGTACCGTTAAAGGCCGAAATAGAATTAGTGAAACACTTATGTAAACATTTTAATGTAGAAAGATTTAAAAAGATGTGGTGTTCCACATTTAAGTATTTGTTGAAAAATTATGACTAATGCTGTTGCACTTAATGATATTGCAATGGTAGGGAAAAAATGCAAATACACATAATACCTTAAATAACTTCAATTTTAGGACTGCTGGCCAATTCTATATTTTTGATTTCCAATTAGAGTGGATTTCCGGAAAGACTCTCCAGAGTTGACTCTATTAGAGCACATGGCTCTTTACAATACTTTCCCTGACTCCTCCTTCCTCTGCTCATCGAATGATTAGTGGATGGGCACGCAAGCGTCCACTGGCCACGCATCTTAGTGATGGATTTCTGGGTAAGTCCTGGATGCATATAGTTTCATCGCACCAAGTGAAGGGAGCTTCTTAATGGCAGCCCTTGGTATGAAGGGAAGGGCCTTAGTAGCGTTGGACTGGTCCGAGGAATTCTCCTTTTCGCCTGTTGTTTCCGTTTACTGGAATTCCGGCACTTTCAGCAAGGGATGTTGTTCCTGGATCTTTGCATTCGTCCAATCTATTTTAAAGGCGTGGCCAACTAAAATGCACTATACATAATTTCATAGAGCAAGCATATTATCATAGAGTAAGTATACTTACTCTATGATAATATATACAAAATTAACGCAGAACAACCTCCTCAAACGGTCGAAACTGCCCGGCTCATTCAAATAAACTCGACCGCTTCTTGCACCCGAATAAAGGTGGATCTCCCAAGTTATGACACTGTAGTGCTACGCGTAACCAATGACTTCTGAAATTTATGGATGAAATGACGAATAAATGCAATTTAAAGATTGATTTGGAGGATCCAGGATTATGGTTTGTGAGAAAAATCAAGGAGGCACTGATGATCAAATTTGTATAGCAAAAACTTGCGTAAGCATAAGACTCCTGCAATTTCGACATAAGGGTCGTCAGTGAGGAATGAAGCGAGAATGATACCGTGAGCAGAATGGCCCCAGCAAATAAGGCATTCTACCAGCAGGAGAATCTATTTACAGCCAGTAAATCAAGCTTGAAAGTTAGCAAGCACTTGTTCAGCAAAGTGAAGAAGATGGGAACCGATGGGAAATGGATGGAATCGATGGATGATTAAGAAAAAATGACGAACGAATAAATATAAAAATAATAAACGAATAAATGGAGGGAAAGATACATGATGAAAACTCGAAGAAAAAGGACGAACTCATGGGACTCATTTTGCGACAACGACCTCTTGAGAACAAGTAAGGAGAAATGGAATGGGAAACATTATCGAGAAAGACCAAGAATGGAATACGTAATGAAGACTATGGGGGACGTCAGAATTAATACTCATGCAGAAATGAAAGGGTCGGCTGATTTTAGTTTGGCGTGTAGATTTGTAGAAAGCCATGCTTCGAATTGCTGACTGATGATCCAAATATCTGATTTTTTATTTTACTCACCAAATTAGTGACCGAAATTGCGATTTGTGTATCCCAAGCCGTATTTATCAGGATGGGTGACTCAGATTATTTTCACCATCAAAGGATTTGTTGACTGGTCATTACAGGTTGGATTGCATAAGAAATAAATGAAGCGTGGAGAAAAATTCAATTAAACATGATGAAAACAAAACTCTTTGTACAACTCCACTCTAGCTATTTTATTGCCAATTCCTTTTAGAAGACTATAGCGTCTTTTTTAAGGTTACGGTGACCTACTTAAATTTTTAATTCACCTAAATTGACGTGTTGTTTGGTCAATGATACCTTGAAAATGACGCGATAGTCTTCGAAATCGATTGGGACAATAAAAACCTAGTATGGAATTGTGGATAGTGTATTTTTTTCAGCATGGCTAACGGTGGAAAATTCCACAAAATATCGCCAGCCCCATCGATTTAAACCCTGCGAAAGTCTGTTAACAGCAGCAAGGTACTTTGTCATTTATTATGGCCATGTTAAATAAGTTATAACATATTTTTGTATACAGTTGTAATTTTCTCAAATATTGTGTATCGCTTGGCTTTGGGTAGGTTTTTAAGACAACATCATAGCTGCAATAAAATACAGATGTGCTAAATCTTGACGATGAGACAGGATAAAGGAATTTCATGCATAACCTAAGGTTGAATGCTGAAAATCAAATTTCTTTGGAAGAAGCTTTTCGAATTTCTTTCGGTAGCCACGCAAGGTGTGTCGTTTAGTGGTGAAGATTCTTGGCACGCCAGTTTCCACATGTTCTGTAACCGGTTTCGGATTTCTGTTATTGTTTCAGAATCTTCGATGGCTTCGCGTACAGCGAATGTTTTTGTTGGGCGAAACACCTTGAATTTTATGCAACCATTAAAAAATATACACCCTCAGCTTTATCGACTGTGCTACAGTCGACTTTTATTGCCCTCATTATGTTTTTATGATCTGCTTGCAGTTGGCTCCAAGAGGCATTGAAACTTCCCTCAGACATTGATAGAGACTCATTCAAGTCATTAAAGCTGGAATGAGAATGCTATAGCTCTACGTATATATTTCGTGTCTACAAATTTTTATATATTTTATTAAATTATTAGTTCCAGGCGTGATGTCAATGATCTTCCAGCGGTCCTATGACATTCCGTCCGGTTTATTTCTATGGGATTCTTTTAGCTACTTTTGGCCATATCTATTAGAGCAATATCATAAAGTTCTAATAATAATGCTTGCGTTATTTAAGGAGTACACGTTATTTATGCATTCAATATGCGCTTGGAAAATTGCAAGATTGTTGCCCTACTGTTATCGTAACTTTCTTAAGCATCATTCAAAGCAGAGGTTTCCAACCTTTTTTTATTTGCGACTCCAAAGCTATTTGTGACGATCAGTCGTGACCCCATGCATGATCGACACTGCAACTACTATAGTGTCAAACGATAATTTCTCACTCCCTTGCGACCCCGCGAGCCTCTTCCGCGACCACAAATGGGGTCGGGATCCATGGGTTCGGAACCCCTGAGTTAAAGTACTGCGTGAAATCTTTAAACTGAAGTATTCAGAAGAGTTACTTCCATTCTGACCATCGGTATATGAGTGCCCTGTGCATGTAGATTATGAATAACGATTACGAATTTTGAGCACCGCGTGACATGAAGAATTTTGAATTTCTTTAAAATGTGAAATGTTACTTCCGTAAAATTAAACAAAGAGAATGTTGGTTTTTGCCAAATCCGAAGCTGGTTAGTTTGGTAACACCTACATGGCTCGCGGGAGTTTTAACAATTTGTTGAAACGTAATGTGGCAAAACTAAATATGTGTGCTTTAAAGTTTATTAAGAGACCCAATTACAGCCCACCCTAAATCTCGATCCATTGACAACTCATTATTAGTATTTCACTTATATCTCGTTTATCATGAAAATACTGAGGGTTCTTAAAGAAACTTTAAGCATTTTTATAAATTATAGTTTACCTCATGAAATTAGTGTAATATTTGACTAAATTTTTGTGATTTTACTAAATAGGAGATTTTAAGACAGACATTACGGTTAAACTACAATGTTGGTTGACTCTATGCTTTCGTCTCTTTACATTTTAAATCATTAGTTCCATCAGGAGTGTCCGAACGTTTCCGTGCTCTGATTGTTATTTTTCTGCCGTAAATGTAAAATTCGAAGGAAGTAACGTAAAATTTCGTTTGGATCGTGGTTAATTTACATTTTTTTCGCTTAAGTTAGTTTACACGAGTTATAGTTTCATTTAAATTCATTGAATTTGGCTCCATTAAAATGAAAAGTATCTCGCCTTTCCTAATGCACCAAAATATTAGCCATTTACTGCTATACTTTTCATAATCGAGATATCGTTTCATATAAAACTTATTGAATTTGGCTCCATTATAAAGAAAAACATCTCACATTTCCAAATATAACAAAATATCAGCCTCTTATTTTCCAGAAATCATCAGCCATTTTCCATGGGAAATATTAAGGGTATGAACTCCAGAGAGACTTTATTTAAAAAAATGAGGAACTTCTAACGAATGTACCTCGTCAGAAATTATAGTGTGTAGTTTATACATTGGTTAATTTATGGAGATTTGGTCATGTCTTTTTTAAGAAACTCAACTTCCTTTTTCCGCCGACGTTTCGCCTTTTTATGAAGGCTTCTTTAGGGCTACAGTACAATGCAAGGAATACAGTTAATAATAATTATAATTATACAAAGATAAAAGAGTTTTCAATCATTAATTTAGTACCTCAAAGGATTAACTTTCTTACTGCGACAATGGCAACAAAAAAACAAACTCTTCCTCTTAGTAGCAAAATCAACATAAAAAACAAAACCAAAATGGAAAACCAAGCTAAAATGTTGTTTAAAAAATATAATAAGTGAATATAAAAATATTTAAAATGAATATCATAAAGCATGAAATTAAAAATTACAGATATCGTAACTTCAAATTTCAAATATATATTACATATTTTACTAATATAAAAAATATATTCGTATCGAAATTCTGGAGAACACTACATAATATCTACATCGAAAAAAAAACTTTAGTTTTTTTCTATGTATTATGTAGTCAATTTCAATATCTCAATTCAATTTGTATGTATTGTAAATTTGGTTCCATGTTCTACATGACCAAACATCCATTAATTAACCAGTGTAAGTATTATTGAAGTGGTCAAAAACTATTCAAAGAAGTTGTCATTTCATTCATTACAGTAATCTACCGGTTAGAGGTAGGTTGTGATGAAAGTCAGAGAATATCCAACGAACTCTTACACGTGCTGTGCCATTTCCACCTCTACCTACTCTCTTCATCTCAGCATAAGTCCTACCTTTCTTCATCCCGTCCATAAAACCGATTTTCTTCCTTCCCCTTCCCCGCTTACCCAACATCCTTCCCTCTATCACGGCTTTCAGCAAACCATCGTCCCTCATTACTGCTTCCAGCCACCTACCCTGTCTTCCCCTAATCTCATCTATAAGTTTCCTCTCCTCGCCCACTATGTCAAGCACTTCCTCATTTGTCTTCCTTTCCGTCCACCGCACCTTCTCCATCCTCCTCCACACCCACATCTCAAAAGCCTTCAGCCTATTTTTGTCTTCCTTTCTCAAGGTCCACGTTTCCGCCCCATACAACGCCACACTCCATATCAAGCTCTTCACCAGCCTCTTTTTTACATCCTTACTTAAGGTCCCCGTCATCAGCTCCCTTCTATTATTGAACGCTTCCTTCGCTTGCGCTATTCTCCTCCTAATGTCTTTGCTACTATGTCCTCTTTCTTCTAGCGCACTACCCAAGTAATTAAATTGTTCTACTTGCTCCAGTTTGTGACTTCCTACTCTTATCACCAGCTTCGCCTTCTTTGTCCTACAGAATCTCATTACTTTTGTTTTCCTATTATTTATCTTCATTCCGTATTTCTCACACTGCTTTTCCAGTGCATCTACTAAAGTTTGCAGTCCTTTCGATGACCGACTCACCAACGCCTGGTCGTCTGCGAATCTAACCAACTTTATCCACTGGCCTCCTACTTTCATTCCCACATCTGGCTCATCCCATGCCTCTCTTACCATTTCCTCAGCATAGATGTTAAAAAGTAAAGGCGACAACGGGCACCCTTGCCGCACCCCGCGACCTATAACTGCCCACCCTGATTCACCGTCCGCTACCCTTACCCGAGCCCTCTGCCCCATATATAAGTTTCGGATGAGTCTCCTATCACGCCCACGCCCCGCCCACGCTATTCCTATTTTCCCCAGTATCTGCATTAGTTTCTCCCAGTTTACTCTGTCAAACGCCTTTTCGAAATCTACAAAACAAGCGAAAACATCCTGATTATGTTCTATGTTTCTATCTATAAGTGTCCTCATTACCGCAATCGCATCTCTGGTGGCCCTCCCCTTCCTATACCCAAATTGGTCATCGCCTAAATAGCACTTTGCTCTGCTCTCCAACCTTCTATTTAGTATTCAACGCAACACTTTTGCCGCGTGCGAAATTAAACTGATTGTTCTATACTCCTCGCATTCTGACGCTTTCTTCTTCTTCGGGATAGGTATTAATACTGTTTTCACGAAATCCTCTGGCCATACTCCTTCCTCGTAGATCCTGCGAATAAGTGCGAAAAACGATTTTCTCCCCTTACTACCTAGGTTCTTCAGTAGCTCCGAAGGTAGGTTATCGGTTCCCACGGCTTTTCTACCCTTCATCTCTCTTAATGCCCTCTCTATTTCACTCTCAAGTAACTCTGGTCCGAGGTTATCTTTATCTATTGTTCCTTCATCCTCTAGATCTAGGCTAAGGGGTCTATTCTTGCTGTCATATAGCTCCTCTACGTATTCTCTCCATCTTTCTTGGATATCTTCCTGTTCGATTAATATCTTCCCTGTTTTGTCCTTAACCTTTGGTATCGCTTGACCTCTCTTACCACCCGATAACATTTTCACCTTGGCGTACAAAGCGCCCACTTCCCCCTCCTCCTGCATCTTTTCCATTTGCTCACATTGTCCCTCTGACCAGTTTCTTTTGCCCGATTGGTCACTCGCCTGAGTTTATTATTCAATTCCTTGTACTTCCTCTTGCCTACTTCGGTGTTGACGTTTTTCCATATCCTTCTCTCCTCTATTTTCTTTATCATTTCTTCTGTAACCCACTGCTTCTTAACCCTCTTCTTTTCCACCGTTCCTATTGTTTTCTCTGCCGCTCCTGCGATGCCTGTTTTTATAACCTCCCATCTCTTCTCTATGGTTCCCATCCGCTTCTCTTCACCTATGATCTTTTCTACTAGCTCTTGGTATTCCCTCCTTTTCAGCCCTTTCAATGCTTCAAGGTTCCACCTCTTTATCTTCCTACCTTTACAAAGCCTTTTGAATCTAACTTCACACTTCATCATCACCAAGTTATGATCCGAGTCCGCATCCGCCCCTGGATAGCTACGAGAGTTTTTTGCACTGTTCCTAAATCTCTGCCTCACCATTATATAATCAATTTGGTATCTCCCAGTATCACCCGGCATTTTCCATGTGTACCTACGCCTGGGGTGATGTTTAAACCAAGTGTTTGTCACTACTAATTTATTTCTTCTACAAAATTCAACTACCTTTTCCCCGCGATCATTTCTTCTTCCTAGCCCAAACCCTCCTACTTCTAATCCGTGCCTCCCTTCTCCCACCACTGCATTCCAGTCACCCATCACTATCAGGTTTTTCTTCCCCGGCACTTCTCTAATTATTTCTTCTACTTGCTCGTACACCTCTTCCACCTCTTCCTCCCTATGGTTGCTCGTAGACATGTATACCTGGACCAGTACGAAATTCGTCGGACGTGCTTTTATTTCTACCACTAGTATCCTGTCGTTCACCAGTTCAATGTTTACCACCCTCAGTCCCAACTTTGTGTTCAGTAGCATGTCTACCCCCCGTTGACTCTCATCTCCCCCACTATAGATCACCCTGTAGTTATCACTCCAATAGTCCCCGCTATCCTTCCATCTAACCTTGCACAATCCCAAAGCATCTATTTTTCCTTTTTCCATTTCCTGCTTAATATTTTCAAGCTTCCCGGCCCTCATCATGGTCCTTACGTTCCAAGTTCCTATTTTTACCACTGTTTTACTCCTCCTCTTCCTCTTTTTCTTCTTCTTCTCACTCCTTTCCCTTGTATCCACCGATGATGATGCTGTGCAAGGATTTCGTGTGTTGACGACCGCGGAGGCCTTGCCTCCCCCGCTGCCGGGCACGACACCCGCCCTAGTGGGCGGCGTCCCGTAGTTGCCAGGAATCAATACTCTTTGAATGACTTTCATGTTCTGGGAAGTGATAGTTGAGAGGTATCCCACGCGACTCAACGGTATTTTTAACGTGACACCATCACGGAACTACCTTTCGTCTGGCTCCTACCCTTCGACCTATCTGGCATGGGTGGCCCTACCAGGAGCAATGTACTTGCTCCTGCCAGTCCAGCTCTAGGGGTCATTGGAACGCAACAAGCCCTTCCACCACGTCAAGGTCGTAGTTCAAGGAAGAGCAAAGAAGTTGTGTAGTTTATATTAATACTCAACTATTTTAAAAACAAATCAACTACCGCAGTAGTTTTTTACAGAAACAAAAAATAAATGTTTGGAAGTGAAGGTGAAAAATTGTGTGGCGTGAAAATAAATGATGAAGTTAAAGACATTTGTAAACATATTGAGTTTATTTTTGAGAATTTCAGTCACATAAAGCAATATTTTTGCGCTATTAATATTAAAATTTTTACCTACTTCATGCTTCTTACAGTTGCTTACATTTAAAAAATAAAACTTGAATATGGTTTCTGTTATGACTTGGGCGAAATCTCGCTCATACCACTTCATGAAATATGTACGTGTTTCATTTTTTCTCTCTTTTGAATGTTGACTTTAACGGTCATCGCCCTCATGTTTGTCGTAAAATGGAACGTGATATGGACGGTGCTTCACAACCAGTCATCAAAGGGAAAAGGTGCATTTGGTGCAGTTAAGCGGTTGTGGGACAGTTTTGAGGAGTATGGAGCGTCGTCACTTTCTTCATTCTTTTCCCCTCGGTGAGTGGGAACCTTGTCCTCCCTAATTCCCGCCATTCTCCCATCGGTGCGGGCTTGAGCCGGGTGAAGAAGCTTTCAACCTCTTCTTCTTCTCATTTTAGTTAGTCTTCCTTTCCCTTCCTTGCCCACACGAGAGTTCACCTCCTTTTTTATTGCCGGTGTCTTATGGCGACTTGGAAACTGGGGCGGGAGGATCGTAGGGAAGCGTGGGAAAAACAAGGCATGTGCCGAAAATGTGTAATTGGCCTCCTGCTCATTGTTTGGGGTAATTGTTTCTTTTTTCTCGATCTCGCTTCTTTCCCTCGGAGATGGGGGGCGAAGAAAGCGGAAGTTTCCTGGTTTTCTTCTGGCAGAATGCTGGAATGAAACTCATCGCTTGAAACTCGTCTCCATTAGCCTGTTTTTTGCTCTTTTTTTCAATTCCCCTTTCAGTTTTGTCGAGGAAATGCACTTGCGTTGCGGGGAAAGTTTGCGGTGAGTCTCACGTGTGTTTGTGTTTTTTACAGAGATGCATAGGAAAAGTTTCGAGTTTCCTTTAAAACACTAAAATTTGTATTTTTTTTACCACATTCGAGATTCCGATTGGAAAACCTCGTCGCATTTCTTCATAATAATACTCGAAGGTATTTCGGTGATGGTGCTCAGCAAACCGTGATTCGAAAACTACCTCGTTCGATGAAAAAAATCGATACCTTTAAAAAATAACTGAGCTCTGTACTTAATACAAGTGCGTACCTGCAGCACTTCAGTAATAATCAGTATTCTCCTCTGCAGCACGGACTATCGAATCCCATCGAATGCTCTATATCAATCAACAAGCAATGCAGTTGTTTGGTTGTTCTTTTGGGAGGCGACCATCAGCAATGGTCATATGCAAAGGAGAGAATATAGTGAAGGAGAGATAGACAGGATGGAGTGTAAGGTATATTATGGGGTTTGGAGGAAGATTAGGGAAAACTTGGCGTCGGCATTTGTCTACTTATAACGATAGGCTCGAAGGAGACCACTGTTTAACGTTTCATCTGACAAACGAAGTGCTGCGCTTGAAGTGCTATCTTCACAGAAATCACCAAGGAATCGATTTTATGCTGAAAAAAATCTCTGCCACTGCCAGGAATCGAACCAGGAAACTCTGAATGGAAATCCAGTACTCATACCACCTCACCAACCAGATCCCGTAGTAAGCACTCCATTTATCCTAATAGCTGCGCTATCATCGTTTTTTTCTGCCAGACTCTTTATTCATTCGTACCATCTTCGAGCGATGGACAAGTAAGAGGGAGATCGAGTTGGCGTGATGGCAAGAACACATCCTGAGGACATAAGTTTGAACCCCGGGACTGGCGGAGACTTTTGGAGGATGTCCGATCCTTGCTCGAGTTGAGAACACTTCAAGGGCAGAACTCTGTCAGCAGGATGGGATGTCCAATTGTGGATCCCTTAGCGATTTTCGCTAAGTGTAGGCTAATGCTGACGCCGGTCTCTTTTTTATCTTAACCCTTTAAAATCTTTTACTTTTACTGCTACGTTATTGGGTCTCGGTTACGTAAGTTGTCCTTCTTCTGACATTGAGTATAATTTCACTTCCTCCACAAAGTGGCGTAACAAGGTACCTTGCCCCCTTTAAATGCTGCAGAGGGCGCCAAAACGTATCCAAATACGACACCCCAAAGAGAGGAGGCTGTTTTTATAAGGATTGTTGTAAAGTTCGAAAAAAATATTTGGAAGAGGGGGGGGGGGGAAACTTGCCCCCCTTAAATCCTCCGTGATGATATGTCGCTGTTGCCTCTGAATCTTTCTCATACAACTTGTGTGTTATCTATTTCAATTTTTTCCACTGAAAAACCCTACGCAAACGTCCTGTTGAAGAATTGAGAATTGTGTAGCCACGGATTGGAGGATATTCAGGAGTAGGTGCTACAAGCCTTAGAACATTAGCATGTAGGTGATAAGCGGATAATAAACCAATATTATAATAAAGTGGGTCCGAGATGGAATAATTGAAGCAGCATTAGCGCACTTTTGAGCTATCTGTAGCTGATGATTTTAAGAAAAATTGCGCAAGACAAGCAATGATCGGCAAAAAATCTATTGCATACCCAGCAATGGAAATAATATGTTCCACAAGCGATGAAAATATCATGAAATTAGAGAACACCTCATCAACATAAATTCTTTGCACCTAATTTTTAAATGGAATGCACGGGCAAAGTTAGCAGCTTGGAGGAGGAGATTGGAAGAAGAAGAAGTAAGTGCCTGTGGGTGGATGATGTGGGCCAAATTAGCGGCGCTGATGACCTACGAAAAAGTAGCCCATCGAAAACAATCAAAGGGCTAAAATATAAACTAATCATTCATTCTTCATGGAATAATTAGCGTTGGTAATAGAGGAAAAAATACGATTGGGGAAGAATCACAGAGTTAGAATTAAGATGAGACGTAGTTTAAAAGAACTATGAGAATGCGAACGAGAAGAAATATTTTCTTGAATAAGGGATCTGCATTTGAGACCGTGGAGCCACACTGATAATTTGTTTCTAAGGTTAATTGATATTCATCTTTATGAATATTTAAATTTCCTTACTTGTAATTTTCTCCAAAGAAACGTGCGGATTTATCTAATAATTCCCTCTCACGTCGCTGTTACTCGGCTGCAACATTGCGCTCAACTGTGACGAAGATCTCTATTTATGTCCTGGAAACGATCGGTTCCGCAAATACTTAATTATGCCAAATGGTTCAGTTGAATATTCGTATTTACTACGTGGACGTGGTAATCCATCCCCTTATTCTGTTAACGCGGGGAAATTATTTGAAAACTTGGCCTCATTATACTTCAAATAGTGCGTGACCTTTTGTCATAACTCGATAACTCACCTGCCATCTTTGTCGATGTGAACAAAGCGCGGTTGCGTATCCTGAAAGTCTCCAATCTAGATAAATATAATCGCTCGCGTTTGTGTGGTTAGTGAAATGCTGCCGCGCTTTAAAATACGCTCCCAGATGATTAATTTTTTAATCCCTCAATTATTCACGTCGAAGCAACCGATTTAATGGGAACTGCGGGCGATTAGTATCTTTTCTCGAGCTTTAGCAAACATTTGCACTTCTCTGAAAAAATGAGACCCGACCGCTACTCCAAAAACAATTCGTCCGACAATTGCATTGTTCTGGAGACTAAAAATCTCGCTAAACTGTAAAATTTACCGAACATCCTTCACCATTTCTGTAACGGATCGTTGTACATTATTTCGCATAGCAGGCCGGACCTTTTCAGCACGTTAAAAATGAATGCATGGTTAATCGTAGATAGATTTCCATTTTAACATTTCATGTAATTTTCCGACAGTAACTTTAGCCTGAGGTAGATTCCTATTGCCTTCCTCAGTAATGTTACTTCATGTGACACTCAACAGGGAGGTCACCCCACCGGGTGTCAGACGTCTTTTTACAACCATCTCACATAGGTACGGACGCTACGCGAGCTGCAAACGATCGGTCTTCCACCCTACGGCATGAGTGGCCCTGGCAGAAGCAATTTTCAATTTCCCTATCAGTTCAGCTCCAGGGGTCATCGGAGCGCCCTTCCACCACGGCGTGATAAGCATTTTAAATAAGAATTTTGGAAAGGCTGACAGTGCAAATTATGATGGTCTTCATATTCTTCCCTATCTCGCTAGTAAGCTGCTGCAGTATTTCTGGTCTAAATCATGAGCGAAAAACATGCAATTTCAATCCCGTAAGACTAATTGGTCAAAAATTGAGATTCCGCAATTTTAATTAAATTTTCCTGTTTCTTTTCCTAACACAAATTGACTCTGGTGGGTTATATTAAACTACTCGCCTATTCCACAAATACCATTATATTTCTCCCAGCATTTCCATTAATTCCAAATTTACCCTCGATGATTCCCGCAGGTTTTGCACAGGGACTAACTATTAGCACGTTTGTAGGAGGGATAATATCCATAACTTCATGATGGCGGGTGCTATTGAACGGTTTTGATGCAATTATGAGAAAATTATTACCACTTAGACCCGAGAAACAGTCAAATTAATCTATCTGCTATACCAATTATAAGTTGGCTCATTTAAAGTCCTTCAAGTAATTTCCCTTACCAAGAGGAGCCTTTTCTATTGTTTTGTTCGAAAGCCATTAATTTTACGATGTCATTTCCCTTTCAAACGCTTCGTATCTTATCCCTCCATTTGTACCAGATTCCTATTCTTCTCTGCCCTCTTCCACGCATACCCAACATTCTCCCCTATTATCACCCTCTACAGCCTGTAATAGCCCCTCAAGGCGACCTACAGTTGCTTTTGCTGCCTCCTTTTAATATCTCGTATCTTTCCTCCTTTCCTCCCTTGCCGTAAGTATAGGACACTTCATTAATTTTCGTCCCATCCAGCTTGAACTTTCCATCCTTCGACATGCCTACTTCTCAGAAACCACCTGCCGACGCTCACCTTCCATACGCAGGGAACAAGTCGCTGCACCTGAGGAACATAAACACGCAACGGAAAGACAGAACATCTGATCATCTTCCATTAAATGGTATTCTCGGCCGAAAAGTATGGCGGAAGCCTCCGATTTGAGTTTCGCGAGTGACAATGACATGAAATAATTGTTTTGTTAACAAGCATGGACCAAGCCTTCAAAATAGATATGTGGAAACCTAGAGAACTTTCGGGGTAGTTCGACAGTCTCTGGCGTTATATGGTGGAACAGCATTTTAGTACTTTAAAAAAACTGCAGTAGCTGTACTGTCCACTTAAATTTTAATGTAAATATTACACTACACGTGTTTCGACGTTTCTTAGGGCGTCATCATCAGGTTTACTGGGACTGGGATTTGAACACAGATTACACGTCGAGTGCTTTAGTGCCAATTTAAGCTAGACCTGATGATGACGCCCTAAGACCTGATGAAGACGCCCTAAGAAACGTAGAAACACGTGTAGTGTAATATTTACATTAACATTTAAGTGGACAGTACAATTACTGCAGTTTTATTTCAGTACTTTCGGGATAGTTATTAGTTGAGTACTTATGGCTCTTTTGAAGAATAAGTGTTATGGTAAATATTTGTGATTATTGTGCAGGCAATTGAACGAAGCATGAAAACTTTAAGTCAGGCCGAGAAAATATTTTCAGTTGAACTACTTTCTTAATCGCTCGTGGAATATTTTTAGTCACGCTTGACTCTCTACTAGATTTTTGATCCTTCTGCCTGATTTAACGAACATCAATTTTCCCTTGAGGCTAAATGAAGGCATGAAAAGGCTCAGTTTCGAAAATATTTATGCTATAAGTATTACAATATGTGGTTCATAAAGGTGAGACAATTCTCGTGGAGGAACCCTTAAAGCATTTCAATATGCGCGACGGAATTATTACTCAAAACTTACCACGAAGCTCGACGAACGGTTGATGGAACATTATGTAATTTGCGTGGCTTTCGTTTATTGTTTTCATTTTAGAAATTAAATTATTATGAACTTGTTATTAGTGAGGGGATCGGGTCGGTGTGGCGGATAGAGTCCTGGCTTACCATCCAGAGGGCCCGAGTTGGCGTCCCGGAAGCAGTGGACATTTTTGATGCCATGCTGATCCCTACTTATATAGTGTGTGGAGAGAACTTCAAATGAAATACTGCGTTCGACGGATGGAACGTAAAACCGTGGTTCCTGTTGAGCCTTTCGTCGAGAGTACGCTAATGCCTAACACCGAGTTTCCCTCCACCGTCCCTCCCACCTTTCCCGAAGTTATCCATCCCTTACCAAACTACCTTCCTGTCCTCAATGGTGTGAAAGAAGTCTCCTGTTGGTCGCCTCCTCAAATAACTGACCAATCAACAAATTCAATAGAATAAATGACATGCTTTCTTATTTTTAGGGAACCCATTGCTGGCTCATTATAGGTTAACAGTGAAGATTGCCATCGCATGTACGAGTTATTATAAATGAAATGGAAAACCTCAGCGTCCAAGAGTTCTTCTATCTATTTCGATCTTCGTGCTAGTGAAGGTCAAACGCAGAAATAAGATGTGTGGTATCTTGCCGATCGCTGATAGCCATTGTCACCACACTGTTAGTAAACTTACTGCTCTTATTTGCATAATCGCCACCCCATTATTAGGATTTACTAATAGTTAATCCATCCTAAAGCTGACCACAGAGTTTCTTTAGCGAACATATAAAGTCCGACGAATCACCAATTGAGCTTTCCAGACGAATTACCTAATTTAATTTGACGGAATTTAAACGCGCGCAAATGTAGTTATCTGTTTTACTATCTGACGTCTTCCTACTTGGCCTATCCCTCTTTACCCATTACGCTAGTGCCTTCCACAGACGTCACCACTTGACCCTGAATTCAAAACAAAAACCCCTCCCCATCACAAGCCTTTAACCCCCATCTCTAGCGTCATTCAGCGTACAAAAGGGATTTGAAAATTTGTCATTATATAATAATAATATTTTTTAAATTACTCCCAAACATTTGTGTTGCACAAACTGGAAACAGCAAAGGAGCGGGAGCTTTAGGTGGTCTCCAAGGTCATAAGACCAGAATTGAGCCACCAGCAAATTACAAAAATGTATGCCATACAAATAATTGCAGTAACTGTTAAATTAGTATTGCTACAATGAAAATACCATCAAAAAAATGTTCAACATTTTCTTGAGAAAAAAGCCAGTCTTTGGTAAGTTTTAACATTTTGTTTGAGAATTTAATTTTTTTAATTTCAGCGGGCAGTTAATTAAATATCTTTGGCCCCATATAGAGAAAGCAACGTTGATATAAAGTTAATCTTGGTCTGTTTGTTACAATGTTTGACTCGTTCCTTAAATTAATTATGTCAATATTACCTTGATGATGATTCGTAGACGCCGAAGAACCGAAGTGGATTAGTACCAAGTGATTTCTTTTCATCATGATAAACAATGCAAAGTTCCACACTGTCGCCTGCTTCCTTCAGTTTATTTTCCGTACTGCCGTTTCTTATTATCTTTTTGGAACGTGTGCTTAAGGTGGTTTGAGCGAAAAATCACTTCACCTAGAATTTGATGAATTTGGCCTCATTTTAAAGAAAAAACTTCTTCTAGGCCCTTCTTCTAGGGTGATCGTCAAATCTAAGAAATTGATTGGTGTGTTACGTTCCATTTCGCGAGTGAAAGAAATAGCTGGATGCAAGGTATTAATAAAATTAAAGTGATTATCCAGTTGTCTGTCGGTTCCGTTCCATAAAATTAAAATGTCGTCCACATACCGAAACCAATAAATAACCCGCGCTGTAAATGCGTTACCAGCATTAAAAAGTTTGGTCTCTAAGTTATCTAAAAACATTTCGGCAAGCAAAGGGGAAATGGGTGATCCCATAGCCAAACCTCCAGATTGTTGATAAATCTCGTTATTGAATTTGAAATAATTTGAATCCCGGGTCGAGTTTTAAATAAATTCAGTCGTATTTGTAAAAGTTGTCTTTTTCTCCGTGCCTCTAAGGTAGTTAGAGAGAAATATCACTTCACCTAGAATTTGATGAATTGGACCTCATTTTAAAAAAACTCTCATGTTTATAATTACATCAAAATTCTAACCCCTTGCCGAACTACTTTCCAAGCAATTTACCGAAAAATATAAGCAGTTTTACACGGGATAGATTACAACTCTGCGCTCCAGAGTGAGAATATTGAAAAAAATAGGAATTTCTAACACCTGGGTTTCGTCCAAATAATACCAGTGTGAAGTTTTTATCTTTTCTCAAATATTTATAACATATAATCAATTACCGCAGTATTTATTACAGTATCTGAAAAAACACATGTTGTGAAGGCGTTTTCTACGTACGTCGTGATAAAATGAGTCAAGTTAGAGACTAATGAGGATATATTTATTTAAGGTAGTTTGAGCGAAAAATCACATCACCTATAATTTGATTAATTTGGCCTCATAAGAAAAAACTCTCACCTTTCCAATTATATCAAAATATTAACCCGTTGCCGAACTACTTTTCGAGCTATTTGCCTGAAAATATAAACAGGTTTACATGGGGTAGATTATGGCTGTGCGCTCCAGAGGGAGAATATTAAACAAATTAGGAACTTCTAGCACCTAGATTTTGTCATAAAACTAACGGTGTGTAGATTTAATGTTTTCTCAACTATTTATAAAAAATAATCTATTACTCACCACAGTAATTTTTACAGAATCGCAAATAAACCTGCTGTTTTGAAGGATTTTCAGTCGTACGGTGGGAAAAATGAGTCAAGTTAGAGACTTATGTTGCTTTATTTATTTAATTACTGCGAATTTTGATCATATATAGCTATATCTTTGAGCCATTAATATTACAATATTTATTTCATACTTCTTACTGACGCTGAAATTAAAAATTAAAATTGAATATTGTCTCCATTATGACTAGGGAACTATCTCGCTCAAACCACCTTAAAATGTTGGGAAAATTAGAGTGGACTGGAGACTTTTGAGGCGCATGGAAGAGGAAGTGAAATTATGGAACTCTTGAACAGTATGAACGGTGACAAAGGGCCCGAGGGGTTAATAAGAGATTTGATAATGTCACAAAGTAGATGGATTGCGTAGAACGTTGTGATGTTGCGTAAAAAAGGTTGTAAATAATTCCCGGTGCTCCCAGTATCATGCCCGGGTATATATCCCAGGAAATCATGGGCTGCCCGTCCTTGAACTTGTTATCTATTTGCTGGGACACTTAGATTGATGCTTTAAGTTTTTATGGGGGCTTGAGATGATATCTGGTGCCATTAGCATATGTTACCAATTGTTTCATCGCATATGATAAGTGTTGCACGCAATGTTAATCCGAAAATATCATGCACCTGGAGACCTGTGTTCCTCACGAGTGCTTATTGGCTGTCAACTTTTAAATTGGCGTCTTGAAAAAAGGTAGCGTGGATCTTCGGCAGGTAGGAAGGTGAGCCTTCGATTTGAAAAGGAGCCGTGATGGTGCTGTCGGATAACAGCAGCCTCCCCATCAGATGGATCGTGACCGTGAAAGTTGGTCCATGCCTCCATTGTCTCGGAGAGTCTGGGAACCATTCCTCTATCGGTACAGTGGCATTCCGGCATACTAGGGATCGGAGGTTTATTAAAAAATAAATCATTTTATAGCGAACCGATGTATTTAAAACGTACCGATTTCTCTTACGGGTGTATATTATGAAAGTGTACCGGTACATCGGTCTAAATATATTTAAATTATCATCGCTGTTAGAATTTTGCCGCCATCTTGAAATGAAGGGCTCACCTATGTATAAGCATGACAGTTTCTACTAAAATATAATTGACTTTGCCTAGTATTAAATTGTGCAGCCATCTTCAAATGAAAGAAAGCAGCAGTGTTAGGATGAAAGATTCTACTCAAATATAATTTTATTGGGAATGGCAGGTTTCAATTAAATGTCTCAGCCGAATAAAAGATTAATAATATAGTTTTAAATATATATTTGTAAGTGATAATGTACGAAAATAAGTGTCCGCGTGGTTTTAAGTAAGTAATTCTAAAAATAATTTGAAAAATGGATATATCGGACCAAATATAACGGATGTACTGGTATATCGATTCGTGTCTACCATTGCTACTCATGACTCGGCGTGTCTATAAATGTTTTCGCCTTTCTTTCTCTAATGCCCTCCCTCCCTCGCTCACTCCCAGTAGGCAAGAGGTCCTTAGCACGAAAGGTCATTCCTCGCTACTCTCCCGCCTTCCTTAATGTTTCGCCGAACTCCCTCACTCTCCCATTCGAGTGCCGGAGAAGGAGAAAGAAGCGTGGATGACCCCGCGACGACCTTGGCACTCCGCCTGACTGAGGGCAACACGCGCTGCTGTGGGAAGGCGGATTAACTGAGGGCCTCGTCGCTTCCTACTCCTTCTACTTTCCGGACCTTTAAAAAGAAGAAGCACGGCGCTCGCCGATGCGTGCGAATAGATTCCGGGGCCCGTTCCAGGAGCGAAGATATCTGCGTTGTCATCTGCGTAGTGCCCTGCAAGATTCCTTAAGGGCGTGTCGCAGGGGGTGAAGTAGTAGTAGTGAAAGAGAAAGTTCCCGACGTAAGTCTGTGGAGCTGATAAACGTTACTCAATACATTGCACCCTTGATAATGATATTTAATGTCGAAATCATGTTAGGCAATAACAGAGCATGGAAAATGCGAAGTAGGACTTAAATAAGTGAAGGATGTAGTCTAGGGGTGAAGTGGAAGTAGAGGGTAAAGAAGTTATTTATAATTTTAATAGGAAAAAACATTGACTCGAAACGGTATCTATGAAACTACTGAATTTGTTACAATTTCATTTCTGTCACATCCCCGTCCTAAGTATTACATAGAAATCTTTATAAAAAAATAACTCTGAAAGGACTTTTTACTTTAGAAAACAGAGCGTTTGTTTCGGGTATTACTAGGGATAATGGAAGGGAAAACATCCAAAATACCTATCTGTCTCCTCCCTCTCCTCCTGTTTCCCAGAATTCCACTTTCCAACGCGGCCCTCGGTGTCCCTCACCTTCACTGCTCCCTCCATTGACAAACTTCGGCTCCTCATAATTTCAACGAGCGAAATTCTTTCCTCCCCTACCCACGATAGGAACTTCTTCGTCTGTCTTGTTTTCCATCCATCGCTCATTCTCCATCCTCCTCCACGCTCACATAAAAAAATTAGAGCTGGTTATCTAGGGAGGGGGCCAGCTCCCAGGGATTTTTTGCGCCAAATGGAAGAGGTGAATATGTTAGTTATGGAAGGATTAATTGATGGAATCGCGTCGCCGGATTTTGACCATTCTTTTCATACAAAAGGCGCCCCCAAGGGGACCTCAGTTTAAGTCCCTTCCGACGGACAAAGTACTGTACTTGAGGTACTCTCCACGTAGCACCCAAGAAGGGATCGGGATTACACTGAGAACTCTTTGTCTCTGTCGGGATTCGATCCCGGACACTCATGATTGTAAACCCTTACTCTAGCCTACTCACCAACCCTATCCACTCAGACGCCTTTCGGCAGCTCGCTTCAATTTGCCCTTTAATAGCCGTTTGTCACGTACAGCACTTTCAACTTTATTTAAAAAATTACAAAAACGTATGCTAGTAGCTGGACTTCGAAAACATGTATGCAGAATATCCTACAAGCTTTAAAACCGGGATTTCTAGGATATATTTGGCATTTTTCATCACCTGACATTCTCAAGAAAATCTAAGGAAATTTACCAGATTTTCTAGGAGAAATGAAATTTGGAAACAATCTGAACCAGAGTTCCCCACCCTTGGGGTAGTTCCACTTGCTTTTCGGAGTGTCAGATTCGTAATTATTCTTCACTAGCTAAGGTTATGAAGTAGCGATTAATGACAACAGTGAATTTTCGAACAAGTATAACTGTTAATTTGAGACATTATCATCCGGAAACATTGCAAATTTATCGGGTAATGTGAGATCGGGTGGCATTGATACCTTTAAAAGATATCTTTGTTTTGTGATGGAGAGAAGAATTCATCGGCATACGGCTCGACGAGTCACTGCAGAGGAATGTGGCGGGAGTATGTTATGACACCAGCCACGAAAAAGGGAGGGAATTAGAGGAAAGGGATTGAAGGAGAATTAGGACAGAAAGTGAATTTGAATGTCAACTGGCAATTAGCGTCTCGCTCTGTTATTGTTGTAGCCACTAATTCTACGTGAAAAGAAGGAATTTTTGGGCAATTTAAAGGCAGTGCATCTTAATTATTTTGTCGCTTCTTTTATGCCTGTTGCTCACGGTAAAATTTTCGGTAAAACGTTTTATAAAACCGACTAATTTTATAAAAATGAGCTTGCTAACGATAAAACCGTTTTATAAAACCGAGTTTTATAAAACGTTTTACGGAATAGGACAGGTTCTATTTCCATAAAACCGTTTTATGCAACAACCAATGAGATGTTCCGCTCATCGCGAAGGTGAGCTTTCGTCTCGCACATTTTTTCGCGATTTTCACCCACTTTAAACAGAGATATCGGAACCAAATTCACCTCCCTTATTATGCCAACTTTGCAAATTTGTTTAACACTTTCAACACAACAATGCATCAACTACTTTAGAAATGGGAAACTTTCAAACCTGAGAAGTGCGATTTTTCCTCTCCGCCATCTTGTGAAAAAATGCCGTTTCCTCTTATCCACTGTACGTAGCGCAGCGATCGAGCAGTTGCTTCTCTAGCATATACACACCTCTCCTACACAGTTTCTTCCCTCCTTCCACTGAAACTCGCCCCGCAACGAGTGTTAGAGAATGGAGAAAGGTTTAACCTCAAGGTATACCCGATGCTAGCGCCATTTACGGCATAGCGGTTCATATTAGTACTGCTTCGATTTTCCTCTTAAAAGGTTCTTGAGTTTTACCGTGAGCAAGCTAGTACGTTTTACGTACGATTCATAAAACTTTCAATAAAAATTTTTATAAAACTGTTTTATGGAAAATTTTACCGTGAGCAACAGGCATTAGTTCTAAAAATGTATTGCGAGGTAAAAATAATAACCACCTCGTCGCCCTAAAACTCACATGATCTGAAATTTCCAAGTAACTTTAGTCTAGCGAATAGCCTCCCGAGCCTCTAGCGATCACCAACCTAATTAGTCCTCTGCCAACTATGTTACGCTCTCTGTTTGCTCGCAGCAGTTTTTAATGAAACATATGACTTTCCTTAGTATGTTGATGATTTTGCGTGACAAACATTTCTCTGCAGGTTCCCGAAGGCTCGCGGCTTCCGCGAGATGTAGGGTAACTAGTGAGCCAAGGAACATCTCGTATTCGTTATCTCATCTGAGGACTTTCCTAGTAATAATTCTGTGCTGCTATTGCTTCGCATGTGTTTTCCATATGTTGCGTCTGACATTGTGGTGAAAACCAGGTACTTGTCTGTATCGGGTACCTTTATGTGTACTGCTTCATTTTGCAGATGAAATTCGGAGTAATAGAGAAATAAGAGGAGTCAATGTATGATCGTACGAAATGCGTGGTTACCTATAGGTTTTGGTTTCGTCTTTTTTGTGGTCTGTTTTTCGAGTTGTTCATACCTTACATTAGCACGTAAGATCCTCCACGAGTATGTTCACGCTCTGCTACATATTTGCGATTGTATCTCCTTCTCTTTAAGAATTTAATTTGCCTCATCATCGCACGGAAGTCCTCGCGGGTTAAAACGGTAACAGTAGCAGTTTCTTCGTCCCCAAGATTCGTAAATTTACTCTGTTGCGAATGTCCTTACAAATTGGTATCATTTTGTTTGTTTTTTATTACTGTGGTGTTCAATTTAGGATATTTTTTAAAGAACTCATTTTTAATGTTTCTGTCAAACGTATTTTTAAAGTTTATGGAAGAGCTGAAGAGTACCATATGGAACACTACACAGAAACAAAGAATCAGATAGATTGGGCACACACTGAGGCACAATGGGTTTGTGAAGATTATCATTGAAGGAATAATAGAGGGAAAGCTCCCAAGAGAAAGGCAAAGGGATAAATACGTAGACCAAATAAAGAGGAAAGTGCGTAAGAAGAACTACCAGGGAATAAGGGATATTAGCATTAGAGAGGGAAGGATGGAGGGCTGATGTCAACCAATCCTAGGATTGAACGACCAATGAATGAATGAATCAAACGTAGACAATAACATTTGACAACCGTCTATCAATAGTGGCAATTGGCATACCTAGCCCATTTCATCGTGGGAGTTTCTTTAAGAAGGCCCAACAAATTTCATTAGTATGTGAGTACATCATCTTCCTCCTCTGATTTGCTCTCGAATTTCGAATATTCCTATTGCAACTAATGAAGCTCCACTGTTAAAGACGTCGCTGTTAATTGGCAAAATATAGTAGCTTGCCTTTTAAAGATAATGATACTTTTTAATTCATCATGCATGTTATGTTTTACATTATCCCCGTTTGACTCAGAGCTTCTTCCGGGCAATGAGCTCGAGGAGCTAGCGTGGGTCTTTAACTTCATTTGATCAGATAAATAACTTACCAATTTTAATTGTTCAATTTCCATTCCTTATTCTCGCTGAGGAGATAACTTCAAAATATCCTCGATGTACTGCCCTTGAGTGGAGATTGGAAATCTCGTTTGGAGTGCAACGTGCAGGGATTCACTGGTGCTTGTGGAAAAAAATAAATAGTGGCCAAGTGGAAATGGAAGCTTATTACAATGCTGATTGTTAAATTTCTGTCCTTGCTGCTTTTTAACATAAAATGTGTTTTTTACTGCTATTTCGCTATTTCTACTCTTTAGTAATCAAATCGTGGCGCTACTATTTTGCAGAAGTGGTAACCTTAGCGCACGTTGTTCCCTGTTTTTGCCGTTAACTCATTGTAATACAATTATTTCGTAAAAATTGATTTGGTGCCGACGCAGACTCTCAAATGGCACTGTCTCGTAATTAACTGGCGGTAATTATCAGCTGAACAAATGGTTAAGTTGGAAGCTATTGCAATGTGATGATTTCGGAGAATGAGGAAGATCAAATGGGCGAGGAGGCTCACCAACAAAAAGAGGTATTACGAAGAGCGGGAGGGACATGATTTTTCTTGAAAACTCTTGAGAAGAAGATACATACATACCGGACACATTTTCACCCCTTTTTAGCCTCTTACAAACAAGATTGGAATGAGGTATAAATGGTAAGAATTAACAAGGAATGACAGGGGTGTAATACATCGGACAAATAAGGATGATCGTCTAAATGAAGACTTATGAATTAATTAAATGGGTAGCTGATAGGGGAGAGGAGTGGAGAGCTTTAGCAAAACGGTCTTCGGCAATGACGACTGTATATGAATAATTAATAATTTAGGAGTAATGACAAAAAAAAAATATTTTTACCAACGCCTAAATAATTTTCAGTGTTTTCTTTAGTTGCTAGAGGTCATAGGATGAATAAAATTGTTCACACAAATTCCATCGTTTCATTTGTAATAGACATCATCAGAGTTATTCATAAAATTTTAAGGAACATTAGTAGACGAGTTCTAACATTTTCAAATACATTGAATAGTTGTTATGTACAGAACTAATAAATTTAAATAGGGATTTAATAATTTTGTTACAGACATATAAATGCAAAGTAAGTAAAGTATCAAATTATAGATGAAGAAAAGCATTTATACCATTTATCAAAACTATTTGTTGACACAAATATTATTCACGACAACTTACAATAACTTCATAAATAATACGTGTGTAAAGTGCAGGAAAACGATGAAAAAAGGGAGGAAATTATAGTGGTAGTATCCATTGAACCACTGGAATAAAATGCTATGTTATTTACTATGGATGATGTTACCGTACTCTACGCTCAAATTTTCAGTGTCAGTCTTTTTATTGCAGGCGTTATTTGTCTTTCTTCGGACGTAGAAACATTTTGATCATAGTGATGGATAACATTCATTTTCTATTTAATCAATATTCATCCGGAGCCTTTCCTAGTGCGGAAATGTCCTGAAGTGTAAATGGTGCTTAATTTCTGTCTACGTGTGGAGATTTCGAATTACCAATGTAGAGTTGAAGGGAGAAGGTGTTTTATAAAAACTCTGCAATGTAGAATCAAAATCGTTTGACTCATTCAGCGACATAACTGTCTCTTGAAAACAATAACGGATGGAGAAATGAATGGGGAGAATTTACGAGGAGGACCAAGGATGGGAATCAACGGGCAAATTATGAGGGACCTCGAAGTGAAGACTCGTGCAGGAACGGAAACTGTTAGAGAATGGAGGAGAGTGTAATTGCTTCGGCAAACCAATCTTTGGATTGGATAACCGTTCCTAATGATTATGGATAATTATTTCGAAAATATGCATTGTTTTAAAAATATTTATCACCGGAGAAAGATTTTTAAAAAATTTTCAGAGCTCTTTCTTAGTGCGGAACATTCATCGATATGTAAGAGGATTAGATCGAATGTAAAGTACCATTCAGATGTGATGTGATGGCACCGTTCCATAATTACAGAAGCAAAACACTTGCAGTTTTCCCATTATTAAAAAATGTAGTTACATCGAAACTAGTCGTATTAAATCTTTTATTTGTGGAGAAGCGCAAGTGTTTTGCTTCTGTCATTAGGATTACATCGGTCGCACGAAAGGAGAATGGATTGGAGAACTGCAGCAAACCAATCTATGGATTTTAATAAATTTATTTTGGTTTTCTACGGTATAATTACTTTTGAGCAACAGTTTCGCCGTGCTATTCTGCCGTCTTCGTCAGGCTTTCTGAATCAACAATCACAAATAAATAAACAAAATTCGGCGGTTATTATGTCACAGAACTAATTTATACTCGAATTTTGCAAGTCTTTTCCACGTATAAGGGAGTTTGTAGCCACCCTCTCCGTTTAAGTTGTTAGGTCTGAAATAATTATACCGCAGAAAACCAAAAGATATTTATTTCAATTAAAATGAACTGCGAAAATTTACGAAAAAAGTTCAATCTTTGGATTGATCGCTGGTGATGATGATTATGATGAATAATCAGTTATTTATAAACAATTTAATAACAATGGAGAATAATATTTTCGGCAAAATTAAATAAATGAACGAATTTCGTTCCGAGTACTTCCTTGAACGAAAAAAAATTACTTGAAATGTAAATGGTGCTTCATTTCTGACGACGTGTAGAAATCGAATCTTTTAAGAAGGAGGGGGGGAGGAGGATGGATGGCCAGGGGGGGGGTGGGGGTTGAGAATGGAATTCAAGATGGCGGCCGCCCGTTCCTTCCTATCTGAGGGGCTGAGGCCCGTCTCGTTTTTCCGCGCACGCACATTAAAGCGAGGAGGATGGGTCAAGGGTGTTCCTCCGAGCCTCATCTCTGCCTCTCTCCCGAGATACAGGTTTTTCGCCCGAGGTGCGACCACTCCGGCCGGCGGGAGAGAGTTTATATGCGTGCGTCCGTCTGAACGCGCTGCACCGCGGGCAGAGGAGATGAGCCTCTCGCTGGTGCCTCTGCTTCTGCCGTGGCGGTCAAGTGAACGAATGAGCGAAACCAAGAGCACCTCGCCTGGATGCTGCTCTCCGAACACTCCGTGGCTTTAAGTAGGTTCCACCGCGACTGCGTGAATCAAAACAAATACCAAATTCCATATTTCTTATATTTTGTACAAAAAATCCTGCTTTCGCTGATGAAATGCGTTACCTTTAGGAAACGAAAACGTAAGGTACAAAATATGCAGATTATTCCACGAATATATGTTTTTAATGAGCGCTTTTTATAGCAATAAGATACGACTGCAGCGTCATCTGTGTGGAACTGCCGCATTTTCACTTCAATTACGGAATTAATACCCCAGTAACTAACAAAAGATAAGGTCGTAAGATGCCTATATTTTAATTTTTTTCAATTTCTCAGGATTATTTCCTTCTTACAGTTTTTTCGCGAAAATGGCATTCATATTTTATGAGAAAATACTATATTTCCCGTGTTTCTCTCATTCTCCCCTTGAACACAATGTAATTTCAATTTCAATTCGAGAATAAAATAGCGTGGGAAGGTAGGGTAGAGGTAAAGGTAGGGTACACATTTTGTTGTTCATATCAGATAGAGGACAAGTTTTCTACAAGTAGACAAAATATGAATAAAATGACATTCTGGTGATTTTACGGTGAAACCACCGTATGGTGGTTGGAGCTAAATATCACTTCACCTAGAATTTGATGAATTTGACCTCATTTTAAAGAAAAATCCCTCATATTTCCAATGATTTCAAAGTATTAACCTCTTGCCAAACTACTTTTCGAGCAATTTGCCTAAAAAATATAAGCTGTTTTGCATAGGATAGATTACGGCTGTGCGCTCCGGAGAAAGTATATCGAAAAAATTGAAAATTGCTAACACCTGGGTTTCGTCAAAAAACTGACAGTGTGTAGCTAATATGTTAATTCAACTATTTATAAAAATGAATCAATAAATACAGGTGTCCTTATGGCACATGGCTTATATATTTCGTAATAACTCGATTGCATATCTATGATATTCTTTTAAACGAGAAATAATAAATTTCTTATTATTATAATTATTCTTAGCAAATATCAAGGTGTCACGCCGAGTCCAATATTCGAAAACAACATTTTTCAATATAATTTCGTCTGAATTTCGAATACCGCGCCAAAAACTCCTTATAACAAGCTTAGGTTTAGGAAAAAAATTTAAAATATAATTCTTGTATCATTTCCATTACTACCTGTGTAGTGAGTTCCATCACATAAACAGAAGCACTTAAATGAATTGTCGAAAATTTTTTTTTTGACTTAAAAAAATATTAAAATATGCATTCAATGACCCACGATTACGGCTCCAGCTACCTTAATTTATAATGCAGAATTTTCAAATACTTTATATACTCATGAATCCTCCTCAGAGTAGTACGCCTCGGTAGCTGTTTATATTGAGGGACCCAAATTTGAGTATCAAACAAGGCGTAAAACACAATTTCCTGTCTTGAGTTTTCCATGGATTCTCAGGATATTTCAGTTTGTGGCCGAAAATCTTCTCTGAATTCGAACTCGGTCCTTTTTTCTGGAATTTTCGATCTTTCCAGGCGGTTGTGGGACAAAACCATTCTACCTACCAAATTTCAAGCTCGCGGGACAACTGGAAGTAACTTGATATTTACAATTTCTTCTTTTAACTTATAAATGGACAATAAATACATTAACTAATATTTACATACATCTGTGAATGATTGAACGTTGAGCCAAATGTTGCAAGTCGTATGCATTAAATTGCTGCAATGAGTGATTTCTTGGCATTTGAGTGCGAAGGTTGGTCGCCTCACTTCTTCTTTCTCCATTCCCGTGCGACCAGATGGTTCCTACTCCTTGTAATCAGTCCTTCGTCGTCCATTTGTATTCCGTGCTCTTAATCATGGGAGTTTTCTTGTATACCTTCTATAATATCCTTTGCAAAGCCATTGTGTCTCAAGACTGGTTTCCCTTTTCCGCATAGTGTTCATAGTGTGGCCTTCTCTCCTCTCAAAGCACTCCTCTGTGCGTTTCCGTGCTTTTCTGTTTATCCGACCACGCGATCTTCAGCATCCGCCCCCAAGCATCCATGTTTTGTATTATGCTAGCCTTCTCCATCTTATTTCTCCTATGTTCCGTGTCTCGGATTTTGCTGGCACGGAATACAAACACTCAACATTACACAGTTTTCCACTTCGATAGGCTTGGCTCCCTAACGGCCACTTCGGGAGAGCAAAGACTTATCGTTAAAACTAACCCTTGTAATTCAATATTTTTTAAACATATGCTTATTATCCTTTACAGTTGTTGCTAAGGTGGAGGGAAAGGAAAAAAAATATGTTGCCGAGGATTACCAGAGATTTAGCCTTTTCACCTCGGAATATTTTCTCGCTTTCTCCCAATACCGGGACCGTATTCAGGAAGGACTCGGAATAGTCGACCCTGCTCGGTGGCGAATTTTGGACGTCACTGCCTCGAAATATTGCGACTGTTGCATAGCCGTAATCGCGTTTTGTCGAGTATGTGATGTCGCAGCCTCGAAACTGTTCAGTTTCCATAATTTCTAGACCTTCCTAAATAAGGCCCCTGGCCGGAATGACACTGATTCTTCTCTTTGTATAAACAATTACATTGTTGAATTTAATTTTTTAAAGTTTATTATTTCGTACGTAATAATCTATTGAGCTCACATTCAGTCAAGAAAATTGTAAAAGGTTCCTAAACACCCCAAATCGCATAAAGCCCACTCGAAAGAAGCCTGGATTTCTCCTAACAATGCGGATATTTTGCAGTATTAAACACTGTTTTTGTGGCCCTATTGTAAGAACACAAGCCAATTCTTTGATTTTTATTAAGAACCTATACTACATATTTATATTAACTTACTCTTGGTGTTTATCAATACATGGCCGGAATACACTGTGGTATACTAACATCATATATGTATAACGAATTCGGTGGATTACTTAACTTTAGTTTTCATGGTCGGATCGAAATGGCAATAATATATTTGTTTAAATTCGTACAACATTTACAGTATTATCGTGAACAATTTAAACATAGTGATGGAATATAGGTACCTCTGAGGAAAACCTGTTTCGGGGTTACCATCATGAATGATTTTACAATGGTAGAGCTGGCACTAATTCTTGCTTATCAGTTACATTATTATATTTATATGGTATTTATTCTCGACCTATTTTTCTACATGGTGCAAATGTCATGAGTTTAGGTCAAATAATATATTTTTTTTGCCGACGTTTCGGAGTTTTATTCATCCATCTTCAGGACTATAAACAATGATGCATGATGTTAAATGTTTGCCAGTTCTGTTTTGATTACATAATTGTAAATTTACCATTGCCTGACATTTGCACCATATTATATTTATACTTATAAGTGATATACTTTTTCTGCGTTCATATTGAAGAGAACCCCTTCAGTCAGCAAATGCAGAGATTAATCTCACATGAGTATTCAAAAAAAACATACATATATACACACAAATTTAAATATACATGTATACACATGGATATGTATATATTCACGTACACAAACATAATTACACACATATAAGCTCATACTCATCCATATCATATGCCTATGTACAAGTTAACATCATTTAATAGCATTTTTTATAAAACCTTTTTAAGTAAAAATTCAACTTCCTCGTTACACGTTAGCCTTTGTTTAACCGCTGTAATAAATCCAAATTCAGCTTCTGCCTGAGCCACATCATTTGGCAATGAACGAATTTAATTTTGGAAATAGGTCTACTACTAAAAAAAACTTTGCGTAGAAAATCCTGCTGCGGAACAACTTCATACTAATTAAATTTGAACATGATGTGTGATAAGGATTTTAAAATCACTTGAGTGGAAGATGATTAAGTACTTTTTTTTTCGATTGACGTGCAAAAATAAATTCAGTGAACGTACATATTTGTGCAACCCAACGAGCGCTGCTCGGGAGTGTAGCAGGAAGTCTTAAAGAAGGGAGGGAAAAGGAATTTGGAGCTCTGTTTTAGCTTTCACCACCACCATTTCTTCCACCTATCTGTTTGACAGTACACTCACTGTTTCCTACAAATGTTGTGTGATAAGTAAAATAGTATCCAATGTGTCAAACTGAAAGTCTCGAGATAAAAATATGCGAATAACGTGAGAAGTTATTTCATGGTATCCAGTCCTCCTGTGCCATGCAATAAATGATGGATGGCCCAACGAAATCATCAACTCCCTTGGGAAATTATGTCGCAGGCGAGAGCAAAAGGGTCGGCAACCTTTCCCGACTCGCGTGTTGCATGTGATTCGGAAGCAATAGATTGCAAACGATTCCTGCTCATGGGCAATACACGTCTTTCCCATGAAGTGATGAGAATGGGTTGAATAACTTTAGACAGCGAGCCCAAATCGGGTCAGTTCACGCAAATAGGGTTAATGTGGCGTTCCCTCTCGACTGCGTTCGTAAAAAATAATGAAAAATTCCATCATTTATTTTGTACTGTTTCATACATACTGATTTCACCAATATCTTGCTTAAGTTATTGCATGGTAGTACGATTTACTTAAAATACAGATGGTAACTATGTGTTAGACAAAAATTACAAACATATAATTTTAAAATATAGAAACGTTCTGAACCTGACGATGCCGTAAATCGGCGAAACGCGTCGTACTATTAAAATATTGTAGAAAAGTACAAATAATTTTATGTCATTATGAATATGAAAATTGAGAACCTCTACAAAGTGATACCTGCAACATTAAAGTTTATTTGACTTTCGGATGAATCAAATACTTTATTTTCGCTTTTAGCCTATGCAATTCAAAGTCTCGTTTGTAAAGAAAAATAGATGAAAGGTAAGATTCTATTTCTCTAGGAGCTAGATAGTGGACACTTTTTCCTTTAAAATCCACGGAAATGGAAATATTATGTCGATTCATTAAATGGAGGAACATCGTTTATTTCAGTCAGTTTTTTCTAACTTGATGAATTGATTTTTCCTTGAGTAAGCCCTAAGTCTTATGGCTTTCACTCGAAGGAAAATGTTGCAAAATAATCGAAGCACATGCACCCGCTAGATTCTAGAAAACAAGTGAGGGTTGTATTTGTTCTCTTCCAGTGGTATATTGTATGTCTATTCTTTAACCACCTTACGGAACTCTCGATGCCGAAATGCAGTGCTGCAAGTGAGAGTATTAGTCACAAAAGATTTTGTGGGATAATCTCACAATTAAAAGTGTGGAAATAGAATGATTGCAATGATGAAACAGGTAATCGGGCTCTTATTCGAGACCAGGTGAAAGGAGCTCACCCCATTACCAAGGGCTTGGGACTCGGAAGTAAATGCAGCTAAAGGCATGACGCAGTTTCTTAGTTGCTGTTGTCCTGCGAAATGTGAATAGGTCGACTAATTTTTATTTTACGGGATCAATTTTAGACCTCTTGTGGGCGTAGGTAATTCATAAAATTTCAAACATTTATCTGTTGAAACTTTGAAAAACAATAAAATTGTTGTATACAATTTATTGTATGGTTTTATATGTATTAATATTATTACGTGACTGAAAATGACAGTTTTCAATCCTGCAAAAGTTAGTTTCTTAGAGTTCTCGCCCAAAAAAAGGTGACTGGGAATAGGCTGGGCTATCTCATTACTCACTTGATCTAAGTCCAGACTTATAACGGTCTTAATAAAAACGAGGGGAGCGTGGTGGCCTAGTGGGTAGAGCGCTGGGCTACTGATAAAAGGGTCCTGGGTTCAAATATGGGTGAAGCCTTTGGACCCTCCCAAACAAAATCCTCGGAGTGTGAGGTGGCCCAGGGAAAGGAACTGGCCCCCCTACCCTGAATGTGTGAAATTCACACGCCTGTGGCTTAGTCCGGGTTGAGCTCTACCCTCAACTATCCAAACCAACCTTCGGGTTGAATCACTGAGTGAGTTAAGTAAAAACCACCAAGGGGATCTTAATCATTCAGGCCTCTTGCAGTTCGGTAACTTCGTGTGGTACGTTTAGCAGCCGAATGGTTGCCTAAATATGTCACTCTGTATACTATTTTACTCTACGTATTTTCGTATTCGTGTATTTTCCGTCTGCCGTGCTCGTGATGAGAATATTGGAACAATAGATATCCAGTTAAAAAGGGACATAAAGCAGACTTGTGGAGAGAGAAGATCTTCCCTTGTGCAATCACTCTAGTTCCCCGCTGACAGTGCCCACACAAAGAAGGGGAAAAGTAGGTGCATCTAGGACGTTATAACGGGGAATAGGGAGGACACAGAAAACTTTTTTGGAAGGTATGATGCTTGGAAAAAAGTGAGCAGAAGAATTGGAATTTTTCACGTTAGGAAGAGATGTGAGGTGAGTTGTACCTACTAATTGCTATCTCGATATTCAAGATATTGGTTGACTGAGGCCACTTCGGATATTCAAAAACTCGGATAATGAGGGAGGCTTATGTGGGCATTTAAATTGAGACAAAAATGAGATATATTTCATGCCTTGCCGTTCATTTTGGTAGATTGTAAGGATAAAATTGTGCTGTGATTCCGCGTGTATGTGAAGATCAAATCCATTTTCACGTAGTACATACAGAGAGACCAAAATCAACAAAGATTGCTGTAATTAATTCTCACGCAATCCGTCGCATGTCCTGTAATTAATTCTCACGCAATCCGTCGCATGTTCCATACCGGTCAGTTGGTATAAATGTAGTGGTGAAGTGTGAGAGAAAATGTATTTTTAAATAAAAGCAATTTCAAACGTGAAAATCTTGTCTCATTATGATATTTTTAGTATAATCCAAACATTATGGACTAAGGAAAAAGCGATGGGTTTGATGTTTGACGAGGTGCTTTGGTGTGGATCGAGAACGTAGTTGGACAATATTTCCCTCTCGTGAAAAAGACAAAAAAGAAAATTACACCTTTCCCGTAGAAAATTACCTTAAATTGTCGGGTTTTAAGATTTTTTCAGTTTTCTCTTTAAAACGGAATTAACTTATTCTCATGCCTAAATATCATTGGTTTTAGTAAGGCCTGAATGAGCAATTTACATATGTAGTACTTATGCAGGATTTGATGCTTTCCCAGCGAATTATTCCAGTGAAATTCTCTCGGGCTTCCGACCGTGTCAGGTTCTCCATCTCCGCCGATGTTTCGATGAAAGACTGAAGAATTGTATGAAGCACATAATCTATTTATTGGTACGTTCTTACAATAATTAGTCTTTACATCTCTTATACGAAAAGTCCTTTTTTACTTTCCTTTCTTTGTTGGGACTGTACTATTTAATTTACAAACTAATTCTATACAATTACCTTTGTTAATAATGTAATGCAGGAAAAGTAACTCATTCACAATTCTTCTTTCACTCATGGCTTGAAGTTTAAACTCTTTCAACATAGTTTTGTAGTCTACATAATTTTCAAACATAGGATAGACATTTTGGCGTACGTAATACAATTGTCTCTAGAATCTTTTTTGGACTCTCTCATTCATTACATCAGATTTCTTCAAATGCAGGTTCCAAATCACGGAACAATATTCCAATATGCTTATTACATATGAAAATACAAAATTTTCAACACTTTCTCATCAGTAAAATATTTGGAAACACGATACAGAAAACCTAGTAATTTATATGCAGACATGGTATTACATAATATGATTATTAAAAGTCATATTTGTGTCAAAATTTATTTCAGTTTTTCTTGTATTTTCTGCTCTTTCATCGCATTAGAAATTTCATGAGAAATATGAGCTGCTTTCGTTATATTGTCCTTGTGCTCCTCGAGAGGCACATTTTTTGTATTAACATTTCCTCATTTACCGTCACATAACAAAAACCACTGGTTACCAAAAACCAAACTAACTTATAATTTTTTATTAACATTTATGTCGCAAATATTTGTAGTGACGCACAGGACAGGAAGCTTACGCTTCTAAAATACTAATTGTCTCATTTTTTTCTTTTCAGGTAAGTTGCAACTTGAATCCTGTACAATGTTTTACCGACTTTCGCCAGGTGTTTTTCCTTAATTCAATGAGCGCAGTAGCTGTCTAGGAAGAAAGCAAGTTCCTTCAGGAAAGTGGAGCAAAAGTGAGTACATGGAGCAATTAATAAAAGGGGATGGGATACTTAAGCTTGTCCAAGTCCTGTAACATTTTGGAACCTTTAGGAATTGAAACATTCTTACCTCCACTGACTCAATGTCTAGGACTTCTTCGTTTGTCTTTCGATCCATATTACCTCCTCCTAATACTCATGTTAACTTTCGAGTCCTAATAGAATCCATTCCTGCTAGTATCTACGTATTGAAATCGTTGACTTATGCTGCAGGTGGAAAGCAAACATATCGTTTCATAGTCATTAAGTAATTTATGTATATTTTTGGTGTGAAATTCTTTTTCACTTGGAATTCCTAGTGAGCCGTCATAGATATTTAGGGAAAGAGTTATTTGTGATTGATTTCTCTTTGCAGACAATTATTTTTTTATATGTGACACAGCGATTGTGTTATTTCCATTCTTGAATGCAGTGTATCTGTTTGCTGGATATGAAAATTATTCAAATATTTAAGTCGAGACTGCAAATGTTTCCTCTAAAAATATTTCTTATTCTTTTTCAATGGCCCCTCGAACTACGAATTTCACGAGTACAGCGCGCCATCTCAAAGGTAAATATTCTCGAATATTCGGGATTAATTGGGTATTTTCCAAAATTTTAAATTTAAGTTTACGGATCTTTATATGTTACTTAAACTCGAACAAGTTTGCGGAGTGAAAGTAGTTTTGAAATTGATTCAATATTAATTGAGATATTTAAGATTAAAATAGTCGAAATTTCAAATTTTTTTACGCCGCTGCGAAACGAAATCTGATTGGCTTGACGTCATTTTCGCTGAGCGATAGACGGATGTGAGGGAGAAAGTGAGTAACTGTAGTAGATCTACCGTATATTTAAAGAGTTTTCATTGAAAACAAAGACTATGGCGTGCAATGGTTTTATTAAAACCACATAAGATAATTTACCCAAAGTGGATATGTTTATGGTAGGCGTTTTAATGAAGAAGGACGAGCGATTTAATGCTGCGGAAATTCGTTGAGCTTAAGTCCAAAAAATGTAAGCCTAAAGTTTGCTTTTAAAATCGTCATTACTGTTTTATATAATTTTTGATACTTATAATTATGTATTTGGTGTATGAACTTTATTAACTGTTTTTCCAATACACTCATAATCATTATGATACTTCTTTCTTTATCGAAGTCCATATCAGTCCATGCAACAGTAAACAAACAGTATCTTAGTAACATATCAACATAACACAGTACTTGCCAAATGTTTGTGCTGTCAATACTCGACACACCTAAAACGTTAATTTTTTATTCACTAATTAGTGATTGTTTGTAGAGGAGGTTTCTAGAAGTGGCTTATCTGCTGTAGAAATGCCTAAAAATAGATTCTCATATCCTAAATGTCTATTCAAAGTTTAATTTAAGTGTTGTTATATTATAAAGCTTCTCGTGAGAGTTATGGTGATAATGATATGGGATACGTCCAAGTAAAGAGAGATGGACCACTGTGCACAGTCATTGCGTGAAGATGTCCAGAACACAAAGTGCGGAGTAAAGCATACATTTTTACGGGTGGACATTGAGGAATCCAAGGAAGAAATTTAAATCATTCAATGTCGTGATTGCGTGAATAAATTTCTTGTTCGGTGTTTCAACCGATGTATTTGTACATTGTGGCACAAAACACCATCTATATCCCTTACTTAGATGCCATTTAAAGGCATATCTAGAAACGCGAAAACGTCAGAAACTAATTTCGCCGCATTTGTTTCCACCGTAAGCATAAGGAAACGCCTGGGTCTAAATGTAAACAGCGAAAATGACGTCACAGGCCATTCGGTTGTTTTCGGAGTGTGCTCGGGAGCATTCGTAACCTTCTACTTTCTTTAGCTTTTAAAACCGAAATTCATAAAATTTGATAAGAAAATTTTTAGCCAATGCAATAAGTTCAAGTAACTGAATCAGAATATCGATAGTTTGAAATACGTGGAAAATACCCAATTGTCCGACCATGGTTTCTGCAGTTAATCGTCGTTTTCATGGTTGAGTTTGAATGCTGTTTTTCTGGCTTCGTTTGCCCCAGTTCCTTCGTTGGAACCACCAGCCATCACCGTTCCGACTGCGTCTTCCCTAAACCACTCCGATGCACAGTGAGAGAGACAAACGCCTCTATCAAGCAGTCCCTCTCCTTTCTCCGTCTCCAGCTGCATCGTATTTTACAGCGAGACGCCGCCGTGGAATGCACAGCAGCGGAATAGCGCTTGCGTGTATTAAGCGCGAATACCTGCGAGGAATAAAGGGAGAAAAAAAACGAGGGTCGTAGACGCGCTGCATCCATCCGCTCGCTATAAACGCGTGTTTTGTTTTATTTTTTTACTTTCGCGTCTGCGCTCTCGTCTCCAAGGTCTCCTCCTCGCGATTAATCCGCGAGTTCAAACCGTTTCCGGGACTCGGAGCGAGTTACAACTCCCTCTGCCCTCGTCTCCACTCTTCGATTCCCTCGAAAAGGTCAACGGGCAATCACGCTAGTTCACATAATTCCTGTTCATATTTAAAAAAAATGGATAACTTTTGAAAATTTCACGCGTGTAGATATTGTGTAAAGCGATCTTGGACATTGTAATAAAATCCTTTGTGGTTCTCCCCACTAAATGAATGTAAATATGGAAAACTGTCCTTCGGACAACTAGATACCCTCTAGGGTTACTTCGAAGAGGATAGTGGTGGCCCGTTAGACTGAGGGTCCAGTCAAAGGTCACCGTGAGAATGGCACAAAACTACCAAAACCTAAAAGGTTAAGTTTCAGGCTTCACTTTGTGAAAGTGAATCACATTCAATGCTGTATCAATTTGTAATTTCCACACTTTTATCCTGACCAACCATGGTTTAATTTCGACCTACAATGTTATTGCTAAATATCATTATCATTAGCCTCATGAGTTACATTGAGTGTCGAAACATTGCCCGGTAAGAATAAAAAAGTGTGAAAATAATTGAGTGAAACATCATTGAATTCCCTAACTTAAGTCGGCCCACTATTGGTAGACCATCGCCACCTTTTTGCAAACTTCGCACTCAACACCAAGCTACTCGATGCCAAGTAGCTGCTAGAATACTAGTGTACTAGAGTTTTAAATTCTCGAACTGCAAAGGTTGTATCCCATCGCCTAATAATTAAACTAAAATCCTAAGAGAAACGCAACATCCATGCCCGAGTCAGGACCCAAAGCCGCGACATTAAAACTGCCTGGCCGACGCGATAGCTTTGGCTACTGAGCCAGACTCGCATTCCCAAGTATTGGGAGGAGGATTATAGATTTCTTTCCAATCTAGCTCAATCAAAATTCATGAGTTGTTCAATAATACACTATGCCTTGCTCTATAAGTTGGCTGATTCCAGCTAGATTATATTCCGCTATAAAAACTCCAACTTTGTTCACGTGGTGTACTTACTCGTATTTCATGTTATGAGCGTGCCAGAGCATGCAGGAGTGGGTAATACTACAGGTACTTCTTTGAAATTTATTAGGGCTTTTATTATTATTTAAAGGGCATATACAACGTTTCAACGAAGTCTTATTAAATGGTTAAACTAACGGAGAAATGTAGTCGCTTAAGGTGGCTTGAGCGATATTTTTCCCTAGTCTTAGTGGAGACCATATTCGAAATTTAATGTTTTATTTCAGCAGCTGTGAGAAGCATGAAGTAAATATTGTAATGTTAATCGCGGAACAATATTGTTTTACATGACTGAAATTCTTAGTAATTAACAAAATATGCATAAGTCTTTTGCTTGACTCATTATTTCACGCCGAAAGCTGAAAACTCTCAAAACCGAAGGATTTTTTTTGCAATTCTATAAACATTAATGCGGCGAGTTATTGATTTTTTTAGTAGTTGGGAGTTAATGCAAACTGCGCACTTTAATTTCTGACGAGATCCATAAGTTATAAATTTCTCATTTTTTAAACGAAGTCTCTTTTTTAATAGAATAGAAGTGAAATTTAAATATAAAAAATACAATTACCGTTTACAAAGGCAACTATTAATTATTAATTAATAATAATCATTTGATTAATTTTTAATTTACAGTCATTTCCTATTTTTTAAATATTACGATGTTTGGCCTACATAACTACTTTCACAGTATTTACATGGAATAGAATAAATTATATTGCTTCTTAGCTGTATGAGGGTTTCTGACTTAAGTTTTGAATATATGAGTTTATGCTGAGTTTTTTGGTTTTTATGTGCTATTTTATAAACTGTTTTTTTAATACCTTGGTAATTTTCTCTGATAATCCATAAATATAAATAATTCCCCGATATTGGTTTGTGTTAGTGTTTGATGAATTTGCTATATTTATTGAATAGTGAGTAGTATGTGAAGATGATTTTTTATTCGAGTAAACCATGGAATTGATTAATTATTTTGGAAAGTGGTTTTATTCTAAAATATCCCCAATTATTTTCAAATTTTTATCGTGGAAAACCTTATCACTTAAACTTAGTGCTCTAAATTTGAGTGCGATGGCCGTATTTATAATCACAATTCAATAAATATTCAATAGTGAGTGAGTGAGTCAGTCAGTCTTGTAGCTTTATATATTACTAATGACTGTAAATTAACCATGATGTTGTCAAAAAATGATTGTAAAACATTTTTAACATCATGTATCATTTGTTTATAGTCCATATGATGGATCAATAAAGGTCCGAAACGTCGGCAAACGTTAAAAAAAATATATATATGATATTTGACCTAAACTCGTGATATTTGCACCGAATAGTAAAAGAGGTCGAGAATAAATACCATTTAAAATTTAATTAGAAATAATGGTCGAACGAAATCGGGGGGAGTACCATAAGAAATAAATGTTTGATAGTAATTCTGATTTTTATCATAGAATGTTGTTTTAAACACGGACTCGCATAAACTTTGATAAAACCTATCGATATTTCGTAAAGTTTTGTCGTTTTGATAATTCGTCCCCACAATGACCAATGCTGATTTTGAAATCATGATTCCGTGAATGTCCTTTTACTCTAGGTGTCTCTGTACCTTCTACGCACTTTTAAAATTCCTACACACGTATATAATCTTACTAAAGTAACGAAAACAACAAGGATTGCCTCAGAAAATCTTCCCGTCATTTTTAAGTTCACGGTCAATTAGTGCATAGGTACATAATTATCGCTCTTTGCTTTGTACAAAAACCCCTTACATTAGACTTTAGGGCATCTTCCCTGGTTCTGGAGCACATTTTTCAAGTACATACTGGGATACTCACTTTACACGGTATTCACACCACTTCGTGATGAAAACAATGTTAAGTTGGTTCTAGCTCCGCCATCGGTATTTTATTGAAACTCTCTACTCGCCTGTGGTTGGTGGTTGAATGCGAGACTCGGATGGAGATAGGTATCGTGTTTATTTCTGATTTCATTACTAAAAAATTATTTTATAATGCCCATAATCTATTCATCAAATACAGTCGAATGTTTTACGCGATACGATTTGGAGCATGCAGACTTTGGTTCGATTTTCAGTGCTGTAATAAGGGGTAGTGGCGCAAAAACGCCTCTAAGGTAATTACATACTGAAGGTCAACTGTGTGGTATTCCATCATAACGGAGAAAAAGACAAATTTTACAAATACCACTGAATTTATTTAAAACTCGACCCGGGTTTCGACGTGGGTTCACATCATCATCAGGCAAAATGTAAGAGAAGCGAAAGCCAAGGGGAACATACATGGGGAACATACATGACATAGCCAAGTGAGGGAGGGGGTGTAGGGGGAAAGGGGGGGGAGCGGGTAAAGGGAGGAGGGAAGGGGGGGAGTTGATTGCGGGTGACGGACTAAGAGGACAAAGGGGAGGGGGTTAAAGCTTTGAGAATGGGGGAAAAGGCCGGGAACATACATTCATTGACAAGGAATTTATCACAGTCAAGTTGTTTCTTAAAAATCTCCAGCTGTTCTAAAGCATTCAGCTTTCGCTTGTCATCGGTAAAATGGAGAGGTAACATAGTAAAATCACTTTTATGTCCATGGGTTAAAAGATGTTTGGCGAAGTTGCTTCCGTTAAAATTAAAATTTTCAAAATCCCTTGTATGCTCCGTTTGTCTAATTTTAAAATTTCTACACGTCTGTCACACATAAAGTCCACCGCAATCACTGCATTCCATTAAATAAACACCACTTTTCTTCTGAGGGTCAATCGGGTCCTTACAGTTCACTACAAGGTTCTTCATACTAAATGGAGTGCCACTTTAAAACGGTCACTCGGTATCAATTTCACCACTCGAGATGAAATCTCCCCGAAATAAGAAATCGAGCACCACTTTTTAACGGGGGGTTCTATTTTATTATACAAGCTTGCTACGGTTAATTTTATTTTTTTTTTAGTACAAGTTTGTCTATTAGTGTGTGTGGATAGCCGTTATTGACTGCAATCTGCTTGATGGTGCGGAGTTCTTTTTCAAAGTCAGAGTCATTCAGTGGAATTATGAAGAGGCGGTTGATGAGGTTGTGGAAGGCAGAGCGTTTTCGGGGGTAAGGATGTCTGGAATCTGCGGGTATGACGTGGTCGGTGTATGTGGATTTACGGAAGGTTGAAAATTTATGCCTCCCTTCTTCTAGGGTGATCGTCAAATCTAAGAAATTGATTGGTGTGTTACGTTCCATTTCGCGAGTGAAAGAAATAGCTGGTTGCAAGGTATTAATAAAATTAAAGAGATTATCCAGTTGTCTGTCGGTTCCGTTCCATAAAATTAAAATGTCGTCCACATACCGAAACCAATAAATAACCCGCGCTGTAAATGCGTTACCAACATTAAAAAGTTTGGTCTCTAAGTTATCTAAAAACATTTCGGCAAGCAAAGGGGAAAGGGGTGATCCCATAGCCAAACCTCCAGATTGTTGATAAATCTCGTTATTGAATTTGAAATAATTTGAAACCCGGGTCGAGTTTTAAATAAATTCAATCGTATTTGTAAAAGTTGTCTTTTTCTCCGTGCCTCTAAGGTAGTTAGATCGAAATATCACTTCACCTAGAATTTGATGAATTGGACCTCATTTTTAAAAAACTCTCATGTTTATAATTATATCAAAATTCTAACCCCTTGCCGAACTACTTTCCGAGCAATTTACCGAAAAATATAAGCTGTTTTACATGGGAAAGATTACAACTCTGCGCTCCAGAGTGAGAATATTGAAAAAATTAGGAATTTCTAACACCTAGATTTCGTCCAAATAATACCAGTGTGAAGTTTTTATCTTTTCTCAAATATTTATAACATATAATCAATTACCGCAGAATTTATTACAGTATCTAAAAAAACACATGTTGTGAAGGCGTTTTCAACGTACGTCGTGATAAAATGAGTCAAGTTAGAGACTAATGAGGATATAAGGTAGTTTGAGCGAAAAATCACTTAACCTAGAATTTGATGAATTTGGCCTCATTTTAAAGAAAAAAACTCATCTTTCCAATTATATCAAAATATTAACCCTTTGCCGAACTACTTTTTGAGCAATTTGCCTAAAAATATAGGCTGTTTTACATGGGATAGATTATGGCTGTGCGCTCCAGAGGGAGAATGTTTAAAAAATTAGGAACTTCTAGCACCTAGATTTCGTCAAAAATCTAACGTTGCACGTTTGCGCGTAGATTTCACGTTTTCACAACTATTTATAAAAAATAATCTATTACTCACTACTGTAATTTTTACAGAATCGTAAAAAAACTGCTGTTTTGAAGGGTTTTCAGCAGGGAAAAAATGAGTCAAGTTTAGAGAATTATGTAGCTTTATTTATTTAATTACTGAGAATTTTTGTCATGTATAACTATATCTTTGCACCATTAATATTACAATATTTATTTCATACTTCTTACGGACACTGAATAAAAAAATAAAATTTGAATATGGTCTCCATTATGACTTGGGACTTGGGAACTATCTCGCTTAAACCACCTTAATTACTGAGAATTTTTTAAATATTTAAAAATATTTTTGCGCTATTAATATTACAATATTTACTTCATACTTCTTACAGACGCTGAAATTATAAAAATAAAATTTGAATATGGTCTCCATTATGACTAGGGAACTATCTCGCTCAAACCACCTTAATTACTGATTATTTTTTAAATATGTAAAAATATTTTTGCGCTGTTTTTATAATATTTACTTCATACTTCTTACAGACGCTGAAATTAAAAAAATAAAATTCGAACATGGTCTCTCCATTATGACTGGGGAAATATCTCGCTCAAACTACCTGAAGAGTGAGACATCGGGTGTGAAAGAGGGGAAGGTCAGGAATTTTGGGCGCGTCGTCTTGGGTGGGAGTGAAGTTAGAATGCAGGACGGCGCAGGAAAGTCGCACCGGAATGGATTCGGAGTGCTGCTCTCGTGTCGCAAAATGAAGGAGGCCGGAGAGTGGATTGCTTAGTGTGAGTGGTGCGAGGCGAGGAAAGTTTCCCCCAACGGGGTTCGGGGAGTGAGTGACAACGGGGAAAGAGAAAAACCGTGTTCCCTCCTTGGTTCCCGCCTCCTTTTTTTTAGAGAGATAATGAAATGGCGACCGGTGGAAAAAAATTAAGACAGACTGACATTTCTTCTCCATATCCCCTGTCCCATTGTTGTCGTCCCACTTTTGATTTCTTGATCTTTTGTCTCCTTTCTTTCTTCCCCTCCCTCTTCCCCCTCCCGCTCCTCTCCAATCACGGCTCCATACTCTACACAGGGATTAAGGTGGCTGGTCTAAAAAACCAAAGTGAACAGATTTTCTTTAAAATTTCCAAATATGTTCCTTTTTGGATTTTCAAAGGAATATCGAAGAAAAAACGGAGGATCATCGACATACTTTTTGCGATATTTTAGATTATTTTAACATGGAGCCTTGTGGCGCTCTCCACTCCAATAGGATAAATTACGCACTTTCTCCATTCCTGCTGAACAGATTTTAACCAAAAACTGATATAATGTAGCTCTAATAAATTAAAATATATTCTGATAAAATCATTTAATACTATCGACTGAAAATTTTCGTAAATATGATTAAAATATATGCATGCGAGAATTTCAAATGTCGCGCACGGCTATGTGGTGTAAAGTTGGCAACGTGACACACGAAAGTACGGGACATGCTTAGCAGCGACACGTGTTGCAGAATGGACGCTGTTGCCGGATTAAAAACGAAAGATTAAATAATTCATAGAAACATACTTTAATTCTAGTTCACATTCGAGTGACAATACATCTTCATTTAAATACTTATTTTGAATTCTATGGCCACGGGTGTGAACTGTTTTCGGAACATTAATTTCGCAAGAATGACTTAAGAAATGAATCAAGTCTGCATTTAAGCAAATTTTTATGGCAATGTGTAAATATAAAGGACAATATTTCAGAATGTACCTAAGGCATAAGTCATTCCTACTGAATTTAGTATAACTACGACCTATTATTTAAATTTTAAACGAGCATTAAAATTTAAGTAACTAAACTTCTCAATGACTAACGATTACCCGACCAGCCACCTTAAGCAAACGCTATGACGCCCATCCTCCGCTGCACAATAAGATGCCTATAGCTGACCTCGTACTAGCCGCCACAATGGCGTGTGACAAGGGCCCCGATAGCAGCGTCAGCAAATCCGTGACATCGCTAGCTGCAGTAAACAAATTGCGAGGAGAATTACGATAAAAATATACATAAACGCAACGGTTTCACTATGAAAAAAGCGTTTTCCTGAACTGGGAGGAATATAGGGCTGGCTGGCAATAATCCTTTTTCAAAATGGACTGTTCGGGAGGACTTTGCAATATTCAGAATTTTGGCTTTCAAAAGTTGAAACCTCCTTACGTCAATTGGAGACCGCGGTGATGGAATTTGCCTGCACAAGCGTAGTAATCGTTATGGGAATGAGCAGTTCTGTACCCCGTAGGTCGCGGTATCGAGTCCCGATTTGAGCTTGGGTGTTGCGATTTTCTTTGGATTAAGGGTGGGATTACAATCAGCGTTTTCTAACGCGTCCGTTTTGGACAGTGGCGTTGTTTTATGTCGTCTTCCCTTCAAGGAGGTATGTATTACAATTGACGGAAGTATAAGCGCTAATTTTTGACCGTTTTTGTAAACGTAGCTCTAAACGGATGCGAAGTTGCTGTTTATTTTTATATTTTTATATCAAAATTTAAGTATTCGAATAAAAACCGACGAAAACTGCTATTTACTGCTAAAGGGATAATTATGTGTCATTGTAAATTAAAAAGTAACCAGGAAAATCTGGGAATTAAACTTTGTGAAAATTGACCGAAACACCCTGATTTCCATGAGGAGACAGTTGCCAGCCATAGATAGAAGTCATATGTAATTCTCATCGATGGAGGGCGCATCGGTAGCAATAATTGCGGTGTGACTTTTAATTAGTTGCAACTAAATTGGAGGATATAGGTTCGAATCCTAGTCCGGCAGAATGATTATTTACGTTGTGAATTTCAATGTGTATCTCCTGATCGGGTGGACTCCCGTTGAAGTTACGAACTACGTTTTAAAGAACACAGCTAGCATAGTAAAAATAGAATAAAGCGGCTTGAGATATGGTCATTTAATAGTGGTCTCCATCGTATTAAAATTCTCACTGGGTGACAAAATGAATACAAGTAGAGATGCCAAAACGCGGATGATGATAGCTTTATTTCTCATGATTTTTATACCCCTAGTTTTATACGCCTAGTTTATTGACTGTAAATGTGTATTATCTCTCCGCATACTAGACTGGCATAGCTGTGGTTGGCGATATCGTGATTAATCATATTTTCTCTGGGAAAATAACGTTAAACACGATAAACATTAAGATAGGTTATCAAATAAAATTTGGATTTTATTCGTAACGAAACCACATATGTCGATATTATGTCCTAACGTTTTAGTGAATAGCACTACTTAAGATGGTTGGAGTGATTTTGTTTAAGTACAGATTTGCATGAAACTTAGGTCTTAGCATGCGTGCTTCTATATTGGCATATTAGCATTGGTGTTATCTATAGGTAAAAGTGAAAAATTGCACTTTGCCCATTTGTTTTTTGGCAATTCCATACTATTTTAACTCGTAGCCTTATGGTACATGATGGTATGGTATTTCGTTATAATTCAATTACACATGCACAGATATTCTTCTAAAAGCGAAATTGTAAATTTAATATTATTGCAATCGTTGTAAACAAATATCGAGGTGTCACGGTGAGTCCAGGATTCGAAAAAAACATACCTCTATATAATTTTTTTCCAAATTTCGAATGTAACATCAAGAACATTTGCACCATAAAAACCTTTAATTACGTTAAAAATGTAAAATATTATAATTCTTGTCTCACTTCGATTACTGCATTTATGGTGAGTTCCGCCGCATGAACAGATGCACTTTAATGAATTTTGTTCCTAGAATATTTTTAAACGTGATAATTATTGAAATGTGCACTAAATGACCCACAATTACAGCTCCAGCCACCTTAATGGGACTGCCTGTTCGAGGGGTTAAACATTGCTGGCGGCACGGTGAATTTCGGGAGCAGCTATTTTATTTTTAGCGGAGCACCTTGTCGAAAGGCGGGTCAAGAAAATGAGTCTGAAGGATCCTGCGGAACAGGAGAGGAAGTAGGCAGGCTGGGTTCTTCGCATTTTCCCTCACGCGTCGTGGGAATCCCCGGTTCTACTTCCGTCTCCAGTTTTCACTTAATTGTTCTCTGGGCTTTATTATGTTTGTAAAATTGGATCAAGTCAAATTCACTCGGTGGATTTTATTGTGTTTTACAGGTGGCCAGAAGTCAATATTTTGATCATTTAATGTTTTTTTATCATTTGATTATTCAGCGCTATTGCCGACACCTCTTTAATGAACGCTAGCGTGATGTTTCTTCGTTCCAAACAAAAAATCGAAAGGAAAAGTTTCCGTGGGTCTATGAAAGATCTTGGGTTCTAACGGAGAATACTCAGGATGAAGATGAGGATTAATGATGTAGATCAATAGCGATAGTTTTGGTAGTCATCGTCTTCGGGGTGAATATTCTAATGCTATCGTAATGTCATTATCGATTTTTACTCCATCACCCGAGGGGTAACCCAAGAACTATTCAACCATTAGTGGACCAGTCTTGGTGGCTTGGTTGTTTAGGCACCCGTTTCTTATACCAGTGGTCGTGGCTCCGGAGGATGTAACTTTTAACTCAAAATCACGAATTTAGGGTAGGCAGTACGATATAATTTGAGCAGTTGGAGCGGCTTAAACCCAAGTGTAAATCAAATATAATATATTTTGCAATGGACGGGTGGAACAGCAACGTCACACATCACGTGGTCGCGCGGGTTTTGGGAAACGACAAAAAACGGCAATTCACTTATTTATTTGAAAAGTCTCCAAAAACGGCACAAAGGCTTCATACATTGGTCGATAATCAAACAAATAAATAGAAATGTTAACAAAATATACCCTAAACATGTAAAACATAACAGAAAAATAGAAAAATACGTAGGAAAGAAAGCTTGGGATTTACGGACAAGGAGATGGGATAGAGGGAGTCAACTCGACAATATGTCTGATTTGAAAACGGAGGGTGTAGAGAAGAGGTCAAGGGAAGGTAACTGCGAGGCTAGGGAGTTGAAAGTTTTCGGGATACGGTAGAATAGGGAGCGCTGGGATATTGAGAGTCTGAATTTGGGAATGTCAAGAAGGGAGTTAATGCGTAGAGAACGAGGAGGAACATGAAGAGGAAAGAGAGGAAGAAGGCAGTTGGTACGGAGAGAGCCACTCCAAATGCTATGGAGGAGCTTCATGTCGCATATGTTGTAATGAGCGAAGAGCAAGGTCATTTCAGTATTGGAACCGCGATCAACAAGTGAAATATCAAAGCGTATTCAAAAGTTGCGCAGTTTTTCAAGCTTTTGTATGTTGTGATGCTTGTCAGCAATAGTGTGTCATTCTCTTCACCTGTAGTGGAAATCGTTTCCCACTATAGAGCAGGGCATAAGTGCAGTGATTGGTCGAACTATATTCGCTCTGCCATAGTTCACCCAATTTGGACGGTGATTTTCAGTTGAATCCCCTTCCTTGCTTGGGGACGATGTGGTGAACTCATCGATTAGGTGTATAGTCCGTCGCATGGCTCGTAAGACTGTGAAGTTCTTGGTGTTAATCGTGTAGGCTGATGGCGACATCTGGCGACGACTTCACCCTTCCTGCATTCTTCAGACAATATTGTCATTACCGACCTGCCCTCCTATTTTTTAGTATGTGGCTCACCTTCATTTTTTTCTCGTATATGTTAACATAACGCACATGTCCTTAAAGTTCTGTATAAACTAGTGATGGGCAAAGTCGGTCTTTTGAGAGATTTCGGTCACGCCTATCACTCCCACTTGTGATTCGATCGTGATTGTAAGGTCATGATTGATTGATGTTACAGCTAGTGATCTGTTCAAGTTGCTTACGATCAATGATCTCTCAGGAAAGTCGTGATTGATACAAAATCGTAACGAACGCTGCTCTCGCTGGCCATTCGTGATTCCTAATATTATACAGCCGCATGTGTGACTCACTCACTCACGTATACAAATTCCCGACCACTTCCAGACGAGCTAGGAGCATGAAATTTTTCACGGACCTTCCTTGAAAGACTTCATCGGAGGAAATCAGTCCATTTTTGTTTTCTCTTTGGGGCCTTTCCTTCTATTTTGTCCTATCTGATATCTGTAACGAATTCAAAGTCCCTCAAGATGTACACTATCCACCTTGTTCTTCATTTCAGAATAGTTTCCATCATTTGGTCCTCTCCTTTTCCTCTTTTTTTTCAAGTTTTTGTTCAACATGAAATTTTTACTCGTGGGTTGACCTCATCGGATCTAAAGTGAGCGTTGCACCCATTCACTGAACTTCGTATATCATATCCTTTCGTGACCCTGTATCATGTTTGCGTGACTCCTTTTGAAAAAATAAAATAAATAATGCCATTTTTCTTCCATGTCGATTTTTAAAAACATCGCGCGGGATCTCCCACAGAAAAAATGAAACGATCCCATTTAAACAGTTATGAGGAAAACATTAAACGGATTAAATACGGTGGAGTTACGGTAGCGCTCGCTTACCTACGTGACGCCGAATCGGTTCAAAAGTTTTCCTGAATTGAAAGAATGAAAAAAAATACAAATCCACATAATGGAATTGCAATGATAGCACGTACGTGAGGGATGGGGGTCTCCCAGCGTAGCGAGTCCGCTACTCCCCGTAGAAAAAAAATAAATAAAAACAAAAGAATGTGCCCTTGTTGCGTGCGCGTGTATACAAGTGCGCACGCAAGGCGACTGTCACTTGTTCGCACTGCTTGCTCACACGTAAACGCACTTCCACTCGTGGATGGGGGGGGGCTGAAGCAGCAGGAACAGCACTTGTACCGCTAGACGCGCGTCTTGTCTCCCTCCCTGCTATCCCGGGCACTTTTTACCGTTCGCCGGAGATTAAGCAGCGAGGGGGAGAGGGTGAGTCCCCAGGATGGGTGCAATTCCTCCAGCAATGCGGATATATGTGGATACTGTGTTGCTTCTCATCTGCGGACGACTGACTAATATAGGGGTGGGATGGGAAACCAACCCCCTTACCCCTTTCGCGCAGGATGTAATCTCGTCCATGTTTAGAGATCTCAGACACTCCTCATCTTGATACCCTTCCATGGTCGTCTGCTTCCCTGGTTAAGGCGTACCTGGTGGATTTCATTTAACCACCCCAGACTACATCAGACAAAATCAACAAAGCAAGGGAAATTGAGATTATTCCAATGAGGTTCCGCCGTGAATACGCGAGTTAAAACAAATTTTGAGTTCCACCTTTCCGTTTTGATTGTTGGACAAATACTGTTTTCCCTGATTACCAATCCTAGCTATTAAAAAACGAAATTGAATCACAAAAAATGCAGAGTAGTCGATGAATATATTTTTGATGAAATCATTATTTTTCCAGCTATAGAAGCTCACTGCAGTGCCATTTCTTTCGAAAGAACGGGTTTTGATTTAGATTCCTGCAGTTATTTGCTAATGGCTCAAAAACTGAGATGAATTAGTTCTATAATTTTATCATCGTTTCAATATATGGGAGAATTTGCTTCGTGTAAGCAATTTTTCGTGAAGTTGGAATTTGTATTAGATAAAAAAATACCATTTTCTCTCATGTTTCTTCCATTCTCTCATTTAACGCCGTGAAATTTCACGTTCCATTTGCGAGAGAAAAAGCGTGGAAAGATATGATTTTGTCGTTCATTTTAAATACAGGACACGGTTTTTTAGTAGTAGCCATAACATCAATTAAATTACATTAAAGGCATTTTTCGGAGAAATTACCTTATGAATTTATTCCGGCAATCCACTAATTATAACAACAAAATCATAGCAGAACATAAATCCAGAGAAATAAATCTCACCTTCAGTCCCTTCGATCTTCCAATTCCCTTCCCTGTAGCCTTTCTTCTTATGGCTGTTGTCCTAAAACCCCATGCCATTCTCCCTTGAGGCGGCTCGCGAGGTAATGTGTGAAGATGCAGCCGGCGGACACTAGCTATAGTTTACTTGATGTTTTAGGAGATTCAACTGCTAGGGTCATATCGTCTCTCTGACCCAAGTCCTTAGGCACTGTTGAGAAAGCCCTGTCCTTCATGGATTCGACCCTAAGCGTTCGAAGTGGAGAGCGGTCACTCTTTCTATCGTGCGTAATATCCCTGAAGCTTCAATCAGCATTTATTATAATTCGGTTTTAAGTGCTCAAAGTGCTTTAGGCTACATCGCTGTCATCCTTTTGCTCATCATACGATCTTCCCTCCGTGAAGTTCCCGAGCTGTGAACTTGACTTTTAAGTGCTCCATGTGCGGATGTAATGACAAGCAGTCCCGCCTATGAACATTTTTCTTATTCAAGAACAGCCATCCATACCCAATGTAGAGCGGAGCAGCGACCTTTGTAGATGCTACCTGCCAATGCTATGGTTAAAGATGTGCCATTCTCCACAAATAAAACTTGGAAATATTGGTCTTTATTTATGTCACTGCGTAATCACGTTCATGTAGTTACATTGACACCTAGGTCTTCATTAAAGTTATATTTATTTGCGGAAAATTGGACAAATGTAATCTTTCCATAATGTGCGTAATCCCCGCGATATCGCCTGAATCTTCTGAATACGTCCGTGGAGCGCTCTTCTGTTGGACTGGGTCAGAGATCGGCGAACTTCTGAGACGGAATAGTTTAGAGGCTTGTCCCACGCGGCATCTTAATAAATTACTTGAGATCCATAGATATGTTATTAGGAATAAATAATATATTAACTAATATATTTAAATTACAAATTGTTATGATAACTTAATTGAATGAAGAAAAAACACGTCCATATGTATAAAATCCTTTATAAATGCGACTTAGACTGTTTTTGTTTTCATTCTCCATTTAAATTAAGAGCCATATGAGAGCCGAGTGTGGCTCGCGAGCCCAAGTTTGTTGACTACTGGACTAGGCAATCATATGAGAAAATTCTAAGCTGTGTAACTTATGCGACGTCACCATCTGAGGAGTTGGAAGCGAATTTGCGAAATTTACAATGAAAAAATCATTCGCCTATATTGGCAGTCTCTACAATTCACAAGTTGAAGAGGACGGAAGGAGGAGCTTAATCGGTTGAATTTACACATTTTGATCTCGGCATGAATGCGGCTGATCCCAGTCCTGGCGAATATTTTTTTATGGTCAATTTCGCACATCCTAAGGGGCATATTTATTATCAGCATCAAGGTGGGAAATTGGGGGGGGAGGTGAGGTAGAGAGCTGCAGCCAGGATTGGTTCTTAGGATTAATGAGTGCTGATGATGAGCATTAAGGTAGATGAATAGATGTTAGAATCTATTTCTTTGATGGGGCGCGATTGATATTTTTTAAATGCTTCTCTTGAATCTCAACCCATGTGTCGTGATGCATCAGATTCTATGTTAATACATAGGAGGTAAAATAAAGATTTTGGGGTCAGTAAACCTTGGTGACTGCACTGATTATTGGAATTGTGGAATTTTGTTATCAAATTCTCAGCATATTCGACCGCGGACTTGACCTTCCTGGATTCAATACTGATTGAAAACTCTCTCCTCAGATATAGCCCTGTGAAGTTTTTCGAGTTCCAGATCTTTTGGAAGGAAAACAAAATGTATTGTAGTGATAGGTCATGGATAATTAAGGAAGTTGTTTGAGTTATGTTATCCTTTCCATGGACAAGGGTTATGGAACATTTACTTAGTTCACATTAGAACCGGATGGACGAAGCACTGCTTTAAGTATTGGCTACCACCAAGATACCCCATTGTGAGGCCACCATATGCTGAAACATGCCATCATACAACTAATAGTTAGTCAAATATTAAAAATGTATGCGCTTATTATCTGAAAAAAGTCACGCCTATATGTTAAATGAAAGAATAAGCAACACTGATAATTAATAATATTGGTGAGTGAATAACGATTAACCTTACACAACTGGAAGGCATTGATTTCTCACTTCTTATTTAACACAATGCCGCATGGATTCTGCCGAATCACTTCCTGCGTATGAGATATTCCCGAAACTTGCGAAAATATTTATTATTGGACCTCGGCTTTAAGTGGATGTCTTTCTCGAGAGGATCTGTGATAAGGAGGGTGGCGATTTTTGGCAGTTGGACTAGAGCCATGGTCCTCTGCCTGCCGTCTATCTGTCCCTGCTATCCCCAAGACTCTGCCCTATTCACACAACCATTGCTTGTACCGACGACGTAAGAGGCCAATACGTTTCAGCCAGTGAAGTATCAAATAAGGGAACTTTTGCCACTTTTTACCCCACTTTCCACACGCGAGAAAACATAAGATTTCATTAACCCTCCACCATCCCCTAGCACTATTACGTATTTTTAAATGGATTTTAGTAGCATACACTTGCGGATAGATATAGATGCATCGGTAATGGTTAAGGTGGTTCCACCGAAAAATGACTCAAATGTCATTTGATTCATATTCGGTCTACTTGTAGAAAAAGCTGTCCTCTATCTGATATGAACAACAAAATAATACCTTTCCACGCTATTTTATTCTATAATGGAACTTGAAATTACATGATGTTCAATGGGGGAATGAGAGAAACACGGGGAAAAATAGTATTTTTCCATAAAATACAAATGCCATTTTCGTGGAAAACTGTCTCTATGAAGGAAATAATCCAGAGAAATTGAATCAAAATAAAAATCAGGCATCTTACCACCTTAGTTTTCTAGTTATTGAAGACTTAATGCCGTAATTGAAGTCAAAATGCGGTAATTCGTAGGAAATGGCGCCGCAGTCGGCTCCAATGGCTGGAAAAAAGTGCTCATATAAAATAAATACGTGGAATAATTTGCATATTTTGTACCTTACTTTTTAGGTTTCTATAGGTAACGCATTGCATCAGTTAAAGCAGGATTTTTTTGACAAAATATCAACAATGTGGAATTTAGTATTTGTTTTGAGCCACACAGTCGCGGCGGAACCTCCTTAAGCATTGTTGCGTTGTTGCCTCGGCCGTGTCTCTTCTAGTTTTCAGCTATCAAGTTGTATGTTATCGATGTGTGACTCGCGGTACAGAAAGGTACAAGGATGACAGAAATATTTCGCCACCTTATATTGAAAACCTTGTATTTCTAAAAGCACTAATTTTTCACTGATTGGAAAGACAGAAAAAACATTGTTTTTAATCCTAAGGTAGCTGTTCCACAGCATATCTGATTTTTGTTTTGCCTTCGGAGTGCAGCTTATTGCAATTAACCTCTTTTCAGCAGATTATTACGTGAGATGAAAGTTTTTGTCTAAAAATGCAATAAATATATTTTTAAATTGAGATACGATGTTTTCACTGTAAGGTGAAGATATTTTATCAAAGCTTATCATTCTCCTGCCTATAATTAGTTTAAACTAAATCTTGGACTTCTTAAACTTGTGGCTATGTAATGGATGCCTGAAATAAATATGAATTTTTCTTTCTTGAAAAATGTGAGGTTGCTCCACTCGCTCCTATTAGTTTTGTTATAGTTCATAGTTTTTTTATAGTCCTACTGCAATATTTAATTCGAGAGCCAAGATATTGTTGGCAGTAATTTAATTGCTTCTAGTAATGTTACCCGCTGAAGGGACAGTTGTTTGCTATAACTAAAGTACTTGCTCATGACTTCTCATTTATTACCAGGGAAACGACTCTTCCACCTTATTTTTCGTATGTGTTACTATTTTCCAATGAAATTAAAGAGAAAAGCAATTGACTAGTAAATTAAATCAAAGAAATAATACAAATTGTCAATAGAAGCAAAGGAATTTTATTTTTTTCTATTGACAATTTGGATTAATTTTTTAATTTAATTTTCCAATGAGCCAGTTTACTCTCTTCTTCGGTTTTCTCGTGTATTGATGCGAAATTAGCTCTTTTTTTCGCTTGATCGCTGTGCGAAGTCTTTAACTCTTGGCAAGCGGGTGAGAAAGAATTGAATATTCAATCGGTAACTCAACCCAAGTACATATTTCACTCGGACACTAGTGCAGGTGAGCCCCCTGGCGTATATCTTCACCAGCTCCACCGCCACCGTCCTTATGGTCACGCTTACTTACCCTCATTCGGCGTGAGCGCGCACGCATAATATCACTCTCCTAGTATCTCGTGTCGTTTGAGTAAGCCGTGCGACCCAGATTTCGTTTCCCTCTCCGAAACGGCTCCTTCACGCCCCGCGGGTCGGGCTCTCATAAACACGATGAAGTATCTCTCTCTCTCTTTCACTCTCTCTATCTATCTTTCGGCTTTAATTCATCCAAAGTCGAGCATTTCAGCAAGCCTGCTCACTTATGTAACAAAAGTTACAGTTCTGATACTCTATGAAGATGACTCGCCTAATTTCAGTTGATAACGTATTTTTCAAAGAAACGGTTTCGGGCGTACCTTTAGGGAAGTCATTCATAGGAGGAAAGTTTGATGAATTTTCAGCACAGCTATTTCCACATGTTGTTTTATTTCTCGCAACAGTTTTCGTTTCGTTACAGAGTTTACCACCTGAAGATGTTACTCCGTAACGAAACCATGGTCGTGATAAATAAAACAACATGTGGGAAAACCTGTGCTGAAAATTCATCAAACTTTCCTATGTATTATTTGCGACCCTCTACTCGTCTACTCAGTTAGGCGTAAAAACATCAGTAGCTGCCGAATATGTAGTTTGGACGCCACTCCTGAAGGAGTTATCGGAATTTTATTGAACTTAATCTCAAATTAAAATAGAGAAGTGCATTGGTTTGTTACACAATATATCCATCTCAGTACTTGAATAGATTTTTCGGCAAACGTTTTTAGATAATCTTATAGATTTTTCGGTAAACTTTTTCAGTTTATCTTATTTTCCCATCATTAATCCTCTGATCTTGTAAGGTGATATCATAAAATATCAGCAAGGTACAACGGGGGATTATTTTGCTACATAATAACACGTTGCTAATAATGGGTTTAGAATATCGGTTGGTTGGATTTTCAAGTTCCCCAAATGAATTATTGCATCTTGTGAGCATTCGTTTTTTGGGAAAGCTGGAATCCGGTGATTTTTTACAGTAGATAGTTTAAATTTTAAAACGTTTAGATGAGCATCTTGTGAGCATTCGTTTTTTTGGGGGAAGCTGGAATCCGGTGATTTTTTACAGTTGATAGTTTAAATTTTAAAACCTTTAGATGAATTATTTCAACTCGGCAGGAATCAAAAGAATCATTAAAATTTATCCAACAAATGGTCAACCATTTGAAGTTTGTACTCCATTTGGCCAATTAATCTACAAGATCGATAGAGGTAAAATCTTCTGGAATTAATGCACTCCGTGTTTATATCGTGATAATAAACATTGCAAGATTTCCAGAAAATCGTGTTTGCCATCCTTTATGGCGGCAGGATAGTCAAGGCTAGCTGAATGGGAGATGTTGGGGAAAATTATACGTTCAGTGGTTGTTTATTCGCCCAGGTAATGAGCGGTTTTGTGAATCCCAGTTGATTTTCGATGAGTAAAATTGAATACAAATTTGAATAGTACTGTGCCTGTTTGTGAGCGCCGAAGGTCAAACAACAACGAATGAGTTATAGTATAATTATAGACTAGTAAATATATGGTCATTAAACGCTTGTAAATTAAAACTTTTATTAAATAATATCTCTTAAACGATGCCTCTTTAAACAATGGCTGACAATTCTCCTCCATGGTATTGAACCCTGAAATATTTTGGATACTTGATCGTGAAAGGGAGGAAAGCTGATTGCAACCTGTCTCCTCTGAGAAGTCTACTTCCTGTATTTTATCGGGAAACACGTATCTGGTGAGATTGATAAACAAGATAAGTCGACTTTTGCTTCCCAGAAAACCGTGGAGAAAAAGATGTTATGGATTTGTGAGTGGTTTATATTCCTTGTGTTCATATATGCATCATCTTTTGGTTTTTTGCAATAATAAAATGCTAGAAAATGGAAATAAAGCGGATTTGAATTTATTTTGTTGTTGCTGGAGTTAGGTTTTCCGGATTTTATTGTTTTGAAAAGACGTATTACTTTAAAAACTTTTATCTAATCAAGCAGTATTTTACATATATATATACGACTAGATGTTGATATAATTATGTATAAACGCCGTTAATAGGCTATTCCTGAGAAGACAAAAAAGTTGTCGTATCATGAATGTGTTGTCTGGTGTAAAAAGAGTACTGTGAAACCACAGTCAGATCAGCCTGAAGGAAAACTCTGATCTTGCAGAGAAGCGAATATTACCGCTGCATTTTAGCATTTTTTGTGTCCTTTTAACCACAAAGGAACATTTTTCGGTCGCTTGTGACACCAGCAAGCCATTTTAGTTCAAATAAATTTCTGGTAAGGAGGGTTAATGCGAACTAGATGTTTTTGTCTTCAGTCTACTCTGTAGCACGGGACTGCATACTGAGGCACTTACTCCAGGAGAATAAACTCAACACTGTTGCTTTGCAACGACTAACTGTTTAAATCTCTAGCAATTTTGAGAAACAGGCAAATGATTAGGTGCGCGGTCACACGAACAGGTTCAAAGATGTTTACCCAATGTGATGACATTCTCCATTAAAAGGTCATTTGAGATGACCGGTAGAGTCACGATGGGATCCCCCCCCTCATGGGCGCCACCTGGTTCCCAGCACCACCTTTTTCACCCCTACCGCTTCTGGTTCCCCGATCGACTTTTCGTCGACTGGCCAACAAACGGTCGCCTGGCAACCATCCGCCCATTCATTCTGCCTGCCCACTAGGGCACCCCCACTTGCTTGCTTGAGGGCGCGAGTCAAACCCTCCCCTCCCGGCTTCGTCGTGATTCTCATTTGCCCGGACACGGAAGGCCTTTAAGGCGTTCTCCGTCTTGTTGGCTCGTTCCTCCTTCTCCTCCATCTGACTCGATTTTATTGACTTATTTCTGGGCCGTGCAACGCGGGGTGGCCACGCGGGTTGCCCAGGGCGACCGCGCCATCACATTAAGCCGTGCCCTACCTCGAATGCATGTCTGCGTCCTGAATGAATATGACGGTATGATCATAAAGTTATCGTGTCGTTTTATTAGGATTGCAACGTTCGATTGGACGATTTTACTCAGCTCTCCTGCATGATGGTTGCATCATGAAAAAGAATGGATCGTAAAACTTAAGGAATGTCATTTCTCTCGTTGAAGTTGATATCTTTTTCGGAAATAAAGTCATCCTAATCTTATTCTATACGCACCGCAGTCCTATTCCTCTCATTTTGAGTCCAATTGTGCCTCCTAATTTGTCAGTATGGCGAAACTAACAGGGAGTACTGGCACGTATCTTCCTTTTGGTCGCTATATTCAATCGGTCTGTTTATTACGTCGCGCTACTCTCCCACTTTGCTGGTTCTGAGAGGAAAGGTTAATTAATTTAATTAGGTTAATTAATAATTAAAATTACAATCATGTCATTTTTTATTGTTCAAGTTACTATTAAGGAAGAAATTGTTCTCCCTACGTATCTTTTTCATCAGCCGTCATCAATCCGAAGATAAGTTTGCTGCTTCTCTCCTCTCTATACTATCAGTTAACCTCTAAATTCCTTCGTAATTCTTCATTTGGACATCATTCAAAACTAGTTTAGTGTATTCTTTGGTTTTTCTCGGTACTTCTTACCGTTCTTTGCGACTTTTATGATAGTTTTCAAGAGCCTGTTGTGTTCAAAATTAGTGCACTGGAAGATTTTTAACCGCTTCTCGTTATTTGCTTCGTAGATAAAATTTTAAGTTGAACATATCGACAAGCGAGAATAGGAGTCACATTGGAAAAGGAGAACGATAGCGTATAAATGCGTTACTTTTGCGAAAAACATATCTTATATATTTTTTTCTGTTAAGGAAAATTCTTTTTATAGAGAGATAACTTTTGTGTCAGTTTTCGTGATTATAACTATTTTTTGCAGTCTTTGGAAACTGGAAGAGACAATGAGATAAAAAAGCTCAAATTTTGTCTTCCCTGACCGACAAAATGTATCTCTATAAAATTAATTGATCGAGAAATACGAAAATTCAATGCTTTATCCATAGAATTTATATTTTTCATTGCGTTAGGTACAATAGAACTAGATTCTGTTCTTTATTAACGGAAAGAGGGGGTATTCAGTTAACTACATATAAGAATCAATACGAGGATAATCAGTGGATCCATAGTGAACTCGTTATAACGACTGTTTGCCTTAGTTATATTACGTTTGAATTTTCCCGTTCAGTGCTTGTGCCTGTTTACGTGTGCGTCGCGTCGCCCAAAATTAACCGTACATTTTGCTCGGAGTGAACTAGAAAGACAATATCCTCTTCCTCCCGCATTTCCTCTAAAAAAAAAGAGAAAATGTTGAGACCAAGGAAGAAATAACGAGCAGAAAATCATTATTTCACATAAGCAGTCATATGGAAAAATGAAGCGGATTACGACAATTAAGGAGAAATGTACGGTATCGCTGGCTTATTTGGCACTGAATGAATCCTCAAGAGCTTTTCTAAGTTTAAATAATAATAGAAGATAACAGGATATGGAGATATTGTTGGTATTGTATCCTAAGAAAGCAATATATTTGGTTAATATTAGTTAAAGCAGAGGTGGTTGAATGCATAAAATAATAATGCTGGTTTTCTCCTTGGTAGGCATTGACTCACCGTGTCGCGAGCCGACGTTGCCCTTACCTACTCAGTCCAGACGCAAGGAAATCCCAAGGGATATGATTTGATCTGTTTTGCGTTTATTTATTATTCTTGCAATCCCTATGGATTCGTGGAGCAATATGTTTTATGAGAACTCTGATACACCTGGAACAATGCTTTGTCTGACGCAATCACTTTATGATCTACCTACTTTTTCATCGCGATCAGTGTGGGCGGTAACTTCGTTAATATGTCAGCAGCTCAGATGAGTGGTCGGCCGAGTTGGAAGCAGGAGCTGCTGCCATTCCCGTTGCATGTTTCGCTCTTTTATAGCTCAGAGTGCAGTTATTTTCAATTGGAGGTAACTGGGATTGTATTTATCCCTGATCTGAGCCGTTGAGAGCAAAGATGTTATCATAGGCCATATTATATTAAGGCCGGCATAACGATTCCTCCTCCCAGTTTTGCGCACGAATGGCGTGAGCCTAGCTAACGTTTCGATGGTCGACTCGTCCATCGTGTTCAGGGCTGAATAAAGGGCATATATTCAGCCCTGAAGACGATGGACGACTCGACCTTCGAAGCGTCGGCAGCAATGCAGAATTTGACGCGGTGGGGTTCCCGAGTAGACCTCAATAATCGTTGGAATGTTGGAACCATGGAAATACATGTGGAGTAAAGAAGCGATACCGTGTGGTGACATCAAACCATTGTGATGCCATTTTGGATAACGTGACTTTCTGAAATGTATATGCATTTTTACTGGCAGTTATTTATGCCTCCGGTTGATGCATATACATATGGATTATCTATTTGTGATCTTTAGAAAATTTTGTCCTACTCTACTATGAGGAATAAATTTTATGCTTGTTTCCATTCCCCTCCCTTATTCATTGTTGGTGTCCTAACATCCTCTGTTACTCCCTCGCGTGGCCGGTTGCTAGGTTGCTAGTTATATCCTGATAATAAATAACATCAGCTGTCAAAGCACCCCAAAAGAACCAACCAATAATATCCATATGAAAGTAGCATCCTATCGGTTACCAAAAAAATCTCCACTAGTCTTCAGCGCTCTAATATCCACGTATTTTTATCGGGTACCCTCATCACTTGGACGTTGGCATTTTCATTTCAATTGCGGCGATTTGGGTGGGGGATTTTCCGCGCCTCAGGCGGCATTAGCCTCAATCCTTAGCGATCAGACAGCTCTCTAGCGTCAAGCTAGCGAGCGGGCTTAAGTCATGAAGCAGTGGCTGGCTCTTAATGCCCGGCTTTCATGGCATTGGATGTCGTGATGTAGATCGTAACTTGTCGAAGATATTGAACCAATCTAATTGCGCATGCACGGTAGACCTATCTCATCGGGTCATTGCGCTTTTGAAGTGTAAACTTCTATAGGCGTACCACGCACAGAAAATTCTGCAGGCGGTAAATCGGATTCTGGGCGTCACGCTTTTTTTCTCACGTCACTCTTAGCATTCCGAATGTAAACTCATGAGAACACTCTCTCTTTTACAGAGTAAGAAAGCGTAGTGGTTAGTGTCGTCGTCCCTCGAACCGAAGGTCCCCGGATCGATTTATAGTGATGGAGTTTTTTTGTACATTATATTTATCAGAATATCGCCATAGAAGTTTACACTTCTCCCATGTGGTCTTAAGCCCACCAATTTTTTTAATAATTATTTTTATCGTAGTTGCTGGCCAGAGGCTGAATAATAACTCGGTGGCTGAGAGATAATTCGATATTCGTCGTTGTGGAGACATAGATTATGTTCCACTGCGTTGTTCGTGGTAGCAAGTCTACATTTATGCGCAAGAGGTCCTTAATTATAAACGCATAGTGATACTGGATGCATGCTTGTGGAGACGTGCTATTTATATTTTCCTTTGAAACATCGTATTTAAAACGTTTGAATATTGTTAATTTCATAAACTTCTACCTAATCCCGGAAACCTGCCTGACTGCAAAACTGAACACCGCGAAAACCTTCGTCAGAAACTAACTTCTACCTTAGTCGAGAATATAAAAAAATAAGAAACATTCGTATGCGTTCTGAAATATGCTAAGATCAACGGCGTTGTATAGCAGTGGTTCCTCTTCCACGAGGGCAAATTTCCGCCTCGCTGTGATACTTGGGTCTCCTCTTGGACTGTTCGTAACATCCTGATTACATGCGAAAAATACTGGGTAGCGCGTGAGATACTAAGGGAAGGGAGGAAGGAGACAGCTCTTGGTGACGATTTCCATGGACATACCGTTTTTCACCTTTAAAACCTTTATAACTGATGTTGGTTTAATGAATGCATTGATATAACTCAGTCGCTATGCTATGCTGACTTTCTTCTGCCGCTGAAATATTTTCCTTTGTCTCAGTATCTCATAGAGTGTTGTTTATTTTATTCTAACTGCTCGCCTTGATGACTGATATTGGTGTGATTTGCCTTCTTTGATGAGTGTATTGATATAACTCAGCCGCTATAGTACAATTGACTTTCTTCTACCGCTACAATATTTTCCTTTGTGTCTGTAACTAATATACAGTTAGGTTTATTTTATTCTAGCTGCTCGTCTCATAATGGTTCCTGCCATCATATTAAACTATGTACTGTGCAACCTCGTTCATACTCACCACTTGCCCCTCTCACACTGTGTAGGGGATCAAAGTACGACTTTCATAATTACATGACTCTTAGTGTCATCTAGGAAACAATTCGAGAAGGTGGCCATGCGTCCGTTTCTCATAGTCTGTTTTATTTGGCGTGGCAGTTCCCTTTGTCTACTGCCGTGTAGTATGTTACAATAATTATCGGGGGGTGTTATTTACTCAGCATCCCTCTTAGCGTAGTGCCATATAGTAATACTTAATATTAAGGAAATGTCATAAGTTCATACTTGGATAATATTTCATTGATAGAAAAGTAATAAAAGTTTTAAATTAAAAAACATTAATGCATGAAAGCCAGGTAAAAACACAACTGAAACTATCGCCGAGAGGCTGGATGAGACATAAACCTTTGGTGGGAAATTTTGACTGTGCTTTTCCCTTTAATAGCGTATTATTTCTAGCATAAAAACACTCTTTAAATCCTCGTTTAAAACCCCATTCGATTTTTTTCAAGTCCTGTTAGTGATGTTATTAAAAAAAATATTTCTAAATGAACACCTTGGGGCTACGATGGAGCTGTGTGGCTACTTTCATTGTATTAAGTTCAGTGGTTCAGGAGATACCGCGAAGGGTCAGTGAAAGAGTGGTATTTATGTAGTTTAGTGGCATATGTTTGGATTATGCTGGCTGGGCAAAATGACCTCGGTGTTGATGCGCCCTTAAAAATATATTTATAATAGACCTATTTAGAAGGTTCTTTCATTTATGAAAATGAGTAGTACGTCGAAACCCGGATAGTGCTAATAAGATGATCACTATGGAAACCCAAAGTTAACATTTTTTCATTTTCATAATGAATAAGTTTAACCAAATTACGCCTGATACTACCAGTTCTTACAATTATGCAGGCAATGTATGACTTTGCGGCTAGTTTACATATCAAAGCCATATTGGCTCTTTACGCCTCCAGAATTATGCCCGTACGTTAATTCCTTACCATACTGCCTGAACCCGACTTTAGAAAGATATCCCTGCTAACACAGGTGAGAGAAACAGTTTCTCTTCCTTGTTTACTTCGGGCCACCACCGCATGTTCATTCCGGAAAGTGCTTCACGCTGTTTTAATTCGAGAAATCCCAGGGTCGTTCAGAAATCGTGTTATCCCCCTCGTGGTACCTCGTCGTACGACTCATTTGCAAAAGCAAGGGGTCGGAGAAAGCGTCCATATAAAGGGACGGTTTAAAAGCCTAAGAAAATACTTTCCCTCCGTTTAAACGGCTTTTGTGGTGAATTCACAACGAGGAGGTTAGAAAAGGAAGTGGAGGCGCATTCCACTTGAAGCCAATTCCACCGCAGTCAAGTCAGCGAAGTTCAGGTGGCTCTGATCTCAGGGTCACTTTATTCCAGAAATCCAAGAAAAGAATTCCAAGAAAATATCTAGCTATCCCGGCAACTAGCACTGCGTCCGAGAGGTTGTTCAGTCTCGGTGGGAACATGGTAATCGACACATGCCAGTGTCTGTCGGTTGAACACGCTGAGGATCTCATGTGCCTGTCTTCAAATAGCGATATATTCCTTTAACTAATTAATAAAAGCTAACTGGTTAAATTATTTTGTTGTTTTTAAAATTAGTTCTTCCATTCTTCTCATTGCCAAAGGAAAGCCATTGAAATGCACAATCCAATTGAGTCCTGTCAATTAATTGGTTGATGTCAATTAATTGAGAAATGACAATTAATGGACACCCATATCGATGTCAATTAATTGGTCTTCGTCAATCAATTGAATGACTCCAATTAATTGTCATTCTTCAATTCCCGACAAATGAATCGACCACATTTACAATTATTCTTATAATTGATCGATATCAATTGTTTTCCATAATCTCACAGGCCTAGTGTAGAGCCACCTTAAGACCTTACTCCGGCTTACGTTCCCGACGGTGGAGTTTGATTTTAGTCAGATGTAAGCTAAAATCGACTTGCAGTGCGACGTTATGTGACTAGCAGGCCACGCCTACTCGGCACAAAATCATTGCCATCCACCCCTGTTCCTTCTTCACCTTTGACCATGAGCGTTCACGGCCATGGCGGCCATGCATCCTCCATTTCCCTTTAACCTCCTTGATTCACAAGCCCTGACACTCTTCAAGGAAGGTCCCAGGTGAAGGTAGTCGCCTGAGCTTACTTACGGATGAAACGCTATCATCAGCAGTCATCGAACAGAAGATCGATCTGCTCTCTTCCCTCCCATCAGCCAATAGTTTTATTCCTCCGATGTCTTCGCTTTGACACCCTAAATAATTATCCTGATGTATTTATTCTATCCTTGTTCTTCCTCGATTCTTCTTCCTCTCATTTCTCCTTCCTCTATTGTTTTAAAGATGCTATTGTTTAACAAACTATGTCCTGTGAGTTTCTCTCTCTCACTTCGGATAGGACATGAAACAAATGACCCCTTGTCTTTCGTTGAGGGGAAGCCTATGCATATGTTGGTTTCTCTCAACTTTCCTCCATTCTCTTAAAATCCTACCCATACCAGACTACCCACTCATCCTTAACGGCATAAATGACTTCTGCTGTACATCTCCTCTCCTGCAAAAGGTATTATTGGACCATTGAAAGCTACTACAGAAAAGTTTTTTTGTGATTTTTACTATTTTTCCGGTCAGTTTCGGGTCCTGGCATGTATTTATCCCGAATTTTAGCTTCCTATTAGGTCACCTCGAAGTCCCTTCAACCGGCGCGGCGTCGCTTACAGCAAAACAGGCATTATTGAATTAGTTACGCGTTTCAAAATGTATCAATTTATTTATATATTCATTTAGGTCTCCAACGATTTCATGCCCTGCCACCGAGACTCGATTATATGTATTAAGTAAGGATACGAGATTCTGGAATATCTACTGTAACGACTTTCCGTCTTACCGTCTTTATACGACTTGGGTGTGCCAGTTTTACTCCAATTCCATCGATGAAATACGAGGAAGTCTGACGGGTTCGCACAAACAGTGACACGGGATGAAAGTGAATTGGATTTTTAAATTACTGCTCGTGTTTTTATTAGCATCTCGGGGGATATTAATAGCAAAATGAACCCATCGGTCGTACGTTGTCATTTTCAGAATCTAATAGCGTAAGCAGCATCGCCTAGATTCCGTGGGCGAATCCATACACCCACGGTGCATTCGCTCAACGCTATTCATCCTTCTCTATTCGAGTCCTTTGTGTCTTAGGGTTAGAAAAGCCATTGTAACGTCGAGGTTTCCACCTGGAAGTTCACCTGGAATTTCAACATCCCGGATGACGACCCAGCGGACTTCGCGTGTGAGTTCGAATCTAATTGTTGGAACGGAGTCAATTTTCGCAAAATTACGAGGTTGTTCTGTGGAGTGCACAAAATGTATACATCATCTCTCTGATTTTTTAGGACTTGTTTTGTTCAAGTTTTATGTATCGTGGTGTCAACCTCATCCTACAGAAATCATAGATATCGTGTATTACTTACTAGTGATTGAAAATATTCATTGCGTAACGCAAAAAACGAGGCAGCTCAGTGAAATTCGGGTCATTTATTTTAAATATAACTAAATATATTCTGGACCTAGAATTGCTTTTCAAGCGACATATTTATACCAATTTTCGATCAAACTACCAGAAAACGAAAATGAATACGATTAATGATTTTAGATTTTTGTTTCATGTGACTTTACCGTCGTCCATTACCACTTTCGCTTTAATTTGTACTTTGAAAATCATTTGGCCACGCAGTTTATTCCATCAAGGTTTATTTCATGTGTTGAAAATAATTTATTTTTATGATGAAGCCTGCGGTGTTTATCGCTCTGGTGCGGCATTTGCGAGAGAGAGAAATTCAGTTCAGGGAAAGCGATCGAGACTTTTTATGAGGCAATTGAGACTCCTCTTATTCGTCATGGCTTTGGATTGCATGTTACAGTGCGAAATAAACTTCATTTTGTTGCCGTGCAATGTCTTCCTCCACGGATAAGTTCTAATTCTCTTCACTATGGGACAGATCTCATTAATTCTTTGGAGATGACATTTATAGATTTCTATGGGTGAACGATTTCATCCCCTGTTCTTGCCGTTCCCACCAAAAAATCAATTTGCGTATTTTACTAGTCACCACGCTCGCTATTTAAAACAGTCCGACATTTCCATTTTTATGGATATTAAAAAATCTAACTTTAATTCCGGCTTTGGATATTATGATTCACTTTCTTCCATTTCATGATTGAAATTGTCTTAAGATATAATTAATTATTCAAAACAGGTGTAGCAATCCTGTCCTTCTATCCGTATCCTCTACTCCAACTACTCCTGTGTTAACTATCTAAAATCATCGTTGGCGTTGATGAGACAAGTTATTTTTTTTTACATTTAGTATATTTGTTGAAGGAAATTACTTCGAATGCTGTGAATTAATCCACCAAAACTTTCTCCATCTTCACGAAAATATTTGAATTGTTCGACTAAATTTGTCGTCAATTTGGTAAAATTCAATTTGAAAAAGTCCAATGATCATAACGCTAACAAATTAAAAATATCATAAAAGGGTGTTTGTTCCTCCGACCACCATCTCGCTGAAAATGCTTCTGGCTGTCAAACGAATATGCTCTGATGCAGCTACACGTTCATGGACTCATCGCGAGTGTTATCTCTCCTGTTACGTGGAAGCCAACATAACGGAAATTATTTTAACTGGACTATAAGCCCAAACGCCTTAGACTACATATATCGATAAGATGCCATCAATGTAAGATATCATATGTATATATCGATAAGAGGTGGTACTTTGATTAACTTTTTGTTATACATTGAAAATTATATGCCTTTCTCTACCTTTTTTATTCAGTTTAGAGCTCAGCGTTGTATGGTGCAGAAACTTTAGGAAGGGCGGAGAGTAAGTAAAATAAGGCGTTGGAGATGTGGGTTTGGAGGTTGGAGAATGTGCTATGGACGCTAAGTAAGACAAAAGAGGAAGGAATAGTGGGTGAGGAAAGTCCTTAGGAGGAAGCAATATCAAGTAATAAATGGGCGAAGGGATGCTGAAGAGTGGAGGATGTTAGGCAAGCGGGGATAAGGGTGAAAAGTTAAAATAGGCCTTGCGGGTGGGATGCAGAGAGATGAGAAGTTTGCCGAAATGAAAAAGTATGGGTCGTTAAATTATAGGTCGTTAGATATTAATAGGGGTGATTATTTTCTCCACCGGACTCTTGGCCTAATAGGTATCAATAGATAGACCAACTGTAATGATGAGTTCATTTTCCAATTTTGTGTTATGGCAATGAGTTGAGCTCTATTGTACGACTTAGTTTTTTGCTGGATAATTTGCCTTTCTTATATGTTTATCCTTCTGTTATATCCACTGCACCAAAAAATAACTAAAAACCGCTCATCTTTATTCTTTGAAAATAAAAACAGCTTCTGAGAAATCAACGTACCGACGCGACGGCTTTTAGTGGAATTTTGCCAAAATTGAAATGACCTTGTTTAAGAACGCTAGCATAAAGACAAATGTCAGTCGAGACTTTAATTAAGAACCTAATGCTTAACTCGAGACGCGCATAAATATTTTGTGTTCCGTCAATAAATATTGTTATCGTAATTGAATTTTAAATCGGTAGCTGCCTCACACTGAGAACATGTTTTACGGTAATAAACTTTTTTTATTTAAAAGAAACCATAGCCAGTTCAGCTTTTCTAATCTGTTTAAACTAGTGCTGTGAGTGATAAATGCAATGATACTTCGCCCTATCTTTGGCCTCGTATGATTTTATACTCGTAATTACATTGAAAAAAAATTGCATTGCCTCAGCGGTCATCATTTTTACACGCCTAGCTTAATGTCTCCTAAGAGACCGTACCCTCAACTGGCAGGTGCTAGATCACATTTTTTCGTCGTCAGTGCATGCATAAAATCCAATCCTGTTCTAGGTACATTTGCAGAATATCGCTCAATATGCTGTGGTTTGTTGGTTTTGTGACTCTCTCCCTTGCGATTGCGTCAAACAATTTCTTTTTTTCCTTTTCTCATTAGGTTAAATGTGAATTTTTGAGAGGTCTTGTCATATGATCTGCCCTGCTCGAGTTTAAATGTAAGATAAGTAAATGTAATTAATATCTACGTAGTGATGTATTCAGCTCTGTGACGGATATGTTCACAGTACATACTTTCAAAAATCCAATGCACTGTGAGCCTTTGTGCGACACTGATCTTCCGTGTTATACGATGTCAGTGACACACTCGGCAACAATAGAGATACGCATGGCATAGCCCTATCGAGACGTATGTTGTGTACTTGGTCTAATTTGTGCGATATTATTCATTTCAGTAGCACTCTCGGGGGATCGGGTTGTAGAGGTACTTCAAGTACCAGCTTCCCATTATAATGGTCTTGGTTCGAATCCCGGCAGTGACGAATATTTTTCAAAAGGAACCCCGAACCATACTTAGGGAGGGCTCTGTGGAGAGCATTTCAAGTACTCAACTCCGTCCGTCTGCTGGGACGTTAAACTGTAGACCCCGTGGCACATGGCAAAATTTACATTAAGTTTAGGCTGATATTGACGCTGGGTTTCTCTCCACCCTTCCTCCATTCCCCAAACAATCCTAACCTATCCTAAGTGGCGGAAATAACCAAACAGCAATCGATACCACTGGAGATGTATCAAAGTAGTGCTTCTTGGCGCACGAAAGTAAGGCCTTTTTTTGCGAAAAGTGATCCAAACCATATGCCCATCGTGCGCGATTTATCCATACATTTTATGAAAGATGCAGTGATTTTATTGCGTATTATTTCCGTGCTATTTCATTTATCTGAATAAATTATTACGGTACCGTTATAACTCCGCTACTAATACCTATATTTTCGGCGAATTAATTGCACAACTTATCGATTCAACATGGCTGATTGCGCATTTTAATGGCTACTTACAATTTTTTTTCTCGTGCAATCGTACCACATGTTTTCATCTACATTTTCTCTTTTAACGAATCATACGTTTTCAGGAGTAACTTTGTGAAATTTCTCCATGATGGAAAAGGAACAAATTTGCAAATGTCACTGTAACTTTTTTTATTCACGGCCCGGGTTTCGACAGGTTTATGTCATCTTCACCTGAATTTGTCAAAAGCTGTTGAAACCCGAGTCGTGAATATAAAAACTGGCAGTGAAATTTGTAAAGGTTGTTCCTTTTCCATTTTCTCTTCTGTAATCTATGCTACTGTGGTTGGATTGTACTGCCTCTGCCTCTCTCTCTGAGTCGCTTCCGAGATGCGGAAGGAATCTCAGCCGCCTCAGCTTCCTTCGCTCCCTCCCCTCGTTTACTCTCTCCCCTCCGCCCTGCCCACCTCCTCCCCCCCTCCCAATGGATTCGCTGGACCGCGTGAACTTGACCATTCCACTCTCCCTCTCAAAGTGCTCCGTTCCGACCACTCCCCACCCTACCTGGAAAACCTATTCCTCAGCTGCTCCTACCACTCCCGGCTTCTTCAACCGGAGACACCTCTCCTCTCTACACCCAGCCCCCACTTCTTCCCCCAATCCACCACAACGCCCCCTCCCACATACCCATCTCATTTCCCTCTCTCCTCCTTAAAAAGCCCTCCTCATCTTGAAATCATCCGCTTTCGGAGCGTCGCCACCGAGCCACCGTGGTCTTTTTAAAAGGCCACTCTTTAAGGTAGTTTGAACGAGATAGTTTCCTAGTCATACTGGATACCATATTAAAATTTTATTTGTTGATTTTAGCATCTGTAAGAAGAATGAAATAAATATTGTAATATTAATGACGCAAAGATATAGTTATATATGAGCAAAATTCTCAGTTATTAAAGAAATAAAGCTGCATTAGTCTCTAATTTGACTCATTTTTTCCCGCCATGCGGCTGAAAACCCTTCAAAACAGCATGTTTTTTGCGATTCTGTAAACATTACTGCGGTGGGTAATTGATTTTTTTATACATAGTTGAGAAAACATGCAATTTACACATTGTTAGTTTTTTGGCGAAATCTAGGTGTTATAAATTCCTAATTTGTTTAATATTCTCCCTATGGAGAGCGCAGCCATAATCTATCCCATGTAAAACAGCTTATATTTTTAGGCAAATAGCTCGAAACGTAGTTCGGCAAGGGGTTGATATTTTGATATCATTGGAAAGGTGAGAGTTTTTTCTTTAAAATGAGGCCTAATTCAACAAATTCTAGGTGAAGTTATTTTTCGCTCAAACTATCTTAAGGGGAAACAAGCTGCAGCTATACCTATAATGAATGACTGCTTTCAGTTAAGGTAGTTAAAGGGAGATAGTTCCCTAGTCAATGAATTCGAACCATATTCGACTTTTATTTTTTTATTTGTGTCTGTAAGAAGTATGAAGTAAATATTGTATTATTAATGGTGCAAAAATATAGTTATTAATGACAAACATTCTCAGTAATCAAATAAACATAACCACATAAGTCTCTAACTTGACTCATTTTTTCACATTGCACATGAACGCACATTTTTTCACATCGCCTTCAAAATAGAAGGTTTTCTTAAAATTCTGTAAACATTGCTACGATGAGCAATAGATTATTTTTATAAATAGTTCAGAACACACACAAACTACGCACCGTTAGTTTTTTGACGAAATCTAGGTGTTAGAAGTTCCTAATCTTTCCAATATTCTCCCTCTGGAGTGCAAAGGTGCAATCTATCCCATGTAAAACAGCTTATATTTTCAGGCAAATTGTTCGAAAAGTAGTTTGGCAAGGGGTAAATATTTTGATATCATTAGAAAGAGGAGAGTTTTATTTTTTAAATGAAGTTAAAATTTTCAATATCTAGGTGAAGTGGTATTTCGCTCAAACTACCGCGTTTGCCGCTGTAATTTCTAGGATATCGGAATGGTTTTGTGATTAGAGTACTGCGTTCCTATCCCTATGGGCCCGGTTTGAGTCGTTGATGTTCCGGAGATATTTTATATCCCTAATCCCTCCCTACATGGGTTCCGTGTGGAGTGCATTTAAAAAGATTCTGATTTGGGAACCGAATTAAATGTTAAGCGAAGAGCTTTCTTCGACTTGTGGTTGCCCCACCGGATAGCTAAAGTGAGAAGATGCTGTGGTGGTAAGCACTAAGAGAGTAGATTAACATGTGACTGTCACAGTAACATGCTAGACTAGAGTACTTTTGGCTTTAGGTGTCCTGTAGAATGTACAGTGTAGGCTTCCCATGCCGATGGCATTGGCTGTGAATCCGGAAGTGGTGTGTTTTTCATGTTGGAGTATCCAAATCTCATCTGGTTCCATGAGGACAAGTTCCATCTTTAAGTTCATTGCTCCGGCCGTCGCATTGGACGTAAAACTCTTGTCCCCTTGCCGTCATTTGCTACAAACAGGCCTATGCTGACGTCGGGCTTCTCTCCTCCATTCCTTTACATCCCCAAAAAATGTCCCCTATCCACTACCACCTAACGTACAAGTGTTACTAACTGAAAGGAATTTGGTCACCACCGTCATAGTCCCGTACATAGCGACTTCTCTACAGCAAAGTTTTGAGACTTTGTATTTGAGTAGTCGCTATGTAGAGGACTCTGACCACCGTAGATTTTCTATGCCCCCTTCAGGAATTGCAGAGAACAATTGAAAAGCAAACTGCTAATTTCAAACTCAGCTAGAATTCCCACACTCCTGTGACGTTTTCCAATTTTCCTAGTAGTTTATGAAGCAAATAACACCCCTATCTGTTTATTTAACAAAATGGCAATGTTTCCTAATGCAACTAATTTGCTTTATTTGATTATCATCCTTCATCTTCCCACTTGCGACGCGACGCCAACGCTTACCACGGTAAAGTTAGCGGCGTGGGGAACTACGAGTTACGCGCGTGCAAGGTGGCAGAATACTCCTCTATTTCTTTTGGGCGCCTGCAGAAATACATTCCCACAGCTCTTATCGCCAAATGGAGCATATACGATGTTCGGTAAGGTTGTAGTAGAAACGGGTCACAGCCCCACTATTTCCAGCTGACCTTCTTAGTGGTGGAAAAAACCGCAGCTGCTGGTCGCTTCCCTTAGCGTAATTACGTTAGGGGTTAGGAGATAGCCGAGTTGGTAGCGCGCCGTTCTGGCAAACCAGAGGTCGCAGGTTCTTTTCGGGTACATATGTTGCGATGTCTTAAAATTAAGGTCCTGGTCTAGACAGTTTGCTCTAACGTAAAACGGATGTCTTCCAATGCTGTAAAGGGAACCGGCTTCCTCCCCTTCTGAATAAATTACCCCGTGCCTAAATAAAACTCCAAAATTACATTTCCCCTAATAAAATTTCCAATTTCCTTGGTATTAAGAACCCCGCACCCACCAGAAAAAATATCTTACTACTCCCAACGGTCTCTTCCCCTCATGACTCATTTATAGCTTGACTGTAACGAACGTTAGACCGTTGGTACGATCGTTTATCGTTGCTCAGCGCCTTTTCGGTATCGCTATCCGTGACGCAAACATCCATTTTTGCTTACCGTTTACAGTTACAGCTCTACAATGCAAGGGTGGTATTTTAAAGTAGCATTGATAACTTCAATCAAGGTGTTCTCCCAGTTAAATGGCGGGTCCACGGGAAATACTGCCGATGACCTCCCTAAACACGAGCAGTTTCCTGTAAAGCTACAGTTATATATCTATACGTTTTTCGATATCAAGTCCCTTTTAAACGTTTCGTATCCTTTACGTCCCTTTCTAACGTTCAAAATTTATATCCTCTTCCATCCCACAGTCTTGCCCTACATTCTTCTTTCTGTCTTTCCGATCAGCATGTTTGCACCCCTGAATAACGTCCCCTAGTCAGTTTTTCTGTTTCTTTCCTATTCCTCCAACCGGCTTCCTTTCCTCTCCTACCATTTCCAATACTTAAATCTTTGCTTTTCTCTCTTCCGAGATTTTTATTTCCATCCTCATACCCACCCACAACTCAAAATTCTTCAATCGACGCTCAATCTTCTTCCATAGTGACAAAGTTTCTGAACCATGGAGCATGACGCTCAATATAAAGGTTTCCACTATATTTTTATACTCTTTTCATAGTAAAATTTAGCATTTTTCCACTGCGTTCGGATGTAACCGAATGCATATTTTCACGCACCGAATGATGAGTTCAATTTTACCCCGTTAGCTCAAAAAATATTTTCCTTCCACTGTGAAGATCAAGAATATCGGTGGTGGTAAATGTTATATCATGTAAAATTTTTTTAAGTGAGTGAGTAATTTCCGCATAAAACACTTTAGATCGTTATCATTTAATGTAACAAATCGTGAATCCATAAATATTTGTCGTGCATCTAGATTGACACCCGCAATGAGTATACAGAGTGAAAAGGTTATAGCTTTCTTTGCTATTGGCGTAACGCAATCATTCGCCTTACTACTTACTACTAGTAAGGAATTTCCGCCGTGACTGTGTGAGTCCCAACAAATACTAAATTCCACATTTTTTTATATTTTGTCCAAAAAAATCCTGCTTTCACTGATGCAATGCGTTACCAATAGAAATCAAAAAGTAAGGTGCAAAATATGCAGATCATTCCACGAATGTATTTTAAATGAGCACTTTTTTCCAGCCATAGGAGCCGACTGCAGCGCCATTTCCTACGAATTACCGCATTTTGACTTCAATTACGGTATTAATTCTTCAATAACTAGAAAAATAAGGTGGTAAGATGCCTGTATTTTATTTTTATTCAATTTCTCTGGATTATTTCCTCCTTAGAGACAGTTTTCCACGAAAATGGCATTTGTATTTATAGAAAAATACTATTTTTCCCCGTGTTTCTCTCATTCCCCCATTGAACACCATGTAATTTCAAGTTCAATTATAGAATAAAATAGCGTGGAAAGGTATTATTATGTTGTTCATATCAGATAGAGGACCACATTGTCTACAAGTAGGCAGAGTATGAGTCAAATGACATTTACGTCATTTTACGGTGTAACCACCTTAACCAGTTATCATCCAGAGTACCCCGCAAGCACGTGAGCAGTTCACCCAATCCACAAGAGTTGAAGAAACATTGGCGATAACCCAAGCGCGCTCGAATATCCCTGATCACACCTCAGGTTAGCGAAACTACCGGTTAGGGTTACCTTGCATTTATTACAGTTGAAGGCAAATGATAATGTGCGTTTTACATTTGTTTTAATGCGCTGCTTACTACGAAACACAACTGCGCAATTGACTTTAATTCGTTGAATACCCTCCGCACTGAGTAAGCGGCGGATTTCTAGAAACAGGTCGGAAGCATTTTTCTTCCGCGCTCGAGAAGAAAACAACCTTGATATGTAATTGCATCCGCCATTACTGTTTTTGTGTTGAATTTCAGATTTGAAGTCGAGCATGGATAATGCGAAGTTTTAATTACCTAATATGCTTTAAAAATGTTACTTCTTTAGCGTGTAGTTAGAACGGACATATTCTCTATTAACAAAGCATTTGGGCGCGACTCTTGTGTACCCAATCGGAACAGGTTACGAGGAGCGAAGGAATGCTGAAGACCGTGATGAAGGGGAGGATGCTGAGTTAGTGGGAAAGGGCAAGAAAGAGAATAGGCTTTATGGTCGGGATGAAGAGAGGTTGGACGTATGCCGAGCTGAAGAAGAATGTCGTGAACGGGATTCTTGGCTTCCGGCTGTAAAAGGTTAACATAGGTAAGAATTACTAAACCTACCTTAACCGGTGAATCACGTCTTTTTAACTAATGAATGTGACTCTTCGCTTTTCGCTTCCTTGTTTTCCCTCACCCAGATGAAAAAGTAAAACAATTTATGGTAAAAAGTTGTTTGGAGAGGTCGTGTACGTAGACGTGGATATATAAATAACGCTTTTCGGTAGTATACTTATTCCGAGCTGAAGCATGAAATCATGTACGGAGACTACTCGGGCCTGCGGATGTAAAATTTAGCGGCAGTATTCTTTCTTTCTTTTAAACATACTTTTACCAGCAAATCACCTCTAATAATAATTGCCTACTAACGGAGTGCTACCTGTTATGTCTTCAAGATTTTATAATCAATTATTTATCTACATCCAGCTTAAAATACGTTTTTAATGCTGTTATTTTCATGTCCGTTCTGTTAACTGAATATTTTTGTTTATACATATATTGTTAATCATGTTTTGGTGAAATTCCTTGACACGCCAAATACGTGTAGTTAGTAATACAAAGCACTACCTACCGGCTAACTACCAAGCGTTTAGCCTGCTCACATCGTTTCATTCATTCTCGTTCTTGTGCGTCCGGGTGCTCTGATGTGTTCCGATCTGCGCCAACTTCAACGCCTTGAATGGAGGGCTGCCTATGCGAGCGAGGTTTTGGCTGAGGAAGGAAGGAGAAGAGAGGAGGAATCGTTTGTGAGACGGCCCCGAAAAGTGCCCTCTCCTCTTGGCCGTTAGAGGTTGCGCCACGAGATGGGGGCGAGAAAATTTCGGAGATTAGGGGGAGGAAGACAGGTGGGGAGGGAAGAGGGAGTGGGCAGGGGAGGAGGAGATGGGTCGGGAAGGGGGAATGGTTGTTCGCCCGTCTATCGGATGGGTCGGTCGGTTTGAGTGGAGATCCACCGCTCACTTTCATTTATCGCTTCCCTCCCCCACCCTTCCTCACCCCAATATCCACTCCTAATGCTCTTTTTTTCTCTCCGGCCGTTTTTTTCTTCCTTTCTTCGTCCCTTTTGTTATTCTCCTTCAGAGCTGCACAACCACTCAACAGTTTGCCGTCTTCCTTTCCTTCGCCAGCGACTTCCTGGCCATCAGATGACTCTGCCACGAGTACATCGCGATCCCTACCCCTGAATATCTAAGTTCACCGCTACATTCAGACAATCCGCAATCGAATTTGAAGGACTTTTCTTGCCACAAAAGTTTCAGTAACTGTTTGGCGATAAATTTACGAATGACTTATAAAACTTAAATTGCAAGACCGTGCTCTAAATATGTAAATTGATACACCCATTCAGAGAACCAGGCAATCCGTCATCGCATATTATGTACTTCTCTAGCCACGGAAGTTCCATAAACACTGTCGTTGCAAACTATAGTTATGGGTGGAGCCCAATTATTCCTTCTAATATCAGGTATCTAACAATCCACGTCCTGGTATGTTCTTTTCCCTGCAAAGATTGTGATCAAATTTACATTGGCGAAACTGGACCACCAATGTAAATTTGTACATTGGTGTCTTAAGATTGGAATATCTAACCCCAAATCAGAAAACCAAAAATTACCCTGTGCCCTGGCTCAGCCATGTTTTCATGAGCAAGCATACATTCGATTTTGACAAATCTGGCATCTTAGATTATGAAACACAAAGAAAAAAAGAGGCAAATTAAAGAAATGATCCTTACATCTATGAAACCCAATACGCGTAATAAAAAAAAGATGTTGATAAGTTCAGCAAAGCTTATAGCGGCTTGAGAAATCTAACAGTTCTGGTCCACAAAGGCTGATCACTAATCTATTCAAATTGTGTGTGATGCTGTTTTGCTATTTAGTGAATGTGTAAATATAGTATAATTTTTCTATGTACATGTGGAGGTCTCTGTAGCACAAACTTTAGACTAACCGTTAATAAGGCTATATACATTTTTATATTTGTAGTTTTCAAGGTTGCTGTTTATGGAATGCATCCAACAACAACGGAGTCGAGATAATGCACCAATTATGGTGTAGTTTTTTTATATTTCCAAGCTAATACTGACGGTAGAATTACGTATACCTATTTTACTTGCATAGGTATTGGCGATTGATGATTTTGTTTGTCTTTATCGTGATTGTAGCCCTAAAGAGTGAAATTATTATATTCTTAAACGTCGGCAAGGAATAGCTTTTATTATTATTATTGACCTACCTATCGACAAATTATTAGTTTTGAAAAAGAGGTCGAGATGCATAACACTGAATTCACAAAATTTTCAGAAACTAATAATGAGTAAAACGTAATAAGGGATTGAGAGCAATTATCCCTTCACCCATACACTACCCTCTCTATTCGAATCTCGTTCTTTCTTTCTCAGTTATATCTTCCTCTTCTTACCCAGTCTTCGTTCGTTTTGTTATTCTCTTTCTTAGCTGCACACCACTCACAATTCACCGGCTTCCTTCGCCGGCGACCTCCTGCCTACCAGATGATTCTCCCACGCGTTTGTTGTTATCCCTTATTCTTATCCTACAATGTAATCACGAATGTGACTTTAATTAATACCTAAATTAATCTTTTTGACGGTCAAACATGCCACCGTCAGCTATATCATAGGTCACAAGCCGTGAAAGTTTCACAAACAATGTGGTAGTAAATTCGCAAATTGAATATGTCGAGTATACTTATTCCTTCTTCCATCACCTACCTACTGCTTTACAAGTAAGCCTTTTCTCTTTTGCATTCACAAAAGTTTCAGAAATTATTTAACTGTGAATTTTAATTATTTCATTTGGCACTAAGAATAATGAGTTTAGAACGATAATTCCTTCACCCATCCACTCCCTCCTCCATCTGAATCCATTTCCTATTCTCTCCCTCTCTCATTCATTCCTTTTCATCACCTTTCTTCGTTCCTTTTGTTTACCTCCCTCAGAGCTGCGTATCACTCATAGTTCGGCATCTTCCCTCGTCATTGACTTAAGTTGTGACTCTTTCGCGCGTATAGTGTTATCACTAGCTCTAAATAGATTTGACACAGCGAATTTGTAAGAAACAGTATAGAAGGGAAAAAATAAGAGAAAGTCCCGCGAATAAGGACGACAAATGCATGGAAAACGAGAACCTATGTAATTCGATGTACTGCGGGATGTGTTAAAACACTAAATTAAATATTGCGGCTATCACCAGCGTGCTTTGAATCTGTTGCAGTTGCTCAAAAGTGGTTTAAACCTCATGAAAGTGCGTTGACTAAACAACAGATGAAGTCTCGAGATTGACATCTAGTTCCTACTATAGGTTCCACAGTTACCTGAATCCCTGTCAGAATTAGGAAATGCGGTGGTGGCTTATTCATGGAATAGTCCACATCTACGAATTACCGGGCAAGACACCACTAGGTGTGTGGCACGGAGTGATTCCAAGTCTAGCATGTAATACTCCCACCCTCATCAAGGTTAAATCCACTCCCTCCCCTGCCCGCTAATACTAGGACCAAAATGTATTCCGGGGAACAATCCAAGGCTTGGCCATAAACTATAGAGGAGTTCTACTATAGCAATCTTGATAACATGTTTCTCATGGATTATTTAAGATACTGATTCCAATAATTCACGGATACTGGTATTCATGAATCATGGTCTTTTATTGTCCACAGAAAAAGACATTTTAAACCTCTCCGTGCTGCAATCTATTTCCTTTATCTTATACTTTTGACTGTTTATATGGCTATACGTTCGCGTAAGTAAAGTATGCTGGCATCTCGCGCATTCAAATAAAAGCTGGTTAACGATACATGACGTTAAGCCGGCCTCGACGAGAACTTCATTCGAAAGTTTGTTATGTTGGTGCTTACGGAATCATTTACATCTACATACTACCCCGTAAGCCGCCTCAATAGGCGTGTGGCGGGGGGTGTTAGGACACCAGCCGTTTACATATTAAAAGGAAACGCTCTAATGAAATTACGCCTTGCATTTATTAAAGTCCCTTATTGTTCGGGGGAAAAACGAATTCCCATACCTATCCGTTCGGCAAAATATCTCTCTTAATTTATCGTTTCTGTCGGACCTGGAAATATAGTGGGGTTCTAATATGATGTTCTCCGTGTCACTCTGAAAGATATCTATTCTCAATTGCTCAAGTAATCTAAGCCTAGCTCGCAGCCTCCGAGTCTCTAGCGGCTCCCAGCCTAATTCGTTTAACATCTGCGTAACGCTGTCTGTACGCCCGTAGCAGTTTTTGACGAATCGCGCAGCTTTCCTTTGTATTTTATTAAGTTCCCGAATTAAGTCTTTCTGCACCGGATCCCATATGCTTGCTGCATATTCAAGGTGTGGCCGGACGAGTGCGAAATAGCACCTCTCTTTTACTTTTTCATCTGAAAATCTTGCCACAATACGCTTGACGAATCCTAGCTTCTTCAGAGCTCTGCCACAAATATTTCTTATATGTGTTCCCCACGATAGGTTTGAGGTTATCGTAACTCCCAGATACTTAACTTCATCTGTCGCCTTTATCTAAACGCCATCCACAGCATATACACGGGGATAGTTGGACGACCTCCGCAAGAAATGTACCGCCGCACATTTGCTCAGATTAAGTTCGAGTCCTCACTCTTGGCTCCACACATTTAATCCTGAGAAATTGAATAAAAATAACATACAGGCATCTTACCACCTTATTCTTTTAGTTATTAGGGAATTACTGCCGTAATTAAAGTCAAAATGCAGTAATTCGTAGGAAATGGCGCTGCAGTCGGCTCCTGTGGCTGGAAAAAAGTGCTCATTTAAAATACATTCGTGGAATAATCTGCATTTTTTCTACTTTACTTTTGGTTTTCTGTAGGTAACGCATTTCATCAGTGAAAGCAGGATTTTTTGGACAAAATATAAAAAATGAGGAATTTAGTATTTGTTTTGACTCACACAGTCGCGGCGGAACCTCCTTAATCACTCGCAATTAGTTGAAAAACCGGATGATTATTTGCTCTCAATCGGTATTTACCTTAATTACAAAATTGATGAATGTAGGCACTGTCTGTGATGTAAACATCAGGATGCAGCCGTGGACGGACGATGGTTGTCGACGGACTTAAACGTTGACGGTCAGTGCTATAGCGAATTCGCGGAAGTGGACCTCATTCACGTTCAACGTTTGGAGTTGACGGCATTCGTAAAGCTTCCGTAATTCGGGAACCTTGAAATTTCATCGAGTGGTCAGAAATTCCCCAGTGGATTCCCCTCTCACCGAAGCCTCCTCCCAAGACTCATAAAGAGAATCGCCCCGCTACGTATCCGAATCGTCTCCCCTCTGCTCCACGACCGACCGAACTCCAACGGCAACACTTTCATAATACTCCTCTCCTTCTCCTCCCCCGCCGATCGCACCTCCCCCCCCCTCCCCCTCACCCCCCGCGTCGGCTTCGGTTCCGTAATAACCGGAATTATGCTCTCGGCTCGAAACCCTCTCGTTACACGTCCTGGTTCCGTCTCTCTTCTCTCGATCGTACTCCATCATTCTCCCGCTCGTGGTGGGCGGTTTGTAACTATAGCAACCTCGAAACGATCCGTATTTTGGGGGAAGTAGGGGTTGGAAGTTGGGAGGAGGGGATGGACGCAGGAGGGAAAGGCAGGCTTTAAAAAAACAAGAGAATCGCGACTGCCCGCAAAAGCTTTTTATGCCTTCGATCATCGAGAAACTGGAGTTGTCCTCAGTGGAGAAATTGTTCTTAGACGCGTGAAGTCAGATACGGAAAGACAGCCAATATACTCCGGAGTTCTTCGTTTAAGAAGCCTTCGTTTAAGTATAATATTTTTCGCTTGAATGATTTTCGACCCTGGGGGTTTCCATGCAACAAATACAACTATACAACACCCAAAGTACGAGTGTCCGATAGGATAGAAAAATAATCATCTCAGGCTCGCCTGTGAAATATGCTGCAGTGAAACAAAAGGAAAACCTCTCTTATCCGTTATTTGTTATGTAATTGCTGTATGCTGTATTTTAAGTTAGCTTCACTACCTACCTCAATTCCTATGCTCTGATGAGCGTTTTTTAGGATATAATGTCTTATCTACCACAGTAATTTTACTCTCTTTGTTGTAGATTATTGAGGCTTTTGCTCATTTTTAATTAAGATACTTTTTGTGTCCTCAATAAATATTTCAAAAGCCTCAATGATCTACTGCGAAGAAAACTAAATTAGTGTGGTCGATAAGCTGATAAGGTATGAATTACAAGCTCCCGATGGACGGTATCGTGATAACACTAGTTTTTTCAGCGTTGAACTTGGTTTCAGTGAAGGATACGTTGCCTGTGGTTGTGGGAAGTATTTCTATTTACAACGAAATTGCAACTTCATATTGAAGAACATTAGAAAATATATAGGTAAACGAAAAGGTTGAATGTAATATAATTTTTATATAAAAAATACCAATGTCATGTAGCATAGTATTACATTTCATGTATTTACTATATTGAATTACATCCTAGTCGTTCAAACGTTCCATTGTGCTTTTAAATCTGGACGAAGTGTGGTTAATACATCGAAAAGGCGGCATTGAAATAAGTGATTTTAGAATATCCCCGAGATAACTGGGCTTCACCATGTAAGAACCCTTATGCTGGCCATGTCTGACATCACTTCAATCTGCTTTCCGTAGTCCCACAAGCAATCAGAAAGTTAAGCCTGCCGATGTATGTACCCTGAAAGATGTATTTTTCAGTATTAACTTAACTTTTTAAATTATTTGCGTCCCTGACTATTCTATGACAGAGTATGATTGTACTGAGCATTGTTCAAAGATAAGATGGATGTCTTATAAAGGCCGTGAAACAAACATAACCGACTTTCTTCCCTATATCTTGTTTATTACACCCTGAAAAATTAACAGCCAGTTTATAAATAGCGTCGCCACCGAAGTTTATAACCAACGATGGTGATTTTGCGGGAAACTGGTTAGGTCCTCGGGGTGTGAGAATACAGACAATTCTTACCGTGACTTACGTCAGAACTACCGGCTTGCTTTGGACCCGCGGAAAACATACTGAAAGTCTTTTATAAGGAGATTAAAGTTCAAGGTTTTCAAAGGGAAATCCCGCACCGGCAGGCGTTGCTAGTTGAGGTTAAGAGCTGAGTGAAGTGAAAAAATAAGGTGGATACCATTCAGGAGGTTCCGCCGCGACTGTGTGAGTCAAAACAAATACTAAATTCAACATTTTTGATATTTTGTCAAAAAATCCTGCTTTCACAACTGATTTACGTTACCTACAGAAAACCAAAAGTAAAGTAGAAAAAATGCAGATTATTCCACGATTGTATTTTAAATTAGCACTTTTTTCCAGCCATTGGAGCCGACTGCAGCGCCATTTCCTACGAATTGCCGCATTTTGACTTCAATTACGGCATTAATTCTTCAATAACTAGAAAACTAAGGTGGTAAGATGCCTGATTTTTATTTTTATTCAATTTCTGTGGATTATTTCCTTCATAGTTTTCCACGAAAATGGCATTTGTATTTTATGGAAAAATACTATTTTTCCTCGTGTTTCTCTCATTGAACACCATGTAATTTCAAGTTCAATTATAGAATAAAATAGCGTGGAAAGGTATTATTTTGTTGTTCATATCAGATAGAGGACAAATTTTTCTACAAGTAGACAGAATATGAATAAAATGACATTAAAGTCATTTTACGGTGGAACCACCTTAATGACTACGTCAAAAACTGAGCTACACCAAGGCTCTCCGTAAACTTTTTAAATTCATTTTCTAATTCACTGTCATCCTCTTCCTATGCCTTTTCCCTTCTCCCTCCGTCTTTCATATCCTGTGTCTTAACACCGCCTGCCACACACCCGTACGGCAACTCGCAGGATGGTATTTTTATGCAGATGGGTGCGTCAAAGTTTCCCACCAGGTAGCGCACGAAAGCTGCATTCGGCAGAGTCATCTACATGACGTCACAAACATTTACTTCGTACGAGCATATATAGACGGCGCACCGTCCCTAGTTTGTGTACGCTCGAAGGTTCATCCTCTCCGAAGAGAGGCGGTTGAGGGAAAAAGTGGGTGTGGCCATAGAGGCCCATTTATAATCGCCCTAAAAAAATAGCCCTTTCCAAATCTTCGTTCTTCGCTTTCATTTTTTTGCCTTCCCTTCCCCATTCCCCTCCCTCTCTCTAGCCTTTCCTCCCTCCATTGTTTCGCCCGATTTTGCTTCGTCTTTTTTAGTTGCGAGATCCTCCGCGGCGCGTTGAACCTCGCCGATTTGCGTGGAAGTTTCCATTTTAGTGTTTGTTTGTCTGTTTTTTTTTGGCGTCCCTCCTTCTCCTCCCGCTCCGCCCAATCCGTCTGCAGCTTCATTTCGCATTCTTTACTAGAGACAGTGGAGGGGGGAGCTTAGTTTACCATCCTACCTAGATATTATTTATTAATTTATTCTGTATGCAGAACTTGTAAGATAAGAGCCCATTATCAACAAGTGGTGTGTGTATAATACAATGAATTTAGACATGTCCGTACTCAACTGTCAAACGATGAAGTCAATATTTTTTTCCGGAGTTTTGGTGGACTTCTAATGCATTAGGAGCCTGTTCTGAGGTCTGATGATGTAAATTCGATTAAAAAATTTTCGTTTTGATTTTCCTAATAGATTTTTGTTTACATGTACTTTGGCATTTTATTGTTTTTATCACAAGCTGTCAAATGACAAGCAAGTGCTACGTAAAATATCCAACATTATTCACACGATTTTGTAAGTTTGTTTAGTTGTTTGCAATTTAATTTTGCGTTCGTAAACAGCGGTATAAACACGAGAAATCGATTAAAATTCTTGGAAAATTAATTTTTAGGAAAGTTGAAGTGCTAGAATCTCGTAATTAATTGACGATTGACATTTAGTTTACAATTTTAATGTTTTGAACAATTATTGCCTTGCTATACTTACCAATCAGTTGATATGTTTGCCGTATTGCATGTGAAAAATTCGCGTTGGACAAGATAAGTTTTATGAACCGTATTTTTTTTTTTAAACGTACTGTGTAGTTGCGTGCTCATAATCGTAATTTCAGCTTGATGTAGCTTTAATTATTACGTAATTTGAATTAAAGGGAGTGGGAAGTGATTTTCGATGTTTTGGGGTAGTGAGGAATGTGAGCGAGTACCTTTTCTTCTCTCAGTTTTCTTCCCAACTCATTGTTTGGTTTCTCGGAAAATACTCTCATGAAAGAAAATCATTAATTTTGTATTTTAGCTTGTAATCACTGAAAATAAAATTTCTTAAAGGATTGCATGGAGCACCAATGAATAAAGATGACAACTTCCGCTAAAGATTTGTTAATCTTGAAGTAAAATAACGTGAATATCAACGATACGGTCTTCACCTCAAGGATACATGATTAAAGTGCCAATCTGTGAATAATATGAGAAATTTAAATTTTGAATGATGTTGTAAAACATTATGGTGATTGGATTGAATTACTCGGTGAATTTTCACTGAATGAAAGGCAAGTGGTTTGTTGAGTGTTGGATAAGATTGGATGCCTCGTGTAGAGGGAAGGCATAAATGAATTGAGCCGTACTTGAGACGGGGGGGAAATTGAAGTCTACCGAGTGCGCGGCAATTCTCTGCTTGCCGCTGTACAAAGCTATTCAGTGCACTCTTTCAAACGAATAGTTGGTAGTTTGCTCTCCGTCGGGAAGACCGAGGAAATCGCCTTGTGGTTATTTGGAGCAGTCGTCAGATAAAACTCGCCCTAGACTTGGTTTCAAATCCTCCGCCCTCGCCATCCGGTATTGCGCCCATTGGCCAAGATAATAAATAAAGATATAATACATATATATGCCCGATTGTTGCGTCACCGTCGGCCCCTTGCTCTTCCACCTGAGACAATGGAAGCCCTCGCATCTGATGTTTCGTAATTACGTCAGCTTTCAAGATCCCTCGCCCCGAGGCGGCGAAAGAGATCGAGCCTCTTGCTCTTTTTATGACTCGGGGGGGGAGATTTGAAATTGCCAATTACGCTGACGGAGTGAATGTTATCGAATTTTGTTCCGTCGCTTCTGCCTGCAGCGCGTGGCGATGAGTATTAGTGCAGTTTGATGTTAACTGCACGGAGAGTTACTATAGATTAAAGTAATAAAACTATGAGGAGGTGGAGGTTTGCTTCAAGAATCGAAACTTAATACTTTTCACCGAGAATAATGTAGGAGGAAATTGATTTACCTGCATTGCTAAATTACTACTTCGCCGCAGCTTCTAATATTTTACTGTTCTCAATTTTTAGCTCGCTGCAATATGCGACAAAATGATCTGATATTTAATACAGCCAATTTAGAAGTGATTTTAAAAAAATCATTCATTATCAGTAAAAGACTTTTCCTCTATCCAGTTGTTTATCATATGTGATCAATAGATTTTGTTCATTTGCAATAAACTAAGAAAAATTAGTTCATATTCATTCTAAACTTTGATTCCATTCGTAAAAATATGTTTAACCTATTAGTTTCGAGTTAATTACAATCATATTAAACCTCGTGATCAAAAATTAAGCTATCACTCTTGAGAAAAATACGATGTTTTCCATAATCGTTGAATATGTTGGAAACAGCAAACACCCTTCTATGGACAAGTGTTATGAGACTAGAGCTAGTTTGGGCGAAGAATATCAATATGATCAGTTCTGATAATTTAAACCGCTAATATATGGGTGGGGCTCTACTCTGGTGTCGTTATTTCTGCTAAATTCTTCAGACTTGGAAGGAATTCACATACTCTGCAGAATTGGAAGGATGGTACATGAATGGAAATTGGAGGAGGTAATAGTGGTTTGGGTTCGAATCCCTGTCGAGCCAATAAACAATTTCCAAGTGTATTTTCACACTCTGGTCAGACGAGGAACTTTAATGCAAACATATATTGATGTTTCTCTTTGCTCTTTTGCCCTTCGTCTCGCCTTAATCTATTCTGAATTTTACTTTTTTTGCTGCTACTGACTTGACTTAGGTGACCGGAAGGGTAAAGCGATGATAACGATAGGGATCATGAAATCTCTTATCTCTGAGAAAGCACAGCTTGCATCTTACTGCTTTAAGGTCGGGCCACAAAAACGCATTTCCTTTGTGACCCATAGAGATAATGCTAAAAGGGAAGATTTGTCCTCGTTTTTTTTAGGTAAATCCTCATTCTTCAGCATGAATTTAAAGCGTTGACGATAGTTTGTTTTTTTCAATGCTTGGGGAAAAAATTAATCGTAACTATCTCCAAACACATGGAGAATGAGTGTCTTACTTGTAAAAAAAACATGCGACAGAGTGAGCCTAAGTATTCGGTGAACCAGTACCTTTGACTTGGTAGATGTGAAGTGAATTTGAATTACTGTTTATAGGCAGCATCCCGCTATTATGCAACAGTGGTTCGGGTACTTAACCTTCAAGACGGGTCTCCCAATTCCAAGCGGTATGATTAAGATAGGGTTTTCGGAGAGTGATAAGTTCTCGTGCGGTGCAGAATCGAAATATGGACAATATTTTCCTTAAAACTCACCTCCTTCGGAAAAGGGATGTTAGGTGTCAAATTATTTCCCAGATACCCCAATACCAAATGCATACACTTATACCCACCATTATTTTCTCTTTTATTTTTAAACCAATGACTTCTTTAAATTTTTTTTATTATGTCAAGCTTAAACGGTCCATGGAACCCGGGTGCCACTTAAGTATGAGTGTAACTGAATCTTTTAACTTGATAACGTTCGAGCGTGAAAGTTTCGTTATTTCACTTGGTATTTGTTTTTGTAATTTGGAATTCAACAATTTGATGCCCGCCAATTGATACAGGAGAACTAGCATGTGCTAAATTCAGCTGTAATGTATGAAATGGTAATGTAAATCAAGTGCGTTTTTTCGAAGCTTTCTATGAATACCAGCCCTATCTTTTTTATAGATCGGGTACGGTAGAGATCATGTACTATTGAACCCAACCCATTGAGCTAACTTATCAAGGGGAAGGATTCAAGTCATGTCGCTGTTCATCCTATGGTATCCCAAAAAGATCCGGTACTTAATCATGAGCACTATCCAGCTCCAATTTAGTTGGAAGTGTCCGGGGGCCTTCGGGGAATTTGAATCCAGGATCTCTAGTGCTCAAAACTCTACGAAATAGAATACTACTCCTTCCGGAATCAGATTGGTGCGGTGACTGGAGTACTGGCTTCCACTTCCGAGGGCCCGTGTTCGAATCCCGGTGGTGCTTTTGATTTGACAACGAATCCCTATCCCTACTTCGGTGCTATGAGGTGAGCGCCTCAAGTGAAGTACTGCGTCGGATGGGACGCTAAACTGTGGACTCCTCGGTACCTTTCGTTATGAGTACTATGAGTAGGCTAATTCCGACGACGGGTTTCACTCAAGGCGCCAAGGGATCTACGGCGCAACGCCCCATCCAATGGACGGAGTACTGTCCTTGAGGTACTCCTCACATCGCACCCGGTTCGGGATAACTCGGAAAAATCTCTGCCAATGCCGGGATTCGAACCCGGACGCTTTGGAACGGGAAGCCATTTATACAGCATCTTCACCTACCCGATCACTCACACATATTTTGGTTAGCTTGACTTGTCGAGAGGCTTCAGAGGGATTCGAACCCGGACCTCTGGTTGGCCCAAGCGCCTCTACCCGAAAGGCTACCACACTGTCGGAAGCTATATGTATAGATGGCGTAACTTCATCGGGCTTCGACGGGAAGAATTTTCTATTGGAAGCCGCGATTTCGATAACCAGCGCGAAGTAAGATTGATTTACGTCTATAGGCGTGCGCAATCCTCGCATTCGTCTTTTATTTCTGATGTTCGCGTGTTGAAATTGAGGGAAGATGACGGCCCACTCTTCCATTTGTCTTTTCTCGTCCTGTTGTGTGCGGGGGCGCTGCTCCTAAGTGACAGTTTCCAAGCAGGGCGTGGCGTGATCGTCATTTCTCCTCGATTGCGCTACACCGACTTCCTTCCTCGCTGTGCTCAAGCGGCAACAGCCTTCGAGGATCGACCCGCATGGAGACATGCCTTGGTATCTTGCGACAGAAATAACAGTGCGATTCAGTTCGGAGTGATGTGGGCGCGTGCACTTTTCGGTGACCCCGATAAGAGCCAAGTGTCGCGCAATTTAAGGCGATGGGGGCGAAGCACCCAATTGGGGTTCAACAGACAACCCGACTTCCCTTGGCGCCCGCCTGACTGCTTTTCCCGGGGGCGTTAACCGCGGCATTTTAGTGGAATGTGAAAAGTCTATCCTAGCGTCTCTCTGGAGTCAAGTCGCAAGATATCCCAATTTCTCAAGCGCCCAAGTTATAGCTTAAAAAAGCACTTAGCACGATGCTTACTACACAATGTTTGCCGCACGTCCTGAAAAAGCTAGGTTATGCTGAATTTTGGCTTGTAAAAAGTCGGGAGATATTCTGAATTTTTTAAATCAACTAGTCGGAAATTCTGCACCACTGGAAAAACTGCGATCCTAATAGTTCAGTATAATTTCAAACATATGTCATGTCTGCAGTATTGTGATTATACACTGAATAACAATGTATTGCTAAAAAGCTGTCATGCTGAGAGAAATGAGATTGGTTAAACATTTGAGGATATTTCAATCAAATGTAAAAGTTAATAATTCATATTTTTAGGATATATTTTCACTCAAAATGTTTTATTACCCATGAATAATAACATTTTTATTAGATCTATCCTTTTGTATTTGAATATGCAAGTTGTTATTAAATAAAAACATATTTGTCATAATTATGAAATTACGACGCATTTATGTCCTGAATTTTTACCTTACTCTAATGGCAACCTGCAGCTTCGGACATCACTAGGACATTTAAAGTATGTTCCGTGGCGATGTTAACGAAATTTGATCGTTTTTAAATGGTTTGTGAATCTCAGTTTGTCATGAGTTGACAGCCAGTGTCATTTTACCCTCACTGTGAGGCACTGAGGGGATATGTTCAAACTTCCATTCTTTTTTATATAACAATTTGAAGGTTCAACTAGAACAGGTATCACTTAATGATGCCCTTTGAGGGTAAAACTAGCTGTGCCTTGAAATAGTTTGATTAAAACTCTATTAGGAAGTTACAATGTGTTTATATTTCATGATGACAATGCCGACCCGTCACAAGTTAACGCCCGAGTCCATTGATTTTATTGTGTGCGTGTACCGCAAACGAGGAAAACGTGTGCATGAAAATAAGCGGCAATAATAGACGGGTAGGAAAAATGTATTGGTTTATAGGTTTGTGCCGCAATGAAATAGATTTGATATAGCCCCAAGATCAATGGAATTTGCGAATTAACGTGTATTTCTCTCCCTGATGTTTACTCGTTATCTTCCAAATTGTTTTCGTCATAGTAACTTTGGCAAGTGCCGAATTTGACGAATGCATATTTTGGTTCCCGAGATGCACTTCCTTAAGGTTTCGTGAATTACGCGCTGGTAGTGGAAAGTAATTTCTCCACTCGATTTTCACTTTTCTTCAGAGGAACCTCACGGCGATTTAAAAACCCCTTTTCCGAGCACTCTCGTTGGGGAGGATATTGTCTTATCTTGAATCGGTCGTGGGATCCTTGCGACTCGGAATCAAAGGCAGGAAAAGACGGAGAAAACCGACTACGGCAACATAGTTAGCAAAATGAGACATTCCGCTAGGTAGACGTTCAGAACCTCCCTCCTCCTCCAGACGTTCCGCGGATTCCCGCATTTCCGGAATGGGTGCTGGGGTCGCAGACATGTCGCGTGTTCATTCTCCCCACAGTCCTCCTCTCCCGCTCTTACATATATCTCTTGGCCGTTCCACCTGGGTGGGAAAGGCGAGCTTCACCGGAGTATCTGAGGAATTATGTCCCCCCGCCCCTCAGATAGGAGCGCCTAATCTGGGGAAAGGCATCGGGCGGAGCAATTCTGGTAACGAGGCTCGTCGTTAAAAGCGATGACACTTCCAGAACGCGAATGAAAAATTGGAGGGGGAAATTTGGACTCTGCATTGATGATCAGATCGGGATAATACACGGGAGTGAAAGTGGTGACTCACTAGTTTACTGTGAACTCAAAAAATTAAAATCCAAACAACAATTAAATTCGACGGATATGCAAGAGCTAAGCAAGCAGTTGTAAATGATATGAATCGTGGCTCAAGTGTTAGTTAAAAATGTCGGCAGTATTTAGGAATTTCCATGGACTCCATGCTGTAAATGACTGCTGGTGAGTGCGAGCATTCCACGGAGGAAAAGCCATCCGCCCGATACTCGATCATGATTTTTTCCTCTGTGTAATTTAGCACTTTCGTTTAATGCCTGGTAGTATATTGGAGGAAAACGGCTTTAGCGATAGGGACATCTGGTGCAGCCTAGCCAAGAAAGTATTTTTGAAGATAATAGAATTGATGAGGAGAGCTAGACTTTTTCTCTAGCTGAGGAAGGGCTTACATGCCCGAAACTTTCCCTGTAAGTCTTCACTCTTTTTACTTTTCTTTCCCCACCCCCTGTCAAGTGTATTTTTTATTGTTGTGGCCTATTGGCGAACCTTTCGTTGTGTGTATATATATGTATATATATATATATAAGGGGAGAGAAAAATATTGGTGAAATTCGGAGCGTGACGCTTTGTGGGACGGAAACTTGGTCGTTGTTGAGACAGGATGTACATACGTCGACCGGAGGATTTTTTAGATGTGGGTTTGGAGGAAAGTGAAGAGGGTTAGCTGGATGGCGAGGAAAACAAATGATGAAGTGTTGGATATGGTGGGTGAGGAAAGGAAAATTGTGGCTGAGATTCGGGCAATGCAGACAAGATATATGGAGGGCGTGTTGTGAAGTTAGCTTGACTTGGCCAATGTGGAAAATGATGTTTATAGAATGGAGACTTTTGAGAAGTGGCTGAGGAAGTAAAATGGAGTGGGTAAGCTGGGTAGCAAATGTGACAAACTAGTAAGTACCTATCTTAGGAAGGAAGGAAGTTGGCAGTGGAGATTGGGAGGGGAAGGCAGGGAAGATGGATAGAGGGCATGTTGAAGGGTGAGGGCAAGTTGAATAGGGGGTAATAGAAGGGAAGAGGCTGGGTAAGCATTGGCAAAGAGTTGGAATATTGGATGACTTAAGGAGAGGCAGAGGGTTTAAGGAACTCAAACCCAATGGCGAGCAGTTAATATAAGGCAAAGTGAACATATATCTCATAAATGGGAAAGTTCGTTAAGGTGGCTGGTCTAAAAAACCAAAGTGAACAGATTTTCTTAAAAACTTCCAAATATGTTCCTTTTTGGATATTCTATGGAATATCGAAGAAAAAATGGGGGATCATCGACATACTTTTTGCGATATTTTAGATTCTTTTAACATAGAGCCTTATGGCGCTCTCCACTCCAATAGGATAAATTACTCACTTTCTCCATTCCTACTGAACACATTTTTACCAAAACTTGTAATAATGCAGCTCTAATAAATTAAAATCTATTCTTAAAAAATCATTTCGTAATATCGACTGAAATTTTTCGTAAATACGATTTAAAAATATGTATGCGAGAATTTCAAATGTCGCGCGCGGCTATGTGGTGTAAAGTTGGCAACGTGGCACACGAAAGTACGGGACATGCTAACGGTCACGTAGACATGACGAACAGATCTAACTTGGGCAGAATGGTCGCTGTTGCCGGATTAAAAACGAAAGATTAAGTAATTTATAGAAACATATTTTAATACTAGTTCGCATTCGAGTGACAATACATCTTCATTAAAATACTTATTTTGAATTCTATGGCCACGGGTGTGAACTGTTTTCGGAAAATTAATTTCGCAAGAATGACTTACGAAATGAATCAAGTCTGCATTTAAAGAAATTTTTATGGCAATGTGTAAATTTAAAGGACAATATTTCAGAATGTATGTACCTAAGACATAAGTCATTTCTACTGAATATAGTATAACTACGACCTATTATTTAAATTTTAAACGAGAATTAAAATTTAAGTATCTAAATTTCTCAATGACTAACGATTACCCGACCAGCCACCTTAAAGGACTGTCCAAAAACCTACCTATCAGTTGGTATAATACCATTAATGATTATGAGCGTTTGTGGGTGACGCCGTAAAAGGTATTACCGCGGCTATTTGTGGTATCCTTAAAAAAAATTCAGTTGGAATTACAAAGGAAGTTGCTTCTGTTTGGTATTCAAGTCAACTCGGCACTCACTTTAGTGTGCACCCTTCCCTCCGACCCCATATGGTGGTTTCTTCACATGCCCCCTAACCCTACCCCCAAACCACTTAATCCGTGCCCTTAGCCTTTCGGATGCCAAACGCAAGATGGCAGACTCCGCGGAAGTGCCCTTCAAGAACCCATAGTTATCGCTTCTTAGACGGCGCCAGACTACTGTGGGATGGGAGTACTTCGATTTTCGTAGGGATGGTTTGCATGAAATTAAAAAAAAAATGAAGTTTTAATCTGTGGGTCAGATAGTGAATTGCAGGCACGAGCAACTGCAATATTTCAGTAGCAGAATATGGAGCAGAATCCTTTATGTCATGGGAATCGCCCCACCATCTGACCAATTTTTCCTCTCAACAACACTGAGTCGAAAACAATGAAATTGTTGACGTTTTATAGCTTATTGTTGCATAGCATCATCTTCTCCATTATATCATGGTGAATGAAAATGCAATGTAAAGTTTTCCGCCGCTAGGGATACCTCTCAATCTTATTACAATCAATGAATAAAATGTTTGACAGTATTTCGACCAAAATTTAAGCTTATAATTGTGCTCCCATAATATTTTAATATCACTACGATTACAAGTCACTACAAAATGATGGTCCATAGATTTTTTATGCCCTTTTCTCAAAAAGGATTCACGTAAAGTTGATCAAAGTATTGTACCCATTCTGCGGAAATGTGAATAAACATTTGAACACATCCCTACGTGTAGTGACTCACTATATATGTAAGCTTGGAAATACTGGGGTCGGTATCGGGAGTCTGCCTTAAGGTGGTTCCACCGTAAAATGTCATTTTATTCATATTCAGTCTACTTGTAGAAAAAGTTGTCCTCTATCTGATATGAACAACATAATAATACCTTTCCACGCTATATTACTCTCTAATTGAACTTGAAATTTCATGGTGTTAAATGGGGGATTGAGAGAAACACGGGAAAAAATAGTATTTATCCATAAAATATAAATGCCATTTTTGCGGAAAACTATTTATAAGAAGGAAATAATCCAGACAAATTGAATAAAAATATAATATAGGCATCTTACCACCTTATGTTTTTAGTTATTAGGGAATTACTGCCGTAATTGAAGTCAAAATGCGGTAACTTGTAGGAAATGGCGCTGCAGTCGGCTCCTATGGCTGGAAAAAAGTGGTTATTTAAAATACATTCGTGGATTAATCTGCATATTTTGTTCCTTACTTTTGGATTTCTATAGGTAACGCATTTCATTAGTAAAAGCAGGATTTTTTTTGACAAAATATAAAAAATGTGGAATTTAGTATTTGTTTTGACTCACACAGTCGCGGCGGAACCTCCTTTATAAGACCTCGATAGTGCTCTGCCTTGGAAGAGATGGCATTTCTGACCTCATATCCGTAAGGAACCCTATTTTCGGCAATATAAATATGTACGTATATGGGATTCACCAATATTTTACGTTATTGTAGCCTTGATTCTTTCGAGGTATTATCGAAAATAATAATTTACTAAATTATATATATCTAGCTTACCCAGTCAGTGTTTTTTAAATAGTAAATTGTTATGTTTTGTTGGACGTTGATTATTCCGATTTCCGGGATTCCAGCTTAGGGACAATATTTCGCGTGGTCCGGAGGAAGCCTGCAGGATAGCCGGCGAAATATTGTCCCTAAGATGGAACGACGCGGCGGAAATCCCTCAAATGGAATAATCAATGTCCAGCCATGCCTAGCGAAAACCTATGACAGAACTTGATATGTTTTGCCTCATCAAGTCCTAACTCTCTTTAGAATACTAAGCAAGTAATAGCGAATATGTATTATTCATACACTCATAGGTACTATCATACTTATCTGCTACTATCATCTACATTCATTCATTCTATACATACATTCCTGCATACCCAGCACGCCGTTCTATTTCGGAATAGGCACGGTCAATTATAGTTTATTTATCACGAGCGGAAGGTACCCGTTAAAATTCAACGGGTGTGAAAAACGTGAAACTTATTTTATAAGAAAACCGCAAAGCCTGAATAAAAAACTGTATGTGTTGTCATTCGAGGTGTTCGTAACCTATCTTGTTTGTTGTGTTCGTTGTAGTAGACACGCTGACCGTTTTCCAGGTGCACGGAGAGATGAGTGACTATTGGTCCACTTTCATGCACGGGAAACCCAAAAATCGGCCGTACAGACTCATTACTACTTAAATAGCACCCAGGTTGATAGATGGTCACCTCGTCCCTACGGTTCTCTTGAGCCGTCTTCTGAGTGATTAACAGCTTGATCGCTTTCCTTGTGTACATACAAATATTTGCAGTCCATGACTTAATTCAGTTGCACTATTCAACGTTGTTATGTGCGTTGAGTATATTAATCAGGATTGGACAGAAGTGTAAAATCCAACAGTTGATAACGTCAAGAGGAGTAATGGCAGCAGAAGCCATGTTTATTTGACCAATGAATCCTCCATCACCCAGACTGCGCCTTCGGCATAGCCGTAATCATTGGTTTCGGTTGCTAAATAAAAAATATATGGTGATTCATAGTGCACTTGTCGGTTTTCATGCACGGATGTCGTTGATTGCGCAGAATTTCCGTTCTTCTTTCGGGTAAGAAGCATGTAGTGACGTCATTATAATTTCCGCAATCTTAAAACAGATTGAAGGTTCGAAACAGATGGGTCTGTATTTGAACCAGATTTAGAGCTGGTTACCCGTCCGTATGTTGGGTAAGGATGAAATTTGTGCGGATCTTAGCGTAACCCGAGAAACACCACGGGGAGATTATCATGAGATCGCTGGTGGGCATGTCTTTGAGCATCCAAGTCTAACTTTGGTCGTTTTTATTGCAAGGGCTCATTTTCTCGCAAAGAAGACATTCCTTTTGCTTTAGAAGATTTATTCGAAAGGTTACTCTTTTTTCTATTAAGCATGTGGATGGATATATTTTTAAGTCCAAGGAGGGGAAACACAGCGGCGAGCGAGAGTCTTGAATGGGTGACTCGATGATTGAGTGAATGTACCTAAGTTAACTGCACTTTTACACTTTTAAACATATAAATAACTCGTGACGTTAATGATGTGGGAATTGGTCTAAAAAACAGTTCGCAATCGTAATTAGAGGCAGACGGTTTCTCTACGTGTAATACATCTGAGTATTAAGCGATAATAAACAACGCCGTGTTTGTTGTAGCAACAGTGGCTTTATTACCATTGATATTCGCTGCACGTAAATATTCATGCACATATAATTGTGTGTGTAATCAATTAATTTCCTTTATGTGTATTGTTTACTACGTAAGTGTTCTCTCATATAGTACATCCGATGCCCCTTTGAGAGCTACTTTGAGAAAGACGTTGAAGAGTATACTTGTTGTAAATATGCATTGAATTTATCGATTAACCCCTGAAGCAATCTATCATGGGGCCCTTGGGACTCTGGGCCCTTCTTATACGGATTTTCTTTCTACGTACTATCATGGGCCTGCAGGAAAACGTGATATTTCAATGCCCTTTGAAAATCAAATCTATGGTTGTCGAGGAAATGTGTTATTGTTGATTTCAGATAAAAATGTGAGATTTTTCAGCTGAAAAGATGACTTTCAGGCAACTTCGGAGGGTAGAAGAAAATCGATTGATAAATTTAGAAACTTCCTTTATTCAGCCATCCGATAAAAAAAATCCCAGGCCTATATCTTGAGTGAAAGTACTTTTAAAAAGCAAAGAATGAAACCTCTGCACCGAACCCAATGCTTAGCATGGACCACCAGGGGTAAACCTCGGGGGCTTTTGGGGGCCATGAGGGCTTTTTAATATGGAATATATTACAACCAGACATTTTTTCTATCTGCATGCCAAATTTCAGCTCAATCGTTCAAGTAGTTTTTGCGTGATGGAGCAACAGACAGACAGAGACCATTACATTTTTATGTATTACTAAGGATCACACCCTTATTACTAAGGATCACACACTCTTAACATGAAAAAACCACGAAGCACGCTCCTTTCATATACATGTCCATCACCGAAGCATCCATTCCACGTTATTTTTACTACTTACTCATTTCTCATTCTATTCTTCCCAAGTACATTCTAATTTAAATGTTTTGTATCTATTGTGATGGTGAACTTTATACGGAGAATAGGCGTTTTAAATCGGGATTCATCTTTCCTTCGTAATTATTTCTGCATATTAGAATCATACGCGTTTTGCCCCAAGGTGTTCGCGTGTTGTGAATTTGCTATCAACAATATAGTCGATAGTCGATTCGTTCAAACGTTATTTCGATAATAGTGCAAGCAACATTTATCCCTCTATACTCACTTTTCAAAGGAATTACAAAAACTCTATTCCTGCTAAGCAACTGCGTCGTAGAAGTAACATATCTCCAAATTTTCCGTTTATGACTTTAAAATTCTGGGATGGGCGTTTTATGAGTGGGAGGGCGAGTGTCTTTCGGAACTTTTCACTTTATTGCAGTAAATATTTACTCTTGGATAAACACTTATAGTGTTGACCGACAACAGATACAGATAACAAAGAATGGAGAACACGTACCTATTGTTTTTTTTACTATTTGCGTATGAAATTCATTTTCTTAAAAATGTTAAACAAAACGTTTGCCGGCAAACAAAGTTTCATGAAAATATTTCTTGTTGAAATGTATTCGCGCTAAACTCTACGTCATCGAAACTTGGATGAATGACGTCACGAAACGGGCTCGCCGACAGCAATGCAACGCGTTTCCATGGAAAGTTTCGCTTGTTTATCCTCATCAATCTTAAATCCGAAAATTGGTTTGCTGCAACTCCCCACTCCACTCTCCTCTCAGCTAACCACTTTAATTTCGACTTTGTTTTGTCTTCATTTTATTGCTCCTCGAACTTTGCCTGGTTGATTAATTCCTCCCATTTGCGTTGTTAATTCCTATTTTTATCCTAATCTGACGAAATAGTTCTTTTCTATTTCATCTACGAAATATAGTGAACTATCATGATTTGATCCCTCCTATTTGTTGAAATATACGTTCAGCAGAGATGAAATACTGTGCAGTGATTTCAAAATGTGTTCGTTGAAGAAGTTTTTATCGTGGAAACTAATCAGATATGAAAGTATGACAATAAAATACATAGAAATTGCAAAGATAAAAAATCCACCTAGCCCAAGAAATGAATCACGGATCTTAGGCTTGTCAGGTCAACGCACAGACCACCACGCTATCCAAGCTTCCTACTTCTCGTGGAAATTTCAGAAGGATTTATGGGAACTTGGTGCCATGCACTTACCGTCCATCAAGGAAGGCAAAATAGGGGAAAGGAGGACTTCAAAGGGACCAAACCCTTGATTGAATCCCAGTTGTTTGCCCTTGATTTGGTTCTCTGTGGATTCCAGGGTTTTTTCTCGTAATAATGTATGCGTATTTTATTACCGTATTTTCGGCATGGATGAATACCTTCATTTACGCAGCATAGGATTCAACGTCATGGGTTGAGACTACTAAAGAAGCCCCCTTTTCTCCTGCGTTGCCCTTCTTGATGCGCCACCAAGGCAAAAAATCTAGTTCCCTTGAATCCTTCGAAAATTCATATTAGCATTAAGAATCCTGGGTAGCGCGGTGGCCAGCGGATTGGCACGGAAATTCATAGGAGGAGGTTGTTCGTCTTGATCCAGGTGTTTTTTATTTCGGCGCAGTGTCTGAGAAATGTATATATGAGAAATAAAACTTATTAATACTCCCCATTGGGATACTAAAAGTGATTGTCATGATATTCTTGAGTGTCGACATGAGAGCGCACAAGAAATATAGCAGTGAAACAAATTGCTGAAATGATTCGGTCAAATGTAAAAAAAGCATCAAACGGATATGTTTTTAGGAGTGTCTGCGAGAAGTATACGACCAGCTATGGTCCAGTATACGTAACGACTACAGTCATGTGTACAGTAAAAGAAGTGGAAGACCTATATGCATTCAGTGGTGACTAGCGCTCGAGAACTATATGCTACCAGAGGATTAGCAATACCGAGTAAACTGGGCGCCGAGAAGCAGTTAGCGGCGACAACAGTTAGACCAGCGATTTTCAAATATGCATGTCGTCGTTCCACCATTTTGTGCTTGGTGAGTTCAAGCGTCTTCGTATTGTGAAGGAGGAGTTTTTGAACCTTGTGTGACACGATTGCAGTTCTGCATTAGTGCGAGCGTTTACAAAAATGCTTCGTCGCAAATTCGAATTTGCCATATGGGTAAAGACATAAAGCATTTTGATGCCATGGCATTTTTAACTCGTATCCATCATCGCCTCAGCAAATTAAATTCCTACAATCTGCGCTGTCGTTTCTCATCACACCACCAAGAGATGTCTACGTTTCAATCAGTGTGTGCTGAAGGTTCTTTCACATCACTAATCACTGATGACGCTTGTGCCCAACGTGGAGTCTGGTCTGCTTTTTCTTTATTTCACTTCGATTGTTAATGCTCATTAATATGCATATTAGCAGGTGCACACTGATATCCAGAATATGAATAAAAATGTATAAAATGGTGCAGACGTCTGTTAAAGTTGATATATAAAGGATAAAACTGGTTGTTGTGCATGTTCGTATCTTAAAGAAATGCGATATCGCCAGCAATCGACTGTAGGATGAAATCACCAAGGGCTTGTTTTAATACGTATACTTCTCTTTCTCTGGTCTATTGTTTTTATCATTGCTATCGATAATTTTACCACCTATTATAGCTGATTGCGATGAAAATTATCTTACTGACGAGGCGAAATATTCAAGGGAGTTTAATGTAATTGAGGTCAGCGAACATTCTCAAATGAACCAAAGACTCTTGTCTTGTATGTCTAATGCGTGAGAGTCTTCACATTTGAATTGGACGCATGTGATGTATGTCATGCCTTGCCATGCCACCAAGTCCCCGAGCCCAAAGTTCTCCGGCCGCTTGTCTCTTTTTTTTTGGACGAGAGAACCACCACTATGGAATTAATTCATTCAATTAAAATAGCATGTCAGGGAGGGCATCCATTCCTCGAGTGTTCCCATTGGATGAGTAATTGCCATAACGGTTCGGAGGTTGCTCGAAAAAGTCACTTTCCCACGAAGATGAGTTAATGATGGTTCAAAAACCTTATTCCTGCCCCATCCTGCACCCGTGACGAAAATTCAATTATTCGCCGTATAAAGGCGTAATCGCTCTTCGAAAATCGTCGCGACATGGCAAATCAAGGGCTCTCTTGTTCCACGAAAGCACAAAGTAATGCGATCGCCGTTCACGCAAAGGCCGTTGGAGCTAACTTTGACATTTTTTTATTAATGAGAACTAATGATATGTGTATATATTCTTAAACATTATGATGTTATTTGCTATCCTCTAAAACATTATTCTGCTTTGTGCTTCACTCTTCGCATCTACCCAAATGGTTACACTGGTAATTAAATTATGTAACAATTGTGCCCCCTGACTGCGGTAACTTCACTTACTCCGAAGGAAAGAGTAATGCTTTTATATTGCTGAACATAACTTTATTTAAAGGACGTCTTTTCGAAAAAAAAATTTTCATTAATATCTACTAATTATAGTATCATCAAAGCTAAGCTCCTGATAGAAGGACCCAGACCGGGGCTGGCAAGAAAGCTTCTTTTACTGGAAAGAAGACATCTTCGTACGATAGTGGAACTACTTACTGGACACTATCAGGTTATGAGGCACTTCTATCTCCTGAGAATTACAGACTCGGCGAAATGTAGATGGTGCGAGGAAGAGGACGAAACAACATCCCACGTACTCTGCAAATGTTCCGCTTTGATGAGGACTAGAGTTAGACATCTAGGCTCACCATTTTTGTAACAAGATGAAGTCAGGAGTATCCCCGTAGAGGACATGCTAGCCTTTAGCAGGGCGACTGGACTCTATGGGTGATTACAGACATGGTGGTTGGCACAATGGACCATTAGGTCTAAGTGCCTCAGGTCTTCCTTGGAGGAACTCCACCTATTATCTAATCTAATCATCATTTTGAATTTTTATGCCTGTCTTCGATCTACATCTTGATAGTGATACGTACACCTGTCCAGGACTAAGCAGAGGTGTAATGATGCATGTATACCAGCTTAATCAAAGTCTAATGGCGATAAATTGATTTCTTCTTTGATTTCTTCCGGGCGTTTTATCCCATCCATTCTTTAACAATGTCACGCTGATTTAAAAAAAATCGCTAAATCTAAAGGAAATTTTGGGAGATATGGTAAAAGTTCTCGTGATTACGAACCGAAAGCAAAATTCGATAATGTTTAAAATAAAAGAGACTATTTGACTTCCCTTCTTATGGAACTTCTCTCGTTCGCACTTATAGCACGGCCTTTATTTCTGAATAAATGTTGCAAAAGAAATAAAGCCTGCAAGCGATAAAGAGGAACATCACTTGCATTTATTATCAAAGGTCATATGAATGAACTGAAGTTGAACCGGATACGTAATCACATAACAAAGGTATGCAAAAAGTAGCCATTTAATTGGTATCTAATAGTGTACAAAGTTTGAAAGCTGTTCAATTCGTGGTCCTTGAAAAAAAACTGAGCGTTGCGTAAAAACGTTTCATGAAAACGTTCCAGTTTTTAGGCTAACCTTCTATTTCAAGTAGGGTAGGGTGATCACGGGTTATTTAGATTCATAATAATAAATCTGTGCCTGAAGGTAAAGTTGATAAGAAGGTTTCCGCGACGCTTATAATGAAGTGTAACTGCCTTAGGGCGTTCCTCCGCGTGGTGTACATTGACGACATCAGTTTCGCCAGCAATCCTACTGGCTTCTTCAGGTCTGAAGACAGTATGCTATCGCACGCCGTCTTCTGATCTGAAGACGTCAACAGGATGGCTCACGAAACTGTTTTCGTTAATGAACACCACCTGGAAGAACGCCCGAAAGAAATTACTCTTCACGGCAGAAAATGGTGAAATTTTGCTCAAAAGGTTGAGAGAAATTTAGACTGACAAGTGTAATGAAATCAATTTCTTCATTCGGGTATAAGAATGAAGAGAAGGCGGATTGATGTAATATTTACATTATTCTGTTTATTCTTCACTGTTTCACCATTTTTTGTCATTTTGCCTAAGTTTTTGTAGGAATGACGCTTAAGAATGTAGGGATTCGCATAGTTTCCGTTCACAAATAGCTGTGATAATCTCGTTTTATGTATTGCCAACATTTCCTACTCTACTACCATATTTATGCAGATTAGCTTAGGGCCAAGTGAGGAGGGCCAAATGTTTAAGGTTCCACGGTAAAATAACCAAAATGTCATCATAATCATATTCTGACTACTTTTAGAAAAAATGTCCTTTATTCAATGTGAATAACAAAATCACACTTATCCCCGCTATATTTATCGCAAATTGAACCTTAAATTACAATTAGGGTTATGTGCAAGGACTGGTGAAACAGGTGAAAATAGTAAGTTTCTATCTCGTGTAAAAGTCATTCTCGAAAAACTATTTATTAGAAGTGAATTCTCACAGGAAATTGATTATTAGTAAAATTAAGTCCATAATTCTTCATTTTTTATCTATTAGTGAATTACTGTAGTAATTGAATTGAAAATGCGATGATTCAGTAGAAATAGCGCGGCAGTCGGCTCTTATGGCTGGGAAAAGTGCTTATTAAAAATTTATGCATCTAATAGCAGCATATTTCGTATCTTAGACTTGTTTTTTATAGCGAAGCCAAGTCGTCATTGAAAGCAGAATTTTTTTAAGCGATTCAAACAAATATATAATTCAATATATATTTTAACTATCACAGTCGCTGTGTATTCTCCTTAGGTACGTATCGAAGTCCATTTATGTTTTTAAATGGAACTCAATCATTATAAAAGCTTATGAAAGAAAAGTACTTAGTCATATCCTGATTTTACTGAAAGAATATGTAACATCAACAGGCAAGTGGTTTGAGGAATGAAGCATGTGAAGATATCCTAGATTGAATGATCACAGAAAAAACAAGCTCTGGCGGGTGAAAAAAATGTTCTTACTGTAATTGCGATCATCTAAACGTCTAATTTAACTCTTAGCCGAACCTTCTTCGGATATGTTTTTCAAATTGATTTTTTTCAGTCTGCTTTCCGCCCCAGTTTCCTTTGCACCTTTGTTTATCGCGTGCTTCTTTCATTTGCTGGGCCGTCATTAAGCTTTGGAAAACTGTATTTTAAATGCCTCATTTCAGCATGCCTGAAACCACAAGAACTTAATTCATGCCGTGAGAAGCAAGAAATGTACTTCTTTGTCATCAAGCGTGTTCTCCATATATCTTTTGTCCGTGACAATGGGAATTGACATTAACAGAAAATAGAATGCATTGTAAGAACTCTTCTGAATGTCACCAATTACTCGTCCCTTCTCGTGTACTGGTCTTAATTTTCCGTCTTAGCTGCCATAAGATGTCCTTTAGGCTGGGAACTGGAGTAAGTTGCTTGTTCGACTTTTATGGTTTGGTCCGCTATGAGTTATACGACTGGGGTGAATGAGAGCACCGAGAGTACTATAGTTAATGTCATAAGCGAGCAGGATAATTGTCGTCTCTTTAGTTTACAGTTTATTTTCATCGTAAGTATGCTACAAAGTGCTATCGCAACTATGCTACGTAAGTAGGTCCTAGGGCGGTCCCTGCCTTTCAGTTCCTGTCTCACCTTATTCGGGTCACCAGGAAAGGAAAAATATGTCAAGCCATACATAAACTTGAATGAATTTGTGAGTTACATTTGTGGAATTTTCTTGAGATTCTTTAATGTATAAACTTTTTATACTCCACACTTTAACTATGCGCAACCCCGGCTGGTTTCAACTCCCTCGTCATATTCAAGCATCGTGAGAACGTTGAAACCGGCTGAAGTTGAGAAAAATAAAAGTGTGAGGTATACAAAGCTTATTTATTTAAGAAATTCTTACATACTTCCAGGTTATGTAGAGCAAAGAGTAGTAAATACTGAATTGAGTTATTAGATGTTCCAACTGTTGTCGTTGTATTTCACCGTCTCGCTTAAGGTGGTTGGAGCGATATTTGTTGATGTACAGATATGCGTGAAACTTTGTAATCGTATTCTTATTAGTGATATCTAGAGAAAATTTTGAAAAATAGCATCATACCGATTTGATTTTTTGGCAACTCAATGCTATATTAACACGTAGCCTTACGGGACTTGACATATATTTTGTATTAATTTGATTACTTATGCATAGACTTTCTTCTAAACGTGAAATTATTCATGTGTTATTATTATAATCTTGACTACCAAAAATTAAGGTGTAACGCCGAGTCTAATATTCGAAAACAACATATTTCAATGTAATTTCGTCTAAATATCGAACACCGCACCAAGAACACTAGTCGCAACATGATGCAATTTAGGAAAATATTTTAAAATATAATTCTTGTATCATTTCCTTTACTGTCTGTTTGTTGAGTTCCAACAACGCATTCATAGATGCACTTAAGGGAAATGTGGTCCAAGAATTGTTTTCGACTTACTTAAAAATTGTTGAAATGTGCACTTAATAACCCACGATTACCGCTCCAGCCACCGTAAGACCTTAAACTAAGTATAGACCCGGGGTGGTATTTGAACCAGCCAACAGGTCTCCACCACCCACGCCACGAATCTGACCCTGCCCGACGTCGACGCAAATAGGCTTGCTCTGAACCCAGATATTACAATTCATGGCACGAAAAGAGCATGAGCCATCTTTATGGTATGTACACCTGCTCGAATAGGTGGTGTTCGTCCGTAAGTAGTGAGTGCAGCCGATACTTTGTTGAATTCCTTAGTTATTTTTTACGGTTAGTATGACAACTGTGACTTAGCAATCCACTATTTAAGATATGTACATATTTTATTTGGACTAGTTTCTCCATACTGTAGGATCTTCAGGAATAATTCAATTAAAATTTCTTCCGAAATTGACTTTAGTTCTCACAGATAAAAGCGAGGTATCTATTCGTAGAGATAATCAATTAGACCGAGACAAAAGTTCGGTAAACAAGACGGAAATCGATCAATCATTTCCTAAAACCTCACCCAAAATGACTGTTGTGATCAATTCAAACGAAGGCAATACTCGAAGGTGATACTCGAAGTAAATTGACTTATTCCTGCAGATGCTAGAGTGTAGAGAAACTAGTCGAAATAAATATGTATATCTAAAATAGTGGATTTCTATGTTTAAATTATCATGCAGGAATTCTCCTCGGGTTCTCCACCGGAGCAGGCTCTCCATACTGAACGAAGTTTTGATGCACTGGCCGATGAGTCAACAGCTCTGATGACGATGCCATGACATCGAAATATCAGCCATTATGGAGAGCCTGACCCGGTGGAGAACCCGGGAAGAATTCGTGCATCAAGTACGCTGGGAAAGTATCAGATTTAACATTCCAATTAACATATTTCCCTTCGAAAATAGTGGTGTTCTTTGTTTGTTGTTGTTTTGACTCACACGGTCACGGGGCAACCTCCGAGCAAGCGTGACTTCCAAGTCTTTTCGGGCGGATAAGATGGGGAAGGAAGTCTTCTCTCCTTTCGCTGCACGCTCACTGCCAGAGAGGGAGTTACTCGCGCGCGCACGTGGAAACAAGGGAGAAGCGGAGTCCGTCCTCGAAAGTAATTGGAAAATTTGATGAATGGGTTGGTCGGTCGGGTTGGAAGAGTCACTCCCCTATTCTCTCTTTCTATCTTTCTCGGAAGACCCGAAGATTCCCTCCCATGCGTGTGCCTATCTATCTTATCATTCCCTCCTCTCCTCCTTACCTCCGTTTACAATTTCTCATTGCATACTCTTTTATGCCATTTACGATTATTTCTAGGTTATTGTTTTACATATTTTGTATTCATTATGTACTTTTTCTATCACATTTTCTGTCCACAGCTATTAACTCTTTATTATTTTTATTTGCCTTTTTATATACTTTTTCCCCTCTTTACCTTTTCGAAATGCCCATTGTCTACTAAATGTAGGCGTAAGCGTCCACTCTGTAGATTTCGCTGGTTTTTCGGTGCCCCTTAGCTGTGTACGTGTTTTCTAGTGGTGGGTTCATGAACGGTAACATGTTTTCTTAACTTTTTGTGCAGCTGTATATATATTTTTAACATGCATATATTTTTTCATGTACTATATTTTGTGCTTGTGACTATAAAATTATTTTCATGGATGTGACTTTGACGAGGTGTTATGTGAAAGGAGGGAGTAGTACCTTGTCTCAATCTTGCCCCAGTAAAGCTTTTTATCCATTTATCTGTCTCTTCCCGTCTTTCTTCCTCCCTTCGGACACTTTCCATTCTACTGCTCATCCACTCTTGAAGGCCGGCTCAGATTAAACTCAAGTGCATTGCTTAAAAATCACGGATTATCACAGGAGCTATTAATCTAACTGAAGCTCAGGCTGTGATCGCCCGTGACTTCGACTCCAATGCGAATATTCGGTTTGATTATTTAGGGAGGCGATCTCCAATGGAGATCATTTGCGCCATTGAAAACGAATAGTTAAGTTGGTACGGGAAGAGCTATTTGAATAATGCAGGAAAGACTGAGAGAAACTCATCAGCACCAGCTTAAGCTTACTCTTTAACGAAATGCGCTAATGGGACCACATTTTAATGTCCTATTGGGATTGACCCGTCTTGAAGCGCTCTCCACAAAGAGCCCCATTAGGAATACCACCACAAATGTCAACCCATGCCGGAATCCGAACGCGGTCATTCTGATTGGGAAGCCAGAGCTCTATCCACCACAACCAAACTGTACTCTTGAAGTGCTCTCCGCATGGATCCGAACTAGGGAACGGTATATCGTTTAAAATCTACGCATCTACTGTATCCAAACCTAGGTCCTCGGGATGGGAATCCGGTACTCTAGCGTACAAATCAACCCGATAACCATGCGAATAGTAAATACTTTCCATGGTAAACACATAAAAAATGTGCCTATATGGTAATATTGGCCTTTCGTACATTTAACTAATTTTACGTCACTTAAACACCCATATCCTTAGCGGTGAAAGCTCACCCAAGACAAAGGACGCGAACCCGTGACCTCTTGATTGGCAGACTAGGACATAAACAAACTTTCACATAACAAGAGGTAGTGAAACAACAGTGCCTACATACAAGCTTAGGAAGTAATGATGAAATATATCAAAATATAAATTATGTAACAGAAACCGTGAAAAGAGCTTCATATTTTTTGGGAATGCATGGTGGACAGATGTCAATAGGTTAACAAAACAGATTTCCAAATATCATTGGGGTAATAAGTTAACAAATAGTTATATTCAAGAAGTTAAGAAAGATTTAGATAGAGACAACATAAAAGAAGGAGCAATGAAGTGAGATTTTTTAAGAGAGAAAGTGTTAAGATGAAAATATTCCAAGGTAGAAGAGAGAAACTTAACAGGCTCAAGGCGGTCCGAAGAAAGAAAAAAAGAGCCATAGGGAAGAGCAGAAAGAATATTTTAAGAGAGCAAAACAACACATGACAAGGGTATCTTCATGGTGGGCGAGCTGCCTTTGTGGAATTAAAAGTTCATGCTAGAGAGTGAAATTAAATAAATTTTGTAACTTGCAGATGTTAATTGGTAAAGTCAAACCGGTTTCAACACTAGCGTGCCATCATGAAGGGACAATACTTTTGGGGGAATAGTGCCCCTTGATAAATACACGCACGTTTTGGAACAGGTCGGGGTTTACCAATTAACTGTGTGGAAGTTACAAAGTTTATATAATATCACCTTCTAAAATGATAAGGAATTGAACCTGCCACGTGGTCCGAAGATGATCCTAAAGAAATAAAAAATGTATGCGCAACTACAAAAGTTTTGCTTTCATTTCAATATGTTCAGCAAATTCTGTTTAGTTACGCCTTAGGCAACGGATTTCTTGAGGTGCGTTGTGAACGCTGTTTTTCTGACTCGCAGTCAAGTTCAACCGTTTTAAGTTACGTTTTCAAGTTATATTCCTCTGGTCAAGCTGTGCCAGCCTTTATCGCTTGCATTGGCTATCGTCGGTATACTCTTGTGTGGATGGCGCAGGACGAACCTATACGCCCTCTAAATTGATCGCTCCTTGCTGCTCTTATGTTTTTCTTTTCCTAAATCCATTCCCAAGGACGCGAGCCTCCCTCCCTCCTGGACCAATCCACATCACAAAAAACCCTCTCGCTCAGCGAGATTGTGGCATCCGTAGGGAAAGATTTCCATCTTTTTTTGAGGTTTTGATTTCCCATTATTATTGCCTATTTTGGTAAAATGTCCATGAGCGTGATTCCCAACGGCGTTGAAGTCTCCGGCATACCTTTTATCTCTTCATTTAGTATTTATTCATTCTTGTGTGAATTAATAAATACTGATATCATCTTAGACCCTTTCGAAACGTTTAAAGAATTTGACGCAATTACCGAAGGTTGCAATTAAAAGCCTCCTTAGATCTCTTGAAAATCTATTTTTGAAAGTTTATTTCATCTTTTAAAGTGGTCTATATAGGCTGCAGAATATTTTTGGAAAAATATAAATCTTCCTTTTTACTTACAAACCGATTGATTCGCTTTTTTTCTTCTTACCAGCGTTGAATAATTCCTCTGCTCTCTTTTTATAAAATATTACATTTTTCTTCCTTTTTCTCGCATACTTACCAACATGACGGCCTTCTAACTTTGCTGGCTCTTTTTATATTTTTCATTTCATCTCAATGGCCTTTATTGTATTCACGTCCTCCTTACTTAAGTCCTGGAATTGAATTCAGTTTGTTGGAAATTACGCCAAAGTGAATGATTGTGAAAAACGTGTTGAAAGGTAGAATAGATTTAGATTTTTTTAAAGTAAAATAGATTTTCTGGAAGAATGGCACGAATTAAAAAAAGAGCTAATTCTCCGTAAGTAGCGATTTAAATAATTATTCTATGTCGTAGCATCGAACGAATAAAATATAAATGAAGAAAAAATGTTCCTGCTTCAAAGAGATATTAGCTGAAACATATATTCCTACTCACTTTAAATGAATCAGTATTCTGAAGTGAAGTGGGCATTGGTGAGTCAAAATATTTCAATTTGCTCTTTGAAAATAACCCGAGGCGAATTGCGAAGGTGGACGCTGAGCGTTAAATATTTTTCCACGTCACTTGTCTCCTCATCCACAATATTCCTTTTCACAGTGTACAGTAAGATCTCCTTCCTTCAAGGGACTTCTGGACATTCAGGTATATTTGGAAGGGCTACCCCCCACGGTAACTAATACCTGGACCTGTAACGTTGACGTGTCTCTTTCCGCCATATTGATATTCCCCCATTTAGCCTGACGGTATATGTATGAGAAAAAATGCTGTTTTTTCTTATTGCTTCACGAGCCTCTCTGCTTCAATCGTTGTGCATACGTTTGACGGATGCTTATGCCTTCTCTTAGGAAAACAGTATATGAACTGACAACCTCTCTTTAGAAGTTTATTTTTCAATCATCTCTTGGAATGGCGCTGAACAGGCAAACTAATACTTGCGAACGAGGATAAGTAATATTCTTCCTGGAGCAAAAGGCTGGCTCCCAAACTTTAACAATACATGAGGGCTTGTTTGAAATGTCTTGCAGTAGTGGGTGTATGTTTGATTATCTCGCCGCTCTGTGAGTGAACGAATCTGTGCATGAAATTCCGATATGGAAGAAATATTGGTACTGCTTTTACCCTCGTGGAACACAAATGTCTGGAAGATACTCCCTCTATCAAAGTGAATGAGGCAGATACTCTGTCTTAAGAAAGTGAATACTTCCACTAAAATAATTCGTGAAGTTACAGAAGTATTATAAATACCAGGCAATCTCAACAGGGACAATGAGTACCAAATTCTAGGCGCATGGAAAAGGGTGATAAAAAATTCAAATGGTAACGGTAATCGGTCTCCATTGTTGCAACCACCTAAATAATATATGTATCTTTAAATATATAGGGGATGAAAAAAAAAAGAATATTGCTTTTTTCAGTCGGCTAAAGGGTTGCTGAAAGCTTGTTCTTTAAGATGAAAATCTAAACTTTTACAGCAATCAATGAATCGATTTAAAATGCGTAAGTAAATAGCGATTTACCTCACAGAAGGATTTTTATTAAATTGCATTTTGTTGCTGCACCAAAAATTAGGGTCAAGAACTCGCTATGAGCAAATGGCTTTATATTTACATTTTTAAATATAACGCAGGTATTAGGCGAAAATTATCGCTGTATTTGATTTTCAACAAGTTTCCTTGTTAACTACTCGATATAATATAGCAAAATGGCATATTGACTCACTTCACACTCTCCAAGACAGTCAAAATAAGTTAAACGGGCTTAACGACTACATTCTGGACGGAAAGTGGAAAGGTACGGGCATAAACAATCTGGCGGGCGGCGGCTACATGTTCTTGACGGCAGATAATACAGTTTCCCGATTTCAGTGAAACAACCGGGAAAAAGTGTTACAATGTTCCCGTCAGAGCTATGAGTAAAATTTAGTCTCCACCAAGCGAGAAGAACCTACTATTTTATAATAATGAGCTCCTACCTCTCAAGGTAGTTCAATATATTGTACTTACATCGGTCGAATATTGAAAATGCAAAAAAACTGTGTTTATTGACCCCAAGCATCGGCCTAAACAAAAATACTAGATGCGCATTATAATAACAGCTACGATATCATTTAAGTAAATAATTATGATTTAGAGTGGGGCTGGATTATACTGACCTTCTGGGGTGAATTTGGCCCGCAGTAGTGAGCGTCGGGGAAGTCTGCGGAAGGAATTTCTCGGGGTGATTTTGGAGCCATTGTTTTTGGTAAAAATGGTGCGTCTTATATGCCGTCAAATACGAATAATGTTTTTGACGTAGTAATGCCTTCTATCTCCCTCAATGCTTCGGGGGCCCGATTGACGGGCCCTCCCCTTTGGGCGTGGTTGGGGCCCGAAGAGGAGAGAGACAGGGCCCCGGCTGGCCCTTCCACCTTTCCAAGGAACGAAGAAGGGAGGTAGGAACTAATGACCGCCTTGTCTCTCTCTTTTGGAGATAATCCGTCAAGATGCCTCTGCACTTTCTTTTGTTTTTCTCTCGTGGTCCGGGGGGCAGCGTAGAAAAAATACAAAAACATCCGAGTTCGGACGTGCGTGAACATTTGTTTTCTTTCTTTTTCGGTCGAATAAAGAGAAGAAGAGGGGAAATGATACGAGGTGGGAAGGCATCGGTAGCGCAGGGAGGATGCCTGAAATGCCTTCTTCGCCACTGGCGATTATTCACGAGGGGAATATCTTCCGTCCCGAAAAATGTTGATTTCCTTTGCGTGCGGCCTTCGCTCCATTTCCAAGATGCTCCCCCGCGCATGGCAACGAGTTGCGTTGTTTTCTCGATAGATTGTTATCTTTCTCTGGCGGTTCCTCTCCCGCGCGATCTTGCATTTGTAACCATGTCTTAGATGGAGTGGGAGCACCTTACTGCCCTGCATTAGCGGCTTTTACTTTGCGAAATGCGGTCGAGTCAACATAACCCTGCGTAAGTCGGCAACGCAACGGCAAAAATGAAACATTTAAGTGCGTCGGTAAAACCATATTCCACTGGTCGCAACTTTTTTTATCCATTTTATTTTACGTGTTTGGTCTAAAGTCCTATGCTTCTACAGGTTTGATCTACTGGCCCTCAGGCTCATTCAAGTCGGTAACTTACCCCTCATTTCGTTCCGTAACTAACTGTTAATGAAGTTCAAATAGTGAGTTATAATAATGGTACCGAATGGTTTCATAATACCTTTGAAACGGTAAGTTAAGCTTTTTACGCAATGAGGGAATTGTGAATCAAGTTGATGTTCATTGTTGGCACGGCTTTCATCATGTCATTCGTCTGTTATCCATCAGAGGAACTTTAAATGCCTTTATGAATGCAAATTTGGTCATGGAAATGTCACCGTCGGATCACGAACATTGTGGCTGATGGCCTTTGTGTGGCTTTAAGAGTGGGGTGTGCACTTTATGCAAGGACGTAAATATTCTCACGAATGGGGGAATGACTTTTTCGGAAGTACATGTCGTGAAGATGATCAGCATGTGCTCACGATAAATAAGGATGCTATTGAAATTGGGATTTTAACACTTTATTTCTGCGTATTGTACGATGGGGGCGAGAATGCTACCTGTTCCGCGACATCAATGGCTGTCTATTTTACAAAAAGCTGATATTAAACTGAGATTTGAAGATGGCGTCGTTCACGGAATGTATTTATTTCACCATTGAATAAATCAATGAGTTTCTTGATATTGGGAAATTAAATTCCAAACTATAATGAACCGGCAAGCGAGGGGATTCTGGCCGTACAACTCTCGCACAAGCTGGTGACATACGGATGCGCAGAATGCTACGTTGAAGAGGGAAGTAGTCCGGTGATAAGGGTAGTAAGAAGATATGGTGGGGAAGGTGAGATGTGAAATAGTCTTATTTAGCTAAAACATATGCACCGAAAATAATGAATTGATGATGAAGCCGGAAAATTGATTGTGGTATCCATCAATCTAAATAAATTCCGGGGAGATACCAGTGCAACATCGTAGTCCTTAAATAGGAGGTAAAAGTATTTACATTTGATAAATGTATGGAAGTAGGTCACTTAGATTGTTGTTAATAACTCAGCCAAAAGTCATACTGTTTCTTTAAACATTTTTTAAATGTTTTGCATGGTTGTGTTGGTAGTTTGGTAAAAATCAATACGACAATTTCCAATAATAAAATGCGATAAAATTATAAACCTCTTGCTCAAAAGTAATCCAGTTATCAAACGAGTTGGCTATCTGATCCAGCTAGATGTCCCTATAATCTCCGCTAGTGTTCTAAATACCAATAATGTGACGTGGGAGACAACTTTTCGAGTATGCATATATTCGAAATGAATTGTAAACCCAAGGGCCTTTAGGGCAACTTGAGATGATGTTCTGACCATCTTTTTGTATCCAGAGGAAATTTGATGTCGCACACAAACGTTTTCTTCAGGATATCGGATACCTCCATTGTAAAAAACAATCGAAAGTATTCATTCGTGGTTACCGGTTTCTGGGAAAGGGACCCTTCCAGTCTCAGAATCGTTCACTGCGCATCTGCCACGTGCCTTGGCGACATCTGTACTACCCGCGTTGCCGCCATGGCAATGGCTCAAAGTCATCGGAGGATGGTTTATCGGACACTGGTAAAAGTGTCCCGCCAATGGAGCCAGCCCCTGCCAAATAATGACTCAAAATTGGCGCCCGCATCGATACATTTTCTTCAGGAAGTTGCCAACTGCCGCGGGAAATTGCGGACGTCTACTATCTTTTTATGAGGGATCGGAAGCCGCTCCGTGACCCATTGATGGCCGAGGATGGCCGTCAGGCGTCACGACTGAGTTTTTGTGGATCATCCGCTATTTGCTATCGCGTTATGTGATTCCTCGGAATGTTCGGTCTACTTCCGTGGTCATCTCCACCCTCTCGAAACCAAAGCATATCGCCCAAACATTCAACGAGTGAAGAAGCATTGCTTGCCGTTCCGAGCACGTCGTCCGTCGTTGAGAGTTCGGAGGTACCGTATTTTCGTGCTTATCAGACACGCTTTTTCCCCCGAAAAAAATTCGCGAATTACACAGCTTCGTGCATTGTCAATTTCAAGGTCAGTTCCAGACATTTAGGATCGTTTGTTATCGTAGGCCTTCCAAGTCCATAAGGTAATTTTTTAATAATAATAAAAATAAGCATTTAAAAAACCAAAATAAGCAAAACATTAAATCTATTAGAGAAGAGCGAAGAATAAAATAAAAAGGACAGAAAATGTTAGTGCGTAAACGTAAATTTTTGTGGACGTGCTTTAATCCAGTTTGAAGCATTTGATTAAATGGTGATATCTTTCGTTTGTATTTATTCATATAAATTTTCTAGTTTTGATAGCAAAATTGAAATTCAAAACTTATATAAAAAATGTGAAAAAATTTCATTACAACTGAGAAATAATGTCATCAGTTATGACATTTATTTCTCAATTTGATTAAATAGACTCTTATCAATAAATGAACATTGTGCATCGTTTTGAGCTGCTCTTTGAGTTTTATAACTGCAATAAATTAAACGTTTACACAGACACCATTTGCCGGATTTTTCACAATATGACTCAAAAAATGGAACTCGATTATTTCACTTAGCTGAAATTACTATCACAGTATGACCAATTACATTGAATACTGTCCACCATTATTTTGCAATAACTTATGCACTTAATAGTTTTGGCATTGGTCTACCGGCAACGAGCTTTTGGTGACGTGACGCCGGTTAACCTGGATTACGAAAACTTACCGTATAAATTCGCATAAATTTAATATTAGAGTTTTCTCTTTAAATGTTGTTTCAACAGTTATCAGTTCTTGCAATCAATGGGAACAATACACTTAAGTAATCGTTTTTTTTGTGGGATATTTGATGAATTCTGCATGCAGGGATATCGCAAAACCCTCCTAGAGCAAGATTTTAAGACGTGATGACGTGCACGTGTTTCATGCGCTTGGAAGCTGTAGGCATTGAGCTAGAATATGGGCGTAGTAATAATCGTGCAAATGAAAGCAGGGATCAAGTTCATGTGGTGACTAGAGTACTTTACGTGCCAATTACCAAGATAGCCCCTATCTTTATGGCCTTCTTTTCTATTTCAAATGATGCGCCGAAAGACATGATCGCGAGATCGTGACCTCCGAGGTATAGAGGCCTGAACACCTTTAAATTCCATCGTCGTCTATTTTTAAATAGTAGGCCTACGGTTTCATATGCCCTAACGAAGCATAGGGGTAAAATGTACTAGGAGAAGTTTATTGCGGCGGCTAAGACTTGGTTACTAGGTACCGTAAATTTTCTTTTAAGAAGATAATATATCGTAACTGATGGTTGCAGAAATTCTTAAACCGTTCTAATGCGCTGTTATCAGAATACAAGGATAATAAATATAAGGATGCCTATTCAAAGTGGAAAAAAATTCATTTGCGATTTATATGGATCTTTTGTTACTCTAAAAAAAAAGACGCGTTGTGTATCAAGAAAATGGCAGTTGTTTGCGTTTCGGAGGGGAGAACTTAAATAGGAATATCCGAAGTGCATGACTTAATGACAAGGAGTTGACCCTTATTGCTTCCAACCAAGAGCGTCTTCATCATCTCTTCCATTATTTCGCGTCAAATCATCTCTATATTCGATCTGATTTAGTTTCAGGTCGTGTTTGTCGTTTAATAATGTGTTGGAAAATTATATACGTACTGCTAGTTCATTCCAATAATGGTCACTGAAAGACTCCCTACAAAAATGCTAATACCTTCCCAAGTGTTACATTTTTGGTATGCATACATGCATAACGAACAAGCCATTCCCGTTCGCGGAAGGCATAGTCAAAAGCTTAGTTATTACTGTTTGGCCTAGGCTCTTTCAATAATTTTCTCCATAATGCCCCATCCTTGCATACCTCCTTCGCTTTTATTATAAGTAGTAAATACATTGTACCTATTGCATAATTATTTTCACTAAAATTAAAGTGGCTCTTGCAATGCGGCATATTACTAGAAAAAGACTGTTTAACTTTTTCCAACTTGGTCGTTAGAATATCACAGCAAGTGCATTTCTCGCACTTTTTGTAGGACTACTAAATAAAAGTGGGGACCGCAGTACTACGGCTTAAGCACATGTCATAGGCTACGGCGAGATAATACTATATAGATATGCATTTCGTCACAGCTAGGGAAGTTTCTTTGTCGCTTTCGTACATCCTGTATTAAAAAGTCTTACACTCTCGGATTTCCTGAGTATTGCTGTGAGGCATTATTCTAAAGCCGTTTAGGGCGTGCCCTGCAAGTAAGGAAGTGCATTTTCTGTCATTCGCTCTGCGATGCATGCATTCTCGAGGTATTGCATCGACGCCCTCTCACGGTGCGATATTCGCTTGGGAGGACAAGAGGTGGATCAGAGGCATGGAAGGAGATTCTTTTGCCGTTTCTACCTGACCGTGAGGAGAAATCCCTCCATTTCCCGTTACAGTTGAAGAAGTTCGATAATTGTGGCTTACAAACGAATGAAAAATTGTACGGTACAGAGTACGAAAAATCATGATATGCATCCCATCAAATTCATGGTCGTTCCTCTATCATCTGGCCGCTCGGTCAGTCTTCATCTGTTTTACTTTGGAATCTTTCCATTCGCTCTAGGGCGCTGCTATTTGTGCAACATAACAGCGCACTTGCTTTCCATTCGTTTCAGACTGCGCACTAGTCAACTAACTTCCAAACAGATCGGGAGGAGAGCTGGTGCGAGCTAGACAATTAAAGAACTTGGAACCCACTTGCAACAGATTTTGTTGTGCAACTCTCAAGGTGACTTTTCTTCTGGATTAGTGTGATATGGTCACGATTTCCTAATTCCTGCAAAGATTATCGTAATGTGTGATGATGTTCCTTAGAAATCGCGGAAGCATTAAATGTTTTCATGCATGGTTTTTTTACATTCATCTTTCAAGATTAATTTTGAATAAAGTGCCGGCAGAAGCTGGCGATTTGCCGGACTGTCATTTTAAGTCTTAAGGTTAAGAACCGGCGGATCGCCGGTCCCTTTAAATATATAGTTATTTTAGCTCATGTAAGTCGGCTAAGGTGGCCTAAATGTTTTCATTTCCATTCAATTCTTCCTTTCATTCAATTTTCCTAAATACAGTACTTCCATTTATTCAATAAGCCCACGCATTTAGTTTTTATGCCAAGGTACATCTCGCCTATTTCTTATTGTTTCATCCTATTATTTTATTTCTGATATTCAGACATCGTAGTTGATTTTCATTTTTTGTGTAGCGTGCTTCAATGTCTATCACTTCATGGTCGTCTTATATGTCTTTTTCATTAATGTCAATTCTTGGCGTCAACGTTTACGATGTGGACCAAGTCAGTGAGTATCAATGCTGCTGAGTGAGCGCGATTTTTGCCGTCCGCGCAGAGTGACTCACTTAGTCATTGCGAGAGATATCTACTTACCGATTACGTTGGTTTTATCTTTTAATTATATATTACATAATAAGTAAATTTTCAGAGATATAGGACATCATAGATATAAACCCATGCAGAATTTTCCACCACTCAGTTCTTCACGAATATTTCTTCCATAAAGTCGTACGTCAGCCGTTGTAAATGGCGAGTAAGCTTCAAAGAGTAGTGGGCGATAGAGATTTGGAGAATCTCCTCTTTAATAGCAACAGATACCAGTGTGACGAAAATATTTCTGATGATTTTGAAGTATATTCAAGCAGCAAAAAAATTCAGTGGAGGTGCGGCACCTGTGTCTTCAGTGGAAGATGCCCGGCCATCATGATCGATATTGAAGAGGAACGATCATGGGTGGAAGTGGTCCAAAAAAGTGTGATGAAATGTGATGAAATTTGGATATACTGGCTCTCATAGAAAGAAATCAACCCTATTGAGAAAACTGGGAAATGTACCGAGTGAGATACATTTTGTTGTCAGTATTTCGGAAACGGATTTTTGGAATTCCTTTTGATGGGAAACTAACAGGCATGTGGATGATTATTTGAAGTCCCCTTCAACTCAAAAAAGTGCACTGACTAAGGAAAGGATCAACACTAGTGCCGTTGCATGGAATGTGCATTGATGGCACAAGTAAAAAAAGGAAAATAAAAAGCACTGGAGTCCACGTCCAGATATCGAAACACCATTTTTCGGTAAAGTGATGGGTTTCGTTCCTTTCAAAGTTTTTATATTTTGTCGACAGTGAAAATAAAGACGAAAAGAAAAACTACAAACAATTTCTCATGTAATCGATTATAGTGGGGTACTTCAATACTTCCAAACCTGTGTTGCTGGCAATTGGTAGGCTTCTGCTGTAATTTACCTTAAAAAAGCGGCTCCCAGCATCCTATTGCTTCCTAATTACTCGCTCCATCCTCATACCTACCATCTGCCTCCCTATGGACTCTATCGCCTCATTTGTTACAGTAAAATTTTATCGGAGATTGATTTCGCTCGGTTCCCTGCGTCTTTTTCCGAATCAAAGCCATTGTGTATAACGGATCACGTGTACTTCCAGAGTTGAGCATCTCCCGCGTGTGACCGGTGGAAGAATTCAATCCATTTTCCTCGAATCGCTTCGTCCCGTAAAGAGATCGGGAGATATTGGATGCGATGATCTACACTATATGCCGAACCCTTCAATTACGGCGTACAATCGCTCCCCCCCTCTACAGGCGCGGCAGGCAGGATGCATACGGATTGAAAATCCGAGGGAGATAGCATCGGATGACCGATTACTCCTATTGCTTTCGCCTCTGTCCACCCAAACCGGCGATAAAGCAATTTCTTCCGTGTATGAGTGGACGAGAAGGAATTTCCAAGTCTCAAGGGATCATCCCTCACTGCCGTACGTGTGCGGAAACTTCCTACGGACTTGAAATGTGCCTTCAAATTTCGAAAATTGGACTGTTTTTCCACTAAATCTAGAATTTACCGGTATTCTACTTATCATGATCGAACAATTTCGGGTCTGATTTCAGTTTGTATGTTTTCTGTATTACACGCGATCACTCACTCCGTGATTAACCCGAAGGTTGGTTTCATATGTTTCGTGAGGATAGAATGTACGGATCCCATACCCCACATGATAAGTCTTGGCATGTAATTTATAATCTTACGATTACGATGTAGTCACCCGTTCTATGGAGGGATTACCAACTTTTTTCTACGTCGTCGGATTGTATATTATTTGTAATTTTAAATACCAGACTGACTCTTTATTTTAACCTACGGTCTGATAGTAATTCCTTTCTAAGCTGTTGTAATGAGTTTTTTTTACTCTATGTAGTTAGAATTCAGTCCATTCGCGTCCTATGCAAGGACTATTTTTCGATACAAGCTGCTAACCACATTATTTTATCAGTACTCCTCCTTCGTTTTGCCTAAACGGACCATTAAGTATGATATGAATGCCTCGTTCAACATAAGAAGATGTACAGTTATTGCGTCTACGAGTCTTTTACTGATGTGACTTTCAAGGAAATATCCGGATTGCAACTAAGTACACCTGATCCCCAGGGAGCAAATCATTCCTTGACATTAACTTTTTAAAATGTTAGTGAAAATATTTTTTTGTCATACTCAATAGGATTTTCTCGATATTTGGGTTTGAACTTCGCTGAAAATGTTTCATACGGGAATTTTTAACGTCATGCGCATCGTTGGAGTGGTCACTTCCTGTCCGTGACAGGCGGAGCGAAAAAAAATAATCGTACACCTGTGATTTTCGCACTCTCTTAGATCGATACCGTTTGTCGGAACAGTTAGTAGACTTGCAGATGTGATTTCACGAACCCCCTAAGTTTCATCCATCAAGGAAAAATTAGCATTTAGACCTCTTAAAAATTTAACAGGAATTTAGAGGAATAATTTGATTCGGTCTCACTATTCCTATCTGGGGGGTTATTTTGTTATCTCACCTTTTTAATGACTCTTTGCGGGAAGGCGGGAGACCCGTTTCGCTCTCTTACTGATCGGCTCACGATCGGCCAAGGTCCGATGGTGGCTCCATTTCACGTTCCAAACGACAGGTGAGATGGAACTAATGAAATGCGGAGCCAAATGAAATGGATCAAGAGTCGAAAGATACGGATCAAGAGTCGAAAGAGCGGGTGAATCAAAGAAATAGACCGGCAATTCACCATTTGAGAGCCGAAGATGGTCACGCCGCCTGGGTGGCGGAGTTTAACTCGAAAAATGACGTAATTTTCCACATTTTATGACGTTTACTCACTTAGGTGAGAATACAAAATAGCCCCCCTAGTCTCTGTTTATTTAGAGGTCGAACCCTAAAAGATACCTCGCTCATCATTTTGAAGAGTAATTTTAGTGTAATAGTATATGTATTAAAGGAGTGTGCTTCATTGTTTTGGCTTTAAGAAGTTAATAAGTGAGAGTTGAGTGAAACAGATACATACATGATACAGGAGTGAATGGTGTGATAGGAAGGACCAAACCTAGGAAGCCTTGGGTGAATGCGGTGGAAGAGACTCATAAAAGGAGGAATAATTGGAGACTAAAGAATATGAGAGCATGTATGAAGCAACGAAGATTGTGATGGAGATAAAAGAGACACATAAGGGCAGGGCATAATGGAGGAAATGTTTACAAGGGAGACATTTTATTAGGCCAAGCAGCAACAAGTAAGGACATTGACTGTGCCTTCCTCGGCATGGAATGGCGTGATGCGGAAGAATATACGATTGTTTTCAATTTATTTAGCAAAATATTTCTCAATGCTGCCAGTGGTACAATTAATAAAAGCAGGAAAACGAAGCACGTCACTTTCAGTGGGCAGAGATTTCTTATCTCTTTCCGCTCTGTGGGTCGTATATGCTCCTTAATCTAGTCTACTGGGTTTTTAAACTACTTTTGAGCGTCTGGTGACGACTCTGTGGTAACAAGGGAAAAAAATCTCAAGGAAGTGGAATATGAATGGTGCAACCACTGATTTGGGATCTATTGTACAAAATGTTAATGTATAGTACCCGGGAAACGATTGTATACTGAAAAAATTGTCGCAAAATAGACAACACTCGCAAAGAAATGTAAGGAATCTTAACTCTCTGCCTAAAAATTGGATGCATCGATCTCTTGACGGGTGCAACAGCCTGAGTTCTTTTATTCGCCTGTTATTTTGCCTTGCGAAATCGTATAGGAGAGCTTGAAGGTGTCGGGTGGCTCTTTGGCTTGGAGGTAAGATCACAAAGAGTGCCGTGGTGGGGAAAATAAATCCCTCCCATTCACCGACCGACCACTAGGGTGACCAGCCTACGTGGTCCATCGCGTGCCGTGCCCGCCAGTCTTCTCTTTGTCTCGGCCCCGAGGGGGGAGGAGGTGGTCGCGGGCGATTGATACACACCACAGGAGACGTGGGAATACTCTCGTGATGGAGGAGGTGGTTCGGTGCCACGCCGCCGCTGCCGGAAGGCGCTCGGGTCGCGCATACCAAAACTCGAAAATTTGCCTTCCTCGTCGACTTGAGTGGACTCTCCGCTTCCTTCTCCCCCCCTCCACTCCCTCGTCATCGCCCTCCGTTCATCCCATCCATCTCTTCCTCTTCACTTTCCCCTCCCTCTCCATCAAATTCCGCTTTCTTCAAGAGCTCCTTTTCTCTCGCCCGTCATGGCCCCGTCCAGTCACGACGCTGTCCTTCCCTTGCTGATTTCTGCATGGTTACGCATTTTGTACGTAGGTAATGGGGCTTACTAGCTACTAAACAGTAGCATTTAATCAAAAAACAAAATAAATTGTAGGTATTCTTTACGAAGCACTAAATGTCATTCCTATTATTTTCCTAAAATATTTCCGGTGCCCATGTTTTGGTGAAGCTAATTTTTTAAACGTTTGACTGTAAATGACATCACGCGACTTGATTATGCGTTGCTAAATCTGATAAATTGCTAGTCTCCAATTGCTCGAATTCGGCATTTTTTGTGGTTCAGCTTCAGTCGTTTGAAGAATTCCATCAATTTAGAAACAGTGTACTCTGCTATTTTGGTTGAAGCTGTGAACTCCATTAGTTTATCAGTTCATATCGACGGTGAAGTATAAAAAATGTAATCCGAAGTTCTGTTTGCGACAATTGGGGTCAATTCGAAGGCTGAAGACGCCGATGAAGACTAGCAATACGAATAGCCGGCTCTGACCGCTATAGAAGTTTCTACCGTGGTTATAGCCGTAAACAGCACGTTTGCTACTTCACGAACTGGCATTACAGCGTGTTGACCCATGTGGGTTGGACGTACTTCCATTTACCGATGTATCCCAGGCGCCTGGGTCATGACTCTGTTCTCCCTGAAAATATCCATGCGTGTGCCTTTGGATTGTGTAGCCTCCCGTAAAAAACATCGGTAACACATGTAGGTAACGTCCCCTTTTGACTCATGAGCTGAAATTTCACTCTTTTGTTACCAAGTGACCGGCGTGCCAACATGTCCATCAGGCTGAAGACTTCGATACTGTTGAGAGATGTTCTTGAGATCTTATGAGCCATTTTAATAATATTTTCCAGTGGAGTTGAACGCTGATAGAGTAGGATTAGTATAGGCTATATAATCCCAGTTATTTCGTGTATCCAAGTTATTCTGGAGCCCATCGTGGCTAATTTACTACATTTCCGACCGTAATTAGTTTACTAAATTACGATGGCTATCCTTAGAGTGCATTCCGATGTGCAATTACTTGTTCTTGTATCGTGACTTCCCTGCTTTTCTAAGCATTCATAGGACGCTGCTCTCAGTTTAGAAGGCCAAGGTCACTTACTTAGAATTGATTTATTTCTTTATCTAGCATTGTGATATTCTTATCGCTGATTGGCGGTTCACCCAAACTAATGAAAAATTATAAAAATTTCCGCTTGGTGCGTTTTGCATATAACTATTCTTATTTACAGAGAGAGTAAATGGGAAAGTTAAATGAATTAGAAACACCATGTGCATTTCCACCCAAAACTGTTGTGTGTCCATTTCATTAGATATTAATTTCCCCCGAGTTCAGCTTGAAACTATCGAGTGCATATTGGAAATAATAATAAATGGCTAATAATGAATATTAGCTTTCCACCCATAAATTTTGATATATAAATGGAACAGTTCTACAATTAACAATAGAATTTATACCTGGTTATATATATATATATATATATATATATATATATATATATATATATATATATATATAGGGATCGAGTTTGAGCCCAGAAAAGCTTTCCAGGCCAAATTATGAAAATCACGGGAATCAATTGGGACTATAAGGTAAAGTAATTTATTTAGCGACATTAAAATATGATAAAATACACTAAAGGAAACGAGACTTGGACTAAATTAGGTTGGACTAAAAAAGCGATCAGTAGACAACGGAAATGCAATTTTCGAGGGCGTTCCATAGTATTATTTCGCTCAGCAAGTGTGATTATTTGATGAATTCACTTGAGGAAAAATTAATCATTGGTTTACATATATATATATATATATATATGTAAACCGATGATTAATTTTTCCTCAAGTGAATTCATCAAATAATCACACTTGCTGAGCGAAATAATACTATGGAACGCCCTCGAAAATTGCATTTCCGTTGTCTACTGATCGCTTTTTTAGTCCAACCTAATTTAGTCCAAGTCTCGTTTCCTTTAGTGTATTTTATCATATTTTAATGTCGCTAAATAAATTACTTTACCTTATAGTCCCAATTGATTCCCGTGATTTTCATAATTTGGCCTGGAAAGCTTTTCTGGGCTCAAACTCGATCCCGCAGCGAAATTTTCCAAAGATCAGACGCAGCTCAATTAATGTCTCGAACTCACAATCCTCAAGTTAATGCGCTTCATTCATTGATGACGTGCCCAGAATTACCTACTATTAAATGCATTCATGCGTACAATTATAGCTCGTTTAAAGGTTTGATGTATTAGACACTATGGGAACAGTTCAGTCATACGAGCTTGCGTATTCTTATCAGTTTAAACTTATCGGAAAGCTAGGCGTAAAACTTCTGATGCAAAGCACGTTCGTTTTCGTAAATGCTGTCTACATTGTAAGCCACACCTGGTTACCAGCAGTACTTAAGAGGCTGGATTTTAAAAAGGGGTGGAGATTGAGCTGCGTCTTAACAGCGGAGACATGGCAGCATCCCCGCCCAAACTCCTTCGCTAATGGATTCGTGATAATCTTTGCTTAAGTGCGTGCGAGAAGCCTCCCAACCGGGGCCGGGCCGAGCCTTAAGGCAGAATATCCTTGCATTCCCACGCCTGTAAAGTGGAAAACCTCTGGAATAGCGCTGCCAGGTCCTATGACGAAGAATAAAGAAAAAAACCCTGTGTCATATTTAAAAGTTGCATAAATATGTGTTGTAAATCTTATTGTAGCTGGGTCATTCCACGCCACTTCGGACAGGAGTTGACCCTCGACCTCTCAGATTTTGATGAAAATTGGTGAAATTGTTTGCCTCACCAAATAAGATATATATAATTTCTAGCGTTTTGCGAAAATCGAAAAAAACAGATGAATAACGGAAATTTTACAAAATGGCTGTTTTCGATGTCACCAAAAACTTCATTATCATATATCACGGGTAGTGATCTAGGTAAAAAAGCACTTGATGGCTCATTTACAATTAAAATTCTTTGAAAAATCTCAAACCGCCGTAAAAATATCGATTAAATGATAATTTGTTTAAATAATTTAATGTTAAACAATTAAAAGTTTAAACTTTTGAAGTTTCTCACATGTAATTTTTCTCATTTTTTCAAATGTGGTACCTTGAAAAATTATGAATGTTATATAAAACATTTGAGAGGGTGTTTTTCCATTTAAGAGAGAAAAATATTTTTTAATATCCCCTGCAACGACCATTTGATGTAAACCTCCGAAGATAACTCCACATATGCCTAGTTTTTATCACTTATCTATCGAATTCATACTTCTGCGAGACAGATAAATGGCAGATGAACTTAGATTTAAAAATTATGTGGTGAAAATTTGAAACCAAAAACTTCTTAAGGCATGTTTTATCAAAAAATGAAACAATGTTGTCCTGTGAAAAAAGATCTCGTAACCGATGACTTCAAGTTATACAGACTTTAACAAATTTAATTTACATGATTATCTACGTTGTCATAATTACGTGTCAGAAATGTGGAATAAAAAGCCGCATATCTTAAGCTTTGCTGATTGCATGTAATTTAAATCTTTCCATATTAATTTTACCTTAAGAGCAAAAATTTATTGCTTTGTTTTGGACACCGCTTCTAATTTCTGCCCGTGGCTCATACAAGTAGCCTGAAATATTAGGGAAGAAATTCAGCCAATAGAAGAAAGTTAATTCCACGTGATTATATGGCATTATTAATATAACTCTACCTCGTCTGAACTCTAACTGGTTCCTCGACATACCTTCTACGGGGATGGGTTTTAGTTGTTCACCTCATTCGCATCAAACGCTCATCGGAACCTGATGATTGTGTCTTTGAAATGAGGAATCCATCACCCGGTGGTATTGCTGCGTGGCTCGAACGGTTTTCCTTGACAGCAGGAGGTTGTCGATACCTTATTGTTGTATGTTTTTTCTTATCCTCCACTTCCACATTAGTCACGTATGCAAAAGTCATACCCTTCATATTTTCCGCAGCCCACTCATGCAGCTGATAAGGCGTATGTATTTGAAGGTTAAGTGGTACCTAGTTGCAGACTAGCACCCGCGGATAACCGTTTCATTGTTCCACCCAACCCGTCACTTGGGCCTTTCCCATGGGAGGTGGCAAAGAAATGCCACTCCGCTGCAACTATAAAATCCTTTTCGTGATGGACTAGGTTAAGGAGATTGTATCTATTTTTATATTATGCAGTGGATCCATCAGAAAAGTATATAACTTTTTTCAAATTTGCTACAGTTGCTCACAGAAAATGAACTAGTGAATGCTGGAAGCAATTCACAGTCGCAGTAACATGAGCAGTGCATTCAGATATGACAACGATCTTCAGAGGGCTTATTTCCTTTCCTTCGACTAGGTGATAGTAGCAGGCAAATGGGTGTAATCTAGATTGCCTATTGTTCCAATGCACCCCTTGCATGCTCTCCTGAAGTACAATGGAATAATTTTCTGAGAAGTCAGCAACAACTCTCGCTTCCCCCACTGCTAAGTTTTCCCTGGTGTATTGAAAATATTCAACCTGCTGTTTCGCCACGTGATCATGCCTCACCAAATTCGGGATATCTCCACGAAAAAGTCATTAAATTCATCTGAGATCTTGCTAACCGCTTCCATTGTGAACGAGTCTACTTGCACCCATTGCTGGTAAGATACGTCTTCTATGAAATTTGAATCAAGCACACTCTGTAACACTCCTCTCAATTTCGTTATGGGCGGGCATTTTCTGCAACTACCAAAATAACGTATCTCCCCTGGAATCTCACATACAGCCAGCAGTAGACAATCTATGTAAGAGTTAAAAACTGTTTCTCCATTTTCGCCCTTGAGTTGGCCAAGCTTAGCACCTTCGAACATGAGTTTTGTGTTTTGATGAATAAGGCACACGAAAACTGTGCATACCTGAAGCTCCAGCAAGGACACACTCCGTAGGTCTCAATGAGCAAACTTGGAAAAAGAAATATCTTCTCTTGGAAATCTCTCTTTGAACAGGGTGAATGACTCCTTCAGGTTTCCTAAAACTAATCTCTTTTATTTAAAAATACGCTGGGATCCTTCTTTTACACTTTTGTACTACACTCGTGATCAGTTGATCTTTCTTCGGATCCTATCCCACCAGATTGATGGTGCACTCCTGAAGGCCTAAGTTATCTGATGCCTCGTTGTGATGCACGGAAGAAGTGGATGTTTTCTTGTTTTTATCATCAGGGTCGTGCTCTTTCGGTAAAGTCTCATTCGTATTCACTTCATTATAGACGGCCTTCCTATAAGCTATGCACAGTTTTTCACCCTCTTTTATCCCAGGTATACATATAATTTTACACTTCTCGTGAAGTTCGAAAGAAATAGTTTTCAGCTGTTTTCAGACGGATGCTTTCTGAATCCTGAAAGGGTCGGACCATTAGGTTAGCTGAGCCGGATATCTTAATAGGCTCTTTGTTTCGTGTTATTGACACAAATCACTCACTTTAAATCCATTTCTCAGTCGTAGTAAGTGCAAGCCCCGGCGTGAAAACTTCCTCTTCATTTTTAAAAAGACGGAGCGTGAACACGGTATTTTTATAACTTTTCCATTGCGACCCATTTCACGCCACAAAATACAACACAATTCGTAATAACACTTCACCATGTATCAAAGCACAGATATAATGGCAAGGACCATGACCAAAGGGAGATCAGCAAAACTCAAGACTAAAAGGTAGACTGGGTAGAGGAATAGTAGTGGGAAGCAATCGCCCGTACAGCCGGTGCCCCACGCCACACAATGTTTAAAATGTTTGTTTTTAATTTGTATTCACATATTTTAATCCCTAAAATCCGTCGCATAAAATGTGTATAATAAGTATGTAATAACATTGAACCAATGAACGCCCGCTTAAGAAATTCCAGGAAAGAATAACTGAGAAGTCTGTATGACCTGAAACCATCGGTTACGAGATCGTTTTTCACAGGACAACATTGTTCCATTTTTTGTTAAAAACATACCTTCAGAAGTTTTTGGTGTCAAATTTTCACCACATATTTTTTAAATCTAAGTTCATCTGCCATTGATCTGTCTCGCGGAAGTATGAATTCGATAGATAAGTGATAAAAACTAAGCATATGTGGAGTTATCTTCGTAAGTTTACATCAAATGGTCGTTGCAGGGGAAAATTAAAAAATATTTTTCTCTCTTAAATGGAAAAACATCCTCTCAAATTTTTTATATAACATTCATAATATTACAAGGTACCACATTTGAAAAAATGAGAAAAATTAAATGTGAGAAACTTCAAATGTTTAAACTTTTAATTGTTTAACATTAAATTATTGAAACAAATTATCATTTAATCGATATTTTTACCGCGGTTTGAGATTTTTCAAAGAATTTTAATTGTAAATGAGCCATCAAGAGCTTTTTTACCTAGATTACTACCCGTGATATATGATAATGAAGTTTTTGGTGACATCGAAAACAGCCATTTTGTAAAATTTCCGTTATTCATCTGTTTTTTCGATTTTCGCAAAACGCTAGAAATTATATATATCTTATTTGGTGAGGCAAACAATTTCACCAATTTTCATCAAAATCTGATAGGTCGAGGGTCAACTCCTGTCCGAAGTGGCGTGGAATGACCCAGCTTCAACATACGTCACCTACCTAGCGAACGATTTTAAACTCTCTTATATTAAGCGTTCTTCGTTTAGCCGACAGTGCGGACAGGACAGGATAACACTGTTGACAAACTTGCGCTCCGTGTGTTCACCTTCAGGCCACACAAGCGACTATATGCAACACCGCCCCAAATATAGGTGAGTTACTTTAGGGAATACCTTTTGCATATTGGAAGACTCCTAGGTGTGCTGCTAGTATACTGCAGAGCATTATGTTAACTTTCCTGCTGCTGTTGATAGCATCGCACCTCCGGCCTTTTGTGGGTTTATGCAGGAAACGATCTCAAGAAGAACCTTTAACGTCAACTGAATGTGAAACGCCCTGTAGACGGCTTAATAGCTTGCCTATCTAGCGTCTAATTACTCCTGTAATTGAGGTACAAATAAGGCTAACTGGGGTACTAATGAGGCTGTCCCAGCCTCGGCCATGCTTGAGTGAGCTGCACCACTATCAATGGAAAACATACGTTCGTCGAACGGTCGAAGTGGAAAATACGAATTTTGAGAACTTGGCATAAATCAAAAGGGCGTATAAGATAAATGACAGCTTTTTCGGAGAGCATTACTGGAATAGTGAATAATCTTGCTTTAATATTATATTACGTAGTTCAATTCTCGGTACGTGAGGGCTTTTCCCTGCGGTTATTTTCAACGTAAATAACATAAGCTCATTATCAAGTATATTGGGAAATGTCACCCCTAAAATGTTTCGTCATATTCCAAATCATCTCTCATTTTAGGGATGAGTGTTGTATTTTGCGTGAGAATCTTCGCTCAATCCATCCTACGTGCGAAGCTCTGCGCACCCATTTTTCTGTTTTCCTTGGTGGGTTAGTGTCAATGGATACGCCTCAAAGCAAGCAGTATACGTAAATAAGTGCGCTAAAGAGGGTTGAAACACAAATCAAATCTATTATCGTCATATAGCTTAGTTATCACTCATCTCCATTGAAGGCCCTTGTGTTTTTATACCATATTTTTGGTGGAATTGAAACATTTCTTTAAAAAAACTGACCGTTTGATTGAACTGAAAAAATGATATTTCGAGGGACAAATTCTTCCAAATTCCTGGTAGCGAAGAAATTTTCGTCAAATCCTCTTCATACCCCGTCTAAAGTTGTGGTTAAGATGGAAAATTCAATCATCTACCTCCAGACCTCTGCCATTAAGTGGCAATTTGTGATGAGAACCACGGACATTACCCGATTTCTCTGTGCAGGCCATTGTCTTGGTTTCGTACCAGCAGATCTGGCCCACCATTCAAGTGTAGCTTTCTTCGAGTATCTATTGGAAGGAAAGAGTTGGAAGGCACCGGAGACTTCCGTTTTAGTTCCAATAGAATGCGACCCTGGGTTCTATGTGACCCCCATATATTTTTAAGTTAACTTTAGAAAAAAGAATACCATTCAAAGTTCATTATCTATTTTAAGGATTCTTCACTTTGAGACTTTCAAAGGCATCTATTTGAAAAAAAACATTAACTCTAATCCGGCTAATAGAGTAATTTCCTACACGCAAGGCAAAGAGTGTTGGAAAAAATTCAGATCGCACGAGGTTTAGATTTGACAAGGAGGATGTGAGTATGCACCCCCAAAATGTCATCAATAGAATTGACGAAAGCTACTAAATTAGTATGATGCACTGTCGGGAAAAAATGTATAATAATTCCTTCTTCCCTCACAGCATTCACTACACAAAAAAACAGAACGATGCACTAATCCACCAAAACTGACCTCTTTCGTCTTCCCTTTCCCCATTTATAACTCCATGCTGCTATGTTGGTTATTTGGGGAGGCGAGTGACAACAGAGGTGAGGGACCAACATGTTAAATAGGAGAGGACTAGGTTAGTTCTACACTTTTAATTCCTAGTTACCTACCATGTTTTGGATAGTATTTATTTCTAGGAAAATGGTGCACACTAGGTGCCGCACCATAGTGCCGTGGCCATCTTGAAAACGGTGCATTGTGCCGAAACCATGGTTGGTTATTGTAAATCAAACTTAGTCTTCTCTTGTTTAACATGCTGGTTGCGAAACGTTTCCACCAAGTAACGCCTGAGACATTTTTTGGTGATGAGGTAAGGATAACAACAAAAAATTCTATGACACTTTAAAGGTACATCGACCGATTCATTGATATGTTATAAAAAATATAAATATTCGGATATCGGTATTTTTAAAGACAAGTTTTCCGATTGAGTTTTGTCTACAACTCATCCCTTGTCAGCGGGAATACCAGCGCCTTCCGGTAGAGGTATCGTTTAAATGGTGTTCCCAGTCTCTCCGAGACAATGGAGGGATGGACCAACTTTCACGGTCACGATCCATCTGATGGGGAGATTGCCCTTATCCGACAGCACCATCACGGCTCCTTTTCTGATCGAAGACCCTGCTGCCTTTTTTTAGAAGGGCCTGTTTGAAGTTGACAGCCAATAAGCACTCCAGGAAATATCCTCAGCTGCATGATATTTTCTAATTGATATTTTGTGCAACGCTATCAGATATGGCGAAACAAATTGTAACCCACACTGATGGCTAGGACTTATCAATTTAACGGTAGGTAGATCCTCGGATGAAAAAGTAAAAAAGATATGTTATTTCCACCGAGTAATGCCTGAGATATTTTCTGGTGATGAGGTAAGGATAACAACACAAAATGCTATGACACTTTAAAGGTACATCGACCGATTCATTGGTATGTTATAAAAAATATACATATTCGGATATCGGTATTTTTAAAAACAAGTTTCCCGATTGATTTTTGTCTACAACCCATCCCTTGTCAGCGAGAATACCAGCGCCTTCCGGTAGTGGCGGACATACTCAGTAGACACCCGTATGAAACTCCGGGAGAAGAAGGAATCATTACAGATGATCCAATAATTGCGACGGTCCTTGGTAGTTACGCAACACTGAAATTACAGTAAAAATCGAAAATAACGGATTCCGGGGTGACACATATTTTGTAATTTTACACTCTTATTCCATCCGAGGGATGGGTAAAATCGATTAATGCCAGAGGAAGAGGGATTCACTGTCGAGGGATTTGCACCAATCCGCCCGATCCAACACAGTTATCTTCACGCTGAAGGATTGGCTTCGTGCCTGCCGTAGAATTCGCTACCTTTTAAAAATCGCTAGTTTGAAGTTGAGTGCCAATAACAATTTGTGAGCGGTAATGTGGGTTCATGATTAGTAGTTGGTTATTTAGGGAGGTGACTCGCAATTGAGACAATTTTCGGTGGTGGTGATAGGTATGTCGGCAAGAGAAGGAATTATTCGGGTTTGGAATGAGGATGGAGGGAAACCCAGTGTCGGAATAAGCCGACTTCAGGGGGTCGGAAGGAAGGACTCCCAAGTGGTCAACATTTAAACGTCCAATGCAACGGGCAGGACGCTCCACTAAAAAACCTCTCCAGATTCCTCCCAAGTAGTGATCGGGATCCCTTTGGAAATCCTTTGCCACTGCCGGGATTCGAACCCTGGCCCTCGGGATGGGGAGCCAGTAATGTAGCACAACTTCAACTCGATCTCTCTATGTCACCAATTTTTTTCTGCGAGTAGCCCCTACCTCACTCCCTTGCAGCTCGTGGTGGCTCACTAGGTAGTCAACAGATCTTGATTAAATCCTTTCTAAATGACGGTTTCCACAAAATTATCCGCGACGTTATGTAGATATAAGGGCGAGAATGGGCATAGGGTAGGAAAAATCTGATTATGATTTTCATGAATTCGTGTTATTTTCTTGAAAACTTATAATAGTCACACACCTCCATGAAGGAATAAAATTTGTAAAAATAAAACATTGGGAGGGAAGAATTTATTTTTAAAAACATTTTCTCCAGGAAAAATATCTAAAAAGAGAAAGAAAAAAAATTCTTATGATGAAAGAAAAATATATCTAAGTCAGGTCTTATAGTAGAAAAAGTACATCATAACCTTGTCTATTCATAGAATATACCCTTAAATCTTAAATCGATGGTGGGGCTTGTGTAATAGTAGCCAAATCCGCTCTTCCATTGAACTTAAAGAAGTAAACAGACTATATATTTATATATTAGACTAAGTTTCGTCATTCCAGTGATTTAAAAATAAACTGTCCACCTCTTTAGCTGAGATGTGTGGTGTGCAGCATCACGTGATAAAAAAAGAAGAATTTTGATAATAATCTCTTTTTTATATATTCCCATGACCTAGTATACCGTGAGTTCGTACCTTCCGGAGAGACGATGAATTCAGTGAATTAATAGTGCCCTTAATCGACTTTTGAAATTGCGTTCAGTGTGTGAACTAAACGACTTGGGCCATTGGTTTCTTCTCCATGAAAATACTCATTCTCGCATGTTGGCCGCGCGTTTTTTCTTCTTTTCGTGCCCGGAATCGAAAATGGTCAGGAAAGGAACGAGTCTTTTGAGAGCAACTCACCAGTCTGCGACGAGCGGGTTCTATCGATATTACGAAGAAGGAGGACTGCGGGTTGATGTGGTTGCTTAGAGTTCAGGCTTACTACGCCGAGGACCCAGGTTTGAGATTTTCCAGTGAAATATCCCGGTCCCTACGTGATTGTTGCTTGAAGGTAACTTCAAGGTCAGTACTCAATTCCGTCGGATGGCAATTTAAACTTCAGACCCATTGGCGCCTTTCGTTAAGAGTATGCCCGTTCACTGTTGGCGATTTTAGGTTTCTCTCCACCTTTTCCTGAATTCCCTTCGTATCCATCCTTTAACAGACCAAGCATTAATTACGCAAGTGGCTTCGGTTACCTCCTCTAATTAATGTAGTTTATGGCTCTGTATGAAACTTCAAAATGACTTCTCTAAGTAATAGGAAGTAAAAAAAACTTTTCAAGGAATATAATTTATTTTTCTTCTCATATGAGAAGGTAACTGTGTTCAATGAACTTAGGACGACGAACGAGAGAAACAGTATGTGAAAGTATTCGTATGAATCGGAAGCATGGACCATTGAAAAAGCAGAGCAGAAGAGATTGGAAGCTTTCAAAACGTATTGTTGGAAGAGGATGCTAAAGATCAAATGGATGGATAAATAAGAAATGAAGAATTTTACTAATGAGTATAAGAGGAAAGGACCATATGTAATACTATAGAGAAAAGAAGAACCGGATGGATTGGGCACACCCTGAGGCACAGTGGGTGTGTGAGGGATATGATTGAAAGAAAAATAGAGGGAAAACCACAAAGAGGAAGGCAAAGCGGTAAATATCTAAAACAAATAAAAAGGAGAGTACATGCATAAGAAGAACTACCAGGGAGTGAAGGAACTAGCATTAACAAGGAAAATATGGAGGGCAGTAGTCACCCAATCCTAGGATTGAACGACCAATGAATGAACACATCCGTTAAAACTTTGTTCCTTCTTCGTTCTCTCTGAAAAATCCTCCAAGACTTCCTGTTACCTGTACTTTTAAACAAACAATTGACATAACCTAGAAACAAACAAGAATAACGCCGGACTTTAAATACAATTAGATAAATACTACTGCAAAAAAGAGTACTTCCTGGCTTTTGACCAGTGGTATGTATCTTTGGTGCGGATACATAGGGCAGAATAAAATGTAAGAAAACTGAGGGGAATGAAGAAATAACATCTTATTTGGGAGAGGAAAAAAAGCTGAAAGTGGAAATTAAAAGACGGCAACGAAAGTGGCTGGAGTGCGTGTTGAGGGGTTAGGACAAGGGGGTAGTTGAGAGGGTTGAGCAAGAATTGGGAGAGGAAGGAACGGAAATGGAATATTCGCTGGAGTGAAGGGAAGCAGAAGTTACGATGAGTCTAAAAGGGATTTAATTTCGGAAAAAGTATTGCCACGGAATCATGAGGTGAGGACACAGAGGACACCCACCGGTCGGGGAATTAGTATGGAGGACTATCCATGGACCTGACATTTATTTGGAGGAATGTCAGTTCTGATGTATCTCCGTTATACTTATATTTTACTCCCTTATATCTGAAAAAAGATGTTACAATAAACTTAGCAGTGCTACCGAATTGTTGAAGCAATTAGGGTGGGAATTTCAAACTGATCGAAGGGAGAAATATAGGTTAAATCTTTTGCGCAAATTCGAGTAAAAATATTTTTTTTCCGGGCGTTCAACTATTTTGTAGAGCCAACGTATTACAGTAGAAACGATCACAGGAATAAGATGTAGGAAATAGACTGCAGAACCGATAGATTTAAAATGTCATTCTTTCCGCGTACAATAAGGTATCATATTAGTTGCGATACATCAATCATATGATACTCCCACCCTTACTAGGTCGAGTAGACTTTTCACTTGTGTTAAATAACATAACACCATTACTAATACTTCACCCCACTTGAAATGTCCGGCATAATTTTATTTTATGTATAAAGTATTATCTCGTATCATTCATAAATTAATAGTTTTAGTAATATTCACCTCTAGATGTATCTTTAGTAATGTACTGCATGTTTGCATGTTCATACACTCTCCCAATTTCTGGTTTGACTGCGCACTGTTCTCCTGACTGCTTTTCGGCCTGCGCCTAGCGGCCGGGGGAACGTGCGAGGTCCTGATTTGAACTGGGACGAGTGCTGCATGCCTGCTGTGGAATCACCCCGTGCCACACTCCCTAGTTTTGGCTTGCACGGCACTTCGTAGATGTAGAGGTACTACTTACCTAGTCTAAATCCTTTTGTACGTACTGCGAGTATTATTTGCTCTACCCTTCAACCCTTGCTCCGTCTTTTAAGGTGGCTCCACCGTAAAATGACTTAAATGTTATTTTATTCATATTCTGTCTACTTGTAGAAAATTTGTCCTCTATCTGATATGAACAACAAAATAATACATTTCCACGCTATTTTATTCTATAATTGAACTTGACATTACATGGTGTTCAATGGGGGAATGAGAGAAACACGGGGAAAAATAGTATTTTTCCATTAAATACAAATGCCATTTTCGTGGAAAACTGTCTCTAAGAAGGAAATAATCCAGAGAAATTGAATCAAAATAAAGTACGGGCATCTTACCGCCTTATTTTTCTAGTTATTGAAGAATTAATGCCGTAATTGAAGTCAAAATGCGGTAATTCGTAGGAAATGGCGCTAAAGTCGGCTCCTATGGCTGGAAAAAGTGCTCATTTAAAATACATTCGTGGAATGATCTGCATATTTTGTTCCTTACTTTTGTGTTTCTATAGGTAATGTATAAGATTTTTTTTATAAGATTAAGGTAGTGAAAGCAGGATTTTTTTTGTTTAATATCAAGAATGTGGAATATAGTATTTGTTTTGTCTCTCACATTCGCGGCGGAACCTCCTTAACGAACTCCCTCCCCTTCCCACTTTCACCCATCCTCTCCGCTGCCTACCCCACACCCTCCCTCCCCGTCCCCCTGCTCATTGTCCGGCAAATGAAGTTCGTCTCACTCCATCGACTCAACCGCCGTGCCGTTCAGGAGTGCATTCGCGGAGCGAGTGACGGGCGATCGAGGCGAGTCCGTCGTGGGATGCTGAGCGCATTCTTTCCCATTGTTCGGGCGATGAAAAGAAAACCCTCTTCCAAATTGCGACTCCGCGCTCCCTCATTGCCTTCCGAATTCTTCCTGGTTATTGCGAATTTCCGATATTGTGGTAGATGATTGGATGGGTGATGTATCTGGAGCACCTACATCCCATCTGGGGGCCGAGTTGCTCTGGCGTCTAGAGTTTTATGAAATGGAAGTCACTTGAAAGGATGCTCATTGCTACGTTTATAGACATGGGTAGAAAGGTTTACTCGGGGTAGCTGAAATTTTAACAGCATTTCATTTATAAAATACAGAAGGATTTCGGCGCTTGAATTTCGCTAGCCCTGCTGTAACTGCTACTCTCTTGCTTTTCAAAGTATTATCTTTCTACTTTGAAAAACGTAAGGTGGGAATGTCTTTAACGTTTTTCATCAAGGAATTTTTCAGTTAAAATTCATTCATGCTGTCGTGAAAGCTGCAAACCTTCGCAGAATTCGTCGCAAAAAGCACAACTGAAATTCGAGTAGTGCCGTTTCGGCCGCTGTGACCCCTGCAATTAAAAAAGGTACAGAAATATTAATTGAAATAATCATTAAAAATTCATCATCAATGAGTCGGGAGGATCAGTTTGGAGTTTTGGCTTTGCGCACCAAGGGCCTTCGAAGGGCTTCGAATTCCGACAACGGCGTAAAATGTTCAATTAAATTCCGATCCTAACTAGATAGGGACTTAGGGCACTTCAGAGGAAGTGCCCTCCAACAGCACGTTGAACAGTAGCCTTTGCCTTGAAGAACCTTAATTCCTTCCGCAAATGCTGACATTGCGCTTCCCATCACTCTACCTCCACATGATTCCTTTATGAATGGGTATTCCCTCACTCAATTTTCAGTTTTTCTTACAACTTTATGAGATATTTTTTATTGAAAATAAATTGAAATTTCAGGCAAAGTTGAATTCAATGGAATTATATTTTAAGAATAGTAATTTTTTATCTGATTTCCTATAATCCTGTAACCATTCAAATCGTCTTTCATTATAAATTGTTATTTCCTCGAGAGAGAGTCAAGGCTCCACATTCCATGAGTTACAGTTAAGAATGGTAAATAATGATTAAAAACTTTTTAAGGATAATTTCTGTAACATTCTTATATTTTCAGTGACATAATGTAGTTCTAATGCTTTCAAATTGTTGATTTTCACATTTTACCTTTCAGGTAAGTGCCAGTTTGAGTCTTGTAGAGTCTGCAAACCTGTCTTCGCGGTATGTTTTACCGTGATTACTGAATAGTAAGTGACTTTAGAATTAGCATGAGACTTCAATTTCTTTATACTGCCGTTTTATTTTCCCTTAGAGACTTTTTTGAGCAAAATATTATCCACCTGAATCGAGCTTTGAATTCTTAGTAGGGTGGAAAAAAATCTCTTGGAACTGAGGAACGTTCTCTATGAATGAAATGGTGTCAGAGAATTGATTTGATATTTTCTAGATTCAAGGAGGGATATGTACGTAAAATTTGCAGTTCCACGGAGTTTGGAAGGGAATTGGCGATGTTTGTCACTGATGTTTTTGGCTCATGGCTTTCATAGGCCCTCGGAGAAGTAAAAGAATTAGTGTTATTAAAAGATAATGAGTTGAAATAGATAAAGAAGATTGAGAAATCGGGTACTTCTTCGCCTCTTCGTCTATTTTACCACTTGGTTGCTATAACTACTTCATCAGCTGCCACTCACCCTTAAGGTGTCCTGCAGGGTAGTATGAAGGATTTTCTATATCTCTTCGAACATGGAACTGGACCCGGGACCAATTCGCTCGCCTCTGTGAGCACCGTATTATACTCTTCCATAAGGGAGAAGGAGTAGGAAAGGTAGCTCCTGAACTACCCGTGGTAATTGGTTTGGTCTGGTAGGGGCTAGAGTAGGTCTCCATTCTCGTAGAGTTCCCATTCCGAAGGCCTGGGTTCGGATTCCAGCAATCGCAGAGATTTTTTCATTGTAGTCCCTATAATTATTAGGGTGCTATTAGGAGAGTATTTCAAGCGAAGTACTCCGACCGTTGGATGGGACGTTAAACTGTAGACCTCAAGGCGCCTTTTGTCCAAAGCGGACTGATGACGACGCCATGTTTTCCTGAAACCCATCCTCCGTTGCCCTATTAACGTTTCCCTTACCATCCTACCCATCTATTCCCACTGATGCTAATTAACTCAATTGTCGGTCACCTACCATTAGAAGTACCATTATCTACTTTCACCAAAGAAGTTGCGTTTGAAAAAGGGGCAGAATGAGGGTCGAGATATTGGATTGTAATTCACTTGCAACTTTTTCCCTCGAGTGCCGTCATTACTTCATCCCATGCCAAAGGTCTATGACGAGTTTTGCGGAGTTCTATCTTTGGCTCCGGAACCAATTACGTCGCATCCGTGAGCGCCGTGCCTTCTTTTAAAGTTCCGATTGGGAAGAGGGAGCCAGGAAGCAGCGAGGCCCTCAGTGGTTCCGCCTTCCCACAGCAGTGCGTGTTGCCCTCAGTCAGACAGAGTGCCAAGGTCGTCGCGGGGTCATCCACGCTTCTTCTTCGTTCTCCTGCTCCGGCCCTCGAATGAGAGAGTGGGGGAGTTCGAAGAAACAAGGGGGAAGGCTGGAGTGGCAAGGAACGGGCTTTCGTGCGAAGGACGTCTTATCACTGAGTGAGAGCCATAAGGAAAAAGAGGCTAAGGCATTTATAGAAACGCCGAGTCACCTGTTATGTGGGGATGGGTGAAATATAGTGATACACCGGCACTTCCTCTACATTTGTCAGAGATGTCGACACGGTAGTATTTTTATTGACCTATCGCCGAAGATTTAAACTTTTCTCGACTTTAATAACCCCAAAAGGAAACGGCATTCTGGGTATGCATGTATGTTATTGTTATTTTTGAATGCGAACTAGGAGGTGCTCCGCGGTAGGTAAGGAGAGGAAGCAGCTTGAGGAGACAAGGAGGCAGAGTATGTGGCTGGAATGGGTAGTGAGGGAAGAGGGGATGTTTGAAGGCCGTGATAAATGCAAGGATGTTGAGTAAGGGGGAAACGGAAAAGAAAGAGCTTAGGTTGTGTGGATGAGATGAAGAGAGGCAGTACGTATACCAAGCTGAAGGAAGAAATCGTGTCAGGAGTCTAGGGCCTGCGGCTGTAAATTATTAGTGTAGTTATTACTTCTTTCATCCGAACATACCTCAACTGGTAGTTTATTTCTAACAATAGTTATTATTATTCTCTTACCACAGAAATCCGATCGATATATCTTCATGTGTGAGTATTTTAACGACTAGCAAATTCTTTTAAGGATCTAGGTATATAAATTGAAATCATTATTATTCTCTTATCGCAGAAATGCGATCAATATATCTTCATGTGTTAGTATTTTAACAAGTATAATTAAAACAATCAAGGAATCAAGGCAAATAAATTTAAATCTGCCATTTCCCACAAAAATGTATGCTAGAAGGATCTTTCATGCCTAAATTGCAGTAGTCTTTCATTTTACGATGAGACACAATTCAAATTACAATAAGATTAAAATATGTGTAACTTTTAGCCATTATAATTACAGAAATATGCGCATTGAAAAATCGGTCTGTCTCAAATCATCCGTTTTTGTTAAATGGAAGTATTTTTATTCCCGATTCCCTTTTTATAGTGGTATCGTTTTAATGGTGTTCCCGGTCTCTCGGAGACAATGGAGGCATGGATCAATTTTCACGGTCACGATCCATCTGATGGGGAGGTTGCTCTTATTCGGCAGAATCATCACGGTTCCTTTTCAAATCGAAGAATTTGCTTCCTGTCTGCCGAAGACCTCGCTACTTTTTTCGAGGTGCCAATTTAAAAGTAGGCAGCCAATAAGCAGTCGTTGGAAACACATCCTCAGTTGCATAATGTTTTCTAGTTGACATTATGTGCAACGCCTCATTGTAAAACCTAATCGTATAATGATTTCCGGGGACCAAACAAAGTATTTTGTATGTTAGGGGTATTGTAATTCTATAACATTGTCTTTGGTCTGAATTATTTTTTTCTTTATTCTTAAATTCCATGAATTTTTCCGTAGAGTCACTTATTAGTAGCAGATCTACAGGTAGCAGTTCGCGACACCGACTGCCAGCCGCAATAGTGTTTCTGTTTCTTCATGCTATCTAAGGTAGCTAAATATTCTTCGAAAGGCAAAAATATTCATATGAAATGCCATTGCTATTCTGTGCATCGTATCAGAAGGAATCAGCCCTAATGGCACCTAGACGAAAGGCTGCCCAATTGCGCGCAAATGCTCCAATTTAATTTTTTTTAATCATTCCATTATTTAAGAAGGTCTTTTTTAACGTATCTAACTTCAATATCGCCATCAGGAAGAATATTATCCCGTGGCGGATCGTGGAACTTGACGCGTCGCTGTACACCGAGATGCCGGCGGCCTGAGCCAATCTCTGCCGCGCACAAGAAAAATTGATTTTTTTCGGGGTTGCAAAAGATCGCAGCTTATTTATTTGTAATCGCACTTAGTGGCTTTGGAGTATCTCGTGCGTATCTCCGTGTCTGTCGAGGTCAAAATTAACTTTCTCCCTACATAGTTGCGAAAAATTTACTGCAAACAGTGCCCGCCATTCTTTGTATACCAGCTGTAAAAATGGCAATATAACATAAATAATGTGAACATTTAAGGTTAAAAAGTTTTATACAGGCCTGTCCTATTTTTTATTTCATAAATATTCACTTAGAGGTTCTGATTTGCTTTTCTGCTTACCGACAACTGAGGTAATTAAAACCACCACTTTGGATTAGTGTGTTTCTTGGAGAGGGAAGGATTATTCGGGGAACGGAGGAAGAGAGGAGGGAAACCCGGCGTCTGCCTCAGCCTACTCTCAGCGAAAGGCGCCTCAGGGACAAAAGTTTAGCGTCGTCTCCGAAGTAGGGAGTACTGTACTTTTAGAGCTCTTCTAATCGTAGTGATCGGTATTCAATCCCGGTCTCTCAGGATGGAAAATCAGTACGTGTAGCCACCACGCCAACTCTCTCCTCTCATTTAAGTGCTTTGATTTCACCAGCAATTCATCAAGGAATGAATTCATGATTAATATTTACTGATCATTAACGTGGTCTCCTAGATGCTGCGAAACTATTTGCTGGATTACGAGCGTACTACTTTTGAAATGCACGTGACAAATAATAATACTCGCCCGATTTGTGTGGATAATAGAATCGCGTGAGATGTGAGTGAAAAATAAGATCCAAAGTAGATATTGGTATCAAAAATATTAATGAAGATGCTCATGTTTTCATAATTTTAGAGAAACCGCTTTAAATTGTATGAATCCTTTGCTGCTTTCGTCATCGATTGCGTACAAAGAGTTTTCCTTTCCTAGGAATATTTCGTTTTCGTAAGCACATCCACGAGGCGGGAAGATGATTGTACACTCTGGAAGAAGCTATTGAAGACGATTAAGCAAACTCTCAACATCAAAGTGGATCTGAGTGATAGTCAAGATGTTCACTAAATGCCATTTAGGGGGAGCAGACATTCCGATTGCATCTCCTGGGGCACGCTCCGTAATATCTGAATGCGAAGCTTTTAGCCCTGTCACTCGCTAGAAGAGGTCGTGAGGCCTTATCTCCGGAGAATAGAGGCATTAACTCTCGGCACCGCCGACAGGAATGCATTGAAAAATGTTCAGAATGCGTGCGCCATGGAAAGCAAGCGATTTTGCCCGTCGTCACTGCTCCAGCACCAAGTGATTGATATCTAAGACGGAATTCACTTTCCCGTGAGGAAGAAAAAGCTGTTCTAATCCGGTCATTCGCTGGAGCGTGAACTGTCAACAATGTAGCGAGGATGTATATTGTACAGTACCTGCGAGCTATCACCCGTATGGAAGCATTGGTTTGGAGACTAGTGTCATAAAATACGATATCCATGGATTAATATTAATTTTTCTTTACCCTCGGATTAACATTAAGGTGGTTCCACCGTAAAATGGCTTAACTGTCATTTTATTCATATTCTGTCTACTTGTAGATAAAGTTGTCCTCTATCTGATATGAACAACAAAATAATACCTTTCCACGCTATTTTATTCTATAATTGAACTTGAAATTACATGGTGTTAAATGGGGGAATGAGAGAAACACGGGGAAAATAGTATTTTTCCATTTTATATAAATGCCATTTTTGCGGAAAACTGTTTACAAAAAGGAAATAATCCAGAGATATTTAATAAAAATAAAATATAGCCCTCTTACCACCTTATGTTTTTAGATATTAGGGAATCACTGCCGTAATTGAAGTCAAAATGCGGTAATTCGTAGGAAATGGCGCTGCAGTCGGCTCCTATGGATGAAAAAAAGTGCTCATTTAAAATACATTCGTGGAATAATCTGAATTTTTTCTAACTTACTTTTGGGCTTCTACAGGTAACACATTTCATCAGCGAAAGCAGGATTTTTTGGACAAAATATAAAAAATGTGGAATTTAGTATTTGTTTTGACTCACACAGTCGCGGCGGAACCTCCTTAATAGAGACCACTTATTACTGATGAAAATAAATGTATTAGTCTGACTCTTTAATTGAAAATTAACGTTCAAAGGCTCTTTAAGAAAAGCAAAGATCACCCTGCAGTAAATTCTCCCATTGCGGTGAAAAAAGCTTTGGAAGTTGTATGGAATGAAAGTGAAAATTTGTTTTCATGTATTAAATGGGAAGTCCGTTGCATCCAAATGTTATGCTCTTCTATCAGATGCCTAGTGAAAAAAATATGCTGGTATGTAATGAATAAGCACCTTTAAAATTCAAATGCTCTGCACGTCCTTACTTTCATTGGAAATTAATCGTTAGTTCGTGATTTGAATTGTGTGTTGGTGAAAATTACCGATTGTGACGTTTGTGATGACTATCCGAATGTCATGTTCTGGTGGCAAAGGCATCCATATATGCCGTTTAGAGCATGGATTGCGTTAGTAAAAATTCCAATTTTTGGAATAAAAGGCTAAAAGTAAAATAAATAAGTAAACCCGAAGGGTTGATTTCTAGGGGGAAAACACTGAAACTAGACTTGCAACACTCATGCACAAAATAAAATAAAAGTTGAGGAATGGTTCTGCATTTCTAACTAAAATATGCCAAACAACTGACTCAAATCGCTTTTACTCTCAATGGCTCATGTCTATCAAATATTTACGTACTCTGATTGTTTATATACTTTCGTGAATTCTGTAGAATGGGAATCCAGAGGATAAGTAACCTAATCGGGATGTAACTCAGAGCAATTATACTTTAGCGAAATAAACCCGCTGAAGAAACACGTGAATGTGCGAAGTTCCGAGTGAAGGAAATCATTTTCCGGAACTGAGAGTTGAACTCGGATCCTCCGAATCAGCAACGATAGCTCTAACCGATTAGTTTACACGGTCGTCCTCTTTCACTTTGAATTTCGGAGGAGATTTAAACTGCTTGCTGCGAAGTGAGGGTATATCAGAATGGATGATTTCAAACGCTGACAGCGGAGATCGACTTAGCCTGGAAAGTTCAAAAAATATTTTACCTCAGCTGCGAAGATCGAGTACACCCTCATAGTTATTGTGTTTGTAGTGGTAAATTTACTAGCATGGTACAACGGTTTACAATTATTTTGCAAATACGGTATACATCAATCTACATTTCTATTCTTTGATACAAAACAGCGTAAATATTTTTGGGGAGATTTGACATATGTTATCAGTAAAACGTAAAATAATTCTACGCAATGAAAGCGTTAATGGAACTAGATTCTCTCGCGAAGTACTGTACATAGTGTCTGTAAATAGTGGCAATCGTGCGCATGGTGCCACAGTCAACGAGAAAAAAAGCCATTTCAATATTTGGGTGTTTAGACGTAATTCAAACAGTTAAATTCAAGTGGACGTCACCCTTATGGTCATGGGTTTGGTTTCCAGTCGGAGCACGCGATTTTTCACCGTTAATTTTACCAATTCGTCCTTATCAGCATTCAAAGCTGCTCTTCGTCCATTGCAGAAGAGAAGTCCCAAAGATTTTTCTTCCTCCTCTATCATATGGGAGAGAACATTGGGGTTGGAATCGGAGGACAACCTTGAGAGCTCATTAATTTGCCTTCAGAGAAGTATCCCGATTGGCTAACGCAGGCAAGAATCTTTCTTATGCCCATCCAGATCGGAGCCAGGTACGAGACGTCAGGCTGACTATGTTTTTTGTTACATTTGACGAGGGACGGATATGTCGGATCGGAGTGGTAGGGTAAGTTGGAAGGCAGGAAGAAAAAGACAAAGAAAGGTGATATTTGCGACGAGCGAAGTGAACAGAAAACGGATAAAGAGAGGGGGATAAAGTGTCGGAGAAAAGAAAGAGAAAGATTTACTCGAGGTCGCCGAGGAAGGTGGACTAGATGTCGTTGGACCAGGTAAAGAGGAGGGGCAGGGAGGGACAAGGAGGAGAACAATGGCGTAGTCTGAGAGATCCATGGGGTCCCTCCTCCCGCAGAATAGTGAAAAAAATTGTGTACTGAAGGAGAAAGTTAGAGTTTGATTTTTTTAAATATGTTGAATTCATTTATGGCTTATTTTAAACAATTATTTTTTAATAAATATCTTGGTAATTTTCTTACAAAAACGTGGACGATGTACCTACTCTGTTCAAAAATAAAAAATAAAAAAACAATAAAACAATCCTGCAGTCGCAACTGTACTCTAAACTCATGTCACTCCCTATTTTGCTCGTGATTCTTTAAAAATATTTTCCTCTCTGTTCCCCTCCCCCTCCTCACATCACTTATGTACACTCAGTATGGACCCGAAACACACCTCATAGGAGTAGAGGGACGGAGAATCACATCTACATCAGATTATTACCCTGCCAGCCGTTGCCAAGGTGTTTGGCCAACAGTCATCATGAAAGGAGCAGCACTATAAGAGAATCGATTAGGAAATCTGATGATGGGAAAAATGATATAAAATAACCAAGGCCGATTAAAATAAGATATTATCTTTCGCCAACCTAAGCACGGATAAATATTCAGCCTAAATTGCATCTTGTTTGTAAGAAAATTACTCGGATTATTGCGTGATCGCATGAACTACGGTAGAAACTAGCACAATTTCAAAATTTAGTGAAGATTGCTGTACGAAGAGATGTAAAATGTCATTTTTCTGCGGGCTGTATTCGACCATATTTGTCGCGATAGATGTTTTCCATGGATTTTTGCTCGCTCAAGATAGACTAGACGTAGTACTTTATGATTGTTTTTATTTTGTTTACATCTCACCCCGTATTAAAAGTTTCCGGGATGAATTAAGTCTTAAAATAAACATTTTCACCTCTGTCCGAACGCAGTAGTTTCCAATTATGACTAGGTTTCCTGCTTAAATTAGTAGTCCTTTTCAATCAGCATTTGTAACGTGACCAGAGTATTGCATGTAATACTGTTTCATGCCTTGGAAGTGCCCTATTATTCTCCTGATGACTGCATTTTGATAAGCGGGCAGGGGGACTTGCCTGGTTTGGCCATAAACTGCTGGAACGAGTATTGCATGCCTGAAGTGGAATCACTCCATGCCGCAAACTCTGAATACGTGGCTTGTACAGTTATTCCCATAGGCATGTGGGTTACTGCACGGAAAACATTCGCTACCTACTCTAATTCGAGGTGTTCATCCATCCAATTTTAAGCTAAAAAACTCGTAACTCCTCGCCTCAAACAAACCTCTCGCCACGAACGAATTCACACACTCTTACCATCAATTCATAAAACCCTACACGCATCGCAACTTCTGCTACTACTGCAGTAATTTCTGTTGCGCCGTTCACATTATTCTCTTATTGAAATTGAATCTGATGTTTGACAAGATGCATCATTTTGCGCTTGAATGACCTACTTACTCAATTTAAACAAGTTAATTAATTACCATTTGTTCAACCATTCAACGCATCAGATTATTGGAAAAAGAAGCTTGTTCACTAGTAACGTGAGAAGCTGTTTGCATTCATTTACTTTTTTACATCATTTTACCCTTGATTGTGCGATCTAATGCTGTTTCTAGCTGAGCAGTCGTGGCGTTGATAAATCAGTGTTTCGCTTCGTGTATTGTGGCCGTGAATGGTGCTTGGGAAATAACAAATTCTGTAAACATATCTGTTCTATGGCCTATCGTTTTTGTTTTCCAATCTTTTCTGACCTAAATGCGTTGTGTGTAGCGCGACTAATATCCTTTGTGTCAACCACCAACTAGTACGATTTTAATATAACTATTGACTCAGGTCTTGCATATAACCTTCGAGTCTCCAGCGTCTCCCATCCCAGTCCTTCCAATAACCGTGCAACACATTCTCTTTCCCCGGTGCAGTTTTAAAAGAGAATATTTTCTTTCCTCTGTAAGTTGTTCAATCAATTGATTTTTACCAATGTGATGTAATTCACCGTGAAAAAATCATTTGACTTGACGAGGAGGTGATGGGGACCGACCGTGACCGGGGACCAAATAAGCGGTGTAACTGGTGCTAACACACCCGGTAAAGGTAACTAACACACTGGCCCTGCAACTTGGAAACCCGGGTTCGAATATCATATCACTTTGAGTCGGCACCACGTTAGCGCGAGGTGCGGGTTGAGTCCAGCGGCGATTGGCGGTCATTTTGGACGTGGGAGAAAAATTCAGCGCTGTATATCTCTGGACTCGAGTGTGCTAGCGCACGGATTTTTTCTCTAAACAAAGGATGTCGTCTAGATCAGTCTACTTTAGGCAAAGCAACAGACTTGCACAATATTTTGTTAACGAATAAGAAGTAAGAAAAATAGAATAGTCAAGAATTAAGCCATAAAATTGCAATGTAAGACACAGTCTCAGGGTCTACTAAGTGGAATTCTTTCACTCTGTAGCAATGAAAATATTCTTTGCAATTCATCAGTTTTTTATAAGAAAACACCAGTTTTGTTGTTACATATTCAGGTGCTTTACAATGGATTGATAAAGTGTATATATAAATACATAGTGATGGGTGGGAAGGGGGAAAGATTTTAGGTGAGGGGTGGTAGGGCAACACCACTCACCTAAAAACCTTTATCCATCCCAACCCAGCTCTTTGTATATATACACGTTTATTGAAGATGTAACTCTGTTACGAAATTGGTTGTTTTTTCATGGTGACATAATGTAAAATTTCAGATGACGGCCCTCACTCACCGAAAAGTCCGGTGGAAATACCTACTCGTACAAACCATCTCATTTGAAAGGGGGCGTGTAAATAGACGTCGATCAGCACCGCCAGTTATGTCCGTGGCAGATCAGGGTGAAGACGGCTTCGGAAAGGCCGTGAATTACGACGCGGGGGCGCGCCGCGAACGATAGCATAATCATCTCGATGGCCGGTATATATTACTCGTTGACGCACACGTATTCGCAAAGAAAATACCCACATTCATGTCTGCGAAACAGAAGCACTCGCCTTTCTTCTTCCGATTTTAGTGCGATCGGTAATCTACTAATTGTACCCATACCTGACGAATGACTTTACATCGAAAATTTACAAAAAGGTGGTTCCACCGTAAAATGACTACAATGTCATTTTATTCATATTCTGTCATATACTTGTAGAAAAAGTTGTCCTCTATCTTATATGAACAACAAAATAATGCCTTTCCGCACTATTATATTCTATAATAGAAGTTGACATGTTATCCAATGGGGGAATGAGAGAAACACGGGAAAAAATAGTATTTTTCCATAAAATGTAAATTCCATTTTTGCGGAAAACTATATATAAGAAGGAAATAATCCATAGAAATAGAGTAAAAATGTAATATAGGCATCTAACCACCTTATCTTTTGAGTTATTAGGGAATTACTACCGTGGTTGAAGTTAAAATGCGGTAATTCGTAGGAAATGTCGCTGCAGTCGGCTCCTATGGATGGAAAAAGTGCTAATTTAAAACACATTCGTGGAGTAATCTGCATTTTTTCTACTTTTGGTTTTCCTTAGGTATCGTATTTCATCAGTGAAAGCAGGATTTCTTGGACAAAATATAAAAAAAATGTGGAATTTAGTATTTTTTTTCACTCACACAGTCGAGGCGGAACCTCCCTAAATTCGTGAAAAATAAACGGACATGTTACGGAGCTGGAGGAAAAGAATTGAGTTGGAAAAATAAATGAAAGTTGACTGACTGGGGGTGTGGTAACAAGTCTAATATTTTTTTATTATCATTCTTAAGGCAATAAACATGTGCCTAGTACCCTTAGAGCGCCTCAAGGGCGTATGGCAAGGGGTGAAAGGATAACAGCCACGAAAAAGTGCTGAAATGTGGTAATTAATTGAAAGAGGGAACGAACGAAAGTATGTGACCGGATGGTCTACGTTTGTGACTCTGTTTTCGTTTTAGTCTCAAATGGTAAGTGGGGATAAAGGATATTTGTACCTATGAGTTCCGCAGTATATTTTACCGCCCTTCTCTCCTCTTATTTTCTCACTTCTATCAGTTCAAACTCGCTTGATTATGAATTTCATATAATCTTAGCCCAGCGTGAAGCCTCCGTTTTACTGAAGACTTGCATATTAAATGCGCTCTTTTTAATTTCACATCCATAACCATTAGACATTCTACTGCTGCGCATTGTTGGTTCACAATAGGGATGTGCGGTATATATCGATATACCGGTATATCCGGTATATTTTTGTCGATATCCCGATATATACCGGTATATTCGGTGTTATTTTCTAAATACCGCCACCCAAAATATTTCTCAAAATGACAATTTTCATACCTAAGTTCAGTATTTAAGTTATGGAATTATTTTAGAGTGCGGTTGTTGAAAATTCCCTATATATAGCAAAGGAAAATGGGAAGTAAAATTTCATGGTTTTTACCGTTTTACTACGATTTTTATAAAGTATGATGTACTCTTTTTACATTGGTTTTGAATTCTATTAATGAAGTGTTTCTCCTATTCGGCGCTGCTGCTATGTATTCTGTAAAGCACTGTGCCTTAAAAATAGGCCATGAGACGGCCTTGCTTGGAACCGGATGTAAATTTTCACAACAGAATTCAATCCGAATTTGGTGGAACAAAATTAATGTTCCCAAATCTAATAATTTTAAAAAATTATTACTGTCATGGAAAAAATGTTACGCACTGTTTCTTCCTGCGTGTTCTAATTATATCTAGCATGATGACCTCCGTTTAATACCATCCACTGAGACGATCCGCGGCATTCCGCACGCAATGTATTTGCAATGAAAACAGATATTTACCCTAACTTGTATTTCCTCCAAAATGAATGTATAGAACACTTATGAAACGTCATAGCGTAACCCATGGAATATTTATAGAGACTGCAGCCATGGAGGTTGCTATGGCTATCCTTTCAAACTCCCACCATTGGCACCATGTGTCTAATCGAAAGTGATACGGTGTTTTTGTATTGCAGTAATGCAACAATAACTTTAAATGTGGCTAATGTAATTACATGTAAGTATAAATTATTCTTCCTATTCAATTTTAAAATATTATTTAGATTAATTTCATATCGTCGTTTTTTCTATTCGTTGCTCTTGCTCAGATAAAATGATCACTTTTCACTAAAAAAACGATTGCCTTTCGCTTCAATCTAAAAATGTTGATTTGTCGCGAACTAATTGCTGCAAAAACAACGCTTGGGATGTTAATAGCCCACGCGTAAACGCAAGCAATGAACACAATTAAAACTTTATTATCGCGATTCTGTATCGCGACGCGGAGCGATATTATTCATCTTGCTTCTGCGGGAAAGCCTTATTTAAGCCTTTCACGAGTCGTCCTGTGTACGACTCTTTCTCTCATCCAGATTTATCGTTGATAATTAATCATGTATCACATACCGGAATCATATTTCCGTAACATTCATTCGAGGCAAATGTATTCACAGAATAATAATAATATATTATATTCAGTTTTCCATTCCTTCAGTTGTATCTAACGCCATAGCTGACATAGGTATAGGAGGAAACACTGACCTTCATCACCTTGGTCAAATCTCATCACCCCCAAAGGGCTTTCATGAAAACCCAGTTATAAGTGATGACTAAGCCTCTACATCCATTTCGGCGAATCATTATGAAATACATGTAGCTCGGGATGAAATACATGTAGCTCGAAAGTGATACGGTTTTATGTATTGTCGTAATGCAACAATAAATTTAATGTGAGTACATCCGAGGGTACATTATTCTTCCTATTAAATTTTAATATATTACGTAGATTGATTTCATATCGTCGTTTTTTCTAATCGTTGCTCTTGCTCTAATAAAATAATCACTTTTCACTAAAAGAAAAGATTTCCTTTTGCATCAATCTCAAAATGTTGATTTGCCGCGAACTAATTGCTGCAAAAGCAACGCTTTGGGTGTTAATAGCCCACGTGTGAACGCAAGCAATGAACACAATTAAAACTTTTATATCGCAATTCTGTATCTCGACAAGGCGCGATATTATTCAGCTTGCTTCTGTGGGGGAGCCTTATTGAAGCCTTTCACGAGCGGTCCTGTGTACGACTCTTTATATCACATTTATCTTTGATTATTTATCCTTATTTAGCATTTCACGAGAAGTGTTGTGTACGACTCATTATATCACTTAGATTTATCCTTGATTATTTATCATATATCAAATACCGGAATCATATTTCCTTAACATCCATTCGAGGCAAATGTATTTCGAGATTAAAAATATATTTTATTCATTTTTCCATTCCTCCAGTTGTATCTAACGCCATGGCTGGAATAAGTATTGAAGGAAACGCTGACCTTCACCACTTTGGTCAAATATCATCACCCCCACAGGGTCTTCATAAAAACCCAGTTATGAAACCTCTACATCCATTCTGGTGAATCATTATGATATAGCTCGGGTACTAGGGCAAGAGAGCGAATATAGCACGTCACATTCGGTACCAAATGAGCTGCAATTATATCTCAGCCAGGCGTTACACTCAGAGCAATGAACCCCCTGAAGTTGTGGCAGAACAGTAAAAAGGCTTTCCCTGCTTTAGCCGGAGTGGCCCTTAAATTCATGGTTATTCTGGGATCTTTAGTACCATCTTAGCGCACCGTCTCATTGGTCAACTATGTTGCATCTGATGATCGGAGCTGATTGACTGGCGATCATATTAACCAGTTGGTGTTTTTGGGATCCATTAGAAAAAATATTGGTTTCCATGATTGCCATTTGAGGTCAATCGCATTTGCCTTGTCACTACATCATCAGCCAAGCTATTATGAGGACTAAATACGTTTAGCAAAATATAGTACGTAAGTAACTACAAGTGGAATGCAAATACCAGTAAAAATAGTAGCATAATTATATGTTATATAAATGGTACCGATATACCGGTACACCGGTATATTTTTTAACGATATACCTATCGGCTAATCGGTATATTTTAAAAATATCTGATTCCGTTATATCGGTATAATTTTATATACCGCATATCCCTATTTCACAGTCTTAAGTACCATTAACTCCGCCATCGTTGTGCCATCTTTTAACCTTTCCCTCACGAAGGCCTCCTTAATAAATTCCCTCTAAAGCACTTCGCATCTACTGCCCATCCAAATGCCATCCACAATTCCAATTTGATCAACGCTTTCCCAACATTTTCCCCTCTATCGCTCCTTTAGACGTCCTCTTAGCTCTCAACACCTCTTACTTCTAAAATGGATTCAAATAAATGAGAATCAGCATTCCGATTCCCATCAGATCTGTCGTGGGCAAATGACGTGCGAAAAATTTGTGACGCTTTATTGAGGAGTGTAAGATTAATCGAGCGAATACTATAAACCTCCTTGGATAAATAAATGAATGAGAGATATTGCTTCGCTCTGGTGTTGGCCACATCTCGAATACGCCCCAAGCATTCGGGACTCATCTCAGAATTACTTAAGGTAGTTTGGGTGAAATATCACTTCACCTAGAATTCGATGAATTTGACCACATTTTAAAGAATAAACTCACATGTTTCCATTTATATCATAATATTAACCCCTTGCCGAACTATTTTTCGGGCAGTTTGCCTGGAAATATAAGCTGTCTTGCATAGAATAGATTACAATTGTGCGCTCCAGAGGGAGAATATGGAAAAAATTAAGAATTTCTAACGCCTAGATTTCGTGAAAAAACCAACGGAGTGTACTTTGTAGGTTTTCTCAATTATTTATAAACATTAACCTATTACTCACCGCAGAAAATTTTACGGAATTAAAAAAAACGTTCTGTTTTGAAAGCTTTTTAGCCGTACGGCGTGAAAAAATGAGTCAAGTTAGAGACGTATGTAGATATATTTATTTAATTACTGAGAAATTTTGTCAAATATAACTATAATTTAGCACCATAAATATTGCAATATTTACTCCATAGTTCTTACCGACGCTGTAATTAAAATATAAAATTCGAATATGATCTCCATTATGACTAGGGAAATATCTCGCTCAAACTACCTTAATACGCGAAATAAACAAGGTACGAAGGTAAGCCGCATGCTCCGCTAAAAATTATTGCGAGTGAACGGAGAATGTGATATAGTTGATAGGTCTTGGTTGGGAGCCGTTAGGGATACGGAGGCTAGACTATGACTACCCCTGGCCAAATTGAGCTCACGCGAGTTTTAGGATAATACGGAGGATACTATAATAACCCCAAACAAAATCTCTAGAGCGGGTTAATTCATTCATTAGAGTAATCTACCGGTTAGAGGTAGGTTATGATGAAAGTCAGAGAATATCCAACGAACTCTTACACGTGCCGTGCCCTTTCTACCTCTAGTATTTCTTTCTTCATCTCAGTATATGTCCTACCTTTCTTCATCCCGTCCATAAAACCTAATCTCTTTCTTCCCCTTCCCCGCCTACTCAACATCCTTCCTCGATCACGGCCTTCAGCAAACCATTGCCCCTCATTACCGCTTCCAGCAACCTACCCTGCCTCCCCATAATCTCATCTATATGTTTCCTCTCCTCGCCCACTATGTCAAACACTTCCTCATTTGACTTCCTTTCCGTCCAACGCATCTTCTCCATCCTCCTCCACACCCACACTCCATATCAAGCTATTATCCTCCTAATGTATTTGCTACTATTTCCTGAATCTTCAAGCGTACTACCCAAGTAATTAAATTGTTCTACCTGTTCGAGTTTGTGACTCCCTACTCTTATCACCAGCCTCGCTTTCTTTGTCCTAGAGAATCTCATTACTTTTGTTTTCTTATTATTAATATTCATCCCGTATTTCTGGCACTGCATTTCCAATGCATCTACTAAAGTTTGCATCTTTTCGATGACCGACTGACCAACGCTTGGTCGTCTGCGAATCTAACCGACTTTATCCGCTGGCCTCCTACCTTCATTCCCACATCTAGCTAATCCCATGCCTCTCTTACCATTTCCTCAGCATAGATGTTAAAAAGCAAAGGCGACAACGGGCCGACAACAGGGTGCCCACGACCTATAACTGCCCACCCTGATTCACCATCAGCTACCCTCACCTGAGCCCCCTGTCCCATATATAAGTTTCGGATGAGTCTCCTATTACGCCAATTTTATATTCAATTCCTTCTACTTCCTCTTGCTTACGTCGGTGTTGACGTTTTTCCATTTCCTTCTCTCCTCCATTTTCTTAATCATTTCTTCCGTAACCCATTGCTTCTCAACCCTCTTCTTTTCCACCGTTCCTATTGTTTTCTCTGCCGCTCCTGCGATGCCTGTTTTTATATTCTCCCATCTTCTTTCTATTGTTCCCATCCGCTTTACTTTGCCTGTTCTTTTCTACCAGCTATTGGTATTTCCTCCTTTTCAACTCTTTCAATGCTTTAAGGTTCCACCTCCTTATCTTCCTAACTTTACTAAGTCTTTTGAATCTAACTTCACACTCCATCATCACCAAGTTATGATCTGAGTCCGCATCCGCCCCTGGATAGCTACGCGAGTTTTTACACAGTTCCTAAATCTCTGCCTTTCCATTATATAATCAATTTGGTATCTCTCAGTATCACCCGGTATTTTCAATGCCTGGGGTGATGTTTAAACCAAGTGTTTGTCACTACTAATTTATTTCTTCTACAAAATTCAACTGCCTTTTCACCGCGATCATTTCTTCTTCTTAGCCCAAACCCTCCCACTTCTAATCCGTCCCTCCCTTCCCCCACCACTGCATTCCAGTCACCCATCACTATCAGCTTTTTCTTTCCCGGCACTTCTCTAATTATTTCTTCTACTTGTTCGTACACCTCTTCCATCTCTTCCTCCCTATGGTAGCTCGTAGGCATGTATACCTGGACAAGTACGAAATTCGTCGGACGTGCTTTTATTTCTACCACTAGTATCCTGCCGCTCACCAGTTCAATGTTTACCACCCTCAGCCACAATTTTGTGTTCAGTATCTCTCTATCCTCTAGCCTCTCTCTATCCAGCCTATCCTCTCTACCCCACGTTGACTCTATCTCCCCCACTATAGATTACCCTGTAGCTATCACTCCAATAGTCCCCGCTATCCTTCCATCTCACCTCGGATAATCCCAAGGCATCTATTTTTCTTTTTTCCATTTCCTGTTTAATATTTTCAAGCTTCCCGGCCCTCATAATGGTCCTTACATTTCAAGTTCCTATTTTAACGCTGTTTTCCTCCTCCTCTTTCTCTATTTCTTCTTCTTCTCCCTCCTATCCCTTGTTTCCGCCGATAATGATGCTGTACAAGGATTTCGTGTGATGATGACCGCGGAGGCCTTGCCTCCCCCGCTGCCGGGCACGACACCCGCCCTAGTGGGGGCCGTTCCGTAGTTTCCAGGAATCAATTCTCTGTGAATTACATTCATATTCTAGGAAGTGATAGTTTAGAAGTATTCCCACGCCATTCAACGGTATTTTTAACGTGACACCATCACGGAACTACCTTTCGTCTGGCTCCTACCCTTCAACCTATTTGGCATGGGTGGCCCTATCAGGATCAATAGTACTTGCTCCTGCCAGTCCAGGTCTAGGGGTCATTGGAACGCACAAGCCCTTCCACCACATTAAGGACGCAGTTCAAGGGAGAGCTAGAACTGATGGAAGCGACAAAATTGATAAACACTGCCAAACTCTTTGGTATATGTGAAAACTATTCCTTCTTCTCACGCAAAATTAATGACTATAAAAAACAGCGAGGCACTAATTAACCTCATATGCACTTTCGACCCTCTCTCTTCCAATTTAATATTCACATTTTCTCCCTTTTTTATGGCTGGTAGTTGCGACCCGTCCCTGCTACTGCTCTCAGAGTATTGTGTAGATATATCCACTAACCTCCTTCAAAAATCCTTGAAAACGTCCCTTTTCTCTCCAAGCATATTTTATAGCACTTATATACTTTGTCCTCCCCTATCGGTTTACTGTGTCCACTCTTCTCCGTAATATCAATTTGTCTGGCTATGCGCCATTAAAATAAAAAAATACCGCATCGCTGGTACATGTAAGAATAATTCAAAGACACAAAAATATTTATTGCATTTTTTTGGTAAAAATAAACTGTCAATCCAACTACTGACATATTATTTTTTTGGCGAAATCTCCAAGATTGCATCTATAATTAAAATTTTTCCGAGAACGACAGAACGTATGTTGATTGTCATAGGATCTGCAGAATTTAGGGCTTCATTTGTGGTTAATAAAATTGTCCACTGCCCTATGATTTTCAAATAGGTAAACATATGAAGGTTATCCATGATTTTAATTGTAATACAAAGATGATTGAATTTGTTGAAAAAATGTTCCACCCCCCCCCCCCCCCTGGAGGAAGAACTCATGGGTTTTCCACCGGGGAACAGTGTTATTTAGCATTGACGCTTCGAGGGTTGCAATCAAGAAGACCATTGAACCTCTAGACCTAGCCCTCGAAATGTCGTTGCTGAACAACACTGCTACGCGGTGGGAAACCCAAGATATAAGTCTATTCGCCGGGAAAACCTGAGGTTCTTCAGCATTTCAACGTGGGGGACTCGAACTTAATCTGAGCAAATGTACGGCGGTACATTTCTTGCGGAGGTCGTCCAACGATCCCCATGTATATGCTGTGGACGGTGTTAACATAAAGGCGACAGATGAAGTGAAGTATCTAGGAGTTACGATAACTTCGAACCTATCGTGGGGAACACATATAAGAAATATTTGTGGCAGAGCTCATAAGAAGCTAGGATTCGTCAAGCGTATTGTGGGAAGATTTTCGGATGAAAAAGTAAAAGAGAGGTGCTATTTCGCACTCGTCCGGCCACACCTTGAATATGCAGCGAGCATATGGGCTCCGGTGCAGAAAGACTTAATCTGGGAACCTAATAAAATACAGTGGAAAGCTGCCTGATTAGTCAAAAACTGCTACGGGCGTACAGACAGGGTTACACAGAAGTTAAACGAATTAGGGTGGGAGCCGCTAGAGACTCGGAGGCTGCGTGCTAGGCTTAGATTACTTGAGCAATTGAGTATAGATATCTTTAAGAGCGATACGGAGAACATCATATTAGAACCCCACTATATTTCTAGGTCCGACAGAAACGATAAATTAAGAGAGATATTTTGCCGAATGGATAGGTATAGGAATTCGTTTTCCCCCGAACGATAAGGGACTTTAATAAATGCTAGGCGTAATTTCAATAGACCGTTTCCTTTTTATATGTAAACGGCTGGTGTCCTAACACCTATTGAGGCGGCCATATTACACGGCCGCCTCAATAGGCCACACGCCTATTGAGGCAGCTTGCGGGGTAGTATGTAGATGTAGATTTCCACTGTTTTTGGTGTGATCTGACATTTCCACTCTTGCGCTTTATATCAATAAATCTTCGCAGACGTAACAAAAAGAAACACGGAGTCATTCATTAGGATCATGATAGGTATGTAATAATTTGTAGATCACAGTTCGCCAATTGGCCTATTTCGCTGATTTCTTATCGTGTTCCAACATGTTATTACTTTTTGACGATGAAATTTTCGACCGAAATAGCATACCTATATCCTTTGTTCCCGTTCCTCGTACTTTTCTTTCGGGATTTATGATCCTTATCACGCGTGCTATAATCGCATTAAATTGGACGCGGTGGCGCGAGAAAGATTTTGAGTTACGCCGACGTCTCAATGGGACCCCTCCTCACATGTTTAACGTGACAGACGAAAATAACCTACCATGTAATAACCGTCATCGAAAAACTGGCTCCATCTCCTGAGCAAAACTTAAGCACCAGATTTGATCTCCATAAAGAAAAAAATGTAAGCCTTTATTCAACTATTGGCCAATTAACCATCGTAGCGCCAATACTTAGTTCAGAAACTGTCTGCATTAAAATATCTACGGGGGGATCTCAGCTTGGATTCGTATGAAGTAAAAGTATAATACTTTTAACCGTGTGCATTAGCCAATATTTTTAGTACATACCTTCTCGGGTTAGCATGGCCTTCAAGTGTTCATTTTCAGTATATTTTTTGCTTAAAATTGCTGCTAGAATTAAAAAAAAAGTAAATCGATAATTATTCGAGTTTTTAAAAAACTATTTCACACTGTTATATCTCGCGAAACGATAGGCAATTTTTTCGAACGCTCTCTATTGCGGTTGCAGTCACCTTGGCTTTCAATTACAAAAATATCACCATCAATTTTCACGTGGATAGAAACTAATTGCTAAGTGCAGTGGCTAAACTTTAATCGCCTTTAAACATAAATGCAAAACCGATCTCGCTGATATTTTAACCAATCTTAAGGAAATAAAGCATCATGCCAATAAGAAGCCTGAAGTGGTTTTCTCTGACTGATTCCTCGAAAGCGTGAAGACATTGACGAAGAAGCGATTAAGGAGGTTTAATTGCAATTGTGTGACTCAAAACTAGTAGATACTATTTAATTCCAACTTTACGTTTGTATTGGTTTGAAATTATTGCTTTCACCGCCAGCATACCTTAGCTTATAAAAGAAAAAACAATGTTAAGATGAATAATATGCAGATTAGTCGGCGAATATATTCTTTAATGGACTCTTTTTCCAACCACATGCGCCGACTGCAGCGCCATTTCAATTGAATTATCGCATTTTGCCATCAATTATTGCATTAATTTGCTAATAACAAAAAATACGATGGATCAGTACCTATATTTTATTACCAGCCTATTCTCTAGGACAGTTTGCCTCTCTGAAAAAAGTTTTTTTTGGCAAACATATAATAATAATCGCAAACTCGCAAAAGGAAAACTCGCAAATACACTACCTTACAATTGGGATTTAGCGCGCCAATTACAAATACCTATAAAAATGCTCTTATACAAGGTTATTTAACAAATGTTGGATTTGAAACGTGTATCTTGGGGCAACTTTTGTATAATACATATATATTTTTTTAAAGCCTTCCGCCCGTTTTCCTCGTACCGGACCTTCCACATGAGAGAGATGGAGAGGAAAAAAGAGTCTCGAACAACAAACTCGGATAAAAAGAAGTCCGTTGTTTGGGAGTGTATATTTTAAAAAAATAAACAAAAGAAGAGGATGGAGCGAAATAAAAGGGATAAAAGGGGGAACCGGTTTTTAGTTCCGCGTACGGGAATGCTTTGCAACAGTTTGTTATTCCGTGGATGTGCTTCGCCCGAGAAAAGGACCGCCCCCAGGAGTGAAGGGTGAGGGGCGGGAGGGAAGGGTGGGGATGGGGAAGGGGGTTTTAAACGCCAAGGACGGCAGGACGGTGAGATTCAAACAAGGGCGAGTGATGGGTTTGAGTAAGCGAGGCGATCGACTCCCGAAATTCATAGATACTCCGCCGCCAATGCCGCGCAAAATGGGAGATCACGACTCATCTCGCTCTTTCTTCCTATCTTTCTTACTCTCAATCCTGTAGAAGATTGTTTAAAAAGATTTCATATGCAACAAGGCTCCTAAAATAATAATAAATTAATTTATTTATGTTCTGTGGCAAAGCCACCTAAGAGCAACAATAGGCATACACGAAAAGCGTTTTTGCGATTTGTCGAGGTGAGAACATTCAGAAAGAATAGCAGAAAACATAGATAAGAAACAAGAAATAACTTATAAATTCTAATAACTGCACGTACGGGATCTCACTTACCTACAGCAGAAATAAAATAGAAACAATGAAGGATGAGAAATACATGAAAATACAGATCATCGTATCATATCGTACACATCGTACAAAAAGTGTGAAATTCCATGGTCACATATTAATACACATATATAAGATAACATAAAAGCACAACGATAATATGAGTCACAATACACGCATAAAAACAATATGTTACTCTGGAACTGTATTGAGTGGAATACCTACATATGACCATCATGATACACATAACCATCATGCTACTCATGCAGCATGAACATGGCATTCGTACATCACGGGGACCATTTATTGAAGTTCGGTCGTGGTATATCAGGCAATCCATGCAAAACTGACAACGACTTTAGAGACATATTACTCTTAAAATATAATTAGAATCCGTGCAGAAATGAATAATAAAATGAAAAGCACTAAAAACAACGCTTAAACCTACCACTAACATTTATGTAACTGGCGGCTTCGATCACAGCTGTTGAGGTCCCTAATCGAACGCGACAAAAATGATTTTTCAAACCTCTCCGTCTTGCAATCTCTCTTATTTTATACATTTGATCTAACTAACCATAGTAGCAGGGACTATTTAATATATTTTTAATTTCTTCGGAGAACCATTCCATCGTAGGGTGCCGTTGCTATGTAGTAAGACTGTGGCGCCTTTCATATAAACATTAGTTAACAGTTGGCTAGCGCCGGGTTTTTCTATCCATTTTTCATTTACCATGTAATCTTAACTTAACCTACCTACCTGTCCTCATTCTCCTCTGTTGTCGAGTACCTACGCCAAAAACCAACCATTCCTTTATGAATGACAAAAAAATGTTTTCCCCGGAGTCATTCAGATATTAGCGAGGTCAGTGAAGCATTTCTCTGCTCAAAACGACTGGATGTTGACTCTTCGCAAGCCTGCATGACGCTCACGCCGAATGGACAAAAGTGAGTTTACTCAGTTACTTTTTGGATCCGAATCGGAAAATATATTCTGTTTAGTTTAAAGGTTGGATTTCGCAAATGTCATGGATGGTGGCCATGATAGCTCAGATGATGGCTTTGAGGCGGATTATTTTCAGGGATAGCGGCTATGAAATGGATACCTACCCTTTTTTTTATTTCAGCAAGTTTTTTTATTATCTCTTTACGTCTATGAACACGTATACGTGAATCTTACCTACAGCCTATCCGAGTGAATGACAGCTAATACGGAATGTGACGCCACATGTGAGTTTTAATCAAATGTGGATTGTAGATATTACGGAAATTATGCCTCCAGTTCCAACGAAAATGATCATGCGATGGGGAAAATGATGGATTAACCCTGCAGCAGGCTAATTTTTTGGACGAAATCTGTCAATAACTAAATATTTTTACGGAAATTAATCGCTTATATTTTTACGGAAGTTAAACATTTATTAAAGAATACTGAAAACTCATCTCATTTACTGGCGAAAGAACGACTGATTTTAGGTTGCACTAATTGTAAGATGATAGAAAAGCTACGTGTATAGCTTATAGAAGCGAACGAGGAATGCGCGACCTGCAATTGGAGAAGAAAATTGAAATGTAAGTACTAGCCCGTGGGAATTACGGCATTCGCATAGAACAGACATATGTCAGTCTCTCGTAAATCACAGGTTGAAGCTGGTAGAGCAGTGCTTCTCAACTCGTAGAAGTCTGCGGACCACTCAGCCTGAAATTAAATCATGTACGGGCCCCCATCACATAACCCCGTATCAGTTGTAACCCTTCCTCAGTGCCTTTCACATAACAAAATTCAAAGGTGATTAAGTAAAACAGTTTTTACAACACGTAATTTATTTATTATTACTATAAATTAGTGTACGGTACAATTTAATTACCCATCTCGTTCAACGCACATCGCTTTCAATATCCCCATTTTTGGCAACTGTTTTATATGTCCTGCGGACCACTGCCGAGGCTCTCGCGGGCCACCGGTTGGGAACCACTGTGTAAGAGGGTTGAGCTACAGTTTACTCTATCATTGGAAAGCTGTTTCACAAATGATGCATGGACTTATTCGCGAAAAATGTCCGGGTGAATAAGGCTTCACATGATGGCACGGTTCGGACATTTCGCTCGACTGTTACGCAGACCTCTGAAAACGATCGGTACGAAAGGTACAAAATAACCCCCAAGGACGCATTCCGGATCCACCTGGGCCAGCAAGCCAAACTTCTTCTTCAACCTTCTTCCTCCCGTACTTCGCCCTCCCACCCACCCCTCCCCCAATCGCCAAGATTCGCTCGGATTCGGCGAACTGCCGAACAAAACAGTCTGTCCCTTCCGACAAAAAAAAATAGCCTCGGCGTGAAAATTGGGCAAATGGCCCGCTTCCTCCCTTCCGGACAAATGAAGGAAGAAGGTGTCCGCTCTATTGTGTCGCCTCCCCGAGGATTCGTCAACCAGTGCCACGCTTCATCGACCGACCGTCTCCATTTAATCGCCCCAAGGTCCAGTTTCACACGATTCTGATTTCCTAAGTTTAATCAGGGCACTCAACGTGAACTTCCCGCTGAGGATCAGTGGAACCTTTTCCTCGCGATTTTATTCAGTACCTACCTATTCCAACAACTTCCATGTTTTAGGGTGCATATTTGCAAAAGCTTTTGATTTGTTTTAGTGGAAGCCATTGGTAACCCCAACGTGCACATTTGCTGCTTACCACATCATTTTTGCAAGTTTCGCTGTTAATTTGGCATTTGTTTAGCGCTTGATTTCGTGCAAGCTGTGTCCGAATTCGTGTATTTATTAGGTTTTAAGCATCTTCCGTGATGAAACAAAAGGTAAAATCCTCTATATTTTCAAAACTTTTTTAAAATTTTGAACTAGCTATAAAAGGGATTGGATTGGTGTGGTAAATATAGGCTTCCCATCCAGAGGGCCCGGGTTCGAATTTCTCCGGTGGTGGAGATTTTTCAGTAATTCTTGTACAGTAGGTACTCCGTTCTTCCGACGTTGAAAGACAAGTCCCCTGTCGTTAAGAGATAGCTAACGCCGACGCCAATTCTATCTCCATCCTTCCTCCGTTCCCTAATTATCTTTCCCTCGGCTACCTTTCCACCCGCAATCAATGGCGAAAATAACCTCAGTTATCAGTCGCCTCGCCAGCTAGTTGCGCAACAGTATTTAAAGTCAAATGCAGTGGAATGGAAACATTTAACGATCGTCATATTTTCATCCTAATTACGCTTTCTGCATCCATCGCATTAGCGCAATGTTTTGTGTTACTATTTACACGCGTAAATTTGTGATTTTACTCAAGTAAAAATGTAAGAAGCCAAGAAACAATATTTGATCTGCGAATTCCTAGATGGGATCGCAGATGTAAGAGTACGAAGCCAGTAGGCAAAGTGCCGTTGGAAATTTGAGTTTGATATTCGAATTTCATTTTTAAATGCTTTGCTGTTGCATAAAAACACGCTCTTTCTTAGTTCTTAATAACAATGCTGCTTTTAAATACTGTTGTAAAAGTTTAGTAATAAGGATTATAATCGTTTTAACTTGTACGAAGCGACATTTTATGTTAATCGCTATTCGTATTTTTAAAAAAACTGATTATGGCATAGTTTTTCAAGATTGGCAGCTATAGAAAACTCTATTACTTTCTGTGAAAACTGTATTGCTCAGTCTGAAGAGGAATTATATGAGCAGCAACGATCCATCAGGTTCTATATCGATCGGTGGAACACAAAATGATACTAAAAACATTGCCTACAACCTCATATTAAACACCCACAAATTCCTTTCATCCTTTAGCCTTATGGTACACGTCTGAGAAATGCATCATTAGGAGTCGCCAATCGAAATATTGGTTTACTGCAGCTCTCCACTTAATTCTTCTCTCGGCTGACCGCTTGATTACTCCAAAATTTTTTATTTTGACGCCTTGCTTATTTTTTTACGTATTCCATTCTTTCCCTTCTACGGTTTCTTTTCCCATTTATTTCTCATTCCATTTTTGTCTGCAACTGGCTGTTGTGCCTCAGAGTATGTCCAATGGTTTCGTCTCTTTTACTTATTGTTAGCAGTGTTGTCGCTGTTCATATTTTCTCCCAAACTTATCGCAAGACTTCTATCGTAGAACGGAGGAAATCTTTGTTAGTACGTACATCAAGTATCCTCATTGTTTCACTGGAATAAGCTTCTTATGAAACAGTCTTCATATCTTTGTTTGCTCTTTTTCTGTCTTTTTAATTCCACCCCTTGATCACCCTTACCCCCCCCCCCTCACCTCCCTCTCCTCTCCGCCTCCCTCATTTTCCAACCCCTCCCCTCTCCTTTTGGTCCGTCCTTAAGGCCCAACTTCCATCATCACGGCCAACCTTCGGAGACTTTTAAATGCCACGTCTCCTTCTACTGCTTCCGTCGCAGATCATCTGGAGAGGCATTTCCTCTCCCCCCCTCTCCTCGCCCCTCTCCTGCCAAGCCTACCACCCCCTCGTTTCTTTTTATATACTTTTATTTAACTTGAGAATCTGTTTGTTCGGCTGGAATCTTTTATACGATTTTTCACCCACTTATACTCATCAAATCTCCTTGAAATTTTGCACACAGGTAAGGGTGCGTTCACATCTGACACTTTTATCTTGGAATATATGTTAAGTGTCAGACAGAAAATTGCTTTGACTGTTTACATACTGATAGAAATGACTAGAAATTTCTGTCATGGATATGTATATGGCAGTTCCCGAAATGCTAAAATTTGCAATGAATGTACGATCCGTTTACATATGCAATAAAAATATGTTCTGTGTCGTGCATCTGTGACATGTCTGCACACATACTATTTTCATTTTATGTTGTGATGATGAAATTATCGGAACGCAAAATTGCGGCTTATGCTATTAATCTAAATATGTCAAAATAGAAGAAAAAACGTTCTGTGTGGGTTCGAGAGTGGATTTTGAGACGTCAAAATTTTGCTGCCTGTAGTCAATTCATGTCTGAGCTGAGTATTGAGGATCCAGCGCAGTTTACGAATTTTTTAAAGAATGATGGGGAATATTAGCTTTACGGAGTGTTCGGGGTACATTTGCAAAAATTCAAAAAGCAGGTTTTGATATTCGTTCATTTTTCCAACTCCTTAGCATTCATGTTCGTTTCAGCCGGAAGCGAAAACTCACTTGGATGGAGACTTGATCACGAACATTAATATTTTTAAATATTATTTTTTACTCTTATGGGAAAATGTCCTCAAGCAAGTGAATTATATAGATTTTCAAATTTCCTTACCGATTTTTTCGAAAGCGATTCTCAAAGTTAAAAAGGGTTACTTAAAAAATGAATGCATAAAGTAGGTTTGGGCTTAGTAACGACGAAGAAAAATATTCCTGAGTCGTAAGAAATTATACCAGGTTTGTAATTAAGTGGTAAGAACTAGCTGTGTTTGAGGAAGAGCGGACTCGTAGCGTCGATCTTAATGAGGACAGAACTCGGCCATTTCGGGAAACTGTATATTTAACAGAGAATAGCGTAATTGCGTAGTCGCACGGTACCAGTGTCAATGCGGGACAACCTCTGCTGTGGCGGTATCGTAAGGTTTTATGCATGTATATGTATATATATATATGAACTAACGTCAAGTATTCCTAAACAATTTTACGTCCCACAGGCGGACGAACACAACAATTGACAATTGGATAGATAACCCTCCGCTCGACGTAACAAATGCAATTCCATTCATCTCCGAGCTCCATATTACAAGTGCCCCAGCTGATAACCTGCCGTTTTTTTAAATATTGAATGAGTAATTGATAACCATCAAATAAAATGTAAAAAAAATCCTTTTAGATCGCTTCCTCTGCTTATTACGTTAGAACCAAAATATTAGTAATCAAACGTGCCGTTTGAAAGCAACAATTGTATTTTTTGAACGCATGATAAAAAATATGTAAAAATTTTCCATTTGAACTTCAAAACTCCTCCTTTAGTCTAGTGCTCTTTTTTATCATTTCACTTGCTCTCTTCCTTGTTTTGTGTGCAGAGGAAGGAAAGGGGGTGAAACTTAAGGAGCCAATTTCGCCCGGTGAGACCACTTTTCCTCTCTCCCTTCCTCCACACTCGCCCTCCAAATGCATGCATTCCAGTCCAGGAGCATCGGTGGAGGGATATAAGGAGAGGGAGAGGTAATGGGGGAGGAAGCGGTTAAAGGTTGGGGGAGGCTGGGGAAGGCAGAATTCCCACCCCCCTATATCCTCCTCTTCCCCTCATTCGAATCCACCCCGCTAGGAGGAAGGCCTCCGGGACTTGATGGAGGGAAGAAAGAGAACCGGCACCTCTCCCCCACATTTACTGTAAGAGATAAGCAAATGCGTAGAGAATGTTTCTCCTGAAATCTCAGAGGTGTAGAGTATGCCAAAATTGGCACAAGTTAAATCAAACGGTATTAAGAGTTCTTGGGTTCCCAGCCGGATAATGGTAATGAACCACACCGACTTTTTGATGATTTAGTCTGCCATCGTCTTTAGGGTGAATGACGATGGCAGACTACGGATAGCAGGAACGACGACGTCATCAAAACGTCGGTGCAGTTCACCACCATTACCGGGCTGGAAACCAGAGAACACTTCTTACTAACAATAAGCATTCCGTGGGTAAGACCGGGTCTTACAATAAATCAAACAATTTATGGATTACGAATTTACCTTTTATTCGTGGCGACTGAGCATTCATTACTTTAATCTTTCTATTATTAATTTATCATGAAATTTTAATAATTACCTTTCTGAGCCTCCTGAGATGTTGTTCGAAGGCTAGGAAATTTTTTTGTAAAAGTTGAAAAAATTGCCATCTTTTGGGCACTGCAGTTTTTTCACCTTCCATGTTATTCAGTGTGTGCCTATGGTGAGTTTTTACCTTTTTTATCATGTGGTTTAGCATTCAACTCCGGGTGGCAGATGCTCTGGAATGAAAGAACCCCTCCTGAGACACGCAATCGTGATAACCAATTTGCAAACGTTGTACGATTTTGAACTTTTGAACCCGAAGCATTTGTGGAGATGGCTTAACCGCATTTGTACAGGGAGTATGCGCTTTCAATCTTCATAAATGGGAAGACAACCTTCGCCAAACTGTGCGGCGCCCCAAACCAATCCATCAACCAGATTACGGAGGAATGTGAAGCAAGAGTATAGCATAGCAGTCGAACGTCACGCCATAAAACCATGAATTGAAAGCTGAACTTGACCTTGGAATATAAAACGTACATAATGCTTATTGTGTGTTGCAACATTGTATGTTAAATCTCTAATATTTGTTTTTTATCCATATCTACTTTTGCAATAGTAGTCATCTGTTTAGGCATACGCTAAATAAATAAAACGTAGGAGATGTAACTTTATGAAAAAAGACTCGGGGAACTTCGATGTAGTCGAGGCAGAACACATATTTTATGAGGCGAATTTTTAATTTCCGTTCCATCTAATTGGGCGAAATGGATGGGAGAGAGGGGGAACTTGCTGGAGACATGGCTGGAATGCTGGAAAATAGCGAGGGCTGGAAGGGAGGGAGTCAATTTACCTGGAGAGAGAACGGGGCGAGGGGGAACGGGAAAGGTGATGGAGGGAGGAGGTGGAGGAAGAGATGTGTCCCGGAGGACTTGAGCCCGAAGCGGAGTTGAGAAACACATTCGCGTGTTCGGGTCGAGATGTATTCGGGAAGAAAGAGAGAAAAAAAAGGGAAATAGTTCTTTTCGTCCCGAGGACTTCAAGGGAGCCGCTCGTCCGAGGTGGGCGTGGCTTTGCGCGACCGAATGTATCCACTCCGTGAACCTGTCATCGTGGGGGGGGGGGTCCATTTGTAGCATTCTTACCGATCGTTTCTATAGGGTACAAAATAGAAATCTACGTCACAGTCGAACAGAACTTCAGAACCGTGAGTGCAACGTCTATGTGTAACTTTCCTACGATAAAACTTTTCTATTGTTCCCGCCCGAGTTTTAAAAATCCTATCCGTTAGCAACCGAATCTGTTTTTCTATTGAGATCCGAAAAGTTGCAAAATAACCCATCGGCTAGTAAAATGAAGTAAGAATTAAGATCAGGGATACTCGTTCTATTGGAGATATTCAGTATGCCTTGCCTTGCTGATGTTAAAATGAAGGAAACTGACGCGAACAGTGCGGATCAAATTAAGCGCGAACAAGCTACAATAGCGCGTTTTATTCCATGGGCGTAATATCACAAATTATTCATAACTGACAGCATATAATCAAAAGAAAAATGTTATACCTATGTCTAGGGAACATGTAGTATAAACTTAGAGACGTATTCCATACATTTAGTTGATATCTCAATGCTCACTTTTGCTATTTCTACAAAATATCACGACATTAATTTTGTAGAAATTATTTCTTTTAATCTTTAGATATTATTTTTAGAAAATATTTCATCAAACACAGAACTATTCTTTCCACGGAGCGTTTTTATATATTGCAACACTTAAATCGCCTTTACAAGTTGTTTTTGGGCATTCTAGAAATCACTACCGCTAATCTATTCCCAACGAAGAAGTATAATCTGGACGGTTAATAATTTAGCATTTGCACAATTGTTTACAAAGTTTACATATGTTTTAATGTATGATGATTTCAGGGCGTTCCTCGCTTGGAAAAAATTATTAGCACAGTGAAAATCAAATAATCTTGCTTACTATAAAGCGTAAAAGTACCTTTGTTTAATGATATTTAAACTCCAATAAACGAATAAGTTATTTTATGGACTATGTAAATATTCAAATAAGACATTGGGGGTATGAAGTGGGTATATAGTAACGATTCACTGCTGTTTGAGTTGGCAAACAGTCGCCCAAATCTCCATTTAGTAATCACTATTTTTTTATTTTTTGTTTTTGATGATGTAATAGTGAACAAAATAACTTCCGCCACTTGTTTCATAATCGATGTACCGGAAGTCAAAAATGTTAGATTGGCTTATGAGCCTCGTTACACCTTCTTATGAGCTTTGTTTGGCCATTTTTTCCCTTAAAAATAAGTTTTGAGAATTTCTTCGTGGGCATTCCATTGACTTTTTTCTGGGAGAGAACAAGGTAATATTTTTTACGTTTGTTTTTTATCTCGAGTTGCTGCTTAACGGAGGTCCCCTTCCTTTTGTTGTTGCTCAACGATGTGATCGAACTAATAACCCTCCCAACCACTCGCACGATGTATTCATAAAAAGCTTGGAAACATGGTGAAGAAGTGAAGTGTGTTGGTTCCTTGAAGACTTTTTCCTTTCATGACTCCTTTCTATATTCAACGATAGCTTCGATGTATTCTCTGCAACACCTCAAAGGTTTTGACATGAAGATAGTAGCACTGCTTCCCAGGTAGCAAAATTCTTAAACGTATGTCAGCTCTTGCTGCATACGTGATTTTGACTCTTCGTCCCCATGACTTATTCCATAAGCGATTAGTTTTGTTTTCTTAACATAATTTTCATCATGCATTTATCCATGTATTTTTCGCATTATCGGCAGGTCTATTTTACGGTTCACAGACAGAGTGATGCAGTGGAGGGCTGCAGTAAGCCAATTTTCGAGTTGATTTATGATGATGATGAGATCATGATACTCCAGCAATCCATTCTAATCCTTATGTACAACGATCATATGTACCTCCTCTATTACTCAACAATATTTTATTAAATATTCCACGCTTTTGTCGCAGTTAACTATATTTAATGTCACCGTAATGACAATTTTCCAATCAATGCGATTGTACAAAACATATGGTACGCAGTCACGCGCACGGGTTTCAAAATGTGCACCAAAGAGGGTGAAATTCGTCATGAAAACATAATTATAAATATGTATTGCGAATCGGGTTTAAGGTTGCTGCTTTGAAAATTTGAAGTGTATAGATTTTCTTCATAATTTAGTTGTGCTTGTGTAATTTAATCGTGTCCAAGTAATTTTTTAGTCCCAGTGAAATTATATAAGCACTAGTTCTCCTGAGCCTGGCTCACGATTACCGAACCAGCCACCTTAAGAGTAGCTAGAGCCCTAGCCTTTCCATACTGTGGGCCCAGGTTGGAAAGCCGGCAGTGAGGTAAAATTTCCAGCGGTCTTCCTGTTAACCTACGCGGGTGTAATGCGAGGAGCGCTTCAAGTACAGTGCTCCGTCCATTGGATGGGACGGTAATTATGGAACTCTTGGCCTCTTTCGTCGACAGAAAGCTAATGCCGTAACGCCAAGTTCCTCTCCACCCTTCCTCCAATCCCCGAAATAATCTTATGCCAATAAAAATCTTCTATAGGCCATAATTATTTCCGGACGCGCAAAATACTTTCGACGTCTCCAGAAAAAGGTCGGCTAAAAAATATCTTTTATTATAGGGGCAGCGAAACTTGTGGCACTCGCTGGTGAAAAGCATGACGTAAGGGAGAGTTATCATGAAAGGTACGATTGAAGAGCGAGTCATTTCGGTAACTTTTCCCGCTTATTAACGCTTGATTCACGCTCAATGACACATAATTCTTCGCCTTTCCCTCAAGTAAGGCGAAGTAAATCTAAATAAAAAAATTGCCTCCAGAGAGATTTGAACTCTCGACCCCTGGTTTACAAGACCAGTGCTCTAACCCCTGAGCTATGGAGGCTCTATGTCATGCATCGAGAAGGTTGTGTTGTTGTTCTTATGATGCAATACAGTTCCTCATGTATGCAGGACCACCCCGTTTCGAAGGGCCGTTCTGTGGTCCTTCTCCCAGCGAGCAACCCTAAAATGATGTCAGTTGTCGATCTCCTCCTCAGAGATACAACCAAGCTCTAAACCACTCCAGCACCCCTTTTGGATCTTTAGATGGGAATCAATGCTGTCGCTTGCACCTCCTTTGGTCATCATTATCACCCTTTGTTTAAGTACTCCACGCCATTAGTACATATAACCATCGAAAAGTAATAATTAAAAGAAACCAAAGATACGGAACGCTCGTCGAAGCTAAACGAAGGAGCCGACAGCTAGTCGACGCGTAGTCGACGGCGGCACTGAATGTGTTAAGCTAATTATTTGCGTGGCTAGAAAGGAAGGAAAGGAGTACTATTGTTACTAGGTAGAATCTTAGATCTTTTAAGGCCAGGTACGCCCTCAGAAAAGTGAGATGCCCCCACGGCCACTACGAAACACGTGGCGTTAGACCCGTAAAGGTGCAGTTCGGAAAGCCTGTAACATTTAAGCATCATCATTCTGACTAAAATGATTTGCGTCCTTGGGATGTTTTTGTACAACTGAGTACAGGTATCCGAAAAACGGAAAAATTACCAAGCATCGTATGCACGCCACATTATTACGTGACAGTGAAACGGAAAACCACTTTTATTCCTCTTCCGTTGGCAATTAAATGTTGTACAGTGAAGCGCCTTTATAAAATCGTCACCACCACAATTGCGATACCATGTAGGTGTTATTATTTGGATGTTCCCCGAGTTAACTGGGCTCTGCCATGCAAAAGTCGCGAACCTGACCGAGTCTGACGTCAAAACAATCTGCTTTCTCTTGCCCGACAAACAATTCATTTCACGAATGGCGTGCGTCCTCTAGGGCAGGGGTCACAAAAGTGGTCTATGTAGACCCCTAGGGGTCGATATGACATAGAGTGGGGTAGATTCGGGCTCAGGGGTCGATTGGGGGTCGAGGGAAAAAAGTTAACAAAAAGTCACAAATTTCATAAATAATTGAATAGCATTGCCTTATATCTTGCATTTAACGCGTAGGTAAACGTGATCGTTTAACTGATGAATATATTTTTTATTAATAATTTCAATTAAGGCGAGATCGTCAATTTTTCATTTTCAACTCCTTTTGTTTCATTTCAACTACGACTTACAAGACGGAATTTCACTTAATACAATTAGTTTTTTAAACTTTTTGTTGAATGGTTTCATTTCATTTCATTAAATTTTCATGAAATATTTTGTTTTTGCATGTATGTTTGGCTTATTCCGTTATAACTACTTTATAGTAAAGCGGTCGATAAAAATTCGAGAAATTCTTGAAGGGTTCGATGGTCGTAAAAGATTGAGGGCCCCCGCTCGAGGGTGTACGATAATAAAAAGGTATCATAGCCTCCCTGTACCTACCCGGGTGTAATGCGAAGAGCACTTCAAGTACAGTGCTCCGTCCATCGGATGGGACGGTAATTATGGAACTCTTGGCCTCTTTCGTCGACAGAAGGCTAATGCCGTAACGCCGAGTTTCTCTCCACCCTTCCTCCAATCCCCGAAATAATCTTATGCTAATAAAAATCTTCGAAAGACCGTAATTATTTCCGGACGCGCAAAATACTTTTGACGTCTCCAGAAAAAGGTCGGCTAAAAAATATCTTTTATTATAGGGGCAGCGAAACTTGTGGCACTCGCTGGTGAAAAGCATGACGTAAGGGAGAGGAAAGTTATCATGAAAGGTACGATTGAAGGGAGAGTCATTTCGGTAACTTTTCCCGCTTATTAACGCTTGATTCACCCTCAATGACACATAATTCTTCGCCCATCCCTCAAGTATAAAAGACATAAATCTAAATAAAAAAATTGCCTCCAGAGAGATTTGAACTCTCGACCCCTGGTTTACAAGACCAGTGCTCTAACCCCTGAGCTATGGAGGCTCTATGTCATGCAGTGAGAAGGTTGTGTAGTTGTTCTTATGATGCAATACAGTTCCTCATGTATACAGGACACCCCTGTTTCGAAGGGCCGTTCTGTGGTCCTTCTCACAAATGTCATTAACAATTGAATAGCGTTGCCTTATATATTGCATTTAACGCGTAGATAAACGTGATCGTTTAACTGATGGATATGTTTTATTAATAATTTCAATTAAGGGGAGATCGTCAATAAACTCCTTTTGTTTCTTTTCAACTACGACATACAATATAGAATTTCACTTAATACAATTAGTTTTAAAAACTTTTTGTTGAATCGTTTCATTAAATTTAATTAAAGTTTAATAAAATATTTCGTTTTTGCATGCATATTTGGCTTATTCCGTTATAACTACGTCATAGAAAAGCGGTCGATAAAAAGTCGAGAAATTCTTGAAGGGTTCGATGGTCGTAAAAGATTGAGGGCCCCCGCTCGAGGGTGTACGATTATAAAAAGGTATCATAGCTATTTCTAGAGAAGTAACTAACTATTAGGCAACTTTTCAACTCAATAAAGAGGCAAGCCTCGGTATGGGAGAAGTAGGTATCAATAGCAGCGGTCAAGGACCTACTACTCATTAGATAGAAAACCTCTGATGGTGATGATAGAGTTTGGGATACAATCGCTTCATTAGACCAATGCACTGGTTGGGACAGTCAAAAAAGTCGGTGAAATTTATGTCATAATTTGAAATGATTTCATCAAAGTCAAAGAGATTTAGTTTCACCGGTCAGGTGCGAACTTTGGAGAAATCAAAGCAGTCCCGCCAGGAAACGACACTTTGAAGGCGGCTCTACTCGAGGAAGTTGGCGTGCATGTATATCGCGTATAGCGATGTCCCCAAGTGTGTCGCTACTTGCAGGGTATCGCTCTGCTTACACATTCTCCCGGTATTTCTGGAAAAAAAATAATTACGGAATAATGGGAAAGTGAAGAGAGAAATTTCAATTTTACTCTGGTGAAATAGATTTATTGCGACCCAGGTTTCGATATAGTAGGTACTACATCATCATCAGGTGATGACGTAGTACATACTACATTATTACCTGGTGATGATGATGTAGTTCATCGAAACCTTGGTCGCAATGAATCTAATTTACCAGTGGAAAATTGCTATTTCTTTCTTTATTATGTTGGAATTCCACTACATCACGCCTGATACTTCTCTTTTTGAAAGTATGGGAGAGGTAAAAAATGAATACTTATAGGATAATTTCAAATATTTCCTAATTTCGACGATATTTCCTCATTTATCCATGTTCATTGTTTACTTCCGTCATTCATATTTTGAAAAGCAAAGGGGAAGTAACATGTAAGCAGAGGAAATCCTGCAAGTAGCGATACTCATCGAGACATCGCGATACTCATCGCTACTCTCCACTTCCGTACAAGTCGTACAAGTCTACTTCCATGTGCAGAGCCACCTTGAAGATTGAAATTGAAATCGATTGGTCGTTTTTAGGAAGTTTGAGCGAGATATTCCCCTAGTCGCAATAAGGACCATATTCGAATTTTATATTTTAATTTTCGCGTCTGTAAGAAGTGTGAAGTAAATCTTTTATATCTTTTTTTTATAAAAGTCAATGTATGTGTATATGTATGTGGGTATATTCCACATCTCCTCCTAAACCACTGGACCGATTTTGATGAAATTTGGAACACAGGTTTGCTACTGGTAGACAACAAACCCTGTAGGGTTCAATTAACCAAAACCCCTTTTTTACAGGGTTAGGGGTGTGATCCTTACTAATCTATAAAAATGTAATGGTTTTTGTCTGTCTGTTGCTCCATTACGCAAAGACTACTGGACAGATTGAGCTGAAATTTGGCATGTAGGATTTAAATTAAATTGAAATTCTCAGGATTTAAATAAATATATCTACATAGGTCTCTACTTGACATATTTTTTCACGTCGTACGGCTAAAAAGCCTTCTAAACAGCAGGTTTTCGCGATTTTGCTAAAATTACTGCGGTGAGTAATAGATTATTTTTATAAATTGTGGAGAAAACACTGCACCGTTAGTTTTTTGACGAAATCTATGTGTTACACATTCCTAATTATTTCGATATTCTCCCTCTGGAGCGCACATCCGTAATATATCCCATAAAAAGAGCTTGTATTTTCAGGAAAATTGCTCAAAAAGTAGTTCGGCTGAGGGTTAAAATTTTGATATAATTGGAAAGATGTTTTTCTTTAAAATTTGGCCAAATTCATCAATTTTAGGGGAAGTGATTTTTCGCTCAAACTACCTTTAGAATAGTGAAATTGTACAAAGTATCTCCTTTACATGTTTGTGGATACCTATATGATCCTTAATTACCAAAAATATTAGACAACTTGTCATAGCATGCGTTTACTCATTTCCCTGTTCGCGGGGTGGGAGGGCGTCCCACGGGGAGGGCATAGCACCATGCGCCGGTGCAGGCAGGGGAGGGAGGGATAGAGTATCGTACGGAAGGTGAATGGTGTAATCTTTACCTCGGAGGTGTAGTGCTGGGGTAGTCCCTCAGTAGCAGTTGGTAGTGGTGGTGACATTTAAGTTTAAGGTGGTTCCACCGTAAAATTACTTAAATGTCATTTTATTAATATTCTGTCTACTTGTAGAAAACATTATCCTCTATCTGGTATGAACAACAAAATAGTACCTTTCCACGCTATATTACTCTCTAATTGAACTTGAAATTACATGGTGTTCAATGGGAGTATGAGAGAAACACGGGGAAAAATAGTATTTTTCCATAAAATATAAATTCCATTTTGGCGGAAAACTAATTATAAGAAGGAAATAATCCAGAGAAATTGAATAAAATGTAATATAGGCATATTACCACCTTATTTTTTTAGTTATTAGGGAATTACTGCCGTAATTGAAGTCAAAATGCGGTAATTCGTAGGAAATGGCGCTGCAGTCGGCTCCTATGGCTGGAAAAAAGTGCTCTTTTTTAATACATTCGTGGAATAATCTGCAAATTTTGTTCCTTATTTTTGGGTTTCTATAGGTAACGCATTTAATCAGTGAGAGCAGGATTTTTTGGACAAAATATAAAAAATGTGGAATTTAGTATTTGTTTTGACTCACACAGTAGCGGCGGAACCTCCTTAACGTGCTGTGACATCCAAGTTCCTTTTGCACTTTCTGTCTTTAACGATGCCGCCGCAGACTTGTGAGCCGCAATAACACCGGAAGCACAATCTATCCGCCCTTGATTACGCAAGAAATTAGAGACGTCCAATCATCGCCTGTAAGAATCTGGTTTATTTTTTTGCGAAAGACGTTCTCTATCCGTTCCTCCCCCCCATGTCGTTTCTGTTAAGGGCTCATTGGTACCTTATTTGGCGATGCGTTGAAGAGATTTCTCCTTGACCTGCGCGATAATAGCTTTATCCTTTGAAAAGACGATTATTAACGTGCAGCGGAAGCGGCGGGATGGGATAAGGCATCTAAGAAAAGACTGGCGAAGAGGCTAATATGGATCGTACCGTTCTGTGGCGTAGAAAATTCGACTCCGAGGAAAGAGAATGAGAATAGGTTGTAGGTGTTGGAAATGTGTGTGTGTGTGGAGAAGAAAGGAGAAATTGCGATGGATGGAAAGGATTACGAACGAGGAAGTGCTTGGTATGGAGGGTGAGGAGAAGAATGTTGTGGAGAAGATTTGGAGGAGGCAGAGTGGGTAGTTGGAACAGGTAATTTTTGCAGCCTTAAAACTTGAAGTAGAGTCAGCTGTAAAACCGAAACGCAATATTTATTTATTTGATAAATGCAACTTCATAAAATTTGGCGAGATGCTTAATGATTCGTACACTGACTTCGTAGCTAAAACAGAGGACAAAAGCACTGATGCATCATGGAAATATTTCTTAGAAATTCTACGCCAGGGAATCAACGAATATATTCCGCGAAAATTGAAATGTGATAGTAAAGAACCTCGCTGGTATAACAATGATGTTAGGAGGGACCTTAAGAGACAGAGAAAACTGTACAACTTATTCAAAAAGTCCATTACGTTAGGTGACAAATCGAAGGAACTTGAAGCAAAAGAAAGTTACGCTGCACAACGCTCAAAAACCAAGAAATCAATGCGTACTGCATTGCGAAGTTTCAAGAAAAAAGTACTTGGCGAATTACTCGAAGAAAATCCGAAATCTTTTTGGTCATATGCGAGAGAGCTTCAGGGAAAATCTTCAACCGTAGATTCGTTATTTGATAAAGATGGCAAACTTGTCACCGATAATATTGACAAAGCTAACACGTTAAATTCCCACTTCGAAAGTGTATACACTACAGACGATACTCCATGTTATTTCGACATTTCATTCACTGAGGAACCGATGAAAGAAATCACTATTCAATGTGATGGGATAACTAAACAGCTACAGTCGATCAAAAATAGTAAATCTCCGGGTCCGGAGGGAATACCCGCGCGTGTCCTCAAGGAATTAGCGCCACAGATCGCACCGTTCTTAGACATAGTATTCAAGAAGTCATTGTCTGAAGGAAAGATACCAATAGACTGGAAAATTGCAAACGTTACACCGATATTCAAAAAGGGAAACAGACATGACCCAGGGAACTATCGACCAATTTCATTAACGTCTATTATAGGCAAGATACTCGAACATATCGTCGTTAGCAATATCATGACGTTCCTGGACAGTCGTAACTTCCTTCATGGCTGTCAGCACGGCTTTCGGAAAGGTAGATCATGTGAAACACAGCTCGCGCTCTTTCTTCATGACGTTCTCAAATCTGGTGAATCGAAAACACAAGTGGACGCATTATTCTTAGATTTTAAGAAAGCTTTCGACACGGTACCTCACAACAAACTTTTATACAAATTACAGTCATGCGGCCTAAACGAAACAGTAGTAAACTGGATACGCGACTTTCTGAGTGATCGTAAGCAAAAAGTAGTTCTTGACGGAATTAGCTCTGATGCAGTTAAAGTGACATCAGGTGTCCCACAAGGAAGCGTAATCGGCCCCCTTTTGTTCATTATATACATAAATGATCTATGCTCTCGAATTAGCAGTAAAATACGTTTATTTGCTGACGACGCTGTCATCTATCGCGAAATTAATGATCACTCTGACTTTGAAATTCTATCATCGGATTTAAACAACGTTCATGTGTGGAGCCAAGAGTGGGGACTCGAACTTAATCTGAGCAAATGTGCGGCGGTACATTTCTTGCGGAGGTCGTCCAACTATCCCCGTGTATATGCTGTGGATGGCGTTAAGATAAAGGCGACAGATGAAGTTAAGTATCTGGGAGTTACGATAACCTCAAACCTATCGTGGGGAACACATATAAGAAATATTTGTGGCAGAGCTCTGAAGAAGCTAGGATTCGTCAAGCGTATTGTGGGAAGATTCTCAGATGAAAAAGTAAAAGAGAGGTGCTATTTCGCACTCGTCCGGCCACACCTTGAATATGCAGCAAGCATATGGGATTCGGTGCAGAAAGACTTAATCTGGGAACTTAATAAAATACAAAGGAAAGCTGCGCGATTCGTCAAAAACTGCTACGGGCGTACAGACAGCGTTACGCAGATGTTAAACGAATTAGGCTGGGAGCCGCTAGAGACTCGGAGGCTGCGCGCTAGGCTTAGATTACTTGAGCAATTGAGAACAGATATCTTTCAGAGCGACACGGAGAACATCATATTAGAACCCCACTATATTTCCAGGTCCGACAGAAACGATAAATTAAGAGAGATATTTTGCCGAACGGATAGGTATGGGAATTCGTTTTTCCCCCGAACAATAAGGGACTTTAATAAATGCAAGGCGTAATTTCATAGAGCGTTTCCTTTTTATATGTAAACGGCTGGTGTCCTAACACCCCCCGCCACACGCCTATTGAGGCGGCTTGCGGGGTAGTATGTAGATGTAGATGTAGATGTAGATGTAATAAGGGTTGATGGGATGCTTAGGGTCATGATAGAGGGGAGGATGTTGAACAAGCGGGGAAGGAGCTGAAAGAGAATAGGTGCCATGGATGGGATGAAGAGAGTATTACGTGTACCGAGCTGAAAAATGAACTAGTGAAAGGAATGAATGGATTTCTGCAGTGAAAGGTTAATGTTTTCCATCTAAACTTACCCTTAACCGGTAGATCTCGCTATTAAACTAATAAAAATTGATACTTTTTCCGTTGTTGCTTCCATTTCGCCAACAACCTAATTAACCAGTAAAAGCAATTTGTTGGATAATTCATTGATTCCCAGGTACTTGACATAATCTGACTCCTTTCTATTCACTCCTACTTTATAGATATGGAATTGCCGTGATTTCTCTTCTAAGTATTGGACTGCAGTGATTTAATAGTATTAATTTTATCCTTCACTCAAAACATCGCCCAAGAGAGAGTTCGCCCAGGTCCACTTTTGTGGAAGGTTATTGGTAGATGACTGCATCGTCAACTAAAAATTTAATTTTTACTGCTAACCCCAGTATTAATGCCGTTTATGTAAATAGAAATAACCTGGGGACATGAAATTTGCTGTCAACGGTGGGAAATGCTCTATTGGGATTGGAGGGCTGCAGCGAAGAAGAGTTGAGCATCTCTTCCGTAGCCTAGCAACCGGTTTCCAGGCATTAGGAGAGCAGTCTGGGAGTTCCCGTCGGTGGAAGAGCCAAGAATGCGCTTTGAAGGTGAACCTTTTAATTTCATCCGAGGCACCTTCCTTCCGAAATGTATATTACGAGGAGTGAGCGACCAAGCATCTTTTGGGGAACTGCCTCAGGCTTTCCAAGGGGTTGATGTGAGCGCAGGGCCACGAAACCCTCCCTCAAAGAAACATTCTGGACCCTTTTCCTCCCCTATCAACCTGAACCTGCCCCGCCCATTCGGAGGGGGTTGGTTACTATGCCAGAAAAGGCGTTTTAAGACGGCTGTGGTTTAAATCTCCGCAGTTGCATACTAGCAGATAAAAAAATCATGTGTTCACCATTCGGCTCTACCCTTTAAAGCATAGTCTGATCATAAGATCAGAGCCAACATTTTGTTATTCTAATTTGCCCTACTTAGAGAAATTTTCAAATTTACGTAATGCGGATATTGTAACAATATCCCAATGAATATATTTACTCTCATCTAAAAGCAGAAATATTTGGTGATATAAACATTTTTCGGGTGACGTCCGCGTATGTTGTTTGGATTCACAACAGTTTCGCCAGCTATCCTGCTGGTGATGTCCTCAGATGAAGGATAGCCATAACATTTTCGGTTGAATTCTTATAGGCGCCAAGTTAGCTAGATTTGGCGCCAATTTCGGCCGATTCCGCGCCCAATCATGGAGCAGTATCGGCCGAACTTGGCCCCTATAAGAATTCCACTAGATTCAACGACTAGATTTGGCGCCAAGTTCGGCCGATTCCGCGCCCAGTAATGAATCAGAATCGGCCGAATATGGCGCCAAATCTAGCCAACTTGGCCCTTATAAGAATTCAACCTAAAACCTTCTCGCTAGCTGTTAAACCTGCTAAACTGTTGTGAACCTAAACAGCATACGCGGACGTCACCCGAAAAATGTTGATATCTTCTGATAAACGCCGCGGAAACGTATAACGTATAATTGCATAATTAGTCGTAGTTACACTAACTTTAGGGTATAGTGTAATGCATTTTGGTGAATAATCACCCCCTGCCACACACCCCAGAGGTGGCTTTCAGGGTATTTTGTAGATGTAGATGAAGCCTGCAAAGGAACGCCGAAATATTCGGTTGATTCGAAAAAATGCTTGCGTTAATGAGGTAGCATGAGGTGATATTGGGAAAACTATTGTTCGTAAAGTAATCACTTCTGTTTCTTTTCTTTTTGTTTAAACATATATTTGGTATTTTATAGTAAATTGTAGGAGGAGTGTAGTCATAGAAATGCTTTTGCGTTTCGGCGGATTATCATTTGCTTTTAAATAGAGTATCCACTTGGCCTGAAGCACGATAACTACCTATACCTCCATCATTCGAAGACGCCACTTAATAGTCAAATCCTTCATTTAATCCACCGCTTCTTCCAGCTCACCTCGAAATTGCCGGTATTACATCGAATTCCAATCTACCCTTTGGCATATTCATTACTACTCACTTTACACAGCCAGGTGACTACATCTTGTGTTTCTACCGATTTTAAAACTCAATGTCAAATTAGAACATGAATTATAGTGAATATGTGGAAAATGTGTCCAAATCTATTGTGCTACAATTTTTATTCCATTAATACTTACGTAATAATAAGACTGAAGTTCAATCCGGCGTAATCCGCGTTACATGAAAAGGACGTGATACTTCGCCTCGTGCCACACCTATTCAATTTTCTGGTCTAACTATCCCAAAAATAACGCAACCACTGCTATTGTGAATCACACAATCATTATTTTCAAAATTGGAGATTGAACGATGTAAATTTGTTAAATATTTGAAATCTATTTAAGAAAAGCAATAAACTGGCTGATATCTCACGTTACATCAACTCAGGCTGCGATGTGACCTCCTGCTTCAAGTCCTGAAAACTTTACATGTTATTAACACAATATTAATGGTTTAGTAAATATTTCAATATTAAAGCATTGAAAAATGAAACTATACTGGACGTTGATTATATATTTGGATTTCTGGGATTTCCGCCGCGTGGTTACATCTTAGGGACAATATTTCGCCGGCTATCCTGCAGGCTTCCTCAGGTCCCCTGATGACTTGCATTAGCTCATTTACTACAACAATTTTGCTGCCAACTTGATCAGGCTCTTTTAATTATGGTTCCTTTACTACAAAGCGTTCCATACAGATGATATAAGATATGCCATCGACAAAAGGTCGTTAACTATACTCGTGTTGTTTGATTTTAGCAAAGCCTTTGACTGTGTAAACCATTCATTGCTCTTACAAAAAATGAGAAATCTTAATTTCTCCTGTTCCTCATTAAACTGGTTTTATTCATACCTAAATGGACGACGCCAATCTGTAAAAGACCCTAATGGCAACCTGTCTGAGTGGGCCCCTATCTCTTGCGGTGTACCTCAAGGGTCAGTCCTTGGGCCACTGCTGTTTTCGTCGTATGTGGGAGACCTTTCAGCATGTATTACCAGGATTAAATATATGATGCACGCTGATGATCTCCAAATTTATATGCACTGTCACCCGTGCGATTTCCCTGAGACCATTAGACAAGTAAACGATGACGTATCTGCCATCTTCTCATGGGCACGAGACAACTTTCTAAAAATAAATAGTAATAAAACCAAATCCATGATAATTGGTCACTCCAGGGTCATTTCTAGACTTAATATGACCGAACTGTCTATGGTTGAGGTCCAGGGAAATTGTATACCTTATTCCAAGACGGACAAAAACTTAGGGGTCATCTTCAGCAATACTCTATCTTGGAAAGATCACATTATGTATGTTTCAAATAAGGTTAATGCTTTACATCAACTGAAAATTCATAAAAAATTGCTGCCTATCCATGTAAGAAAGCAACTTGTCTCCACCTTAATTTTTCCTAATTTTGATTACTGCTGTCTTGTATTTTATAATCTTACTGCAGAACTTAATACTAAGCTTCAGCGCCTAATGAATTCCTCGGTCAGATTCATTTATGACTTGCGGAAAGATAAGCACATAACCCCATATTTTAATAAGCTCTCCTGGATGGACATAAAAACTAGAAAGAAATTCAAATTGGCCTGCTTCATGTATTCCCTACTCAAACACGATGACCCACAGTACGTAATTGACTTTTATCCCAAGAGAACCATATTGCCAAATATAGTTACTAGATCCGACCCTAACTACATACATGTCTCCCATTATCGGTCCTCTAAATTTCAGAAATCATTTACCGTTGCCGCCTCTCAAACTTGGAACTACCTATTTCAATCAATTAAAGATACCTCATCGCTACCCCAATTCAAAAAGAAATTATATTCTTACCTAACTTGCCCCACATAAGCCGTATTTATTCATTTCAATGCTTTAATCATGTATGGGCTGTACTATTGTGGTTTATTTTCCATTGTTATTTATTTCAAATTATAATACCAAAATATTTGATCCTGTTTATATTTAATTCATTGTGTTAACTTGCTACTTATCCCATATTTTATATTGTGTTTTGTTTATGATGTTTATTCCATTCATTTGGCATGTTGATTTTTTTGTTCACTTAATTGTAATACTTTTATCTTAAATTGGTGCTTTGCACACTAAATTTAAATGTATTTCGAGCTCAAATGTGATTCATGAAAATATTTCATATCGGATGTAAACTGTGAACAATAAACTATATTATTATTATACAGAGAACTTCATTATAACGAATTAGTATTCTTCATTTGCCTCACATTTCTTAATTTCCTCTGCAATTATGGTCGTTTCTTTCCCGTGGAGGAGAATCCTACTGGATAGCCGGCGAAATATTGTCCCTAAAATGGAACCACGCGGTGGAAATCCCGGAAATCGGAATAACCAACATCCATCCAAGCCCCGCGGAAACATACGTCAGAGTGTAATTATATTATTCCTTTTCACGAGAAGTAGATAGTAGTAATGAGCAAACATAAAACTCAAATGGATTATAATCTTAAACAAAGTAACGTAAAAATATTAAATACTTTAAATGGGTAGATATTATATCATGGATATTATACAAAAGATATCATCGTGTTTTTCATCGTATTATACTATATCATCATTTTTCTACCAGGTATCCTGAATGCTACTTGAGTGTGCTATGTGGAAAGTATTTCCATCTGTAGTTGGTACTCCGTCCGTAGGGTAGGACGTTAAACTGTGGACCGGGACCATTTGGAGCCTTTCGTTGAGAGTAGGCTTACCTATACCGATGCCGGGTTACACTACTCCCTTTCCCCGAATAATTCTACCCTACCTACCGGCACTCAATGACGCAAATTGACATCAGCTGTCGGTTGCGTCGTGACCATCGAACCAATCCGTAAGCGATGGTCATCCCCTTTCACTCTCATCCCCTACCTCCGCATCTCCCTTTCGTTCCCATACGAAAAAATATAAAGCTAAAAAAGATACATGGAGAGGGAAGGGAAGCACGGAAGAAAAAAACCCTATCGGCTAGACCTAGTAGTTTGTTATCCTTCTCTATGGAAGGGGCAAGGTCTCGTCCATAGGTGAGGGGCGGGGGGTGTCTGTTTCCCCCAGACGGAGGCCGCCTGGCTAGTTTCAACCCGAAAGTGTGCTTCCCGGCAGACAGCCCTTCTTCCCTCCCTCTGGCGTCTTAAGGAGGGTTTTGAGAAAGGGCCAATCCTTTATGTCAAAGGGTGGACCTCCTTGAACTTCTCTCTATGGGTTAGTGGTTCGGTCGGTGGATCTAAGGCGGTTGAGTGAACGAAAAAAGCCAAGGCGTCGAAATTCCGATGTGAATGATGAAACGTTGGAGCCAAGGAATTCACATGAAAGGTGTTTTGAAGCGATATGGTTCTCAAACGGTTCTCTTTCGTATCAGTTTAAACAGGTTTCTCATGTGACACTTCTAAATTCTAATACCTATATCAAAATTATTTCCTCCCCAATTCGGACAATCAAAATGTTTTATTCATTTAGTGAAAATTAAGTCTATTATCTATCACTTTTTGTCACTTTTTTTATTATTTTTCAGAAATCTGCTCGCAAAATATCTCCCTTGATGATTTACTGCTTCAAAGAGTAATCTTGTATTGTTAATATTATGTTTGTTATTATATATATGGCGTTTATTATAACACACCGCTGTGGAAACACCTGCTTGTGTCAAAGTAGTTTCACCCTAAAATTATTAAAACGTCATGTTTTTCATATCTCGGATGCATATAAAAAAGCTTGTCCTTTGTTTGCTATTAATAACAAAATCCTACCTTTCCACAGTATTTTTTTCGCAAATTGATTTTAAAATCCCATAGGGTTGACTACGAAAATGAGTGAGCAATGTTATGCAAATGCCATTCTCATGATAAAATATTATAAGAAGGTAAATCTCCCTGGTAAATGAATAATAGCATGGAGGCCCTTGCCCATCTTTTTTTAGATATTATTTATCTAATTACTGCAATAACTGAAGTAAAAATATCTTAATTAAAATAGAAATGGGGCGAAATTTTGTCCGAAGACGAAATAGTGTTCGTTGAAAATGCATTCGTCGACGGATCAGCATATTGCGTATCTTAATTTAGTTTTCTTGAGGCTAAGGCACTTCATCGATGAAAGCAGTATTTTTAAAATATCTGATGCAAACGAAAACTTGGTATATTTTTTGTTTTGACCCAAAAAGTCGCGTTGGAACCTCCTCAAATAAATTTTTCCAACAAAGCAAAATCGGCAAACGAAACTAATATAATTTTTTACATAATCATACCAACGTAATCAAATGACTGACTACGGAATCCAGGTCGGTAATGCCGCTGACCTGTGGAGGAGATAATTTATATTGAATCCCAATCCCCAATTGAGTGGAGAATATTTTGAGTGCCATACTCCGCCCGTCAGTTAAGACTTAAAACTTTAAATCCGCCGGTGATGATTCCCTCTCCACCCTGCCCCCCTTTCCATTCAAGGGTTATTCATTCCATCAACTACACTCAAGGGCATAAACGACCATGATTTATTAAATTAAATTGAAATCCCAAATAACGAATATTAAGTATGATTCGCTTCTTAACAAAACTATCGTAGAATTGAACCAGCTTATTTAAAGGAAATTAGGGTCCTTTCCATCAAGTGTGAAAGTATTTAAGAGAGGATATAATGAAGCCTACTTAAATTAATCGGTTTGGTAATAATAAAACTAGTCTAGTTGGTTATTTTCGTTTTCTGCTTTTTATTTATTCAAAGAATAGACCACATACAGCAAGATGCCATTTTATATTGATACGAATAACAAACAAAAAAGCACACATTTGCAATAACATTAAGAAAAATAAGATTAACAAATAATATAACAAAATGCCGAGCCAGAAAAGATTTTTTTGGGAATGGGATAGGTTAGCGAAGGCGTAATATTGTGACTAAGGTATTTACATGAGTTTTCTGTTTTGTTAGTAAGTTTTTGTAGTAATATTTGGTAATTCATAATGTGCCACCTGACTTCTTGTCCACCTGCACTTAATTTGTGAAGTAAACAATTCGTAGTCTCATTTCTTTAACCATCCACCTGTCCTTAATGGCGAAAATGACCTCTCTTGCTGGCTGCTGATTACTTCCGCTACATTTTACGTTATGTGAGAGTATAAAAATTAATTTATAGGTGTTAGACGCGTAACTCTCTTTAAAAATCCTCGTTGCTGGGTCAAATGGGTGACTGTTGTTATTCTTTACTATCCTCCATCACTTCGCTCCAATTCATCCCTCACTTTTTTTACCCCTCTTTTCCCTTCTCAACGGCCCCTGAGTACATTTTTTATTCTTCATGTTGGAGATCGACCGACGTCTTTTTTTACTCCCCAAGCAAGCGAGCGCCTTTCCTGGAATGCGGCGGGCCTCCTCTCACTTAGCCCTCCCATTCCACTATCGTCTTCGTTGGCGCAAACGAAGGTGGCCGGCCGGTCGGCTGGCTAGTCCTGGAGCCTCCAGCCCTCCAGAGATGTGGGATGGGGGGGGGGAGGGGGGGGGCAGAGTAAGCTAGGCATTTCATTTTTTTTTACGAGTCCTGAGAGTAAAAGGGAGGTCGAACTCCTTTATCCCGAACCAAACCACAACATAACGCATCACCCCTTTCACTTGTTTTTTGTTTACGTCCTCTTTCTCAATAAGGTTACTTGTGTTTTTTTGTTATCCTCCCGAGTCCAAAGGGCCCATTGCACGTATTTCGGAGTCTTTGGGCCATCACCACCTGTTGTGTGGGCCACGCTTCTCCTCAAAATGGCTCTGCGGGTTTTATTATGGTTACAAGTCGTTATATAATTTCGTACAACCGGCATGGTAGCCTAGTGTATTTTAGAGTTCGGCTACCCGGTGAATAATTCAGTGGCTCGGATACAATGTCAGCAATGGTTACGGATTTTCCCTGACGTTTCGAGTTTTAAATTTTCGAAGGAGGTAATTTACCCGCTGAAGCCTTTGCCAATCAATAAACATTTTGTCGTTAGCTCATAATTATATGAGAAAGTCGATTTTTTCAGAAACACGTTTTACCTGTAGTGTTTTTAGTAAATACGAAATTCATTTCCGGGTGTAAATATTATTTTATGAGTAACGAAAACTATTAATCCATGTCCTTACCGTATGCAGATTGAGATCTCGTAATCAGCTCTTTGATTTCAAAAATAGAAACTATTCAGTTTGCTCAAATTGTAAGTGATGCAATTAAATTTGAGTCAACGATTTTATGAGCATTTTTATAAAATTCTATTTTGCTGAAAGTCGACCTGGTGACGGATGCTCAAAGTTCACTTGGTCAAAATTTTAAGGGAAAACATATACTTGTGCTAGTGGGTAAATGATTTTTCAATAATTAACTAGGTAGCTCCTCGTGTCAGAAATGTAACGGTGTGTGTGCATGCTTTCTCACTTACCGAGAAAAAATACATTTACAACTTACCGTAATACTTTTTATAAAACCGCAATAAAAGGCCTTAGGTTTTGAATGCGTTTTTAGGCGTGAAACAAATAACTCGACTAAAAGCCTCCAATTGCGTGTGCTTAGTGGATTACTAAGGAGTACAGTCGTATTAAGCGAAGTTTCGCGTTATTAGCACGTTTACTACATTAACTACATACTTCTTATAAGTTCTTTGATTTTAAGATAAAATTCGAATATGGTCTCTTGCTTGGCTAGAAATAAAACATCTCACTCAAACTACCCTAATCCTTTCACTGCGCAAAATTATTTTACGCTTCATTCCAAGTATCGGGAAATATCCAATATAAAATATTTAACATGTAGCTATATTATGAATATATGAGTAATTTGTTTTGTTTTATGCAGGACTAAAATTTTCATTCTTAAAAGTTATTTTATGGAAGTAAATTTACCATTATTCATACCATTGTATGGTAGTTTTATTATACTATTGTTTGCTCTTTTATTTTATTATTTTTTAAAGCTTTCAGTGTCTGCATTGTATGCTAATTAATGTTATGTTTTATGCGTCTGTAATGTTGTTATTATTCTTACACGTCAGCATGACTAAACTTTAACAAATTTTCCCTACGATACATGAATGCAGTGAAAAGCTCTCATGCATGTGAAGTCCCTTCAACATATGTTTCTTAATTAAAATTAAGTATGCTTAGTAAAATAACTGATGACGGTATAATACTGTGTTTGACGGCTAGTGCATGCCTGGAATGGAAAATCCCCCTGCCACACTCCCTAAAAGTGGCTTGCTGGGCACCGCGTAAATGTAAACGTGGTTCCACCATTGCTCACATTATGGTGGCATTATGGTTCTCCGCAGGAGAGGGAAAAGTTTTTTCTAGAAATTCCGTACCAAAGTTGAACTCCGCATTCTGTCCATAAAAAAAATAATTCTACATCTACATACTACCCCGCAAGCCGCCTAAATGGGCGTGTGGCGGGGGGTGTTAGGACACCAGCCGTTTACATATAAAAAAGGAAACGCTCTAATGAAATTACGCCTAGCATTTATTAAAGTCCCTTATTGTTCGGGGGAAAAACGAATTCCCATACCTATCCGTTCGGCAAAATATCTCTCTTAATTTATTGTTTCTGTCGGACCTGGAAATGTAGTGGGGTTCTAATATGATGTTCTCCGTGTCGCTCTTAAAGATATCTATTCTCAATTTCTCAAGCAATCTAAGCCTAGCGCGCAACCTCCGAGTCTCTAGCGGCTCCCAGATTAATTCGTTTAACATCTGTGTAACCCTGTCTGTACGCCCGTAGCAGTTTTTGGCGAATAGCGCAGCTTTCCTTTGTATTTTATTAAGTTCCCGGATTAAGTCTTTCTGCACCGGATCCTATATCCTCGCTGCAAATTCAAGGTGTGGCCGGACGAGTTCGAAATAGCACCTCTCTTTTACTTTTTCATCCGAAAATCTTCCCACAATACGCTTGACGAATCCTAGCTTCTTCAGAGCTCTGCCACAAATATTTCTTATATGTGTTCCCCACGATAGGTTCGAAGTTATCGTAACTCCTAGATACTTCACTTCATATGTCGCCTTTATGTTAACACCATCCACAGCGGATACAACTGTACGTTGCAGCAAAAGGGTTGAACCACCACATGATAGGGGAAGGCATCTTGCATTCATACTCTCCAAATGCATTTTCCTTCGATGCTCCAAGACTTCGAAGGGCTTCGAAGATGCGTTTCTATGATACGCGCGGACGCATTCCTCGCTTATTTCCCCGAGAGACGCATCGCACCCTCGGGCCACAACACATAATAACGCAGTCATTCACCGTGGAGAATGGCGGTCTGTGCGGTCTTGACTCAGCAAAAGGAATCCGTCGCACACTCTGTTATCGGCCGTGCAACAGCAACAACAACCGAAATCCTCAATCATCAGCGGAATTCAGCGTGATGCGGCAAAACGGGGCGTTATCTTCTTCGGATGAGAAAGAGAGAGAGTTGATAAAACGGGCGATAGATAGCGCGAAGGGATATCTCGTCTAAGAATGCGAAGCGACTAGGGAAAATGTTTTTCGCTCGCGTCATGCCTACTGGAGTCTGCAAAATAACTGCCATCTCTCGCGATAGTTGACGCCCTGAGCAATGGAATTTTTGACCTTCGGTGTGCGAGTGTGTCCAAGTTGGCTGGTTGATTATTCGATGCGACGACTGACAACCAAAGCCATAATCCGTCAATTCGGATGGGTGGGTAGATTGGCGAGGAAAAGATAATTTGGTGAATCTGGAGAATTACTGGAAGGTTGTCAGCAAAGAGGTCAAAATGAGCTAATTCAATGAAAATAGCGCTGCTGTTGGATCTAATGGCTGGGACAAGCGTTCTGTTAAAACTATAGCGGTGAGTAATCTGATTTATTTCGTTGGGAAAGTATACAAGTGTTCATTTAAGGTAGATTGAGCAAGATTTATCCCTAGTCAAGAGAGACCAAATGCAAATTTTATTTTTTAATTAACCCTTTCGCGCCGGACGTCGGCCATAGCCGACGAGCATTTTCATGCGCAAACGACCTAATGTCGGCTATAGCTGGCATGGGTTTTTCAGCGCAAACGAACGGACGTCGGCTATAGCTGTCGCGGGGGATGGGAAGTGACCGATGAGGTAGCAATGGTCGGAGGTATTCAGGCCCTGCGTGAGACCCAGCTTAGCGAGACCTTAGAGCTAATCCTCGGCCATTTGGCCCGACCCTCCTTCTCATTTACGATCCTCATCATAGCAGGAATCCGTGGTGAAGTGGTTGAATTGTCAATGATTTTTGCAAAGAAAAATTTATTGCAAACTCCAATTTTTTATACCTTGAAATGAATTTTTCGTTTTTTTCTGTGCATAAGCAATCTTTAAACGAAATTTTAGTGTTATTTTTAACGGACTTCTTGTGTGAAAGCCTTGTGTGTTCATATACGATGAAAAATACGCAAAAAGAGAAATGTTGTCGTTTTATTGTCTTTATCGTGCGTGTTTATTTCAATCTGAATGCCTATTTACACTATATGTCCTCTATTTTCCGATTCCTTCATTGATCCCCTTATTAATTACTCATATTCCGGTATTTTTAGGCAATGTATATTGAATAGCCAATATCATTCTTACGCTGGTGCGCTAATGTTAGCTACTCAGTCTGGGTTGAACATTTGCTTGGCTGCCTGGCGATGTCTCTTATAATCTACTTGGAAAAACCATCCCTTCCACTCCCACAGTGATGTCTCATGTGCATTCATACAGTCCACGTGTTGAGCGCTAATGACATTTTCGCAGAAATTCTCGATGGTCCTTTAGGATTCTTTGTAAATCGATCCTTAAGATACCATTAAGTTGGGTTTTCATGGGTTTTCATGCTTGTATTCCTTTCTACCTACCTTGTTCTCTTCATTGCTGAATTCCTTCTCAATTTCTAAGAAAACTTTACCTTTGGTAATTTCTCTTGAATAGCCAGTACCGTTTTTACGCTGGTGACCTATTGTTAGCTACTCATTCTGGGTTGAACATTTGCTTGGCTGCCTGGCGATGTCTCTTTTAACCTACTTGGAAAAACCATCACATCCTCTCCCACAGTGATGTCTCACGTGCATTCACACAGTCCACGTGTTGAGCGCTAATGACATTTTCACAGAATTTCTCGATGATCCTTTAGGATTCTTCGTAAATCGATCCTTAAGATACCATTAAGTCGGATTTTCATGGGTTTTCATGCTTGCACTCCTTTCTACCTACCTTTTTCTCTTCATTGCTGAATTACCCCCCAATTTCTAAGAAAACTATATCGTATGGAACATGTTTCTTAGACCATATGCCAGTCCATACGAATATGCATTCCCTCCTTCCTAATTCTCTCACTTCTCACAAGACTCTCACTTCAGTTTTGGCTCCAGAGCAAGCAGTGTTTTCTCGGTGCTCCGAAATTTTGCTGCGTTAAGTTTCCTTGTGGTGAGGTTTCTGAACTATTTGCATCTGTTTACGGCAAGTCATGTCGAATAAGTCAATACTTGAGGACTCGATTTTGGAGTTGCTAACAAATAGTGATAGTGAGGATGAAGATTTCTTTCCGGATTCAGAAGAGGAGACATCTGAATCTGAGCCAGAGACTTCGACTGTTGCAGCAACGAGTAAGCAGGAACCATCGAGTGCATCTTTGGCCGATTCATCAGATGAAGGAGAAGAAACCGTGGCAAAAAGGAGAAAGATTTCAAACAAAGGTATGAATTGGTTTTCCGGCGATTTTTCTCCATTGATTCACGAGTTTGACGCCACATCGTCTGGTTGCAAGGCTGCTGTATCTGCGAATTCCCCAATCAGAATGTTTTTCGAAAACTTTTTCTCCAATGAATTGGTTACCGTGATATCAGAAGAAACCAATCGTTTTTATAAGTATACAATTGAGAATTCTCCAGATATTGTAGTGTCGCGCTTGAAAAATTGGAGAGACACAACTATTGAAGAAATATATACCTTTCTTGCAATTACTTTGCTGATGCCAAGAACCAAGAAACTTGGTCTTCACGAATACTGGTCCAGGGATATTCTGACGAAGACTCCAATATTTGGTGATATTATGAGTAGGGATAGGTACCTAATGATACTGCGAATGCTCCATTTCTCAGACAACTCTCTTCCAAATCAAGGAGATCGACTGTTCAAAATTCGCCCTGTTGTAGATCGACTCCGTGCAACATTTAGGAATAGTCTAGTGCCATTCAAAAACCTGTGCATTGATGAAAGTCTGCTGTTGTTTAAGGGACGTTTGTTTTTTAAACAATATATTCCTTCAAAAAGAAGTAGATTTGGGATAAAAACATTTGTAATTTGTGACTGCGAAACAGGATATATTTTGGACTTCATTGTTTACACCGGTTCAATCAGTGACATAGAGGAACAACAAACTGACTTCGGGAAATCCGGAGATATTGTGTCTACTCTAATGACTCAGTATTTAGATAAAGGCCACACCCTATATGTAGACAATTGGTATACAAGTCCAGCTCTATTTTGTTGGCTTCATGATCGGGCTACAAATTCATGTGGAACTGTTAGAAGAACCAGAAAGAACATGCCGAAGATGGAAACGAGGTTAAAAAAAGGAGAGTTTCAATTCAAGTATTCTGAAAAATTACTTGCATTGAAATGGTGCGACAGGAGAGAAGTGTGGATGCTGTCCACTTGCCACTCAGCAGAAATTATAGAAACAGGAAAGATAGATAGGAAAACGGGAGAAGTAGCAAGAAAACCAAAGTGTGTCTCAGATTATAATCGGTACATGGGTGCTGTCGATAAAACCGACATGATGCTGAGCTCTATTGAGTCGGTTCGTAAATCAGTGAAATGGTACAAAAAGTTTTTTTTTCACATGGTCGATCTTTCCGTGTTAAATGCCCATTCACTACACAAACTGGTCACAATGGAGAAAATGCCGTTGGAAAAGTTTCATATCTCCTTGATTCGTGAGCTTCTGGAAACGTACCACAAAACACAATGCAAAATAAGTAATGGAAGGAGATCAAACGATCATTTAATTAGAGTAAGTGAAAGACATTTCCCTACTTCCGTGGCTGTCCACCCTGTGTCTCAAAAATTGCTCTGGAGAAGATGTGTGGTGTGCAGCAAGCATGGAAAGAGACGTGAGTCACGATACATGTGCTTAGAGTGTGATGTGGGACTGTGCGTTGATCCATGCTTCAAGATTTTTCACACACAAAAAAATTACTAGTTTAATTTGTTGAAGATAAAAACACACATAAAATAAAAAAAATATAAAACATAAATAAAAGAAAAAAAACATACTTTTAACTTCGCCTACGTCGGTCCAAATCCCGAATGAAAAAGAAGGATGGGAAGTATTATTTGGAGGTTTATTCAAAGTAAATTTCGAGACGTCCTAACTAGCTGTAAAAATGGAAAAGTCCTAACTTTGTTATTATTAACGCTAGAAATCCATTTAAAGTTCTACAATGCTTAAAAAAATGTAAGTTATTCTTATATAAGTGTAAACTGTTGAAAATCATGGACAATATTTAATTTTAAAAAACACTGCTAATGCAATGAGTTGACCGTGGACTCCCGCTAAGAAAGGGTTGGAGGGTCGAGTCCAGTGGCCGGGGTAATAGCCGGGCCCCGTTAAGTAGGGTCGCAAATCGGAGGGACGAGAGTACCTGGGCCACTCCACCCCAAAAAAGTGCTTTGCAGAGCGAGGTCTAAAATTTTCGCAAGCTACCCGTAGCACGGAAAACATTTTCCTTTCGTAGTCGCCGGCAGGAAAGGGTTAATTTTAGCAGCAGTAAGAAGCATGAAGTAGCATCAATGAACCAAAAACTTTGTTTCGATTACTTAAATGTTCAGTAATCAACTAGATGTAAATCCATAAAGTTTCAACTTGACTCATTTATTTCACGCCGTGCGCTAAAAACGCCTTCACCACCAAAGATTTTTTTTGCGATTCTGCAAAAATTATTGCGGTGAGTACTTAGGATTTATTGATTTATTTTGTTGGGAAAGCACACAAACTACACACTTTATTTCTGACGAGTTCTATGCGTTGGTAATTGCTCATTTAAAAAAAATAAAGTACCTTTGGAGTGCATACGCGTACCATTTCCCATGGCTGATATATTTTTTGGGAAATATTTCGAAAAGTATGATGGTAAGCGGCTGTTATTTTGCTATCATCGGAGATATAAGATCATTTTCCTTATAATGAGGCGGAATACATCGAATTTTATTTGAAGTGATATATCTTCCTCAATTTAAACTATCTACCATAAGTGAGAGATGTATTATTTTAAAGGATACAACGAAAACGTGGCCCTCAGAATTTGTTTTGACTCTTACGGTCGCGATGGGTCCTCCTTGATTTGTGTTGAAACTCGACTTCGGAGAATTAATGACGTGCGCTACGCGGCTCTACGACAAGGGGCGATACAAAAGTCTGTCCTTGCTTGTATGAGGAAAGCGCGTTATAAATAGCATAACAACCGCGCATTGGATCTGTAAGCCTCCATAGCTCAGGGGTTAGAGCACTGGTCTTGTAAACCAGGGGTCGAGAGTTCAATTCTCTCTGGAGGCAATTTTTTTCGGAAGATATATTGGCACTAAATTGACTTACACTCTCGTCTTTTTATTTGGTGTTCGATGATTATATATTCCGTTGTGTTACATTCCCGCCTTATCTTACATTCTCAATGCATTTCATACTCGGTTTTCAGGATAGCCTATTACGTATCATTATACCTATTATGTATGTACTTCAGTAGAAGCCAGTGTCTCAGTGAAAATTATTTGGTCTCAAGGCGAATCTGGCTCCCAATTAATTATTTGGTGTATCGAATTGATTATTGTACGTATTCAGAAGCCCTGATGATGAAGAACGAGTCGTTCATTGAAACGTTGGTAGATATGGAGCCTCAATTCAATTTCAAAATTTTAATTTTAGGGAAGGAATTTCTCTCCCTATTATAGAGAATCTTCGCTTCATGAATTTATATAAGGCATATTGGTTTCGAGGGTGCGTGCATTTTTAATCCCCAGGTGTTCCTATCAAACACAGTATTTTTCATTATTTCATAAATGCCTATTTTGATTTAACAAATTTTGTGCATCATAATATATATATATCGCTTAGCAGTTCCTTTCTTCTTTCTCCCTTCGTCTTCTTCTTTCTTGATTTTTCAATGTATTTTATTTTAACCTATCTTCAGTTTCAATTGTATTATAACCCCCATTTAATTCTATCAAATGCATTGCTTTCTCTTTATTATTTTGTTTTATCTATCTTAATTTTCTTGCTTTACAATTTTCACGCCCAGATTTGTCTATCGAAACCAATAGTTTGTGATTATTACTTTGTTATATCTAATTTTTTTACACCCAAGTTATTCTATCAAATACTGTATTTTTCCATTGCTATTTGGTTTTATTAAATTTTCGTTTTTGACAAAATTTTTGGATGCTGGTGTTTCTTGCTTTGCAATGTCTTTGTTTTGCCTTCGTCTACTTCTCTCTTCATTTCTTCCTCCGGTTCTTTCTTTCCTCTTATTCTCACAACCTATGCTGACCATTCCCAGTAAATCAGCTCCTTTTTCAAATTAATTGATGTTTTTTTAAAACTGATTCGTTTACGCTGATATGTTGTCCGATTTCTCTTGAGTTGTCGGTCCAATTGAATACGATACCTTCTAACTTATGTCAACATGACATGAAGGCTCGAACCCGGTGGAACTCCCGAGAAACATTGCTTCACCAGATTCGCCAGGTAAACCTGAAATTATTAGCATGCTCAGCGAAAAGTGTCCATAAGTCTATAACTTTTTATAATTTGTCTCAAAATATCTCTTCGAACCTTGGCAAGGAGTTTAGATGCGCACTTTGACAACTATGTGCTCGACTCAAGAATTGTATTTAAAGGTTGCCATGACCTTTATTTACCTTTCATTACGATATTATAACTCTTTCGATAAGTCTATAGGAATGTTTTTCTTTGCATAAGTATGTGTGGCTGAAAATAAATTATCCTGGTTAACAATTACAGGCTCCTTAGTCCAGATATTAAGTTGGCGAAATTTTCATGCTTACCAGTGCAAAATTTTGACCTATATCGCTTAATTAAATGGATTGAAATCGATCAACTATTAGAAACTTGCTGTAATTTATGAATTTTCCGGCTAACCAGAAGAATTGTCGAGGTAGTCAAGATTTATTCATGTGGCCTAGGTTTGTCGTCACATTTTAATCCTTTACCCCTAAAAGCAATGCTTATGTAAAAGTATGTATGAATTTAGCGAAAGACTATTGAAAAATGAAAAGCGTTTTTTCCTCTGCCATAATCGCAGGTCAATTGTGTCCTTTGGAGCAAGACGTGTTATAAACCCAAGAAAGTGATGCCCTTTCTCTATGCTGAAATTACTTATTTTGGAGATGATGAATAAACGTATCGGTAATTTTCACTGGAGGGTTAAATTCAGTGAAGTAATTCAAACCCCAGATTTCTTTTACTAAAGACAAGTTTACCTTTGGAAGCAGACATGATATTTCTCAGGGGATTAACATTTCTCATGATTTAAAAAAATTACATTTACCTTTGTCTCCGATCAATCTCAAATCCCATTTTTGGAAGCGCCATCAATGAACTTATACCGACCGCATCATCCTTTCACGCGTTCGAATCACCCGGATTATTAGGCCATTTAAGGCGGCCAACCACGAGGTGTCGCCTCGCAGCGGCGAATTCGTGAAATACATTCAGGAGAAGCGCAGTCGTGGTAGTCGTCGGCTCTCACGCCCTCAATGCTCACGCCGGCCGTTAGTTTCAAACCTCGTTCAACAGGTGTCCCTGCATGTAAATAAAGGCGCTTCTTTCAAAGCAGAGACAGCGTTGGACACTCTTGAAGGCCGGTGTCTGGTTCCCATATTACACTCGTAAGTGAACAATATTGGGTGCTTTCCATTCAAGGTGTTGAAGTCAGCGCAGACCGGAACGCACCAACGCACTTCAGTGCACACGAATGACGATTAATGGAACGATCTGCGCAGGCGAAACGTGCGGTAAACAGTAATTAGGTAATATTTTGTCACAGAATATTTAAAAATGTATAGTGTCCAGCTTTAAACCCTTAGCTGAAAACCAATAGGAAAACAACAATCACAGATGCGATATATCGAAGACAATATTTTTTTTAACGCACATCAACTCTGCTGCCGAGCTGCTTTGAAGTGCGCTGCCTGGTGCACAGTGTTTGAAACTAATAGAAATCAACGGTGCAGCAAGAGAACAGTGAATTTCTGCAAATGGGAAGCTCCCATTATATCCCCCTGGGTAGTAATCTTTGGTCCAGCGAACATCACGAATACTGTCGATCTATTTTGAAGTGCGCAGGGTCTGAAACGAAAGGAAAGCAACTGTGCCGTCGCGTTAAAAAGTGAGCAGCGCACTAGAGCAAACGGGAAGCGCCTAAAAAAGTAGACAGTATGGCTAGGGAATAAATAACGCCACAAACTTCACCTGCTTCGAATTCGCCATGTCCCAATGTAAAATTAGGGAACTGGACTGCAGAACGGACAGATTTAAAATGTCACTTTTCCCACGAACTATAAGGGACCATAACAGCAACCAATTAGACTTTTATCTAGGTTTGTCGATAGGTAGTGTAGCTCTTGGTAGTAGTAGTACTCCCTAATACTTGAATCCTTATCTGTTATCTAGTACTAGCAGCACGCCGTGCATGTTTTCTACATAAGTCTTGAGTCTCTGTCCATTTGTGTAGTTGCAAAATACATATATATATTAACGGTCCCTCTCCATTGTGATAATATCTGTAGTGTAGTTCATCCTTGTGAGGCTTCGTCTCGTGACAAGCATTAGCGATTTATGCTAATGCATAATTAGTCGTAGTTACACTAACTTTAGGGTATAGTGTAATGCATGTTGGTGAATACTCACCCCCTTCCACACACCCCTGAGGTGGCTTGCAGGGTATTTTGTAGATATATATTTTAACGCGATCGGAGGAGGCGATCGAGGTGATGTGAAGCTAGTTCTGAAATCAGCTGCATCAGGCGTTTATTTATGGATTTTGCGTAACATATTGAAACTTTAATAATAACTTAATAATTCACTTAAAAATTTATTGAACACACATCTTAGGTTTCGATGTTGTATCTCATCATCAAGTAAGACTCTCACATCATGATAACGTGCGACGTCGAAACCTAGGTCGTGTGTTCAATACATTAATGTGGAATGACTGATAACCCACCTGGTGGGCCCAGATTCGAATCCCGTTCGTTGTGGGAATTTTTAGAGGAATACCTATATCATGGTCATATATGTTGATTGTTGACATGGTCATTGATACGGCCATGAGGTCCGGGATTTATTATGAGAATAGCACCAACAAAAATCTGCCGAGTATCTTTGAGACCAATTTGTCAGACTTTAATCAGACCCAATTTGCGGTGATCATCGCTAACCCATTCCCAAAATGTTGCGCAGACTAATCTGTAAATATTGTATAAATGATATTGTCCACATTCCAACTCTGAATGGCAGATATCAAAGCATATGCACTGATTCGAAGATTGAGAGACCTGATATTTAATCTCGTTTTCTGCTAAATATACTTATAGATATAACGCCAGCCTATTGAAATAAAATGTTGTATTTGATGTTTTTAGTAATTACATAAAAACACTCCTTGATTCTGTAGTAGGAAATATTTCTTCCATCAGAGCTACATCAGAACAATAGTGTGACTGTTATTAATTTGCCGGAAATCGAGGATTCCAATTTATTTATATTTATTTAGCCTATAAAACTCAACTTAGCGTTGTTTTAAAGAGAGTAGACATTTCGTTCGCCAGGAGAAAATAATTTGACCTTACCAAAAATGTCTCTCCCAGAAAACCGGTTGTTGCGTCACGAGGCAGTATCGTGTACATGTGTTCATTTAAATTTTCAACAATGGAATGGCGATGTTAACAGCTAAGTGTTGTCATAATCAAAGGCAAGGTGGCCGCTTGCTTTTTTCGGCGCAGCGTCAACTACACTCGCCTAGATGTTTTCAACTAATTAAACATTTTAAATATTACCCCAGAATATCATGATTATTTTTTTCGACATGAACTTTCGATTTAAAAAATAAATAATAAATCAGTACTCAGCCCTTTTAGAGCAAAACTTGTCAATAGGATGTAGGAAAAGCAAAAGAAATAATTTTTAGTTGGACATTGTGTAGCATTGAATTCACTGCTTATTGTTAGTAATATCTACATACCTACTTAAGATGCGTGGTTTGGAAGTACGTATGCAGTCTCACCATTGCATGTAATAGAGTAAAATGGTTCATTGATTGGCGCAGATAATTGTTTCACTAGTGAGATTAGAAAAACCGGCCAAAAGTGTACATGGAATGATATAGAAAAATAGTTTTTTATTTCATTCAATTACCACATACACGGCAAACCCGAAATCCCAGTAGTGGCACATGAGGTGAACTATTGTAAAGAAGCCCAGGAACACGTGATTACGGCACGGAATTGCTCATTGGAGCCTATCATAATGCAGATTTCCTCGACTTAAAGGAGAATTGATGATTCATTGACATAAAAAAGACGCAATAATGCCGCTCTAGGTGAAATATTGTAAAGAAGCCCAGGAACACGTGATTACGGCACGGAATTGCTCATTGGAGCCTATCATAATGCAGATTTCCTCGACTTAAAGGAGAATTGATGATTCATTGACATAAAAAAGACGCAATAATGCCGCTCTAGGTTTGAAGTGCTCTCGTTGCCACTAGCGTCATCGTGTACGCCGATGGCGAGTGGTGTGGAGGTCGTACCGCAGAGGTCTCTGTCTAGCGCCGTCTGCTAGCGCTGCGACGGCCTTCTCTAAAACTACGGAGAGAGACGCTCTGGTTTTCGCGCCTTATTCTCCTGCATTTGAACTGTTTCACTGCGATTCGCTCCTTTCTCTCAGCATCTTTAGATGTGCAAATTTGCATGTACTTACCTTTCGGGTGTCTTTGGTTGAAATTTGCTTCGAGTGTTTTCTGTATGAAGGTGGCATAACCTTTTGGAGCTGAATGTTAAGTACCTACGGTGAGAACGGGTGGAAAATTGAAAGAGATGTTACTTATCTCTATTAAGCTACATATAGAGTGAAACTCGCCAGCATTTAAGGGCCAGCATAATAAGATTCAATACGTAAAATAAAAAGAATAAAAGCCCACACGCGTCATTATAAACTGTGACAAATTAACAGACAGTGTGATACTGCTGATGGAAGTACTAGGCTGGAAACAGCCAGAGACGTAGAGGCTACATCTACAAAATACCCTGCTAGCCACCTCAAGGGTGTATGCCAGGGGTGAGAAGTCACCAACATGCATTACACTATGCCCTAAAGTTAGTGTATCTACGACTAATGATGCACTAGCATACATCGCTAATGTCTGTCACGAGGCGAAGCCTCACAAGCATGCACTACGCCACAGATATACTACCAATGTTAGAGGGACCGTTAGGGGCTATCCATAAATGACGTCCACATGATTGGGGGGGGGGGGTCACCACCTTGTGACAATGTGTGACAGGGGGAGGGGGGCATGCTTCATGTGACATCCACACTTCCACTGCATATTATGTCTTAGTTTTACTCAGACTGTGGGGTAGGGTAGAAATTTTTTCATTTTTTTGACATCTACATCTACAAAATACCCTGCAAGCCAATTCAGGGGTGTGTGACAGGGGGTAAGTATTCACCAACATGCATTACACTATACCCTAAAGTTAGTGTAACTACGACTAATTATGCATTAGCATAAATCGCTAATGCTTGTCACGAGACGAAGCCTCACAAGGATGAACTACACTACAGATATTATCACAATGGAGAGGGACCGTTAATATATATATGTATTTTGCAACTACACAAATGGACAGAGACTCAAGACTTATGTAGAAAACATGCGCGGCGTGCTGTTAGTACTAGGTAACAGATAAGGATACAAGTATTAGGGAGTACTACTACTAAGATCTACACTACCTAACGACAAACCTAGATAAAAGTCTCATTGGCAGCTGTTATGGTCCCTTATCGTTCGTGGGAAAAATGACATTTTAAATCTGTCCGTTCTGCAGTCTAGTTCCCTAATTTTATTCTCATGATCTGATCTACCGTAGTATGTCGGATTTCGTAAAAATATGATCAACGTTGTCAGAGAATAGACCGGTTTGGAATCATTAAAGGGGGGGTGACACTATTTGTGACTAAGTGTGACAGGGGAGAGGGAGTCTAGTTTGGTCCAAAATTGTGTGACATCATTTATGGACAGCCCCTTAGTAATTGTACATTATTGCAACTACAAATACGGATAGAGATTCAAGAGTTATAGCGAAAACATACACAGCCTGCTGTAAGTACTAGGTAGTACTTACATCATGATTTACTTACTACACTACATACTTACTACTTGACTTGAGTAAAAGATTCCGAAGGAGTCATCGATTCCGATTAAGATCGCAGGAAATGACAAAAAGGCATTGGCTTCCGTGATGGAGCAAATACGAAGTGGGATCCATTTATTGGGTGGCTCACGGGCGCGCTTACGGACCCTCAGAGCGTTAGTGCTCACGTTTTCGTATGACTCTAATGAATAAGAAAAATTGCGATGTAAGTTCTTAAAACTTCGCCTATTCTTTGAAAGCACTGCTCTCGCGTTTGTGGAGCGACTAGCAAGAACTGTGTCTGCGAACAGTTCGAGATTTGAATATCAATAGCGACGACGCGCAGGAATGATTCATGATCGAGCCTCAGGTTGGAGTGTTCAATAGAACTTCCCTCCTCGTGGGCCCGGATTCCAATCCTGGAAGTGAGAAAGTTTTTTGACAGCGGAATTTCGATCTCTATTTGGGTGCAATGCGGAGAGCCCTTCAATTTCAGCACTAATTATGTCTGATGGGACATTAAACTGTGGACCCCTCAGCGCCTTTTGTGAAGGAGCAGTCTCACGCCGGGTTTCTCTCCACTCTTCCCCCTACTCCCTTACCCTCGTACCCACCAATCCTACTGGCGCAAACAACCATTGCTGTCAGTCATCTCTATGGAATAATTAATCATACAACCAGGCACTTGACGGGAGAATATCAAGTTGAAGTGATAGGAAAATGAAATAATTTCATCGCGCTGAACCATTTGTGGTGCGAGTTGTTTAAACAAAAAAAAGACCCCGAGCATACAGCAAACCCTCTCTAAGGCGGCCACTGCCGGTCCCAGAAAAACCATCTACATTCTAGGCTTTGAATGCTTGAAATGCTCTGATCATGTGAGATGTGATGAGACACGTGGCATACCTAATATTTTCCCCTGGGCTATGTGTGTGGGTATAATAGAAGCTATAAAATAAAAGAGATTCACTGCCGAACTAGTTGGCACAAAATTACTTCTTCCCACGCCACTGCGGCCTATTAATGACTACTACCAGAACTAAGCGAGGCATTAAGACACCCCGTTTCATGCAATTCCCTTTCGTTCTTTTCCTCCGCCTATTCCTTAACCCTTTTTCATGGCTGGTGTTCTAACATCCCCTGCCACACGCCCCAGTGGTGGCTCGCAGGATAGCTTACTTTTGTAGATAAACTGCTTACTACAAATACCAAATGAAGTGTATGTCTCAATTGTGATGGTATTGCCGCTGAGTGAATGCGGACGAATGAAATACTGCCATTTGTAATATATGCTATTAACTGAGTACTCCTTTCTCTAATGACGTACGCCCAAGTTGACTATTGTATTTTTTTAAACTTTTTCTTCGTAATGTAAGTTCTCTCATCCACCATTACTTTCTAATTGGTATCGTGTTTTGTCAGGAATAAGGACATCAATTCACTAAAAACCATAAAATTTGGGAGTGGATTAATTTAATTACATATATTTCAATATGATGTTGTCTCAGGACTGATATGGTGGAGGTGACGGAAGAACGTTTTGCAGTTTTCCACTGGGAACTATTTTAGGCTTGTCAATGATGTAAAGCATCGAAACCGGTGGCGTTAGTCATTTTTATCTGCAAAAACTGCAAAGAGTTATTCTTTCGTCTCACATTTAGTTGAGAAAATATAATAGGTCCAATGCCATATGTAACATAGATCTAGGACTATAATGGTGTAATTAATCAATCATAATTATTAAATAAGTACATACCATATTCCTCTGTCACACTACTTTCTGACTACATGGTTGACTCAAGGGGACTGCTTTATAACCGTTATCCTGTTTAACTTCTCATTTCAAAATTAACCTAATTCAATTAATTTTTCGTGGAGTTGGGAATACGTTTTCTCATTGAAAATATTTCATCAGCAGTCGATGGCTAAATATTTCCTACCACGTGTGGTTGGTTCTTCGTCTTCGCGGTGAAGTGCACGTAATCTAAGCATTCCTTCATGTTTTCACCTTTCTAGCGAATTCAGCCAAATTCGCCCTGTTGTGAATGCGAAATCGTGAACACAGCCAGTTGCTGATGAAACTGGTCATCGCCGGGGTTCTGGTCCGGTCAAAGTCTAGTGGCGAGATAATGTTTGTTATTTTTTTTAGAAACCGGTACCATTTCTCAATCGGAAGAACTGTTATTAGTAAAGTGCTATTTTATTCTATCAGCCGATTTCCATGGTCAAGGACACATGCCTTCTGAGAGGCATGTTAGCTCTTCGCGGAAGTCAGCTGACACGATATTCGTGCAGAATACAGACTTGAAAATTGGAATACATTACACATCAGCGTTATGGATATTTCATAATATAAACGGAAAAATTGTTTAAGTCGACGAAGATGGAGTTGTTGCATGGATATGTTTGCGAGTCGTGTGCTTAAATAGCTTAAATTTTATTAATGTTTCTGTTAAATTAAAAGCTTTAATTAAACATCTCTTGCAAAGTTGCTGCTCAATGGTTGGCTAGTTATTATTATTGTTATTATTAGGAATGGTCTACCAGTTAGGGTAGGTTTAATTGGAAGACAGTAACAATCTCCTAGATTTTTACGCGGGCAGGTTCCTATCTCTTTACATCATTTCTTTCTTTAGCTCGGCATACTTCCTACCTCCTTCCATTCCTTCCATGAAGCCTATCTTTATTTCCGTTCGCTTCTTATCCAACACCATCCTCCCCTCTTCATCACTGCCTTCACCAACCGCTCCAATCACCTACTCCGCCTCATCCTAATAATCCTCTCCAGCAGTTGCTTTCCTCGACCACCATATCAAGAACTTCCTCGTTCGTTTTCCATTCCGTACAAAGATTTCTATACATTCCCATCCACACCAGCATCTCAAACGCCATCAGCCCATAAACATATATAAAAATTTGCGAAAGAACTCGGCCGAGTAACTTCTGTAGCCCACCGTAATTCCGTCAGTGAATTCAATAAGACTCCCATCCGCCAAAAACCTTGGACTTATTTCCTTAGAGTAGTGTAAATTATCATCGCCAGTAGTCATCAATCCGAACATAGATTCGATATAACTCTTCACTCAATTCCTTTTTCAGTTAAATGTTTTATTCTTTATAAACTACTTATTTTAACATCCTTCGTGAGTCGCCTAATAATTTTCATCCTTGGTTTTCCACGGCACATCTGCCCATTCTTTTCTCCTTCCGTAATTGTTTTCAAGAAACCATTGTGTCTCAGAGTGTGTGCGATAAGTTTGTCTCTTCTTCTCCGAGTCTTTATCAAGAATCTTTACTCCTCAACTCTTCGTAAGACTTGTTCATTCGTGACCCTCTCCGTTCTTTTGATCTTAAATCTTCTATGACACCTCAATTCCAACCCTCTTTTTACACGAATGCCCAAAAAAAATGGAGTGTTATATTTTCAGCGGCTGGCTATGTATGAATCTATGTTTGTTCCACCGTAGCAACTTAACGATATATCTGTATATATTTGTTATGTTACACAGTCTAAACAGCCTCCGACTACATTGAAAATTTTAATCGAAGGTCAACATTTCCCAATTGATAAAAGGCATGTGACAGATGTGGTGCAGACCAGGTGACAGATGTGGTACAGGTTACCTCCAACCTATTCTTAATTATTATTGCCACCAACCAACACCTATTCTTAATAAACATTTTCATAGATATTAATGAATTTTTATTCACCGAAGTGAAAACCAATCTTGTTTTTAGCTTTTTAGTTCTATTTTTTGTAGTCGTGTTTTTTTAATTATTTCATTATTGCCTTTGTCTTATATTACCAGCTTCACCGCCAAGTAATGACATAGCCGAATGGCATGTAGGGGAAGTTGTTATAAATTTCATCAGAGGGCATATATGTTCTTTGAAACGGCTTCTACAATTTGTCGAAAGAATATCACATAGGCTCCACAAGTTCACTGCAATCTCGTAATATAAGCTGAGAATCAGTGAAAAAGGTCTTCCAAATATAGGTTGAACAGTGCTGGTGAGTTGTTGCATCCTTGTCTTATTCCTTTGTTCATTGTAGCTTCTATTTGTCTTCCGTCTCTCATTCGCATTGTGACGACTTGCTTCATATACAGGGTGTTTCAGGAGGAAGTAGCAATACTTCTGGAGGAGGTTGGGGACGTGATTTTAAGCATTTTTTGTCCTATGAACATGGGGTCGCAACTCCTTAGTTACCGAGCTATGGCAACGCAAACATTTTGTCACAAGCATTCTGCAGTTACTATAAAAACCCCCAAAAGCAGTGGCATCCAGCAATACTTACAAATAAAAACTGGTCTAAATTGTACTTAAAGTTTGTATCTTTCTTTTTCTGCCAAAATTTACGCATTTAGCTGACATTTTCTAAAATGGTAACTGAAATTGTCAACATTTTTCTTCTTAAAAAAATTATTTTTTAGAATAACTTTTTTATTTTGAGAAATACGAAAAGGTTAATAGAGTTATAAAAATTGGAAAATTTAATTTAATTTCCATAACTGGCAAAATTATTTTCATATCTTAATTTTTACCGAAGATATGGCATACCGTTACATAAGCACATTTTTCGACGGCTCTCTTCCATGTATGGAACTGGTGTTGATTTACCGATAAAGACAATTACCTTCACCAATCTAAGCTTGAGTACTTATTTTTAAACGTTGTGAAAAGAATGACCAACCAATGAAACCCAAATTCAGGTGTTTTTGGGAACCAAATGAAGTAAACAATCAAGCGGCAGCAAAGATCTCAAGTGGAGATAATCTCCATGGATTAATTGTCGATCACTGGCGCTGAAATCCATTGTTTAAGAAGTTTTCTCAACTTTTAAGATCTTATAAGGATACTTAATTAATTGCATGTCTTTTTCATAGGTAAACTATCGATGTGATATGAGATTAAGACAATAGGCATAAGGCATCACATCAGAATCAATTAGAATTTTTTAAGTATTAATAAGTGTAAATTAGTATCATATGCCTTCCATTTGGTTGGGGAATAAGGGTTTAGAAAAAAAGGAAAAATGTTAGAGAGTCACCTATTGTACATTTGTAATAATGTTATAAACACACCTCCAACAACATCGATGTAATTTTTTATTTGATAGTCTTCCCCTTGCGTTGCTCATCTAGGTTTATTGCGGTTTTCTTTAATGGGGTTAGTGCGTTCAGCATGCAAAGTAGATATGCATACTATGTTTAAACTTTACTGTTGTACCCAAGGCCTTTATCTCAACCGTAGGAATAAAACTCTTAAAGTTTTTATGTCGGCATAACTCGTAGACTAGTTATAAACAGAACTAAGACCAATGAAACGCCCAGGTAACCCTTCATTTTGTTAGTTGACTACGACGAGGGAACGATGACTTTCACTTTGTCAGTAGGTACATCTGCTGTCTCGTACCTAACGACACATTCCCTTTCAGTAAAGTCATACTTTTTAAAAAAATGGAAGGTGCATACAACTCTTTTGTTAGAAATCATCATAAAATAATTGTACTGAGTACCTGCAACCTGAGTATTTCAAATAAAACGTTTATTTAGAACCAATGTTAAAAGCTGCTTTCGATAGCGCCACGGGGGTTTTTCTATTGACCAGAATAAGAATACAATCTGTATTCCCATTAATATTAAAATAATAGTAGGTACTTAGCAGCAGCTTTTCAAACGCAAAGAAGGGAAGAATATCTACATATTCAGTACTAGTAAAATCATGAGTCATATTGAAGGTCTCGCCGAAACGTACCGAAATACCATGAACCTGTTCAAACTTGCCCCCATTTTCACTCTCATTACATTGACAACATATCCAAGAATTATTGATGCAATTGATTAAGTATCCTTATAAGATCTTAAAAGTTGAGAAAACTTCTTAAACAATGGATTTCAGCGCCAGTGATCGACAATTAATCCATGGAGATTATCTCCACTTGAGATCTTTGCTGCCGCTTGATTGTTTACTTCATTTGGTTCCCAAAAACACCTGAATTTGGGTTTCATTGGTTGGTCATTCTTTTCACAACGTTTAAAAATAAGTACTCAAGCTTAGATTGGTGAAGGTAATTGTCTTTATCGGTAAATCAACACCAGTTCCATACATGGAAGAGAGCCGTCGAAAAATGTGCTTATGTAACGGTATGCCATATCTTCGGTAAAAATTAAGATATGAAAATAATTTTGCCAGTTATGGAAATTAAATTAAATTTTCCAATTTTTATAACTCTATTAACCTTTTCGTATTTCTCAAAATAAAAAAGTTATTCTAAAAAATAATTTTTTTAAGAAGAAAAATGTTGACAATTTCAGTTACCATTTTAGAAAATGTCAGCTAAATGCGTAAATTTTGGCAGAAAAAGAAAGATACAAACTTTAAGTACAATTTAGACCAGTTTTTATTTGTAAGTATTGCTGGATGCCACTGCTTTTGGGGGTTTTTATAGTAACTGCAGAATGCTTGTGACAAAATGTTTGCGTTGCCATAGCTCGGTAACTAAGGAGTTGCGACCCCATGTTCATAGGACAAAAAATGCTTAAAATCACATCCCCAACCTCCTCCAGAAGTATTGCTACTTCCTCCTGAAACACCCTGTATAGTTGGTACATTACACTTTCTGTCTTTGTAATACATTCCGAGTTTTTCCAGCTGCCCGAACATCATGTTCCACTCAACATTCCACCCGGTGGGATTCGAACCAGTGGCCTTTGGCAGACGAGCACGTTACCTGGCCACGCCGCCACCGATGCCAGCAATTTTCTGTTTGTTTTGGCTTTTATCTGCAATTCGCACTTCACATTTACAGTTGCCCCAGTGTCTCTCGAATCTTTGTTGCCCTGCTTTGCCCTCTCTATCTGTGACACTCCAATCTTCCCCCACCCCCTGAACCGAAAAACTGACCACCTGGAACAAGTGGGGCCGCTTATCACAAAGCGCCCGCCGCTGACCCAGTGACCCTCGGCCGACCCATCCATCGACGGGAGCCCTCTCCTCCAACCAATCGACCGCTGACATCCACTCCCGTCGTCCAACGCGAGGGAGATAAGCCACCGTGGAGAGGGGGTGGTGGGGGGATGGGTAGTGGGTGGGGGAGCGGTCGTCTAACTCTTCTGCATCCGTTCTCTGGGTCACACCTGTCACTCAGCGACAGGGCCGCTGAAGGCCGGATTACAGCCGAGAGCTCTTCACGGGCGCCCTACACCAAGGACGGCATCTGCGAGCGCGGATATGTGGCGCGCGGATAGCCTGCGAATGTGCCTCAGGGTGTGCCCAATAATCAGGTTCTTCTTTCCGGTATGGTGTTCCATATGGTGCTTTCCTCTTCTGTAAACGTCGTCATTTATTTCATGGTGAAGAGGAAAAGGTCTTCTGAAATAGGTTGAAAAGTGCTGGTGAGAGGTTGCATCCTTGTCTTACTCCTTTGTTAATTTTAGCTTCTATTTATCTTCCGTCTCTCATTCCCATTATATACGACTTGCTTCTTGTATAGTTGGTAGATGGTTTCATGAGGAAGAGGAAAAGGTCTCTAAAACAGTTTGAAAAGTGCTGGTGAGAGGTTGCATCCTTGTCTTACTCCTTTGTTAATTTTAGCTTCTATTTATCTTCCGTCTCTTATTCCCATTGTATACGACTTGCTTCTTGTATAGTTGGTAGATGGTTTCATGAGGAAGAGGAAAAGGTCTCTAAAACAGTTTGAAAAGTGCTGGTGAGAGGTTGCATCCTTGTCTTACTCCTTTGTTAATTTTAGCTTCTATTTATCTTCCGTCTCTCATTCCCATTGTATACGACTTGCTTCTTGTATAGTTGGTAGATGGTTTCATGAGGAAGAGGAAAAGGTCTCTAAAACAGTTTGAAAAGTGCTGGTGAGAGGTTGCATCCTTGTCTTACTCCTTTGTTAATTTTAGCTTCTATTTATCTTCCGTCTCTTATTCCCATTGTATACGACTTGCTTCTTGTATAGTTGGTAGATGGTTTCATGAGGAAGAGGAAAAGGTCTCTAAAACAGTTTGAAAAGTGCTGGTGAGAGGTTGCATCCTTGTCTTACTCCTTTGTTAATTTTAGCTTCTATTTATCTTCCGTCTCTCATTCCCATTGTATACGACTTGCTTCTTGTATAGTTGGTAGATGGTTTCATGAGGAAGAGGAAAAGGTCTCTAAAACAGTTTGAAAAGTGCTGGTGAGAGGTTGCATCCTTGTCTTACTCCTTTGTTAATTTTAGCTTCTATTTATCTTCCGTCTCTCATTCCCATTGTATACGACTTGCTTCTTGTATAGTTGGTAGATGGTTTCATGAGGAAGAGGAAAAGGTCTCTAAAACAGTTTGAAAAGTGCTGGTGAGAGGTTGCATCCTTGTCTTACTCCTTTGTTAATTTTAGCTTCCATTTGTCTTCCGTCTCTCATTCGCTTTGCATACGAGTCGCTTCTTGTATAGTTGGTAGATGACTCTTCTGTCGTCGAAATACGCATTCGCACATGCCAGCAAATATTAGCATAATTTCAATTTTTTCTTTTTGCAATTTTTTTTTAAATTTCAAATTAACCATAGTAATAGCTATAGAATGGTTGTATTCACATCGGCTCACGGTGGCGTTGTGGGGTTTAATTCCTCACCTGCTAATCCCATGGTCGCTGACTCGATTCCTGTTTGGGCGGATTTTTCACCCAATTTTTTTGTTTCGTCCTCTGCTCCTTGTTAATTCACCCAATGGCCTCAAGTGCGGTTTTTCTAGATGGTGGCCAAACTTTACTAATTAAAAGCCAATGTTCCGGCGGGATGAGGGTGATGCTAGTCATGGAGGAAACGGCTGAACCATTTTGTTGGTTGTGGTGTCATTATGTTTTTCGCATCACGTAAATCTGGCAAAATCTACAAATTTACATTTTGGACCAGGATGAATTGTAAATTTAAAAAATAAACACACCTTAACTCAAACTCATAAGCCCCATGTTAAATTTGCATAGCAACCGTGTAGCTACCATCAACAACGCAGCGCTTAAGCATAAATGTTCATATGTTGTATACATTAGTAACGGCCTCCAGGCCTCCGTTGTGGGGTTTTATATATAAGCCCCAATGGGCTATTAACAGTGAAATAACCTGCACAAAACATACATAAATAAAATATCTACGAATAAGATTCGCAGGACTGGGTATTTTGACCATTATTTTTGACTGGTCATCAGCTTTTACATAAATAAATGCACTGATAACTATACTAAACCTGTTCAACAAATAATTATAGTAATGCCTATTTTAAAAGGATGTCATAAATGTGAACAATGTCAGAAGACATAGGTAAATTTCCATCAGCAGTCATGAAACCGAAGATTGTTTTGCTGCAGCTCACCACTCCACTCTCTTTTTACAGCTAACTGCTTTCTTTACGTTGATGTTCGTGCTGTATATCTTTCAAGATTTTTCCATGCAGTGCAGCATCCTTGTCAGGTCTTTCGTCTCTGCCAGAATTTTCATACTATCACCAAAGCGTGGCATGCTAAATGTTTTCCATGGACATGTATTCTTATGTTCAATTTGTCTATATTTTATCCATAGGATTGAGCTTAGAAACTGTTCCCTTAAGAATATCTCCTTATGTATAGAAAAACCTTTATGAATTGGCGGTATTTACATAAGCAGTGTCGTTAATGGTTTGAGGCAATCATAAGCAGTGTCGTCGGAATCGCTGCGCACAGACAGACTTAACGGTGGACCAAAACCACTGGACTGTTGTGATCTGGTGAATTGGTGAAATTAAAAAAAAACACAATACGACGCGGAGAGCGGTTACGTCGAAGGTGCACGGATCCGCTGTGGGGTTTTATATTTTCCCCTTCGTCACCGTGCTCAGTCACGCGAAATCAATTCGTAAGACTCACTCGCCCCGTCCTATTTAACTGGGTCTCGAGTTCTTCCATCCCTTCTCGCTGCTTCCGCGAAAATTAACCGAAGTCAGCCACGGAAGTCTGCCATTCCAAGCCGCGCTGTTCGGAGGGGTTCAAGTTGCGGCCCCCTGTCTGCCAGAAAACTGCCTCTCCACTCAATACTCGAAATAGTAAGCAATTCTGAAATATCCCTCTGCGGATATTGCTGAATTTGACTAGCAGTGAATGAGCATCATAGCACTACATTTGATGTGCAAGGTTGAGGTACTACCGTTTTAAGCTAGTTTGAGAGAAAAATCACTTCACCTAGAATTTGATGGATTTGGCCTAATTAAAAAAAAACAACTCTCATATTTCCAATGATATAAATATATCAACCCCTTGCCGAACTAATTTTCGAGCAATTTTCCTGTAAATATAAGCTGTTTTACATGGAATAGATTATATCTGAGCGCTCCAGAGGAAATATTGAAGGAAATAGGAATTTATAAGGCCTAGATTTCGTCAAAAACCTCACGGTGTATAGATTGCAGGTTTTCTCAACTATTTATAAAAACAATCTATTACTCACGCAAAAAAACTTGCTGTTTTGAAGGGTTTTCAGCCGTTCGCACAGTGGTCCAGATTCCAAATCTGACTGGACAAAATTGTCTGTGAAGGGCGTTGCGTGTGGAAAGTGATTTTCTCGTCTTGTATGATGTTAAAACATTTACTAATGCCATTTGACATAAGTTAACAAATAGTATACAAATATTAATTTTTTTTTATTTCAATGTCATCAACTCGCTGTCACTCTGGCGAGTGAAATTTTGGAACCATGAAAAGTTTGGATTTCAATGTTTATAAAATTTTCATTCCACTAAAAAATCATAATGTTAATCTACTGAGTGATGAAATGCATAATTCAAAATTAAAAACAATACCTACTAAATATCCACAATAGCAATGATGAAAAAAACAGAATATGAACATAAAATGTAACCATAGAATCCAATACATTGATCATTTCACAAAAAAGCATAAAGTTATTATACAACTGAATTAGGTATGAGTTATAAAATTGAGAATGGTAAACAATACACAATAATAGTAAATACAAAAAATAAAATACTAATAACATGTGGGAGCGTAATCCAGCGATTGATCCAAATGTACACGGTTTTCTTTACGCTGAAAAATATTAATTTTATATCACTCATAGATGAAGCTTACGCTTTAAAATTTAGAAATTATGAATAATATTACAACAACATATATGATTTAACTATGTGAGCAATCAAACTGTGAAATATGAAAGTGTTCCAGCATTAGGCACATAGGGATGAGAAATTCAAAGGCATTAGCTAAAACATTTACAAACAATAATCCAAGAAAGTATTTATTTACCTTCATCTCAGAAATCAAAACTGTCATCAGACTCATAGCTACTTTCATCTTCGGAAGCACTGCCTTCCGTGTGTTCAATGGCCTGTTCATGAGGTTCTAGGATCAATTTGACTACCTCAACTGGAAGGGTTTCCCTTTTCTTTTTAGGAAGTTTTCTCAGGTTTTTAGATAACAGGATCTGATTTTATTAGTAGCATATGTAGCAAGTCTTCTATTGTGTTTCTCCTGTAAAATTTTCTGGTTTGTCCCTCCCTAAATCGTTTACAATCTTTATGGCGTGCTTATTGGGCCTCTTCAGATAATTGACCCATTGGCAACAGGGCTGTCTGAATTATGCTTTCATTATGAATTTATATTTTGTGGACGCTTGCAGGCATGTAATACCATTCATACAAAGCGACATACATCTTTGCGGTGATCATTGCGTAGCTCTCAAACGCACTCACATTTATGTCGAAACCACTCGCAATTGTTTTTAAAATCACTGAGAAGCGCTTAATTAGGTCTTCATCTAACCCTGTAATTGATGAAGTCAACTTCGGATTTGCAAAAAATCGACGGGCTGTGTTTCCATCATTTGTGGTGCCACTACCTGGCTTCGGTATGTCGATTAATAATCCCATTTCTCGACGAAAATGTCCTTGGATTTCTCTTTTTCTCATTTCCACTCTTTCCCTGTCAGATTTTCTTATCTGCCATGATTTTACCTCAAGTCTATAAGAAATGTGAAGGAGGTTTTCCAAGCACCATGCAGGCAAACAAGATAGTCCATAAGAGAGTGAGCTAGGTTTAAAATTTTTATTGGAGTAACATTTCAAATTGTTCATTGTCTTGGTAGTAGCTCCGCAAATGAAACAATTCTATGTAGACTGCTCGGTTAGGGTAGCGCACACCTGTGTCTTTTTCGAAATGTATTTTTATTGGCCGGCAGTATCTCGTTGATGAAGCCCTAGGATTCTGCCATACGATCATTTTCAGCCAATTGTCAACTCATGTTACCTTATGGTAACCTATGACTTTATTGAAAAACTTTACTATATTTCCCGTTTTATAATGCGAAACTAACATCACGTCATGAGACAATCATTTCTTACTGAGGAAATTAATGTAAGTATATCATACCTTCATCTGCGATCTCCATGCCCAAAATTATGCACCTTTCAGTTGAGCTTTGACTATCAAAGAAGCGCAGACAACACCACGATTGAGAGCAGTTACAATGTGTAACGAATGAGGTAATATTTGCGATGCACAATATTTCAGCAAAGGAACACTAGACACAGCACTCGAACATGTCCGAAGGTGACGCACAAGAGACGCACAACTGGGAGATTATTCCTGGGTAGAAGAACTAGGGGACCATATGTGGGGGTATGCACATAGGATCAGAGGGAGCAGAAGGGTAGATAAGAAGTGAAGACGGATATAAGAAAGGTCTCCCTCTCTCTTTCCTCGCCCATTCACTGCTGCTTCCCCCATCCATAAACTGACCGCTAGGTTTTCTCCCATATTTTTATCTTCTTCACTCAGAGTCTAGCTGAGATTCATTAAACATTACCCATTCAAGACCAGAGTCAACGTATAAGCAATCCGAATATGTTTTTGTACATATTATTGAAATAAAAATGAAATATGCTATAAGGAACTTTACCATGTGATCATCATATTGCGTCACACTATTCGGTCCACTATTATAGCCTGAGACGTCACAGATAAAAGTAAGAATAACTGCAAAGGTTGCACGAGGTTGCAGCTAATTATTAGTTGCAAATACTCTCGGATGTAATATTGTTCACTGGGCGAAAAATTATCGCAGAATGTCGCGGCGTTTTTTATTTAAGGCTTGCGAAATTACTTGTTTTTATTCCCCTTTGACTTATAGTTGAACTCATCATTTATGGATTTTTTAACCATGCATATATGAGAGAAAATGCTTCTTTTTCGTATCAAAATGAAAATAATACTTGCAAGGTGAAAAATGAAGCCAAAAAAATGGAATAATCACATATAATAATCATAATGTCATCATTATTGCAGAGCGCTAAAATCTCGGCCGCCAGGAAATGGCGCAACTGTCAAACGAAAGCCCAAGGTTTAACACTCTCGTGATTGGTATTCCCTTGATACAACGTAATTTAATTGATATATTATGGTTCCACCATTATTCTACTTTGATCACCCAATGGCTGAAGACATTCCTAAAAAGTCGACTTTTGAGGTTTTGTCCAGTCAGATTTGAAATCAAACCACTGTGGTTCGGCGGGAAAAGATGAGTCAAATTAGAGGCTTATGTAGCTTTATTTATTTAATTTCTGAGATTTTTGGGCATATATAACTATATATTTGCGCCATCAATAGAATAATATTTATTTCGTACTTCTTACAGACGTTGAAATCAAAGAATAAAATTTGAATATGGTCTCCACTATGACTAGGGATCTATCTCGCTCAAACCACCTTAACCAAGGATTCAATCCATTTTCAGGGTTGCCAACGGATCAATAAAACTTCATTAGTTTAAAACATTTTTTTGGCAGAAATTTCACTATTGCCGGTTGATTTATTTTTATGAGGGTGAAGTAACTTCAAAGTATCTGCACTGCGATGTACGTTTTCCACGCTATTTTTTGATAAAATAAAGGAATCGCCGGAATAAGATTAAATACTCAAGGCTCATACTAGAGACCATATTCGAATTTAATGTTAAAATTGAAGAAGTTTATGGAATCATAAAGTAATTCTAATAATGTTAACAACGCCTTATGAGGTTTCACAGGACAAATTACGTTCAAAATATACCTTTACACAATGTAAAAAATTTAATCACCCAATGTATATTGTATAAATAATATTTCATGAATTAATTTTTTTAAAGCCTAAACTTTGTTTTATACGACTGATCGTCTCAGTAATTCACAAATTGAACGCATTTGAAGCTTTTACTTGTCTTAATAGTTTCGTGCCGTACGCTGAGAACACCTTCACAACCGAAAGTTATTGGAGCAATTAAAAAAATATTTTACGGTTAGTTTTTTAAAAAATGATTGAGAAGATAAACAACACAGCGCTGCATTTATGACGCAATCTATGCGATAGAACCTCCTCGTTTTTTTAAACGTGTTTCATGAGCGCATATCCCATGGATAACGGCTTCTGTTTTTTTGCTAGAAGTGCAATATGTGGCAGATATTTAGATATCATTAGAAATATGGGATCACTTTTTTATGTCGTGGCCCAATTCATTAAAATTAATGTGCCGTGATGTATTGCTCAAACTAATTCTAATGAATCATAACTGTGCGAAAATGTTATCCTTTTTCCTTCGCAGATATTTAGATATAGCTGAGTTCATAACAACCTCTGTTACATGCCCTGAAGCGTTATTCATTTAGTTTTCCTAGCGACTTCTATAGTTTCGCTGTTTTTTTTACAGATTTTATGCGTCATTTATTAGAACTGATCTTCTGCATTGACAAGTGTAACTGTCGCTAACTCCTGATACAGAATGGTGTCGTGGCGGATGGAGAATTTCGATGAACGAGACGATTGTTGATACCTGTGGGTTAACGACGAGTTCCTTAAGAGTTTGATAAAAGCAGAGTCATCTATATGCCGCCACAACAACCTTTGGTTGTTGTGGTGGCATGTAGATGACTCTGGATAAAAGCACTGTGGAGGTTCGCAGAGTAGAACCTAGATGTAGTTGTATTATTCTAGCCCCGCGCTACATCTGAAAATCAGTGAAAATCCATGAAATAATGAAGATATACACTACCGAACTGCAATAAAAATTCCCACGAGATACGATAGTGACGAAGCGAGATTAAGCCACTCCGTCAACAAACAACTTGCTTTCGTTCTTTTCCTCTTTCATTTACATTTGCATCAATTTTTTTCATTTACATTTATTTAAAAAAACTTATATTCGGGTAATGTTACCACACAAACATTTAGAAAATATCTTATTATCATTATGCTTAGCATCGTACAGTTTTTACACTAATTTGTTTCACACTTGAATATCTTTTTCAATTAATTCATTTGTGTCACAAAAGACGAGTAAGAGAATAGAATATTTTTTAAAAATAATATGGAAATTGATTATTTTAAATTGAATAGATTTGAGTCCCACTAAGTCATCAATTAAGCTTGTCAATGGATGCCATGATTGTGCTACATTACCACTATACCAAATTGCTGAATAAAAAATAACCAAATGTCCCATAAACATGGTGTAATACATTTATTCTTCCAATGTTGTTTTTTAATAGGTGTTTTTGAATTTTAAATCATATTATTGCCTTATATTTTATTTTAAAAATGAGTATATTGTCCAAAACAATGGTCATCCTCATAAAACTACATTTTATCATTATAGTAGCTATATGTAGAGAATGTGAACATTACTCCAATAACAGTGATCTAATTTTCCTTTCTACTTCTCCGATTGAATCCCTACCAAGTTTTATAGCAATGCATGAGATCCAGGTAAACAAAATACTGTAGCAAAAGGTGGAAATTCCTCATTCCTTCAATCTCTTCCCTTTTCAATGGCTGGTGTCCGAACACCCACTGTCTCACGCTACTGCGGCGGCTCGCTGATGTAGATGCTGTATGTAGATGCAGATACGCGATTTTTTCTTTAATCCTGTCCGTTAGAGACTCGGAGGCTACACATTAGGCCTAGATTACTTGAGAAATTCAGATCAGGTGTGTTTCAGTGTGACACGAAGAATGTCATTTTGACACCGCACTACATCTGTAGGTCCGACAGGAAAAATAACATGAGATAGATACATTGCCGTACAGATGGGTGCAAAAATTTGTTCTTTCCACTCACAACAAGAGACCATAATAAAAACTGAGATCCAATCAAAACACTGCCGAAATTCACTTAACCTCCCTATAGCATTCTCCTTTACACGGCTGGTGTCATAACACCCCCTACCACACGCCCATATGACGGCTCGCAGTGTAGTATGTAGATGTAGAATTCGCCTCCTTGGTGGTGCTCTATGATTGATCATTATAGAAATGCGTGAGCCTCAGACTGCATTCGCTTCGCAGTGGACCCGGCCGCCTCTCTCAATATTTTCTTCAGGAATTTGAAATTACATGCGGAATGAATTAAAACCGTATTTTAAGTATTTTTTTTTAAATATAAGCCTTAGCTAGTTAGCTTCCTTGTAGAGATCATTCATTTTCATGCGGTTCCTGCTTTGCTTACCATAAGAGAGCATAAGTAGTGAGAGACACTTAAGCCCGTCTCAAATTTCGTAATTTTGTTTCTGTATAAATATATTCTCATTTAAAAAAATGTGTAGTGCATTTTATCCAATATTGAATTTATAATGATGCAAAGACTAATGACGAATCTTCTAAAGTACTAATTTTCAACATTTTTCATTACAGGTAAGTGCCAGCTTGAGTCCTATGGAGGCTGCTACCTGTCTTCGCCGTTTGTTTTTAACTCATACGTATTCCTGGCTCGTAAGTGGCTGTAAAAGTAGGATAAAGCACAATTTTCTCGGTTAAATTGTTTTATTTTCTCTCGAAATGCTTTTGTGTGCAAAGTAGTATAAAGTGGCATCACTATTTTGATTCGCAACAGGAATGAAAAGAAAATTCCATTTTGGAGCAGTGGAACATTCTCCACTGATGAAATTGTGCAAGAGAATTTATTGCCATGTTTTCTTGACTCGAGGAGGGAAATTTATATGAACTCTGCATCAACGTATTATTATTCACGCATTCATTGGTCCTCTGAGAAGTCACGTGTGGGCACTCAAAAGAGTCTAAAGGAAAAAAAAACTTCATTTTTAGGTCACATCTGCCTGGGGTATTCGTCTGAGAATGGTTGGCGTAAATGTGCGAATAAATTAGAAAATAAAATTTCACGTAGCGTACATTCATCAGAAGAGAATGGCTCCAATAAAATAGTTCTTCAACATTTGAATACTTAATGCAGGATTTTGTTTTCAAATATATGGGGTTTCATTATGTTTTTGACCTAATGAATTTGGTTGTGAAACTGCAGTGATTTTTCGAATATAAATATTGGCATAATTGAAGAATCTCTTGGGAAGAATCTGTATTAAATGTATTCAAAAAGCTAATAAAAAATAAAGCCTTCGGCGATGAACTTTCTCCATCGGCACAAGTTTGGAAATGTTACTGAATCTAGTTTAAAACGGTGATCGTAGATGAAGACGGTGTGCTCAAATGTATTATTATTTCTTTTTAAAATTTCAGCCGTAGATTGATCCGAGGGATCATTCACGCGTAACTATTTCAAAATTTTTATCTCATGACATCTCGGTCGTGGAAAAAATTACTTCATTTGTTAACATCACGGCAAACCCATTCCAGCTCAGTATGCGAGCTCAAGGCAGGCGTGAGATGGGACTAGGGAGAAGGACTACTAGGTGCAACAGCTTTGGATTGTTGTCTTTCCCAATGCTTCGTTCTCTGATTGCTTCGACATCAACTGAATTCAATTTGACTCATTATTCAAGCATGTAGTTTATAACGGGGCTAATGGACATATGCTTACAGTCACGCTTGAATACATTAAAAGTAAAACTCAGTCGCGGTGTAATACCCGGAAGAAATGTATCTTCATACTCATCAACCCGCGGAAGCCTACACAAGGAAAGTAAAACTCACTTTGTTGCTGAAAACTCACATAAATGTTGCAAATTCACGGAACGTTGCTGAAAAGTTGCGCTCTTACTAAAATTCACATGTTGGATGTTCATTTCGCTCGATATTCACACAAAAAGTAGAGACCATCAACTTAGTGCGTTTAACTTAAAATGGATGCTACAGATTTTCACGCAGAGATACCGGGGACATACTTACCCATCACACAGTTCTCTTGTGGGTTAGGGACAGTCGAAAGAGCTAAACCCACGGTATGAAGCCTATGAAACTGGCTCTGCTTTAATAATATATTCCGAAACAACCCTACCCTAGCATACCTTACCTTAATCGGTAGACTGCATTCAATAACACGTACATACCCATCACGTAATTCACTCTAGGGGTAGATACAGTCAAAGAATTTAGTTATTGCTGTTTACCAACATTGGTGGCATACCTATAGTGTAGTGCCCGCTGGTGAAATTTCTACTCCTGACAAGTATTTGCTGGTTTTTGCTAATGTTTAAATAGCTTTAGTTTCAGTAACTTATTAGAGTGCAGTGTAGATAGTCCATTTCGGTGATACCTAACTAACACAGACCGCCACACACCCTTGAGATGGCTTACAAGGCATGCTATGGATGTATGCCTCAGTCTGTAAGTGGCAGACGGAGTGACCTAGACGTAAAAGAACATAAAATTCAAGTACTTCTACTATAAAACGTATGTTAGACCCTAGTTAGGAGAGGTTCTCACCTCACTCCAGGTGAGAAAAAGACATCAGCTCTTCATACATACATACATACCTATCCCCCTCATCGTATCCCCACCTGTTTTCCATGCGCTTCCTTCCTTCCAGCTGGTGTGAGCCTCCACCCCCAACTCAACTCAGCATAACAGAACAACCAACACATCTGCCCGCTTCGCACACGTCGATGGTCACGCCAACTGACGGCCTAAGACGACCGGAAGTCGCGTGCCTCCCGCCTCCGACGTCAGCGCCTTATTGGGTAGGGACGGGGAAGGCGAGAACTAGCTATAAGTCGTGCAGGAAGGAAATGAAGGAAATAAAATGAAAAAAGAAAGTGATGAGGCGAAATTACTATGCGATTGGTTTCGAGAATAAGCGACCCTTGTCCCCGAAGACTATGACTCAGTATACTTGTGAGAGGAATAATTAATTCCTCGGGGGCTAGTGTCACTTGCATGAATCCTGGGTTTTCCTGAGTGCGCTGCGGGAATCCCATGGGAGTAGCAGTAAATGTGCGCGCTCAATTCACATTAAAACGTTTTGGCACAAAGCCTTTAGTTCAGATTGTTTCAAGGAGCTATATTTCATAACCGTTGTTGTTATTAGTACGAGGGACTAGCAGCTGAGTTTATTTGCGATATTGGGAATAAGCGCTTCGGTTAGAAAGGAAAGCGTAATTTGGGGAGCGAAGGGAATCCTGCGTCAACGTTTTGCAATGCTCTTCCCGACGTCAGACGCCTTCGTTGTGACGTCAGAGCGTCTAAAATACGCTAGTTGTGAAGCTGAAGCCTCGACAAACCTCATTTTTAGAATGCCTTTGTCGAGGCAGTGGCGTCAAAATTTTCTCACTCTGGGGAATAGACAGTTGAATATCCCACCTTAATGAGGGACCCTGATTCCCAGAAAATCGTTGTTTGGGTATTAGGGGAGAATTTACAGTGAGTATAACCATGCTCGTATTTGAACTGCGGACCCTCTGGTAGGTAGCTAACCACTGTGAACTCTAGGCAACAACATCTCTTCACTGCATGCGGAAACAAATGTCCCCTGTAACATGTTCGAAGATGGTGTTGTAAGTTTGAGAATAATGTACAACTTATTTCAGGATTTTAACAGAGAGAAATAATTTTTTTATTTATTTATTTTCAAGAACCACCGAAAACAGCTCTAATTGGCCTTTACATCGGGGTATTAACAATTAACAATGGACGAGCACACACAACCATGCCCTGGGGGTGAAAAATCCTCCCCAGGCGGGATTCGAACCCGCGACCTTTGGGTTAGCAATGCTTCTGAATTCCAATAGTTTGCGGCAAAAGTATATGTTTGGATGATCAATTTCATTATGTAATAAATATATATATCAAACGCACGCAAAACTTCAGCTTTGGGAATAATTTTGGCGTCAACATGAAATAATGTCTACTTAGAATCAAAGAATAGATATTCCTTATGAAATTCCCACGTTTCGACAATAATAATGTCTCCAAAGAGATTTGAACTCTCGACCCCTGGTTTGCAAGACCAGTGCTCTAACCCCTGAGCTATAGAGGCTGAAGGATATTAAAGTGATTACTTACCGTGCTTTTACGCTACCTACTTAATGCCCTCGTATTCGTGAGGGAAGTTCAAGGAAGTAGATCAACAGGAAGTTGGTGCGAAGGCTTCCGCGGTGCGTAGAAGTTGAAGGCTGCATGCTTTGGGGTGTTTCAAGGACCTACCTCGACGCAAGGATCGGATCCCACCCCATGCTTACGAAGTAGTATACAAAATTGAGTGCAGCTGTGGATCGGCATACATAGGACAAACAAAAAGAGATGTGAAGTTCCGCCTACAAGAACACAAACGGGCAATGAAGAATAAGCAATTCCACCACCCCGCTGTGGTGGAGCATGCCTATTCCGAGCCTGGACACACCATCAACTTGGAGGACGCCACGGTGATAGCCAGGGAATCTCAATACTTCCCGAGAATCATTCGGGAAGCTATCGAGATATCAAAAACACCCGAAGAATTTCAACTGGGAAGACGGGTATCACCACACAGCAAGATATGCGTGCTATCGATATTTGCACTAACGGAATATAAAAATTGTTAAAATCCGGAAGTCCAAATAAATCCCCAGGTCCTGCAGACATTCCTGCCCGCGTGTGTAGAGAATTAGCTTCAGGAATCAGTCTCTACTAGCAGAAAACATTTAGTAAATCCATCAACGAACACCTTGTACCTAAGGACTGGAAAATTGAAAATGTCACTCCCATATTCAAAAGCGGTGATAACGAACAGCCATCGAATTACCGACCGATATCCCTCACATCTATCTCGTGCGAAGTCCTTGAATATGTACAAAGGGTTGTATTAGACAGCACTATCTCTAATGAAGTAAAAGTCACATTGGGTGTCCCACAGGGGATTGCAATAGTGCTTCTGTTCCTTTTTTATGTAAACGATATCGATGAAGTAGTTGACAGTAAGCTTCGATTATTTGCAGATGACGCAGTAGTGTATAGGTAAATTCGTAGCCATAATGATAGCAAACGCTAACGAAGGACCTTGAGGCAATATGGAGTGGTGCGATACGTGGCAGCTAGAATTAAATTTGAAAAAAATTGTTAAAATTAATTTTTGGAAAAGGAAAAACTCTCCTCATTACAGGTACTCACCCCCTGCCACCTACCCTTGAAGTGGCTTTCAGGGTATCATGTAGATGTAAATGAGCATTGGTAGCTCACCTATAGCGTATTGCATGCTTGTGAAATTTCGCCTCTTTATAAGTAGTTGCAATTTTTCTTACTGCATTAATAGTCGTAGTTACATGAACCTTATTAGGGTATGTTGTAGTGCATATTGGTGATAAGTCACCACCTACAACACTCCCTTGAGGTGGCTTGCAGTGTATTATGTAGATGTATCGATGGGCCGCCCTTAAAAACACCTCGCTGTCCCCGTTGTCTCCGCTAGCGGATGGGGCTGATGGTCAGGGATATGATTTCAGGAGGACAAATTTACATTTTCATATACGAAGTACCATGCAAGCCACCTCTAGGGTGTGTGGCACGAGGTGATTCTACATCAGGCATGCAGGACTCGTCCCAGTTCAAATCGGGACCTCGCACGTTCCCCCGGCCGCTAGGCGAGAACAAAAAAGCAGTCAGGAGAACAGTGCGCAGTCCAACCAGAAAATGGGAGAGTGATACGTAACTGAACATGCAAACATACAGTACACTGGTAAAGAGACATCTAGTGGTTAATATTACTAATACTATTAATTAATGAATGCCACAAGATACTACTTCATGCAGATAACAAAATAATGCCGGACATTTCAAGCGGGGTGAAGTGTTAGTAATGATGCTGTGCTATTAAGCACAAATAAAATTCTGCTCTACCTAGTGAGGATGGGAGTTTCATATGATTGATATGTCGCAACCATTATGATAATCCCTTATTGTGCGTGGAAAAAATGACATTTTAAACTATCGGTTCTGCAGTCTATTTCCATTATCATATTGCTGTTGTCTTTTCTACCGTAGTACGTTGGCTCCAGCAAAACATGTTCAAAGAGGTGGACCTCGTGGACAGTAGCGCTTAGCGTTCGCACACGGGTACTTTGGCATAATATGCACGGTACCTATGAAGACACCTCGCTCCTTAAAGCCTCCATAAAATTCACAGTGATAGATGACACCTGGGTAGCTTAACTGGTAGATCTACCGTTTGTTCGCTAAGAAACGATAATGGAGATGTGTTAACAAACAGTTCCGATAAAGCCAATTTATTAAATTCCTACTTTAAGAGCGTGTTCACCGAGTCATCTGAGAATTCATCCGTGGCGGTTGATAATCACTGCATACGAAAGATGCCTCCCCTTGATATTAGTGCTCACGGAATAGAAATTTTATTGAAATTGCTCAGTCCAAATAAGTCACCTGGTCCAGACGAAATCCCTTCTCGCGTGTATAAAGAACTAGCGTCAGAAATTGCCCCCTACTTGCAGCTAATATTCACAAAATCCATAAAGCAACACGGGGTACCAAATGACTGGAAAATTGCCAATGTAACGCCCATATTCAAAAGTGGAGACAAGGAACAGCCATGTAATTACAGACCGATATCTTTAACGTCCATTTCATGCAAAATCCTTGAACACATTGTTGTCAGCTCAGTATTGAAACACCTAGACACGCATAACTTGTTAATGAGAACTCAACACGGATTCAGGAAAGGTAGATCATGCGAAACTCAGTTAGCGCTGTTTGCCCACGATATATTAGTCTCCGGAGAGGACAACATTCCAGTGGACGCGATTTTTCTTGATTTCAAAAAAGCATTTGATAAAGTGCCCCACGGAAAGTTATTAGTAAAACTAAAATCATACGGCCTAGACGATGATGTAATTTCCTGGATCAGAGAACTATTGAGCGACCGTGTGCAAAGAGTAGTATTAGACGGCATAGCCTCCAACGAAGTTAGAGTCACTTCTGGCGTCCCTCAGGGTAGTGTCATAGGCCCACTCCTCTTCCTACTCTATATCAACGATATTGGTGAAATAATAGACAGTAAACTTCGATTATTTGCAGACGACGCTGTAGTATACAGAGAAATCCGTAGCAGTGAAGATAAGGATAAACTAACGAACGACCTTACTGTAATCCAAGCATGGTGCGATGCGTGGCAGCTAGAGTTAAATTTGAAAAAATGCGTAGTAATGAAATTCTGGGGGAAAAATAACTCCCCACAACAGAGCTATTTCATTCAGGATACCCAATTAGAGACGGTAGAATCCGTAAAATATCTCGGAGTTAGGCTCAATAATGATCTATCGTGGAATAATCATATTCGGGAAATAACAGGTCAAGCTAATCGTAAATTGGGATTTGTTAAAAGAATTCTAGGCAAGTGCGACGACAAAGTGAGAGAAATAAGCTACTTCTCCCTCGTTAGACCCCATTTAGAATATGCTTCCAGTGTTTGGGATCCTCATGAAACAGGCTTAAAAACAGAGTTAGAACGTGTACAGAGAAGAGCAGCCAGGTACGTGAAAAGCCGTTACGATAATCTTGTTAGTGTTACTGACCTCTTAGAACAACTTGGATGGGAATCACTGTCAGACCGTAGATTGAAAACAAGACTAAATCTATTATGTAAATTCAAGAGTAGTTTATTTTCCGACGAAGTTGATCATATTTTACGACCGCCAACGTACTATGGTAGATTAGATCATAAAAATAAAATAAGAGAGATAGACTGTAGAACAGATAGATTTAAAATGTCGTTTTTTCCGCGAGCGATAAGAGACTATAACGGCTTTGTAAGGACTTAGAAATAGATTAGTTGACTGGTAGTGTAGCTTACTAACTTATGTATTTCTTAAAGCATGTTTACGGAGTTTTATGGTGTTTCTTACAGCATGTTTTGCATGTTCTAGCTTCATAGGCAGATTGCCCTCTTAAGTAGCATGTAGAATATTATGTGTCATCGTACATGTGTGGCGTGCATGTGGGGATTATGTTGCATGCTGCATGATGGTTTTTAGTTAATGATGGAATTGGTTAGTATCCTTAATATTCATGACCGTGCGGTGTGCATGTGGCGGTCCGCTTGCATGCTGCATTTTGGTGACTTGTCACCCCGTGCCAAACACCCTAGAGGTGGCTCGCAGGGTAATATGTAGATGTAGATGTAGAGCACTCGGCGCGAAATCAGGGGGTCTGGGTTCGAATCCCAGTCCAGGTGAATGATTTTTTTCATTGTGAATTTCACACAACCAGCAAAACATGTTAATCGTCCGGCAAAAAATTATCTGCTTCGAACATGCGCAAAAGATTTATCTTGTACTTCTTCCTTCAATCAGTTAGAAATTCCCACCCTAATTCCTTCAACAGTTCGGTGACACTGCCAAGTTTATCATAACAACTTGTTACAAATCTTGCTACTCACCGTTGTATTCGATCTATTTTTGAGATTAGCCCTACTTCGTAAGGGTCCCATATGCTAGCGGCTAACTCCAAGTGAAGTCTCACGAGTGAAAAATAACATCGCTCTTTAACTTTCTCGTCATGTATTAATAGCATTATTTTAATAAATCCCAATTTGCAATTGCTTGTCCGCAGATTTCCCGAACGTGTTTCCACCAAGACAGGTCCTGAGTAAGGGTCACACCTAAGTATTTAACTGATCCTACATTTGATAAGTTGGTTTGATTAATTGTGTACGTTTCGTTGACCGAGTTATACTTTTCCCAAAGTTCATAACAACGCACTTTTAAAAATTCAATTCTAACTGCCAAGTTTTGCACCATTCATTAATAGCATCTAGGTTTTTTGTAACGCAGTCCTGTCAGACACAATTCTTAGATCCCTGTACAACACTGCGTTGTCTGCGAAGAGGCGAATTTTGCTCGTAATAACGGAAGTGATGTCATTAATATACAAAAGGAATAATATGGGACCGATGGCACTTCCCTGGGTTACACACACATAATAAACCTGTGCGTTCTGATTCTCCTAATGTGTGGTACCCTCGCATTAGTAGTAAGTATTAGTAGTACGAAACAAAAATAATTCCTTAACCCGCGTACTTCATGTAAGCATGTTTGAAAGCGTGGTACTCTAATAGTCTGTAGGTTGAAAACGTAGAACTGTAATAGTCTGTAGTTTAGCTTTGCGTTGTTCTCCTGGCTGTATTTGTCACCGCCTATCAGACGTGGGATATTGACAGGTTTGACCTTGAACTCGGACGATTGGTGCATGTCTGGTATGGAATCACCTCATGCTACACACTCTGGAGGTGGCTTGCACGGCTTTTCGTAGATATAGATATGTGTGCTCTAATCTACTATAATATTCATCCGTTTGCAATGTTTTGACAAAAATCTGCCTTCAACTTCAAGAAAAGAATTGGCCAATGTTTTATACTAACGGTCTAAAATACGCATAGAAAATATGAACGAATTCAAGGAGTTGAACTCACCACTCCCTTGTGCACGAGATCAATGCTCAAACCACCAAGCATTGGAAGCTCATATGAGTCTGTTCCACGCACATAACGGCTACTCCCCAAAGTGCCCCGTATCAGCTCATTGTCATCCTTTGCTGTCCCCATTGTCTGCGCCAGGAGGCGTGGGCAAGGAAATTATCTCCGGTGGGGTGGGGTCGTTAATCCGTTGCAAGTGACGTGGCCGTTGACGCTCCGGGTCAAGACATTGAATAAGAATCCTCTCTCCTATCGGTTGGCCATTGTCCTTCCTCCCTGGGTCCTTCCTCCTTCCCCTCGGCGGGGTCACGGTTGTCCCTTGGTTCATTTTTTTGTCTTTGTCCTACGGCTCGTGGCGCTGATAAATTGCGGATTCGTGACTTCTTTTCTCTCTCTCTCTTTCCTTGCGCCTTGCTGTGTCTTGCTGGAGTGGCAACAAGGTCGGGAAAAGAAATCCTATCCAGGTCGCGGGGGCGTTCGCAGTCTTGCGTTTTTCTTCCATTTCGATTTATTCAACCATGGCTCTTTCCTATTTTGAGCGAAATCGATAATTCTGGAGACTCCAGGAACGATTCAGAATAAAGTCTCGTAGAGATATCTTCACCCGTTTTTATAAATAGGAATTTTTGGAATTTTTATTAGGGCCCGAGAGTGTCATGACATGAGGAGTTTCTTGGGTACATCTACATGGCTACATCTACATAATACCCTGCAAGCCACCTGAAGGGTTTGTGGCAGGGGGTGAATAGTAACCTACATGCATTACACTATACCCTAAAGTCAGTGTAACTACGACTATCGATGCATTAGTATAAATCGCTAATGCTTGTCATGAGGCGAAGCTTCACAAGCATGCACTACACTATAGATATGCTACCAATGTTAGAGGAACCGTTTGTATTAATGTATTTTGCAACTACATTACTATAGACCGCTTCCGATAGACCGATACTATTGACCGATTTCCCTTACGTCTATCTCGTGCATGATATTGGGACATATAATTGTCAGTTCGATTATGGGGTATTTGGATTGTCAAAACTTGTTAACGAAAAATCAGCACGGATTCCGGAAAGGCAGGTCTTGCGAAACCCAGTTGGCCCTCTTTCTACACGACATTCTTTCTTCGGAGGAAAAACTTGTCCAGGTAGACGCAATATTTCTAGATTTCAAAAAAGCTTTCGATCCTCATTCGAAGTTACTCGTTAAGTTGGAAGCTTACGGAATACACCACGACGTAATATATTGATAAGAGAGTTCTTTGGCCGTTTTGAACCTTCCAATCCATGCTATCTTCCCTTCGTACCTAGAGTGCATTGGGCGGAAATGACGTCAAACTAACGTCACCACTTACGCCGGAAGTGTGAATATTGTCCACCTGAAGAATGAATAGACCGAGTGAATGAAAAAGCAGTCTTCTTATGCTCACTGTATATTGAGTTAGAAGGTTTGGGTGAGATTATATGGGCATTTATGGCAAATAGAAGCGATTAAACTTTCTAAAATATATTGCTTTATTATAAATACCTATATTTATTTGATATTGGCACATTTTTTTAGAAAAAATGATGAACATGATGAAATGAAATGATGATGCAAATTTATTTTAGAGGATTTTCGAGAGTGAATCTACTGTTCAAGTCAAGGAGTATAGAAAACTTTCTAATATCCGTGTGTTGAAGTGATTGTTAGTTTAGAGTTCTGTGAATAAGATAGATACTGTAGATATTCCGTATTTGTTTGCTTTATTCATCCCACGAAATTTATTTTTCTTGCACTGGAAGGATAAAACACTCTCGTTAAAATAATCTTGGTGCAATGAAGAATACTCATAGGTCGGCATAATTTCATCGGCAGCATCAGATGCAACTAATCAACATTATTAATTCCGAGGATTCCGGCGATATGGTATAGAATTTCAACATGAACGTTACGCTCATCAAGAAGTACAACTCCACGCTCACACAAGACGATGAAGAAAAGCATTACCTACTCACGGCTCACAGTGGGTCAGAGAGCCGGTTTAGCGCGCCAGAAGTCGGAATTCGATTGTTGAGGTATTGTGAGGCAGTGCTTGTTGAGAAATGAGCTGATTACATTTCCATAAGTACTTTTTACGTTATAATAATAACATTGCAATGTTTCATCACCACCAATCCCCAATCCGAAGATTGTTTTGCTGGGGAACTCTGATCCACTCTCCTCTCAGCTTACCCTTTCATTCCCATTTAAGTTTTCACCGTGAAGTTCCTCACAACTTTCCTGATAAATTTCACCCTATATCGTCCTTGTTCATTCCCTCTCATCGTTTTTCCTTCCATTTTTTCAGGGACCATTTGGTCGCAAACGTTTTTTAACAAGTTTTTCACTCTTCAGAGTTTTTATCCTCTCTCTCCAACTCTTCGTTGAATTCCTTCATTGGTGATTCAGTCTGGCTGTATTATCTTTATCCTTTTTCTGACGCCTTTTTATTCACACCAATTAACTACTTTGAAAAAATAGATTCGTATATTTGATTCGTGATTCAAGTAGATTTTATTCATTTTCAATCATTGATTGGACGTTCCTAAAAGGAAGTAATTTCTTTCAGTTCTCTTAATAGCTTCAACTTTTCCCTAGGAGAGACGGTCTTTCAGCTCGATTCATAGTTTTTTCATCCTCTCTAACCATGCCTCCCTTGCTTGATGTCCGATCATATTTCTAATAATTTTAAATATCTGCTGCTTTTGTATTCGAGTTTTTTTTACCATATTCCATCATCTATTAAATTCCGAATATCTATGTTTTTGTTTATATATGTTTAACCAGTTCAAAATTCAGTATCACTTGAATCCCAATCGAATTCCTGCTCTGATAGGTAAATATTTGGTTGCTTGAGCAAGTTCACCACAGATCTATTAATCACACCTGATTTCTTTACCGGAAGCTTACGTAAGGATGTAATTACAGGGTCGGAGGATATTAGGCACATATGCAGCAAATCCTCATTACAGTCTCTTCGAGATATTTTCCTGGTGTTAAATGTCCTAATATATTTGCAGTCTTTGTGCCGTGCTTCCTGCGCATCTCCAGATAGCATACCTATAGGGAGGGGTGAAGCTTTAATTATGTCAGCACCGTGAATAAGAATCTTGTGCACTGCAGGGGGCCTGGTGTACCAAGGGAAAATGTGTATGCACTTTTGAGCTGTTTCCAGTGTATATTCCCTAAAATGGTCAACGTTTTCCTTATTAGTTTTGTGCCAAACGTCTCGCAGCATGAGATAAATCTCCAAGCCTTTCATTGTGCTTCTTCGATGTGCAACCGTTTGCTAGAAATTTCCACTACTAAAAATAGAGAAGTATGTACCTTCTAGAAACTAATTTTCGTGAACCGAAGGCACCAATTCAAATTTCTGTTATGGCTTTCCGAGGGAAAATTAACGATTGGAGCTTGCGTTTCAGTTATATCCAAATGTTAATTATTTTGGTTGAGAAATTGATATAAACAACGGTTGCTACCACTACAATATTATTAGTAAAACGCTGATATCGCTGATTTTCGCTTTGTACTACGGTCAACATCGTAGCGCCACCCTCTGTGTAATCGCGAACTAATTTCAGTGTAGACATTTATTAATCTTCATATAAAATGAAAGTTCGCGGCTAGTCGCGGCTAATTTTTTTGGTGCAAAATCAGGAAGCAATATTATACCAATTACAAGCAAACAGAAAGCTGTGTCACGTGGTGGTTTTTTTGTAGCTCATCTTTATTGGCGTATTTAAATTATGGCGGGGTGTGTGTGAATATAAGGTCATAGCTCTCAAAATATATTGTCTATTAGGCAGAAATGTGCTAAAATGCAAGAATATAAGTCTTGATAAATAGTGAGAACAATTTCAAATGATTAAAATGATTTTCGGATGAGAAGTGAAAAATATTACAGGAGGTGCAACTTCATTCGAAAATCTGCTATGGAAATCCGCCAAAACAAAAGTGTCATAATTGTTTTAAATCAGTCTTTTAGTCTAAAAATCATATTTCATGTTATAGCAGGGACCCTTACCTTTGCATCAACTCTAAATTTGCATGATTTTACGCAATTTGAAAAATCGACTTTTGGCGCGCTAAACCGGCACTCTGACCCACTGTGCGGCTGTGGCTGAGTATCGCAGGAACTGGCCAGACATGAAAAAATCTACCCTGCTGAACGCACTCCATGATTAAGTGATGTTTTGTTTGTTTCACAAATTTCAGTATATTTACATACAATTTAAAATAACTGTCATCCGTTCATTGTTACCAGAAACTATGTAACCTAGTTTACCCAGAAGGACTTTGTTCATTGTCCGACCGCCTAGTCAGATCAGCAGCACTACCTCACGTGCCTGCCGCGCCCCCACCCGCCGCCACCGCTCCCGCCGCTACCGCTCGCGCCACGCCAAAATGTGTCTACTTCGGGGGCCGTGAGCGACCTCTAAATGTTGTCCGATTGAGCTGAATTTGTTTGTGGGCGGTTTCTACTGGTATTGGCACAATATGGCACTGTAGCACATAAGCGTTTAGAAAAAAAATATTTTAGGCCACACCCTATCCTCCACTGGTAACTTAGGTTAAAATGTAGATTAGAGCTTTTAAGTAAAATATTATAGCCGGGATTTTTTCTAACGGCACTGAAGTTCTTTTTCAAACTCCAACTCGGGGCGGTGATGCTGCATCATATGCGAGGGGGATAACCAAATAAATAGGTTTTAAATTTCATTCTCTCTGCAAGCCATAAAGAATTAATATGATCGTCATTAGCACTAGATGGAGATCGATTGAAGGAGGTTTCGCCGCGACTGTGAGAGTCAAAACAAATACTAAATTCCACATTTTTGATATTTTGTCCAAAAAACCCAAAAGTAAGGTACAAAAAATGCAGATTATTCCACTAATGTATTTTCAATTAGCACTTTTTTTCCAGCCATAGGAGCCGACTGCAGCGCCATTTCCTACGAATGACCGCATTTTGACTTCAATTACGGTATTAGTTCTTCAATAACTAGAAAAATAAGGTGGCAATATATTTTATTTTGATTCAATTTCCTTGGATTATTTCCTTCTTAGAGACAGCTTTCCACGAAAATGGCATTTTTATTTTTTGGAATAATACTATTTTTCCCCGTGTTTCTCTAATTCCCTAATTGAACACAATGTAATTTCAAGTTCAATTATAGAATAAAATAGCGTGGAAAGGAATTATTGTGTTGTTCATATCATATAGAGGACAACTTTTTCTACAAGTAGACAGAATATGAATAAAATGACATTTAAGTCATTTTATGGTGGAACCACCTTAATAATAATATTCTCTTTAGCATCTGATATACTATTTTGGCCGCGCTAACCCATTCCAATAGCAATTTTGTGATTTAATGTTTAAAATTAAAATTATTAATGGGTTAATGTAAATGTCATATTCATTAGGTATTACGAGTTCATCACTGGTGGTTCCGTTATTTCTTCCATGTCACGTGGCATATATTTGGTGAGGATATATTTATCCAGCCGCACAACGATGACGTGATTGGTGGAGCAGGTTTGTGCCTATGTTTACGATATGGAGAATTCGGATTTTGGGCTCCTGTTTCTTTGTTGCGCATGTTAGAGTCACTTAGAGGCCACCCATGAAATGCCACTGAGTGCTGCGTTGGTGTTGGTCAGGAATTTACCATTACAATAATGTGGAAAAGTAGCTATTGTGAGACAATTGGCAGAATCTGTAATAATATTCCGCCATTAAAGGTAGTCATTTTTGAATTTACCGCGTTCACATTTACTGAAAATGCACCTTCATTTCGATTATTTTTTAAGCTTTAAAACAAAACCTGTGTGGCCCGACAAAAACAAAATAACGGAACTTAATATACGTAATGATTTTTTTGATTCTTTTCAAGGATTGGAGATCCATCTCCTTCGCGCAAAATGGATCGAAGATCTATCGTTGGGATTCTTGAACCGAGACGGTAATAAGCGAGGAGAGGAACTCTTAAAGCGATTAGCTTTTTTACGCCACCGATTCCAGAGCTTCGAAAAATGGTCAAGTTTTTTCATGTGTCACAAACGACTGGCTAAGAGTAAAGTATGGAGTGTACATCTACACAGTACCCTACAAGCCACCTCAAGGGTGTGAGGCAGGGGGTGAGTAGTTACTAACATGCATTTCACTAAACACTAAAGTTAGTGTAACTAGGACTATTGATGCATTAGCACAAATCGAAAATACTTGTCACGAGTTGAAGCCGCATAAGTATGCACTACGCTATAGATATGCTACCAATGTTAGAGGGACCGTTAGTATTTATGTATTTTGCAGCTACATGTAACGTTGTATGGTGCAGAGGCGTGGACTCTAAGAAAAGAGGATGAAGATAAGCTGCAGGAGTTGAGATGTGAGTCTGGTGAAGACTGAAGAAAGAGCGGTTGACGGTAGGAAAGACAAACGAGGAAGTGCTAGGCATAGTGGGTGAGGACGGAGATGGAGATGAAGACTAGGAGGCACAGTAGGCGGACGAAACGGACATTGATGGAGGGATATGGGATAGGGATTGGAAAATCGATTTCGATTTTAATCGAAAATCGATTATCACACTCCGATTTTCGATTTTATCGAAGTCGACTTTTTGTTTTGAAAAACCGATCAAAATCAATTCCAGCCGGTCGATTTTTAGCTTGCTAGCTAAAGCTATCGTTTGAATTTTGTCAATCGAGCTGCGCCAGTTCGTAAACCGCCCTCCAGTCGACCGCAAGTCCAACTCTAATCCACTACAAGCTTGGAAGGAGATAGAGGGAGAATATCCCCACGTATACAAACCAGCCAGCAGGATTTTATCTATATATGCCTCTACCGATTATTATGTTGCCGTGTTATTACCGATGTGTGATCGATTATTTTCTCACGCCGGGTTAATTGCAACTCACGTGCAAAATCGATTATTCGGAGAACATTTAAATATGTTAGTTTTCTTAAAGTCCATCCCTGAGGAACACTGGTTCCACGGCTTTGCAAACAAGAAATAAATAAAATTCTGTTTTTCATTTTGTGGTATGCCCACTTTTCAAAATAGAATTCTTATTGCTACTAAACTATATGTAATTTGCTTGTTAAATTACCTGTTTTCATAAGAATCTGTTATGGATTATTACTTCCCTGTATATCTTATTAATATCTTTAAAATAATATATTATATTAATAAATTTAACTGTATTCGGTTCTTATCCCTAGTGCTTCAATTAACCCATATTTTGCATTTTGTTACAACAGCACATCCGTATTTCAGCAGAAAATTACTTTGCTATGAATAAATATCGATTTCGATTTTTCGATTATTTTGGGCAAAAAATCGAATTTTTAGAAAATCGATTCTGTCGATCGAAATCGAAAGTCGATTAATCGAAAATCGATTCTGGATATAAATTTGAAATCCCTAATATGGGATTCTAAAGGCCGTGACAGAGGGAAGGATGCTGGGTGACCGGGGAAGAGATGAAAGATAAATAGAGGTGGGCTTTATACAGCACTGAAGAATAAATTGGTGTAAGTAGATTGGGGTCCGCGACTGTAGAAGATTAACAGAAGTATTATTTTATTCATTGGAACCTACTTTTACTGAAGTCACCTCTAGTTATTAATAATTATCTCACCTCATTTCAATTAACTCTCAGAAAGCTACACAAGAATCCAGCACGTTTTTTACGAGCATTATTGTGGCCAGATTTTCATTATTACGTTTTACGACAGGAAGTTAACGTCAAAGGGGTAGCCGTTTTAATAAGTGAGAGATAAGTAAAGAGGTACCACTTGATCAGCATAACGCGAAGTACGATATGAAGTGCGATATGTCGATGTAACTAGATATTTTTAACGATTATGTCCTTACGTTGAAATTATGTATTCAAATTCAAATATCTTACAGCTTAAATCCGTATAGCCAGGAAGTCTATGGTCCACACGCAACGTTTCAAAGTACGACTCATGCATTGAAATCACTTATCTATTTGATTTGTAGTGAATTATATTAGCCAGAGATCAGGTTATATATGTTGGCCTTTCATTTGTATGGACTGATCCATATAGTACTGGTACATATGGGCATGTATTGTAGTGATACATATTGCTGTTTATCCTGAGCTCATGTAGCATTTACATCATGTAATAGTTGGAAACCTATAATAAGAACGATGACTTATAAATGAAATGCGGGCGACTATTTATTTCCTAATCTATCTAATATCCCGATAAGAGTGCATACATCTGATTCACTAGGAATGAACCTAATGTTTCAACCGAATAAATCTGGAAACGTATGCGTTGGTTGGTTGGCTATTTTTGGAGCCCGCTGGTACCTGTGGTCATTTTTGCCTTTGAAGTAAGGTGGGTAGGATTTTATGGGTAGAATTTCACGGAGAACAGAGGAAGGTTGGAGAAAAACCCCATCTCAACGAAATATGCCAAAGGGTCCACGTTTTAACATCCCATCCGACGCACAGAGTACTGCAATTGAACTGCTCTCCACATAGCCGAATAACACATGCAGAATTAGGAATGGGGATTCCACTGAATAACCTATTCCACTACGGGATCCAAACTCGGGCTCCTCCTCGAGTCGGGGAGTAAGTACTTAAGCCATCGCAGCAACTCGATCTCCATCCTACCCTAGCCGTGGTTACAAGCAGTCCGCTGAGTCCCAGGAACCGAGTAATTTTTATCCCTGGTTTTCATCTATATCTGCATATTACCAATAATTTAATTGTCGTAGTTATGCTAACTTTAAAAGGGAAATATTTTAAAGAAAGTTGGTGTCTACTCACCCTCTGCTACAAACCCTCGATGTGGCTTGCAGGGTATTTTATAGATGTAGATGAATACCCTGAAAGTCTCTTCAAGGGTGTGTGGCAGTAGGTGAGTAGTCACCTACATACATTACACTATATCCTGTTAAAGTTAATAAACTACGACTATTGATGCATGCATAAATCACTAATGCTTGTCAGGAGGCGTTTTTGTCTTTCATTCCATTACCTGTCTCCCTTGCTTTCTTCATTCTACTCGGCCTCTCCCGCTGTGGGTATCATCTCCCCGCGGAATGAATGGCCCTACCCTAACTACACGACCACTCATAACCCTCTCAGCATCTCTTCCATCACTTCCCTCTTGACCCCTCCCCCCAACCCGCCTATTCGGTCCAATCCGGAACTCCCCACAACCACCTCCTCCCGGATGCGAGACCCTTACCCCTCCCCCCCTGCCTCACCTGCCTCCACTCCTTTGCCACTCTCCACTTCCCACTGCGGAGTGCGTCCGGTTGAATTGGACGATCCCTCGCGAAGTGCTCCCTGGTGAGAGTCCAGTGAATCACACCCGCGCTACAGGTGGCTCCATCTTTGACCATGAAATGAAAGTGGCGCCGATTTATCATATTCTGGGTACTTGAATGATAAAATTGTTCTCGTGTCTGTTTATGTCCTCTGAATCTTTACCTCAGAACAGCTGCCAATGAGATTTTTAACTAGGGTTGTTGATAGGTAGTGTAGCTGGTTAGTTGATTTACTCTCTATTACTTGTATCCTTATGTACTATCTAGCACTAACAGCACGTCGTGCATATATTCTGTATAACTCTTGTATCTCTGTCCACTTATGTAGTTTTAGTGTAAGTAAATACTAACGATCCCTCTGGCATTGGTAGCATACTTACTGTGTAGTGCATGCTTGTAAGGCTTCACATTCTGACATTAGCGATGAATGCTAAAGAATCAACAGTCGTAGATACATTAACTTTAATAGGCTATAGCGTAATGCATGTTGGTGACTAATCATCCCCTGCCACACACCCTTGAGGTGGCTTGTAGGGTATTTTGTAGATGTAGATGAATCTTACCTCCCCACTCCAATTTGTTCACATCTTGATTTCGGTCACGCATAATACTAGTGACCCTCCCAACGGACTTTGACGGGGTTAATAGGCTTACGTCTTCCAATGACTACTACAGCTAGAATGACGGGGTGATAATCATTGATCTTCGTGGGTCCACCCATCCTGGATAGGTCGAAAGATTAAAGCAAGATAAAAGTTAGCAGATAGAATAGTGCGTTTTGGTGTTACGTTCAAAATACAGTCGGGAAAAGCAACTCGAAGCCCACCAAAGTATCTTTATCCTGAGACACGATGGAAGATAGAGAGAGACCTGCGCCAGTAAAATGCTGGAGCCCTTTCCTATCTAAACCTACCTTATTTGGTAGATTACCTCTAGTATAATATGTTACTCATTTTTCGTATATCAAAGTTATATATGATATCAGGTGACCTTTGAACTAATTGTTGACAGTATATTAGAAGTTCAAGGGTATCAACGTGCTGTTCATTTTTGCGATAAAATTCGCGACAACAGACAATTTCAATGAAAGGATGCTGTCTGTTCGCCGCTATTGAAAAATCTACTGCGATTGGTTGCACCTGCCAGTCAGAGGGACGATGGGAACGAAGAAAGTTTCTTGGGTGGCTCTCGAATTCCAGAGGGAGCGATGAACGTTCTTCAGATGCCTTTGGTGAATGAAACCAGAGTGGATATCTAATTTTCTCTCGCACGTGAACGGAACTGAAACTACGTGCCCTCCAAAAGCATACGTGTTTATGGGACTAGCGTATCTAAAGGTTTTTGTGAAAGTTGTCATTAAACGCTATTTAATCCTAATGGAGCCTCAGGATAATGCTGAGCTCGTTCACCCAGTGTAATTATCGTTTCCACAAACCGGGAAAGCCTGGATTGTCCCAATATTACTTAATGGTAGCAGTTATTCTATTCCTTCATTTGGCGTGAGATACATCGAGGCTGATTAACTTGAAAATGCATTTACGAATCGGAACTTCCTGCTGATAACCACTTCACCATTTGAGTTACACATTCCTTCTTTTTATCGTTGAGTAATCATGGCGGTGAGACTTTATCGCAAGCAGGACCTTGGTCGTATATCGGTGAAAGTCAAACAAAAATATAAGTTATAAATGAACTATAGTTGGAACAAAACGGCAATACATCAATGGGGTCTTAAGAGCATTATTCCGCGCCAAAAAATAAATTGATAAATTTTACAACATAAACGTCGGATTATGCTGTAAATGTTAATGAAATTCCTGACTCTGCCTATCTCGAGGTCACGTCATAAAGCCTTGCTTTTAAATAAGAATTCTCCAAATCTCTACTTATTGTCGGAGGGAAGCTGATTGATCCGGCGTTTTTCGTTGTTTAATAAGCATTATAATGGATGAAGTCTCGTTATTTCTGCCCTTCTAAGGGACGGGAGCACTTAGCGATATCAGTTGCATGCCTCCTCATCCCCCAGCCTCCTTATCGCTGCAGCAGCAATCTCCCTCCTACTCATCCCAATTCAACGAGTGCAATTGAAAGGAAATTTACTGCACCTCGGGGTGTGAGCCTTCTGGAAGACGGATCGGTGGATAAGCCTCTGAGAGAAGAGTTGTTTTTTGTTTGATTGAGATAAAGAATGACGTGTGGTGGAGAAGTATGAAGGATTGATTTTTTTTATCCCATTGTTTTCCTATTCTTTTTTCCCTCTTTCCATTTTTTAAATATTTGGGAACCATTTTAGTCTGAATTGTTTTATTTTAAGGCCAATCTGGTTCGGATTGATGTTTAATTTCGCTGAACCTCTAATTGAGAACAAAAAAAAGAAATTGGTAATTTTTACGGAAATAATTTATTTTAACAGCGCTTTTCAGAATATGCATAGATATTTGAAGAAGTTAAGTAGTAGCAATATAATTTTACTACACGTACAAAGAAAGGTGCAATACCTCATATATGAATATTAGGCTATATAGCAGGAATAGGAGAAAGGAATATATTTGGTCGGAATCGAGTGATGTAGACTTCATACTGCTTAATTCTGCGGTGGCGTAATTAATTGAGTGTGAGAATGACCTTTTGTTGGGAACGCAGTTGTGAAATGTGTAGTTTAAGTCTACCTAAAATTATTGTGTTGCAACCAATAGTAATAAAAATCATTTAAAGCACACCCACACGTATGCTGTTAGATTATTACTTGTCAATGAATACACGAGTGAGACGATTACGGAGGAGACAGCAGTCAGGAAATCCATCTAAAAAATAATGAATTTTTGAAGGGGATGAACAAGTTTTGGTGATAATTATTTTTCTTTGACGCCAGAGTGGATGTTTGCAAAAGAAGTTTTTGGCACAACATTTTTTTATACCATTCTATTTTTCCTCTTCCTTGAACTATGACCTTGACGTGGCGGAGGGCTTGTGCGTTCCAATGACCCCTAGAGCTGGACTAGCAGGAGCAAGTAATATTGCTCCTGGTAGGGCCATCCATGCCAGGTAGGTAGGGTAGGTAGGGTAGGAGCCAGACGAAAGGTAGTTTCGTGATGGTGTCACATTAAAAATACCGTTGAGTGGCGTGGGAATAACTCTCAACTATCACTTCCTAGAATATGAAAGTAATTCACAGAGAATTGATTCCTGGCCCCCCACTAGGGCGGGTGTCGTGCCCGGCAGCGGGGGAGGCAAGGCCTCCGCGGTCGTCATCACACGAAATCCTTGCACAGCATCATCATCGGCGGACACAAGGCATAGGAGGGAGAAGAAGAAAAAGAGAAAGAGGAGTAGGAAAACAGCGGTAAAAATAGGAACTTGGAACGTAAGGACCATGATGAGGGACGGGAAGCTTGAAAATATTAAGCAGGAAATGGAAAAAGGAAAAATAGATGCTTTGAGATTGTGCGAGGTGAGATGGAAGGATAGCAGGGACTATTGGAGTGATAGCTCCAGGGTAATCTATAGTGGGGGAGATGAGATTCACCGTGGGGTAGGCATGGTACTGAACACAAAATTGAATTCTAGAAAGGTCTAGAATTGGGACTTAGGGTGGTAAACATTGAACTGGTGAGCGGCAGGATACTAGTGGTAGAAATAAAAGCACGCCCAACAAATTTCGTACTGGTCCAGATATACATGCCTACGAGCAACCATAGGGAGGAAGAGGTGTACGAACAAGTAGAAGCAATAATTAGAGAAGTGCCGGGAAAGAAAAACCTGATAATGATGGGTGACTGGAATGCAGTGGTGGGGGAAGGGAGGGAGGGAAGTGGGAGGGTTTGGGCTAAGAAGAAGAAATGATCGTGGTGAAAAGGCAGTTGAACTTTGTAGAATAAATAAACTGGTAGTGACAAACACTTGGTTTAAACATCACCCCAGGCGTTGGTACACATGGAAAATGCCGGGTGATACTGGGAGATACCAAATTGATTATATAATGGTAAGGCAGAGATTTAGGAACAGTGTAAAAATCTCTCATAGCTATCCAGGGGCGGATGCGGATTCAGATCATAACTTGGTGATGATGAAGTGTGGAGTTAGATTCAAAAGGCTTGTAAAAGGTAGGACAATAAGGAGGTGGAACATTGAAGCATTGAAAGGGTTGAAAAGGAGGGAATACCAAGAGCTAGTAGAAAATAACATAGGCGAAATAAAGCGAATGGGAACAATAGTGAGAAGATGGGAGGTTATAAAAAATGACATCGCAAGAGCGGCAGAGAAAACAATAAAAACAGTGGAAAAGAAGAGGGTTAAGAAGCAGTGGGTTACGGAAGAAATGATAAAGAAAATGGCGGAGAGAAGGATATGGAAAAACGTCAACACCGACGTAGGCAAGAGGAAGTACAAAGAATTGAATAATAAACTCCGGCGATTGACCAATTGGGCAAAAGAAAAGTGGTGCAAGGGACAAAGCAAGGAAATAGAAAAGCTGCAGGAGGAGGGGAAGGTGGACCCTATGTACGCCAAGGTGAAAATGTTATCGGGTGGTAAGAGAGGTCAAACGATAACAAAGGTTAATGACAAAACAGGAAAGATATTAATCGAACAGGAAGATATCCAAGAAAGGTGGAGAGAATACGTAGAGGAGCTATATAACTGCGAGAATAGACCCTTTAACCTAGATATAGAGGATGAAGGATCAATAGAATATGATAACCTAGGACCCGAGTTACTTGACAGAGAAATAGAGAGGGCCTTAAGAGAGATGAAGGGTAGAAAAGCCGTGGGAACCGATAACCTAACTACGGAGCTACTGAAGAATCTAGGTAGTAAGGCGAGAAAATCGTTTTTCGAACTTCTTCGCAGGATCTACGAGGAAGGGGTATGGCTAGAAAAATTTCGTGAAAACAGTATTGATACCTATCGCGAAGAAGAAGAAAGCGTCAGAATGCGAGTAGTATAGAACAATCAGTTTAATTTCGCTCGCGGCAAAAGTTTTACTGTGAATTATAAATAGAAGGTTGGAGAGCAGAGCAAACTACTATTTAGGCGATGAACAATTTGGGTTCAGGAAGTCAAGGGCCACCAGAGACGCGATTGCGGTAATGAGGACACTTATAGAAAGAAACATAGAGTATAATCAGGATGTTTTCGCTTCCTTTGTGGATTTCGAAAAGGCGTTTGACAGAGTAAACTGGGAGAAACTAATGCATATATTGGGGAAAATAGGAATAGATTGGCGTGATAGGAGACTCATCCGAAACATATATATGTGTCAGAGGGCTCAGGTGAGGGTAGCTGAAGGTGAATCAGGGTGGGCAGTTATAGGTCGCGGGGTGCGGCAAGGGTGACCGTTTTCCCCTTTGCTTTTTAAAATCTATGCTGAGGAAATGGTAAGAGAGGCATGGGATGAGCTAGATGTGTGAATGAAAGTAGGGGGCCAGCGGATATCGTCGAATAGATTCGCAGACGACCAGGCGTTGGTCAGTCGGTCATCGAAAGGATTGCAAACTTTAGTAGTTGAACTGGAAATGCAGTGCGAGAAATACGGAATGAAGATTAATAATAAGAAAACATAAGTAATGAGATTCTCAAGGACAAAGAAAGCGAGACTGTTGATAAGAGTAGGAAGTCACAAACTAGTGCAAGTAGAACAATTTAATTACTTGGGTAGTACGCTAGAAGAAACAGGACATGGTAGCAAAGACATTAGGAGGAGAATAGCGCTAGCGAAGGAAGCGTTCAATAATAGAAGGGAGCTGATGACGGGAACTTTAAGTAAGGATGTAAAAAAGAGGCTGGTGAAGAGCTTGATATGGAGTGTGGCGTTCTATGGGGCAGAAACGTGGACCTTGAGAAAGGAAGAGAAAAATAGGCTGAAGGCTTTCGAGATATGGGTGAGGAGGAGGATGGAGAAGGTGCGTTGGACCGAAAGGATGACAAATGAGGAAGTGCTTGACAAGGCGGGCGAGGAGAGGAAACTTATAGATGAGATTAGGGGAAGGCAGGGTAGGTGGCTATAAGTCGTTATGAGGGGAGATGGTTTGCTGAAGGCCGTGATAGAGGAAGGATGTTGAGTAGGCGGGGAAGGGGAAGGAAGAGAATCGGTTTTATGGACGGGATGAAGAAAGGTAGGACTTATGCTGAGATGAAGAAAGAAATACTAGAGGTAGAAAGGGCACGGCACGTGTAAGAGTTCGTTGGATATTCTATGACTTTCATCATAACCTACCTCTAACCCTTATATTACTCTAATGAATGAATAAATCCTATTTTTTGTTATAAAAATTAAGATCGTGATGGAGAAATATTGACTGAGTCCGCTCCGAATCGAGATTTGTCAGATGACAAAGTTTCTACTCCGAAAATTGAATAAACTTTGCATATTTATTTTTTCGTTCAAAGAGTGACCTGGGGTACTCCCAAAAAAGATATTCACAAATAATTGGGTATTTTCCACGTATTTCAAACTATTGATATTCTGATTCAGTTACTTGACCTTATTGCATTTGTGAAAATTTTTCTTATCAAATTGTATGAATTTCGGTTTTAAAAGCTAAAGAAAGTCGAAGGCTACGAATACTCCCGAGCACACTCCGAAAACAACCGAATGGCCTGTGACGTCATTTTCGCTGTTTACATTTAGACCCAGGTGTTTCCTTATGCTTACGTTGGAAACAAATGCGGTGAAATTAGTTTCTGACGTTTTCTCGTTTCTAGATATGCCTTTAAATGGCATCTAAGTAAGGGATATAGATGGTGTTTTGTGCCACAATGTACGAATACATCGGTTGAAATACCGAACAAGAAATTTATTCACGCAATCACGACATTGAATGATTGAAATTTCTTCCTTGGATTCCTCAATGTCCACCCGTAAAAATGTATGCTTACTCCGTACTTTGTGTTCTGGACATATTCTTTCAATGATTGTGCACAGTGGTCCATCTCTCTTTACTTGAACGTATCCTATAGCATTATTACCATAACTCTCACGAGAAGCTTTATAATATAACAACACTTAAATTAAACTTTGAATAGACATTTAGGAGATGAGAATCTATTTTTAGGCATTTCTACAGCAGATAAGCCACTTCTAGAAACCTCCTCTACAAACAGCCACTAATTTGCAAATAAAAAATTAACGTCTTAGGTGTGTCGAGTATTGGCAGCACAAACATTTGGCAAGTACTGTGTTATGTTGATATGTTACTAAGATACTGTTTGTTTACTACTGCATGGACTGATATGGACTTCGATAAAGAAAGAGTATCATAATGATTATGAGTGTATTGGAAAAACAGTTAATAAAGTTCATACACCAAATACATAATTATATGTATCAAAAATGATATAAAACAGTAATGACGATTTTAAAAGCAAACTTTAGGCTTACATTTTTTGGACTTAAGCTCAACGAATTTCCGCAGCATTAAATCGCTCGTCCTTCTTCATTAAAACGCCTACCATAAACATATCCACTTTGGGTAAATTATCTTATGTGGTTTTAATAAAACCATTGCACGCCATATTCTTTGTTTTCAATGAAGCTCTTTAAATATACGATAGATCTTCTACAGTTACTCACTTTCTTCCTCACATCCGTCTATCGCTCAGCGAAAATGACGTCAAGCCAATCAGATTTCGTTTCGCAGCGGGGTAAAAAAATTTGAAATTTCGACTATTTTAATGTTAAATATCTCAATTAATATTGAATCAATTTTAAAACTACTTTCACTCCGCAAGCTTGTTCGAGTTTAAGTAACATGTAAAGATCCGTAAACTTTAATTTAAAATTTTGGAAAATACCCAATTGTTTGGTACCGGATTCGTAAAAGCAATTGATGCCTCATTTCATTGCGAACTATCCTGATTACATTGTTGCCTATTGGAAACTTGTTAGCAATTCCAATTCAAACCTTGAATGCAAAATTATAAATGAATTTGTCTTAATTTATACTGAAGCACATTGAGGTAATATCACAAATACTTGGCCAAAATGTGAAAAAATATTCAATCGGATTCAAAAATCATTATTTTCAATTTCAAGATTTTGCGAGGCCGCTGATTTAATTTATGAAGCCAAAAACAGAGATGGCATATCCTAATCAGAGGTGGCCTAAGCAGTCAGGAAAATGGAATAAATTAAAAGGAATATTTTTTCGCTTATTTTCATCGCCAGTTATGACTATATTATTAGCAATTGTAAAACAATTGTCAAAAGAAAAATGGCGGATCTAATATGGCGGACTAGGCAATGAAAAAAATCGCGACGCCTCCCATGGTTTCTTCCGTTCCGCGTCGTGGTGTCCATTGAAAAGGCCGTCGCCTCACCGCTTGCCACTCCCTATTTCCTCCTTCACCTCGGAACCTCCCAGTTTCCCACCATTCCTCCTCTTGGAGAAGCATGAAAAAACAAAACACGCCGACCGCCCGTACCGGACTCCGGCTCGTCTCGCGGCAAAAAGGATGCGACGCGCGCCCCATCTGCTCCGTATTATCGCCCCCCAAATGCACGCCGCCGTTTCGCGTCACGTGCACCTGTGGGATCCCACTATCTATCTCTCTCCTCCATCCGTGCTCTGTGCTCAGTGGTCCGTCCCGCGAGTCACGTATTGAGCGAGTATTCAGACCCCTCTTAACCGAGCTCCGAGATATGTGGCTTCGACTGTGGCGGCGGCCAGGTTTCATGCCAAGTAGCGGCGGATGAGTCACACCACCATATTCACCAACGGAATGCCAGGAAATGAGGATACCTGTACGAAGCAGCTCCTTGAGGTGCCTTACTTTACATGAAAATTACAGATCACATAAATTTAAGGGTGATACTTAGGATATAATTATAGCCCTACACCATATTTTAGAACAGATAGAGGCAATAGAATAAGAGAGACACCGCCGAAATAATTCATTCGAGTGTTCTATCAGCTGATTGGTAGGATTTTGAACATTCCTTATTCTACATCCCAATTTCTGAAACCTTGTCTCGGTTTCCCTCCTATAGATGTCCCGAAATAAGACCTCTCTTAAATTTCTCACATCTACATCTACGAAGTACCGTGCAAGCCACCACTAGGGTGTGTGGCACGGGGTGATTCCACACCAGGCATGCAGCACTCGTCCCAGCACAAATCAGAACCTCGCACGCTCCCGTTGGCGCTAGGCGCAGGCCGAAAAGTAGTCAGGAGAACAGTGCACATTCTAACCGGAAACTGGGAGAGTGGTACGTAAATGAACATGAAAACATGCAGAACAATGCTATAGACACATCTAGTGGTTAATATTACTAATACTGTTAATTTATGAATGCTACGAGATGCTACTTCATGCTAAGAACAAAATAAAATAATGCCGGACAAATCGACCGGTGTGAAGTGTTAGTAATGATGTTGTGTCATTAAGCAGAAATGAAAATTATCCTCTACCTATTGAGGGTGGGAGTTTCATATGATTGATTTATCACAACTATTATGATCCCTTATGGTAAGCGGGAAAAATTACATTATAAATCTATCGGTTCTGCAGTCAATTTCCTTTATTTTATTCCTGTGATCGCTTCTACCGTAGTACGTTGGCTCTAGCAATATATGTTGAACGTCCAGCAAAAAACTGTCTGCTCCGAACTTGCGTCCTTTTTCCATCTTCTACCTCTTATTACTTCGTCTAGATTTTCTATCCTCTTCCTTCCTCTTCCACGCATCCCAAGCGTTCTCCCTTATGTTACTCTCTCCACTCAAAAGTTACTTCATCCATCCCTTCTGCCTTCTCCGAACCTCCTCCACCAGCTTCCTCTCCTCTCCAACCATATTCAACACCTCATCGTTCGTCTTCCTCGCCACCCAGGTCACCCTCTCCATCCTTCCCCAAACCCACATCTCAAACGCCTCAAGTCTACGTACATCCACTCAACCCATAAAACACCACGTTTCATATTAGAGTTTTCACCAGCCATTTCTTTACGTCTCTTCTCAGACCCCCCTCCTCAATTCCCTTCTCTTTGAAAATGCTTCTTTCGCCAGGGCAATTCTACATCTGATGACCCTACCACTAAAGCCATTCTCCTCCAAATTACTATCTTGAAACGTATTGGTACATAATTTCCTTTTAATGAGGTTTCTTGTTTCTGGCTCCAATTTGTGAACATTCATAGTCACTAAAAATAAAATGTATATTTTATGTGAAGCATTTGAATTCATCAGTGAAAATATATTTATAATATTTATTTATTCCTCCCACCCACCATGTCTGACTGATCAAAAAACTGTCAGAGACCTTAAGGTTCGGTTTTTCAGTATCTGTTTAAATATTTTTTCTGTATAAAACCGGAGTTAACACGTTCTGCCTTTGATAACGCTCATGTAAACTAAGGGGATGTCAATATAAATCACGTAGCCAGTTTGAGGGGAGGTAGGGGTTTGATGAAAAGCTACGCTGGGTCACATGGGGGGGGGGGGGGGTAGTTGGGATACTTGGGATACTTAGTCTGGGATACTTGGTCTTGTATTGCTGCACTTTATTTTTTTTAAAGCGCATGCAATATTAATTCAGAGAGTTCGTCGAACACTCACTCGCATTCACGAGTTTCAACAAGCCTCACTCGCCATACGTTATTGTTTTGTTTTTGTGGGTCATAGATATCGGCAAGTTATTGTCAGGGAGTACAGATCGGGCGAGCATTCAATGTGCGACTCTTCATATTCTTTATGAATCTCTAAAAAAGTGAACTACACTATTGACATTATTACAATGTTTTTATATAGTTAGCTTCATGAAGCTTACCCATCTAGTAATCTCTCGAAAGACAAAATTCAAACCAACGTTAATGAACTAAATAGTTAATTATTAATTCTTTAATAGATAAGTAGATTTTAGTTAAACCGCGTGCCTCCGTAGAGAGGGAGGTGTCTGGGAAAAAGCCACGATAGACCGCGTGGGGGGGGGGGGGGTCAGTCCACGTGGTTTATTGACAGCCCCTACCCCTAACCAAGATGATTTTGCAATATGTATAAAACAGAAGCTCTCATTTTACGTCAACGTAACGAAAATCCTACGTCATCTTGCGGATAACGTTTACCATACGTTGTGGAGGAGGATGGAGAAGGTGCGTTGGACGGAAAGGAATACAAATGAGGAAGTGCTTGACATGGTGGGCGAGGAGAGGAAACTTATAGATGAGATTAGGGGAAGGCAGGGTAGGTGGCTGGAAGGGGTAATGAGGGACGATGGTTTGCTGAAGGTCGTGATAGAGGGAAGGATGTTGGGTAAGCGGGGAAGGGGAAGGAAGAGAATCGGTTTTATGGACGGGATGAAGAAAGGTAGGACTTATGCTGAGATGAAGAAAGAAATACAAGAGGTAGAAAGGGCACAGCACGTGTAAGAGTTCGTTGGATATTCTCTGACTTTCATCACAACCTACCTCTAACCGGTAGATTACTGTAATGTATGTATTAATCCAGCCCTTAGACATTCCATAAAAATAAAATCCACTTTCGCCCTCTGCCTCTACATATTCATTTCCCTATTCCTTTCCTTTTTATGGCCGGTGTCTTCTAACAACACCTGTCACTTGTCTCTGCGGTGACTCGCAGGTTAGAATGTGGTTGTATCTTCTGTAAAAGAAGTGCGGTTTTTTCTCAAACTTTTTTCATGATGACTTCATCAAAAAACACTGGAAATGCTACCATAGTTTTGATAATCATATTCCCAGAGTTAATCCCTGTAAATTTAAGTGAGCTTAGGAGAATTGGTTGATGATTTCCTGCCTCCAATGTAAGTTTGCCTCCTCCAACTTTTTCATGGCGATTGTGTCCATTATTCCTCTGAATATTTCATCTTTTTTTGCGTAAATTTATACGGCATTCTCACCAATTCCTTTGGAAGAACTTAAAACAAATTTAGATTCTGAGCTGTCTCTCGTAGGACTTTTGCTGCAGCTGTCTTTTCATTTGCAGATGAATAAAATTCCGAGTCGTTGGACATAAAGTGCTGTCTCTGAAATAACAAAGACAAATTAAGTGCAAAATGTAACATTTTACGGGAAACAATTGCAGTGAATGCCGTGAATGCGAACCCCTGATTTTTTCCATTTCAGAGAGTTTTTCCTATCGCTAGCACTTGTATACTTTACAGTTTTTTGTATTTTGACAATGAATCATTTGGTCAATTTAAATAATATTTTAAGTTAGATGTGGAATATTTAGATTTATGTAATAATTTTATATTCATAGAATGCTTGGATTTTCAATAAGTTATGGGAATATTGTATTACAATATAATTGGATTAGGTTGTTTCGTAGTGAAGTGCTTATATATTCCTTGGTCATAGTGTAAAATAATCCGAATGATAAGTTCAGTTATTAGCTCAAAAGATTGAATTGGACAATTGTTTAAGTAAAAAAGCAGGAAATGGAAATAAGTTTAAGGGATGAAAAGGTTCGCCGCATCCTTAGTGATGCTGCCGCTTTTCATTAACAGTCGTCGTCCCAACGGGTTATGAGTCAAAATAGCTTAATCTTCGGTGTCAGGCTTAAACATATTGGCTCTGTTTTCATAAATTTCTTAAAGTCTTATCCTTGCGTACTTCTTTAGCTTCAGTTAAATTCATAAATTGTTTACATGAAAGGTCTCCCGTCATTATTATTCTTGCTCTAAAGGAAGTTTGAGCGATATTTTATCTTGCCATAATACGATAGGTATCGTATTCCCTATTTTATTTATAAATTTAACCAGATGTATGAAGTTGATGATTCGGGAAATTGTTTTATATTTACTAAAACAATGAAAAAGTAACTAAGTTTACTTATTTGAGGCTTTTACGTGACTGATTTGTGCCACGCCGCGCCGCGGCATTACGCTTCAATGTTTTGGCAATTATCTCGGAAAGTACACTACAAATGGGTGATATTTTGATATCATTAGAAGTATGAGATCTTTATCGTTGTGATGAGGCCAAAAGCTTTGAATATTATCTGTAGTGATATCTCGCTGAAAATACCATAAGGTTATAACAAAATCAAATACTTATTAAGAGTATTTATCCACAGATTTATTTCCCGATCATGGCTTCTACGGACATCCATCATTTCCAAGGTTAAAATTGACGTTTGTTATTTATTCTGCCCGTGGCGGCTAATTAAAGTGTGTATGAATACTATTGACGAGTGCGCCCTTTTGCAATGAAAGGATTCCGCAACGTTCAGCCTTGAATTATTTGTTTTACCTTAAGAGTATCTTCCAAAATGCAAATAAAAATGACGGGGAAAAACGAAATTGAATACAAATTTGCCCCGATGGGAACCCGTCCGGCTATCCAGCCGCTTCTTCGGGGGGCCCCCCGCTCGCCCGGCCGCCGACTCCTCTGCCTCCTCCCGCGGCCCATTTCCGGGATCGACGCCCTTGGGAAACTTCGACGTGAGAATGAAAAGAAGAAGAGGAAAAAAATGAGACGCGAAGATATCTCTCTCCCCGCGAGAGACCATTCCTCAGGGAGTCGGGCCGCCGACCGCCACCTCCTCCGAGCCGGACGAGAAGTGGATGCGTGCGAGGGGGGGCTCTGTCAGGGGCGGCCGTCAGAAGGGTGGGCGTGGGGGGGCACTCCTCACGTCATCCGTGTCGGAATAACACACGCCCCCTTCATCTGCTGCAGGTTTCTGCGTCACGGGAGAGCGGATTTGAGTTTCTCCTCGCCGATAACGCCCTTTCATTAACCGAAAACTCTTTCATATATGCATAGGAATCATATATTCTGTTGTGAGATTAGCAATTAAAAGCAAACTGTAATGCTGATCGTAACTTGAATGAACAAAGCCCAAATTACATTTCTAGCTCACTCAAGGGGATGAATGAGTTGCCGGGGATCGGATTGGTGTGGTGGCTACAATGTACTGGCTTCACATCCTGGAAGGAACGGGTTCGAATACTGGAAGTGGAGGAGTTCTTTCAGTTGAATCCCGATCCATACTCGTCTTCCGTCAGGAGTAGGCTATTGTTGACGCCAGATTTCTCTCCACGGAGAATTAAATCCATTCATAACGCAAGCGATTATTTTTGGTAATACAAGGCTCTTAAACAATATTGATTATGATCGCCTTCCTTCTGTACAAGTTAGTATTACTATTGTTCAGATCAAAAAGACTAAGAGATATACCTTGGACTCACTTTTTCATGTTATTTGTCATGGGATCAGTACGTCCTGTAAATGAGTAACAAGGGAAATAAGACTCTATGTACTCAAATTGCAAAACAAATCTTCCTGTTTCTACTAGAGTTCTGCTTGTATCCTCTCTTATAGTTCCAATTTTGGATTATTGCATAATAGTTTATAATGATGTTCTTGAGCTAATGTTCTTGATAAGCGTCCCCAACTATTTATAAACTCTTGTATTAGGTTTATATTTGACCTTCGCAGAGATGATCACCTGCCCAAATATTACGCTGATCTAAAGTGGTTACCTCTTGATTCTCGAAGGGAATACTTCTTAGGGTCCTTACTTTTCTCCCTCTTCCTCAAACGGAATCCCGTTTACCTATAGGTATAATCTATTTATCCCCAGAAGAAATGTTTTCCGAAGATTAACCTGATCAGACCCTAGTTTTCTTCGTATCCCCCAAGCCCATACCAATATCTATATTAACTCCTTCCTTATCACGGCTTTCAAGTTTTGGAACTCGTTACCCTATCACATTAAATCCTTCTCATCACTCCAGTCGTTTAAAGAATAACTTTATTCTCATTTAAAAAATCAACATTAAATTTGTGAAAATTTGGTCAATGTTTTGTAATTAACTTAGTTTGTTAAATTGGTGTTTGATTGGTTTTATTCGTATTCATATAATGTATGTATTACGATTATTTGAGCAGAACGTATAAATTGTTTATAGTTACTTGCTCTAATGGGTTACCTCAGAGCTAATAAAACTTTCATTCATTCGCTCACCCTTCCTCCTGTCCCCAAATAATCCTTTCCTATTCAAACTACCCACCTCTCTTCAATGGTGCGAAAGACTTCAGTTGTCGGTCGCCTCACCAAATGACCAAACAGGCCATGAGCAGTTTACAAATTAAAAAAAATTATTGAATGAAAAATAAGGTGCATGTAAATGTCATTATCATCTAAATCATTTCACGTAGCATGAGCCCTCTTAGTTGTATTTACTCCGTGTGGTTTTCCATGTGCTCAATCAGTTTATGTGTCGCGACAAAGAATTATCTCAATGTGTCATTATTATTCTTCAATCGACAGCATTTTCCTAGCTAAGTGAGAAATAAGGGTGCAACGTTATTCAAATATCGTCGGATATTAGTTAATATTGGGAATTATATTCTAAAGCACGGTGTTAAAAAACAAACCATTTATAAGAACTGGCCAACCTTTTACGGAAATTCCTCTCAAGATACATGCACAATACTCAACATAAGCTTTATATCAGGCTCGCTGAAAGAAAGAAAGCATGACGTGTGAATCACAGATAACCAATAATTTATGCTTTTTAAAGTATAAATTATTTCCAACCCTAAATTCAAGGTCCAGCCAATCATTTGCAAAACTTTAGCGTTAGGCTCAAATTTTTACGGCAGGGAGTCTAGTAATAGGCTAACATGCTGGAGCTCATTCTTCCGGAGCAGCTGCTAATGTCAATGTTCATTTGACTTAACAAAGACACACTCAGCTGCTCCGGAATAATGACGTCCAGAATATTAGCAAGCCACTTTAGAAGCCATGGTTCCAACTAGTAATGTGCTGATTAGAAGCATGTATGCAACCCTACCCCCTTCAGTCTAACACGTAGCATGCATTTGAAACATGCATGTATTTTTATAGCGAAATAGAGAAGCCTGTTTTCACCATTTTTTTAAATTTATCAAGTTTACATGACTATCGTGCGAAATTATCATAAAATTTTAGTGTAAAGCACTGCGTCATTTGTGATTTTTTGGATTTGCATGAATTAAGAATGAATGAATGTCACTCACGTGTTTCCATGAACACCTCTGCTATCGGTATATTACTATTATATGATCAATCCAATATGTGTGATTGTGAATGAAAAGGACTGGCAATTTTCCACAAGAATATAGTTTCAATCGACCGGTTTCGGTGTACAACACCATCATCAGGTCCTGACGATGATGGTGTTGTACACCGAAACCGGTCGATTAAAACTATGTTCTTGTGGAAAATTGCCAGTCCTTTTCATTCATGATGTTATTCCACAAAATCAAGCCTGAAACAACAACTTTTATGTGTGATTGTGTTTTTCCAATGCCTATCTATTCTCTGCTGCTGTGATTTGCGGTTAAATTTACTCTAAGATTTCTTTGATACTTACTCCATATAACAGCCAACCATTGTACTCTTTGGATTTGAGCTAGGTATTGTAAACTTCAACAAAACCAAAAAGGTGGAAAGTACACAAGGATGCTTAAAAATTCAAAAATGTAGAACCAAAACGTAGCAGTTGTCAGCGATGAATGTTGCAGTGAGAGGTTGGAATGATATTCCTGATTATATTGTTAAAACAAAAAATGTCCATATCTTCAAATATTCCATGTTCCATTATTTCTTTGAGAATATTTATCGCAGTTGAAGAATTGTAACAGCTTTCTGTAACAGTTCCTTATTAGTTGTATTAATTGTATTGCATTATTTTGTGGTATGTTATCATGTTTTGCAGTGCATTTATTGATTTATTGACTCAGTGGTGTGTTCTCAGTCAAATACAATATCTAGGTCAGAAGAAGCGTCTGCTCAAATCATGTACTTGCGAGAGATGATTTGTAATTATTATTGCTTTTATATTGTGAGTTGTTCTAAAGGACTCAAGCCCTAGTACAATAAATACTATTATTATTATAACACGCGACAGAGTTTCCATGTTCACCTGAAAATGTATTACTGGAGTGCAAAAAACATTCATCTCATCTTTGCTAGCTCACATCTTTCTATTACTTCTCCCATCAAGCTGGAAATAGAGCGATTGAAATGAGCCTCTGTAGGAGGAAGCCACAAAGTATTCAATTGCTCAGAGCTCCCTGTGAACAGTGGTATATATTCTATCCCAGGAGTTATAATCCTGTAATATTGATACAGCTAGATTCAACACTTCTATGTTGAATTTACAAATAATGACTGTGATTATGGCTTCCTGAGATATCATTTTATATATCTCCACACCCATCAAGTTATAAAAGAATGAAAGAACAGTGTAATCACAGCAACAAAAGTAGCCGCCTAAAAAATCTCAGATATGATCTAGATATGAATTACTGTGATGAGAGTGTCTTGAGAATAGGATCTTATCTCTATGCGAACGAATGTGATTGCAGGGAAAGTGATAATTATTTCTGCATTCTGTTTAAACAAATCCCCAGTTTCCGGAAGGAAATATCTATCTATACCTGTATGAAGGCGCAGCATTCGTTTTGTGAAAGGAGAGATATTTGGTGGTAATAATCGAAGCAACCTCGATGGATATTATGCTTTCACTTAAATTTCCATCGTCAATTTATTTATGTACCTGTTCTCTGACTTTCATTGCAGTAGTATGTAACGATTATTGACTAAGTTTTTTTCTTCCTATTCCACGTGGTGTAGAACATAAAACATGGTGAAGATGAATGCCAGGGAAAATATCTGATGTAATTTATCGATCCACTTTCCTTCGTCCTTCTTTCATTCCGCAAAAATTAAATTAATGTTTCTGTCGATCTCTATGATGATAATAATGTCAGTTTCATAAATGCTATGGTGCTTTGACGTGCAATGAGAGCTCTACTCATGCCTTTAATTCACTCTTTGCCCTTAACAGGGCTTCACTCTTCACCCTAATCTGCAGTAAAGTGAAATATACTTTTGTATGAACGAGTTTCGTAGTAATGAGTATCTTTTCAATTTTGGATTTATATTTTTCGTTTTCGTTACGGTAGTAAATTATGATTTTGTTCGTTTTTTTAGCTATCATCTGCTGCTTCATTGCAGGGTGACACTCGTGGGTACTATGTCTCCAAGTATATTTGTTGAATAATTATTTTGAGTAGTAAAAGGGCTCGCGGTTAGTTCGAAAAGCGGTAATGTTATTAAGTTTAAGGCGAAAATAGCAGCTTTTATTTCAATCAAATTTATTTAAAAAGTACAAGTTGGAGACTATCTTGAAAGGTATAGGTTGTCACTTCGTTTAAATTTAATCGTTGTAAATACCTATAAAACTGAAATATCGACAATTGCAGCAAATAAGCTGATATTAATAAATGAACCCTCTTTGAATGGAAAGTAAATTGGTAATTTTCTGATTCCCAATTAACTGACCGACATAGGCTTTAGAACTTTCTCTGCAATTTCAAAAAACAACTTACCTGATATGTGGTTGCAATAATTTATATGGCAGAAAAGTAAATGGTGTGAGTGGTAGAATTATGTGGAGAAAGTCACGGATGAAAGTGGGAAAGAGTTTCTAAAGAGGAATATCAGGAGCCTTCGGAGCAAGAGTGTATGAAGCAATGCATGATTGTGAGGACGGAGGATAGGAGTAGATTAGTATAGGATTTCGAGTGGATGGTAACGCTGTTCATCAATCAGCATTATTCTTTGTATCGACCATTTTTTCAATTCCAAGAAGCATCATCAGTATCACGAGCAGTATTATCTTTTCCATAACTTCCTTAGTATGACAAGTTTCAGTTAATTCATACGGCTTTTTCATAAAGGAATAGTATATGCCAGGATATATCGCGGAATAAATACGTGAAACAGTACCAATATTCTTGTTTTGAGTATGAAAAGGATGTACGTTGTTATCATTTATCTTCAATATAATTGAAAAAGCCATAAATGAAATAACGTACTAAGTAAAAACAAGAATTGAAGTAGATGGAGAAAAAGAGAAAAGAATGTATGGTGAAAAAATCAGCATGCTACGCTTTGCTGATGACATAGCAATTCTTGCTGAAAAGAAAAAAGATCTGGTGAGAATGCTGAACTGTATGGACAAAACTCTGAAGAAATACAACCCGAAGATTTATTTTAAGAAGCACAAGGACATGGATTGTGGAAGAAATCAAAAAGGCAGAATCACATTGAGCAGAAAAAACTCGCGCAATTGGAATAATTTTGTTATCTGCGATGCAGGATCACCAGCGATGAAAGAAGCAAGAAAGGCATTGTGACCAGAATGGCCAAAGCAAAGAAGGCATTCTACCAGAAGATGAGCCTGCTGACAGCTGGTAACACAAGCCTGAAAGTTAGGAAGCATTTTATTGAAACATATATGTGGAGCATGCTCTTATATGGCAGTGAAGCCTGGACAATTACAGCAGCAGAGCAAAGGAGATTGGAAGCAATGTAGATTTGGTGTTGCTGAAGAATGGTGAAGATGAAGTGGACGCAGAGAATCACTAATTAAGAAGTTCTACGAAGAGTTGGAGAGAAAATAAGCATAATGAATAAATAAAATTAATTCACTAGTAACTTTGTGGAATTCCATTCCGTAAATCGATTTATTTCAGAACTTTTACAAACCACAAAATAAAATACACTCTCTCACACACACGACCCGGGTTTCGGCAATGAGCACCATCATCAGGTGACGAAGCAAGGTGAACAACTTTTTGGGCGAATAGGCGTATTGTTCGCCTTGCTTCGTCACTTGATGATGGTGCTCAGCGCCAAAACCCGGGTCATGTGTGTGAGAGAGTGTATTTTATGTTGTGGTTTGTAAAAGTTCTGAGATAAAAAGCATGATGAATACTCCGCGAAGAAGGAGAGAAAAACTTATTGGACACTAAAGCTTAATGAAAAAAATGCTGGAAGGAGAAATAAATGGGAAGAATTATGGAGGAAAACCAAGAATGGAATACATTAAGCAAATTACGAAGGACGACAAAGTAAATAATTATGTAGGAATGAAGCAGATGGCCGAGAGGAGTGCGGAAAGGAGTGCTGCTACAGATCAATTCTTTGGATTGCTGAATAATGATGATCATAGTAAATAGGTTGAAATACCTGAATGTAGTTGCTCCAAAATGTACGAGGATGCATACTAGCGCAACTGCACTGTTTGTGAAAATTTATGATCCATTGCAAGTATTTAGTAATTTTTAAAATTTTTTATCCAGTTAGTAATGATAACGAGTCCTTCTAAACATCAACATCGATTCAGTACATATATAAGGAAATTGAGGTCGAGCTTGGGCACTGTTTCTCTAGCCTGTTATAATGCTTATTTTTTCCGAAATAAGCTATGAGAATATACAAAATACTTGTAAAATACTTTTTTAATTGTATTCAGTCCTCGGTGGAATTGGTGAATATTAAAAATTTTCATTGGCACCCACAAAATCTAGCGTTCTGCTTTAGAGCGCAATTTATTAAAATATAAATTAAAAATTCCAGTGGACCATATGGACTAACTTTGTGAACGCAAACCCGTGGAAAGGTACGGCTTCGACCAGTCGATTTGTAACTCATTAACTTCCACCCATTCGCAAGTTGAAGGCCAAGAGACAACTTAAACACGAGTACTTATCAAGTAAACACAAAAGTAAAACTAGCGATCTAAGTGAACAGGAAACCTGTACCTGATGGGTGGGGACTCAATCGAAACACACAGTATTGAGAAGATGCGTCTTAGTCCTTTCTGCACGTCGCGTAGGACCTTAATTCACTGCTTATATCTTTCGGTTCCTGTTCCAGGGAGTTGATTTCTCGTTACAGGCTAACACATAGGTACAGCTGACCGGTCGAAAAATGGGACGCGTTCCGGTAGCATACCAACGGTGCCTTTCCCCACTTGCGCGACACCGGCAATCCTCCCTCCGTCCATTCCTGGGAAGGAGGAAACCGCTTGATCCTCTTGGGGCCACTCCTTGGCGGATGTGTTGTCTCTGAAGGAAGGATGAATAGATGTACCGGGTGAGGAACGGCTTTTGACTTAGTTTTGGGCCCAGGAGTGATCACTTACTCGTCAAGAAGTAGTAGCGCTATTTTTCGGTCCATAATCATTATTCGCGACGTAATTGCGCAAATCGATTTGCTGTCATTCATCTTCAACTGTACTTATCGGTGATGTCATCGGTAAGTAGAGAAAGCCTTCGATAGGCCCTCACCTGGAAGCGATAAATATAACTCCCATTTCTTTTCACTTGCCTTCTGCTCCATCTGGTTGGTAGAAAATCGTAGCCTCCGTACGAGGTACATAATAAAATTGCACTCCGTCGCTAAGAACCAAAATTTTGATTATCGAAACAGCGTTTGCCTGTCCCCAAGCCCTGGTACATAATTTTCCATTTTCGATGTGCAAGGTTCGTTACATGCTAAGATTTCCGTTGAGATGGCAGAGTTTTTGACGAGCTACAGAGTTGCAATACGGCGGTGACTTCAACGCCCGAGAGCCCGTCGCTATTGAGGTCGTTTCTCATCTCAGCGGCGGCTGAGCCGTTCATTCAAGTCACCGGAGGAGAGACGACCCTCCACCGCCACCTGCGGGCTCGCTTCGTGAACGAACGAAGTGGTTTGGGCCGCATGAATGAACGGGGAGGAGAAAGTGCTCAGGCCGGAGGAGTGGAGTCCCGGGAAGAGTGGCCATCGTGACCGTTTTCTTATGATATCCCGTCTTTCTCCAAATGAGCTGTTGGAGTTTTCTCGAAAAATTTTCCCCACAATTTAAGCACGAATGCTTAAATGTGACATCTACATCTACAAAATACCCTGAAAGCCACCAAAAGGGTGTGAATTTTCACCAACATGCATTCATTAAACTACACCCTATCAAAGCAAATGTGACTACTACTACTATTATGACTAAATCACTAATGCTTGTCAGGAGGCGAAATTTCACAAGAATGCACAACACTATAGGTATTTTACCAATTTAAGAGTGACTATTTGTATTAATGTATTTTGCAACTACATAAATGCACGGAAATACAAAAGTTATACAGGAAACATGCAAGATGTTTTGTTAATACTAGACTGAAGATTTAGAAACAGCCTTTCCACAGAAAATTGACTATTTAGGCACACTAAGGCACACTACCTATCGAAAAACCTAGTTGAAAGTCTCATTGGTAGCTATTATGGGCTCTTATCGTTAGCGTGACAAATTAAATTTTAAATCTGTCCGTAGATTTAATCCGTGAATAGAACTGGCCTCCTCTCCCACGCCCCCCACGCGAATCTGTCCGACGGCTCCCACACGCCTCACATTACCATTACGCGCTGCTGTCCGATATATTTTCCGTTGTCGCTTCCCACATCTTCCCTCTTCCTGCGGACACTCCTGTCTTTTTTCTGCTCTTCTCAATCCACATTCTTACCCTGTCTTCTACGCTATCAATGAGCCTTGGACGACAGACAATTGGTGAAGAATAAATGGGATTGAAAAGAAAGGGAAATGTAGTGCTATAGAAGAATGTTGACGACCAAATTGATTGATTGAAATCAATTGAAATTGAACCAGAGGATTGAAATTAATAAGACCTACTAAGACCTTCGGAGAAAAGGTTTCGCGTTATAAAAGAAGAAATTCTACAAGAAGAGGAGTCTTTTGGCTAGTTTTGAAGTGAGGAAACATCTTATGAAAACATATGTGGAACATCCTCTTAAATTGGAGTGGAAATTGTAATATCACAGCATCATAATGGAGAATATTGGAAGCAATTGAAATTAAAAGTTACACAAAGAGGATGAAGATGAATTGGACGGAGAGAGCCACCAATGAAGAAGCTCTGCGAAGATCAGGGTAGGAAATATGCTTAATGAAAACACTGTGAAGTAGAAAAAGCAAACTTATTGGAAACATTCCGATATATAGCAGCCTTAGGAAAACAAATTTGGATGATTCAATCTAGGAGAAAAATTAACAAAGACATAATACACATGTAAAATTTTTACATATATCAAAATTAGGATATTAATGGAATAAAGCGATTAGCTTAGTCTTCCAATAGAAAGCTGCTAAGCTGCAGAAAATCAATCTTCGGATTGACGGCTGCTGATGATGATCACAAGATACTTCATGTACATCTACATACTACCCCGCAAGCCGCCTCAATAGGCGTGTGGCGGGGGGTGTTAGGACACCAGCCGTTTACATATAAAAAGGAAACGCTCTAATGAAATTACGCCTAGCATTTATTAAAGTCCCTTATTGTTCGGGGGAAAAACGAATTCCCATACCTATCCGTTCGGCAAAAAATCTCTCTTAATTTATCGTTTCTGTCGGACCTGGAAATATAGTGGGGTTCTAATATGATGTTCTCCGTGTCGCTCTTGAAGATATCTATTCTCAATTGCTCAAGCAATCTAAGCCTAGCGCGCAGCCTCCGAGTCTCTAGCGGCTCCCAGCCTGCTTGATACTGTGCTGCATCATGAATGTTAGCTAGCGTTTGGTATATAGAGCGGAGCCTACCATGATTGGATCAGGGCCCGAAGCAATCATTGAACTCGTACCAGCGCGAAGAAATGATGTCTTGAAACTTATAATTGGAAATGGCGCGGTGTATTCCAAAGTGTATTTTATTTCACAGATATTTGATCCTGCCGTGCGCAGGTACTAAACAGGAACCAATTTGTTTGATCCATGCAAGTAAACTAGCAATTATGCGTAACAGTGATGGATTTTGCTGGTTCTTTATCATATAATACTTCTACACTTTTGAGCTATCTAGTATTCTCGATTTATTTATACGATAATATATATTGTGTTGCAGGCTATCTGGCTAGTAGATAAATATAAAGTAAATGCATTCAATGGTACTTTCTCGGAAATTTTTAGCTCTGCTACCATCACTTTTCGAGTCACTTGGTTCGAGTGTAAGAGGGAGTTTCTTAGCCAAACTTCTCAGCTAACCCCTTTGGTGCTCGAGCTCCAAAACCTAGCGTCATGTAAATACGGCCAAAATGGAATCCTTTTCCATCTTATACGCTCTAACGTAATATTTTATTATTTACCCAGTAATATGAGAGAATAAAGGCATATGACAACGGGGGGCCCTATTTCACTCCATAATTTAGATACTAATGGAGCCACTTGGCATAATACCATTGAAGGGACAGAGGAGAGATACCTACTATCACTCATCGACAATGCGCATTTGATAATAGTGTGTTATTAAAACACCTCTGAAAATAATACGCCAACAACTGGCATTTTTGAATGGTTTGGGGCACTGTTACCTGGGAGAATTAACGGTTATGATCACTACTGTATGTGTAAATAAACAGGAGCTTTGAGCAAGTCAGTGCATGCGATAAAGAACTCTTTACATTTCGCCCTAAAAGGAATCACGCGCGGCGGCCACCTCTGGTGTATCACCTATCGCAATGAAATATGGTTTGCTGAGTAACCTTCTCGTAAATTAATTTTATTTCTGAATTCCGAGAAAACAACAGAAATTTTTACCGCTGCGTTCAAATGACAGCAGGTGAGGGAAAAGCAGAAGAATATTGCGAGTAAATTTTTAAAATCAAGTTATGGAAGGCATGAAGGGTCATAATTGTGAGAACATTAAGTGAATAACTAAAGGAAAATCATATGATGAGCTGCATTCAGGCAAGCCTAGTATTGTTGATTGATGGTGATGATAGTTCCTTTGTGGACGGAATACTAATTGGCTCTTAGGAATCTCCGAGCTCTCCGCAACTAAGCTTTCGCTGGAGGAATTCCTGTTCCAGCATGGATACGTTATTCGTAGAGTTCATGATGCTGGTACCAAGGAAAGTTGGCTGGTAACATCCAATGCTTTTAAAAATCATATAATCTCCAGTTATACACTTTTTGTGGAAGGAAACTGCATTTAATTTTGTCTTTGTTTTTCAGCGGCTCCTCTGCTTTTGTAATTGATTTAAATGGACTCATGTGTAGGGATGAACGTCGCTGGCTATTGGTGTTTGTATGAAATTTTCTAGGGTTACCAACTCTCCCGTATTTCCCGGGATCTCCATTATTTGACCCTAATTTTTCATGACCTCCCGGCTCCCGTATTTTTTGTCTCTTTGAGTGAATTTCTCCCGTATTTTTTCGTCAAGCAAAATCATTCAGTTTCAATCATTTAAATTTTGCGCACACGGTCGATATTCGTTTAAACATTCGCAGACGCAAATAATCCTATATCGAGTTTTTTTCTATCGATTATCTCGTTTAGAAATGACCAACCAACGAGTTTCAATCTCCTTGTCTTTTCAACCTTTCTTTCTTTCGTTCTTTGTGCTGCTCGGTTGGTGGTGCTTTGGCGTGATTTGGTTTCAGTGGTTTTACTCTACATCACCTGTGAGCCGTATAGGGGCAAGAGTTTATTATACAATAATGGGCAGTGATGACGAAGCTAAAACGCCACCAAAAAAGAAAATGAAGTATATGTGTACATATCTTTCGAAATGGGAAAGTGCATATTTCTGGATTGGACCTGCACAGTCTAATGTTTTTACAAACACTGCATTGCTTTTTTCTTTGTTGTGAAAATTACCGTGTTCTAAATCTTCCTTATTTTCTAAAAAAATAGTTAGTCAACCTATGTGAAATAGTTTATTTTTGGAATACGTGCAGAAGTTCAATTTTAGTCACAATTTTTGCAATAGAGTACCAAGGAAATATCTTTTCTGTTGGAAAATGTGTTGAGTAAAAGTACTCTCTAGTAAATTCTGTAATTTTAGGCGTGTTCATGATAAAGTTTGCGGCTATAGTGTTGACAATTAATGAAAATAATAAAGATATAATCGATGACCAAAGGTCGACGATAGTTCAGCTTCAATGACGTTTCGATATGAACTATCGATGGCTTCCTTTCTTTACTCATTCATACTCATGGTGGACAAGTCTTCAAATTTTGTCGACAAATGCTGCCTCCCCGCTGCGGCATTGGCGAGTGAATAAGACCCATCCTTCTAGGTGTTCGACCTTTTTTGGTGATGCCAAATATTAATTTAAGCTACTTTGGTCGCTTATATCCCGGTCAACCGCTCACCCAGAGTAATCACCTAGTGATCGATATCGCTGAAACTGTCGACAGTCGAGAAGGATGTTAATAGACTCGCCAATGCCGATAAAAGACAAACGGGAGACAATTAACGGTTGTTTAATTTACAGACTTGCCGCAATGGTTTCTTGAGACAAAGACATCTACCGCCGCCGTGGACCGTTTCATTCTGTTGACTGTGTACCTATAGCAAAAGCCGTTGTACGAGCGAAGTAATCCACCGTTTTTTATCGCAAAATTGAGATACTTCAAAGTTAATTGAAACGTGATATTTTTCCACTGAGTATTCATATTCATTTGTACGACTGTCCTTGCCTTTGGCAATTAATTTGGCGGTAGTTAAGTTGTAAAATTCAACGACCACCCTAATAAACATAGTGTAAACGAGACAAAACATTGTATACTAGAGTTATCCTCACCAATGCCAACTACGAATTTGTAATTTTAGCTTACTTCATTCAATAATTAGTGAGTATATGTTTAATGAGACTAATCTTGGAACTACTCAAGATGTCCAATGCTAACTTCAATTCTCTGTTCTTTTGGGGATTCAAAAACAGCCGGCGTGTTGATATATCTATGATATTTGGAAGCCACTCATTTCTTATACCAGCTCAAATTATGCATTAGTGACGCCTTTGGGCTACAGAGTTTCTTCAAGGGCCAATTGACCAATGTTTCGAAGCGCTTGTCCAATTCAGATCAATATCATCGCAAACCTCACGTTTTCACATTCCTCACGGTGTGCTATTGGATTGTAACGGTTTTTATAAATTTACCTCCCAAGTATGAGTTTTTCCATGATATATCATCCTCGGCTATTTCTAAAACTTCTTGAAAAAGTATCTGAATTTGATATACACATTGGAAATATTTGATATGCAAATTAGATTGCAGATTCCTAGCAATTTATTAAAACTCAAGTTCCAAGCGTAAAGGAAACGGTTGAGTCAGTGGGAGCAGAGAATGCTTGATAAGCATGCAAGTGAGTTTTTGGAACTGTGCCTAACCCAATGCCATGATTAATTTTTATGATAAATTTTCGTTGGTAAAAATTACTCTTCGCGGGTTTAATTTTGTTGTTTCGTGGTATCTCTCAAATTCATTTGAAATGTTGGTACATGTTTGTAATCTCAGCATTGTAAACCTAAATATACATTTCAGTCGTCTTTTATTTTTTTTAAATATGTAGACGTCGGTATGTTTGCTCTGTTGCCATTACTGCTATATAAAGTTTAATCTTGTTATGTGCTTCAAATACTAAATGATTTGGAGTCCTTCCACAGGAACTGGAGTATCATTTAATTACAATGAACTAGAATATTTATTTGCTTTATTTCATTAGTGAAATACGGCAACAATTTCTTATTCCGGCATCCGTATACCCGTATAAACTTCCGTGCAAGAAAGCATTTAGAAACTACCGGGAGTTATTCATTATTTTATTCGAGGAATGACTACCCTTTTAAAAATAAGCCTATCCCCTTAATAAATTAAATCATGAGAATCCTATGCATAGGCTCTAATAGATGTTATGATTCTCAGCCTTTGCTCATTGCTATTATCTCAGATTTTTTTCAAAATGGTTAAAGATAGGCACTAACAGGCGATAGAAAGGTCTACAATATTGTTGGTATCTAAAATTCATCAACAATTCATTGAATATTCATCATTATGAGCAGGAAAGTTCTACTCAGGAGGCTTATTCATTTGACTCGAGCAAGAGGATTGTGCTGCTTCCATATTTTTTCTCAATTAATTATAATTTCCTTGACCTATAAAGTTCATAACATATTCATATGCACTCAGCAATATATTCATAAATATTTATTTGAACCGCATGCTTAGGGAAATAATCATATTCAGTATGAAGACAGAAGTTTTTTTGATAAACGTCTTTGTTGACATTTGCACCGTTATCCTGTGAGCTACTTTATCATTGTGTAATGCATTTCATCGTTTTCTTCCCAGCACCTGGGCGAGAGTAAACATTCGATGAATTTGCCCGCGTGAATGTAAACATACAGAAGATCGCTATCCTTGTTAATTTTTTCACCTCCTTTTATGCCTAACTGGTGGTTGGTTGGTTTCTTGGGGTTAGTTCATAATTGTCATAGAAAACTGGTAGGTAGCTTGCTAAGGTCAGCATTATATGGGAAAAAGAGGAAATGGAGAGAAAAACATTATACATCAGTCATATTGTGAATTCCACTTAAAATATTTCACTCATTGGCACGAGTTTCAAGAAATCTTTGATCTTAAGATATGTTGAAACCCTGGCCACTCAGTAGGTAAATGAGTTGTAAGTGTAATTTCACTCACTCAGTGATTCAACCCGAAGGTTGGTTTGGATAGTTGAGGGTAGAGCTCACCCCGGACTAAGCCACAGGCGTGTGAATTTCATACATTCAGGGCAGGGGGGCCAGTTCCTTTCCCTGGGCCACGAGTAGTGGGCACAGCGCTTGGATACTGATCGAAGGGTCCCGGGTTCAAATCCCCGAACAAAAATTCTCGGAGTGCGAGGTGGCCCAGGGAAAGGAACTGCCCCCCCTACCCTGAGTGTGTGAAATTCACACGCCTGTGGCTTAATCCGGGGTGAGCTCTACCCTCAACTATCCAAACCAACCTTCGGGTTGAATCACTGAGTGAGAGTGAGTATAATTTAAAGACGTAAGTTATTTTTTAATTTAAAAATTTATTTTTCTCCCATTATAATGGAGAAATTTCACAAAGTGACGTATATATCTGTTAACTTCTTGAAATAGGGAGAGATAGGAGAGATACCGGGCGTTGGAATTCACCTGCTCTTAACGAAAATGACCAAGGAGTTGGCAGTTTAATGTACATACATACCATCAAACTGACGGAGTACAGCACTTAGAAGTATTCTACGTATGACACCCAAGTAAAATTAAAAATAAAATGAAGACAAAAGAAAAATCTTCGCAAATACCAAATGGTGGTGCCCTTAGAGGAGGATGGAATGGAATGCGCTGTTGATTTCCCCTCCAATACTGGAGTGCCAGTGGCCAAGCGAACTGAAATTTGTCTTGCGCACTTCGATCTCCTCGTGGTAATGGCTGAGGTCATCGAGATACCTCGGATTCCCATGTGATTACTTCCCTTCCTTCCTCGGACTTCCCGGTCGTTGTGTCCACATTTTCGTGGGCGGGCCCAGCAGCAGGAGAAATCGCCTTAGGGGCCGAAAGCTTTCTTATATCGTGAAGGGAAGAAGGGCCGATGCATGAATCGACCTCGGCAGTTCCGAAACGATGAGTCACGCCATTCATCAATTGGGTCCAAGTTTAAGAGGGAATTTTCGGAATGGGTGCCTCTCGACCACTGCCCCCTTTCCCAAAATTAGTTTCGTGCCTCATTTGTTGTCTTCATTGCTAGTGTAATAGGAATAGTAACAGCATACATGTCATGGTTTCATTATGGTTCACTTTCGTTACGCAACTGAGCAGAAATTTTATTCTTCCCAAGCCGGTTAGATTCCTGGGAATTAAATGTTGGCGAGCCAAAAATGACTCAATTGTCGTATAGTGACTACTAGGCATTCAGTCAACACAACCTGTGTCCCTTTTAATCATCCCAGATGCTATATGTATTCATAGACGTAAGTAAGACTTAATATGCATGTCAAAGCCTGTACGAGGTGTTGTTGTTACTTAAATTTGAGGAAAAAGTTGACTATATCTTCTGCTACTTTTCTATCTTTATGAAGCAAAATGCTCTTTGCGACTCAAAAGATTATTGAAAATTTTCACAAGAATAAATGTTTTGTCACGCATTCCCTATTTGAAAAAAATCACAATTGGAAAAAATCGAGAGATGACATTGCCACCCTTTTGAAGATTAAACTGAGCAATCCACTAACGTGCGGCTATATAAGGGACCATAACAGCTGCCAATGAGACTTTTATCTAGGTTTGTCGATAGGTAGTGTAGCTCTTAGTAGTAATAGTACTCCCTAATACTTGAATACTTATCTGTTACCTAGTACTAACAGCACGCCGTGCATGTTTTCTACATAAGTTTTGAGTTTCTGTCCATTTGTGTAGTTGCAAAATACATCGATATTAACGGTCCCTCAATATTGTGAGCATATCTGTAGTACAGTGTATGCTTGTGAGGCTTCGCCTCGTGACAAGCATTAGCGATTTATGCTAATGCATAATTAGTCGTAGTTACACTAACTTTAGGGTAAAGTGTAATGTATGTTTGTGACTACTCACCCCCTGCCACACCCCTGAGGTGCCTTACGGGGTATTTTGTAGATGCAGATGTATTATTTGGAAAATGTTAGCGCGCAAAACCGAGTGGATAATGATTGAATAGTTACGTATGGAGAGTGTAATTTTTTTAAATAAAATATTCTCGGGTATAATGAAGATGCTCAAGGCTTCCCGTCTCATTCCTGAATAACACATATTTCCGCTGAATTACTTCTTGAAAGATTCTAGGAATTTTGATGGTCTTATTTTTTTCCTGAACTCGATTTTCTATTCGGAGAAAACGCGCAAAACTGGAAAGGCTTCTGTCGTGATGGGAATCGTATACATTCGTGCGTTCATTTGTGATAGGCATTTTTTTTCCTTCGCCCTTGACCAACATTTTTTTACATTTAGGCATCAAGCCTTTAATATGTCCCCGAAAACATTCCGAAAAAAAAACGTTTTTGAAAGTTTGTGAGAGCTTGCTACGGGATTAGATTTCACTGTGTACTTTTAATGTCGCTAAGATTTAGTTTTTTTCTCTGGAAGTTTCTCATTTAGATCCATCAGTCTCCTGTCTTTGATTTCACATAAATACGCATTCCTCATCGAGATATAGGCATGACGTTAAATAATCCTATATGGGATTTAATGCATTCTCCGTGATGGTGATCATAACCCCGAATAATCACTCCTTGATGGAAAAGTCTGAGTAGTCTCTTGCCGACACCTTTTCTTCTCCTCGTGACTTTCCACAGCAACATTTATACTCCTTGTGAGCCTGTAATTATCATTACATCATAGCCGTTTTTGAAAATACGTAGAACCCTGATTACCCAGTGAGAAAATTCCATTTAAAACCAGCAAGTCTCAATCTTGGCCACCAGCCTTTCCAAGATAATGTGCACGAAGTGATCACCTCATGCGCTGAACCAACTTTGCATCACTTCTCCATTGAAATTTTCTGAGGGGGTGTAGGTATTAACTTTCGGAACGTATTAACAAACGCTTGATATAGTTGAACATGATTTGGCCAAAAAATATAGCAATGCCGATTTCTTTCCGCAGAGATTGAGAAGAAAATTGCTGTTAATATTTTTAAGGAAGAATTGCCTGTATTCAAAGTTGTTGGCCCGTTTGGGGAGATGACTGACAAGTGAAGCCATTTGCACCAGAGAGGAATAGGCCAGTAGGTTGGCAAGGGAATATTTATTTGGGAGGAAGGGTGGGAGATAAACCTGGCGGTGGGATTAACATACTGTTAACGTCAGGAGCCAAGGGCCTACAGCTTATCGTCCCATCCGACGGACGGAGTAATGCACTTGAAGCGCTCTCTGCAAAGAATCAAAAGTAAAGTACCAGTATAAATCTCAAACTTTAACGGGATTCAAACTCTAGCCCTCTTGGAATCGGAAGCCAGAACTCCTTCCATCGCAGCAAACTAGTCCCCTTAATGCTACCAAAATATATGACACAGACAATGTGTTTTCTAAGTTAATCGGAAGAAAATAGCTTGTAATGAAAGATTCGGTGTTTTCCCGGTGAACAAGGCTGATGAAATATTCTCGAGATTTCCACCTGGTCAGCAATGAAGTTGTTGCCATCGTTTCGATGGCTGTCTCTACCGTCATATTCAGGGCTGATTCGAAGTCCTGAAGGCGATAAGAGACCTGGTGGGAAACCCGAAAAATATTTCACCAAATATCTGTTAATTCCAGCAATATTAGCCCGTTCATAAGCTCACACGCAATGGAGTAAGGGAATGGTTTGCTAAGCACAGAACTGTGAAAACGGCGTTCGGCTTATTAATTTCACAAAACCATCCGCTGTTGGATTCGATGTATGGGCAAGAAGAGAAGCAACGCTTCGAATGGCAATTATGGCCAGAGACTCAGCCCTAAATTACAAGCCATAATTGCGGTGGGTGGATGTTGGAACGTTTAGTTCCACGAGTTTAAAAAAAAGGAAAGCCAGTAGACGGCCTTCTGAACATCGCAACGAAATCCGATTCCAATAGGTGACTGCTGTTCACCGGAAATAACGCTCATACCTGAACGGTATTCTGCGGTCGTGATTCTTGAGAAACAAGTCGACAACCTTCCCTTGTTGAAGCATGCTAAGCATGCGACCCGGCGCCTTTTCACGTTGAGAGGCTCATTTATAGATAGATATGAAGGGTTTGTCCAGTATGAGTGGTAATTGTCGAAGAGAAAAGAAGCAATTTGAGATTCATTTGAAAATCTTGCGTGAGAAAGCGTCTTCTCCATCTTCTTCTTGCGAGACATTGCAAGAGAAATCGTTAATTTTTGTACCTTTCAAATTGGAAAGCTGGGAAAATGTTTTGCTCTCAAAGTGGAACATGGTGTCTCTCATGCTAATCGATTGCGATTTCAAATTACAAACCCGTACAAAGCCATAAGAGAAATGAATTTACATGCTATTATTTTCTTTGGTTACATCGTCTATTTTAAACTCTACTCTCGGAAATGCGATAAGCTTAGTTCTTAAATAAAATTAGATTGCATAGTTTGAAGTTCCTTTTTGAAAGCAGGTGTTTCCTTATTCTCATGAATGAACGTAGAAGGTTGTATTAGCGGAATATTAAATATTCTCAAGATATACGCGACAAAATTCACTTCATTCACTACTCTTGGGTATTCGGCTGATTATTTGGGGAAAAAGATAGGTTTAGTGGGAGGATTCTTTAAAAAATGACAATATTGATCACAGACCATAAAAATGACTACTTCACTGTAAATTCCGTACATTAGTGACCGGGAGACTTCATCGAAGTTACTGTTTTGGACAGTTCCCTATGTAATTTCAGTTTTTATCGGAAAATTTTCGTTTATACTGTAAAATACTAGCTGGGTGACAAATACCCATTGATCATGGCTTGGTTTCAAGAATCACAAGATTGAATTATGCATTTTTTTTCAGGGTCGCCTAGAAAAACTTTTCTATTGGTATACATGGGCGCATATATGGTAGCCAGTAAATTGTGTTCAAAATCTCAATTCAGCTTAGGCGTAGGCTTCATAAAGTCAATACCTAATATCAGCAAGTAGTTGATGGGGTTTAAGAAAAAAATAAATAAGAAGAAACTTGGAAGAATTCGATCGAAGGTAAAACTATGAGTAGTCTATGATGAGAAGATTACAAGGCATAGCAATATTTTAATGAAATTTTAGCAACCTTTATAGCTAATTATGATGCTATTTACTTTGTTTGGTTCTCTTATTCTTTCGCCAAAAAGGGTTCGGGTAGATCAATAGGATAGACTTAAGTATTGCGAAGCGTAAAAAATAAAGCCTTTTGATTTGAAATTACAGCAAGCAACCAATATATATTCCTACCCAAATTGGTACCATGGAGAGTGCAATGCTTCTTAGTTTTCATGGTATTGGAAATTTTCATTCATGGGATGAGTTTCATGTTGCCTCCTGTACATAATACCTAAATAGGTACTCTTGGGTTATAGAGTAATTTGCATGCGATGCGGTACTATGACTATTTTACGATAATGGCAATCTTAGAAGTGATATTAATTGTTAACTTTGAGCGCCTTTGGTATATTTTCCTCTCGAGTGTCTATATGAGGGTATTTGTTTGTAAGTAAATTATGAATATTACTACAGGGTATTTTTGGAATTTACTTGAATGTTTTTGTTCGAGGAGTTTTTTTTGTTCACTGTTATCAAAAAATAATACGCCTGTTACAATTTACCATGCTGCTAATAAATATATATGTATGATTTCACACCAGTTTTGTTGCAACAGAGCCCAAAATTCTGCTGTGCCTTTCGAAAGTAGTTAAAATGTTTTTATTTAATCGGGTTTCCCTGATTCAACTCAACCACTGCTGGGATTCTAATAAGTAGATAAATTCGTTCATTCCACGCCATATTTTATTATAACCGAGTGGAACGTCTATGTCGTTAATTTAAATTAATTAAATTTGTTTTAATCGTGTCTAAATGTCTCTATTCACGTTGGTTTCGATGGTAGTAAAATTTATCGTTGCGTTGCGCAAAGTTATTTACGCTCAACTCGGTGAATGTGTTAAAATTCCTCAAAGTAGCGCTTCATTCTGGTGAGTTCGTTATTTACAATTTCGATGAGTTACTTCACCGCATCAGACACTTTCAGTGGATTCTTCCGCTCAATCACCATTTGAGCGTTCCCTATGGATTTTTAACCGTTCCAAGCTTGGCGGGGAGTCTTATCTTATTCCGACTTGGAGCGCTGCCCAGTCGCAGACTCTTCTCTCCTCCCCTTTTGTTTCTTCCTATACTTTCCTTCCCTTTCTCCCTCGTCCATGTACATGCATTCATTAAGTGGCGAAACAACAAGGTTCTCTCACGGCGGAGGGTCTCCGGGGCAACGGGATCTCTTAGGCGATGCGTGGGAAGAAGAACATCCCTTGCAAAAGACCGTCCTCCGGCCAAGACACTGCAGCCCAGACCTTGGCTCCAACGCTCCCTCCTGGGTGGCTCCGTCCAAGAGTGTTACAAGAATTCGATTCATTTGCTCTTACACGGCAGTGAATCATGGACGATAACTGCAGCAAAAGAAAGAGGATTGAAGGCAAGTGGGAATGTGATGCTTTCCAAGAATGATGATGATCAAATAAATAAATAGGATCTCCATTGAAGAAATACTACGCAGAGTTGGAAGAAAATGATTATCTTACAAAATGAAATTATTGCACATTTGATAATCAAGGATAAAAATGTGAGAGAAGTGTTTAAGAATCAAAGTTTGTTACCATTAAGATAATTGTATAAATATGTGTAAATTTGTGACAACTTCTTCGATAGCAAATGAATAAAACAACGTGTGATTAATACTGACATGCAACTGCGATGAATGAACAGGTTGTCGGTACCCAAGTATTTTAACCTCCATGGCAAGAGGTCTTTGGCACATGTAGTCCCTGGGTTGTTAAACGAATTACCTATGTCAATGTATGATATTAAAAGTATGTCTGCTCTTCAGAAATCACTAAAAGCGTGGCTGCTTAGTTAAAACTGTACAAAAGTTACGCAGCAAAAAAAAACAATTTCAACAAAAGGCTCCTGCAGACAAGCCGATTTGGCTTAGCAGGACCTAAATTGTAAAATTATTATTATTTTTGTTTCTCAACTTTCTTCATTATTGTCTCACTGAATTATGGCTATCATTATCTATGTAATTCTCTCATCCAAATCCTAATTTTGACCATCGTGATGAACAGATACTTAAACCAATTTATACGTGATGAAAGACTTACCAACACTTTTACTGAAACCAATACTATTTTGTATATGATGATGTACCTTGTTTAAATTTTTGTGTCAGAGGTTATCATATATATTATTTCTCAAGGGCTTTTTTTGTCGGTACGCCATAACTTCCTTAATACTTCATTAATGTTCATAAATGAGGCATCATTTTAAAGATTTTCTTAACCGCCACACCGGAAAAATATACAAATTACTCACATTTCAGTTGTTTTTCGAAAAATTACAATTGAAAAAAAACTGTTTTTTGAAATCCCGCCCTCGACCTATCGATCCTCTATCGAGAATATGGAGATATGAAACCGATTTCTATTTCATGCATCTATGTAAATATGTAAATACCTTAACCTTATATTTCAAAAAATATTTTTTCTAAAATTTAAACACACATCTATTCCTTACTTCAACCCACACCTACATCAAAGACGCACTAACTACACGGTACTAACTATACGGTGTGCACTTCAATTAAGTGGGATTTGAGGAGGATACAGTGCGAATGCTTCGCACGGGTCTACTAGTTTAAAAAAATGCTGTTATCAATACTGTTTTTTATATAATGATGTATACCTTGTTTAACTTAAAACAAATGTTAAATGATAGCTATCTCAGAGACGACCATATTGCTCACATTCTGAGACCCAAAAGTCTCTTGAAAGGAGAGATGAGTGGGAAACATTATCCAGGAAGACCAAGGATAGAATACATTAAGCAAAAACTGAGGAATGTTGAAATTAAGACTTGTGAAGGATTGCTTGAGCAAGCCAATCTTCGGATTAATGACTGCTGATGGTTTAACCAGAATACTACTTTTTTCAACATAAATACGCAGTAGAAATGAGGTATCTGAGAGTGTTTCATCCGAATCCAACGAATGTAACCCTACGAGCCATCAAGGAGGCCTGGGGCAGGGGCTGTTAGGTCATCAATGAAAAAAGAGTATTGAGGAAATTAATAAAATTGGCATTGAGAATTACGTGAAATTTATGCAACATGAAGGGCATAAAAAGTTTATTTTAAATATAGTTCTTTCTAGTTTTCTTTCATGTGACTCTGAACATATTCCTAGAGTTTCCGAACCTGATTTCTCTATTAGGCCCTCGTATTCGTCCAGAGGGTGCTGTGTTGATTGCTAACTTTAGTATTTACTGTCATCAAAAACAATAGGTCATTGACTCGAAAAGGAAGAAATGCGTAATTTTCCAAGTAATGATTTATATTGCCACATGCGTTTTAATGAATAGCACCTTATCCTCAACTAGTGGTATTCAGCGGAGATAAGTGGATTTTTATGAACTTTTTGGTGTAGGTACTATGTGCTCTTAAAGACCAACTTCAATTCATTTTGTGGATAATGTGTCTCATTATATGTTCCACTTCGAAATGAATTGCAGTGACTAAATCCTTGTATTTAAAATAACAATATCTTCTTTTTGTGACAAATTGAAATTCCGCTAACCAGAGCCTGACCCTTAATCATGCGTTATATCATTAAGAGAGAGGTTTTTTCCAATTTATTTGTCAAGAATCATACAAAATTTATATTTTACACTTTTCCAATATTAATTTTCTCATTTTCCTTTGCAGGTAAGTGACAGCAAAGCCTGCTACCACTCTTCGCGGGGTGTTTAACCTCTGTTCCTGAGTTGTGAGTGAATGCAGACAAGATAAACACTGATTTTTTGCTAATTACCATGTTCTCTGCTAGTGGCTTTGTGATAAAATCAGCATAGACTGGCCTCACTCTTTGAAATCGTGGGAGGAAATTTAAAAAAGACTGCATTGGAACAGAAAAACGCACATTAATGATGAAGTAATGCAATTGCATTCATAGCCATATTTTCCTGATTCAAAGAGAGAAATGTTTGTAAAACCTGGAACCATGAAGCTTGGATTCGAACGTTTATCGCTGATTTTTGCTGACATCCATTGGCCTACGTTAACGTCAATCAGTCAGTCAGACGAGAACTGCAGATAGAAAAAAGAAGGAATGTTGTTGATATCACAACCCTACCCCAATGCGTGGAAGAGTTTCATGAGAGTTGTGCGGAAAGGTAATAGAGAACCTAAATAAGTATGGAAAGTATACACTGTCTATATTTAACTATTTCAGCGCATTTTTTCGTTTTTTTCTTTTCCTATTGCTCCGACTTAAACCAGTTTCCGCGGTCAAAGTTTTTATTTGATGTCGTCAATATATGTTTACCTCAGTATGTTAAATAATCATGGATTGGCATGTGCCTACGTTAATTTCTGATGTAAACACTGCGGTGGATAGCAGCGAGAAATGATAATGTACCTCATTGCTTTGTTTAAACTGAGGGAGGTCTGTGATCGCTTTTTTGATAGATAGTAAACGCGCCTCTATTTCTCATAAAATTTTAATTTATGAAATACTTTGAAGGAGATTTGATAAAATACTATCTCGTACTGTCGGAATGTCACACGAAGTTTGAAATAGTAACAAAACCATTCTTAGTAGTTATTTGCGCTTACAATTTACAACCGACCATAGTTTCAGCGACTTGCCATTTTCAAGGACATTGAGGAAATTGTGCAAACTATGGGTGGACATTTAATTATTTGGGAGTTACCATTAACAGCCAAAATAAAATAGAAGCAGAGATACAAATGAGGTTAAATGCAGCTAATAGATGTTACTGGAGCCTATAAAAACTATTGAAGAGTAAACTCCTCTCAAGAAATATAAAAATTAGAATACACCTAGTCATAATACAGCCAGTTCTCTTGTATGGGGCGGATGTATGGACCCTACGAAACAGACCCAGAAGAAGTTAATAACATTTGCAAATAAAATATTGAGAAGGATATATGGGCCAACATTTGAAGAAGGGGTATGGAGAATACTGAAAAACAGAGAGCTCAGGAACCTGTACAGGAGACCAGATATTGTGGCTGTGATAAGAAGTAGGAGAATCAGGTGGCTCGGTCATGTAAGAAGAAGGGAGGAGGATGCAATGATAAGAAGAGTGTGGAGAGGTCAACCAGAAGGAAGGCGCCCACTGGGAAGACTAAGATGGAATGACCACTTAGTGGCTGAAGACATGAGAAGACTTGGGGGAGAGGTTGACATGGCGCGGAGGACAGAAGAGTCTGGAGACAACTTGTCGGCGAGGCCAAAAATCGACTTGGATTTGAGTGGCCACAGGAGTAATAGTAAGTAAGTATGGCTGGATATAAATCATCAGTAGAGAAAGGAAATTAGCGATTGGTTTTATTATCATAACCACAAAGTTACGCCTGACTCATTTTCTTACTTTCCACAAAAATTTTCTTTTCCCTCCATCAAATATTTAATGAAAAATTTGACCGTGGGACACCCAGTTTACGATTCGTTCCACTTTTGAGATATTATCGCTAGTTGGCCTTAGGGGTCGAAAGTAGATCTCGGAGACGCACAAGACGTGGAATGTTAGTGGATGCGTGCCTAGAGTGGGAGACTACTTCCTCCTGCTTTCATGTTCGGCCGCCGCCGTTATCTTTGCCATGTGGAGCGCGTCGAAGTCCGAGACAGAAAGACGCTGAAAGCGACACATCGGTGCCCGCGTCGCCCACCATGCGATACTTCGAGATCGGCACGAACAGGAAAGGACGATTCAATACGGATTGACCCCCCCCCCCATCCTCCTCACGGAAAGAAATACGCAAAAAAATTGTTATCGGTCGCCTCTATTGTCAACAAAAACACTAGTTGGCCCTTGGAGAAATAGAGACATCGTGACAATGCCCTCTCAAGGTACTATTCGCTCCGTTTTTTCTCAGAAATGGGGCGATGCTCGTGAGTGAAAGCAGGATAGGTTTGTCTCTAGGACAGTGATTTTCATGATCGTCAAATGCAGCCGCTGGCAGTTGCAATTGAGAAATAACACCATCGCCATATTATACGAATTCGGCCACAATTGGAATTTCGTACTCACCTTTTCAGGACCAAATCATTATCGTAAGTCAGCCCTACCCTGCACTACCACATTTTGAGAGATTGAAGAAACGCTAATTATATTTTCACTGTAAGAAAAGAATGGAGAAGAAGGGAATAATACATATCCTAATAATTTGACCAATATCCTGACAGAAATAGTTAGGTTTTAAGATTAAAAAGTAACAAAATCATGGGAGGAAAACTATGTCCATCATATATTCTTCGTACTAATATTTTCTTTCCGTGAAAACGGACGATCTAGAAATGAAAAATATCAATCAAGATCCTATACCAAATGAATAATTTTTCCATGGAATCTCCTACCTATATTTGCCGATCAATAAATTAATTTTGTCAATATCCCACGGTTAAAAGATTTCTAATATATAGTTTACCCAATAGGAAGATTTGTCACGACCCTTTGAACTCCTGCCACACGAGCAACAGTTTCGTAAAAAAAATTGAGCAAATTATACGAAAATTTGGATCCTACCTGTAATTCGCTTGTTATCTCGAGAAATAGCAAACTTTATGCATTCACATCGGACCAAAAAGCAAGTTGTTGACCTTTTAACTGCTTGATTGTAACGCCGCTCTTAGCAAAGGGAGTCATTCAGCATTTCCTAGTAAAAATATTATACGAAATAAATTTGTTACTGAACCAACAAATGCTTACGATACTTCTGTCACTTCCACATCGATGAATTACCATGAAATCAACCTCCAGGGTGTGTGGCGCGGGGTGATACCACACCACCTCCCAGTTCTAATTCGAATCTCGCAAGCTCACCTTGGGCGCTAGGCGATGGGCTGAAGCAGTCAAGATAACAATGCAAGGCCAAACCATAAACCAAGGGATTGCTGCGTTGACAAACATTTTAACATGCAGTACACGGGTCAACATACTAATACTGATTATTATTACCAATAGGGCGATAGGAATTGTGGTAAGTTATTAAACACAAGTATAAAATTTAGTTTACCTAGCAACATTCAGTTTTGTCTCCATACCTCGACATGAAATTGAAATTATTTTTACAAAATTGCAGACACGTAAAATTAATTAGCTATCCATGCAGACATAACATACCTCAATAAATAAATAAAGCTTACTTTCCTTACCATTAACGTTATAAAAGGCTTAGAGTCATTGTGGCTCTTAATCGTAAGTTGATAAAATTAAATTTTAAACCTATTGGTCCTACTGTTTATCTCTCTAATTTTATGCATGTGCTCAAGCCTACCATATTAGAACGGAGTTTTTAATATGTTCTTTACTTCTTCGGAGAATTCACTCAGGAGGTTTAGACTATTTTTTTAATCTACGCAATGGGAGCGTTTCCCATCCCAATTCTTTTAATAACCTCGGCACACTGCTAGACTTTTCCTAAAATTTCTTTAGAAATCTAACTGCTCGTCGTAGCACGCGATCTGATTCTAATATCATGCCTACTTCGTAGGGATCCCAAAAGCAAGACGTGTATTCTAGGTGTGGCCTAACTAGAGAATAATAACAGCGCTCATTAACTTTCTAATCACATTTTCCGAGTATTCTTTTAATAAATACAAGTTTTATGTTGGCTTGACCGCATATTTCCCGAATATGTTTTCTCCAAGATAGATTCTGTGTAATGGTGACGTCAAAATATTTCACGGACTCGAAGTTGACTATTTCTGATTATTTAACTTTATAAGATCATTCTGGTGTTTACATTTGTCACCAAAATTGACTCTAGGTTTATTTTCAACTGCCATTTTTCGCACCAGACGTGAATTACTGCTATATCAAATGCTAAAAAGTGCTTTTCTTCCCGTTTCAAAATCTCTGTACACCACTGCGTCGTCCGTAATTAGTCAAAGTTTACTTTCAGTTACGGTGCTGATGTCATACATACGTAAGAGAAATAGAAGAGGACCAATGAAACTTCCTTGAGGAAAATCATATTCGACGTTCGTGGTATTGGATATCATTTAAAATGCTGTGACGGTTCACGAATTCAATAACAAAATCATCTGGCCTCTGATTCACCATTTAGCCATCTTTTTCTTTTAGTATAATCTTTTGACTTTTAACGTTCATCGCCAAAACGGGAAAAAAACATGCATAAACCGACTGAAAACCACAATGTTTACAAGTGAGGGCGGAGAGTGCCATTTAGAGCTTATCTTCTCTGTGATTGGTGTTTTGGTCGAAAAAATTAGAACTGTCTCTATCCAGTTTGGTTGAAATAGTTTTCCTCAGAAAATTTGATTCCTATCAAATTTCATTTTATTCAAATTCAAAGCGGAATTCAAAAGTAAGTGATCATTGTATGAGGCAAACATACTTGGATCACAGGTGGTAACTTCCCATTACCGAGTACTGCCCCGTTGAAAACGGTTACTTTTATTGATGCTTTCAATTTTTTCTTTCCGATACTATCTCTTTCAACTTTTCAAACGGACATTTGCCTCGTTGCTCCATGTGAATGGTGAAAACAGGAAACTGCCGAATAGTGAAAACAGAAAGTTCTGATTTACCAGCATACAATCGTTGTAATGAAAACTCAATGATTTTAAAACGTGTTTCGCGAATAAAAATTCTGTCTGTCACACGATATTCAAACTCGTTTGATCAATTTTTTGTCAAACATTTTGACTCTGGGACACAGGATTAAGACTTTAACGGAGGCAGAGAAACCCAACTCGGCGTCGGAATCAGCCAACTGTTGAATTGCAGTCTACATACAAATCACATGTATTTGTGGCTGCCTCGTTGGATATTTTTCAGGCTATCGGACTAGCCTCAGGGTAAACGCGAAACACGCCTAATCTCCTGTCAGGTAGGAAGAGACAAAATAAGAGAGATTGATTTCCCTTCTGAAAGGATCAAGAGTTCATATTTCTCATAAGCCATTCACGACCACAACACAATCAGAACGGAACGCTAAAGTATCCGAAAACATTTTCATTCTTTTGCCTTAAAGTTTCCCTCAGTTCCTTTCCTTTTGTACCTCTTCCAAATGCACAATTCGTCAAGGATAACGAAGAGCATGGCAATGTTTAATGTTTTACGACCAAGGAACTTGCTAGTAATATGCCCGGTGCGCTCAACAATCACTTCATAAAATAGCATACGGAGTAGCCAGTAGCCATTGAAGTAAATAGAGAGGGAATGACGTCATCATAACTGACCACCGAAATATCAACCTTAGGGGGCATACCAAAGGGGGAGGGGCATACCAAAGGGGGCATACCAAAGGGCATTAGGGGTCCATTAATTGCGTGAGGCGATTTTGGCGAGATATCGACCCCCCTCGGTGAGATATCGTGAGATTTGACTGGACCCCCTGCCCCCCCCTCCCCCCATAATCTCACGTGAGATTTTTAAAAAATGCGTATTTTTAGTATAAATACGTTAATCTGTGCCTAATTGCGTTGGATTTATTTTTTAAAAACATAATTTGCTTAATTATTTTTATTTAAGACCAGTCTTAAAGACTGCTAAGAACGTAATCTAGAATCACAGTGAGAAAATAGAACAATAAAATACTTAAATAGGAACTACTAAAATTCGTAAAAGAATACTCATTCTAATTCAGTCCACGGGGACTCATGTGTGGTCTCACGAGTGACTACTGGAGATTTTTTTTACATATATAACTATATTTTTGCACCATTGACATTACAATATTTAATTCATGCTTCTCACTGACTCTGAAATTGAAAAATAAAATTCGAATATGGTATCCAGTATGACTAGGAAAATATCTCGCTCAAACTACCTTAACTCAATGGGTGTAACCAATTTGGCCACTCTGTATATACTCTGTGGATGCACTGAATATTGTGTACAATTGATTCAGGGGACCGCATATTATTTTTAGATTCGGTACAAAATGGGAAGTTTTCGCTTTAGCCACCACCCAAAACCAGCCCCTAAATTGTGTTTGAGATCCGCGTGTGAAAGAATGAAGCCAGCGCGCTGCAGCGTGGTGGCTTCTTAATCTCTTAAACTTAGTACGACAGGAAAAGCACCTTTGTGACAGATGTAAATATATTTTTATTTCATTTGAAATCCTTCCAGGACTCCACTATCTGCTTAACTTTTAAGATTTTAGAATAAAAATCAAAACGGGCGTTTTTAGGAATTTTGGTCATGTTTGAGCCTCCGTGTCTAAGTAATGGGTAATACCTATGGCAAATGACTTCCATTCCATAATGAGCATATCATTTTTGAGTATATGTGCCAAGTTTCAAGTCTTTATATCAAAAAGAGCAACTGTGGACTTTCGTCCGGCTGTTTTCGATTTCCGATCACTGTGCAGCGGTTTTAAATGGAAACGATCTTTAGTCTTGCGTACACTATCGTTTGTCCTCTGTCCACTTGTCTCCCCCTCATCTGTGATCTTTCCTAAACCTTCCCTCCCTCTGCCTTTCAACCCCTCCTTACCTACCGTGCATATCCCTCCGTGGGAATTGGTGTAAGGTTTATCTCCACACCCATATCCCAGCATGCCTCGCAAGTCCACACCCATTTCTTTTCTCGTATTCTCCAGAGTCGCTCACACTCTCTCTACCCTTCGTTTCACAGCGCTCTGGTTTCCTCGCCGATCTTTATTAAGACGCGCGGGAGAGGGAGAAAGAAAAAAAATAATTTTCTCCTCAAGATTTTTCGCTCCGTCTTCCGCTCTCTTTCTGTCTTCGAGACAAGCGAGAGTCCTTGGAAGCTGCGAGTCCTCTTTGGTGCGAGACTTCCGCGTCTCTGCGATCCATCAAAACTGGATCTCGGAGCAGGGAAAGGGGAGTGGGCGGGGGAGAAGCAGTTTGTGGGGTGATCAGCCGTGTTCTGCCCGATGCATTTTATTTTGCTCTCGAGGTGACGCTACTGTCAGTGAAAGCACGGAAGACTAGTGTGCGTGGAAAGTTTACGCCTGAAGGATATCATAGTCAGCCTTTATGGTAACTTGAAAAGAAAATCAAATCCAATTGATGCTAAATTTTGCGAAACCATGATTCCTTTATTTTGGCAACAAAGCGTATTGTTGGAAAATATTGATGTCTATATTGAAAAATTTAGACATGTGCGGGTCAAACGTTTTAAGTAATTGATTAAGTTTTCTCTCATTGTTATGTCTATGATTACTGCATTATGCAAATTGGTATATTATTATCTTTCAGCGGTTGCCATTTGGCATGCGTTGAAATTAGAGTGGAGAAAGTCTTCATAGATATAATAATTCAAATTTATTTCAATTGACCTAACACAGATATTAGTTACTGCAGACATTTTTAGCACTACATATCTCAGAAATGATTTTAATTGAACTAAAGACATAATTTGGAAGGATACACTTATGCAATCGCGGTAATTTACGAAGGTCTTCACTTTCACTTAACCCATATAAATTCATTTATTGACATATTTGTGGCAGTTTAAGTAAAAAAGTTAATTCTTGAAATATATTAGAAGTATCTACTCTCCTTTTTCAGACGGTTTTTCTTCACGACTAGCGGCATAAAATTAACGTCATATTTAGATGGGTCTCGCATGACTCACTTGCAGTGGAAAGTAAAAGTATCGATGCATTTAGTCGCTCGGTGGAAGGACGAATGAGGCATTTTAACGAGCCATCGTGAGTGAGTGAAACCATGTGTGCTCGATCTGTCGGTAATTGTAATATTAATTAGTACCCGGAAGTAAAATGGGCTCCCGAAGAAATATTTTCCCTTTCATGTGAGCGGACGATTGGAAAACACTGTTCCCTCCGCGTTGGAAAGTGCGCCCCGCGACTGTATATATCTCGATTGCTTGCGCTTTTTGATCGGTCGAAGCGTGATGCTGTCTCGGCGCTGTTGAATGATGAGGAAACGTAACAACTCTGGCGGAGCAGGTGCGTTAGTGTTAGTTATGTCGGGGGATCAGTTTTTCTGTGGTGGACAGGGTACTGGCTTCCCATACGGAAGGTTGGGGTTCCAATTCCGTCAGTGGCGGTGAATTTTCATATCATTCATTTATTTATGACAATGCAATTTAGCTAGTATCTAGGTGGTAAGGCAATTATGTAGACATGTAGATAATATACCCGCATACACAGAAATTACAAAATAAACAATTATCAATAGTATGACCAAATATAAAATGAGGACTGTAGAAGATTATATCGCTACACAAGTATTAACAAACATTACATTCCATTTGACATCTTATATAGCCTTTTCCTGAAACATTTGATGGTGCAGGGAAAAGGCTCAAAAACTTATCCAGGCAGTTCATTCCATTTTTTTATACCTCTACTAGAAGCGGGACCCAGATTCGCACGGGAAGCTGTGAATTAATCGCACCTAAAATGCATAAAAGAACCGGGCTAATGTTGAGAATTTTACATTTTCTCGGCTAAAAAAATTTTACGTGGCATGAAATTTGAGGTTTAATTCAGAGAATATTTTAAATCGCATTTTTATAGATATTTTAGAAGAGAAAAACAAATGGTACAAAAACTACATATTCCGTAATATTAATACTCAATCTTGTACCAGAAATAGTGCTAAATAATATTCATAAGAGTAAGATGATCATGCCCGTTGAATTTCAGTAGGAGATGCCATTTACCTTTATCAATATGAATCAATGCATAACGCGTGCTATATTCACTATTAAGGTACTATCTATCAGTCATTAACCACATGTTGGGACTTCGGAGTGAATTCTCCTTGACATTTGCTTATATGTAATGAAAATCTTATAAATAATGTACAAAGTATGCATGCTTGCGTAAAACTCAAAAACGAAATGTAGTACAATTTTCAAACTTTAAGGACTATAAAATGTCTTCTATGCACAGATAACTGACTTCTTGTCATGTAACTCATGATCTCCAGTTCGATTCCTTTTCGTTCGTTTTTCTTGGAAAAATAAATGTACCTACGCATCATGATTTTAAGTTCAAATTCTCAAAATATCTTTAATGGCATACATATTCTATATCAATTCCCGAAGCAGAAAATTACCAAGTATACTACTTGGTAATGTGATTACATACTGGGGCCATAAATAATGCAAATAAGGGCAAGATGAGAATGCCCGTTAAAATTCAGGGCGAGAGAAAAACATGAAAGCCTTTTTATATGACTATAAGAATCAATGTGACGTGCCAAATGCTGCTGGTAAAAGCCATTAAACGCAAATCGTGAGGTTGGGGTAAACACTATCATACTTTGCTTTTCTACTAATTTACTTTAATCGTCGACTAGTTACGATACACTGTATCATCTTCAAAGACTAGTGGTACAAAAAACATAGGTGCTTGGTTTTTTGTACCACTAGTCTTTGAAGATGATACAGTGTATCGTAACTAGTTGACGATTAAAGTAAATTTGTAGAAAAGCAAAGTATTTTAATTTCCTTCTTTAGAATGGATTTCTACAATGTAAAGGCCTCAACCATTAAGTGTATTAAACACTATCATCTTAGTCACATTCTGTCTGGCCTTTAAATGCTGCAGGCCAAATGGATGTTCATGAAGTCCCTTTTAAATGGATATTCACGCCTGGTTGACGAATAAATTTCTATTGTTGAAAAGGAAGAAAAATTGATTAATTTAGAGCTAAAAACGCAATAATGAGACAAAAACGAAGCGTATAAGAAGATGAATAAAATATTTAAATACAGCATTCTTTTATGCGTAGGATTATGTAAATTTACATTCAATATCTTGAGTGCAAGTGATTTAAAAAAGAAAAGAACGAAACACCTGCACCGAAATCAATGCTTTTCTTATGGGAGTAAAAACTTACATTAATGGGGTAAAAACAACCTCAAAAATTGTTCATTTCAAATATTCTTTCTTAATACGACTATACATGGAGATATACCCTGAAAATGTCACGTTTTTATCACCAGTAGTTTCGGCTGTGCGTTGATGAGTGAGTGAGCCAGGACATTCCGTTTTATATGTAGAGTATATATAGAGATTTAAGAAAGAATATTTGGTTAAGTCACATTTTTGAGCTAACAACCTCATATTCCATTTGTGGTCACCTCTATCATAGTAAAATTCGCAATGAGTTTTCATTTTTAAATCCGAATGTACAACCTTCACTGTGTACATCTCAAAGATTTGGCACATCCTAATCATTTATCTTTTCTTCTGTAAACTTTCCCATCCCAGTGCACTGATCATCTCCAGATTCATCACCTGGGAAAGCGACCGAAAATTGAGATCTATGGGCTATGGGAAAACTGAGGAACTTATGGGCAAGTTGGCAAAGGTAGGATTACTCTGGAGGATGGGGGAAGGATTGAGAGAAACCTGGTGATGCTCCTAACGAGGAACACTAAGGGGCCCACGATTTTACGTCCAATCCGACGGACGGAGTTTTGTACTAGAAATACTTTCCTCGCAGCACTCGAATACGGATCAGGATCCTTCTGAAAAACCCCCGCCACGGCCGGTGTTCGAACCCGGGTGCTTGGAATGAGAAGCCAGTACTCTAGCCACCACACCAACCCGGACATTATTTTCAATGGATTTCCGATTCCTATTTGAGTGCTCTATGGAGAGCCTATCAAAATAGGTAACTCGTCCGTTGGATTGAGCGTTTAACTGTGGATCCCTAATTGATTTTCGTTTAAATAAGGCTGTTGCTGACGCCAGGATTCCCTCCACCCTTCCACCATTCTACAATATAATCCTACCTGTCTGCAAAGGCGCAGATTACCTCATCTGTCGGTCGCCTACCAAGAATCGACCTGTGATAAATGCCCGAAATCAAACTACGCGAAGCTGTGCTAGTGTTGTTCCAATCGCTCTTCAGAATTGATATAAATCACGAAAATAAGGCGTTTATTTAAATAATAAGGGGTTGAATGTGATGAGAGATTGGTGAAATAATAGATACTCATTAATACATTATATATCAATATTTAATATTTCTACTTGCCATTAACAGGGTCGAATAAAAGCACCTATGAAAGTACAATCTATGATGACTCCACTGAGCTTCTCATGTCAAAATTTGGTGACGGAATTCTTAACTTAAGGGTAGGCGAAATTGATTATAATTTTAAAGAATAAATCAAATAGTGCTGTTTGTTTATTTTGGAAAAGAAGAAAATATTTCATTTCTCTTAAGTTTTACGTTACAATTATTAAGGTTTTATTAACAATTAAGAAATAAAATAATATATAAAATGAATTATATTCAAGTATTTATTTATTAACGAGTGGATTTTCATAGACGTTTGTAACGTTATTGGACCACAAGTGAGACTATTCGTTAATATAGAAAAACACATAAATGGACACCTTTGTCGAAGTATATTGGTTGCGCGACCACCTTCTTCGGCAAGAGAAAGACTTAAGTAAATCAAAATGTTGTAAATGGAATGAAATATTTTCATTTTTTGCCGCAATTTCTCCTAAATGCTTCAATAATACAATCCCAAGATTTTTTAAGACCATTTGGGAAAATTCTCTAAAAATCACTTAAATTTTAGTACCTAAATCTCTTGAGATGGTTTTCTGGACGCTCCAAGCTGGCCATGCAACAGAGTAGCATCGAATCATTCCACTTCCCCATTCCGTCCTTGTTATCGCCTCCTGAGGATCTCATACTAATGGACACTGCTTTCTCTCTCTTTGCCATAGCTTTTCCTCTATCGCTGGGGTTGCGTGGTTATGGGAATGCGTTGCGAGGCGTGTGGTTGCATAACTGGGTTTGTCGTAGTGAAGCTCCAGGTTTCACACAAGCCGGTGGCCTACATTGCAGGCTGAGAAACGATAAATTTTGATGCATCTCCCTGCAGTTTTCCGTTACTTCGAGGAGTGCATGATTAGAGGTTGAGATGCCGCTCAAAATGATTGCTAATCATGAGTTTTTTTACGCGATTTTATACAGGTTACAGTCTTATCCTCACCCCCCTTCACCATCTTCTCCAAAACTCTTGATTTGTTCAATATTCGTCCTCTTATCTGCTTTGTTCATGCATATAATTGTTTTCTTAAATACTGGAACGCTTACATATCCTATGATGGCAGTGGAACAAGCATTGAAAACTATACTAACATACGCTTCACATTCCACGACGGGATTTGCTGAGTCAAGGAAATTACTTTGGCTGTACATAGTTGGTGAAATAGTGACAAAGAATAACTGATATAAATTTGTTTTTAAATGGTTTTGCAGTACCTCACAATCAAAATTTACTGTTGGAAGAGAAATTTTAATGACAATCAGAGACAATATTAAAAACGTGCAGTAAGCTATAAAACGCTTTAGCAAGACATATTTTGACGCTGCGCTGGAATAGGCTCACCGAATAGTTGGCTTGGCTTTTGACGTTACAGGGCAGAAAGCACTACACCCCATCACTTGAAATATTAAACTTATTGGTGCATACTTTACGGTGTTTACTGCCTATTGACTTCAAAATCAAAGCCAACAATGTGGCGTGTCTATTTCAGCACAGTGTCAATACATGGCCCTCTAAAGCCTTTTATTGCTAATTTGATGTATTTAATGCCACCACTGGTAATTTAATTATTTATTTTCCAACATGAACTTTTGATTTCATAAAAAATAACAGTACGCAACTCAGCCATTATCCCGCCATTTCAACAATGTCTCTTTATGGAATGGTTTCTGAAGGCGGAGCAGTGCCCAAATTCGGACATTTGATGAACTGCTGCCGCTCTGCTATATCTGTTGCCTATCCATTCATTCTGGTAGACCCTGCAAGAAACTATTCATTCTAATGCAGTAGCCCTTTAGTATGTTTAAGCCTTCTACGTAAGTCGTATAGTTGGGTAAAGGCGTTGAAACAATTCTCTCCAGCCTTCGTGAGCTCTGACGTAAGGACTTCGTGGCTCAAGAATGCAGCTCTGTGAGCTGGAGTGAAATCACGAGGCGTGACCCATCTCGCGTGCCCGTGATGGCTTTTGCGTGGAAAACTTGGAAGAATAATGCTGATAAGTTGCAGAATAAGAAAATCGGCGAGAGTAGGAATATCACGCGAATATAAGTTTGCCCGCGGCAAACTTGTAAATTCCAGAATTAATTTGTCAGGTTGTTCGGAAAAAAGGCGTACATAATCACCTCTGAAGAAAAGTATCGCCTAAGGTGACGCCATGGGCTTCATGAGATTCCTATATTTCCTCCAAGAATAATATTTTTTGCTGAAAATCGCGTTGTCTCCCTAATCATCATATTGAGTCTCACAGACTGAACAGAGAGACTCTAAAAGAGCAATGTCAGTTTTTTTTGTTCTTTTATAAATTTCTCAAATTGCAAGTAGTCTGTAGTCAGCAGCAAGAGAATTAATCGCAAATCCTGCTTCTATGATCAATAGCATACTGAAAATGTAATTATATAAATAAAACAGAGAGTTTTTTATAAGTAATGTATAGAAATAATTCCTATAGTATACATAGGTAACCAGTATTGTACGTATTATAAACTACCACTTCATAGAAAAAGGGAAAAAGTTGGCACTTAGTAAGAAACGAATAGTGGTAGGATATATATGTTGAGGAACAAAATCCCATTAAAAAGTAGGTGTGTCAGGGTGTACTAGAATATGCAGAAATAATTTTATACTTGTCTTGACCTACCTGTGTCGGTAGAACTCCAAGATTGGTAGTAATAATAAGTACGTAGAATAACGGATTGGGTGATTTGGGTGACGTCGTTTTAGACCATTTTAGAATGATTTGCAAATTGGGGTAAATATTTTGTTGTGTAGTAGTGCAAGCCTGTAAATATTTGTATTGCCGCATCAATTGGTCGTAAACACGAAAACACTGAAATAAAGGAATAAGAATCCGGAGACTGGAGAAGTTTTAAATCTGAACTCGGAAGAGGTTAGAGAAAGTAAGATGAACAGAGAGGCTGGAAAACGCATCGTTTAAACGGTGGAGAAACGAGGAACCCCGTGGGCGAAATACAGAGAAGACGGAAAGACGTTTTGGTTTGTACTACATGTAATTCGATTATTTTAGCCTAGTTTCTTTGTATCGAGTAGACGACTTCAAATTTTGCACTGCGAATACTGTGATAGACTTCTGCAATTGAGGAAATATGAGTGAGGAGATATGGGAAAATCTTTGTTTTTTGAGTTGCTCAATTCAGGCAGTCCACCGAGTGAGAGAATACATTGGTGCCGACGTTTCGATGGCAGGGTCGCCCATCGTCTTCAGGGTAGAATGTTTTATGGAATGAATGAATTTCTGCCCTGAAGACGATGGACCAATCGAGCATTGAAACTTTGCGACGACACCAATGGATTCTCTCACCCGGTGGACTGCCCGAATTGAGATGCTCAACATTTCACGCCGGGAAATCCTCGGATCTTACTTCAGGTTGCTTTTTGTCCTCCTTAGCTATAAGTAGAATATTGTAACTATCAATTCTCCTACCAATGGTATACCCATCCTTGTATATATAACATAAAATACTTTGCCACTGAATCCGTCTCCTGCCAGCAATTTTGGCTAACGCAACGGTTGGCTGTAATGAAAACTCGCTCGTGTTTTCGTATTTCAATTTACGTGTGGAATATATGGACTATGATACCTAGTTTTATCTTCGCCCATAGGTGTTTGAGGTCCAAATCTTTTACTTCATCAAAGTCTCAAACTTACCAATTGCATTTAACAACTAGGGTAAGCGTGGTTGAAATATTCCGGGGCAGAAAAATAACAATTCTCATATTTTATGAGACAAAGTTACTCAAAGCGTATTTCAGCCTTAAAACCAAATGGCAAGCAAACAAAATACTACGCATAGCAGTGAAGATAGTTGAGTAAGTTAAAAACATTAACATTTTAATCGTTTGATTTAAATTAATTTACGATTTGCAGAACGAGTTCTTTCTGGTATTTGCATTACAGTTAGGTTGATGTCGCAGGTGTTTGATGGTTTAATTCAATAGAAATGTGTTTTAGGAGAAGCAAAATATGCATAATATTAAAAATATCCTTACTCTCAATAAAAACGGCCAAGTTTTTACTGCAAGGAAGTATCAAATTGCGCATGACAATAGAAAATTGGCGTAAATACATAGCGTAAACTTTTGCGGTTAAACTTTAATTTTGAAATTGAAATGTTTTGACAAAATTTTCATTTCATTTAATACATAATAGAACCTTTTGAGCGATTTCAAAATAAATCAAATCTGTATGGAATTATTTAGGAGGCAGACTACGGTAATCGAGTTTTCTCGTCTATGCCGATGGTTCCACTAGATATCCTTTACCATGTGGGAATGCAATAGAAGGTATTAAATACCCATATATGGGAAAATGAGCTCTAATTTCCTCAACTCTCTAGCCTACCATTACTGTTCCGCGTTCGCCTTCCGATCATCCTGCGTTCTTCCATTGGCTTCTTTCGCCTCAACTCCTCTGCATGCCTTGCGTGACGGCCCGAGCCCCGAAGAAATCTCCCTCCAGCAACCACGCCCCCCTTCTTGTTCAAGAAGAAAGAGAAAAGGGTTCACTCGATAAGTGGATGGCGCCCGCACGTGCATTCCTTCCTTCCGCGTGACTCCAGCGTCCGAAGTATGTTCTCGGCGAAAGATATGTGAATTCCGAACGCATATAACTGGAAAGCACGTCTCGTCTTATTCTTTCGCGTCTCCTTATCTCCTCTCCTCTTCTTCACCCAGCGTGGGTGGAGAAGAAGGCGTGTGGCGATCATCCAATCAATGGAGAATAAGAAATAGCGTTTATTAGGGGAAGATATATAAAATATGAAATGCCTCGTAGAGTAAAGTAATGTATGATAGTCGAACCTTGCAGCACCATTACTCTGGAAATCTACCTGCCGCTAAGGTTGATGGCTTTAACACCTACTCTATATGGCAAAGGGTGCTCGTCTATTGCTTTCCGAATTTAATAAACCATAGATTGAGAGGATAGGTGCCATAATGGCGAGTGACAGTGAAGCCTATTATTGAGCGAATATGGTCCCATGTTTAGGACCAGGGTTTGATTTTAAATGGGGATGCCGACTCATGAAGATTTGATTCATGATCTGGGCCATTCCTGGGATAGAATATGTAAAACCACATTTATTTCTCATCATTTGGGGCATGAATTAGCAAGTGTTAACTAATATTTCTAAATAAACTACTGAAAAAAATGATATACATGGACAATACTTCACCTGCGGCATAGCGTTACCTTGAATATTATAACATAAGCTTGAATTTTGAACATACCATCAAGGGTGTACCTATAAGGGTACGCGAAACCCAGTCAGGGAACTGCTACTCTAAATTATTTTACGGTATCAAGGCTGACATTAATTTAGCCACTTTATTTTCTCCTCCAACTCTACAATTTACTGCCAAAAAAGTAACCCTTAACCCTGGGATCATTAAGAACCTCCTGTTCAACTTATATGTAGATGTATCCCTCTAGACCAGTGGTTCCCAAAGTGGGCGCTACCGCCCCCTAGGGTGCGGTGCCATAATCTAGGGGGGCGATAAGTAACAAGAGGCGGCATGCTGACCGAATGGTTCCATACATGTCCTGGGATCAAAAAAATATCAATCTATCGTATTTTAAATAAGAATTAATTTAATCATAATTGTTTAAAATTTATTTTTATAATCTTCCTGATTTGGTCAGGTAGTCTACTATGGTTTTAGAGCCCACGGTTGGAGGGCGTTGGGGGGCGTTTTGTGGAACCAAGTCAAGGTGACTCGTAAAAGCTTGGGAAACACTGCTCTAGACAAATAGGTTTTTCTTATTGTAAAATGAAATTTAACCTGATGAATCCTTCTTGATACCTCTTTTGAAATCCGTAACCCATCTGTTGTTTGACCAAATTCTTTATGGTATGACTACAGCTGATTCTATTTGACCCGGTATTATCTGTTTCAAGTTTCAAGTCAAGTTAACTAAATTGATTTTAACTGAGAGTTGTGTTTTTTTATAATACACCAGACTGTCGTTTAGTTGACGTGAGCGTTATCGATGTGAGAAGGTACATATTAATTTTAGGTTCCATTCCAAGAAATTATTTTACCTGAGATTATAAAACCGTCCCGTATTTGATATTACTCCCTGGCTTTTTATCCTCTCTAGCATTATTTTGAATTTTTGTGAATTTTTTTGTACGTCATTGTAATGTAGGCGAGTATTAACAATTCCCAATGCTTCATTCTCGGTTTATGTTTCCTGATGTTAAAACTTACTTGGGTCGTTGTCAAATATGGTGCAGTGGAAGAAATTGTATTGCGAATATCGCGCAACTTAGGCTTAATTCTAACTGATCTCCACCTCACCTGACGATCCAACTTTATGTGGTTTTTGTGAGGAAATGCTAAGTATACAGAATCGATATTAATGAGAATAGGGAAATCCGCTGGCAATATCCTCCAGGCATTCCTTCCAAAGAGGCCGGAGTCAAAATGAGGTATGTCGGAGAGTCACAGCATTATTCCCTCAAAATGCCAGTAGGTATAAAGGTATTTTCCCGCCCTCGTTACCGTAGACGTACATCCGCGTTTTTCTGTTTACAAAATTCCTGTTGCATTTTCTTGTGAATCAAACCTGATTAAGTGAAAGTGCACTCCCATGTAATATCCTGAGACATGCGATCCTTCCGTCATAATCTCCCACTTATGGGTGGCATTTTTTGTCTGTTCATATTCTTTAACCACGCAGGTACAACTTGTTTTTCAAGTTACTTTCATTTTGATTTTTTGCGTCAATTTGTATACAACGCCCTTCCACCGACCATGATTCCAATCCAGCTATAATATCCCGTCCTTGTGTTCCAGGGCTGAAACCTTTGCAATTTAGTGCTGGCTTACTATGAAGACATTCTTGAGTAGGTATTCTTGATTATCCTTTATTATGGCATAGACGTATTTCTAGGGATTTAAACTCATTTCTTCAAAAGCAACCGCTTGACGAATTAAATATCTACCGTTTAAACTCACAACAGGACTCTTTACGTTTTGAAAAGAGTGTCAAATAATATTAGGGTCAGGAGAAGTCTTCCTAAGTTCTTATCAATCAGGAAAAAACTGATTCATTTATCAATACATCGATTTCCTGAACGTTAAGTTGGAATGGTAATGAGATTACGCAAAACTTGGAAGCCATTTACATAATCTCGTGTCATTTCATTAAGACTATCCCAGAAGCACATTTCGAAATGGTTGCCTCACTAAATCATGCGCCATGACTATCAATGCACATATTACTGAGCCTTTTTCCCAAAGTATTCATGCCAGCACATCATCCGCAGCATAATTTTTTCCGCAACACGGTTTTCGCTCCATTGCGTTGGATTGACTGGGTCGATTTACGTCATATTATCATTTTCAAACACAACTCTTATTTAAAAGTGTAATGTAAACGAAATATTTAGGCTTGAAAATAAAAATGGAAAGGTTTTTATTCCAGATTCTGTTCCACTTTTGAATGGTATTTGGCTCAATGAAAGAGCCTGTTGCTAAATGCAACCTTGAATCGTCATATCCCTGTCAATACTCTCTTGCCAAGCACCAGTTCTATAAAAGAATTGATGGTGGAAGCATAAAAAAACCGGTGCTATTCACAGTTCACGTTCAGTACGGGCTCTTGTGAACATTGCGAATTGAACTCAAGTTGTTCAGCATTCCGAGGTAATTTTTGCTATTTTTGTGGTTATTGCTCCAGTGAATATCATAGTGATTTAGTCTTTGCACCACCAAGTGCACTACACTCCTTTTTTGTCTTAATAAGATGAAAAATGTAGGTAGTAAAAAAAGTGTTGTCGTTATATATTAGATAATTCATTGAGCTTTCTTTTGATTATTTTCGGTATCCATCGCGCTGTGTTGCTTATTTCACAACGTTTCGCCTCTCTTCCTGGAGGCGTCATCAGGAATTTGACCTGAGAGGCGAAACGTTGTAAAAATAAGCAACCAAACGCGATAGATACCGACAATAATTAAATGAAAAGAATTGTGGAAACCTGAAGAATAATTCCCTTGAGTAGGTAACTGTTAGTTTTTTTTGGGCAAGGGCACATCCACATTGACACACCGGTTCCCGTAAGATCACCGAAGTTAATCAATGTTGGGCCCGGACGGTGGTTGGATGGGTGACCCATACATAACTTCATCGCTCTTGTCCCCTGTCTGCATGTGACAGACAGGTATGGGGTTGGCACAATGGACCAAGAAAAGTCTAAGTGCCCAGGCTCCTGTCGAAGGCCCCCCCCTACAAACAATATATCTAACTGTTAGCTATTATGTCTGAAGCCTCAAGGGTGTGTTCCCATGATACCTGGCACATCCCTTATGTGACTCTGATACTTTCATTGTTTTGACTCTGTGGTATACTGACCTGCTTCCTAAAATAGAGTACTTCCATTGGCCCACGGATGACCTTCAGGAAGACCTCTTGACTTTCAGGAAGGCCTTTTGCTTCCTTATAATATAAATGTGTAGTAGAGTATCACGATGCAGGGAATGGTGTGATTCTTACCGCTACCTTATTGAACTTGGCTATGCGTTCTGACGTCTTATTGCTATCGCGAGTGATGCTGAATCACTCATACAGCCTCGGATTCCAGTAAAACGTTCTTTTGTTTCGTTTGTCATTGTTATATTCGGAGAAAATGCACCTCTCCGTAAAAACATGCGCTGGCTTTCTATTTCCTCTTAAATCCAATGATCGCATTATTGTTTTCTCTCCAAATTTCTGCATAACTTCAAATCATGACCTTCCTAGGTAACATATACAATACTAATGTATCAGCGGGACTTGCCTATTTTCGCTCCTAGAAATAGAGGAACAATAAATGAACGCATGGAATACCTTCAGTATTTCAATTATAAATTTGTTCTACTTGATGAATCACACTTGAGAGGAAAGACATAACTAAGGAAACTGAATGCCCCAGTGGATGGCTTTTTCCAATTTGATATCATCACCCAGAGCCTATTCATTATTCAACAGTACGTAATTCTGGCATGAAAACTGTTCATTAATATAACTATTACAATCGTATTCTATATTTTTGTTCGAGTGTCTTGGTTGTTGCTAATAATTACTAATAATTTTGCGAATCCAACGCCATCACTTTTTCACGCATATTTTTGGGATTCCAACCTTTAAACGTTAATTGCTTTAATTTACCGTGACAGTGAATCGTTAAGGGGAAAGGTCTCTTACTCAGCAATTTACGTTAGAATTGGATATGTCATTTGTGCATAATTTGAATTCCTAATAGAATTTGATAATTTTTTAATGATAGTTAATGTCAAAACTCAGATTGGGAATAAAATTAAGTGGAAATACTAAATAATAATTTGTTGAGTTATGCGCATACTTTGCTTATTAATGATGTCAGGGACTTGTGATTAGGTTATAATTTATTTCAAGGACTCATTATTTATATTTCAAGTTAAAGGGACTAAGGGGCTATACAAGTAATGCGTAAGGCGATTTTTACCACTTTTTAACTCCCCCCCAATGTAAGGCAACGCAAGATTTCACGAACCCTCCACTCCCAATCTTACGTAAGTTATCAGACATTTTTTAAACTACGGGCATAGATAGTGAACTGTCAAAATACGCAAAAACTGACCTCATCACGGATATTGATAACGGTTTTTAATATATCGCGATTCGCTGCGCGCACAACTCGCAAAACATGATATATTTGAAAATGCGACATCTCCTAAGTAATGAACGCAACGAATTGGTTGTACGTATTTCTACAGTTTAGCATACATTCAGTAGTACCGCCGCAGCGATGATCCTAAAGAGTAAGATTTTTCCTACGAAATTAATTTTAAAAGTGATAAAAATACGAATTCAGAAGTGACATCTTACGTAAGACTGTCTCGGACCCCCTCACCCCTCTACGTAAGACAACGTGAGAAAAGCCCAACCTCCCTCCCTCCCTAAAACGTCTTACGTAATACTTGAATGGCCCCTAATAGCGTGTGAAATTTTATTCGAAGCAGATGAAAATTAATAAGTGTACATTGCATCATCCAATGACTGAAATGTCATCACCATAGTCATAATAATCATCTTGTGAGTTGGCCAGAGGTAGTACTGAAATTAGAGCTATACATTGGAAGGAGCGAGCATTAGTAACGGTTTACAGCGTCATGAGTACATCTTTGACCGTATGGCTCCAATAAAGCAAGCAATAATTCACCGGTGCGAAAAATGGTTTGACCTCAAGTGTAGCATTTGTGAAAGTTAATTGAATGAACGAGATCAAGAGCAGGTTACATTATGAGTGTTCATTGAACTGCTTAATCTGGGTCAGATAATCTCGTCTTCTGTTATATAAGCAGCTTTGATTCGGATAAAAAGTTTTTTATAAGAGTAGATCATTGACTCGGGGTAGTATTCGAATGGATTCGGTACTGTAATTGAATATATTTTGTGAAAGAGGAGCTAATTAATTTCACTTCTGTCTTGGCTAAATTATAATTTTTAAAAATGAAAAATTAGGTGGTTATTTTTTTACGTAATATATCTATTATTAAATTATGACTAAGTAGTCATTGCACCACATTCACACAGTTTGGCTGGTTTATCGCAGCCTACTTATCCATTTTTCTATATTTTTGCATAGGTAAGATTTATTCGGTTACATTTGTGGGGAGGAAATTGAACGGGTGATAAAGATAGCCTGTCGGAGCAGCAGTGATGGTTGCGTTTATGTCTGCCTCTGGAGGTATATTGTCAATTCTTGGGCAGGGTAAACAGGAGATATAATAAATTGGGGAAAATCCGATGTAGATATTGTTTTTTTAAACAACGTTAGCGCCCCAAAAGTCGGAAAATCGAACTTGGTATGCCCGTGGCTCCGCGCTGGTGGATTTTAAAATATACTCTACGCAATGTTCTTATATTTAAGTATTTATTCTTAAACAAATTAGCTAAGTATTACTCTCTATATACAAATAAGTGGAGCAATTTCCTAACTTGGATAGCAGGTGCGTAGGAGGAAAATAAGTATAGCAGCAGGGAAACAAGTAGAAATGCACCAGCAAAAGAGGAGATTAACAACACCAAACATTGGATCCTAAAAATCATAAAGAATCGACTTTGTATTCGCTATCACCGAAAACGTCCATCGTCGATTGCTACCGTAAGCGCACGAAAATGGAAATGGTTTGTTTAAACTGGATTAACTAGCAGAAAGCTTGAAGTGGAAATTGATTCTAAGTTACTTTCATTGGTCGTTCATCTTGTTCTCAAAGCAATTACTTAGCCCAGAAGTCGGCAAACTTTTGAGATTGAAGAGCCAAAACCACCATTCACAAAAAATGAAATAATAACCGAGAGATATTAATTAATTCTTTTAGATTAGGAGAATTTGAAGCAATGTTATGGCAGGATATAATATTAATTTTATCGTTATAAAATGAAGGTAAAATCACAAATATGTGAGTTTAATATCCTTTTAAAATGTTATAAAACAAACTATGATACTTTCATTTTCAATTTCAATCCAAACCTACTTGTGCGTAACCTAAAGAGCTCGGACGTGGCTCGCGAGCGGCAGTTTCCCCATCCCTGGCTGGTCTGTCGATCTCATTCAGCGGGTCCAAAGTTTGACGGTCCATCCGATGGACGGAGGTCTGTTCTCGAGGCGATAATCATGTACCAACACGAGTTATTTAGACTATCTCAATCCGTCGGCTTCTGTTATGAAGTGCATTCTTCTCCACATTCTATCAGTGTGTTTCGTTGACTATACAAGGCGGTTGCTTGTATGTATCATGCATCCATACGTGTCACACGATATTCAGCATGCGTTCTACAGCGGTACAATGGATGCATGCGTGGCTCCAGCCAAGCCGTTCCTCATCTCCCATGTGGACCTCCGCTATAGGCAGTATAACTGGCCTCCTCTCCCACGCCTCCTGCGGGAATCCATCCGACGACTCCCGCTCGCCTCACATTACCATTACTCGTTGCTATCCGATATATATATCCCCCGTTGTCACTTCCCACCTCTTCCATCTTATTGCGGACACTCCTGTCCTTTCTCTGCTCTCCTCAATCCACATTCATACCTTTTCTTCCATCTTTCTTGCTCTCGTGGAATAACTGATGTCATACTCGCGTCGACTACGTAACCAATAATTCTGCCGGCACAGTGGCACAGGGCAGTGAATGAAACTTTTAAAAATGCTTGCCAAAATACTTATCAATATTTTTCCTAAATAGATACATTTGAACCAACTAATGTGGTGATAACCAACCGTATAACAGAACTCTATGTTAAATATTTTATCTATAATACAGTAATTCTACTCTTTAAGTATACTCTATAATACAGTCTACAGTAATTATTTTAATAGTGAGAGGGCATAAACTTATGTAGGTATATATTATGATTCTCACCAGTTTTCCAATACAAATATATGTTCACTGCATCCCTCCATTTCTCCCTAATAGAGTACCTATTCCAACGTTCCATGTACTTTTGTTCGTCTCCTGCGCTTTGGTCTTCCTTGAAGGCCTTTTTCTTCTAGTTTTCTCTTTATTATACTTTGAAGGATTTCTTGCGCCTCAGGGTGTGTCATATCCTTCTTGATCTTCTTGTTAGAATTGTTTTTCATTTGTTCTTGCTTACGAGGGTCCCGTAAATATGTGTGATGATTAAATGAAAGCATTTTTATATGCATTTTATCAACTATCTGCGTACTATTTAACTCATATATATCTACCCAACTATGTATATACCTTTTATCTACTATTATCAACCTATTTATTTATTTTTCATGCAATATCTACCCATTTACTTTTTATCTTCTATCTATGCACCTACCTACCCATTATCTTTTATGGATTATCTACCCATTTACTTTTTACCTCCTATATATACATCCATCAGCCTTAATACCCTCCAGGTACTCGTTAACTGCCGCCTCCCCACACTCTTTTATGACGTGTATAGTGTATACCTCTCACACCTTCTTACAATTCCTCCCCCCCCCCCAATCCCTTCTTCCCCTTCAATCGCTCTCACACCTTCTCCCCTTCCACTCATTCCGCTCCCTTCCTCCCGTCTTAAAGACCTTCCCATCGCATTTCCTCCTCCTTGTCTTCCTTCTCCCATTCCTCCATTCCACTTCCCTTCCCTTCCCCCCCCCCTCACACAGGCGCGCCCTTGCCCTTCAATTGCCCCGCGACGTGGAACGGACTCCTGCCGACGAAGAGATGAAAAGATTTGCCCACCCCACCCTTCTCCACCACCACACTCTTTTCCATTAATATTCCCACTCATACCTCCCTCAGTCCATCCATCTAGCGGTGCGCATGTGAAAATATGAAAAGCTACAATTATAGCTTCTTTTTTCCAACATCAACTTGGACGTTTCGACAGTCAAGCCGTCCTCGTCGTCATAGTAGAATAATAGACCGCCGACAAGACGGCTTGACCGTCGAAACGTCCAAATTTATTTGTAAGTATCCTTAAATCCACGTGATATCGCTTCAAGTACTTCGCGAGGAGAATTTGAAGTGGGTTTTGTAATAGTAATGATTACTTCGTCTCCGATGGGGTTGGACACAGGCCAGTGGGTCGGAAAGCGAGCAGTAATCATTAAATAAGAAAATAGATTGATGGGAATATTAAGGTCGTTAAGATGCACAATTGGCCATATTGAATGGATAAGTAGTCGAATTAATATTTTGATAACATAGGAATTAGTAGCGGAATGGTTACCTACGCTATCGTATTGATTTATGTAGAATAACTCAAAATGAAAATTATTTAAAAAAATCAATTCATTATTCATATAATTTCTGAACTGGTTGCGAGCGATGACCATGTTAGTTGGATCATTTTTCGCGAAAAATCAGGCTTCACTTTCATGTGACGAGACGCCATCTTACATTTTCCTGCCCAAGCATATGCCGCATCTTGAGTGCTGATTCCAGGCATTAAGAACCTACACCAACTGTGCGAGGTAAAACTTATTCTAATAAATATTTAAATTACAGGCGTACTCTCTGGATAGGTAATATCTTGTTTTGACTCAGTTCCAAGATGAACAGATGGTTCACTCTGGCAATACTCAAGTCTTCCGTTAGGCGCCCTCGACGAGCGAATAAAGTTAATACCTTTATAATCCCATTTAAAAAAACTGCGATAGATGGCCATCTAATTAGTAAGGAATCTGGATAGAATACGTTTGTTTTGGAGAACTCCTATTCCTTCAATAGCGGTACCAGACTGAGATATATGTCTTCATCTCTCGCGTTGAGTTAACGAAAATACTTCTTTAAATTCCCTCACGAAATATCGAAAGACCCAGAATGCTGGATGATTATTTTATAAAGCCTTCCTTTTCGGTCCATAGCCAGCTTAATTCCTACCGTGGCCATAGGCAATAGGCCATAAAGGCAATTACTCATCAATTCCCAACTCGATAGGAAAATGATTACGCGTAGAAATTTAACTCCTTTTTATTTTCGTGCCAAGGCCTATAATTTTTCTATAATACTTTGATGTTACACGCTTCGATGCTCATTTAGGTAATGGCTTCAGGTCCATTATTAAGGTTCTTGTGATTGAATTCTTCAGAGGGTGACGTCAGCGAGCGTAAGGATGGGAAATTAACCATCGTTTAATTTTCGTTAGGTGTGCCTTAGGGATTGGCATCAATGAAACAAAAAGGGCGCTGGAATTCACAATAGTTCTTGAAGGCATTATTAGTAATGATATGATATATATTTGCGTAAGACCAATGATATTTATTGTTAGCTCTACATAAATTGACTTCAACTTCTTTCATCAGATGAAACATAGCTACAGTGTTCCATACATTACGACATATTCTATTCGTAATTAAGATGTATCATTAACAGTCTGTATTATTAATGAATTTTATAATAAATTGGTGAAGAAATTTACTTTGCTCAGCGGTTGAAGGTATTTTTTAGGAATCAACGCTTACGATTCATGGGATTGGTATGGAGTTTGGTCAAGCCGTTTTTAATATGGTAGCCTTCGCTGAGGGACTCAATTATTTTGAGAGGTACTGTGCCGCTCAAGGTAGGTTTAGATGAAGATATAATTCCTCCATTTACCTTTTTAATTTCGCAGACACCAATCTCGTCACATAATTTCATTCACTAGCTTGGTGTAGATTCTTCTTACCTCTTTTCATCCTGTTTAATATTCCATTTCTTTCTCCATTCCATTTTCCCGCTTCCCCAGCATTCCGACTTCACTACATCCCTCGCTTGTATTACCTTATAAACATAACGTGGCCTATTGATTTTGAGTTTGTTGACTACTCGTGGTAGGCTAGTTACACTGGCAAAAAATCTCTAAGAGTAAAGGCTTACGAAATAGCGTCTAGAAGCGTGCAGAACGCTCCATTGGGGCTAAATCAACGCTCAGGCTAGTGGCCGATTAGGGCCGATTGTACCAAAGTTTTATGCGATGATTGCCTTTTGCTTTATGCGATTGCAAAATAAATTTCCACTACCAGCGGCTGTGATCTCTTTTATGTATTTTTCTTGAGTGCATTGACTTCATTGGAATCGGTTTGGTGATGTGAATACATTGTACGTCTTCGAATTACATGGGCCCGGGTTTGCACCCCAGCAGTATTGCCAGATTTGCCCGAGAAACCGCGAACCCTACTTGAGTTTATGTAAAGAACACTATGAAATTCAGCACCCTGTCCCTTGAACAGGACGTGAAATAGAAAAAGTGAACTCTTGGCGTCTTACAAAAAGGGCTAGTAAATGCCAACTTTAGGTTTCTCTCCACCTGTCCTCCATATTCCACATGATTCTAGATATAACAATCCTCCCAATCTTTACTTAATCGCGGGAATTTCCGCAGTTGTCTTTCACCTCCCCCAGTAATAATTACTACCATTGCTTATACTCCATTTCCTGAAGGCCTGTTTACACGATGCATGAACCTTCGCGGTTTCCTGCGCGAACTCATTTATCAAATTAAAAAAGGCATTAGTTTCTATACACGCGTTCATACACTAGCGCAAGTTGTTGTGTTTAAATGCTGAATTTTTGAAGGTACGCACAGTCACGCATGAAACGACACGGGTACATGAATCGTGTACGCAGATCTTCATTATTAGTTTCTCCATTTTGAGACTTGTCCATTGCAGCTCTTCATTTCTTCCTTTTCAAAACAAGCTGACTTACCGTCGGTTTGATATCCCTTCCTTTACCCCGCTTAAATTAGTCCACGTGCCTGTCCAAGTCTTTTGGTCTTCCTCGTCTTAATTCCGAGGACATAGTTAGGAAAAAGTGCTCGCGAATTTCTTGATTCACGAACAAAACATCCACACCTCAAGCTCCTCGACATTCATAGGTGTTCGCAGATAATCTCGCGTATTTTTTAGTTCCCGCATTCCCCGCTTGAGGTTCCACTGGCGGTTAGCCGCGGCGATCCTCCCGAATAATATTGGAGTAACGGTTCCTCCTCCTCTCTCCTTATCTCACCCGCCCCCTTCTCGGCCCCCAATGCCCCACCGCCTGAAAGAGCCTCCGATCGCCCCCAGGGGGCGGTGGAGCGGCCTCTGCTGCGGCCGTCCCTTCAACCTGCCGCTTCCTCTTCTTCATCCGACTCCACCTCCTCCGCCGCCCCGGACGTTGGCTTAAGAGAGAGTCCGATGCCACGCCGGCAAACCGCATACCAGAGGAGGAGCCTCATTCTGAAAAAGACTCGGAAATGGCGAGCCTCGAGAGTGACGACACTTTGACGTCACAGCCTCGATGAATGTTGATTGTTGTATTACAGCAGTTGAGTTTTGCCAAGGAGATGATGTCACAGCCTCAACTTTTGCCGATTAAATCTCCCATACGGGTACTTATCCGCGAATTCGATCCTCAAAACACAATTGAGAGAGATGAACAGTGAAGTAATATGTCCAACTTTTCTTTCCATCCTGCAAACTCGGAAATGTTTACTCAGATGTGTCTATCGAATGAATCTATGGTACAGCGTTTACCATAATTGACGAATATTACGAGGAAGATGAAATTATTCCTCACTCTGTACATTACACACTTTTTTATCTTGTTAATGATTTTAATTTTTAACAATATTTACCATTGATGTCAATAATCTTTTAGTATAATGCTCGATTTAAAAAAAATGTATTTGCGTCATAACCCCGGCCTTGTCATCTTGCTTGTTTCTTCTCCCCCCCCCCCCATTCCAGTCATTCACCTTGAAAATTTAACCTCCCCATAACATAGAATGACCTTTCCCTCCCTTCCCTATCATACAACCTCTTCCCTCACTCGTCCCCCCTTCCCCTCGCCCCTCCACCCACCCCCGGTTTGAGAGTTTCTCTATGTGCAAATATATATATGGACACTGAAAAACTAAATGTGTACTGCTACAAAGTAAAGCCTGATACTTCAGCTTGTATTATGAGAAAGGTATAATATTCTAAAGTGATACTTCCAGCAAGCTTTGAAATTAGTATGTTATGAAAAAATGAATTTTTTATTTCAGTTAACTTCATCCTATATAAATATGTTTCAGAGGATCATTGTCAGAACAGCTATAAGATTCAATTCTAACTTCGAATTCCCACGTTATTTTGGGATTCAAAATAACTTGGGAATTCGAACGCCTGCTTAATTGTGGGTTGGCATACCGGGCTTAAATGTCGATGTTCGATACTTTAAAATGTTGAGCCCTTTCTGAATGAGTCCTAGTTATAATTCCATTAGGACTCAGAATTGTTTAACCCCGGCAATGACGGAAATCTTGTTTTGAAACCTGATAAAAATTCTGACCGTGTCATTAATAATTTGTTATTTTTCAAGAATATGACGTCAGATGATGTTCATAGTGGTGATGTCAAGGTTGTGTTGTCAGGTGATATATACGTACTTCAAAAAGTGCATGATGATGGCGATGAGACCATCTTAAAATGTTTTAAATTGTGTAAACTTGACATTGATTGATCATTTAAAAACATTTGTTTAATGCCATTATTTTTATTAATCTAAAAACTCTTCAGAAGGTCGTTATAACGCTGCGCAGAAAAAGCATGCGGCCATGTTGGCTTTGATTTGATAGTACCGTTTGTCTTTCAAAAACATTATGCCTCCAGAAAGATTTGAACTCTCGACCCCTGGTTTACTAGACCAGTGCTCTAACCCCTGAGCTATGGAGGCCGATGAAAGAGATGTAGTTTGTTACATGATGCTAGAAAATTCTTTATGAATACAGACTTCCCTCGACGACCGCTAAAGGTGTGGTATGGGCTAGTATGTGGCAAGGCTTACTAAGGGGCCGTACTGACCGTACGTATTCATGATGGTGTCTGATATGGCAGGGTTCCTGAACATCGTGAGTGATGACGTGGGTGAATTTAAATTCACATGTTCTCAAACAACAACAAATTACATTTCTGTTATTCGTATTTTCACCGATGATTCTGCGGTGACGACGCGTCGGTTTCTTCTTCGACCAAATGTGCGTACAAGTGCTAGTTGTCCGTTACCACTTCGAAATTACGGCCCATACCAGCTTTTGCCTAGCAACTCTGTGTGCTATCCCATTGAAGCTTTTGTTCCCTTAAAGAAGTCGTTTCCCATAGACGCGCCTGATTTTCGGGGTGGCGCGACTGGACTGAGAGGGAAAGAGTTAACCTGAAATCGCTTGTAAAGGAGGCAGTTCTTGTGCATGAAATATGGTTAGAATGAAAGTTTTGTAACTGATCTAGGTTTTACTCAAACGTATTTCCGTGTATTAGTTTTGCACATCACTTACTATACTTGAGTTTTCCTCCACTATTTTTCGATATTTTTAGATAATTGCTATTAAACGGAAAAAGCCATGAAAGTATGAGGCTCCATGAAGTAACACTGGATGTGGCCATTAGTTGCTGGCTAAAGTTTCTTCGGATGCCGATCAGCGTACGAAGTGAGTAATTTAGTAATTCTTCACTATGACCGTAGCCCAGATTCATACTAACTGTAGCGTGGTGTATCTGTAGTGGAGCACGATCCAAATCACAGCGAACTGAAGCGCTGTATGGTTATTGGTCTATATAGTAAATGGCCTCAAAGAAATCATGATAATCATCATAAATCAAGAATTAGTATAAGGCATCTAGCTGTAACTATAATGAAGGGGTAAGCTACAGAAAGGCAAGGAGTAACTTATTGAAAATTCCATCATCAATTAATCAATCATTCTTCGTAATGTTCACAATGACCTATTATGAGACGACCGGTATCATCGCTCTGGTAACCTCTTCAGGTGATTAGTAAAATCTTCTTGGGTTTGCCACCGGGTAAGGCTTTTAAAGCCCAACGTTTTGATGAGTGTCTGCCTGATTCAAATGGGTTTTCAACCGCCCTTGGCCAGCTATAAAAACCCCGGCATGGACCAACTCGGCAATCAGTCTCAGCCCTAGTGACGATTAGGGAGTCACTCGTCAAAACGTTGGCCTTTAAAAGCCTTACCCGATGGCAAACCCGAGAAGATTTTACTAATATTATTCGCCGGGAAAGCCTAAGATCTTTTATCTCTTCAGGTGATGGCAACGGCGGTTTCATTGCTAAGGTGACATCATCAGATGAAGTCGCTATACCCGTAGATCTACATAGCGATGTAAATTTCAAATAAACCATTGTGGAATTTGCAATTTTTTATGATTTCAGTTACTGTTAATTGTTATTTGTCTACCTTTTATCGGTAGATTACCTCAATGAATGAATTTCCAAATGTAAGAGATTGTCCCGTGTCGGATCCGCCATTGTCGATGTTGGTAAATGACCCTGCCCATATAATGTACCGGCATAGATTTAACGGCAAACCGGCAAAGCGTTAAGATTATGAACGTCACATGCAAATTGCTTTCAAATGTAACGCATTCTGTATCTATTGCTACCGTACCCCAGATGATTGGTCAGCGTAGGCCGCTGCCCGTTGTCGTAAATTGAAGGAGGAAGTTCGCACTCAGAGGGGAGGGTGATTCTAGCGGATTCCTCTCAGAGGTCCGCGCCGGGAGGAGAATGCGGCTCGGCCGTCCAGCAAGAACGGGTCGCTGTGATTCGTAAAAGGTCACTGGGACGCCTTGCATTCTCCTCTTCGTCTTTTCGTTATGAGAGAGCCCTAGCCATCCATGCCACCCCGCTGTCCTCATCATCCTGCTTGCCTTCAAGCCTTGAACACATTATAGCATCGCTCGACCCCCATATACACGCGTATGCAGACGCGGAAAAGGCATTCTCAATTCTTTTGTTTTTTTCTTTCCGTTTTTCCTCTGTCGATGACTGCGTTCTCCGAGAATACATGCACTAAAGACTGCGCTCGGTATCCGTGTAATGCGTTGCCCGCGGGGTCGGAGCAAGCACACTAGTTGTGACATCAGACAGGGTAGAAATTTGCAATGTTTAACTAGGTGCAGCCCGAAGGTATCGTAGAATATACTCAGAAGATACTCAATGCCTTCAAGCGAAGAATGTTATTCGTATGCATTATTTAAAAGACAATGCAACAATGTTTTCATGCGGAGTGTTGTAAGACTGATTGTATGATGATGGTTAATGATGAATTAATTGAACAAGTAGACGATTTTGTGTATCTTGGCAGAATGCTTGCGAAAGATTCCAGGATAGATGAAGATATTATAAGGCGTGCGAATGGCCGATAGGAAAGTCGTAGGTAGTATACGGAGGAGATCTAGGAATGAGTATTTATCTAGGGAAGCGAAATTGGCAGTGTAAAAAAGTATTCTCCCGACGTTATTATACGGCATAGCCTGTGTATTTCAGGATAAGCATAAGAGTAGGCTAAATGTCGTGGGGATGGGGTACCTGAGAAGTATTTGCGTTGAAAGTAGGATGGATAATGTTAATAATGAATGGGCGATGAAAGAATGTGGGTTGGATTCCTCAGTAATGGACAGATATGAAAAGAGTGCGCTTCGTTGGTTTTTATATAACAGTAGAGTGAATGGTGCGAAAGGAAGGGGTAGACCACGAAAGATATTGGTTGATTTGGTGGAAGAGACTCTGAAGAGAAGGAATATTAGCAGTCTTAAGAATAGAAGAGCGTGTATGAAGTAATGCATTGAGTGTAAGATAAGCGAAAGTTGGATGGAAAGAGGTTTTAGCAAGGATAGGGCATTACGAAGGAAATTATTAAAATGGAGCGAGTTTTCTAGTCCTGACAGTAATAACTAAGAGTTTGCCTATTCCGAAAATGAATAGCGTGATGAGCATGTTTGTACCTGCCTATGAATGTAGAACCAAGTTTGTTTTAACTCTCACGTCTGCTAATCGACAGACGTCCTAGGCAAAACTCGCAACTCCGATTAACGTTATATTAACGTACAAAGCAGCGCCGCGTTTGACGGTTAACGTTACCCAGGCATCACAAAAAGGTACCTTAATGTGTTACAAACATTGGGCACAAAAAGGGAGGAATCAGGCGAGATGTTGTGGAATATGAAAATAATAAGAACTAAGATATTACAATTTTCCACAGATAAAGTTTTAATCGACCCGGGTTTCGATGCACCGCATCATCATCAGGTACATATATTTGGAAATCAAGGTATATATACAAATACAAAAATAAAATAATAATATATAATAATAAAATAAAAATAAATACTTTAAAAAAATAATAAGAACTAAGATATATATATACCTTGATATACCGGTATATATACCTTGATTTCCAAATATATGTACCTGATGATGATGCAGTGCATCGAAACCCGGGTCGATTAAAACTTTATATGTGGAAAATTGTAATATCTTAGTTCTTATTACAAGCATTGGGTCTCAAATAAAATTCAGTTTTCCAGACACGGCCAATAACTTTCCCTCATCTCCTCCTAAATATGGCAGCTTGATGACCAATATGCAAATGCGTTTGGCAGTCTAAACAATGACTGCGAGGAAAAACTAGTAGTCTGGAGCTACTATGTGCAAAGATCTTTCTTCCATTTATTGCGCAGGGCAATTTATTTTATGCCACCACTTCCACCGAAAACCTTTACCATTTTCATTTGTAATTGCGCTCTCCATTTTCTCTCCAAGATCGATTGTTGAACCACCATTTTGAAGTTTAATGGCGGTTGTGGACAAGAGGCGATCATCCACGTTTTTCATCACCCGAAAATTTAAATGCCAGAGGCTCTTTTTTGTTTCCAATCTGAGTCTTTATGCATGGAAATCTCAACTATATACATTCCGGAGCAGATTGGTATTAACATCAATAGGTTGGCTTGTGAATGTGTGTGTTGCAGCAAGTTAGAAGTACCTCATTTTATTATTATTCAACATTGAACGAATTTTATGAAAGGCTGTGCAATAAAATAAATTAAATTGGAAAATTACTCTTTTTATTGAATGTAGTCTACCGATTTTGTTAATCTTAGATGAAGATATGTTTACCATTACAAATCCTTTACAGCCGCAGAGCCTTGTGTCTTCATACGTTTTCATTCTTTGGATCGGTATTTGTCATATATATCGTCAACACATTCAGAAAGTCATCAAGTCTATTATTTTTGTTCCTCTTCCCCGCTTGCCCAAGATCCACCCATCCATCACAGCCTTTAGTATCCCCTCGGCTCTCATTACCTCCTCCCACTACCTACTCTGCCTCCTCCTAACCTACTCCAGCAGTTTCTGCTCCTTACACACCATAAAGAGCACTTCCTCGATTGTCTTCCTTTAAGTCCATCCTCCATTCTCCTCCACGCCCACGTCCCAAACGCCCTCAGCCTATCCTCATCGTCTTTCCTCTGTTTTCACATTTCTACTCCATATAGCTCAACACTCAATATGACACTTCTCACCATCCTGTTCATCTCATTCATGTTTTTAAAAATTCAGTGAAAAAATGTGTCAGCAATCAAATCACAAATCTACATTTAAAGGTGCATACCTTGATAATGACAATGATTTCGTCAGGCAAGGTGTATACACCTTCATAATGACAATTATTTTCTAAACCAAAGTCGGAAATAAAAAAGCGGAATATAAAAATAGGTACATAATAATTCATATAGTGACTACTGCAATACAAAACCGTCGAACTCCCATATAATTTCGGTAGTTTAATCAATCAAAACAACCAAGATGGTTAGATGATAGAAGATACTAGGTAACAGATAAGGATTCAATCCTTGAATCCTTATCTGTTACCTAGTACCATAGAGTAATAACAGCACGCCGTGCATGTTTTCTTCGTAAGTCTAGAGTCTCTGTCCATTTGATAAGTTGCAAATTACATATATATTAACGGTCCCTTTCCATTGTGAGCATATCTGTAGTGTAGTGCATGCTTGTGAGGCTTCGCCTCGTGACAAGCATTAGCGATTTATGCTAATGCATAATTAGTCGTAGTTACACTAACTTTAGGGTATAGTGTAATGCATGTTGGTGAATACTCACCCACTGCCACACACCCCTGAGGTGCCTTGCAGGATATTTTGTAGATGTAGATGAACCAAGATGGACGTCGTGATGAGCTCATACCACGCGATTATTTACGGGATCATGCGATCACAATCAGAACATGATCTAATTTTGCCCGAAGGATCTTGCGCGTGATTTTTCATGCGTGGAATTTTCCGTTTTACTCGAGGCATGATCGTCATTCAAAAGATTATTCGCCGATTAAAACATCCTCAGCGTATGTCATCGCCGTCATAGCTTTTCGGCCCATTTCGAGTTTCTGCCCTCGCTATGACTCACGCAGTTCTCGGGTAGCGCTCACCCTGTACTTTACAGGAGGTGGCCGGGCCATTGTAGCGGGAGCGGTGTGGGTGACAGCCGAGGAATATTCCAATCGCGGCGGAGAGAACGGGTTTCTTTTCATCTGAACTCCGATGGCATGCGCGATTTTTTATATCCCAGACGTCCTGCGTCAGTGATTCGCCGGGGTCGAAATATTCGCGAGGCTAATGCCCTCTTCTATACATCTCCTGTCTCGACAGATATGAATTTACCAAATGTTCCATGACTATGCATGGATTGGGTAAAAAAATTTCATAGCAATTTAATGGAAAACAGACATATGGCAAGCGCTCAGTTTTGAACTCTTAAATGAATGCACTGTTAGTTTTACTGCTGATTTCTCTCAACTATTTATGCTTTCTACTTTCGGATTTAAGCCGCGAAGAACTAGCTGAGCTGAATTTCGAGGCCTTAATTTTCATTGCTTGGATCAGGAAATCATTTAGTTGAGAGTAGTACTTGGCAAACGTCTGGATTTATAAGAAAGTATGATGATCCCCATTCATTGCAACCGTTCCTCTCTCATTGAAAAATATTTGATCCTTTAAAAATGCTTGGAAAGAGTACCTACGTTGTATAAACGAATGAATAGTGTTTCCCAAAGAAAATAAAGGAAGTCGGAATATTCAAACACTTACCTTAATTAATTTCTTTCAGATAATCTCTAATACGGTTAATAACTTTTTTGATTAAAGATTTTATCGTTCTTTTGTGCCTTTGTTTTTCCGACCTTGAAGTCCGTTTCTTTCCTCCAGTTGAAATTCATGAATTGAAGAGAGTAACCGCGGCAGTTGGTTTATGATACACCCGGCTGTTGAAAAATTTAATAGGGCTACAACAAAAGAAAATCTGGTATTCAAGTATTTACTATTACCTACACTGGTTTTGAAAATAAAATAGGAGCTGGCAGGTGGAGAACCCAATATTAAGTAATATTTCGATTTCGAGTTGCATTTATTTTTCGATATTTGAGTAACCCATTCACAATTAGTATGTTTCTATCCAGCTTATGGTGTGTTCAATCGAAGAAAAGTTCATTGATCCCCTTAAATGTCATTGATAATAGTGTGTGGTTACATTTGGTAGCAATCTATGGCCTTTTCGGCCACCATTGTCACGCTTAAGCGTGTCGTAGAATACACGTGACGGAACTCTTGAAAATAATTACCAAGACGGGAAAAAATTGTTTCATCCCATGTATATTCTTGCAGCCCTTTTAATTTCCTTAGAAATGAACTGCTAAGTTTAATAGCAAAACATTTTTTCGGCATTGGCGTCTGTAAATGATCTTCAATGTGCACTTCCTTTTAATTGAAGCACTGCAATCTCATATAAGAATTGATTTGCCATCGCTGCTCTTCAGCGTTCCTTAAATGCAAATGAGAACGAAGCATATAGATGGCCATCCCCACGGAGTTACGTTCACGAGGGAATCGCGTGATTTCCGAAACCACTTTCGGAAGATAATGGAATATAGCCTAACGACCAGGAAGTCTAAGCTAAATGGAATTATAGGAAGGAGGTGATCTTTTTCCTTTCTTTGACATCTCATTAATATATCTTTATTCGAGAAAGGAGTAATCAATTAATTTAAATAGTAAGGTGTTTATCGTAAAGGCTCGAATAGTTCAGACCAAAAAAAAATTCTACATCTACATACTACCCTGCGAGTCGCCGTATGGACGTGTGGCAGGAGGTGTTCGGACGCTAGCCTTGTGGTGGTGTAAATAACAGTGTTTTAGGGAATTGAAAAAGTGAAGTGTATTTCAACAGTGTTTTGAGTGAATGTCAGTTTTTATTATGATCACTTATTTTGCTTGGAAAGAACGAATTTTTGTACCTTTCTTTTCGGAAATGTTCTCATGATATTTTATCTTTCCTTTCGGACCTAGAGATGTAGTGCGGCGTCAAAATGGTATTCTCTGTGTCACACTGAAACACACCTGTTCGGAATTTCTCTAGCAGTCTAAGCCTAGCGTGCAGTCTCAGTCTCTAGCGGCTCCCTGCCTAATCCCTCGAAAAGCTGCGGAACACTATTTGCGATCTTAATCGATAATGGGGTAAATGATCGATTTTAGCTTTGCTATAAAAAAGAGTGCTTTGCTTAAGAAAGCTCTCTGCCGTCATTAGTTTGTTACAGAGGACTTGATTTTATTCAAGCTGTTAAATTGGGGAACAAATCCTTTTTCATGTAGAAGGAGGCTAGCTTTTTCTTTGCTTTACATGCTGTAACCTTTTTACATCTTTAGGAAAAGTGATTTTAGGGATGTGTTCTATAACGTCTGATAATCATCAGCATTCTGTCTTCAGTGGCTTTTAATTGTCAAATTGGGGACCTTTCAAGTAGCACTTAAGACATTTTGGGGAGGGAGGGGAGTTGGGCTGGTCTTATCGCACATTGTCTTTCGTAGGGGATTGTGGGGGTTCAATTTCATCTTAAGTAGGATTATGGTGTTTCCGTCGGATCGTATTTTTATCGCTTTTGGAAAAAGGTTACAGTTAGTTTGCTTCACTGCGCGTTCTTGCCCTCCTGGACAGTTGCCTTCACGACCATTCGCCAATCCGAAGCCTCCTATGAGAACGCTTTGCCTCACGGCTCGTGCCCCGTTCACACGATTAACGTAGCTACCGTGGTTCATAACGCCGCAGGCGCTAACCACCGTGTGTGAACGCGCGTTGGTGACCGATGGAGTTGTACAGGCTCGTTCACAACAACTTAACTTGGCGTAACTTGACTTATTCTCTCGTCATAGGCGAACCAGTGCGCGAAATTTATAACCAATCACAACCCACCACTGCCAAATTCGATCTTACAATCGATTGATGAGGCCTATCGATAGTGTGAGTTTCGAGAGTTGTAGCAAGCTCCCCCGAAACAGCTCAGTTGATATGTGAAGTATTAATTGTAAATAGTGAGTCGAACTATAGAAGTATTAAAATGGTAAGTTTGTTGAACATGTGAGGGTTAATTCGCACGGACTCGATCAACCTATCCGCATCCATTTTCGCTTAAACGTATCCACATACGACTTCACAACAAAATCACGTTTTCAATATGGCTGCTCGAGGAGATATCGAGAGTAGCAATCGATTGCTGCCCGACTATCTATAGTAGAGAATGCCATGCTATGGGCTGGAATTAAGAGAAAGTTGAGCTGAGCTCAACTCCAGTCTACGCCAAGTCGAGTTACGCTGCTTTAAGTCGTTGTGAACTAGTAGACGCTATTCTCAAGGTCTCATCTCTGGCGTTGCGCCGAGTCAAGCCAAGTTACGCCAAGTTAAATTGTTGTGAACGAGCCTTACTTCTTCAACGCTGCCACTTAACAGCGGTCAGCGCTGGTGTCACGAGCGGAAACCGGAAATGATGAAGGACGATAATGAAAAGTGTCAGTCAAATAGTGAAGCAGATCGTGCTACTTCGATGTATAAGGAAATTGGAGTGTCATTTGCTTTTTGAACCATTTCGGAAGCCGCAAAACTTTACAGGGATGTGGGAATCCTTATATCGCTCGCTTGCTATGTAATTGTTCATCAAGATTCCTGGTGAGGGCAGCACTGAGTTACGATAGTAGTGTGAGTGAGTGTAGGGTTGCTATGTTGGTTTTTCCGACAACAGTTTGAACAGGGCATCGAAATAGTACCATAATTGTCTTGGGCTCAATATTCGCATTGGTGACCGAAATAGCACGAAACATCGTTCATTAGTAGGTTTATCTACTATGTGCATGCTACAAAAGATACATGACAACAAATGTAAGATTATTTTCAAATCACTGCAGATTGCTCAAATAATATGGTATACAGTCACGTGCACAATCAATATCTTAGATCGTATTAATATGCTAATATCGTGGGTTATACTTATGCCAAAGTAATAAAATTTGCCGTGAAAAAATCATTTGACTTGACCGATATTCGAACCTCGATCTCCCAATTATCGGCCACGTGTGTTAGCGAGGATTTATGTGATGTTCTATTATCCAGACCTCATTGTAGCGTAGGAGAGGAGATGTTGTCATGATATATAAGCCACTGTCACGGAATTTGGGAGACCCCGGCTCGAATCTCGGTCAAGTTAAAAGCCTTTTTTCGTGGTGAATTTCATCCATTCATTCAAGTATTCTACCAGCTGATTGGTAGGTCCTTGGACAGTCCCCATTCTGCATCCCAACCTCATAGACATTGTCTCGTTTCCCTTCTAAGGATGGACCGTTATTGGATCCCTCTTATATTCTTCATATCTTCTACCTCCTCTTATTTCGTCCAGAATTCCTATCCTCTTCCACGCTTCCCCAGTGTTCTCCCCTCTATCACTCTCCTCAACATGCCCTCTCCTCTCAAAACCTCCTCCATCCATCTCTTCTGCCTTCTCCTCACCTCTGCCACAAGCTTCCTTTCCTCACCGACCATATCCACTACCTCCTCGTTCGTCTTTCACGCCGTCCAGCTAACCTTCTCCATCCTTCTCCAAACCCATATGTCAAACCCCTCAAGTCTACACACATTCTCCCTTCGCAAAGACCAAATTTCCGACCCATATATCGCCACGCTCCATATTAAAGTTTTCACCAGTCCCTTCTTTACATCTCTTCTCAGACGCCCCCTCATCAATTCCCTTCTCTTCGAAAATGCTTCTTTAGCTAGCGCAATTCTGCATCTAATCTCCTTACCACTAAACCCATTCTCCTCCAAAATATTACCCAGATACGTAAACTTCTCGGCCTGCTCTATCTTCTGCCCTCCCATCCTTATATTCAGCCCCGCCTTCTTACTTCTAGCAAATCTCATTACTTTAATTGTGATTGATATTCATCCCATACTTTTCGCACTGCACCTCTAATGCATTCACCATTGACTGCAACCCCTTGGCAGACTGACTAACCAATGCTTGATCATCTGCAAATCTCACTGATTTTATTCCCCTCCTACCTTTATTCCTACCTCCTCATCCCCCCATGCCTCCCTTACCATTTCTTCTGAATACAAGTTAAAAAGCAACGGCGATAGTGGGCACCCCGTCCTATCGTGGTCCATCCCGATTCTCCATTGGCTACCCTAACCTGCGTCGTCTGGTTCATATACAAATTCCGAGTCAGAGGCCTGTCCCTCCAATCGACCCCTAATTTCTTCAACACTCCCATTAATTTCATCCATTCCACCGAAATCTACAAAGCATGCAAAAACATCCTGCCCATACTCTAGGTTTCTTTCTACTAGCGTCATCATCACCACTATAGCGTCTCGCGTTCCCGTTCCTCTCCTAAACCCGAACTGGTCGTCACCCAGGTATTCATTTGCCTTCTTCTCTAGCGTTCTGTTTAGAATCCTCAGAACTACTTTGGTCGTGTGAGATATTAAGCTTATTGTCCTATAGTCTTCGCACGTTTTGCCTTACTTTTCTTTGGTATAGGAATTAGTACAGTCTTCGCGAAGTCTTCCGGCCAAACTCCATCCTCATAAATCCTACGAATAAGCGCAAAAAGTTTTCCTCTTCCGTTCTCCCCCATGCTCTTTAAAAACTCTGCAGGTATGTCATCTATTCCCACCGCCTTATTCCTTTTCATGTCTTGTAGAGCCCTTTTGATTTCGCTATCAAGGATACTTGGTCCGATGCCATCCCTGTCGACATCGTCTTCCTCTTCTATATCTAACCTATTGGGCCTTATTTCTTTACCATACAGTTCTTCGACATACTCCTTCCACCTCTCCTGGATCTCTTTCGGTTCTACGATCACCTTTCCCGTCTTGTCTGTTATCGTTGTAATTCCCCTTCCCTTATTACCACCCGTCAGTTCCTTTACTTTCCTGTATAATGCATCTGCTCTTCCCTCTTTTTGGTATTTCTGTAACGAGTCGATATGTTCTCTCCACCACGCCTCTCTTGCTTTCTTTGTTTCTCTTCTAGGCCTATTATTTAATTCTCGGTATTTTCTCTTACCTAGCTCTGAGTTTACACTCTTCCATTTCCTTCTCTCCTCCCTTCCCTTTCCCTTATCATCTCCTTCGTGATCCACGGTTTTCTAATTTTAGTTGAACTCACTACGCCTACCGTTGCTTTCGCCGCTTCAACAATTCCATTTTTCAAACTTCCCCATTCATCTTCCACTGATCTAGCTCCATGTTCCTCTCCCATTATCTCATCCACCTTCTCTCGATACTTCTTCTTCATTTCCCCAGTTAATGCCTCCGTATTCCACTTCCGTACCCTCCTTCCCATTCTTATCTTTTTCAGTTTTACCCGTCATTTGATGACTAAGAAGTTGTGGTATGTGTCTGCATCAGCTCCTGGATAAGTATGCGAGTTTTTAACACTATTCCTGTACCTGTGACGAACCATTATATAATCTATCTGGAACCTATCTGTGTCTCCCGGCTTCCTCCAAGTGTACCTACGTCGAGGATGATGTCTGAACCATGTATTTGTTATTACTAGGTCATTTCTACGGCAAAACTCCACAGCTTTCTCGCCCCGGTCGTTTCTCCTTCCTAGCCCGTAATCGCCCACCTCCCGCCCATCTCTTCCTTCACCCACCACCGCGTTCCAATCCCCCATTACTACTAAGTGCTTACTCCCAGGTATCCTACCAATTATTTCCTCTAGATGATCGTATACCCCATCTACCTCCTCCTCTTTATGATTAGAGGTAGGCATATAAACCTGGATTATAACTAAATTCGTTGGATTTGCCTTTAGTTCCACGACTATAATCCTATCACTCACCTGTTCTGCATACACTACTTCCTAGTTTCCAATTCATTATGAATGCAATCCCACGCTGACTCTCATTTCCTACACTATAAATTACTCTATAGTCGTCGCTCCAGTAGTCCCCGTCATACTTCCATCTTGCTTCACCCAGACCCATGTCTACACCCACCCTCTCCATTTCTTGCTTTATATTCTCTAGCTTCCCCGCCTACAGCATAGTCCTAACATTCCACATGCCTATTCTGATATTTGCGTTCCTTTTCTTTATCTTCTTTTCCTCTGGTGCTACTACGTCTGAGCAAGGATTTCTTCGTGTTTATCTAACATTGTGCGGAAAAGGGTTCTATGGGATCTTGCATTCTCTTGCGATGGGGAGGGAGGTGTTAAAAAGTGGTCAATATCTCCTTTCGTCCTGGCCTCTAAGAATAATAAGTAGATTAGCAATTATTTGACAGCCAAGATTATATCTCTAGGTAGTCTTGCATTATATATTTATCCCTATACAATCACGGTACCCTTGCCAGTGACGCTTTCGAACTCACGACCTTTGAGTTCCAGGTTTCATGCGATATCGACCAAGTTACATTGGCCGAGGGCTTGGGAAACCGAAACCATGACGAGAAACCATTATCAAACTGTCAATAAAGAAATATGCATTGTAATAATGTCCTGAAAAATCGGCGATTGGAGTGGGAGAGGCGTGTAAGGAAAAGAAGAGTGTCTGGGTAATTGCAATGAAAGTGAAGACCACGGAAGTACAGTGTGCCTTTAAAAAAAGCGTTTTTTGCAGAGTACTGTTGCGACTGATGAGGATAGGTTGGCGCTTTGGCCTGCGCGGTCAACGGCTATGAGGTCTGCCGACATACTGTGGGATTGACCCCCCAATAAGACAATGAAAATTCCGAAAACAGAAGAATTATGATTTCAGTTCTTTTAAACTCTTCAGAATAATTTAATAGCATTACTAGTCTGTCAATCATGTCCAGACGAATTTCGAAAGTCATTCATAAGCGTCTAGCCGAATCGCAACATATTTCATCCAGGAGGTATCATTCCAAAACTGAAAAATCTGGCAATATTTCCTGATATTCCTGCTGGAAAATGTTAAGTCCAGCACCTGAAGTACACTGTTTTTGCTGCAGTACAAAAATAAGCTACATTTTACAAATTGTGTCATAACAAACTTTATTCTGGAAACGGGCTCTACTGCAAAGCCAAATCCTTTCATTCACTACTCTCGTCGTTATTTGCGGAAATGATTTCCATTCATAATTCCGGTGATTTATTCATGATAATTCTAACCCGTGTTTTCGTTCGTATAGTAATGAATCTCTGTTCTCCAGCAATAAAAAATCACGCAGTTGCAACATGACGAGTGTGATGTGCTAATTTGAAGCGTGAGTCGGACGCCATTTGATCATAGCCTCTCATTTCGAACTTAAGATGGTTCGAACGTTCGACTTATCTCGTTCGATAAAAATGAATCGGAAACTTCTCCTCTTGAAGAGAGGCAGTTAGTTGTGCTGTGCCGCGGCGTCACGAGGCTGCTGGTTACAGGTTGGACGGGTTTTGCAATCCTTTTTACCCGAATAAGGAGTCGTGCTTCTTCGGACACGCGGCTACGGAGGCCGACCAGACTGGTCAAAGAGATTTGGGTCGGATAAAGAGTGCCCTCAAGGAGCTCTCTTACAGACTCCACTCCACGCTATTAAAAAGAAAACAATTTCAATTTGAAGCTCTGCGTGGAATAAGCAAGGTTGAACCAGGTGAAGCGGGACGGTTTTTTTTTTCTTAGTATCGGGGTTGAAGTTTTCAGTGCGCTGTCAACAAGCTGCTAAAATCATCCGATAAAAAGGCAGGGGAACGGATTCTGTTTTCATGAAGGCTCTTTCGTTTTTTTTTTAAGTGAAGTCCCAAAATTTAGCCGAGCAAAAAGGTTGAGCGTAAGAAATTTCACCAGCGATCGTTTGGTATTAGGGGTGACGACTGACAGTTGCGGGAATAGCCACGATATCAATCGTGTGTCATGCTGCGTATATAACTCAATAACTAAATATTGTAAGCATCATTAAATCATATAGTTCAATATTTTAACGTTAATTCTGATAAAATTAGCTTTATGAACTATACTTCAAAGGTGTTCGTACCTGAATTAGGTTGATTCACTGGTGGTAAAAACGTCGATACTCGGTTTCAACAGTACCTGAGAAGAACAAAACATGTTTCTGTTTTAGACTTTCGCAGCGCTGTTGTGCTGGTATCTCCATGTTTTTCGGGCAAAGCTGCGTCGGTGTATCTTTACAATGACGTTTCGTAGCCAATGCAGGCCACATCTTCAGATCAGGTCCGAATTCGGAAATCCAAATTCAGGGCCGAATTCGGACCTGATCTGAAGATGTGGCCTGTATTGGCTACGAAACGTCATCGTAAAGATACACCGACGCAACTTTGCCCGAAAAGCATGGAGATACCAGAACAAAACATGTTATCTAAAAATAGGGGTTTTAACCTATATTCATGTAAATATTATTTTTGGTATGTTAGTGAAATAATTATAAATATACCGTTTACCCATAGTTGTTTTAGAAATGGACCTAGTTATCGTATACTAATGTATAATTAGAAATATGATAAAAATGAGTTGCGGTATTTTTGATTGCGTGGATTGCTATGAAAACAATCGTCTTGGAAACGCTCCATCGGAGAGGCATCTTGAATGTTGACAAACGTCTCTTGCTGTAAATCAACTCTTCTCATTCATCATCAATGAGATTCATGCGGGAAACTTCTTCATTTATCTGTTTGTTTTGTGCGAGTGGGTTTTCAAAATTAGGTGCATTGTTAGGCATTTCAGGAATTCACGGGGCGAATAAAATTATTTCTTATGCTTTTCGAGTGAGAAAAATAAACAATCAAATTAAAAGATGCTTCCTCATTTTGCGGTGCGCAGTTTCTTAAAAGGTGGTGACATCTACTGACGCAATTTTTTTGTATAACACCCATGGAATATCCATCTTAGACAATGCATCCGATTATTTGAATCGATGTCGTGCTTTCACTATTTGGATTTGGAGGAATTATTTCAAGACTTATAAGAGGATGAAAATAAGTCTTCACTCGCTTGCCACTACTTTTGATAAGAATTATCCCCATGCCTGTGCTTCTATTCGTAGATCCAGAGTGGATAATCTGGTAGCCGCCGCTCCAGAAGTCCTCGCGAAATTCGTTCTATCTCGGAAATGAGAGTAATATTTACATTCCTTTGAAATGTTTCGCATTTCCAGACAAATTAACGTTCCATTCAGGAACAAATGGGAAAAATACAACATTACAGCAACTGGAGTCAATTATTACCAATTGCAACCCTTGGTGAAATTCAATCAAACCCGTGAAACAAATTTTCTCTGCATGAGAAGCAATGTTAAATCTCCTGAGTAGCTCAAATAATCTCTTGGTGCATTGAAAGAGCAAATAGTATTTGGAGAGCTGGCATAATGGTATTCATATATATATTAAACACGGTAAAAAAATAAAAAACCCAGGTAGCAAGTAATTTACTCAGCGTGCCATAAATCACGTCTTTGCTTCAAAAACTGGCACAACGAAACCGAGGTCCATCAAATTACGTACCCTGAGTCATTTTGGTAAAATTTATCCAGTTGCTTAATCGTGACGGACAAGGTGCACGGTGGGATACTGTTACAAAGATAATGTGTTACAGTTGCCCCATGTTACAGTTTACGCCAACCCCCTCTACCTAATTGTAAAATTTCAAGGTAATTGGTTTATCAGTTCATTCTTAATGATGTAAAAAACAAACACCCGGTTTGGGGTATAGGGGCCAATCAAGGCCCCGAACCTCTCGTCTGAGCAGTTGGATTTTTTTTACCCCTTCAAAGGTTTAATGCACATAAACCTTGTACCATGAGCAAAATCCTAAAAAAATGTCTCCAACCATAGGAAGGCCCACTTTAAGGCCCTTGGAATCCTGGAGCATTTTTTTCACAAAGTCTTTGTTTTTTTCAGTGCTATCTTGTAAAAATTTCAAGATAATCGTATCACCGGTTTGTCCGTTATGAGTTAGAACACATACATATATACTTCAAATATTTTAATTAGTAGGATTCTCGGTCCATCTGTTCTTGAAGTTTGTGTGACACAAGGTATGAATAATTCTTTCCTTTTTCATGTTAGTATTACCATTTCATTTTATCCTAGATTTAGTTTAACATCAAAAGTAGGTACAGATACTGACTGATGTCTTCGTAAAATATTCCTCTTGAGATGATAACGGCCCCACCTGTGAAAACTTTATTATTTTATGCTTAACCCAGCAGCCATTCAAAATATACGGACTTTACGGACCCTTATGAAGTAATGACGTCCAATAATCTGTCAAATGTTAAAATTTCATATACTGATGTGTTGGCGACATTTCCTAGTAAGCAATTTCAACCCGATACTCATGATTTGGGAAAAGTCACAAACATTTGAAATGCTTATTACTGGTACCGAACGGTTGTGTAAGGCTTAAATGGGTTATTATTTAATAATTATTAAAAGTGATCCACCAGTTAAAATCAGTTTTAATGGAAGAAAGTCAGAAGTAAGAATACCAATACATATTGTCTTTTACAGCCAGCCGCAAGCCCATCAATCCTTGTATGATTTCTTTCTTCAACTTGGCATACGTTCTAACTCTCTTCTTCCCGTCCATAAAGCATATCTTATTTCCTTCCCTGCTTACCCAACATCCTTCCATTACGGCCTTCGGTATCCATTCACCTCTCATTACTTGTTCCAAGCAGGGATGTTCCCACCACTTACTCTGCCTCCTCCCAATCTCCTTCAGTAGCTTCCTCTCATCACCCGCCATGCCAAGCACTTTCTCGTTCATCTTACTTTCCGTAGGTAAAATAATAATATATTATTAATTTATTACTTGATTATAAACATAAGTAAAGTTAAAATAAAATGTATAACTTATATTATTAATAATAACTTTATAATTGTATTTCCGTCCAAGTTTTCGACTTACACAGTGATTATCAAAGCTTCCTTTCCGTACTTAGCCCTAATAAACAGGATTTGTTATTTAAGCACTCCTTTTGGCGAAAACACTGGTGAGATTACGTATAGCTTATTAATTATTAATAATTTGATCATTTTATCATTACCTCATTTAGTAAAATAAATGGGTTGAAGACTGCAACAGTATCGTTTCATTGAATCAAATGTACACCAATTGAAACCTGTTTGTAATTCTTATCTTGGTCATTTGACCTAAGCCATAAAATACACATGAATGAAGTCCCATTTAAAGTCTATGCTGTGGTTGCCAAGGATATTACAATTTCGATTTTTAGGTGAAATCGAAGTTTATAGCAAAATCGAACCCAGTAATAAAAAAAACTTCATTGTTTCAGCTATCTAGTAGAGAAATTGTCGGCATTATACATATATTGAGTTCAAGTAATTAAAAAATCAAAGCAAGAAACCCCTGCACAGAATTCAGGGCTTTTCTCATAAATAGGAGAATTTAAAAAATTTAATTGTTTTTTGTTGTTGAAATATTTTCCCGGTCGGTTTTGGGTCACAAACTGTATTGCTACCAAATATCAATTTCTTCGGTCGTCTTGAAGTCCCTTCTTGACGTGGCTGACAGACCGACGGACATTAGTGAATTAGTAATAGGAACATACAAATTGATACAGAAAAGGACGTAAAACCTTTGATTTTTAGCCATAATATATAAGTTCGAAGATGGTAGGCAACAGGATAATACACCTCGTCCGAGAAAAAAAGAGTCCTTTCCTAATTACACCTTGAGAATGGATAACCCTACCACGGAATTGAAGGTATGAGTGAGTATTCGAAACTTTCTTGGGAATATTGGGCCATCGGGAGAGGGACCATCACATAGATAGATAGATAATTTTTATTTTCGTGCATTATATTGTACAATAAATTTTTTAGTAGTTATATCAGGTAAGGAATAAATAAAATACAAAGTACATAATAAATAAATACATAAAATACATTAAGTTTTTTTGTAGACAGAATTTAGGGTTCGCCCTCTATGTTGTTGATTTGTAATCGCAATCGAGTCTTGAATGTTGTAAATGAGGGAGCGTTCCTCACATGAGATGGTAGTGTATTCCACAAGTAAGATGAGCTAATGTGGATGGAGTTACGAAGCGTCTCCGTAGAGCAGTGAGGTATCGCCAGGGGCGGGATCTCACCCCTCACAGTTCTGGTGCTGTGATAAACAGAGAAATAACTAGCTAAATAGTTGGGTAGCCCAGTTTTTAGTATTTTATACATGAGGCAGGCGGCAAAGTAATGCCTACCCTCCTTTACTGTGAACCAACCCAATTCCCGTCTGTAAGGTGTGATGCGCACATCCCGTCTAAGGCCGAAGACATACCTTATCCCTGTATTGACTAGTCTCTGAAGCTTGAGGTTCATTTCCCTTGAAATGTCGCAAATGACCAGAGAGCAGTAGTCCACCAAGGGGAAGAGAAGCATTTCAATGAGATGCTTCCTCAGCGGTTTAGTGGTACTTTTCCTGAAATAATTCAGGCGGTACATGAGTGAATTAACCTTTTTGCTCACGAGGGACGAAAATAACGGCCAAATATACAAATATACGCTTTTTCCCAGAAACCGCCCGAGAAAACGCCCAGCCAAAGGATTTAAACAATTTAGGTCTGCTGCCCCTACGTGTGCTATTCTCCCCTCAAAATCACTACGCAACAATGTGAATACTATGGCGCTACTCAGAAAATGTGAGTTATTGGAGTTTGTTTTACATGAAGTCTTGTAGTCAGCAACTGCTTGTCTTGTGGATATCTTGTATTATTATTTTTCGGAAGATGTAGGAATGTCACATTGGCAATTCCTCTCATATTTGTACCGATAAAGGTTTCAGCGAAGATGATGAATTATTTCGTTTGTCAGTGAAGAAATGTGTGACTCATAGGAAAAAGTGACTTGTTGGGATGCGTTTTTAGATTTATCTGCTCGGATAGCATTTATAGGTTTTTTTTAGCGATAAGTAGAATTGATAATATCCACTAATGAAACATTATTTTCAGATAACCTGATAACTTTCAAAGCATTCAGGTAACATTGGCGCTGCGCAGATCCCGCAAATTAATGCCGTGCATTAGATTATTAACGGCAGCTGTACATCTTCGTATTAATTAATATGAACTGTAAACACCTCGTTGCTTTTAGTTAAGAGCAGGTAAATGCCGACGCCGGGTTTCCCTCCACGATTCCTCCAACCCCAAAATAATCCTTCCCTAACCAGCCTACCCACTTATCCCAGATGACTGTTCGGTTGCCTCCCAAAATAACCAACCCATCAACCGTTTATACGCTGCATTCCACTTTCTAACACATTTCATAAGCTTATGTTATCCTAGAATTAATATATTTGCATTGATATGATGCATTATGATAATGAAAAGCCTTAGACTATCTTATTTTCCAATTATAGTTAATATATTAGCACTGATAAGCAAAAATCGCAGACGCTGCGTAGAATTAGCACTCAGGTAAATTACTTAGGTGCCATTTATACGTTACATTAAAAAACAGACCATTGTTTAGCAAAATTTGCTAGATTTATATTTATATTGCCAAATCATGACATGAATAAATATGAATTGAAAAAGAAAACTTGAATGTATCAGTAAAAAAATATATTTCGGCTAATTTCGTATAATTTATAAATGGGGGTATCAGAGAAATGTGTACCTACGAAAATATTGAGGAGAAAGATAGCTATTTGAGTGAATTATGGTATGAAGTGAATAAATATTTTTCTATGGTAACGAACAATTTTTGTAAGAGTATTTATTTCTTTGGCCACGCTCAGTGAATCACTTAGACGGTATTTATATAAAAGATGAGTATTGGTTCTTTGGTTATTTGGGGAAGGTAACAGACAACTGAGTTATACCGTTGAGGACAGGGGGTTAAGTTCGTAAGAATAGAATAGAATAGAATTTTTATTTCAATCTATCATTACAGAAACAGTAATTGGGTAACCCCTAAGGACTAATGTCCTAACTAACCTGTATTGGGGCTAATAACATGTTATCCGTGCAAAAATACTAACAAAATATACATAAGTAGAATGTTACACAAACAAATATTTATAGAATCCTGTGAAAATTATGACAGTAATAGGGGAATTGACACAACGATAAAACACCGATAACAGTGGTTATGAATATAAGGGAAAGATTATTTGAGGAATGAGAGAAAGGGAAGGTAGAGAGAAACCCGGCGTGCTCTTAACTAAAAGTGCCAAGGGGACCACAGTTTAAAGTCCCATCCAACGGACGGAGTACTGTTCTTGAATCTCAGCACTGCAACCAATTAGAGATAGGGATTCCACTGAAAAATCGGAATTCGAATACTATCGGAATAAAAAATCCGGGCCATTAGGACGGGAAGCTAGTACTCTATCCTCCACACCAACCCGATCCTCGATATTATTCGTGCTAAGATTAATCGGTTTCATTAATCGGTAGTCTAAATTTAAATACGAAGTTTGATGTAAAGATACGCGGAATTTTTAAATTATGAAAAGTTCCCGCTAGCAGATCGCGCGGTGAATAAAGAGTCTGTATCTATGTCTGTATCTGTACTATCTGTGGGCTCTACGCTGTGTGCGCAAAGCGATCCTAAGAAAACGCACGAATTTCTGGCGAAACAACTCATGACAATGGCACCACGATATTGCACCTTATAGCATTTCACTGCTTGGTCGTGATTTTTTTACGAAAAACAAATCCGTTGTGAGGCCTCATTCCCCGTATTCGCCGGACTTGCCCCCCTGCGACTTCTTTCTATTCCCTGAGTTAAAATAAATATGAAACGACGACGTTTTGCCAACATTTAGGAGATAATGACAGAATCGCTGAAGGAGCTTAAGTCTACGCAGGAAATTGCGTTCCAGAAGTGCTTCAAAGATTTGAAAAAGCGCTGGCATAAATGTATTATATCTGATGGGAACTACTTTGAAAGGGACAAAATTAATATTGACGAATAAGTAAAAATGTTTTGAGGGAAAAGAAAATTCCGCGTATTTTTTTATAAAACCTCGTATATCAACTGCGTTTCATAGTGCATTGCTATGCACCTCTGCTTTGACAGTGGGACGGCTCATGGGATTATGAAGTTGCACCATCTTCTTATCGCTGAGAAACTTCTGCCGATGTCCCTTCATTAGATTTTGCATCCATGTTGGACAAGCAACCCCATTTTATGTAAGCGGAGGACGTAATTGGTGTGGAAGCTAATATGGAAAGCGGAGAAAACCAAGTATTCTCACTGCGCAACTGTTACATAAATCTAGAGGACTGTAACTTACTTCGTATGGAATTAAAAGGTGTAAACACTCATTTCTGTGTGGTCAACCAATGCTTATTGCATTTCCTTGACCTGGCGTCATTAACATAGCCAAGGGGGAGACCATGGGGTCCGGACCACCGACATTTTGAATTAATTTTTTTGAACAGCGTACCACCGGAGAGATTTTTATACTTGGATGGGCACTTTTTAAACAAGAATACGTTGATTTAATTTATGGTTTAAATTTTTATGGAACAATTCCTTAAAAATAAATGTTTGTGACTTTCCCTGGGAAATCCCGTGGGAAATTCCGTGGGATCCATAATTTTTCTTTCAGAAATTAGATCAGCAAAAATCTGAAAAGAAATTGGATTTCACACTGCTGTCGTAATTGCCCCTTAAATGCCTGAACACCAACAATTTATCTCTTGATTTCAAAATTTTGTCCGTTGAAATACCCCCCGCCCCCACCCACTTATACTCTATATGGACCCGCCCGAAATGAAATTCTGGCTTCTTCACAGCCTGGTATACTTATATGTCGCTGGTCTTCTTCATGGCGTTTCTATTTGATTTTTAAAACTTTTAATGTCTATATAATTCAGGTTTGGAGATTAAGATGGAATTACCGGACTAAAAATATATTATGCTCTATTTTTTAAACATGCATTATATTGTTTCCGGTAGCAGAAACGCGGTGCCAAAATGGACACCACAGCTGCAGGAAAATAAGTTATATTTCCAAAGATGATATCTTTATAGATTATTCATTTATTTACAGTTTCAGTTTTCTTCGGCTATTCCGTTTTCAAATTAATTTGTCGGAAATGTTAATTTTTGATCAAGTTCTGAGGCCTTTTGGTTATCATATCACTTTTTGTTTGGTGCCACCAACATTTGTTTTTGGAAAAGATACGTGCTTGAATCGAGGTATCTCCTATCTATATTAAGCGTTAGCATCAGTCGCTAATCCTCCAATTTTGCTGCGTTTATTATTATTTTCATAACGTTTCTCCATATTGGAATCGAATATTATTATTCTTAGATAATCTACCTGTTAAGGTTTAAATGGAAGTTGTTAAAAATCATCTACACTTTCAGATATGTCCCCGTCCTCCAATAATATTCTTTCTTCATCTCAGCTTGATTTACAACCACCCTTTTTCATCCCGTCCATGAAACCTATTCTCTATCTTCCCCTTCCCCGTTTATCCAACATCCTTCGTATCACGTAATTTGGAAATATTTTCAAGTTTCTGGTAATTCAACTCTTTCTCCACAACAATCATATATGAGATCGGAAATACGTGAGTGTCCGTTAACCCTTTCACTGAGAAGACTGATGTCTGGTTTCACTCATAAGTATGTAAAACCTCCACAAAAAGATTTACACTGTTTTTATATTGAAGAATCCTGGGCATTTTGAATGGTTTTATGCTCAAATTGCAAGATTATTGCAAATCATTGTTGTATGGCATGGAATGTACCACTAGAGATACAAAACCTATGGGGATCTCCGCGGTTGTGAGAAAATATTTTTGTAACTTTTGAGGTAAAGTCGAACTCCGCTGCCAACGGATGGAAATACTCATTCGAATACATGAGAAAGTACCAGCAAAAGGGCCAAATTTTTTTTTTAAAATTCTTATAACACTTTTTAATCTTAATCACTATAGGCCTATCTATTTCACCTTTAATCTTCCAATCATCCTTAATTTTTTTCCAAATTACTTCCTCTAATTCCGTCTCAAGGTTAAATCGTATTACAATTACCATCATAAATGCTTTCTAAGGCAAGGTCGTCTAGGGCGTCTATTGATGTATAAACCGATAAAACTGCATCCGGTAACATTCAAAGGAAATGTTTAGGCCATTGTTTTAAAATGACAGAATAAATCATAGTCAATATTGAATTTTAACATGGTGATTAGGAGTTAAACAAGGCATGAACAGGAGAGAATGGCATAAAATTTATTTATATACGCGAGCCAAAATGTACGGAACGAACTTGGACTTCAACTCCTTGATCAAAGTCCTTGCAATCAAAATTCAAAGAACTATTTGATGTGAGGAACTTCCTCCGATGAATGATTCGCTATTGTTCCGCAAGCAATAATATTTTCACTTCTTAGCGTTTATATTTAATTTTCGAGCGCATCCTGCCTTTATGCTTTTCACAAGGTCCTCCATTCGTCACGGGCGCTCATCAGTTGACAGTACGTTTCGTAAGACATAATAAAATTAAATAGGATTGCGCTCAGCGGTGAAAAACCGCGTCCCTGCCGCTGACCTTTTTGCTAAACTCGTCCGCGGCTTTTCGCCCTCTCATTGTATTCAAAAGTCACCTCGTCCCTTCTTCCCCTCCACACGGAAGGCGCGCAATCTCACGGTGGCCTGCGTCCTTAACAGCGTTGCCACGTGATTCGTCCTTGTGCCGGCCGCGAAGCGGGTTACGCAGCGGTCAGAGGCGAGCCCCGCCGCAGCGGCGGGCAATGGTTGCCGTGCGATGAACACTGTAGGCTCGGCGCAAAAAACGACGCAACGGACGGAAGGGTCGAGGTTGTGACGGATTGATTTCTCGCGAGGTCAACTTCTTGACGTTTGTTGAATAGTGATATGGCACTTGTGGCATTTTATTTTCTTTCGAGTGTAATTCGCGAGGTGTTACGTAGTTTTACATAATCATCAAGTGCATTACATGTTTATACTGAAAAGTGTAAAACTTCCATGTCATTATTCAGAATGAAACTTCCATCATATTAAGCCGAAAGTAGTGTCGCATATTTGCTACATTGGTTAATTATCCTGACTCAAATCGCGATTCCTTTTGGTTCCAGAGGTTAACAGAAATAATGAATACCGTGCGGGGACCTGTCACTGCAGCCAAACGGGATCAAATGGATGATCTTTCCCAAATTTCTAGATGTCTGACGCTTCTCGATAACTGGTTCCGAAGTTGGTTCAAACAATATGGAAGAATAATGTAATTATGGAGAAGGTATTTATGCATCTTCATAGGAAATGCTGTCTTATTTACCAGAAAACTATACATGTACAATGTACATGTATAGTACATTGTACATTGTTGAAAACTGATAAGTGGAGAGAAAAGTAAAGGCAAAAAAAAGTGCGGACGTCCACAAACTAAAAACAACGAAAGAGAAACATTCGGCATTAGGATGACAATAATAGGTATGATAATTAAATATTGTGAGTAATTAATTACAATTTTTTAACCAAAGGTAGAAATGCGGTCTGAAAGACTTGTTACAAGATTGGCTGGAAAATGGAGGACGAAGGGATTGTTTTTCTGGAAACCTTATTGTTAGTAGAATCGAAATTTAAGAAAGATGTTATTTGGAACAGGAAGTGTAGATAATACTTAAAAATTATTAATACATGATACATAATGTATCGTCTCCAGAGAAAGATAGAATTATTTTCGACTAATTCATTTCTATTAACTAAGTAATTTGACGTACTATCAATTGGGACTCAATCGCCGAGCACCTTAAGTTCGAATGACAACATTAAGAAGAATAAGAATAAGGGTACGAAAGCCGGACCACCAGCCTCCCCGTGGCGTACCTAGTAACGGCTAATGGTGGACGTCTGCGTGTGGGGCTAACCACCCCACACGCAGTTAATCTGGTTCCAAAAAGGAAAACAGATAAAGCCACCCAAAACTGGCCTCTCTCGGATGGGGGCCCTAGTACAGTTGGGTGTGGCAAAAGCAATACCACCGTTAAGGGAACTCGTATGCAGTGGACGGAAGCCCTTAGGGGCGATCTCCTAGCATGCAATGCTGCCAGCGAGCCCGATCGCCGGGGATATATGGCAAGGATGCACTCTTTGTGGTGTGAGATGCATCCGGAACACGACCATCTATCGCAGGAGAATCTGCGCGATTATGCCAACCACCTGCAAAAAAAGGAAACTCCCCACCAACCGCCAGTTCAGAGGGATGCACCACCGGCCAGACCACCCTCCCCGATACAGGCAGCCTCTCCACCGCCTGAGGCGAGAACGACATTTGTGTCAGTCTCTCGGCCAAATGGGGAGGAAGCTGGTCAGGCCGTCTCTGAACTACGAACTCGGTTGTAAGGCACCATTATGATGAAGGACAACCTAGGCAGAGAGACATCCACCGAAAGATCTCTCTGCGGGAAGAACACCTCTTGGGAGGACAAAGCAGCAAAGAGGATGGAACAGTTGGAGGCCAAGATCACGCAGGCGAGACGACAGGCGTCAAGAATCCAGTGTGTGATGGAATACATCGTAATATAAGAGAAACAATAGCACATTTCCACAAATTTCTTTAATGCGTACAACGCGTTTCGGCTCACAGAGCCATCATCAGGTACAAGACTCTGCCATCATCAGGTTCATGGCTCTGTGAGCCGAAACGCGTTGTACGCATTAAAGCCATTTGTGGAAAATGGCAATTGTTTCTCATATATTATGAAGAACTTCCACGATGTATCGCCTGAATCTGTTGAATTTATTAGGAATACATCGTGCTGAACTTTCACTCCCAAAGTTCGCCGCATAGTGCGCAGTCTCAGATACAACCATCACACACTGAATAAAAGCGTGTTGCTTAAATAAAGCAGCACGCGGTCGATAGAGTACGAGCACTCACCACTGCCCGGAAAAAAACTCCTCAAGAGGAGTAGGGCCGTGAGGGAAAATTCCACCTTTCTCCTTCACCCGTCTCGTCTCTTTCGACCACTTCCGCCTGTCGTCAAATCTCCGCCACCCGTCCAAGAGGTTGAACGTTTCTGGAAGGAGATCTACGAAACGTCGCAGCCATTCAACGGAGACACTCCGGTCATAGGCCTCTTTAAAGAGTTATGTGACCACCACCTACAAGGTGTGGATGGACCTCTTTCAGTCACCGAAAGTGATGTGAAGAAGGCCTTCTCTGGCAAGAAGAACTTCTCGGCTCTAGGAATGGATACCGTGAATAACTTCTGGTGGAAGAAGTTTACTTCCACCCACCAACAACTCGCCTGAATCTTCACATCCTTTCTGATAGCTAGAGAACCTATTCCACCTTGGCTGACAGAGGGACGCACGGATCTGATACCTAAGAACGGAGGCTTGTCCAATCCAAAGAACTACCGCCCTATTACCTGCCTCAACACTGAATATAAGTCGTTCACCTCAATCTTGAGCAACCTTATCCTCCACCATGTCCAACCAGTGTGGGAGGAGGTGTACGAGCGGAGGGGCTCAAACCATGGAATCGCGGGATGCAAGGATAACCTTCTCATTGATAGGTGCATATGCCAGGATGCCATCCGGCATAAGCGAAACCTATCAATGGCCTGGGTGGACTACAAGAAGGCTTTTGACACCACTTCGCATGAGCGTTTGATCGCCATACTGAAGTTGATGAAAGTCCACCCAGAGGTAGTGTCCTGCATCCAACGCCTGTTACCACTCTGGAAAACGCGCTTTTTTCTGACTTCAGGCAAGCGGTCAGTTTCCACAGAGTTGGTAACATACCACCGTGGCGTTTTTCAAGGCGACAGCTTGAGTCCCTTACTGTTTTGCATTTCCCTCCTACCCCTGTCCCTGTGTCTGCGACGAGGTAGAGGATACATGTGCGGTGTTCCAGGTGACAGGAAGCATAAGGTCACCTATTTATTCTATATGGATAACCTGAAGCTTTATGCTTCTAATGCGAAAGACCTTCGCACTGCCCTGGACACCGTACTGGAATACTGTTGGGCTATAGGGATGGAGTTCGGATTGGATAAGTGTGCATCCATCCACCTGGCGAAAGGAAGATTTTCGGAGATCAAGGAAGACATGCAACTTGTTGACGGGAGCGTCATTCGTCACCTCGAGGACGATAATAGCTATGAATATCTCGGTGTCCCCCAGCGCCGAATGCAGGGGGTTGCAGCAGTGAAGGGAAGGCTCACCGCCAAATACAGACGGACTCTCAGGAATATCTGGAGTTCTGAGCTGTCAGGCAAGAACAAGGTTCTTACCACGAACATGTTCGCGGTTCCTACACTGCTGTATACCTTCGGATGCATGAAGTGGAACGTCAACGAGTTGCAGAACCTCGATAGGGGAACGAGGAAGATGATGACCGTCTATAGAAGTCTTCATCCGAAATCTTCCGTCGCCACGTGGCTGCAATCACTGCACAACTCCTCTCGAGTCTCCGGCCATTATGATGGCAATGAAACCTGATGCTTGCTGGGGACTCGGGGGGATGTTACAACTGTAACAAATAATAATAATAAAAAATAAGAATAATCCTCATTTCGATAAGAATATATGTAATTTCGTTCGAATGAGTTCGTTCGTGAATTATAGAAACGATTTTCAGATTAAATGTGCATGCAAACCTTGCGTGGTAAGAAGAATAAGTGTATTTATCCTCTGATAATTACTTTTTCAATAATTTCTGTCTGCCTGTCAGTCACCCCCGTTTAGGGGACATCCTGGCGAGCTAATGAGTTGATTTTTTTTTTAATCATCGCGTTTGCACAAATGATGTGGTACGCAGTCACTCGCAAGGGTGCGAATTTATACACTAAAGAAAGTGAAATTCGCCATGAAAAAATCATTTTCCTTGACCGGTATCCGGGTCCCATGTGGACTCGTCTAGGAGTCAACTCCTGTGTGTAATCGCCGCTTATGGCTTTTGTCGTAGAAGTATTTTAAGTGTGTAATGTCTCTTTAATAATCGGTATCTAAGGATATAATTTGATAACATACAGTTGAAAAGTTTTAAGCACATGTTGTGACTGAAATATTAGAGCGGGTTGCTTCATGGCGAGCGAATAAGATTTCTCGGTGGTCTGCTCGATTTCGATTTTCGAGACTCGCCCCTCGATCGAGTCGGATCGACTCTGCCCGCTTACTTCCGAGGCCGTAATTTCCGCTTACACTCCCTCTCCCCCTCCCTCTTCACTATCTCTTCGGTGGACCAGTCACTACTCAGCGTGGGGGCGAAAGGAGGGAAATATATCTGATCGATCTCCATCCCCCGCTGAGACAAGTGTACACAAACCGCCGCAGTCTCTCCTCCTCCCGAAGCGAATACATATCACGTATGCGTGGACTCCGCCCCCGCTGCTCTCCAAGTAAGGCAGTCACAGAACTCGCCCGCCCGCCTCGCTACTATGAGGAATGCAAGCCCTCCTTATCTGCCCTCAGGCATCTCGGCCCGAAAGGCGCTCTAAGTAATCCCCTTCGCTGTGTTGGTTACTACTACACGTAACACCGAGATGACAGCCGCGCATAAGAATACCGAACTTTCTACGTTCATATAATTGATAAATGGTTCGCTCTGAGACTTCGTCCTTCCCAAACAGTCTGAATCCGGAAAGGGAGAAAGTCCCGGGGAGGTTGGCACGACTGACTTGAGAATTCTCTCTCGGAAGGGTTGGTGCGTTCCGAATTGAAAAGTCTAAGATTAAAGAAGGGGGATTAAGGACATCTCCTTGTCACCTTGACCCACCAAAGCGAAGCCTTTTTACTTTACAAAAGAAAGATCCACCTAACATGTCTATCACTCGCAATTCGTCCATAAATGTAATGAATAATGTAGTACTTTTTTCGAAACCTTTTTCATTTTTATAGATATATTATTATTGTACCGCGACATTTATGATACTAATGTCCATGTTTTCGGTGTGTTGAATCCACAACTGATCCATTCAAAATGCCCGATTACGAATTTTAAAGGCTTCAATATCTTCCTATGGGCCCAGGGGTGGTCAATTTACGTCTCGCGGGCCACCACAGCGTTCTCTGCGGCCCGCGTAAGCTATCAGGAAAAAATCTTCAAATTTAAAAGTTTCGCCAATTGATCGCGGTAAACTGCTAGTGGCAAGACTGGGAGGGTAGGGGAATTGTAATGAGTTATAAAAAACTTTTTAAGTTACATAGTTTTATTAATGATTTTTGGAGTTAATTTTTTTAGCCGTACCTAAAAGTAATAGACAAAAAAGGAATTACATTTGACTTGTAATAGCTTTTGTTATCACCAAACATCAGCTATTTCCCTGAAGCTGTCCGGGATAAAATTAAGTCAAAAACGCATTCTTTTCGTATGTTGCAGATATGATTCTGACGGTCTACCAAACAAATAATCCCAACGCCCCTTTCCTACTTACGGGTTTAACTGCTAGAGATTTGTTCGAGGTATTTGTTAAAAAGGAACAGTTGGAAAGTAAGACTGTAGTCTGAGATGTAGATGTATCCAAAGAAGGCAATCTAATTCCCGCAAAGAACATTGATCTTAATTTTTCTTTTCTTAACATTTGTATTAGTTCTCATTTGGCCTGTTAATATGACAGGTTTTTGTGATCAGTCATCTGAAACTCTATTGAAATACAAAATAAAATTAATTTATTCTTCTATTGAACTGTGACATCACTAGCCTCAACTATTTGCTCGCCTTGATCCTCAACTGTTTAGAGTCACTGTTTCTTTAATTCCCGGCATTGACGATCACGACGCCTCAGTCGACTTAAAGTTCAAGTGTAGCTGTCGGACCACACTTAACGTAAATCCTAAGTGAAGTCACTTAAGTTATGTCTGTAGTTTAGACAATGCATGTTCCATGCATCAAGACCAGCAGGATATCGCAACTATCCAGTGTATCCCAACCTCCTAGGGTCAGGAGCAAAATGTGACGACGGTGGCCCTAAAAATGCTCAATATCTAAACTTGTTGAAGTACCGTAATATTCAAGCAGAGTTCCTCGTATTGTTGGAACGCACGACTAGAGTTAATCGTGCAAGAAATTGTTGCTGAGATAATCTCGGAGGAACTTGTGTCGCCGCGTGGCATAGCCCATGAGAAGAAGGAGGTGAGTTTGTCTGGTCATTCACTCCTCGAGTGTACGGAGGGGCATTTCTTGGATCAAGCAAGGAGTGATTAAAGTAAGGGGGCGAAGTTGCGGCGGTGGCCGACGAAATAAGAAAATGAGTGCGGCGGCTCAGAGAAAAAAAAGAAACACGGAAGTCGGGCGCATTTCCCTTTGAGCCCACCAGTCTGGACAACTCCATTTAAACGCGAGTCGGATATTTCCTAGTTCTTGGCAAGTTTCCAAGTTAAACGTACTTGCATGTTAGTTTACGATCAAAATTCAATCTCAACAATGTGCAATTTATTCCAAGTTCGTGAAATCGGAGTCATATCCATGCCGTCACAACAATTTGCAAGATGCACAATGCTAAATACTAGATAACTGTTACAGCATAGGGCCACGATCTTCCCTACAGTAACAGGGAAGAATATTCTACCGTTACTTACCCAATACTTTTTTTGATAAGTACGGCATCCCTTGTAAATTTAACTCCCTATTGTAGGTACTATAAATTTCAAGGTGTTATTAATAAATTGATTGTTGTATTATTTGATTCAGATATATGTATTTACAAGCTGTTATTAACTTCATGACTGGATTTACATTCATCTTCTCAGTCGTCTTTCTTGTCTTACTTTTTTTGATCCATCTGCCACCCTAAATTGTTACTAAAAAATGACACCATTCGTGAGTATGACTAAATGTTAACTTCCATCCTTCCTTGCCCTCTAAGCTAATTTCCGAACAGTTTATTCTTGGCTTCCATTACTGTCCTTCCTTACGCCCTTCCATTTCCACCTAGAGTTCGCCTCACAAAACCACTCGGCAATCCACTTTGATTAATTGAAAATATCAAAAATATATATTGCAAAAATATTGTAAATTGATTTTCAAAATTTGGTGAAAGGGAAACGTATATTAAGTGGGCCACTATTGCTGTAATTGGGCTATGAATCAAACCAGAGCTTCTTAGTTGGTTTATAGCTTTGAGATCCAAACCACTGGCTCGTCACTTGTTGCCTCAATGCCCACGTTCTTGCCCTGACAGTGGTGCGACTATTTGAGGCACAAGGTCTACATGCGTCAGGAGTCGGAAAGGGATTTTGTATGTCGAGCTAGGTTGAGGAAATTTTGTTTTTTCCTATCGCGTATTTTCAATGGAAAAAAAGAAATCCGTAGATTTCATCATCCAAACCTTTAATTTAATATTAATAGAGCCAATTCTGAGGTTGGTATAGTTACACTAAATCGATGATTAGAGGTCTCTGTAACACTAACTTCAGTGTACCTATCAAGAAGACTATTTACATGTTAATATGTGTAGTAGGTATTCATGTTTACTGTTTAGAAAATGGATTTAGCAACTCGCAAGACGTGAAAATAAACATTTTAGTTGCAGTAAAAAAATAATTCCAAGGTAATACTGACGGTAGAATTATATATTTTAATTGCATAGGTATTGGTGGGTGATGTTTTTGTAGTTGACCCTCTGTATCATGGTTGTAACCCTGAAGATGGGAGTAATTAAATTCCGAAACATCGTCAAGGAATTATTGCATTGACTTTAGACCTATCCTTGATAAACTATGATTGTTGGATATCTGAGATCGAGATGCATTACTCTGAATATATATCCATTAAGTTTGCGTTTTTACTTTAGCAGAGTTTTCACTTTCTTTTCTCTCCAAATATCCCCAGGACTTCTTCATTGGTGATTCTTTCCGTTCATTTGATTTTCATTTCTTCCATAACACCACATTTTCGTTTTTTCCAACCGTATTTGTTCTGCTGCAGTTATCGATCACGCTTCATTGTCATGTGAGCGTGCTCCAAACGTGCTCTATATTCGTGCAACGTGTTGAAAAAATTATTGAAGCTGACGTTTGCTAATTGTAATAAACAAGGCTGAGGCTGTGAGAATGAGATACTTTTCTTTTTATCAAGACCGACTGATCTGTCGGAAATCAAGCAAACAGATAGTTGGGTAAAAGGACTATATTTGTATTGTTACGTGTTTGAAAAAAATTCTTGTGATCGGTATGCCTATCATTTTTATGAAAAACACCACAAAGAACAATAAACATCTCCGTTTATGCATCCCGTGGAGTAATTGACACCGTACACTTCGCAGCTGCGCGCTTCATTGGAGTCCATCCATATTTAGCTCCTGCCTTTTCTCTTTAACTTTCGAATATCGCGAGGGTAGCGGTAACATTCACTCCCCTTGCATAACCAACTAGCACCCTTTCGTTGATGGAGATAAACAGTTCTCTTTGCGGAAGTTTGAAGATCTAATCATGCCCATAATTCGATTGTACAAGACGTTGAATTGTTACTTAAATAAGCTTGATCAAGAACTTCCAACATTATTTTATTCCATTAATTATTATTAAGGTAGTTTGAGCGAAAAATCACTTCACCTAGAAATTTGATGAATTTGGCCTCATTTTAAAGAAAAAACTCTCATCTTTCCAATGATATAAAAATATCAACCCCTTGCCAAACTACTTTTCGAGCAATTTGCCTAAAAATATAAGCTTTTTTACATGGGATAGATTATGACTGTGCGCTCCAGAGGGAGAATATTGACAAAATTAGGAACTTCTAGCACCTAGATTTTGTAAAAAAAACTAACGGTGTATAGATTGAATGTTTTATCAACTATTTATAAAAAATAATCAATTGCTCACCACAGTAATTTTTACAGAATCCCAAATATACCTGCTGTTTTGAAGGGTTTTCAGCCGTACGGCGGGAAAAAATGAGTCAAGCTAAAGACTTATGTAGCTTATATTTATTTAATTACTGAGAATTTTGGTCATATATAACTATATCTTTGCACCAATAATATTACAATATTTATTTAATACTTCTTGTAGACGCTGAAATCACAAAGTAAAATTTGAATATGGTCTCGATTATGACTAGGGAACTATCCCGCTCAAACCACCTTAACATCCATAATTTTTACTTTTCAAGTATTGATATTTTACCCAAAGCAAACTGGGTTGTTAGTGTATGTGCCCCCGTTTCAAATAGCTGGTTATCCGTTGACAATCTTTGAAAATCCAGTGGTTTGACGTAAGTTTGCCTTAGTTATCATCTGGCGTTCTCGCAGAAGAATGGGTTTGCATCTCTTTGTCAACTACAGCTCTCGCGAAAGCTTATGGTGTTCGTATGTGCAGAAGAAGACGTCGTGGAGGGGTAAAGTTTGGTGGAAGGGGTGGGGAAAAGGGACGTAGGGGAAAGCGAAGACATGGCATTTGTGCCATGCATGAGTGCATTAAAAAAAATGGAATATGTATGACGGGCACAACACAAGCGCCATGCCAAGCATTTGAACGCCATAAGCTTTCGCGAGAGCTGTACCTACCATGACTGATATACATTTTCATCCGCATATATGATAGAAATATCACTCTATTCTCCTAACGTCTGCCATACAAAATTTGTATCTCCGTGTTACCTAAGTTTAAATTGTCCTTAAAACATTTTACAAAATTTTCGTGAAACTTCAATTTTTCAATTGATCCCGTTTAAAATTTCCGTGTATAACTAGTTTTGTAGAACCTTTTTCTGGACATAGAACTCTAATTATTTTCACAACATTTCGTAAATAATTTAAACGAAAATATTTATGTAATTCTCTCAAGCCTCTATGTATCCTTTTTTCCGTTTCTTTAATTTTCACTACATTTATGGGACTGCCTAATAGTATATTATAAAAATGAAATAAAAAAATTAAAATTTCATTAAACCAACACAACCTATGAATCTAGAAACAGAAATTACCAAAAATATGAAAAATATAAAATTTGACAAAAATAATTTTGCATCACTTTCTCTTAATTTTAATGGAAATTTTCCCCATCGCTATTTCACTTGCCCTATCTATTTCTTTCGAATATGTGCACCCCCCCCCCACCTCTTAGCCGCCAATTCAATTCTTTTACCGCACGTTCGATGAATATATATTTTCTTTCGTTTTTCCACCCCCAATGAAACGGCCTTCCTATAGTAACTGGCGCTTGTGTAGTTCCTTCGGTTCTCGGCTTCGAAGCCGCGCATGCGCCCTGAGGGGACATGTATGTTTTCTCCCCTCCTTCCCTTCCCCGGCTTCAATAGAGTTTTTTTCAGTCACCGCTGACTTTTTTCTTCTCCTTTCCCTCCCTCAAATCCCTCATCCCTAATGTCTGCTGTGCCCTCACTTTGAGCCAACCTCACTTCCCCTTCTTCTACGTTTTCCTCTCTCTTTATCTCTCGCACCCTCCCCTCCGTTTTCTTCTCTCGCTCAGCTGCAGCCAGCCATCCCCGTCCCTCCACCACCCCTCCCGTTGGTTCGGTGCGGGCGGCGTTGAGGTCGTCGACGGTTGGGGACTCGACTTGCTGTTCGGCCAGCGCTGTTCAGTTGGCGCTTATCCGAGCGGGAGGGAACTGAGACTAGGGAGGGGGCCGTGTCGTTTATTTCTGCAGTTTTCCACGGTTCCATCTCTCTCTCTCTGGGAATTGTTGTTTTTAATTGTTTACCCTCCTTCCGACGGGGAAGGTTGGTTGTTATGGTCTTCGTTCGTCTGTGTTGCGTCACGTGAATCGTAACAATTGAACGCCTCGAAGAAGTTCGAGAAGACTCCTCAAGTGTTTCGCCTCGTTTATGAGAACATATCGTGTGCTTGTGAGTTTAACTAACGTTGAAAAGGATTAATCAGAGTGGTTTATTTCCTCCTGAAGGTGCAAAATTGTGTCCGCCGGAGATATGACCTGTTTCTCGAAGACTCGCCTCCTCCCGTGGGTTACCAGGGTGAGGATGGGGGTGGTCAATTTCAAAAAGTGTCGGTGAACCCCGGTGACTTTTATTATTATTGTTGCGTCAGGAGTGTCTGAGTGTGTGAGAAGAACCAAAGCCTACCTTTTTCGGTGAGGAGTTCCAGTTCTCAGTCCAAGACAGCCACAACCTCTCTTCGGTCGAAGGAGCAAGCAAGACGGATAGATTCTGTGTTTCCGCCTGTTGAGCTGTTGAACCCAGGTTTTTTCCAAGCTTTCGTGGTTGTTTGAACGTATCTGGAGAAGTGAAGATAGAAGGGGCGAATTTTTAGCGACGGTTGCTGAAAAAAAGTCAGTTGTTCGCTTCCTCTACGCTCTGGTGATTATAACAGGGGCAACTGCCGTCCAAAATTTTCGCGACATTGTGTACTGTGAAGAGTTTTCCTTGTCGCTCGATTGTTGCGGGCTCCCAATAATAGTGCAAAAATCAACAACGAAGAAAGGGATGATCATCAGAGTTACTTAGGCAACCGGAAGTTTTACGGAAGAGGCCGCTCACGGACTGAGGATTGTATCGAAGGAACTCAGGAACGCAATAAGTGTATATTTTTTAACTCTAACAATTTCATTTCTGGATCGGCTTTCGGTGGTCCAAATAAGTGTATGTTTTGTTTTCAATTCCAAATTAACGTCGTCCCTGTTAGTGTTCCGTTAGACCGCATGGTGCCGCGGTTATCCGTCTTGGCGCCTCTTGCGATCCGACACCTGTTGATCGAGTGAAATTCGTGAAGATTCGCGGAGGTCAAGTTGGGATTTCAACCCCCGATTCGTGCTCCTCACACCTCGGATATTTTTATTGTGTTCCCTCGGGACGTCGCATTGATAATTGGTGAGTAATGACTATTTATTTTCTCTATGCGTTCTTGGTGTTGCTGTGATTGCTCGTATTTATCAAATTCATTTTTCTGCCTGTTCTTGCAAGTCTTAGAGATTTTTGAAATAAATAAACTCGCACAGAAGGGTAGGTGTTAACATTATGAGCCCGGAGATTTCTCATTGTGAAGGAACGGATTGTTCGAGGTTAGATATATGAAGTGGCACAGTCATACGATGAAATTTTTCGTTAGTTTATGCGTAAAATAAGCTTATATTTAGCGAAGTCTTTCGGCTATTTTCGGTAGGTTTCCTTGTTAGGTGTAGTTGACGAAACTAGTTTATTCAGAGATTTGTTTTTTTAGAAGAATGGATAGGGACCAATGGTTCATCAGAACTCATAATAAATGATTATTTCAACTAGGCATTGCAATCATACTTAATAGCTGATGGCTGCAGTTGGTTTCCTGAAAAAGGCATCCTTATTGAAATAGCATTCATACTACAAAATCTTTGATTCATACGCCGTAGTCTAGTCAAGTATCAATGTGTATATCTTTGTTTACTTCGATACATTGTAATCTTTTTGAAGCATTGTATCCGTTGATGTTCCATCAATGTGAAAATCTTTGTTTACTTCAATACATTGTAATCCGTATGAGGCATTGTATCCGTTGATGTTCCATCAATGTGAAAACCTTAAATGAATTCATATATTTACACATTGTAGTCTTGGTGTTCATTTTACGTAATTGGCTTTATTATTCCATTAGCGACCTCTAGTTCGTGGAAGTATAAGGGCATGTGAATAGTGATCACTACGCTTCTACAAAAAAAATACTTGTCTATTATATTCCTGCTACGATACGCAAGGTCATTTCAGGACATGGTAGTATACTGCATCGTAGTATAAGCATGGGAATGAAGAAAGGGCGTCTGTCTTTGACTGCAGACGATAACACCAATTGCGGAAACCCATTTGGTATAGGAATTGACTGCATCGTCTTCCCCTAGGGCGTAGTATTAGGTAATGAAGGGACAAATTATTTTACCTTTTCTGTTTTATTTTTTGACCGCTGAAACACGTATTGCATTTTCACCTTTAAGCTCTGATGATTTAACGTCAAATGGAAATGTAAGAGTGTAACAATGCTGACGTCTAATTTGACGAGCGCAACAATTGCTCGCCGTCATCAACACCTGCTATGAACAATTTTCTGCACAACGATATGTATTGTTGAAACCGACATGAATGTGGCGTGTCGTTATAACTTTCACTATTTATGCGACTTATTGCGTTTTTTTGTGATTGACTTACAATGTATGAGCGCGTGACTTAGTTGCTGAGAGGCTCAGTCTAGATGTTTCATCAGGATATTATATCAAAACGCAGGCAGAGGAAATTCCGCAATTACTGATTGTAACGTGTAGGTTTGAAGACTTGAAATCCTTGGGATTCTCTCGCTTGATATTGTGTTTTATTTCGTGACTTCCATCTGCCAAGCGATGGTTTTTGCAAAAATAATGCGACTGTTAGAGTAGGTAAGTGTATGTCCGTCATCAACAGTCATCAAACCGAAGCTAGGTTAGCTACAGCTCTCAATTCTATTTACTGTTGAAACTTTTTATTCCGTCATTACATCTGTCTGTCACATCCATTGCTGCTTCAACTACTCTGGCTTTCTGGAGGCTGTTATATCGCGGAAAGTGATGAAACATTTTTAACTCCTCTACTTCGCAGAGTTATAATCAAGCATCTTTCTCATCAACTCTTCGTGGGACTTGTTCCTTTGTCATTCTCTCAGTCCATTTGATCCTCTTAATTCTTCTGGAGCGTCACAAATTAATTGTGTCCAATCTTCTTTATTCTGCTGCAGTTACGACCAAGCTTCCCTGCCATAATATTGCCATGCTCCCAGCGTATGTTTTAAGAAGATGCTGCCTAACTTGCAAGTTGTTTGGCTCTTCTTCTGATAGCATACCTTCTTAACCTTTGTCGTTCTAACCAGTATCTGTATTGCTTTTTCCACCGCTGGTGAACTTCAAGGAGGGTCGCCCTTTGAATTCTGGGACACCGTGAGATAATATGGAGTGGCGCTCCAGTAAATTAGTAATTGAATCGATAAATAAACATGTTTGTTTGTGTGCGGTCGCTTCAACGATCTCAAATGTTCACCTGAAGTACACGGAGGTTGTCAGTTTTCTGGCATGAGGTTTATATTTTACTCTTGAACGAATGTAACTATCAATACAAGTTCATCAATTAACTATCAATTGTAAGTTCGGTGCAAGACACTCTAGCGCGGGTCCTCGGGCCCGGTTGACCGACCTCAGGGGGCGCTACCGCTTCCAAGGCTGCTATTCTGAATCTGAGGGCGCTCTTTGTGGAAGATGCTATTCCTCGCTTCACAATAGCATACGCTGCGATTCTAAATCTTGGTATGATATCCGAGGCATCGGTTTCGAGATGCTATATCAATTCCCGCCCCTTCCTGTATGAAAACCTTCCGGTACAGTAATGAAAATTCAGACAGCCAATGACGAGCCTTGTAACAAGAATGTTTACATTCAAGTAATCAGCTGGAAGGATCTTCGCCATGGATGCCGTGAGTCTGGGTGCTTGAAAATATGCATTCAATTAATTATATTCCTGAATGTAACTCACATTTATTTTCGAATACGATTAATATAATGCACTTGAGATGCAAACATGGTTGCCTTAGTTGCTCTCCGTCTCTCATTTATCGCAAATGTTGGCTAGAATTAGTGTAGAACTCATCTTAAAATTCACAATTGAGATGTGTGTCATAAATAAAATGAACTCCACGTTCCTCCCTTGTCAACGTTTTTTTGTGTTAAATTGTGGATATCACTTATGAAACAAACAGCATTATTAATATCTGTTACTTTGTCCAAGAGCACATGTGTTGACTAATTGAGCTTGCCATTGCATTTGTATGTACTCTAGAACTTGAATTTTGACGGGCCTATATTATAAAGTAATACGATGTCTACAGACTAATTTTCTTCGTGATTTGCCTTCTATCTTCATCGCTGGGTAGTAATATCAGTAATATATACACGGTATTCTTTCATTTGGAGTTTTTAAATGATAATCGAATATTTTTTGTTACATTCATCAATTGAGATATTGCTTCCGTTAATGAAATTTCTCTAGACAATTCAATTGACGTTTAGTGTTATACATTTACAAATAACGGTTAGCGTGCTTAGAGAACAAAATTATATTATCTGCATTGACAGCTCACCTCAAATTAGTGTACTGTTTTCATGTATGTGTGTGGTTATTACTTTACCATTTGAACTTCACAAATTGTTCGATGGAGCAGCCCGGTTGGATATACGAGAAGTGGATAGATGCATGCGTGAGCATATTCAATCCATAAGCAAAATGATGTGACGGTTTATTGGCAATATGTCTGGGTGTATCGTGGTGAAGCATCGCAAGGAAACTTTGTGGGCCCGAATGGGAATTTGATGATGGAATATATGTGTGTATGCGAGATGGGCAATATATAAGTATAGTGAGATGAGACGTATAATTAAGTAGGTAGACTGAAAAAAGGAATGAAAATCTTAAGAGCGAGAATGAATACGATGAGTTTTACAGAGGTCGAGAAAAGTAACGCGGTCGTCGAGAAATGCCAGTTCCAAATTGTTATCGGCAAGGCGAGGAATATGGTTTGCACAATATAAACTTATATGGAATGGCCAACTTCATTGTTTTGCTCAACGTTTATAATATTCAAAGAACTTTGCTGACGTTTCCAAATTTTCCTTCTCGTCTAGCCAAGACAAATATGCCCACTTTAAATAAGACGGAGAGCTTTATGCTCTACGTAATTGATGTGGACACGTCTATCTCCGTCATTATTATAGGTACATATTTTTTCAATTTAATAGGAAAATATACCCATTATACAGTGATATAGCACATCTCAATGAACATTTATCAGAATTCCCATGACAGAACTGGTGAAAAAGAAGGAGACTTCGACGTGAAAATTAATATGATGATCGTGTTGCGCTCGGAAATTAGCCGAAATCTTGGGCGCTTTCCCTATAGCCCGGAATTCAGAAGGGCACCTTGAAGTAGCATCCCTCACGGATGCTTTCCGACGTTCAGAATCGCAAAAAGCACACTAGAAATGAAATAGCAACTTCTGGGTGATATTTTCAACATTCTGAATCGCAAATAGCATCTGAGACTCTATTCTCGGGAAAAGAAGCGCCTTTGATGCTATTCTGGCCAAATAGCATAGGCGCTGTCTTTTTCAGAATACCAGCCCAAGTGTCCAATTAATTTTATTGCATGGCGAAGGATAACCGGCTTTTTGTTAAGGGGAGAAGTCGTTTCATATGCTCATGATGTTGTTCTGGTTCTTTTATGTAGTCTCGCGTTTATTGTCAATGCTTCTTTTTGCGATGAAATTTCGGCCGTGCGCCACCTAACTTTGTCTTGCCAACTGTTCTTTTTTCAAAGCAATGGCAAAAGAGAATCGAGTTGGAATGGTCGTGGGAAATGATCCGGAGGTATATCTGGGGCGGCCTTAGAATTGTTTTGCGCTGCAAATATTGAAGCAATCCGTCGAAAAACGTGCCCACTCTTTGTCTTGTGGAGCAGCAGGCCGGCTCGTGCTCTGCCCTCGCTCCAGCTCTTGATTACCACCGGCACAGCCCTTTCAAATTCCTTCGGCGACTTCATTGGCGCGACGCAATACCTACCTGCGGGGCGACGGGAATTCCGCGGCTATTGTTGTTGCGATGGCCGGGAGGAGAGTCCCTCCTCCATGCTTGAAGGCAGCTCGTGACGTATTCCGGACTGGAATTTATGGTATTCTACATCTATGAAGTACCGTGTAAGCCATCACTACGGTGTATGGCACGGGGTGATTCCACACGAGGCATGCAGCACTCGTCCCAGCAACAATCGGGACCTCGTACGCTCCCCTGGCCGCTAGGCGCAGACCAAAAAGCAGTCAGGAAAACAGTGCGCAGTGAAACTACAAACTGGGAGAGTGCTACGTAAATGAACATGCAAACATGCAGTACATTGCTAAAGTTGCATCTACTGGTGGAAATTACTAATACTATTAATTTATGAATGCTACGAGATAACACTTCATGCAGAGAACAAAATAAAATAATGCCGGGCATATCAAGCGGTGTGAAGTGTTAGTAATAATGTTATTTTATTAAACACAAATGAAGCTTCTACTCTACGTAGTGAGGGTGGGAGTTTAATATGATTGATCTATCGCAACTATTATGATCCCTTATTGTACGTGGGAAAAATGACATCTTAAATCTATCGGTTCTGCAGTCAATTTCCTTTATCTTATTCATGTAGGGGGGTCTAGATTAGGGATGCCAATTTATCACTCAGAAATGGATTACCTGTAATCGATTATAATCGGAAGTTCATTAATCGATGAAACCAATTAATCGGAGGCTAAATAATCGATTAACGTACTATTTACCTTGTGTATTTGTTCGATTTTTCTGACACACTGTTGCAATTTCATTTTAAACATCCTTGGCAGTTATCAGGGTTATTATCATGGTTACTCTTCATCCTTTCCATGTTGCCCATTGAAAGTGTATCCTGGATGTGTCAGATAACTAAGTGTGAGTAGAAAAATATTAACTAAACAGCGTCTCTTTAAGCCAATTCCAACAGTAAAACTTCCTTTCGAAAACATTGAATCAAGATTGCTAACATTTCTAAACTTCCTGAATCCCTCCTGGTGAAAGTTCCTTTGGATCAGGAACTCAAATCACTTATAAAATCATTTTTTAATTTCTAAAAATATGGCAACCCGCGAAAAGTTGGTAAAATCAGTACCAACTAATCGATTACCGATTATAATCGTACCATCCATTTTCGATTAATTTTGGTTCAATAATCGATTGATGTAGGTACTAAATTAATTGCATCCCTGGTCTAGATCGCTCAAGAATGTGTTTCGTCGGCTGATTGATCTGTGCTGGTAGTCATTGGAGTCTCTTTATTAGATCTTCAGACAGTGCCTTCTCCGGGAATGTGGTCAGGGAATACGTAAGAAGACGTTATCAAGGACATTGAAATAGATTTCTATGCTTTGCTAACATTACCCTAAACGCAAATACTGAGGGAGGACGACTCGCTGGCAACATACTGGGTCTCTTAAGCCTTGAAAATAAGGGAACTTCCCGTATGGTCTGAAGAGGTTATAATGTCACCTTCCAAAGGTGCATTCCTGTTTCATCTTCGTAAACGTATTCCTTTGCTAGGACCTTCAGGGGTGTGTGACAGGAGGTGAATGTTCACCAAATACTCTGCAATATATTCCACGAAAGCATTTGGAACTATGTAGTAATAAAATTTCATTAGTGGATTTCACGTGCATTGAAATTCCCTGAAATATTTAACACGCAGTGCACCATCTATTGGCTTGGTGGCTAGTATTACATTTACGCACCATGCAAGCCACCCAAAGGGTTTCTGCCAAGGATTGAATTTTCATCAAACAAGCAGTTTGTGATTAGCTATAATAGTTCTAGGAACATCTGCAATTAATCTTTCCGTTAATTGTAAAAAGAAACGTAAATATAGGCGTAGAATTGTAAGAGTATCATTCTTAAGTTAAAGCACATAAGGGTGGCATATTGTTAGTTATAATTAGGGAATATATCAGTTGCATGGATTCCATTAGGCTACCTATCTGCCGAACTTGCATCAGGCTTGTCGGGGCAAAAACAAATTGCGCATACTTTCTTGGTTCATATGGTGAAGTTCAGGCGGCATTGTAGTCCAATGGGTTGAATCCTATGCTACGGATGGCGAGGTGCTGGAGTCAAATCGGGATATACTTAGACTGGCCTCATAATATCCTCCCGGCTCTGTTGCTTTTGAGTACTTAGCGGGAAACTTCTGATTTCCCGTGTTTTCCTGTGATGGATGAATCGAGTTTGTTTATCGCTATGTGATTACGATTCAGTCTTATCCTGCAAACTTTAATTTTCAATGAGTTGATTTCTATCATCTTACTTGCAAATCATTTACATTTTTGCGACAAATACTAAAAACTAACATATTACTTACTCCGTAATCACAAATATCTGATAATGTGATCTTAGTTTTGGCATAATTTACTTTTTGCGACAACTAATATTTAGCGACTTCGAAATGATGTCATCATTGCCTTTGCCGGCTTAATAATCTAATAACGCATTCCATTATGGCTCAGTCATAATAGAAAGCGTTATGAGATGTCACAATCAGGAATCATTTTGTGGCAAGTGGCTGCAGTTACTGTTATACATTTGCTGTGTTATAGATTTCAGTTCCGTGTGAGACAAAGCTTGAATCAATCCAATGAGACGAAGTAATTGTGATCTATTCTCGTAATGCTTATCGTCCCCATAGTGGCAATATCTCTGTGCACGTGCAAGCTAATCCGGCTAGCTCAGTGAGTAATGCCTTAGCCTTTCAATCGCAAGATAAGCTTGTTTGAATCAGAATTCGCAAATGTTTTCCGGTAATTGGTTTTCTTCGTTCAATATAACTGGGGAAAATGGTTGTAAGAGGCCAAAAGAATTATTATTACTACTCTTTACATGTGTGAATCGGTTTCACTTGTTGTACGGGGAAGAAAAGGAATAAGCTTTGTGGTTTGTATGGAGAGGGGTGCGACGTATGCCGAGCCGAGCCGAAGGATTATGTGAGGAGTTGGGGCTGAAGCCTGCGAAAGCTGTGTTTTTCATTTCTTTCTCAGACCGTACATACATAACTTAAACAGTAATAACCCCGATTATAATACGTGTGTGTGGTGATGTTTTACCATACAACCAGGAATGATTCGAAGGATTCGTAATTCGAAGGACAGGAGGTGATTTAAGTAAAATCGGGCAATTAGATTCATAGCATTTTGTATCACAGTTCGTCGGAGAATTTGTTTCAAAATCTAGTGACTAAAGATCCACGCAGGGGCGGTTAATTCATTCCTACGGGCGTATATTTCTGTTTTCAGGGTTTTTATGGAGGTAGGGTCTTATCGCAATACAAACTCTATCCTGAAAAGAAAAAGAGCACATACTGTAACAATCCTTGTTTCCTTTTCTTTTTATTGACAACGCGCGTCCAAGTATGATTAAGCTCACCATTTCATGTTCCATTTTTGCCTTTGGAATGACCTATCATCCTACAACCTCAAAATGTTGTGGTTCGTAATGCAAAACAATTGAAGCTGGAATTTGTCATACGTTTTTATAATAATTAAATGATACTTTTCCTACCGATATGGGGTCAAGTTACGGCATCTTCCGTCTCTCATTAAAAGTCCGTAAGTTAAGTCAACCTAATTTTGGGCATCAGCTGTTATTTTGAGTGAAGGACAACATTTTTTTCAAAACAAGCGACCTCTCAGTATTACGCCTGCGGGCGGGGCGATACGTGCCCGCTGAATGTTCCCATCTTCAGGTGCTCTAATTAAACCATCTGAACGTTATAAATTCGGGCCTCTGGTGTTATATCTAATAAATACGTGCAGGTTTATTCCGTATGAGTTGATTATTATTAGTAACGCAGTGATAGCGTTTTCAAGATTCCTGTTAGTAGTTCTAGTCATGATAACACTTCTAATTGTAAGTTGTTCCATGATTTCAGTAATGCTGACCTTATGATAATGGCTAAATAAATCTCACTAAGTATGCAATATAAGCGTTACCAAGGATTGCACTCCTATATCTGCGGCATACATAGTTGTTTGTGTATTGTTTACGTATGCAAGATCTAAATTGCAAATATGCAAGTTCTAAAATTTGAGATGTTGCCAATCCGTCCATGACCCCATGTTAAACGACGGCGACTGTTGTAAGTTATAGAAATTCGGCATTTTGCAAAAACTTATTGAGCCTAAATGAATTTTTCTGTTGCTTGGGTCCGTTTGTTCTTATATCTGGTGCAATGTCAGCTTATACAGAATAAATTAATCGGCCTTGATGAAATCCACGAGGAAGAATTACTTTGGAATTTCATTTTTTAAAAATAGTGCTGATATAGAACTTAAGGTTTTGTGATTCGGTATTTCCAGGTCGATGGAGTGGGGAAAATTTAAAAACCTTAATTTGGCCGATTTAGGAATCCTAAGACGCCGATGGAAAATTACGAATACCGTCAAGGTCCTTTTGGGTCCTTTTCCGCTGATATTCGTGGCATTTTTTGTTTATTATTTGTTGAGATGTATGTTTTAACCCCCTGTATCATTTGTAGCATGTACACGGAATGATTTAACTCTTTGTTTTGTTAGGCGCTGAAGAGTATCGCGTGTTGCTTGGAATCCCTTATGAACGTACAATGCTAGCTATTTGAGACTCTACAAAAGTCATATTTCTGACCCAAGTTATTGAATTATTCGTCCGAGTGTGGTATTGACACCACAGGCGTATTTAGGGGGATGACGAGCGGGCCTGAAACTTCCCCCCAGAAGAAAAAAATGTTTATTCATTAACTTTTTTAAGAGTACCAACAAATATATATACATTATCAAACTTAATTCCTATAAATTCTTCAAAAAGGGCAAGCAAATGCAGTTTTGTTGTTATAATTTTAATAAATTTCCCAGAACTTCCGGTATTACACCTATCAAAAGTATTCTGAAACCCCCCGGCCAGCGCCAAATTCTAGACACAAAGTACCTGTGATTGACGAAGCAGATACTACTGATGGACACTGTTGGTAGGCATATTTATAGCCCCACACATATTCTGCTAGTCAAATAAAGCACCCAAAGAACCGCTTGCTTGCGTGCTATTTCACAACAAGCGCAACTAATGCACACTATGCCTTCCAATTAATTACCTTCTGTTGCATTTATTTGCCGTCCCTTTTTCAATGTTTGGTGACGCGACATGCCCTGCCACACGCCCTTGAGTCGGCTCGCCGGATGATACGTCCAAGGTGTGTGTTCTCATTCGATGAATAGGCGCGCGTTCTCTTAAGGTCCGATCCGTGTCTTCGCGTCGTGCCGGCGCAGCTGTGCGGGGGGCGTCCGTCTGCTGTTTCCTGGGCGGGGGCGTATTCACGGGGGCAGAGAGGGTGCTTTCTGGGGAATTGGGGGTGGGAGTGAGTGAAGCTCAAAACGAAAGTCCAGCTGTCCCGTCCGGTGAGTGGAGGGGTAGTTGGGAGGGAAGGCCCCATGTCGTCGGACGCCCATTGACTCCCACACGCGGCCGTCTCCGGTGGCAACGTCCGAATAACACGGCTTCCCGTCGCGTTTGACATCAGTACAATAATCCCAAGTGGTTGTATCCGCCTAAACTGTTTCAAGATCTGGGACCGGTCCAGTGTGACATTACTGGTTAAACGATATCGGAAGGTTTTATTTGGAGGTGTTGTGGTTTTTCATCGGAACACATTAGCGTACTCGAACGGCGATGAATGGAACTAAAACAACAATCGTGAATGCCATTGTCAATGTTCTTTTCTTCGGAAACTCACTCCAGCGCAAATCAACAATGCTCTCTGTTTTGAAGTGCTCTGAAACGTATGAAAAGCTCCTGCGCTCTTGTGTTGGTAAAGTGAGCTGCGCTCTACAATAAATGGAAAGCTTGACTATTTGAAACGTAACAAAGGAGTGCGTTTCAGTACATACATCAGTCGTCTAGGTTTCGTATCGGCACGGTGCGGTAATAATTTTAACATAAACGGTTAGCGAGTAAAATTTAATAGGCGGCCATACGTGGTGTATTATTGTGATAAAGCAAAGGCTGTCCCGACTACATTGGCCTCTTTAAAATCCATTGTGGGTTGTGCGCTTTTAAAGACTTTAAGTGTCATTATAATGCACAACCATTTGTCTGACAAGTGCTAGATACTTGAAGTAGAGTCACAGTCGTGCAAGTGATTGCACATAATAGATGTAAGTGCGTTGTATTTTTGCAATCTTTATTTATCGGAAAGCCAGCTCAAGATTCCTCTTGTACCGCCGTCAACTTCATTCTTGAACGTCGGAATTTTTGCAATTGAATATCACTGCGCATGCTTTGGAAGTGACTTGTGAGCACCACGTAAAGTGCTTGATCATTTTTTACCGTTATCCCTGGTAGTCCCCAGTTGTGAGTGAGAATGATCACACCTTGATTGTGTCTAGCCATTCTTCCTGCCCTTGTCTTTGGTTTTACATTCAATATTTACCTTTTTGCTCCCCTAATTATTTTTGCTGGAACCGACAGATTCGGCCGTAGCGTTTTGGAAATTCTGTTTTTTTTCGCTTCCATTCACGATTTGTTTCCGTTTCTCTCGTCATAATGGGCAGTAATTCTTTTGCCAGTACGTAATGAATTTCCAAAAACTATAATAGAATATAATGAAATCACAATTTCATGTAACGACCCTTTGTTCATTGTTGGTTCCAGTGGAAGAGGTCATGGATGGCTAAGTGTGTGTTATAGTGGGCTCGCACATTTGCATTCGGCTTGCTGTCCATTTTGCCTCGCATTAATCTCGCGGAACGTCAGGGAACGCCATTTGGAAAACATGATCGCTTTAACTGCCATCTGAGGCCGTGGCCACTTTCTGAAACTCAATTTCGAGTGGTAATTTTCAAAGGTGAATCGGTTTGAAAATGTTCCTTCAGGTTATTTCGCTGCAATACATGTTCCGTCGTCATAAATTCTTATCCAAAATTTTAAACTTGAATGAAATGAGATACTCATTATATAATTTGGTGAATTAATTAAATTTTGACGCATTAACTAAACGCCTTACACTCTGCCATCGACGGTTATCACGTATTCCACTGCTTGTAAATCCGCCACTCTCACACGACATGAAAATCGTGGACAGCATTCCCCGACCCGTTTTCCATCAAAAATTGGCAGGACGCGGTGTCTGAAAACAGCTTGTGGCCTTGAGGTAATCCCATGTTTCAAATTATTTTCTCGATTTATACTGGGCTCGTTCTGGACTATTTAATGCTAAGTATTTTGGACGGCTTCTTTACCGTCTCCTGTTGATCATTATTTCCATTTTTACCAGTTTTTTTTTGCTGCTGTCGCTTCATGCTTATTACTTGCTTGTGCTGGGTTTTAAATGATTTTCAAATCCCATAAGATGTTGGCTGTCTCAAGTCTCTGGTACAATGTTATTCAGTTTAGTTCCATTCATTTCCCTATAATTTGTGGCTAATTCGTGGAAAGTGTTGGGAAGTTGGAATAGGTCGCAACAGGTGATCGATTTGAGTTTGTACAGCTTAAGAAACCTAAGATTCGCTCTTACCTTTTATCATGTTTAAAACCATGACTGCGGCTTGATTGTTATTTTATAATCGATTTCCCCGACACTTTGATTATTTCTAGTTGCTAAGAAAGAGCAGTGTTTGACTCGTCATCTGGAAAGTTTTACTGATATTTATATTGAAGTATGTGTATTGCAGCTGTAGGTTCAAGTAATTAGCTGTTTAAATAATTCCTTGTGAGGGTGATGTGTTAATTAATTTAAGGAATACGTCACAATAATTTCTTCAATGAGAGCGTGGATTGATCTTCACAGTCGTTCTCTAGTACTTTTTGTCATTGTAAAAGAAAACAGTACTTCCTTCTCCTCCTCCCAAGTCACATACACTGTGGCACAAGAGATTGTGTGTGTGACTGACTGCTCGTCTATTTTCATCATGAAAGTGATATTTATCCGTCGGAACCTTGGATGGTTCATCTACGCAATGAGTCTGACAAGATTGCGTTACAAAAAGACCTCGATGCTATTACTGAATGGTTCAATACTTGGCAGTTAGAATTGAATTTTAATAAGTGCGTTGTTATGAATTTTTGGAAAAAGAATAACTCGGTCAATGAAACGTACTCAATTAATCAAACCAACTTAGCAAATGTAGGATCAGTTAAATACTTAGGTGTGACCCTTACTCAGGACCTGTCTTGGTGGAAACACGTTCGGGAAATCTGCGGACAGGCTAGTCGCAAATTGGGATTTATTGAAAGAGTATTAGGAAAATGCGACGAGAAGGTCAAAGAGCGATGTTATTTTTCACTAATGAGACCTTACTTAGAGTTTGCCGCTAGTATATGGGACCCTTACGAAGTAGGACTAATCTCTGAAATAGATCGAATACAACGTAGAGTAGCAAGATTTGTGAAAAGTTGTTACGATAAACTTAGCAGTGTTACCGAATTGTTGAAGGAATTAGGGTGGGAATCTCTAACTGATCGAAAGGAGAAATACAGGTTAAATCTTTTGCGAAAGTTCGGAGCAGACTGTTTTTAGCCGGACGTTTAACATATATTGCCAAAGCCAACGTTTCTACTACGGTAGAAGCGATCACAGGAATAAGATAAAGGAAATAGTCTGCAGAACCGATAGATTTAATATGTAACTTTCCCCACGTGAAATAAGGGATCATAATAGTTGCGTTAGATCAATCATATTAAACTCCCACCCTAATAGGGAGAGTAGAATTTTCACTTGTTTATAATAACATAACATCATTACTAACACTTCACACCGCTTGATATGTCCGGCATTATTTTATTCTCTGCATGAAGTAGCATCTATTAGCATTCATAAATTAACAGTATTAGTAATATTAACCAATAGATGTGTCTTAAGCATTGTTCTGCATGTTTGCATGTTCATTTACGTATCACTCTCCCAGTTTCTGGTCGGACTGCGCGCTGTTCCCCTGACTGCTTTTTGGCCTGCGCCTAGCGGCCGGGGGAACGTGCGAGGTTCTGATTTGTTCTGGGATGAGTGCTGCATGCCTGGTGTGCAATCACCCCGTGCCACACACCCTGGTGGTGGCTTTCGCGGTACTTCTTCTATGTAGATGGTTCCTCTTTTTTTATTTTTAATAATCATCGAATTCATTCATAATGGAGCGTTTCCATTAAGTTAAGCCTTCGTCGGTGTACATTTATCTACTTTTTTCATGTTTGAAGGTTGAAGGCGTGGGTGCGTGACGTTTAATGAATAATTACTTGGCGGTGATGATTAAGATTGCCGCCACTGCGAATGTTACCCTGCCGTCGATTGGCAATGACTCGGCACGAAGTTGGATTTCGGAGAAATCGTCAATGCATTCTCTTTGGAGATTCTCTTCTGCTTCTATGCCAAATCGGCCGTTCATGCGTATAACCGTTCACAGTGTGACTGGTGGAGTGTGTTCTAGCTTTTGTTTTCATTTTGCGATTTTCATCGCTCCCGAAACGGAAATGATTGCCCGCCTTCCCACCAACTTTTGCGTGGTCATCGCCGATAAATCTCTGCGCTTCGAATTCAGACTAACTAGTACCTACTCTTTGTTCGAAGGCCATTGTTTTTGAGTAAATTGTTCCGAGTATTCATATCCCATTAAAACAATGACGTTAGTTAAAGAGGAAGAAGTTTCGTCATTTATATACATTACTTCCTTCCAAGTATTCATTTCGTAAACATGGCGGCCTTTTTTTTCTCCTGAACGTGCCAGTTATGCTCATCGTTTTTTCTAAAATTGTTTGCTAAAGGTTTACATGCTGGGTACATGCTGCCGAATAGTGCTTATTAGATGCATTTAGGGAATATAATACCTATTTAAAACTCCTTTTTAGCTATTGGCTATGTATCATGTTGTTGTGAATTGTCTTATTATGTTCATTTTGTAGTAAATATGAAAATTTATTTCCTGCAACTCGTCGCGTTAAAAATATTCTCCTGGGTTAAACTGAAGAATGCCTCTTGTAGAGGTTTAACTTCACTTATCCTATGAGTAATGACAGAATTGTGACCCGAAATACTCTCGCGTTTATGAACTTCAGACTGTTTCCTGTTGATGTAGTGATAAAATGAAGGCATGCTACAATAGCACTCCTATCAAAAGGTATAATGGGTTGTGATCATGAATTTTTTTGGCTCAGTCCTCTTTTACTCCTTGTAGAATCAGCCCATGAGCCATGGTCATTCCTCTACGGTTATTAGATTTTTTACAAAATGACAATTAGGTACACTATTGATAGTCTTATTGAATACTTGGTGTTAGTAGATATTATGGCGACTTAAGTGGCAGTATTTTTACGCATGGTTAATATATTATTTCGTTATGTGCAATATGGCCGGCCCTAAGCTACTTTATGCTCTCATATTATGTTATTATTTTCAATTGAAAAAGACATGACTAAGAGAACTTTGTATATTCCACGCTAATAAATTAATACCGACCTAGGTTTTAACTGCCCTGCAGTTATTATCAATGATATCATTACCTTGATAATGCCTGCAGGGCAGTTTAAACCTATGCTGGTATTAAATTATTAGCGTGGAATTAACAAAGTTCTCTTAGTCATGTCTATAACTAAATTCCACAAAGTTACGCCTGTAACTATTAACGTTATTCAATTGCAAAAATAATAGAAGAGAGTAGGTGAGTTGACGAAAGCGAAACCTGATTTATCGCGAAAGGAGGTCCACTCTAAATTGCTATTCGTCCATTAATTTTATGAATAATGTAGTGCTTCTCTTAAATTGTTTCCATTAAGTAATTGGATTTTTGTAGATAAACCATAACGGTACCGCGGAAATTCCGCTACTAATAGGTACGTACGTTTTGGGCGTATTAACTTCAAAAGTAACCCATTCAATATGATCGATAGTCCATTTTTACGGATTCAATGTGCCCCTTTCGTATCGTACCGCTTGATTCCATGGTATTCTCTTATGTAATCAACGTTCAATAAGAAAATACTATTAGTTCTTTCCCAACTCTTCCACTCCACCCGTAAAGCAACCAGCCCTATCTACCTTCTCCCCCCCAAGCCGAATTGCATCGAATGAAGTGGGGGTGGTCATATTCCTTCTCCTTCCGTCTTCGTGGATTTCTCGTCTTCGGTTCTCTCCGGTTGGGTAGCCGCTCGGACGTCCGCCCTCATACCACCACTCCGCTTCCTCAAGTCTCCTCCCTCCAGCATCTTATTCCTCTCCGCCCCTTCGCCTGCTTCGAGAAAGTGAAGTCGCTAGACTGATTACTGCATTATTCGTCCGGGGCGAAACAGGGAAAGGTTTTCGCAACTAAATTATTCATTGGATACGATTCTTAGGGAAGGGAGATTTTTCGTTTGAAGCAGGTGTTTATTTTTTATTACGATTCGTTTCGATGAACTTAGCGATACCAAGCGTCGCTAGATATTTCCTCCCATGATGACGAAATGATAAAAGGAACTTTCTTTCCTTAATAAAATAATTGAATATTGTAGTTGCTACCCTGAGTCACTTATTTACTGAAGTGCGCCAATAGCGTGAGGAAGTCAATAGAAAATACTACGTGTAAGTGCACCTGATAATGTTGAAAACATTTGGAGCCCAGGCAAACTTTTTATGCCGAAGTTTAATTCTATGAATTTTCCAAATAGCAGTTCTTCAATAAGGATATTGCTTGGGATGGGTTCGATCATAATGGTTAGCAGTCGAGTTTCTTTCATTCACGACCTTTCCAGTTGGTCATTTTTGTGACCAATTAAATGTGAATAGTTCGTTGTTGAAAGGATCAGAATGGGAAGTAGAGTACATTCTTGCCAAATTTACACTAGACTAAGCGATTGAGTCCCGTTGTCGGAGGTGGAGAATCGCCAAATTTGGCAGCAAGGGGTACTGCCAATTACGTTCGAAATGCACGGTGTACGAAAAATAAGTAGAATCCAAATTATTCCGATGTAGGTATGCCGAGCGCTAGGCACTAAGTCTTCCACCCCAGTTTCTCCAATCCTCTTATCACCACGTTGAAGAAAGTGCGCTTTCAAAAATTCAGCGGACCCGTTTGTCGGTCGCTCAGGTAGGTCTCTTTATTTTTTTTATTCCATCTTCTTTTTTTATTAAAGCGGTTTGCTCATCTCATTAGTCTCCCAAAGCCGTTTCCGCCGAACGTGTGCTCTCCCCCGCCCCACCCCCCCCCTACTGCTGTCTCACCTTGCCAACAATTTCTGACCCAAATCTTTTCCTCCCTGCCGTCTCGCTGTATGTCTATAGGTATCCCTCCCCCCTTGCATTGAAAGGAGGGATGATTGGAAATGGGTCGTCGCATTGCATCCTGGGTTCCTCTCAGCCCTCACTGCATTTAGTCCTCTCAGCTCCGCCACCACCAGGTGCCGCCCCGGTGTGTCCAGATACCCGTGAAATGCGACGGGTTTAATCCGCATCTGTCTGTACGGAAGTCTTTGTGTTTTTCTGTCGAGTTAGAGCATAGCTCACTTTGTTGTCTCAGTTTCGCGTCAGTAACCCTTTACATTTGTTGAGACGGCCCGGAACTGGAGAATGACGTTAATAATATTGCTGTTGTCCTTAGGTATATCAAAAATAAAACTGCAGTAATTGTACTGTCCACTTAAATTTTAATGTAAATATTACACTACACGTGTTTCGACGTTCCTTAGGGCGTCATCATCAGGTCTTCTTATCATCCTGATCTAAGGTAGACCTGATGATGACGCCCTAAGGAACGTCGAAACACGTGTAGTGTAATATTTACATTAAAATTTAAGTGGACAGCACAATTACTGCAGTTTTAAGTACTAAAATTCTGTTCCACCATATATCGCCAGAGACTGTCGAATTTACTTCGGTATATCGTATTATATTGGAAAAAAATCTTGGATCCCTTTGTTCGACATTCAGATTATCTAGATTTGTCGCTTTCGTCTGTCAGAAAGATTGCTTTACTGAGGAAAAATATTATCCGCTGCTTCGAACAGAAATTCGTGGGCCATGAATTTATCTGGCAATCTCAATGTATAAACTTCGAGTCTCTTATCGGTTCAAAACCAAATACTTCCTATAATTTTGTCTCTCTTTGTTTGCTCATGCTGTGGAATGTGCATACCGGGTGTATGTATGATAATGATGCGAAAACGCGGTTAATTTGCTGGGATCTTTTTTAAAACGCCGATACAAACGCTTTACTATTATTATTATAAATATGTTTCATACTCATCACTTGTAATTTTGTATTTTTTGTGATAGATGAGTCAATTCAGTTATTGTGAGCACACTCATGAAATCAATTATTGTTAGAGAAATTGAATGGAATTGGAAGGAGAAATGACTGTAAAAATCATCCAGGAAGACCATGGATAGGATGCATGAGGTGGAATATGAAGGCCGTTGGATGAGATAGTTCAGTAGGGTTCACTAACAATAAGAGGAGTGTTCAGTGGTAATCTGCAGCAAACGAATCTGCCGGAAATTGATACATCAAATGGGCAGGACTGCCCCATGGACCGCAGCAGTTCTGTTGCCACTGTCGGAAATATTTTGAATATCCAGTCTACATCTACTTTTCAGATAGAACAAACCACTTCTTTGAGTATGAGGAAGAGGGGCTGAATTTGCACGAAACACGCACTGCTTTACATACTTAGAAAGTTTTTGCAACTATAGAGTAGTTAATTTGTAGTGATCAGTTAGCTCACAAAAAAACTGTGGAATGATTCCTTTTCGGTGGTCAAGTAGTTATTCTAGTACCTTGGTGTAGTTCTTAGATGAATATCCATTATGGAAAATCACACTATTTCTATTCCTAACGTATGTCGAGTCCGAATCACTGCTCGTGAGCCGTCTTCATGTTATTCTCTAATCGATTTTATCCTTGAGGATTAGTCCTAATAGCCAGTTTAGTGAAAAAAATTAACTCCCATGCCAGCATTACGGTCTTCTAAGTGACCTACTGCGGGGAGGAGAGGCCATGGATTTGTTTAGGCGATTTTGCTCTCTAGAACAGTATGTGTGTCAGTTGATAGCTAGACTCTAAAATTTCATTTGTCGTTTCTAGCCGAAATACTAGTATAGGCGTACATCTACGAAGTACGGTGCAAGCCACCAGTAGGGTGTATGGCACGGGGTGATTCCACACCAGGCATGCAGCAGTCGTCCCAGCACAAATCGGGACCTCACTAGTCCCCCTGGGCGCTAGGCGCAGCTAGGAGCAGACCAAAAGCAGTCAGGAGAACAGTGCGCAGTCAAACCAGAAACTGGGAGAGTGCTACGTAAATGAACTTGCAAACATGCAGTACAATGCTAAAGACACATCTAGTGGTTAATATTACTAATACTGTTAATTTACGAACGCTACGAGATACTACTTCATGCAGAGAACAAAATAAAATAATGCCGGACATATCAAGCGGTGTGAAATGCTAGTAATGATGCTATGTTATTATAAACAAGTGAAAACTCTACTCTCCCTATTAGGGTGGGTGTTTAATATGAATGATCTATTGCAACTATTATGCTCCCTTATTGTACGTGTAACAAATGACATTTTAAATCTACCGGTTCTGCAGTAAATGTACTTTATCTTATTCCTGTGATCGCTTCTACCGTAGTACGTTGGCTCTAGTTCGGCAAAAAACTGTCTTCTTCGAACTTGCGCAAAAAGATTTAACCTGTATTTCTCCCTTCGATCAGTTACAGATTCCCACCCTAATTCCTTCAACCATTCGGTAACACTGCTAAGTTTATTGTAACAACTTTTTACTAATCTTGCTGCTCTCCGTTGTATTCGATCTATTTCAGAGATTTGTCCTACTTCGTAAGGGTTCCATATGCTAGCGGCAAACTCCAAGTGAGGTCTCATGAGTGAAAAATAACATCGCTCTTTAACCCTCTAGTCGTATTTTCCTAGTATTCTTTTAATAAACCCAGTTCATTTCCTTTTGCATGTAATTGGCTATGAGAATATATTATCCATGGTGAATTAGCTAACCTCTTTAGATCTCTAGTGATATATTTTTACCAGCTGTTTCTACGATATGTTCAATGCATGTTTTAAATGCGGCCTTGTTTACGCAGAACTCAATCCTCTGACTTTCTCATTACATTTTCCCGCCACTATATGGTTGTATCGCTTTGATGACATCAGTTTACATTTTTCCTTTATTCCAATTGTCTCATTAATATTGACATTATATCGGAGGTTTTTCCTCGCTGATGCTGATTTTGAACACTGTAAAAACTTTTCTCCGGTGAGAAGTTGCATCGCTGGAACTCCTCGTGTAGTTTGGTGTCGCCGTCTGCATCTTCCGATCGACGTTTAAGAAAGGAGTACTGTGTCAACGGCTTTCTAATTCTCCGACGAGTCGTTTCCGACCAACTTCCTTCAAAAGCAGACGAGACATCCGCGAGATGCGACAGATTCGTCTTGGAAGGAGACGACTCAATAAATTATAAAAGACCTCCACAATCCTTATATGCGAAACTTTCTTGCGACCCGGACGATCCCGTTTTGTTTTTCGCCTCCCAGCGACGACTAAGTCCAAACAAACATTCCCATGGCAACAGAAACGCGCGGAGCGCACCTATAATTTCATGCATCTTGAGGGACACTTTATCGCATTTTATGACTTGTCTCTCGTCTTCTTGTTTGTTCGTGACGAAAGGGACGGAATCTTCGTTCTGTATTTCTTCGTCTTTCTTGTTTGTTGTGTGGCATTTGTTCCCTGGCGATACTTTTCGCGTCGAGATTCTTAAGACAAGTAAATTAGTGTAACCGAGTGCAGGCATACGTGCTGCTTACATAGAGATAACGACTGGAGGGCGCCATTTGGATATTTTTCCTGTTTACTTAATTCTTCTAAGGGTCTATTTTCGTAGAAGCTCACGTATTCTAGAGGGTATTTCGGTGACATGCATGCACATTGTCACACAAAGTTTCCTAAACATTCATTCAAATTTTTAATTTTTTTTTCTCCCAACTTATGGTAAATGATTGATTCAACATTATTGATTGACTTTTCGTTCCATGAATAGTATTAGGTTATATATTCAACTCGAAGGTTAATACGTTTAAAAAGAAATGCCTTCCACTGCTCAATGATCTCAAAGTCTTGCCTTCAATGTTATTAAAATCTTGGCTGAAGGAAGAAGGTTAAATGACACCATCATCTTTGTTGATGCTCTACTGAACCCTCAAAAGTGGTCCAAGGACAATATTTTCTGAAATGTAGGCAGGTTAACCGTAGTTTTAAGGGGTCAATTGCGCACTAACGCACTCCTTTTTAGTGTACCCCAATTTGCTGCCGATATAGGTAAATTTCTCTGACCAAAACTGACTCAGAAATGTGGATGATTGTTTCAAGTGGCTGCATTTTGTGGCAAAGGCCGATCATGTCCAAAGTCTGGCATTTGCTCTCAATATGTGGTTCGAACAAAAAAAAAGAACATCCCCGCGTATGTATGTAGGCCAATGGGTAAAAATTGTTTCCATTTCCTCCTCTTTTTTAAGTTTTCCTCGGATCGTGCGTGGGAAAGTTCCTTCCAATCAACCGCCATACCAAGAAGAACGCACTCATTTTTTGTCTAACGGCTAGTGAGTGATCTTCTTCTTCGTCTATCCACCAACTTGGTCCAAACCTGGCCGTTTCGCCCGGACGAATTTCGTCCAGGGCATCTCCTTAATACTTCTAATGATCACCCTTCTTTCCCCCCCCTTGGCCATTTTTCTAACCGTAACGCTCTTCTTAAGGCACGAACGTTGTCTTCCTCGAGGCATCATAAAAAAGTGCCTCGTCCTTTCTCCGCAGGGCGGAAATATGTACGTGACCGGTCATCGCCATTAGATTTATATTTCTTTAATGGTTGGAAAGTCTTTTTTTCATGGAGGGACCATCAACTGTCCTTGTTTGAGAACGCCGACCGCAGTGAGTGTTAGTTGGGACGGAGTGGCTGTTCTGTTGGGTCGGCAAGAGTATGAGCGTTGGGGTGAGGTGAGAGTTCTTCTCGGGTTCGGGATGGTCGCGGGCGGGTGTTGGCTCTTGTTGGCTGGTTTGTTGGCGGTGAGACACGAAAAGGAGCCGACCGAAGAAGAATGAGGGAGTTGGTTGATGAGCTCCCATTTCCCTCCTTCTCCCTCCCCCCGTCTGTCCCTCCCTGTGGCCCTCATTATTGCGTGAGGGATTCGACTCGGGTAGAGATGCCGGCTCCAGTGGTCAGGGGCATGAGAGGGGAGGGGAAAGGTTCGCAGCCAATTTGGAGTGACTCTCCAGGGTAACGTTTCAATTGGTTCAGTCTCTCTCCTCACAAGTGATGAGGGATTCGCTTCCATTCGTTGTCGCCGGGCCTCGCCAACAATGTAAATAGCAACTCGAATAGAACAGTGCTTAGCACTTAGACAGAACAGTAAAGCAAAGTATATAAAGGTCAAGCACTTTGATGGATCGTACAAAAATGGTTGTGGATGGAAAAATAACAATGCGTTTCCTATCATCACATTCAAAGAACAAATACGATCTTGTTACTTACTTAGCAACATTCAAGTGTGAAAATAATTTCAAGAATAAAATACGTATATTGTAGGAAGTGAGGACTACAATACCGCGTGAGCAAAAAACAATCACGGCTTTTAACCATGTTACTGTTCGCTTTGTTGCATGTGACACTGTTTAGTGTACATCTAGTCTAGTTTAGGTCTATGCAACTATCGGTCGACGGTGGAATTTTGCGGGTTCTCGAACAAATCTCGCTAAACGACTAGTATTTCACAGTAGCGAGGAATCCTCGGTGGTGGAAAAGGGACCAGGAAAGGATGAAAAGGGAGTCGTATTATCGGGTTTTTGTGTTTATCTCTGACGGTCTTGAATGATGCTTGGGGAACCCTGTCCGTTAAAGCTTATTTTCTCTCTTGTTTTGTTTTTCCTGCATATGTATTGTGGAGGAAGATTTCCATCCCCGCATTACCCGAGTTTCATGTCTCTTGAATGTAATTAGTTAATTAAGTCTGGCGTTTAATTCTCTCAAGCAAGTCCCTCCTGTAACTATGTACATGCTTTGCAATAAATGCGATTGGAGCGATTTTTATTCACAATCCAGGCTTTTATTTACATTTTATTTGCTCATGAAATATTTGTCCTTATAGATCCAAAATGCGGCCTAACACAACCAGTCTTATATTTAGATTGCACTGATGCTGGTACTAATCTACTAATGCTAGTAGTTTCAAGAATGCGATCTAGAGAACTAAAGAAATTAAATGAAATCTCTTGACTGTATTTTCAATTCTATGCGAGGGTGAATTACTTAGTACCGCTGTCGAATCATTAAATACAATCTGACTCTACCCTGAGCCATTTAGGTCGGCTTGTAATAATTAGCTAACTATTGCTAGTAGTATTGAGGACGTGTTCTAGGCGACTTTTATTGGAGATAAACAGAAGCCATTCTTTCACTTTTTCGTCCAATGTGAGGGACCACCGACCTGTCCACCACCGAATCCGACCCTCTCCCGTGTTTTAGTCCCCAGCAGGTAAGTCTCGTCGACATCTATTCACGTCGAAGGAATGGACGTTGGATCCGTGTGAGTTAGACGTGGAGGTCCTGACGAACCGGGTCCGCTAATATGCTGTCCTCCGTCTTTTTTTTCATAACATTCCCCTCCTTTGTCCTCATCCCAAAAGAGAAAAAAAATTGGTCCCGAGCCCGGGCCTTATAGGAAAAGGGGTCGGTTGTGTTCGTGTTGTGGTGCACGCTCGAGATACACGTGATGCAGTCGTTGGAGAGAGAAAGAAGGGACGCCCTCCGAGAAAGGGTAGTGGTGATGTGTGTTGTCCTTCTGGACAGGTCTTGAGGCCCTTTTCAGATTCCTCAACGCGGGACAGAGGTAGACTAGCAGGTCGGGATATGAAGGAGAGTAGGAAGGTCCGAGCCAGAATGTCGAGCTTTTTTTTTGAAAAGGAGCGGTGTGGTCCGATTCACTCTTTTCATATCTTTCTTTTTTTCTATTTCGTCGTCGCCTTCTTGCTTTCTTGTCGATGGTTTAAGTCCCCACTCGAAGTCTGGCCGCCCGAAAGGAATTCGCTCCCGGTTCCGGCGGAGTTTCCTCCAAGAAGAAATGAGGAAAAAGGTATTTGGAGTTCCGTGAACGCATCTGGTCTTCTCGTGGAAACGATAGTTTTCAATGAATCAAATCGTTGGAGAGGGAAAGACGTCATTTGGGACGGTTATGTTGCAGTTTGGTGGAAGTTACTTTTTGCATTACGTCTTTTCCTGTACGTCCGTATTGTCTAAAATGCTTGCATCGTGCTCGAATAGTGGTAATAATTCTTAAAAATATGGATTCATCTAAAGTCATACGTCGTATTATCACCTTCTGAGTACATAATAATACACTCACATCATAACACGCCTTACAACTTCCCTTTACTCATTATGGTTCGCCATTATTTTAAATGGGGTTCTATAAACTGTAATGGGAGATCTTTCTCCGATATTTTTGTCATATTTACCTACCATTTAATGGTTTCAATAAGGTATAAATATATAGTTACAACAATACGAATTTCGCTCACTTCTGACCTGAACTCGCCAGAAAGATTGGAGAAACTGTAGCACCAATGGACATCTCTTGGAGGAACGCCCGGAAGACGTTACTAGTCAACTTGAATACTTACGAAGCCATCTATTCGACATCCCTTTATTCACTCGCAGGATTGTGGCCTATCATTTCCTGACACACTCCACTCTACCGATTCGCAGAGTTTAACCTTGGATTTTGTAAGAGATTCTTCTACAGCATTTCTATGGTATAGTGTCTATGCAGCTACCATTGAAGGGCATTATATCCCAGCGTCTTGATTATATCTATGTACTACCGCTATAATACCATTGGCAGTGGAAGCAAGGCTCTCCCGGATGTTGCCTCATTATTCCCGCCTCGGAGCACAACTGATTCCAATTCTTCTCAATGAGCAGGCGCCCTTCGATGGGGTTGGTTAGCATGCAAATGATCGCTAACGGTTAATGGTGAATATTGGAGGTGCCGCGTTATTAAAAAGCACTCCCTGAAAGAAACAATCTTCGTTTTTACGACTCAACCCATTTCACAATAGATGATTGCATACGTGTTTCCTCTGACATTGGAGTGTGGTTGTTTTGAATGTAATGTTCTGGAGAAGGAATCACCGCAATGCACCGTGAATGGCTGCCATCGAGAATGTAGATACGGCGGATGGCGGAAGCTTGCTTCACTGCTGGCGTCTACACTCCACGTAACACTTATTTTTGCTGCGCTCACCGCCTCCGCAATTGCATTTGACTTCTTGCCCCGGAGTCTCTGCTGTTTAGACTGGGGCAGTCTCCAATTCTTCGTATCCAGCAATAAGAGTTAATTGCGACTTGAGTTGCGTTCATTAAAGTCCCTACTTGCCGCCGAAAATAAGGCTGTGATCTCTGGTAGCTTGTTAATTATTATTATTTAATTTATTCGAATTAATATTATTATTAATTAAAATGAATTAGTGCGAAGGATTATATACATTTTTCTTGTTTTTAATCTATTTGTCTATTGCTGAATCGGATATACAGCCTTGAAAGTAGTATAGAGAAAACCGTAGTTATTTTAGCGCAAGCGCTATTTCTGTTAAAAAACGTAACCTACATTGTAATAAGTTAACAAGTTACCCATTGTGGAATTATAGACATTAGGACAATTCCGACACCGATTTTCTTTCCGACCTTCCTTCAAAATAATTATTTATTTATAATATACTACCCGCGTATCCTTAATGATCAAGTTCCCCGAGTTTTCGGCCTTCTCCGCAAATAACCAATGATTTTTTTTCATTTTGCTTACTAATTTCCGAGGAAAAAATTATCTGAGAATGAAGATTGTTTCCTTAAGCCTCCTTGTGTGAAGCCCTTGCATTGTACACCGCCACATTTCCATATCAAAAGCCTCTCCTGCTTGCTTAAGTGTTTCCGTTGAAGTGTTTGTTGTCATCCAACGCTTAGGCCGTTTCATTTAATGGTATATATGAGCTCGCTAGATTGCTCAAGAGACTTGGAACGGTGTATCATCAAGCGGTTCAATTCAATAACTCCCCTTGGACGTCACCACTTTCGCGTTGTAAGGGTCACCCCCCTCAGTCAATTCCATCTCCTTCTCCTGCTTATTATTGATGCTGTTGCCTGGTGACCTCGCGTCCTTCTCCTGCCGGCCCGTTACTACCTTCTCCTAAACAAGTCTCTCCTCGGCTTTGAGTGGCTCTGTTCGCCGTGACGGGCATTTCCGCCCGTGATGGATGGCACGGCCATCTTCGACCCCTTATAATAGTTGGCACTTGGGTGTTCGCCATCACTTTCGCTCGTTGCTATATCCACTTCGCCCATTAAGAATCTGCTCTGGAGCAGATCCGCAAGGACGCATAATTGCATGCTTTAATTCCCTTTTGCGAGATGTGGTTTAGCTGTGCCAATTTTGCTATCATGCCCTTGCTATCATATACCTTTCATCTTTTCCCGGCTGCATTTTACTGTCCCGGTTGTACTCTCGGAAATCATCTACACTTGTACGTACACCAGTAAACTCCACGCTAGGCTAGGATTACTGGTAAAGACCGGATCGCTCAAGTTTGAGGGTGACACGGTGGATGTCGTTTTAACTCCTCGTTACATCTTTATAGCTGGCTGAAGCCATAGTATTATAAGATATCCACTGCCGAGCTCATTGCTTCATCCACAGAAAAAAATTATTCTTCTAACGCTGAAATTGTGGCAACAACAAAGACGGAACGAGCCACTAATCTGTCGAGATTTATCAATTTTCGTCCTTTCCTTCTATCGATTCTTTTATCGTATTCTCTCCCTTCCCCTTCCCTAGAACCCCTTTCCATACGCCCTTTTATGGTTTTTCGGGTATTTTGTGGATGTGAATTTGGAGTTCCCTGCCAGTAACCTCCTGGGTATTTGGCAGGGGTAATTTTATATACCATAGCCTTATGGCAGTACGCTACAATTTTAGAAACTGCGTGCATATGATTATGCTGAAACGTGCATGGAGACATTTATTATAATATACAAAGTAAATAGATAATACTTGTAAATACTGGTTTGATTTTCAGTAAATTTAATTAGTTCAGAAAATTGAATAACTTGGATAACTGTCAAGAAACTTGCTTATAAAATCTAAATAGCTTTTGGGAGTAAAGGATTGAACACTGCAGCTTCCACTTAGATATTTATTAAACACGACCATGGTTTCGTAGTGGTGCTACATCATCATCACACCTGATGATGTAGCACCGCTACGAAACCATGGTCGTGTTTAATAAATATCTAAGTGGAAGCTGCAGTGTTCAATCCTTTACTCCCAGTATGATTGACTTCCACAAAGTATTGCCTGAAACTGTGTCGTATAAATAGCTTTTATTATGTCTCATATGCGGAAAATAATATCTTTGACCTGTCTATTTCGCTGATTCCCTAATTTTATTTTCATTAGGCAATCGATTATTTAACCTGTGCTGCATCATTCAATTCAAATGTATGAGATCTTTCATACAGAAATGATATGCAATAATGATTTATTTTGATGAGCTATAATTCTGGGAATGGAACTAAATTTGCCTTCGCACAAGGAGAGCTTACTGTGATCAAAATAACTTTTAGTATAGTTTTCTTCAATAATAATAATAAACTTCATAGGTCCCAGGACTTTACATTGTAAAATATAGGACAAGTCAGAATACAATACATAGGTACAACATAATACACTCATCTGCTTCTGTGATCTGCAGCCTCCTCCAAAAATTCATTCACACTATAATAGCATTTTTCAAGTAAAAATAGTAAGAACACTGTAGTGAACAAGTTTTATTTGTAATTATTGGAGGGTTTTCTTTGACTTATGATAGAATTTTATTTTCAAAAAAAATACGTATGATACCAAAGTCTAAATGAATGCGAATGTATGAGTAAAGCATGTGTGAGCATGAAATATGGTGTCTCAGTTCCTTTAGTGAGGTTTCTTATTCAACGGAGGAAAATGGTTATACCATACCACTGGGAACAATTGAATTCCTTTATTTCCTTTTCTGCGGCCTTGCCCATGCGACCGAAGAATGCGAGACCATGTCGTTCCGTCTTTTCTCCGATTTATGACAGGGGGGGGGACGGGAGAGAGGTTGGCAAAGAAAGGAACTTACGTAAAGTTGCCTGGGCGCCTTGTTGTCCCTCTGGATCTGTAAGGAAGGAAGGAGAGAGCAAGATGGGGGCGTGGCATTCTGCTGCATGGCTCTTGCTCCGTCCTTGGCGAGTATTCTCCCCCCGTAACATGCCGTCGTGCCGAGGAGTGGCTGGCGTCGACTCGGGAAGTTTTCTTCCCTGCGTTATTCATTGCGTTCGCCTCGGCGTTGCGGCAACTTCCTCCGTGCTGCGACCAACCCTTCGTGAACTGCCTGGGACGATTACTTTTCCTTCATGAGTAGAGGACGGTGCTCTCCTGCGTCTACTACTACTTCTCAGCATTTTTATACTTGGTATTTTTATTTTTCCCGCGATAAATTTTTGATTCCTTCTTTTTACGTCCTTCTCGACCTATGGTTAAGGTGGTTGGAGCGATTTTATTAAATCTACAGATTTCTGTGAAACTTAGCATGCGTGTTATCATTAGTGATGACTTTAGATGAAATTGAAAAAATTGCATCACACCGATTTGGTTTTTTTGCAATTCAGTGCTATTTTAACATGTAGCCTTATGGCACATGACATATATTTCGTAATAATTTAATTGCATTTAAACTTATTAAACATACTCGATCACCAACCACCATTGATTCGCCCATCACGATCTATGGTTGAGCTTTGCCAAAAAATGGAATAAAATCAGGGAAATAGCCTGCAGAATAGACAGGTTTATAATGTTATTTTCCCCGCGAACGATTAGGGACCATAATAGCTGCCAATGAGAATTTTAACTTGGATTGTCGAAAAGTAGTGCAGCTGATTAGTTGATTTGCTCCATAAATCCTGTTACTAAATATGCTTCGTAGTATTGACAGAATTCTTGAATTTCTGCTGTACACACTTGCATTTCTGTGTATTTATGTATTTGCTAAATACATTTATATAAAGAGTTTCTCTAACATTGGTAGAATACCTATAGTGTAGTGCATGTCGTTGAAATATTACCTCCTGACAAGACTTTTCTGGTTTTTGCTAATGAAATCATAGTCCTAGTTTCGTTAACCTTATTAGAGTATAGACACTAGTGCATGTTGATAATAACTCACCCACTGCCACACTCCCTTGAGGTGGCTTACATGGTATTAAGTAGATGTAGAAAATACACCACCTACAGTCTGGAAGTCGCAAATCGTGTGACAAAATCGGAGTCTCTTGAATGAATCACACTTCGCCGAATGCTGAGAAAAATCGTACATGTGTTAACTTGGGGGGGAAAAAAAAAAAAAAAAACGCTGGGTTACCTTTGAGATAAAACGCGCAGCAGATCCCAAGGTAGCACGCAAGGCGCAACGCAGGGAAAAACGCACCTTGTTTGACGCTATCTGAGCGGAGGGTGCAGTGGGTGAGGGATGGGACACCGGACTCGGTGCCAGTTGGAGCCCTCTCTGCCTTTAGAAGTTGAGCGGATATAATTGGCGCTGGCTCCTTATGGGTTTCCCTTTGGCCGTAGTAGTGTGGGTTTAGAGATGCAGGTTGACCATTCTTCTCCTTTTTTTTGCGCGTGCCTTGCTTGCTGGCATCCAGCGTGCCGCTCCACTGCACTTCACGATCGCAGCCTCGTAGCCATTGGCTGTCTCGTCCGCCGGTCGCCATGGTTGCGATTCTCTCGCCTTTCCCTCTTTCTAAGCTCGCTGGCAGTTGACGCCTCGAGTCGTAATGCGAAATAAAGATCCTTCTCTTGGGGCACTAGGTATACTGTTAAGGCTGCTTCCTTACGAGTCCTTGGGAGAGCTGTGCCGTGAAAAGATATCGCCTGATTATCCTCTGATCATTATCCGTTAATGGGTGTCAGCGACCACATTTTTCGCGCTTTGACTGTTGTGTGTTGAGTGTAAGCCTTTCTGCCTTTTTTGACCAGTTTGATTGCCAAAAATCATGTGGCCATGATATCCTTTTCTTTTCTCTTCCTTCATTGGCCGTCCATCATTCCTTCGATAATCAGTTGCAGGAGTTTTTATTTCGCATGATGTATCGTTAGCTGACTGCAACTAAACGCAGCTGACTTTGCGTTATGAACTTGAGGTTGCTAAAGCCGAATCAAGACCCTCCCGTAAGTCCCTCTCTGTAGCAAGTCATAGGACATTCAGGTGAATGTAGCCCGTATGATAGCCCATAAGCTGTGCTTAATAAAGTATCCGTTTCTGGTATACGGAATTAACGGAGAGGAATGATACAATTAATTATTTTATTGGAGTTTATTAGATTGTTTAGGTTCTTAAATAGCGGATTTCGTCTGTGAGCTGAGCCAAATGAGGGTCATAACGGTACAAAATCCAAGTGAGGAATGAGGTTTTTGGAGTCATCCAGTGAACTCCTCACCCAGAAGTCCAATCAAGTATTCAACTACTTACTATCTGGGCTGAAAATGTTCTTTGTTTTGGAGAGGTGGTGACTAAATATTATCTTTGAGTATATATGTGTTTTAACTGACGTATGCTCTTTGTTATACATTGTTTAATTATTGTAGCTACTTTAATATACAGCATTTAGGCAGAGATAATGCGCTAATTAAAGGATTTCTCACGGTTCATCTTGATGAGTAATATGAGAAATGCGATCTCAACTATAATCCAAATACCCACGTCCAGGCCTATTAGATGAATGTGAAGCATAGACGTCAGCATGGGGTTGATTCAGTTATAAATTTTATTCTCACTTCAAATGACTTAGGTACTTGTTGTTGGCGTGCTGCTCTCGACGAAAAAGGTGGCGAATTAAAAATGCTGTTTTCAACAAAAAAAAGGCATATGGGGTACGTACCGAAATACAAATGCCGGCGGGAGTGAAAATCATGATCGGGCTTGCCTTTTATAGACGTGAAAATCAAAGTGAAATCTGAACAAAAGTTTTTTTTCTAATGCCTCATTCCTTTTGTTCCCATATTCATATCTTATGATCCTATTGATTTTTTTATACCACTGTAAATACTAATCTTGCACGTCGCCTCCCATCCTCTTCTTCTGAATCCTTAATTGACTTAGCGGAAACATTACGAAACGTCTATATTGTCACTTGAATGCGTGTAATGCGTTTCAGTCGAAAAAATATCCTGTTGATTCACCATGTTTACTCCAGTGTGTCTCCGGTTGAAAGAGAGTTTACGTACGTACATTTTGTTGCTATGTTGTTGTATTGCTTTTATTGTAGCTGGCCACTCGGCTGGCTGGCTCTGGCGGCATTGTAGGTCCTCTTCATTCTTCTCCGGTAGTTATTCATAGCTATTAAGTGATTCAAAACTGTTCGTGTCGTAACTCTACTGGGGAATTATAAATATTCCGTAACAATCAGTAGTCTAACAAGTAATTGCGATTAAAGGCTACGATTTCGAGTGAGTCAACGAGAGGTTTGGTTCCGTTGGATGCATTTCACAAACATAACGGTGATTCACTGGTATGTTGATTCTGAGCTATCTTGAGTGGTTCTTATTTTCCATTCAGAAAACAATTTCCATTGTGATTTGTTCTGAGTGGGATGATTAGTTCACTCTTGCAACCTTTTGGGTTTGAGATTTTAACTTTCAGCATTTTTTTTATTTCTGAAAGGAATTATAAAATATAATCAAGGGGTACTATAAGTAAAGCTACAAATTGCTTCACGAGGCTTTAATGAGTAGCCTTATGTGCTGATATATTGAAATAAATGGTCATTGAAAGCACTACTATTTTGATTAACCATATACGTGTGGTACTACTTTGAAAATTGTGAACATTTTCCTGCATGCCCCTTAAGTAACTATGGGATACTCCAGCTGGCGTCCTGTAACCTTACCTTAACGACGAAGTTGGCAATAAAGATGTTAAGTTCACTAGAATAGAATATTTTTGTATTTTACTCTATGGTTTACCTTGAAAATGATATAAAGCGTGAAATACATGATTGTTTTGTGAGAATATTGAATGAAAATTAGAATGCGATTACATTCTTGATTATAGTCAGTTTACTCTCTGCAGTTGCGGGTCATACTCTTTCTTACATCCACAAGAATAGGTGGAATGTGTTGGTGGAGGTTGCTCGTTTCATATGTTGCCTCATGCAACTACGCAAAAGACAGACTTATTTTTTTCAGTCCTTCCTTTCCAAGAAGTTCGGTTTACTGTCGTGGGGCGACTTATTAGCTGTACATTTGATGCAGAAATATTTATCTTTCTCTCACGTCCGAGAAATGGACGGCATTTTTAGCCTGAGACAATTTTTCGGGGCTAAATGTGTTCATAGAAACCCGAACATGAGAACTAATTCCACGCGAAGGAATTCGTCGTGTGTTATCCCCGAGCGAAAACTGAAATGAGGCCCTTGCCTGGTCGGAAACACGCGCTGACATGATATCCCAATTCCTCATTTCCTCACTTTAAAGACCACCTCAATGTATAAGTAATGGGTGGGGGTATGGGGAGAACAAACAGTCGTAACTCGAAACGTCTCAATTGAGATCGGCCCCGTCGTGACATCTCATTTTACTGGGTCACTCCCAGCACGAGCCATCGGTGAAAGTCATAATATAGTGTAAACACTTTGCCGCTCGCCTCGACTCTTATTTTTACAATTAGCTTTTTTTCGAACATGCATCACAAAACAAATTCTCTTACATGTACTTAATATCCCTGTTCATGCTATTAATTTCTGGCTTACGCCTGAATCTTCTTCACTTCATATTTTCTAATCTTTTATTTGAATCGGACGCATTGAAACGTTATAACAACTCATCACTATTGTGTTTCTGAATTAATTCATTGGCTTCAATTTATAATTAACCTTAATGTATTATTAATGTAATCATTTTTGTGCGTCTATAATATTTAAAAGCCTGACCTTGTACTTGCTCATACTATATGCCCTAATCGAAGAGCAATGAGGCCCGGTTTTATGATTAACGTTTATTGCAAAATGACTTTGCGTTAACTTGATGTTATATGGATGTTTGGGTTTCGTATAATGCTTTAGACCCTCGGTTAATTTTTGTGAGCGTTATTGATAGGAAAACATATCAACATCGGTTTTCATGTCTAGAAAATATTTTACCCGAGTTAGTAAAACCGATTCTTATTAATCTTCCAAACTTTTATTTATCCTTACCTTTTATTATTGGTGCCTGACGAAAGTGTGGAAGAAGCCTTCGGTCACCAATTGGCGTGCTCCGCTGTGGAAAAATCTCCTTGTTACTTGAATGCAAAGGCTGTTGGCGACCGGTAAGCGCTAGGTAGATAAGTTGTAGTCTCCGTAGGTGTTCCGGAATAGGAAAATTCCTGGCCCCTCTTACTCTCGTTCATTCCTTACCTGCATGCTCTTGTCAGTTCGTTGCCAACAAAACCTCCTTTCTCACTCTCAGCATTGCAATCGAACAGAATGATCGATGGCTCCCATTGAGTAAGCTCCGGGGTCGACGGAGAAATCGTTTTCAATAGCAATTGGCGAGCCGTCTGCGAAAGGGGGAGTTCCCCAAGGCTTCGTGAACGAACCGCCACGCTCTTAAAAAAAATCTCGGAATTCGATCGCTCGAGAACGTGCGTGGCGCGTGTTTGTCTTGTTTTCGGTTGTTGTCTCAGGAAACGAAAAGGGTTGAAGCGTTCCTACCCTTCCCCCCTCTCCTATACCTACCCGAGGCATTTTATTTTTCACACGTTCTCTTCGAATCCGTAAACATGGGATGTGTATCGACACGTTACAGTCGGAAACGCAGGCTCGAACACGAAGTCTGATTTCACCGAATGTCCGCATCGTGGCGATACTTTCGTAATAATCGTAGATGGAATCTTCAGCAATTCAAAATTTTGCGTAACACTTAGAATGTTTGCGGATAAAACAGTCGTGTTTCAGGCTTAAACATGATATCAGAGTACTTTTGCTATACACGATTACAGTATACATAGGATGATAAAGCATTAAGAGGCTGACTTAGGCTCATACCTGAATTCCATTTACTGTTGTTACGTGTGTTCCAGCATTTAGTATCAACCACGTCCCCTGAGTTTTTATGTATGATATGTATCTTTAGTTAATATTTGCCGGAATAACGTGAATTGCCAATTCAATTCATTTTTCTCTAAGTCACGTCTATGTTCTTAGAAATTCAATCGATTATTTGGTTCTGGATATGATAAATTGTTAGCTCTTTTGCACCTCGATATTCCTTTTATTGACTATCCTGCAAAAAAGCGTGATTGTGTATCTAGACATTTTAGGTCCTATATTCTGGTGACTCAATCACTGTATTATTCTTTCAGGTTTACATGTGATCGCTTTCGCGGATACGTGTAGTGGTCAAATCTGATTTTCATCGCTGGAAAAAATTATGCTCGTACTAATTCGAAGGCATCTTAACCATGCCCCGCCATCGACAGTGTTTCATGTCCCATAGGAGGTCTGAAAATGCATATCGGGGATAGTAAAAAGTTTCAGTGCAATCCTCCGATGAGATCTGCGGTTAGATGGGTACGGAAGTGCATCCCGCGAGTTTTGTTTAGATTTGACCATGAGTAACTGCTGCGCATCCCGCTGAATACTCTGGATTCATTTATTATAAGTACTGGACCATTTCCACGTACGCCACTGCCTCGTATTTGGCTTCAGATAAGCTTCAATTTAATTACTTTTCACTTCAAATCAATCATTTTTGACCTCATAAGCATGCGGAAGTTCTTGAGATGACACATGCTTAGTTTTGGGGTTTTACGCACATCCCTCTTTCCTCTCCTGGAAAAATATTAGAGCATATTTTTCTCTGGAAAATAATCACCGCCCGAACATCGTCGAATTCTCGTTAAAGCAATGAATGAGCCAAGGCTCTTGCATTTTCGTGGAAGCAATAAAGTATTTACCTTTGCCAATCAATATAATATTTATGATTTGATATTTCCGCACCCAGCATTTAGCTTCTGCCTTCGTTTCAACTGGACACTTTCATTGTAAATGCTTGACTATACTACCTAAAAATGACGAAACCATGGTCTCTGCTAAATATGTACAATAATGAGCTATAATTTTATTTGGGATAATCGATAGTTTCGCTCGAGTGCTCTAATATTAATACGCATTTCTTAAGCTTGTCCTCTTTTACCATTTTGCTAAGAATGATGTTCAAATTATGAACTATGACCGGATCAAGGTAGTGACCTATTTGCTCGTCAAGAGCCCTAAATCTATACGTTCATGTTTCGCTTCCGCTGTGCAAACTGTGACCTTTTGGTCAATGAGAAGCTCAATAACGGGCGGAAACTGATTAAAATCCTATTATATCCACCTTTACATTGCCGTTTATTCTTTTAACTTTTTATTCTTATTTATTTGTTCATATAGATTTTAGCAAGTAATTCCTCGCCCGAATCAATCCGAAGATTGGTTTGCTGCAGTTATCCACTCACTTCTCTTTTTCGCTAACACCTTAACTCCTTCTAAAAAACCTCATTTTCGCATCCTTCATAATTTGATTGATGTATTCCAATCTTGGCTTCTCATGGTATTTCTTCCCATTTCTCTTTTGCGCCTACCATTATTTTTCCCACGACGCTCACATGTTTCAGAATGTGTCCAATGACGTAGCTATTTCCACTACGCTGTGTTTTCATTCACCATCTTTTGTCTCCAATTCTTCGCAGCACTTCTTCTTTGGTGATTTTCTCCTACTACCTGGTAGTCGTCATTTATATTTAAAGCTTGGGAGTCGTAACAGGTGCGTAAGGTTGACTCTAAAGCATCAAAGATAAATTATACATCACTTTTCATGACTCGAAATCGATGCTCTTTGCAGGAAAAACTAATGCTTCCCAATGTAGGCTAGGGTTTCTAGATTATGTCCCCTTGCTTCTTGACGATTTCTTTATTTTCCTGCTGGATTGTACCCTTCGTCTAACTCTGTGAACCTTTTTCTTCGTCCTATTCCTCGGGTCTCTTGACTCTCGTGTGACTGTTTTCCTTTGCATTCGCGACAGCTGCCATCTCGAAAAGGCTGTCAGAATTCAGAATATGGAATATTTCACCTCGAAGGGCCACTTTGGGCTATTTGAAGGGATTTTGAGCATTTTGGCTTGTGGGTGGAGATTTTGTGTTGTACATTAATTAGGATGTTTTATTATCTTGGGAACGTAGATTTGAGTAATTGAGAAAAATCAATGTATTCACAAATACGGAAATTTTCGAATCTTTTTCTAGTTCCTGAAGTTGTGTCTTGGTCATTGGTTTCTTTCTGCCAATTACATTCAGACTCGTGTCTCGTATAGGCTTACCCTATCTCTTTATTATCTTTATCATTTACCCTATTTCTTATTTTGTGAACCGGAGATCTTAGGTTTCTGAAATCTTGTTAACCAGCTGTGAATGTTTTACAACATCTCATATGCTTCTTTTTGTCTTTATGGCTGTTTTGTTTTGATTTATCCAGAGTAAGTCAGTATTTTACCTTCTAATCCCTGGTATTATGCTATCAAATTTTGCACATCATAAGGTATCTAGAGGTGTGATCATTAGTAAATCTCTTTGTCCATATACTCGCTGTTTCGATTGCAGAAAACGCAACAATTGGATACTTGTCGTGCCAAAAAAGATATCTTCTTCTGGTCGGTTCGACTAAGAATCCAGTTTTTTCTAGTTCTCTACTAAGAATCATCCATCCCTGATTCTTGTCATAATTAGTGGTTACATATGCTTTTCCGATGGATAGAAATCGTTGCCTAATATCGCGGGCAGCAGTTCATTCCCCGTTACCAAATGGGGGAAAACACCCGTTGCATGGGCCTCCTTGGGGAAAATTTCCCTTATTCCAGTGTTTCGTTATTGTGTGAACGTCGAAAAATATGTTTTCCCATGAGTCGCCGTGTGAAATCCACCTCCACTCAAAAGTAATGCTGCACGCGAGATATACCCACCCACATAGTCGCCGGCTGCTCACATTGACTGACTTAATGCCGTTGGTCACTGCAGCGTATTTCTGATTTAAGCATTTATCATACTGTTGAGTTTATAGGTCAATACTGTTGAGTTTATAGGTCAATATTCGTGTGTCAATAACTTCACCGATTCGAGGCAGTTATTACGAATTTTTCATCGTAGGTTTGGATGGTCATGCGCGCCAAATATTTGAAAATGTTCAATTGATTCTTTTTATGAAAATTTTCCTCTAGGTTTCTGAAAATTTGAAAAAAAAATAATTATCCTGAAAAGCGAATGGAAATCGCGCTTTATTGATAGCCCGCATTCATTGTATGTAGCAATAAGAATCAGACTGTTGAGTTTATAGGTCATTATATGTATGCCAACTGGTTCCTTGAATTTAAAGTGTATGCGGTCAATGCTGTGCTTCTGATATTGGTGCTGATCTTGTTGGTGCGCGGGAAATTATTTTAAATTGTATACTGTTTGTGCACAAAATGTCCTTCCTCGAGTTGATGATGATCTATGAGAGGTATTCGCGGGGATCATTTCAATTGAATAGAGAAATTTATTTCAAATGTCTCTGCTGCTTTTGTACGAAATTTCCGATGATCTATGGAAGGTATCCGCTGGGGTCATTTTATTTGAATAGAGAAACATTTTAATGTTCGTTAATAAAGGAGCATCTGTCCCTACCCATCACAAGGATGGATTCCTCGTGATAGTTCATTTCACTCATTGCAGTTCAAAACTATTTTAGGCTACTTAGAAGACGAAACGAGAACTTTCCGCTTCGGAAAAAATGAGGACAAGTATTTCAGTGTAATATCACTGCTTTTTTCTCAGCAAATCTCCATAGAGATCCGGATAAGCCACCTTATTAGTGCATCAACAGGTTGGGACCTTCGTGGAAATAAACGACCCAGGATGTCCTGTTCAGTCTAAAGCTTGTGTATTGTGCACTCGAAACCTTTACGCCGCGCCGGTCGCAGTAGACTTTCAGTCACGGTACCGTTCGTTTGAAAGTGACGGAAGCCGACCTGGGCGCATGTTAATGACCAGCTCTGACTATGTGTGCCTTAAGGTACATGCATACACTGGCCATCGTCCCTGTCGGGTTTCTTTTTCGCATTTCGGGAGGAGTGCCGGTGGTTAATCTTGGTCTCCGCCCTCTACTCACGTCTCTTCCTCCCCGGAGAGGCACGAGCCTAATTGCCGTTTCCGCAACTTCTCCGAATTGCAACAGGACGTGCCATTCGAAACCCGACCTTGCCCCCTGCGAACCTCAATTTGTGTCCAGCAACAATCCCTCCCCTGTAAATATGTGCCCAATTATCCTCTACCACCCCCAAGGTGTTTGTTCCTCTACTCTTCCATGAGTGACTCATGTTACGAGAATTTTTAGGGTTCTTCCGGTGGCAATAGTTCCTTGAAGTAATGTATAGGTACAGCAGAACTTACTGGCTCATGCCTGCATCGCGCATGACTTGAGGGATACGGAAGGATGCAATAATGGTGGGACAAGAGGACCGATGTTCCCTCCACAGGTCTCCGCGGGAGAACGTCTGTTGCTATGAAAGCTCAACCTCGCTTACCTCCCCAATCTTCCCTATCATTAACCAAATCTCTGGGATGGTAATTACCACAAAGTTCTGCGATGACTATCCACTTGGAGAATACTTTTAAGAAATCAATAAAAATAGCACTTATAGGAAGTGGCTATGAACTCTAACAATCTAACCCTGCCGGAAATTAATAGTATGTCGCAGTCATTTACGTCCCCATACAGCCCGGTCTCACGTCTTAGATTCTGCTTTATTCCCTTTCGTAGGTGGACTGTACCACGAAATAGCTTCATTCTTAAGTCCAATTGAACTGGCACTGCTTCATTAATTTATTTCTTGCTGCCCCATTTTTACAAAATTCTTAGTGTCTTGTTTTTTGTGACGCTTTACTTGAATCATATTCCCGGAACCCAATACTTTAAGGCCCAGTTTTATAAGCATTGGTTTAATATTTTCTCGGTATGAAAACCGAAGTTAATACATCGATAGTGCTCACCTCAACCGTCAGTCTGATGCAATGTACAAAACCTGGACTCGTAGCAGTTAATATCAAGTTAATGAAAAGGTAAAATCTTGGTTGAAGTTAAAAAAAACAGTATAAAACACGGCGTAAGTCTTCCTTCCACTTATAACCTCTTACTCTTTGTTCTCTGACGAGCCACGGCTATGTTGGTCAGCCCCTTCGCCTCTCTGCGTTTTGGGTGTAAAACCTGCAAAATCATCCGACAACTTTCCGGAGCTAATTAAAATATTTACTTGCGCCCTTGACTTCAATTCTCACCTCCCCCCACCCAACCCTTCTACGCTCCCACTTCCCCCCCTTCTCCTCCTCCACCAACTTTCGCGAGATTGCCATGGTTTCTCCCGCCGCTTTCTTGCCTGGCTGGTGGCCGTCTCCCCTCGGTCCACGCTCCCCGGCGTGAAGAGGCGATAAAAATTGTATTTCACCCATCCGTCCTGCGTTCTTCTTCAAATTTCACTTCCCCCTTCTCCCCAACCCCGTTGCGTTTTTTTCATTCCGCATCTCCCCTTTTCCCTTAAGCCCCCTCGGGGTGCTATTTCGCGGAACATTAGAAAAAAAAGGAAGAGCGATAATCGCGCGGCGTGTTGAAGTTCACGTCTCGACGATCCCTTTGCGGTTATTGTCGCGTCCTAATAGCTCTCTTTCTCTCGAGCGAAAGCATCCACCCAGGAGAGATGGCGCCTAGTTCGCGTCGCTTGAAAAGCTGAAATTGTCCGTGACAAAATGTCCCACGCAAACCTTTTTTTTGGCCCCTCTGGAACCAACGCGTTGTAATAACGGCGACTTATTTTTCTATCTGTTCATCTACATCTGCAAAATACCCTGCAAGCCACCTCAAGGGTGTGTGGCAGGGGGTGATTAGACACCAACGTGCATTACAGTGTAATTTAGAAAAGTCTGCTGCTATTCTCAACTGTTGGACATCCCTCCCGAGGTCTTACATCTGTTCGAAGAAAATTGACTTTGCTCTTCTTTCAGCTTTTGGTTCAACCTATTCCTGTGAGCAAATTTTTCTCGCATGAAAGTAGAGTTAAATCCACAACGATGTCGCCTAACACCTGAAAATTAAAAAAATTGTGTAAAATTCTTAAGTAACAAAGTATGTTTCCGATATTGAGCAATTGGCTAAGACCATGCGAGGGCAAGGCTCCCAATAATAATAAAACTTTATTTAAAAAACCTTTTAAAGAACACTTTTTCTTTTAATGTGTTTAACAACTTAACGTACCATTGTATATCACCATATATTAGTAAATAACATAAAATATTTTGTAGAATAAGTATATTGACCTTGATTTGTGTAAAAATGCGTTTGTTGTTGGCACTCTGAATGATTTGAAACCTTAAGTCGGCACACAGCAAAATGTTGCCTACCCCTGCATTACACTATACCCTAAAGTTAGTGTAACTACGACTATTGATGCAATACGAATACTGCTAGACATCTCCTTACCGAATGTATGTACCAGACTCAGATCTATGTGTGAAATACGTCGTAGAGGGTATGTGCATGACATTTCAGGGGATTAGGCTCGGAAAAGTCAATGCGATAAATGTTTTTCATTGAAGCCTATTTATTTCTTAGAAATTAAAAGTATGCATTTTGTTTCCTCCGAGAAACTTATTAAAAGGGCTTAGATACTATCACGATAATAATAGTGCAACTTTAACGGTGCGGAATGACCATTAGTTGTCGATGACGATGATGATTCATAAGGTGATAATGCTCACTTCATCACTTCACTCTTTCACCGGTTTTGCCGCCGTTTTTAGTCTGTTATGGTTGAGGTCAAGCATACGAGCGACTTGTTTATTTTTCAGTGACACCATTTTTTATATATGATAAAGATGAACTTAGGTTTAATTGATAGGCTCTGGCATTATTTTATGGAGTTTGAAGAGATAGTTTTTATTGTTGCACACGTAATTTATTGCTCGTCAAGTTTGCCGAAAATGGGGTCACTCTTAATGCACATTGCAATACTTTTACCTCCAGAATGTCTTTACAGGCGTCGGTTGATAAATTTGAAATTGTGCGAAGTGTCTCCTTGGTTTCATGATGAGCCACAGCTATTCTCTCAAGGTGAAGTTTTTGGTCGAATATATTCCATTAAATCGCTGATATTGTTCGAAAAAATTTATTCATACATTAAACAGTATAATAGTAAAATTTTGTTGACGAAGCTGAATTTACTCCAATGCCTCCCTTTCCTCCTGTATAATGCCGGGCACGTATTCCTTCGCAGTTTTTTCTGTCCGCCCAACCCATGACGGGCGGGCAACCCATGACGGGCATTGTTATCGCAGGTACCGGTGAGAATGAATCAATGAAGAATATTCCCCGAGTTATGGAAATCATGAGTCTCTTACGGAGTGTATTGTTATTTAATTACCAACTTTTCAACCTGAAATTCTCGCTTGGGTTTTTTTCCTCTCCTGTGTTCTGCCCTAAATATTTTCATTCGTATTACTTAGGGTCATTAATGATTTCGAAAGAGATCCACAGGTAAAAGTGCGATTTACTGGAATTAAAACATGATTCTGAACCGTAACTAGGTTTTTTTTCAAGGTTGTTTGAATCCATTTTCCATCGCTACTCGCCTAAGACTATCTTCAGCGACCTCCGGAAGAATATCTTTGCGCTAAGCTACGGAGGTCTTATGAGCAATGACGTCTGTACTGCAAGGTTAAATTGCGTCATTAAGGAACATACCATGTTTGATAGTTTTAGACTTGGAGGAAGTGATTTACAGCAGGTTGTAATGGTTCCATTGTAATTTTATTTGGAGAGTATTAAAGAGCAATGGAAGTTGTTAGGTGAATTGGAACGGATCTGATATTTCAGATTTGGTGTATTTATTGATGGATTGTTAATTGATTGAATCTCAGCTATAGTTATTGGTCATGTTGGAAACTTGGCGGTGCATTGGTCTGTGATACTGCTTCGTTCACTGCTGGTGTTAGTTCAATGGCTTACAATGAGACTTCCTGTGAAATTGGATTGGGTCAAGCGTCATGCCATACACATGTCGATACTTTTGTTAGGTCTGAAATCTATATATTTATCACAACGTGGTTATGTTTGATTTTCTGCGTTGAAGAGGAATATATGGAATTTGCCGGCCCAGGTGGCGGTGAGTTAAGTCCTCGCCTGCCATTCCTATGGTCGCGGGTTCGAGTCCCGTCTGAGTGGATTTTTAACCACCTAGGGCATGGTTGTGCGTATCTACTTGTCCTTTGACACTTGTCTAGTACCTCGGCATAAAATGCCTTACGAGCTTTTCTCGGTGGTTTTGGCAAATGAATATATGAACTGCTTGTAAATAATTGTGAGAATGCTGTGTTAATACAAAGTATTTTGATGCCTTCCAACTTCCGTTGAACCCTGGCAGTAGTTTTTCAGTAGGAACTCTCCTATGGGATACGTTCCTGTTGCGGGAAGCTTTCTAAGCTGTATGGAATAAAATGTGCGGGCACATTTCATGCAGTGCCTCAAAGTTTTCTATATTTTCCCCCGGAAATTCATAACGCCATTAAGTATCACCATCCAGCCTTTAAATTATAGGTTAGTTGAGGAACTTGAGAAATGGACATTTGAGCGAAAGTTTTAAAATCTCTTATTAATGAGGCTTTTGGCATTGATGATCCCAATGCTGGATTGATGATATGGCGACTTCAACCAAGTATATTTAAGTTGCCCCTCATATTTCCACCATTTTTCTGTGCCTTCGGACAATAACTTTGTGCTTCTCATTTTGAACCAAAGTTAAAGCGCTCTAAATGCCGTGTGTGACCAATACACAAAAAAACCTCTTCGGCACCCGCAAAAAAATTGCGTGCAAGAAATTCTTCTTGGCCTCCACGGTCTTAAGATTTTCCTCTCCATTTCCTTTCGTAAGTGCCCTTTGCCGTCCGAGACGAATCGCTCCTTCAGGAGAAGTGTATAAGAGCTGGTGGGAATCGCGAAGGAAAGACTCGTAAGAAGAGACATGCCTTGCGTACCTTCAGCGTTCATGTTTTTTTCAGTACTCAGCCTTTTGTAAAGCCTTTTTTTTTGTTTTTTCGGAACTATCCCCCGAGGTAATTGCGATCGTGGTTTCCACCGTGGATGCGCGTAACAAACCACTGCTATTATTTTTTTTTCAGACTTCTTTTGTCTGTGCAAATCGAATGAAGTATTTTTCCAATTCCGGGACCGTCCCAATTAGGGTCCCCCGATTTCGATTATCGAAGATCGTCCTTCGTTCACTCGACGTTTGATCGATTCATTCTGTGTTTCCTCGCATCGATGCGCATACTTCAAAGATGGAATTGAGTTCAATTAATGCATAGCCGGAAAACGGAACTACTGCCGCCGTGTTGTTGCACATGTACTTTACGAGGTTTTGTAATTTTCTACAGTGTCTTTGTGATTATTAGTGTGCAGTGTGTTGGTTATCAGTGAGCGATAATTATTATTGAATTATATAGAAACGAATGTTTTTGTTTTTTGGTGTTTGTTCATCTTGTTTGTTAATTGAATGTTTTTTTACTGAATTTTATGTTGGTTGTGAAAGGGTTGTTATTGGGATGCTGTTCGGGAATCGTTTGTGACAAAAATGGAGGAGAATGGTGAAAAGAATGAAAGCAATCCTTAGTACTGGAGAGAGTGGAAAACGTGTACTTTCTTGGAAACTACAGTGTACCTACACGTATAATTTTATGTGCAAAAACATACAGTTTTTACGGAGTAAACATTTTTTTAGGACATCGAAAACGTATAGGAACTTGTATTATTGCCAATAAACCACATTATACGACAGACGAAATAAAACGGTCGGGTTATCCGTTCAGTATTATGGCGTCTGCCATCATATGATGGTTCGTTTTTCGCGGCAGACAGCGATCGATCCAGTTACTCGTGTGTCCGCATTAATGGTTGCCGCAGAATAATTGTCTCCCATTTCCGACTTCGCTTAAGTGTGTTAGCTATAGCCAAGTCTTTCATTTCGTCTCTTCCCTCCTCCCCTCTCGTTCAGGGTGCTGTGTGGAGACTTCTCATTTCCGCCGATTTCGTTCCACTCCGTCGCTCACAACCGCTTTAGCCGAACCGACTTTCCTTCCCTACACTCCTTCTTTCTTCTTCTCAGCCCCGGTATGATTCGAGATCGATCTAATTCTTTCGAGGTCGCCATTCTCCTTTTTTTTCATGAAAAAGTTTTCAAAAACTTTCGTGTGCGGCAACAAGTGAAAACAATGACAGTCCCATTTTGTGAGGAAAATTCGAGAGGCAAGATTTGTGCGGCAGGTCGGTAGTTTTCCACCACGTTTCCCGGATCCGCTGAAAAAATAATTTCTCTGTTTTTCGTCACGTTTAATCTCATGCTTTATAATGTTAGATCCATCATCTCATGATTTCGCTTCGCAGCTCATCTTGGAGTTCAGTCTTGGAGAAGTGGTCCAATATTTACTCTGACAAAAACGTTTTAGCGTTGTTGTACCCCATCTACTTCGAGTCTTTAAATTATTTTCAATGAATAAAATGAAAAGAGCCTCATAATTTTTTAAATAGCCCGCGAGTAATGTTTAAATTGATGGTTTCGTCGCTCAATTAATGTTTGAAATTTGTGTTATCCTCTCACTTTTCCGTTGTACTTGCGTGTTGGTCTGATTATTGATCATAATAAGGTGGCAGGGACTCTCGTTTAACCTTTGCAATTTTATTAATTTGCTCTGTTTCCAAACTTCAGGCAATGTTTAAAAGATATGCATATTTATCCTTGCTGCAGACATAGTATATCTCCTCAAAGTTAAACTTACAACGACTTTATTCGTTCAAAGGCTATCGATTAGCATTTTATTTGTTGCGAGTTCATTTTCCAGTGGACCTGTTTGGACCCAAGGAGGAATTATTCATAGTGGAATCCTGTCCGCCACATGGGCACCATGTGCAGTGTACTTAGTGCAGTGTGCAGTGTACTTAGTGCTGTGTGCAGTGTACTCAGGCCCGGACCAAGGTGTAAGCGAACTACGCGGCCGCGTAGGGCGCCGGGCTAAGGGGGCGCCAAAGGCGCGCCGACAAGCCTCAAAATATATAGATCCAAAATGCGCAGAATTTTGTCAACAAAGACAAGCGAAAGAAAACGCATATGATATCTATTAATCATATGTGTATTTAATCGTACAAATTTATGCATCTGCAAAACCATATGTAGCATCACACGTGCACGTAGCCATCAAATAGAGCGATTCTCTCCACCAAGCGGTGCACGCGTAAATCCCTTAGTTCAATGGACGCTAACTGCGTCATTTGGCTCCGAGACGCTGCCTTGCTAGCTGCACGCTTCAGTCCCAGGCCCACAAATGTCTCTGGGCGGCCCTGGGACATTGTTCTCCTTGGGGGTTTTTCCCCCTTCCACCAGCTGAGAACGTTTTATGGAGGTCTACGGGACACATAAAAATATTACTAAATTTCTATTTATGAGGCCTTAATTTTCAATTTTGTTTTCGGGGAGGAACCGCCCTTGACTACCGCCTTGCGACATTTCTGGGGGGGGGGGGTGCCGAAATTATAGTTCGCTTACACTTGAAAAATGCATAGAACCGGCCCTGAGTGTACTTACTTACAATTGCTATTACTCGTCCGTGTGATGGGACGTGAGCACATGCTATAATTTAGTTTGAGTAGCCGGTGACAGTTTTCTCACCGATGTTTCCCTAATAATCTCACATTTTCCATCCCATCGATTCATACGTTTTGGTAGAAATAACCTCAGTGATCGGTCTCCTCTCCTAATTAATGTTCGATGATTCTTGACTGCATTGAACTAGAATGACCCAATGATTTCAGGGGGTTGAGGTGGGTAAGAACTGTCCAAGAACCTACCAACATTGGTAGCTATTTTTTGATGGTGATACTGCATTTATTCAAATGAAGATATCAGCATGAAATAATGGGCACAGAATAATTACATCTCCCCTCGTCATGTGCGGTAAGTTTCTAGTCGTATTTATCGTATTTCTAGCCCTTCCCGATGTGTAGGTATCGTTGGGTGTATCGGCGAGGGGATTTCTCCTGCACCCGAGCGCAGAGGACCGCAGCACCGCTTGTCCCAGTTGATGGACTATCTTCCTCCTGAATGATCGAGGACTGAAGAAAAGGGTAGTGGAGGGGGGCTTTTAGGCCGACCTGCACCATCTGCGGGCGGCGCGGAATTCTCCCTTCCATTTTTATGCGAGATCAGCGGTGCATTGAAGAGAAGAGGGAAGATGGCGCAAATCTCCCGGCCATTGTTGAGGCACCGGCGGCGTTGCCTAGGAGAGGGGGTGGGTGGGGAGATTTAGGGAAGAGGGAAGTGGGGGCGCTGCATTTAAGGAGTCGAGGACGGGGAAGGGCAATTAATCCTGTCGTCAGGGCGTGAAGGAAACGAAAGGATAATTATTTTGCCTTCTTTCCCTTTTGTACCCTTCCCAATGTCAGGACGCTCCTGTTTTTCTTTTTCCCTCGACTAATTGAAGGGGATTCGCTCTTTTGAGAACAATGTCTGCAAGGGCGGGCGAGGGAGTGTGTGGAAGAGGTTGTAGAGGGGAAAACAGAGGTAGAGATACCCTATTTTGTCGAGTATCCTTTTAAGAGGGTGAAAAAATTGCCATTGTTGTTTCTGCCCTCGCCTGAAGGGAAAGTTGAGGAGAGGTGCATCGGTCGTTTGTTATCCTGGGTTAGCTTTTCTCTTTCAGACCGCCGACTTGATTAGTTGGTTGAAGGCAGTATGTATTGGGACTCTGAAGGTTTTACATTCCCCCCATGGTTTTAGGCTTGCGCTGTGCTTGTTTTGTCCCCCATGTGTATTTAATGATTGGTTGGTTAAGTGACGGAATAAGGATATGCATTTCCTTTTTCATGCACATTTAATTTAAAAAAATGTATTACCTGTAAATACGAATTTCTTTTAACTCAACAGTAAAAAAAAAATGTGTGGCAAACCACTAGGTACATTGGGGATCAGATTATTTTATATACCCTCGAGATTTTATGGAGATTTCCTCGATATTTCTGTTGCATTTATTTTTAACTTCAGGTGTGTGAAGTGATAAATGGCTCCTGTTGAAATCTGTCCAATGTCAACACATTTAAGGAATTTTTAAAACCTTTTTCTCGAGATTTTTGCTTAACGTTATAAACGTCTCTTCCTTCATTAAGGAGCTGTAGCTGTCCTCTGAGGGGTTTGTGTATATGAGTTTCAAAATAGCTAATTCTGGAGATTAAGCCAGCCTGCAGTAGCATATTGGTTGAATTGAATGTAAATAGAGCATACTTAAAATGCCAGTACTAACTGTATCACCAATCATTGAACCTCCCCGATAGTATAATTAACCGTTATTCAGTATTTTAAAACTGATTTAATTTGAACTAACAATAAGCGCCCCGTTAGAATCGAAAATGAGTTTGGAAATATATGGGGATAGGCTGTATTATTCCAAGATGCTTGCAATTCAAATGTATGCAGACCATAAGCCGTTTTCTTAGTTCAAGAGAAAGTTTACCATATGGTCACGTCATAAAAATTTTCATTCACAAGATGAGTTGAATTACTGCTTTCATGAAATTCTCACGTGAAAAATGCGCAAATCATTAATTATGTAGTGTGTGCATGATTCTTCGAAACTTGCATATTAATGATAAAACTTAAAGGTTCATAATATTCACCTGGTGGTAATAAAGAATGAAAAAGAAATCATTTTCGGATTCAGGATGAAAATGATGGTAGCATCACATCGACGTTGAAAGTTTTCCTAGATGCCAATTTCATGAAGATAATGGATGACATACTATGCTAGAATTAACGTTCAGCTATTCTTAATGTCGAGAATGATCGTTGTGTGCTACTCACGGAGTCACAAGGAGTGAATCTTCAAATCATTAATTACGGCCGCAATCGCATTAACCTTTCAGTCCTTTTTGATGACTTCCGAGCGTTGAGGTCACCAGTCATCGAGCGTTGAGGTCTCCAGTCATCGCTAGTCATGATTTTGGTTGATGGAATGCCTATCATTCATTTCCTTGTTTGTATATCGATTTGAAAGTCACTCCTCACACCACTGCACTTTCATTTCCGTTTATGGAAGCTCTAGCACAAACGGTGATATTTTTATTTTGCCCCCTAGCTAAGAATTGCAATCATATTACACATATATATCCTTTTACCTTCCATCTCTGTTTATTGCGTCAGTACCCTCGTTATTAGCAAAACTCTGTTAAATCCCGAGGCGTATTCTTTTAGAATAATAATACATAATGATTTAATGAAATTATTGAATAGGCGTCGCTTGAAACTAGTGGAAATCCTCTTGAAATGAGATATTAAATATTGTTTCATATACCATCATCAAATTTTTATTGCCAATCGGTAACGCGTCCGATTACCACCGGAAGGGTTTATCATGTATTTTTTATCGGCTGTAGTTGTACGTACTGGTATTGATAATTTTTTCAGAGCGAGATCGATATAGTGGCTGAATTAATGGAATTCTGCTGATTTTTTTTTACCTTATACTCTTACGCAGCCGATGTTTGATGAGTGCACTAGCTCCTGGAATGGTAGAAGAAAAAAATATCGTCAAATATCTGAGAGAGCTTTCTGATAATTCATCAGATATTTTCGGCGTGGAGAAGCCCTAGATAAGCGGGGGTCCTACTTTTGGTAATCTAAATGGCACAGTTCAGGTGTTTACCCGCTTTCTTTTTCCACCTCGACTTAATACGGTTATGTCCACATTCGACGTTTGGATAAGCTTGAATGGAAAGACAAACAGAATGGAGTTACTATTTGCTTGCTAACTAGGGGGGAGTATTTAAAAAAGCTTTGACCATCCCAGGGACTAGCTCCTTCATTGACGATTCATGAGCATTAGTAATCGTGCCCCGTTCTTGCACCATATGCTTGCATGATGTGATTCGCTGCCGGAACAAAGGCTCCTGTGCGCAGCGCACTGGCGATTAAGACACGAACGAACGCAAGTGAAAATTAATGTGCGCGGCGGCTCTTCCGTGAGGAACGGACCCATGTGTTAAGAATTATGTTCCCGCTTGCCCCGGTGATTGGAGTCTCCTGTGAGGGAGAGATTTTTCGGCGAATTGGTCCGTTAGGAGAAGATTCCTGTTTACCATTTCCCGTGAGCGTGTCCGTCCCTTTCATTTGCACTGCCTGATGAATCGGCTACGTGCGCAGTGGGACGTCGATAAAGCCGTTATTTCTTAGGACCCCTTCTTGGTTGCCTTCGCGCGAAAGGTGGAAAGTAGGCAGTCATTCCCTCATGGAAAATTTCGTGTGCGGCATGGATCGCACACTTATGAAAATCCTAGCATCGCTTGCGTTCTTTTGTTTTTCTTTTAGATTAAAAACGTACGTATCAATACGTTGCCGATAGAGGAGCCTGCTGTGTGATACCATGAGTCGCAAGAAATGATTTCACCTTTCATTCAAGTCGTATTTTAAGTAATGCTTGCACGTATAAAATCCATAAGCCTTCAATTACTTGGCCTCCAAACGTACAGATACGTTGAAAAAATTACGAATGCATTTACAGAGGCTGCGTCAGTTGATTGGACTGTGCAATAAGTTAGTCTCTATACTTAGTAATTACACTGTACACATTACTTTTTTAAATTATTGGTGGGAACAACTAGTTTCATTGGGAACACTATGTCAATGGATTTTTCCAGATTGTTCTTGTTTTTTTTTCTTATTGGTTATTTGGCTCGGTAAAGTAGGTCTGCGATGGAAATTTTTGGACGTATTTTATAGAGCATTGCAATCGTCTGTAGTCGCTCTTTATCGGTGGTCATTTTTTTTTAAATACTCTTACGAAATTTATGCATGTGTATTAGAGCGAAGATTAGCCATGAAGGTCGTAGGCTTGACGGCCATTATGCTTTTTCTTATTTTCTCTTACTTTATTCCATTCCGTTCTCCCATACAAACTCCCCTTTCAAGCTGAAGTGATAGAAGTTTAAATTTATGGCCCTATTTTCCATAACGGGTGTGAGTACTTACCAGAATGTGCTCGTTAATAGTGCTTAAAAATGGCTTATTTTGATGCGCTGGGTGTTAATAGCACAGCTGAACATTAAATGAACCGGAATTGATTTCCAAAGAAAATAAAAACTAATTTTCTGCGCGGCTGCGCTAAAAAATCTTTTCCTTTTTAAGGATTTGACACCTGTTTGTCTTCGAAGTCGATTCCTTATTTTCTTTAAAGTAGGTTTTCAAGTCATTAGGAGCAAGACTTCGACCCTTAATGATCGGAATTTTCTCATTTTTTTGGCGCTATATCATGCCACAGGGGCTCGAAATGATTCTCGGTTTTCTTGTTTCGCTGCGCTGGAGGGAAAAAAGAGGAAGATAACTCCGCTGACCACAGGTTCCCCTTGGCCTATTGTGACGTTCCACTGTCGGCTCTCGTTCTCATACGCACGGCCAAGGCTTGAAGGTACGCAGTGTTTGTGTGTGTCTGACAATCCTCTTGGGTCGGATCCGTTCAGTTACATCGCGCCTTGTGATGACACCGATATTTTCAAGACCCGACTAACGAGTATTTTTTAAAAAGCCTTTCGTGTTGGTCGTGTCGCTGGCAATAATTAGGGAGGTTCAACCGCGACTGCGTGAGTCAAATAGGCACTAAATTCCGCCTTCTCGTTAAAATTGTTTAAAAATTACTACATACTTTCATACCGGTGACATGCTTTAGTTAATACAAAACAAATTTAAAGAATAAAATATGCTGATTTTACTACGAATATATTTTTTAACGAATTCTTTCCAACCGTAGGAGACGACTGCAGTGCCATTCCCATTGAATTATTGCTAAATTTAATTGCAATTTTACTTCAATGTTTGCAATGATTTGTGACTAATTGCCAAACAGTTGTTGTAAAACAAAATTGGATGGGTAGGTGACTTTCATTTTATCACTATTCAATTTCCTGGGAGAATTCGCGTTGAACCCATTCGTAATGAACCCATTATGAGTGATAGTCTTGCTGCTGGTTGACTATCATTTCTAACGATCGAAGGGGCTGCCAGACAATAAAGGCATTGTCTCAATATTTCTTATTTGTTGAGTAATTAAGTTGTATAGTGAAATTTTTGTTAAATTGTCCTTTTGGTAGATTGTAAATCCCGTGTGATTCGGTATGAATCATCGTTGTATCATAAACGTGTGCCATATTGTACACCTCCGTCCTCCATTCGGACTCGGTGGCTCATTTTATGAGGCTTCTCTCGTGGTTATGGAAGCCGTACCTTGGAGAGATGTGTTCTTTGATTTCTTTCGTGGCGGAAGTGACCCATATGCTGCCATGTGCCTGCGATCGACTAGTTTATGGGGATATAAATCTTAAACGAAAGGGAGAAGTGTGGCGGGAGAAAATCGAGGTGAATGATGAGTCAAGTTTTTTTTTAATTCTTGGTTACATATATTAGTTTCAATTTTTGTTGTACATAATCGATAATGCTTTTAACCGATCAATGACTCCAGTAAGATGGCCGCTATCATCTTACACGTGGTCATGAGACGATGTTTTTCTTGCGTGCTCGGAGAAAGTAATATTTTGACGATATAATTTTTTTGCAGAATGCGGCTTTTGGTGGAATGGCTACATTTTTTGCTTCTCCTCTGGTTGGAACAGGATGTTCTCGGTCACTTTAATTTAACCGGGTGAATGGGTTAATTTTCGAGTAGGGCGGGTGATACCACCTAGCGGGAAAAAAATACAATTCGGATAATCGCTCTCGCTAATGCTACTTTACGTATAGGAGGAACTAGGCCGAGACATTCTAGAACGAGTGTGCGTGGAGCGTCTCTTATAATCGCATTTGACGGAGAGATGAGCACCAGCGGGCGCTTCAGAAGCTCACTAACGTCCTACGCGGTTATCATCCCGTGGTGATGAGGGAAACTCGTGAGGAATTAATTTTTTAAAAAGACGTGCGAGCTTCGTTCACTAAAATGCGCACTTCGGCGTGAATTGGTTTCTTTTTTTTTCTCACTGGACACGCGTCCATAAGGGATAACATAAGTGTCTCGTTGCCAAGGGTTGCCTTACCCTCCTGGACTAAGCCCCCTTGCTATCTGGTTTTAAGTAGGGGTCTTGGGTTTCGGTGAGTCTGTCTTAAGAGCGACAATTCGGACTGTTTCATTTATTTTTCGTGGGTGTGTAGGGGAGCATTGGAAGGGATTCACTGCAACGTGTGCAACGATACGGCTCGAACTCCTCAGCGTTGACTGGATAGACTATGTTCCTGCGTGAGAAATGTTTTAAGATCCAGTGTTGTCTAGTGTAGATGATAGTTTCGGGCCTTACTTGGTGAAATTCCTTGATATCAGAGATAGAAAAATTAACACTGTAATTCCACATGGTAATAGATTTACTGACACGACCAGTTTCGCCGCAGAGCAGCATCTTCATACGTTTTTCAGGCTACACCTGAAGATACTGCTCTGCGGCGAAACCGATCGTGTAAATAAATCCATTACCATGTGAAATTGCAGTGTTAATTCTTCTATCCCTGTTGTCTAGTGGTTTAGGATACTTTCATCCTGGTGTCGGAAAGTTCGTGATGGGTTTTCTTTTAACTACGCTTGGTAGATAGATAACGAGACGAAAAGGCTTAAATTGCCATTTTTTCCGCGAGTGGGGCGCTATAAGATTGAGAAGGGATCTTAATCCACTATTCCCTAGAATGTTTCAAATTATCATAATTTTTACCATCAGCTATTGCTAATTGCGAATTGCAGGTCGTTTGAATTTATACATTTTTGGATTCAGAGACTTGTGTTATTTTAGAAATATTGTCTAACCTAATGTGCTTTTTTACTCCTGATTTGGTCACTAAAATTATGCTCGGCGTTAGCGTTGTCATAAATTGAAAAAAAAGTGTTTTAGTATTGATTGAAAAAATGTTGCTCCCATTTCAAATCTTCAAATAAGCTTCATTCGCTATCTATCGTAATCCAAATATTCAGTGCTGATTCATATAGTGTTTGTAACTCGTATCATATTTTTCAATCCTGCCCTCGTGCTTTCAGTTGGCTGTCTCTGAGCTCACGGCTGAATTTCAAGCCTTCGTTTAGGCATTGTCTTGGAAAGAGAAACAAGAGTTCTCTCTTACCGCAATAGCATGGAGTCGTTGCTATCATGTATCATTTCTCGGAATGAGGAAACTGGCTGTCAGCCACATCCTTCACGCTCCGCATAATTCCGACCATTTTCTTGCTACGGCTAAGTTTCTTTACGAAATAATCCTCTTGACGTCATACTTGTTCTGTTTGTGAATCCCCTCATCTTAACATTTGAAGATTTCTGCTACTGGTTATGTCTACGTTTCAGTGATAGTTCACTTGCTATGGATATTTTTTTGTAAACGGATCCTTGTCATCTAATTGGACGTCTATTAGTACTGAATAGTAATTGGGTTAGTCTTTCCCAAGCGCACTTATCCCATCGGATCTCTCGCGCCATCTTGGGAGGTTTCCCATTTTCGTAATGCGCCTTAATTTGTAAGCCGGGACATTTTTATCTTATTTTTTTATTAAGGCATTTTCGCACGTCCATTATCTTGTTAGCAGGCGCTCATGCAGTCACGGGATAATTTTAGAGGACGTGGCTTAAGACTTTAGAGAGAGGATGAGATGCATCAACCCTTTCTGCTCACGTCTCATCCATCGCTTAGGGTGAGAAGCGTGTCTCCTTGTTATTTTTTTCTCGTTCGTTTCATTTCGACGTCATTGGCTGCTCTGGGGTCGTATGCGTTTTAAATGGGGTTGAATGAGTGCAGCTCAATTGCAGTTGAGCGCCTCTTCTTCAACTTAGAAGAGTTTGCTACACATCGCTGGACGAGCTCAATTGGTTCTAGCTGCTCGAGCGATGAGACTTATCATTGGGCAGCGTTGTGTTTCTGGGGTGTTTTATTTAAACTAGTTCATTAAATTGAATTGAGTTCGTATTCAAATATTGACTCGTGGCCCTGAGGTCTTTCTTGCATATTTTTTCCATTATTATTTATTTTTCTGCCCCTGGTGAATTTCTATTGACCAAAATAGGATTACTTGCGTGGCAATTTTTATCAGGTGCTAGTATCCCATGATTCATTGTAGTCGTAATTATAGTCTAGGTTAGGGTCAGAGGCGGACTGGGTACCCAAGGGCCCCGGAGGCGACGTGTTCAAAGAGCCCCAACAGGCAAACAACCCCTCTCCCCCTAACAAAAAAAGAATGAGATAACACATTTAGGTTAGCATATTTATTGATTTAAACAAAAAAATTCAATTTAAAATTTACAACAACAGTCTTTTCACTGAAAAAAGGAAGGCGCTGAAGGGCCCCAGGGCTACCCGAGGCCGTCCGGGGCCCCGCCCCGGTGGGGATTCCCGCCCGCCCGCCCTGGCTAGTCCGCCGATGGTCAGGGTTGTCCAACTGGCGGCCCGCGGGCCGAATGCGGCCCGCGGTGCCGTTTATTGTGGCCCGCGAAAGGTTATTAGACGAAAATTCAGAAATTTATTTTAATACCTTACGTTTTTTCTTATTGTTACTTAAATAAATAATAATTATGGCCCGCAACCATATTAAAGGTTAAGTTGTGGCCGTTGAGGCCTTGCAAGTTGGACAACCCTGGTCTAGGTCATTTCATTCACTATTATTATTATTTTTTACTTTATTATCTAGCTCTCACTTTGTCAGAAGAATTGAAATATCTGAAGATGCTGCGGTTTTAACGCTGTGATATTTAAATTATACATAAATTATATATCCGTTCGGAGTAATGTTATAAAATTGGTTTATAACGTGCGAGAAGACTGTCGCATTCGTTATAGAAAGAGCCAGTTGTAAGACCATTAATTTCGGTGCTTACTCTTGATCTTATTCAATGTTAGCTCCATTTAGGTGGATTAGTTTGCCCCATTTAGGTTAGCCCCAATGGAAGCAGTCAAAATGTCGACGTCCATCTATTTATGGTTTGTAATTAAATGTGGCTGTTGAAGATAGCTTTCTAAAGATTTAAATTTTAATGTATTCAAAAATTTTATATGCGAGTGGATGTATGTACGTTGAGAAGCCTTTTTCACGGGATGAGCTACTCAGAATAACTTGCAGTATAGTTTGGACATCTTGCTTATTGAACTTTTATTTTGTCGAAGTAAGTCTAATATCATTTCAAACCTATACTTTTTCATAAGTCTCATGATTATGGGCTGAACTGAGCTTAGCTGCACCTACTACTAATGGTCCTTGGGAACTGAAAAAAATCAGTCTGGCATATTACTTCGATGTGTATGAGAGGGGTTTCACTCAAGGAATATCGCGAATTAGCTGATAAAAAACGCGAAGTCGGCTCTATTTCTTGGTTAATGTGGGTCTTCATTCCTTATTCTGTTGTCACTGCGTTGTTCCTTTCCTTGACCTATATGCATTTCATCCATATCCCGAAAATTGAATGCTGCAGTCATTTAATTATTTTTATTATCGCACTAAGTGTTCTATCATTAAGGTAAGTTCAGATGGAGATAAATTGCCAAAACTAATGTTTTACAACCTCCGGCACATAGCTCATTCTACAATTTATTTTTTTCAGGTCCGTTTTGCGTACTATCAATCTTCATTCTATGAATAACGCGTAAACCCTTAGTCCTCTTATAACCCTTTCAATTGTGTTATTCGCATTCCACTATTACTCGTCCCTCTTTTTGCTTTATCAATCATCCAGAGTCATTATCATTTTACACTTTTATTTCTAATTTTTCGTAGTATTTTTCCCCTGTATTTTCTGAGTAGCCACAGTTCCCTCTTCAACCCCAATCCTTAGATATATATCACTTCTTATTTCTGCTGATGGTACATTATTTCGTGAACCATTCTCATAGTTGTGCACATGGAAAGCATACGTGGCCCAATGCTTACTCATTCAAGGACATAATAACACCATATGATTTTTTTAAACACACGAAATCCACTCTATTCCTTGGTTTATGTGGAGTTTAATTCCATTATCCTATTATCGCAGCGTAATACAGTCGATACCGTAACTTTTATATCATCCAGATCCTAGAAACAGAAACTGCAGCAGGTATTTTGCAACTCTTACGTTTAGTGGTGTTTCTAATTACGGACTGTTGTACAACTTCCAATGATTTCAAGTGTGAGCGTTTACTGCAAATAAATCAGCGGAATGTGTGAATTAAATGTTGTGGTAATGACATTCGCACGTTAAATTGAAAATTCACCGGAGCGTGGATGTAAGTCGTGGTTTCACTCTTTCTACCTATGTAATTCCGTGTAGAAACCATGTATTTTCTAGCGTAGACTTTGACGATCTGTTTCCAGGATGGAACTGCCCTTTTTCTCGCCAATGGCTTTATTATTTAACATTATTATTTGAAAGCATCTGACCTCACCGTACTCACTTTTTCCAGTTTTGCTGCAAAAAAATCACCGTTTTCGGTGGGAGGGTTAAAGTATGGCTTCTCAAATTATGTTTTTTTATGTTTGTAGTTACCATAACCAAGCAGGTCTCTTTAGTGATTAGATAAAAATCATTCGTCATTGAATCGAGAAGTGCCGGCACCTCACACCTCCTGGATGAGGTGGGTGGGTGGAAGACGATTATAATTTGACTCTCGCCCGGACGATTAGAAGGTCAGACAAGGGAACGAGGAACAATCGGTTTGTCCTTAGGATTGTGTAACTCTTGGGCCGCGGACGAATCCCGCATCGTAATTGCCTCGCCTTATCGTCGTCAACTGTTTACGGAGGACGTACTTGAGTGTTTGGAGTTTATCAGTGGGGAGTTGGGGGGGGGGGGGAAGAGGCGCCAAGGACGAGAGAAAGGGTTGGGGGAAATATGGACATGTGACGTCACTTGTCTCGTAAATCCGGCCAGGGGATTCATATTGACGATGGCGATTAGCAGAGGGGGAGGGGGTAGAGAAAATGTTATCACCCCGGATAGTTTTCTTTTAGCGCATCCTTCGCAGAAAAACTCTAATAATGCTCCCTCATATTCAAATCAATAAATATTTATTTATTATAAATCGAGTTACTGTCAAAATCAAGAATATTTTGTCACATTTTCTTGAACGCATTTGGTGATCATTCAGATGTGGATTACTGTCAGGTTTTTCATATGGTAGTATCAGAGAAACGAATTAATAACGTGGGTCAGTGGTGAAAATCATTTTGTTGTAGAAAAAGTCTTATCATTTTTTTTGGCTCAAACCGCCCCACAAAGACTTGGGTACCGTTTTCTTCGAATGCTGAAAACTAAGTTGCGAATGCATTGTGTGTGGCCCTATTTAGTACCTACATTCTGGTGATTTTATGCTACCTTAGGTCGTTAGCTTGATTGTATTTTCGTGTCTCAATTACCCTACTAAATGTTCGGCGTTGCAGTCGGCGTTACAGTCGGCGTCTTCAGGTCAATATTGATTTGAAGACGCCGACTGCAACGCCGCGGCGCGCCGGCGAAATTCTTGTCAGGAAAAGTGAAAATTCGCGGTAGAGAACCCTAAAGATCGGATCTTTCCAAAGAAATACTCCGCGGAAGCCTTCTCAATGATATAGCCCTGTAGTTGAATCCACATTCCTAAGGAAATTGATTGGCAGTGTTACATCTGAGGCATTCGGATGTATTTTTCTTAAATTTGTATTTGATTATCGAGAAGAAATTGTGTAATATTTACCAACGTGAGCTCGAAGTGTGGCTGTATGAATGGACGAGCGACAGGGCCAGGTTCCGTCCCCGGGCGATGTCTTACAATTAGTTGTCCCATCTCGCTGTGTTTTGGACAGCCTTTGTCTCCTCTCCCTCCCCTCCGATGGCACAGTAAGTCAAGTCACGCCCCGAACTCAACCGGCTGCCTCGCGCACTACTATTATGTCATGCTTACTAGTGACCTCTTCCTTTCGATTGTATCTCGATCATGCGTACCTATTCATTTGGCTCGCGCGTGTCTCTCAGGATAAACGTGCTGCTATCTCTCCAAGGTTCGGAGGTGATTCCACTTGTCTCTTCACGCCCAATTACACAATCGCTTAAGTCTGCTACACGATTGGCATAACCTATTACTTTTTCCTTTTCTGGAAAATTTAAAGACCCTGTCTTATCTTGTGACGCGTTTCTCTGGTGACACATTGAATCAAATCAACCGCATGAAATGTTAACGTGGGAGGAACTGCAATGCAGTTAAAATGTAAGGTAGTTTGAGCGTAATGTTTTTTCTGTCATGCGAGAGACCTCATTGGAAATTCATTTTTAAATGTAAGCAGTTGTATGAAGTATTGCGTCATCGTAGTAATGTTAATGAAGCAAAAACTTAGTTTTGATGACTGAAGTTATCTGTAAATAACTAAATATACAGATTCGAGGCTCTAACTTGGTTTAATTGTTTTATGCCGGAAGATGTAAATACCTTCACGAGCGAAGATTCTTTTCTGGCTTTATAAATAGAATAACGGCGAGTAATGTATTTATTTTTTTAATGTATGAGCAGTCATACGAACTACACATACGAGCAACGTTCTGACGCAGTCTGTGCCTTAGAACTTTCTCATATTTTTTAAGATAATGCCTCTCTGGAATGTACAGCCGTACAAATACCCCATGGTTAGTGGCTTATAATTATTGGTAAGTATCTGAAGCATTAGTGCGATTGGAGGCTAATATTTTGTTTAGCATCACAAGAAAAATTATGTTATTTTCATCGTAATGGTATTCATTCAACCATATGCGTATTGATATCTCGCTCAAACGAAACCTTTAGAATGCTTGAAAAATTATGTATTTTTGCGTAACTACTGAGTGTAATTACGAGCGAAAAGGTGGGAAAAGGAAAAATATTATAAGGGTAAAGGAAACTCGAGGAAATAGAAAAGTAAGTACCTTGAGGATTATGGAAAACTTAGTGAAAATTTGAGAATTTTATCAGGTTTCAATTTTTTGCCCACCTTGAATTTTATTAATATCGATCATTGTTCCTTTCCTCAATGTAGTGTTTATTTACCTTCAGTAATTTAAAATTTAACTTAAATTTCCTATGTTACGTATTTGGGGGAAATTTCCTCAATCGTGTCTCGTCTCGGGGAAGCATCTTGATAATCTTTGTGAAATAATTAGCATTAGCTTTGTGAAAGCCAACTAATATTTTCGCTCCAAATCTAAGCTCATATTATTAAAATAATATGGGGTAACATTTTATTATATTACAGCGATTATTTAACCTATAATGAGCGTGGAAAAGTAACATATTTGTACGTTGAATTAAAAAATCGCAAGGAAATTTTAGTGTCCAGTTTTTACACACTCCCAAAGAGAGGTGGTACTTACACATGTACACAGGGTAGAACTAGGGATCTAGTTTCCTATGTATCAGTATGTAGGCGTAACAGTTTTCCGCCTAGGCTGAAAGTGGCTGCGTCTCTCTACGCTTCCCAAGCTCGATGTGGGTCGCCTTTTCTCGGACGCACACTCAAGTCTGTGGGCTTCGTCGTCGCCTCGTCAAAGTCGCGTCCACTCCTTTTCCCATTCAAGTAGCCGGGGGGAATAAGGAGGCGTTAACCCCACCCAAAGATATCTCCACTGTCCATAAATTGCCAGCGGCGACCGCGAGCGATCACTTAGACGTCCATCTCCTTTCTTCCCTACTGGGCATTCGTCTTGTCAAAGTGTCTCTATGAAGACACCCCTACGCATCTACGTCGTACCTCTAAAACTGTCACAAGGGTTAGTGGTAGAGGGTGTTTGAACGCTAGCTATTTTCGTCATATCAGCTCTTCCACTGAAGAGATGTCAGGTCAAAGGACGGGCGTGCACATAATTTCCACTTTTTTATCTACCTTTTCGTGTGTAAAAATATCCTATTCCAATATTATATCTATTCTAAACCCTTGATATGTTTTGCCTCTCTTCAAAACGTCCAAGGTTCCTATTTTTATCCCCGCTTTATCATGCTCAACCGGCGTTCTCCCTCTTTCACCCTCTTCATCTCATGTATTTTTCCCCCTCAACACGTCCTCCAGTTACTTACTTGCTGCCTCTCTCTACTTTATCCAATCACCTTCCTTTCCCTCTCCTCATAACTAACACACCTTTTTTTGTTTTCCTCTCCGCCCCACAGTCGTTCATTCTGATGGGACATGAAACCCTGGCGCCTCTATGCGACCCTTAGCAACCGTCGAACATGAGTAGTTTAACACCGACGCCGAGTTTCCTTCTGCCCTTCTTTATTTCCAACAAAAAAACTTAAATTTACCAACCCACCATCCCCTGATGGCACGGGTGACCTCTGTTGTCGGTCGCCTGCTACGACCTAAATGAAAAACGTGTTTTTTTATAGGTAGATGAAAGACCTTGCCTTCAATTTTTTTAAATGTTTTTGTATCGAAATAATATACACATTATTGAAAAGAAAAAACTTTCTTCTTTCCACATAAAATAATTTTAATGCCGACCTAGGTTTCGTCGCTTAGCGACATCATCAGGTGACGACGTCGAGAGCGACATCATCAGGACATTAAAATTATTTTATGTGGAACGAACAAAGTTTTTTCTTTTCAATCATGAAGGAGTTCCATAATGTTACGCCTCAAACCATTAACTTCAGTATGCATATTAAAAAGATTCAAAGAACGTAGCTGTCAGTTTATGATAGTCGATGCACTGTGTCACCCTGCAGGAGTTTTATTTTCCGAAATCATCCGGAAGTCCTCGAATTAGATACCTACAGCTAGATGCTACTCTGCGTGCCGCCGGACTTTAGGATGCCAGACATGAAAAGGGTAGGGAATAGGGAGAAGGAAGTGGGAGAGGACGAAAGCGAATTGCATGTTAACGGAGTTTCTTCAGAGTCTCCATCTGTTAATGTTTAAGTCAATGATGTTGCGTAGAAAGAAGAAATCTATGCCCATGTCAGGTCGGCAGTGCATCTCTCTTAGTTTTCGCTTCTATCATTTCTGTATATATGGCTCATTCATTGGTCGTTCAATCCTAAGATTGGTTGACTGCAGCCCTCCATACTTCCCAGTCTAATACTAGTTCCCGCACTCCCTTGTAATTCTCTTTGTCTACTTTTTTCTTTATTTGGTTCTTATATTTATTACTCGGCCTTCCTCTCGGGAATTTTCCCTCTGTTTTTCCTTCAATTACATTCTTCGCAACATCATTGTGCTTCAGGGTGTGCCCGATGCACCTGGTTCTTCTTATCTGTGTAGTGTTCCATGTGTTTTTTCCTCTTCTACTCTTCCGTAAACTTCTTCATTTCTAATTTCATCCCTTCATTTGGTAATGTAGAGTTTAGAATTGCAATTTTCCACAAAGAAAAATTTATTCGACCTGGGTTTCGATGCACTGCATCATCATCAGGTTTCATGTTTTTTTCCTCCATTTGATCTTCAGCATCTCCGACACCAGGAATGCTTCTAATCTTTTCTGGTCTGTTTTCCAGTGGTCCATGCTTCCGATCCATAGAGTGCCACGCTCTAATGCTTTTACTGTCAATGTTTTTACGTATTGTTTCCTTGTTTCTAGTCCTATCGTTTTTGAACACAGTTGTTGACTTATCGTCACGAACGCTTTCTTAGGCCGTTTTCCAATCCAAGTATAGCACTTAATATATACCATATACTATGGGCTTGTATTCGCTTGGGGTGTACTAGCGAATTGGACCGGACAGCTATCGCTCGTACACAGACGAGGCCACTGACGAATTAAAAACAAAAACATATCGGCAAGCGTCGTATAGCAGAGAAAATCAATGTCAGGCGTGACAATGATTTATCGATGGATAACGTTCGCAACGTAAATATTTTATTGGCCTTCCAGTTATATTGATATATACAACGCTTATCAAACAATTGTAAGCAGGGATGAATCACTATCAATAAGATAGTATAAAGCAAAGACAATAAAGAAATGCACACAACTAATCAAACACTTGGTACAGTTTTATCCTTAACCCGTTATCACGCGACTCATAAACAAGTATTCAATACGATATTATATTAACTAATAAGTGCATGATATTTAATAGCAATACCTAAAGAATTAATCCACATAAGACGCTTGTAGTCTATTTTATGATTCACTTATATACCCACATGACCACTCATTCATTGCACGCTTCGAAGCCATGTTTATTTAGTACGGCTTCGTGAATTAGTATGCCTTTTAGTAAGCCTTTCTTCGTACTAGTCGTACTAACCCTCTAGCGGTCGTGAAGTTAGTCCAAAGTCTTAAAACGTGAGGTCACTTCCGCTAACTTAGGAAAATTTAGCACGGCTGGTACGCCTTGATGTGGATTGGAATATGGCCTTAGCTTGGGCTATTCTGCGCTTGATGTCATTGTATGTATAGCTCAGGATGTAAATAATATCCGCCGTGTCATTTTGAATCTCGCCTGATGCAATTTTTTCAGAAAATGAGCCTATAGCTGGTAGCCTCCGAGTTTCTAGCGGCTCCCAGCCTTGTCCTTCCATCAGCTGACGGCGTCCTTCCATCCGGCAGCTAAGGTGATACGCATATGATAATTATTTTGGTATTTCATTGACGTCCATTACGATGATATCCCGTACCTCGTTCCACGGCTGCGTAATCCAATTCCAGCGAGTGAAGATAAATAGTCTGGTCTAGTAGTTTCAGCCGGGGAGCTAGCGTGTGTCCCCGATCGCACATGAAATCGGCGCGGACGACGACATGCAACTCGCGCCCTGACGACGGTGGTGGAGAATGAAACAGGTTACGTGCGCTCTCTTCCATTCGGGAATGAGAAAGAGACGAGGATTCGTTCGCGTTGCGAAACGGCATCGAAGAGATCAAGTCTGAGAGGAGGGAGAGAGAAATTGCTCGCAGCGGAACGGGTTCTTCTTTTTTTTTTAATCGGACGGGGACGTCCTTGTGGAACGAGTGTGTCCGCATGTTGCCTCTGCGGTGCGAAAGAAACTCCTCTCCTCCCCCCAAAATGAAGGTTCAATAAAAAGTAAATATAGGTATAAAGGAATCTTAATCCCAACCCAATGGAGGAGTTGGATATGAGGGGAGTTGTTGAACATGAATTGCCAATGTCGCCCCCAGTGATGTTGTTGGTTATTTGGGTAGATAACCGGCTGGTTAATGTCATTTGCGCCATTAGAATAGGTGGTCCATCCATTCATCCTTGGCATTACTGCCCGATTCGATCCTTGGCCGCTTCCAGGACTGGCCCCCATTCCTTCCTATTCAATGCATCCTCCTTCCAGTTCTTTGTTCTTAGGATTTCCCTTGCATCACTCTCCACCTTGTCCGCCCATCTTTTTCTGGGTTTCCCCACTGGTCTCTTTCCTTCCATTTTCCCCCTGAATATTTTCTTCCCTGTTCTGTCATCCTCTGTACGTGCCCAGCCTCTTATGTACCGTAGTCTCTTAATTTTTATGTATTTTGATAGGCTTACTTCACCGAATTCTTGGGATAGCTCATTATTGTATCTTCGCATTCAGTGCCCATTCTCTTCCACAGGGCCGCATATCCTTCGTAGTACCTTTCTTACAAATATATCTAGCATATTTTCTGAACTCTGCGTCAGTGTCAGTGCTTCTGTGCCAAATGTAGCCACTGTGTGGATTAGCGCTTTGTATAGCTTTGTTTTTGTTTGTCTGTGTATGTCTCTTTATTTGATCGAATCAAGAGAATAGGTGTTAAGGAAGGATTATTCTGGGAATGGAGGAAGGGTGGAGAGAAACCCAACGTCGGTATTAACCTACTCTCAACGAGAGATGTTTAGGAGGACACAGTTTAGGGCCCCATACGGCGAGCGGAGTACTGCACCTAAAGTGCTCTCCACATAGCACGGAAGTAGGGAGGATTCCTCTGAAAAATCCCCGCAAATGCCGGACTATCGCTGACTATATCCTTAAATGGGTGGTGGGTACGGATGGTGGCAGTAAGAAGTAAAACCCAACGTTAGGCAAGTTCAACATTTAATAGTCAACCAATACACACAGTAACGGCAGTCGAAAGGGTTACCCTGGCATGAGTTGGGAAGGGACCAAGGTATCAATTATTAGGGTGATGAGAAATTCGAGGTATTACACGGGAGAGGAAGGAAACCCAATCTTAGGTGATCTGGTGAGACGGAGCAGGAGCGACGTCAATGCGAAGGACCGCAAGACGTCAACCATCCACCGGCGCGGCAAGAACCCTAAAAAGAGTCAGAATTCCTCTGCATAGCTCTTTAGTGTTGGCGATGCATATTGCAGGGGGAGTAAAAAGGAATTTATTTTTTTTATATTTTTTTATTTTAAATTTATTAAAAGTTTTACTGGTTCTCCTGACGGTGTTTTCTGTCCCGTAGAAAAAGGGGGGTTATATTAGGCTGCTCTTTGCGGAGCCCACCTTTTCCATTTAGAGCCAGTATGCACGGCTCAATTCAAACCCGGTTCCTACGAGATGAAAAAACAGTACTCGAACCACCAAACTAACCCTAAGTCCCAAACACCCTCATTCAAGATTTGAGACTGTTGGTTCTTTTTTTTACCGACGTTTATGAAAAGTGACTGTTGTGCTTATATGGCGTTCTAACAGGTTTCACCTCGAGGATGAAACTCAAGGACATATTTAACTCTCTTACTTACTGGTAATCACATGAATAATATGTATTCATATATGGTGTGAATAATTCTCCATAGCTTATCCGAAACTTTATTGGTATTAAAATGTGACATGTGCGTAAAATTATTTACTGCCGAATTTGAATGAATAGCCTTATCGTCCGGAAATAACGCTGGGTCAAGATATGTTATAGGAATTATGGTAAAGAGCTAAATATTTAACTTTACGTCCTTTTCCTAATATTTTCTCGATGATTTTATTCAAATGAACTTTTTTCCCTTAGGAAGTTCATGGAGTTCTCGTTCATCAAGCAATTACTCATGGATGTTATTTGACGGACTTATATCGAACGTACTTTCCAGTCGCCGTACAACTAATCTGGGCTTTTAATCGATTAGCAGTTTCTGTAGAATTCATGATTAGTTTGAAAACTGTCGTATAGTTTCTTTGTTAAGGAAGTTGGTAGAATCAGTTTTGTGAATGTTATTTGGCATATTTTAATTTGAATTGTGTCTTTGGATTATCATTTGAAAATATTTATTTTCTCTTTCATAATTATTTCATAATTAATATACTCTTTCATCCCTGATCGCCACCTTTATTTATATGTTATACTTAATGAAGTGAAAGACAAAGCTTTGTCGTATGGCTTTTTCAAAGTCACAATATATGCTTAATATGCCTTTAATGGACTTAACGCGGGTAACGTAAAACCGTATTAACTGATTTCTTTTAACCTTGAGATTTTCTTTCCTTATTTTTGGATGGATTGAGAATAAGAAAAGGGTATGTTCCAAAGGGGAGTTTGATTTATTTTTAACCTCGGTATCAGATCCCCTATCATTTCCTTGAATTTATTTAAAAAAACAAGCTGTTTAAAATAAATAGAAATAAAAATGGAGCCTGGAAGTTCTTGAACATGAAGCTGCTTATATCCTCGGATGAGCCCAAATAACACGCACGTTTTTTTAGTCATCTTTGTAAGACGCAATCGCGTTTCTTGTCCTTGTGCCTTGCCTTTTCTCATCCTCCTCCTTTTTCCACCTTAATGCGTGCCTTCACGCGTACGCACGTAAATACAGCCGGCAGCCTGGAAGACGTCTTCTCAGTCCTTTATTTTCTGTTCTTGAGCATTCTCGAAGCGGCGGGCTATCCCTTCAGGCTATCTCTTGCCCTCAACTGTCCGCTACACCCAACCTCCCTATCACCGAATGGCCACACCATTTCAGAGGTCGTTTGTCTCATCTGCCTCTACCGTAGCCTTCCTCGAAATAAAAATTCTTCTTGACCTTTAGAAGATCTCTCCTTCCCCGTCTTACATTCGGATGTCCTTGTCCTGCACCTGTTACACACCCTATGCTTTTTCAACTTTTCTTTCGAGAATGTTATTTTCTGGTCTTCTGGCGCCTCTGAATGCTCGCTTAGTTCTTATTCCTATTTATGAGGAATATTTTTTTTATACGCCGAAAATTGCTATCTCATCCTATTGAAGCAATCTAGAAGTGTTGTGTTGTTTTCGTGAAGTTCTATCATGCGAGTACATTCCATCCAGCCGAGTAGATGTCAGTTGTGTAAACTATCTAATGACCTAATGGTGATGTTGCAAGTGTATCCTATTTTGAGTAACTATGTTATTTTACATTTACAATCGTAAATAAAAGCCAAATATTTTTAGTACTACTATTGTGTACGTGGGATGATAAAATTTTGACGATGGTTTATTGATATTTAAATAATTTTGGATGCCGGGAAAGTAGATTATAGGCCATTTTATGCCTGGTTGCATGTGCACGAGTTGTTTTTATTGAAAATAATATTCATTCTGCTCAAAATTATATATAATACTGTTTAATATCCACAAGAACCTTAAACTATCATATGGGTTTATTGTTGGTTGCTTAGCTATTATTATGCTTCAACAAATACGACATGCTACATTATAGAAATACCAAAGAGTGTTTTCGATATGAATTAAAAAAAACGACTCATTATGTTCATTTGCTGTTGACCCGCATGCTGATTGAAAGAGCGGGTACTATGGTTGGTCTTTTTTATGATCCTCAGACGTAATGTTCACCCCATCTGTATTGCAGTTGTCTATTCAAAATTATGTTAGTTGAGAATATGTTTTAAACGCTAAAGCGTTATCTTTTTAGATAATTCCGCAATTCGACAAATAGTAGTTCCTTGTTTTTCATTGTGAAATAATTAGAAGCCAACTTTTTTAATGGTAGTTTAGTGGGAAAGTCTTTTGACGGTGAGATGGCTTATCTGCTCGCTAATTAGACTGCCATTTTCTCGCGGCATGCATTCCTTAATTAAAGTGTCTGGGCCACCTGCCTTTTTTTATTTAGTTTTGAATGCCGCCGCTACTTGAATTCATTCGTTGGTTTTATAGCCTCTATCAAATTTCAAACCACTCTTCGTGCGATCTATTGCGTAATTGGCCCATTTGGTATACGTCGCCAGTGTTTGGGATCCTTGTGAATATGGATTAAATGCGGAGTTAAAATGCGTGTAACTAAGGTCAGAAAAATATGAAAAAGGCCGTTACGATTACTTTATTAGTGCTACTACAACGACTTAGACAGACGAAATTATCAGCCCTTCGACTAAAATTTCAAAGTAAACCTATCAAGTAAGATTCGTGCCGATATCTTTTCCGAAAACGTAAAAAAATACATTTTGCGAACCCAGGCATAGTACGGTAGATTCGATCATCAACATAAAATAAGGAAGTAGATTGCCGAACGAATAAGATTTTCATAATCGAAATATCATTTTCCCGCGTATGATTTGAGATCATCATTTCTGCCATTAAGACTCAATAAATTAAGAGGACTACCGGTAGTTTCGCTCGCCTTGATCATTTTGTGTGCTGACCAGTATTTAAACATACTTTCGAAATTCGCATACCTAGATATGAAATTGCCATAATCCATTTGGACTAGTATCTCTTAAAATTTTGTGGCATAAAATGTAGCTCAAGTTTTTACAAAAAATTCCCCCTGCCCCGCACTCGTGAGGTTGTTTTCAGGGCTCCTTATATGTGCAGATAAGATACCTGGGTAAAATATGGTAGGTTGGCTCCGAGGGGTAGCTCGTAGAAGAGTTGAATCCTTGTTTCATATTGAATCAAAATTGTTAGTGATTTGATTTCTTTTTTGATATCTGATCGGAGGAATGGGGAAGGTCATTATGAATAGGAAAGCTCGGCGGAAGCTCAGTCGTAAATCCATAACGGAACTGGCGCTTCGGAAACCTCTCCTTCCTGATTCTTCTTGCATTGTAACGACTTCCTGCCGTCTGCTGCCAGACAGGCTCACTCCAAGTGCAAGTCGGAACACCCACCTTTCAGACGTCCGTTATAAATTTTTACGAGCTTGTGAGAATGGTGTGATGATCCGAGAGGCGGCTGAGCTCTCATGTCTTCCCTTCCTTCCTCCCCGCTTAATTCATTATTAGCGCTGCCATGGGGACTACTGTTAACACGTTGCTCCGGGCTGGAGGGGTCAACCGAGTCGATATTAATGAGGTGCGGTTTCAACACAAAATAAATGGTCAGCTCTATTTGGCGGTTCCCCCATGCGTTTGAAGTTTAAAGTCAAGTTTTTTTCTTGTTGTTTCAATTATGTTATAGAATGAGTCTAAGAATCAGACCAAAACATCGATAGTTATATGTGAAATTACATTAGGCATCACTTTGTGAAAACTTTGTCTTTATAGTGAAATTAATTAAAACATTATTCTGCTTTCAAACTTTTTAATTCAAACCGACTTGGGTGTAGACTACTTGTGTCGTTATCAAGAAGCTTGATATTGAGATGTCGTCGAAACCCAGGTCTGTTTCGATTAAACAGTGTTAATAAGGTAAAAAGTTTTAATCTATTTCATTATGAAGATCGGTTGTAGTCCTTGAGTCACCACATTTCCTTTGATTCCATCCTTGTTTGTGCTTGCCGAATTTATCGTCCAAGCTTCACTTTCAGATAATGCCTTGCTACACACACTTAGGAATTCATAATATTCATCACATGTAAAGTTATTTTTGTTATCTGTAAATACTTTGATTATTTGTCGAAAGAAGACGGTAAAAGTTCTCTTATGAGTTAAAAATAACCTCGATATGTAGGCTCAGAATCATTCGTTCTTTTTAATCAAGACAGTATATTAAACATGAATAAACCTTTCTTTCATTTTAACTGAACTCTGTTCGTCGTAGTAATAGTCTAGTCTTTCGCACTCACTGTCAGTCTCTTGCAGACAGGGACATGAGAACTCCGACAAATTGGAGGATCACCCCTTCGAATCTGGGCAGAGTCCATCAACGCTTACCGTTCAAATCAATTCCAGTCGTTATAATCGATGAATTTGGTTCTCTTTCTATGGCACCAGACAATTGTTGCGTGTAATATGCTCTTTTGGGCCATCGACCAAGTTCAAAAGAGCTCACAAAAATTATTATTAAATCGCAGTGCCGTTTTTTTTTAAATCTATTTTTTTACTGAAAGGCGAAACAAGGGGTGAACGTTCACGTTTATTAGTAAAAGTTTTCACACAAGCATGCCCCGTGGTTAAAATAACATAAGTAGGTCAAAATTCATTTCTACGTGAGTGAAAACTCGATCATTTTCTCAGTTGTGGAGGGAAACGCCGGTGCCTTCATTTTAATCCCATGCATTACACGTTCCAAATGTTGTTAATGTGTGCCTAAGAAACCTTTCATCCTTATTTAAATTTAAGTCATATGTGTACAGGTTTAGAAGAATTGTTTTCTTTTACTCATTTGTTGCAGCTTCAAGTTAGAAAGGCATTTTTGGTAATTTGTAAACAATAAAATTCTAATAGTAAAATTTATACTTCAAACCATGAGCTGCATATATTATGCCAGGTTTATCATAAAGCGATGCATCAGCATCACGCTGTGTGGTTTCTTTCTCAAATGGTATGAGGAAGGTACTGCCGTAACCTGTTTTTAAATATATTTCCGTGGAATGAAATGCATTTGGTGGTATAAGGAATGTGTCACCTCTATTTTACTTGGGATCATATACCACTCAGGTTTTTTTGTTAGATAACAGTTGCCATCGCTGCCTTCTGTGTTTTGAAGAAACCTCTCCTTATAATATTTTACTCCGATGCCATCTGTATTGCGTTGATCTAATTATGGATTACGTCGCTCGATTCACTATCTTTCCCTCGCTCTCGTAAGAGGGCTCTGAAAGATGCGGATTGTCGATAATCAGCAACCATTGGTTGAGAAACATATATCTACCTGCCTTCGTTACCCTCTCGTGATCATTGGCCCTCGACTGGTGGCCTCGCGGAAGTGACGTAGTCCATCCACCCTTCCCTTCCTCTCTCTCCTCACTAACGGTCGGCGAAAAGAAACAAGTGAATCGCCGGGCGCGCACCCACTCATCATCATCGCACGCATGCGCACCATTCTTTTCGCTTCTTCACGGTCGCGACTGCTCTTGCTGGCCGATGGCTATCTGGCCACCGCTATGGACTCCGACGACCTAAGGGCGCGCTATAATTGTCGCCCTGCTCCCCTCCGAACAAGCCTTGTGCCATCTTTCCCTTCGCAGAGTCCTTGGCGCACCCGTAGGAATCGGAATGTGAAAGTATCGAACTGCGATATAGAGGTATTCAATCGCATTCGTTGAAATCCATCGAAACGGCGAAGTAACTGGACCTTATCGACTGCGCGGTGTTCTAGAATATCCCGAAAATCGCTTTCGTGTCGCACGTAAATTTCAATTACGTAGCTCATCACGCCGTATCATTCGTCGCATTCACTCGGCATGGTAATGACATTCCAAAGCGATCGCTCCTCCTTGTTGATTTTATTCCATACTTCAGTGGCTTATTTCTTTTCATCCATTTAATTTTCGTCAAAAACAGGAGTAAGTAAAATAGTCTATGTCAACATATCACCGTAAGGGCGTTAGGTTGTGAGTTTTAGGACACCATCCATAAAGATATATGTTTTGATTAATTACTTCCAAGTTCGTATTTCTAGCTGTTTGCTAGAAAGCATTGCATAGCAAATCGCATATTTCCGCCAGAATATACAAAGCAACAGTCAAACCAATGCTAAACTATATGTCAGACACTAGACCGGAGACAAATAAAACTAATAGACTTATAGAAACCACGGCAATGAAAATCCTTTGAAAAATCTCAGGAAAACCTTACTGGATAGAATGAGAGGTGAAAGCATTAGAAAGGACTGCTATTAGGAGAATGTCAACCAATTGGCAAACCGGTGGAAGGAATGTAATTAACCCGGAAGAGTGGAAGGTGGAAGAATAGTTAGGATTGCCAGAGATTAGCTTCCAGGTGGAAGAAGTGGTGTGGACAGACCAATGGAAAGATGCTGGGACAATATAGAGAGGGAATAATTTAAGCATGTACTGAAGGAAGCGGACGCTTGCCTAGAAAGAAAGTGGAAGGAAGAAGAAGCATATTATTATAATCTGATATGCTTTAACAACACTTAATTATGTTTTGACTTTTGAAACAACCTAAATATACAACAATTGAAACAAACAATAAATAGCAACGAAGGTATAATCAAGTAATTAATTTGGAAGGAACTCTCTCTGAGGTAGGTAAATTGAAAAATCAAATGTTTATAAACTTTTTAACACAAATATGTGCAAAATATTGTAAATTATATTCCGTTGATGTAAAAACGCCCCATATTTTAACTGTAACCGTGATGAAGCATGTATAAAAATGCCAAGCGTTGGTAAAGAGTAATAAAAAAATTCAGCTTATTTGACCTATATCTCCTAAAAGAAGAAGAAGAAGAAAATACATGATAAATAAAGAGGTCATGAAAAGGAATCATCAAGAAGCATATTGTGGCTGGTGTATCCCAATATCGCTCTACCGGTCCTTTCTCAGTGTGATTGGCTGGACGAGTGCTACTTATCACCCTACGGGCCATGAACCTATTCGGGAAGGGTGGAAGTTTGATAGAAACACTCCAGTCACACCATTTATCGTTCTCCTTTCCGGACAAAACTCCGTAGGACTGCTAAGGAGGGATAATAAATGACCGGAGACAGCAAGTTAACGGCGCGGGTCTTGGTGCATTCAGTTGATTCCTTTATGGAACGGGAAGATACGGGGGGGGGAGGTTTGGTGCTGTAACAATCGTTCCGATCTGCGATTTTCTTTCTTTGAATCTCTCCACTAAGAAGAAGGACGAGTTAAATCGTTTGTCATTCTTCCCGGAACACAATGGTGAGATTAATCCTTTACGCTGGTTGACCACCTATGTTGCAAGGTGTGACCTCCGCGCGAGAGCCGTTAGGCAATGCGCGCCTTCAAATTTTAAGAGTACTATTCTCTTAGTTATTGATGGCGGTGCTATTTTTCTTTCCCCTGAAGATGCATCACTCTCGTTTCTTTCTTAGGAAATATGATGAGTGAGGTTAAACCCGGCGAATTTAAGTTGTGTAAGCTACCAATTACTCTGAAAAGAGTCCCCTTAGTACTTTTACATCAGGGAGTTTAAAATCAACAATGAGCTACGTACCGAAGCACCTATGACCTCGGAGGCTAGTCTGTAACTTATGTCGACCGTCGACAAACGTTACGTTAACTGCTTCAATTTGTTCGTTTCTGCGGTGACTTTGTGGATCTCCTTCATTATGAAATAACAATGAACAACTTAGTGTATGCTCATAAATTTTATTTTTCACGACCTAGGTTGCGTTGTTGTACAAACTGATTTATTTATTTATGTATTCAGTAATTTACCAGCACAATAAATACATTATAACGACATAAATACAATACTTGGAAATTGTAAATTACATGAATTTAGTATACCTCATGAACAATAACATGTTGTGTTAAGGTAACTGGATAAAATTAAACAACAGGCAAACTTCAAAATCAAAAAGAGAGCACTGCGTACATATCATATTTTTTTTAAATCAATACATTACAATTTTTCATAAAGAAGAAAAGAATATAAAATGAAACAAATACCTCTTGTGGTAAATCCACTATAATCCACTGAATATTGCTGTAGTAGCCATTTATTTAAGTTTTTTTTAAAGAATATGTGTTTGCTTGTTACAGAATATATTTCTATTGGCCAATTCATCAGGTCTCGTTAATTATTTCTCTCCTGTGGTCTTAATCGCCATTGGAGAGTTCATAAACCTCACCTTTCTCGACGGTTGACAATTTTTGGTCTTGTCGAATTAAGCAACTTCGATCGCTTACTGTACGCATAACGGCTAACCCGGATCAAGCCTTCGTCACCAAAACTGTCGGCTGACGAAAATCAGCGTAAAAAAGGCAATGGTTAATGGTAATTGAGATTTTTACCCTGCATGACGTCGGTTCTGTAAAAAATGGGTGAAAAGTCAGGAGTATTAGCGTCGAGGAGTTGAGAAACGCCGTTTGGAAAGATCAAAAAAATATTCCAGCGTTCATTAAAAAAGAAATTTCCCATTCTTTCTTCCTCTAAAATTCGGACTAATTCACTTATTGTATGTTAAACACTCGATGTTGAATTGTTCTGGGTTTCCATTCATTTCGCTGAATTTCCATTGATTGCGAGATCCTCCTGCCTGCTCTGATGAGATGCCAGGAAAAGATCTTTTTTTTTAATCTTCATCAATTATGCCACCACTTCCTTCGAAGTCCATATCCAACGACTCGTTGCGCAGGATGCCTTTCTATTCGAAGCGATAAACATGCCATTCTCTTTCTACTAGGTGCTATTAGAAACTCCGTTAGGCTTATTGGATAATGTTCTTCGTCCAAATACCGTGCAGGTCGTCTGAATATTTTCTACTTGATTTATTGCTGCACTCGAGAGCATTATAGATTTGTCTACGTCTGCATTTACATTTTACCTTGCGATCCGCCATCGAGAGTTTGAAAGGGATGATGGGACAACAGCCGTTAGGGAGGGAATAGAGTGAAGGGTGGTGTGGCAGGGGGTGCTGGGACGCCAGCCATAAAAGGAAAGGAATATTGGAAAAGGAAGAGGGAAATGACGAAAGTGAATTGCATGTTAACGGAGTATAGTAGTCTCTCGAGCTTTTTTTGTTATATCAAGCAACTTGTTAGTTGTAAGGCGCCCATGGATGAATTTCATGCTGTGTTCGCTAAATTATTAAAATTCCTTATTTGTGGTGGGCAAATTTTCCAAGCAAAAACGCCCTTGGGTAAAAATAATGGCATTTGAAAATTTAAGTGATAACTCGCCTTGCTCCCCGGAATTAATGAGTGTATCACTTTAGAGAGTAAGAAATTGCGTGAAAATATTTTAATTGACCATGTTACCATGACAAAAGCCCAATATCTAAAACGATCAGCGAAAAAAAACTATGAAAAAAAGAAAAAATATGCACTACACCAGTGCATCGAACTTATTACCTTCCAATCCACAATCCACCACCTTACCACCGGTCGACCGCTTCTTTGAAGGAATAGGCAGTTCTCAGGGTTTAAATGTGATTTCGTGACTGTGGCTCCATCTTACAGCGTTACAGAGTCAGTCAGTCAGTCAGTGATGAGCGTAATTATATGTTCTAATGGTGCGTGGAAAGAAGGAATTTTTGTATATATGAGTCCGGCAGTGTAATCTTTCTCATTTTTTTTATTTCTATGAGATCTAGAGATATAGTGCTGGGTTTAACTAATAACCCCTGTGTCATTCTGAAAGTCGCCTTATCTGATTTTTTTTAAATTTGGTAATCTATGCCTTGCAAATAGCTTCCGAGTATCTTTCCGCAACCTAGGTACATAGTTTTTCCACCAGCCGTTTTACTTATTCTGTTTGCCTATAACAGTTTTTGACGAAACGTGCGGCTTTACTTTGTATTTTGTCAATTTCGCTTATTTTCTTTTCCTGCGCATGGTCCAAAATACTCGCGACGTACTTGAGATGTGACCTACCTTGAGCTAAGTAACAAGTCTTTTTCATAACATTACAGTAAAAAATATTGCCCTAAAATGTTATGATTGGGGACCATCCTTTTAAGATAGATAAGGGTGAATACTTGCACGAATCCAAGCGCCTGAAAAATCGTATAATTTCCATCAAGAAAACTTGCTAAAAATTCTGTTCTGGATAAAAGGATTCATCTGTGCTCTGGGATATCTTTACCTGGAGAAAATTACCAAAGCTGGGTGAATATAAAGAGGGAAATGCATTATTTACTTACACCATTACGAGTGAGTTTCATCGATAAATATTTATGAGAAATTTATGACTCAAAGAAATGTTTGCTTTAGAGAAAGTGGAGTTTGTTTTACCCTTGAAACTCCCTAATCTCATTGCTAGCTTCATCTGTGATAGTTTTTATTCAAATGTCTTTAATGATTAAAACATTTCAAAATGTTCTTCACACTTTAATAGAAACATATGCCAATTTTCTCGCGTGGTGTAATGTTAAGCATCAATTAGTGTAACCTATAATTTGTTATACCTATATTTTCTTCGGTAGTGTGTATAATTATTAACATAACCTACAACTAGACTAGAAATATTGACGACTGCTTAGTATTGTCTACTGGGAAACGATATCTTCTAGAGTACCTAATAATCATCCTTTTTAGGAAACTCGCCTTTTTTCGCCCAAATAATTTGACTCGGGGTGGAATATAATTTAAGCTTACAGGATACATACTTTTTCTAAATAGATATCTTATATAATATAATTTGTATTTTTTCTACTCATTTGACATGCTTATGCTTGAAACGGAAGCGAAACTTAAAAGCACAATGCATCCTACCATCACCGCAATTGGTACCTATTTAAACTTTTTACCTTTTCTTGTGATTAAAACTGATGCAACCTGCACAACGAAACCATGGTCGTGTGCAATCAACTAATTAGTAGAAATTGCTTAGTTGGAACGTTGAAAGATTTCCACGAAGGTAAGCCAGAGACTTTCAGCTAGCAAATGTTTATGCTCTGTTTTATGTGGGATTTTATTGCTATTCCGTTTACGTACCTACGTGAATGACGTTGATTTTATGTACAGAAAACCCGGCCACTTCACGCAGAAGTCCATATTTATCGTGTTGTTTTTTCTTAAATGGGAATAATGTGCAGGAAGAACAGCGCACCACGAGTGCGTCAAAGCTACCAGCATTTCTCTGCGATACCGCAAAGGGGCTGGCAATGCGATCCAGCCATTAAAAGAAAACCCTCGCTCTTATCTCTAACTATGCCTGCATCTCCCTTCTGCCTTCCCTCCTTTCCTTCCTTGTATACATATCTTCTTTACTCGTTCCCCTCTCGACCCGCATGTCCTTCGCGCCAAACGGTCGCCTCGCCTCGGGGCAGGCACAAGGTCACGACGAGGTAAGAGGCAGCCGAGCGAGCGAGAAGCCTGGCAGGCACAGGATCTCCTCCTCTTCCTTGGAAGGGGGAAGATCGGAGAGGAACGAAGCATCTTCTCGGCTCGAAGACGCCTTCTTCGGGTGGTACGGCAGCGAGTGCAAACCAGCCGAACCGCACGATCAACGTCCTTCCCCCGTTTCATTGGGATTGGATGATAATGTGAAAGTTGTGCGATTTTTTTCATGCCATTGGAACTCTCCGCTAAGAGTAGTGTCAACTATCCATTTACCTAGTTAGGTTTCTACCCTTCCTCGCTTATTTCCCCACCTTTCGAGGTAGTTTGAGCGACTTATTTCACTAGTCATAATGGAGACCATATTCGAATTTTATTTTTTTAATTTCAGCGTCTTTAAGAAGTATGAAATAAATACTGAAACATTAATGGCGCAAAAATATAATTATATATTAAAAAATTCTCAGTAATTCATTAAATATTTCTGCTGAAGTCTCTAACTTGACTAGTTTTCTCACGCCTTACAGCTACAAGTTGGGATGCAAGTTGATCCACTGAATTTGTTTCCCCTATAAATATTAACGTATTGCTCTTGGGCCAGTCATTATTGATTTTGTGATCCTGTTTTGGTTTGGTTTTATTTGTTCTTTTGTTTATTGCATTCTTTGTCTGAAAGAAGGGAGGAGTTATACTGTCTTAAGCTGTCTTATTTGTCAGTTGTCAATAGAGACAATGATGTTTGTTCCTGGACGTAAGTACGGACCATTGTTGAATACGTGACGAGAATAAAGAAAGAGCATAAAGATAAGATCTGATGGTTTAATCCTAGAAGTAAATCAGTAGATACGATTTGATTTCAATACGACAGCCTTCAAAGCAGCAGGTGATTTTGCGATTCTATAAAAATTACTGCTGTGAGTTATAGGTTAATTTTTATAAATTTTTAACAAAAAATTTACAACTACATACCGTTAGTTTTTTGGCGAAATCTAGGTGTTAGAAATTCCTAATTTTTTCAATATTCTCCCTCTGGAGCGCACAGCTGCAATCTATCCCATGTAAAACAGCTTGTATTTCCAGGAAAATTGCTCGAAAAGTAGTTTGGTGAGGGGTTAATATTTTGATATCATTGGAAAGATAGGAGTTTTTTCTTTAAAATGAGGTCAAATTCATCAAATTTTAGGTGAAGTGATTTTTGGCTCAAACTACCTCAACTCGGAAGAATAGGAGTAACATAGGAACAATCATATTTTTAGTACCAACTACAAACAAGTGCAACGGAGAACCAACCTTTTTTAATGCCACAAAGCCATGCTGTTGTGATAAGATATATGTATTGTAGATACATATTTTTTCTAGAAATAAACTATTTAAAATCGAAGCCACCAAACCACCGTACATGCGCCACATGTAGATTATTGGAGAAGTGTTCTACTGCTATTTATTGAAGCGATTAAATTGGTATGGCACATGCGCAAAAAATTTGTAGACGCCATTTATGACACTTGGTAGTATTATTTTTTCCACATTTATGACGAGTAGATGCTTGTGGATTTATGGACACTGTCATTCAGGTAATCATAGTTATGGTATTTAATAATTAGCGCTATGCCTTAAAAAAATATTTCTTATTCTCGAACGATGTAATGGCTTGTCCGCTAATTATTGGTTGTTAAATTAAACAGTGCTGTGGGTAATAATTGTAGCTCTTATCCCTACTTTCAGCTCTGAAAATCGAGTATAGTCCATGTATCGAATGCGATTACTCCTTTCGCGCGTCACGATTAAAAAAAACGTCGTGCAGAATTTTGGTGCTAAAAAGGGCATCTTGCGAAACGGCCTCGTATATTTTCGACGTCTTCGAGGGAGAGGAAGGACCTTGAAAGAGTTTGGAGGAGTTATTTAAAACTTGGGTAGAATTTCCGCTCGACCAGTTGGCAAAAATTGCTCCACATTCGAGAACTCTTTCTGAGACACATTTTCTTTATAACGCCGCTTATTTCCAAAGGAGTGACTTAGTGGGAACGGGCGGATGTCCGCTCAGGCAGAGGAGACCTCAGTAATTTCTTTCCTCAGTTTTATTGACGCTAGACTCTCGCGACCGGTTTTCGCCTCGAGTAATAGGCCAGATGACGCCCAATGACCAATTAAGGTGAAACCCGTCGCGGGGCATCTTAATTAGATACTGGAAAAATGTACTGTTTCTTTTTATTCCGATGCTTCGGAGATGCTGGAGAGATGGAGACTTCAAGAGAAAAAAAAACCAAGGAAGAAAAACTCGAATGTTTACGCACGCTTTGTCTTCATTCGTTGTTCTTCAAATACGGTGTGATATCTTCCATTTTAAGTTGATGTTCGAATATATCGTAAAGCGTGGAATCACAAAATAAAATGACTAGGTAATCATGATGGAAAATCAACTGATCCTATGCTGAAAACTATGGCAATGAATATAATTTGATAGTTACCAGGTTATTTTTAAAACAGTTCTCAAGACCAAATTCTGCAACTGCTATTAGCATGACTTAATGCCAGCATTCCCGGCTTCAGAAAACTTACATGTCAGCTGAAGGCAAATCTTTTTTCTATCGCCACATTGTGCGAACAAAAATCTTTTATTTATTGTGCTTTTTATTCCCATGGGTAGCCAATATCGCTCCATGGCCGGTAGCCATCCTCATTCGAAAATGTGATCCATACGTTTGCTTCGAAAAATCTATGATAGCCTGTATAAGATTGATGTGGGAGGAGATGGGTCCTTGAAATCTTAGACAGTCTTTCGTTTACGGTAGCGGGGGTAAAAAAAAGTGGCCAACTTCTTCTTGCGTAATATTAGAATGGCCCCTTTTTTGCCCCCGCGGGGGATTTCGTCGAATAATCAGCTTATTTTGTCCCTTAATTTTGTTTTATAATTGCTAAGGAATATCGTCAGTGAATGCAGTATTTTATTAACAATGCAAGCAAAAAGATGGAATTCAGTATTCGCTTTGACTCACACAGTCGCGTTGGAAGCAGTCCTTAAGGATATGAATAAACGCGGGGTGTATAGTTAGACTGTCTCTTGAAAGGAAAAAGGGGACAAGCAGCGCGAGAAGGGTGTTCGTGGCATATGCCCAACGCTGCCTTTGCCTTTCTTCTACTCTCTTTTACCTCATTATTATTATTATTTTAATATTCTCGAGTTCTGCGCTTACGTGAAATAAGACTGATCACTTGACCGCGCCTGGCCACTGAAACGGACTCAAAATTAATTCTCGTGACTCTTTTCTTGGTTTCGTATTCCCCCATTCTGAAAAAAAAAGTATTTTTCGGTGAGAGTCGTCGCAAACTAAATTTTGAAAATAGATTTGTTTTTTTTTTCCACCCCTGCGAGGAGTTTTATATTTATCTATTGCATTAATTATAATAAGATATTTTAAATGTTATAACAGTGCTACTACTTATCTTCATGTCATGGCATTGTGACAAAAATTATAAACGAACTTATGGTACCCTGCAATAAGTGTTCCTTTTATCATGCTGATCTCATCTCTTTCCCAAGCGTGAATCACTTATTTTTATATCCACTGATATGAGGTATGACTTAGCTCATCTCCTCCCTGGTGGTTAGATTCGTAGGCATATCAAAATAAATAGGTTTGGAACCTCATTTTTTTTATTATGTCTCTTTGAAGCGCACAGTCTGTAACCTATCCCTCGGAAAATGGCTAGTAATTTATGCCAAAATCTCTAGAAGTAGTGTGATAAAGTGGCTGATATTTTTGGTACCAGTCCGAAGATGAGATATCTTTCTTTTTCGAACGAACCCACATTCATTGAATTTTGCGTTGTGGTATCTCTCTCAAACTACGCGAAGGGAGGTAGGGATTTTGTGAGTCTCGTATGAAGATCGCGCTGGCAAATCGTCTGTGGACCGCCCGAGGGGTTGCTCGTCTCGCCGTTGCCAGGTGGTGAGGTGGCTTCTGGGAAGGAAACCGCTTTCGCCGCCGTCCCGTCCCCGGTGATTGTCTGCACCGAGGCAGAATCCAGTGGTAACCCGAGTTGAATGAAGGATTATGAACTCCACTGGTACTCTCTCGTGTTAACGAGTCGGAGCCGCCCGGTTGTTGCCTTAGGAGTCAATTCCGTCGGTCTTTTAAATAAGCTTCCACACATCAGTGCCTGCTCGCGCAGTTTCTGATCAGCCCAAAGAAGCCTCATCTGTGATTTAAAACCATATTGGCAAGGCCAGAGTGTTGCCTGCATGATAGGATTATGTTCCTACCTGCGCTGCAAGGAGCTGAGAGCTCTAGTTGGTGGTCGAAGATGACGGGATAAACGTTGCAACGTTTGAGTGGGGGATTTAAAAGTGAATAAATTATTGCCAATCAATCCGTCTTAAGTAAACTAACGATTGTACGTGGATAGGATAGGCTTTTGGCCACTTTTATATGTCCTCTTCTTTGCCTTAGCCCCTCAGCTACCCTTTTCTTTTAACGTGCCTATACTACAGCACTACCTTGTATGCTTCCCTCTCTTATATTCTCATTGCATTTTTCACGTTCAAATCCAATATTAAGAAGTCGCTTATCTACGCATAATATAGTTTTGATCAAAGTCCTTTACTTTACTCTTCCTAATTTTCTTTTGCATTGAAATTCAGCGTTCGCTTATTACATGTGAAGTATTTTGAGAACGTGATAACAATTCATAAATTGAAAAAGTAGCGAATAAAATTTAAATTTCTTAGCGTGTTGTCAGCAATTGGGCTTTCTTATTTTGGCAGAAGTGAAATCCGGCGTGTGTTTTGTTAAATGTACGAAAGACTTATTTTTTTAAACTAAAATTCAGTGAAATTTGCTGCAGTTGTAGTGTGTAAATAGGGCAGAAGCGATGTTGAATTATTGTTCTTTTTGCGAGTGCGAATTGAAACTGGCTTACGGTATTGAATTCCATCCTTATGTATTTATTTTTCCTCTGACTCTTAATTGGCTATTTAGTAATAAAAAATTCAATTAGCTGTGGTTGAAGAAAATAATTTCTACGTTTTTGCTCGCAAATTCCATTATGTTTATTTATTATTTGCATTTATGTATTTCTAACTTTATATTCTTCATTCCGAGAATTCTTGAATAATGTTTTTCTCTCTCTATTGCAGGTAAGTTGACTTCATTAATGCCTTTGAGTTCCGTTTTTCCGGACTTTGTCGTAAGTATGCCTGGATATTTCCATTATCTATTTTCAAATGTTTGAACTTATTTTATTTTGCGGCAACTATCACCTTCGTAAAAAAATCTTTGTGCTCCCATTCATCTTGCGCAGTCATGTGACCCGAATACGTGTCCTCGGTAAAATGTTTAGTTGATCGTGAAAGAGAATTTAAATTTCAAGCAATCAGGGTGAATAGTCACTTAAACTTCACGAACGTGGCTAACGCATAGGAATTCCTATTATTCTGAAACACGTTTCCTCCCCCTTTTTATCAAACGCATGTCCGTGGAAATATGTTATCTATATTTTTATTAAATGGATATAGCCCGGAGCTTAGATTTGGGCAATTTGTGATGTTTTTCTAACGATGTTGACATTTTAATGCTGATTTAGTGTTAAGAGCTCTGATTTTCAACCTTTATTTTTCGTGAAGTAGTAATTTCCATGTTTGGACAATTTCAAAGACTGCCTATTGCCTATAGTTAATTAATCAAAACCTGGAACTACCCTTCCTCGGATGATAGATCATTACGTGCAATGCAAGTATTTCTATTGTTGTTTTTGGGAACAGGAACTATGTCGCTTAGGCTCATATTTTGCTTAGGGGTACGTAAATAAAGCGCAAAGAAAACAAGGAAGTTACGGATAAATCCGTTGAGCAACCATTATTTTAAAAGTTGTAGATATTACTGATAACACTGCCCTACAAAAAATATTTTTTGTACGTTCCCTGCACTTCATGAGTCAATTCTTACTAATTTTGGGTTGAGAAAAAAGAATATGACGGTGAAAATATTTTCTTAGCTCTAGTTTCTGTGATACGCTATAGGTGGAAGTATTTCAGTATAACGGATTAAGAGAAAATGATACATTTTAATTACATGTGCCAACAACATTGAAAGAGCATTTGAATTTTTTCAAATAGCAGTTACATTCTAAGAGTTCTAAATTGATGGAAGAATACCTGGCGGATGGTTGGGTCTGAAGAGAATCATGTGGTAGCTTCAAGAGATCGTCGTTTTTAAGCTTGCCTCTTGTAAGTTAGTTCCGGAGCATCCCTACACAAAGTCCAGCGCTAATCTACAAGCATTGCTTCATTCCAACGGCCCTGATATATCTGTTCCATAACAGAAATATCCTGATGGAATCTTTCTCCGTGTGCATCACTGACAGTTCCACAGCTAGGCGGGAAAAAGTCTACGTGGGAGTGGAGAAAATGAATTTTAAGGGACATGTATCATACAAGTTGATGGTATTTTTGCAGGAGCTCTGTCACCAACTGAGTGTAGTTATCATCTCTTTCCTTGCCTAAAAATCCATGAATAACTCCCTTGAAGGCTCCCCAAGCTTTCTTTTCATTCCCCTGCAAAACTTGGTCAAATGCAGTCCGATCCTTTACAATTTATCGAATTTGTGGCTCGGCAAAAATACCCTCCTTAACTTTGGCATCACTTAATTTCGGAAATTTCTCTCTTACGTACAAAAAGACCCGTCCTTCTTGGTTCATACCTTTGACAGCATTTTTCATCAAACCCAGCTTAATATGCAGGGGTGGAAGAAGAACCTTTTGGGTTCACGAGGGGCTCGGCAACATTTTTCTCGCTAGGGTTAAGATTTATTGCAGGCCAGTTTGCTTGAATATAATGTGATTTCCTCTCCCTGCTGTCACACAGACGTAAAAAGCAGCAATATTTTGTGTACCGCAGTTGCATTCCTAAGAGTACAGCTTTGACTTTTAGATCACCACAGATTTTCCACTTGTGTTCATGATATTTGATTAAGTCCTATAGGGTTGTTATATTTGCATAAGTCTATTTCATGTGAACTGCATGACTAAAAGGAATAGAAGGAAGACGATTGCCATTGTGAAGTAATACAGCTGTCAAACTAAGCTTTGAGGAGTCTATGAATAGCCTCCATTCAGTTGGATCATGGTTCAAATTCCAACATTTCATCAAGCCATTATTGTCGCAGCAAACAACAAGATTGTTTTATTCTCAGAAAAAGGAAGCAGATCCCAGTGACGTTGTCTGTACTGTGAGACTCTGACATCACGTTCCAGAAGATTCCATTGATGTAGTGTAGACCCTAGAAAGCCTTCACCTTGGACAGGTCAAGGTCTTTAATGATATCACTCAATTCCGCTTGACTCAGTCTATGCAGTTTATCATAACTTTCCTCAAAATCAGGGTCGCGGGATGTGGAAGGCTTGTTGGGTTCTTTTTCTTTTTCTTGTTCCACACTGTCTTCATTTTCTACTTAAAACACACAATTTTCGGCTGGAGTAGGAACTGGTCAAGTAGCTGAATGCGGAATGGGTCGAATAGCAGATCGAAGATTCGGGTATTGAACTGTTCTTCTTTTCTTCATAGACAATCCTGCCATTTAAGGTGAAGTCAAGCAGAAATAGCAGTCATCTGTATGGTTTCTAAGCTCCCGCCAAACCATAGGCACAGCAAAAGCCATTGATCGTTTCTTATTTTTCAGCCATTCTCGCAGAATAACTGAGCAAGCGTAGCAACATACATCTGGAGCCCATGACTTATCCTGGTCCCCTACCTTCATACCAAAATAATAGTGATAGGCAGTCTTCACAAGTGGCGTCAGCTTGCGTTTCTGTGACGAAAATGTTATTTTACCACAAATTTAACAAAAATTATTTACTTTATTTACACATTTTCGTGGCATTTTGACGAATTTTACACTTTACACTTTTAAAGCATTCACAAACCAGAAGCAGAAACAATATGAAATTCAAAGTCACAGCAACAACATCTATGTTTATAACTTACAAACAGCTCCCAAAACAAAATTTCCCCCAAAAATTCCCCAAACTGAAAATGTTGACTAAAAAATGAAATGTCACTTTATCTCTAAAGCAAGAGCTAATCTGTCATTTGTATGGTGATTTTTGAATTCAGCAGGTGGAAATACATAAGAATTAATTATTTTTTAGCCCGAAACATTTTCATTGTTGGGCAGTGTAATATGTGGACTGAGATGAGTCTGTGTGAGTTCTCAGAAACGGGTGAAAGTTGTCTTCATACTACAACTCCGAAAAGTTCGAAGGTATGCGCGTCGACCATTCTTTATCCCGGTGGCGGTAACCTAGGGTGAACAACTTCGAAAACGTGCCGAGAGCGCTGTAAATATGCCGCTCAGGCAGGACGAGGAAGTTGTTGCCGAAAGGGTTGAATAGCCGGTCGTTTCAGCTTGTCTACCTTCACCTTAAGGTGTGTGCAAGTTAGATCGTTTGATTTGGATTGGAGAAAGTTCTTCGTAAACTGATTCCCTCTAATCCGTGAGTTAGTCTTACAAAAATTCAACTTATATCTTAAGTTTTCTTGCAATCTGGAGCTGTATCAAAGATGTTGATGTCTATTTTATGCTTGCCAGTTATTATCTCGGACTCATTTGGCGATGGGCATTGCGAGAAAACCTGTCAATAGCGTTTGCTCTGGGTCAAGAGTTATTTTGAGCAGCTATCCAGTCTTCCAATCATATTTGTGCCCCAATCTTGTTGTCACCATACCTAACTCACAGGGTTACCGAATACTTGGGTTTTTGTAGCAGTTGGAAAGAGAATGCCTTAGTTTAGATAGTGACGTATGATAATCGACTTAAGGTAGTTTGAGCGAAAAATCACTTCACCTAGAATTTGATGAATTTGGCCTCATTTTAAAGAAAAAACTCTCATATTTCCAATGATATCAAAATATCAACCTCTTGCCGAACTACTTTTCGAGCAATTTGCCTGAAAAGGTAGGCTGTTTTACATGGGATAGATTACGGCTATGCACTCCAGAGGGAGAATAATAAAAAAATAGGAACTTCTAGCACCTAGATTTCGTCAAAAAACTAACGGTGTGTATATTGCATGTTTTCTCAACTATTTATAAAAAATAATCTATTACTCACCTCAGTAATTTTTACAGAATCGTAAAAAAGCTGCTGTTTTGAAGGGTTTTCAGCCGTACGGCGGCGAAAAATGAGTCAAGATAGAAACTTATGTAGCTTTATTTATTTAATTACTGAGTATTTTGGTCATATATAACTATCTTTGCGCCATTAATATTAAAATATTTATTTCATACTTCTTACAGACGCTGAAATAAAAAAATAAAATTTGGATATGGTCTCCATTATGACTAGGGAACTATCTCGCTCAAACCACCTTAAAAGCACGTTAATGAGAAAACAAGAGGCGTATTGCTAAAGGTGCTTCACTTTACTGATGGGTAATTGCACCAAATATGGGGTATGACATGTTAATTTTTTTATCCGGTGGAATAAATCCTGACCTTGAGATGATTGAAAAGAATGAGTGGTGATCGAGAGTTATCAATTTCACAAATATGGAAAGTTTTGTAATGGATTCGCCAATTAGATATTTTACGTACTCAGGGGGTAGTTTGATTTAACTGACCGTGTCTTATATCTACTTTTTTACCTTTAGGCTCCAGTTTGGGTCCGTCTCAACTCATATTTCCTTAGGAATTCCCAGGTCAAACACGGTTATAAATTGGAAAGTCGTGACTGTAATGCGTGTGATCTGTCAAATTATGATGCCATAATCGGTAGTTGATGTCCTTGAATGGTGAAGAAAGGGACGGAAGAACGTTTCAAATCTTTAAGTGAACGTAGGTGGAGGTTGTGATTCTCTCATATTATCTCTTTCGTTAGAATCAATTGTGGATGAAGTTACTTTGTGGAATTCCCTCATTACGAAGATGAAGAATAATAATTATTTTTTCTTAGGAATATCAGGCTCCGATAATTAAAGACACTGGCAATGAACGTGTGGAAAATTTTGAAACGAAGTTTGAAAGAAAGTGGCCTCTTTTTATAATCCCTGGTTAAATATTTTGAAAAACGTATGAAAACCGAAGTTTATACATTCTACCATCGATAACGCCCACGACAACTAATGACAGTCTGATGTAATTATACAAAACCCGAACTCTCAGTTCGATGAGTCAAGATAGTCAAGTCAATGAGTCAAGATAGAAACTTATGTAGCTTTATTTATTTAATTACTGAGTATTTTGGTCATATATAACTATCTTTGCGCCATTAATATTAAAATATTTATTTCATACTTCTTACAGACGCTGAAATAAAAAAATAAAATTTGGATATGGTCTCCATTATGACTAGGGAACTATCTCGCTCAAACCACCTTAAAAGCACGTTAATGAGAAAACAAGAGGCGTATTGCTAAAGGTGCTTCACTTTACTGATGGGTAATTGCACCAAATATGGGGTATGACATGTTAATTTTTTTATCCGGTGGAATAAATCCTGACCTTGAGATGATTGAAAAGAATGAGTGGTGATCGAGAGTTATCAATTTCACAAATATGGAAAGTTAAGTAATGGATTCGCCAATTAGATATTTTACGTACTCAGGGGGTAGTTTGATTTAACTGACCGTGTCTTATATCTACTTTTTTACCTTTAGGCTCCAGTTTGGGTCCGTCTCAACTCATATTTCCTGAGGAATTCCCAGGTCGAACACGGTTATAAATTGGAAAGTCGTGACTGTAATGCGTGTGATCTGTCAAATTATGATGCCATAATCGGTAGTTGATGTCCTTGAATGGTGAAGAAAGGGACGGAAGAACGTTTCAAATCTTTAACTGAACGTAGGTGGAGGTTGTGATTCTCTCATATTATCTCTTTCGTTAGAATCAATTGTGGATGAAGTTACTTTGTGGAATTCCCTCATTACGAAGATGAAGAATAATAATTATTTTTTCTTAGGAATATCAGGCTCCAATAATTAAAGACACTGGCAATGAAAGTGTGGAAAATTTTGAAACGAAGTTTGAAAGAAAGTGGCCTCTTTTTATAATCCCTGGTTAAATATTTTGAAAAACGTATGAAAACCGAAGTTTATACATTCTACCATCGATAACGCCCACGACAACTAATGACAGTCTGATGTAATTATACAAAACCCGAACTCTCAGTTAACATCAATTTGAACCAAAGGCTACGTCATCTTGTAGACAAGGTTGACCAGATATTGTAAAACAAAGCGTAAATGTTCTATAACCTCACTGTCTCGTTGGTTATTACATAAGACCCGGTTTTAGAATAGAGGGTTTAACGAATAGCGGGATTTAATCGTCATAAAAACCCATTTATTTATAGATGAGTTCTTCTCGGGTTTCCCACTGGGTTAGGCTCTCCATGATAGCCGACGTTTAGGCAGAAGACTTTCCTGCCATTGTCAAGGCTCTGGATTATGACAGAGCCTTGATAATGGCAGGAAAGTCTTCTGCCGAAACGTCGGCGATCATGGAGAGCCTAACCCGGTGGGAAACCCGAGAAGAACACATCAGTATCATTCGCCGGGAAAGCCTGAAATCATACATCACCATTAATGTATACTTTCAGACAGATAACACAAACGTCAACAAACAGACAGTATTTTTGTTTTCTACAAAACCCTAAGTCGCTGTTAACATCCCATGAGCATAACGGATGCATCATGTAACGGTTAGAGTTATCCGAGCATTATCACGCCGAGTTTTAATTTGTTCCGTATAATAAAAGTGTTTATCGTTACCCCTGCCTGGTGGAATGCTTCACCGGCAACTTCTGAAGCCTACCGAGCCTATAGAATACTGAAAAGTTCATGAGATTGTGTAAAGATATTTACTGAATATTTTAGGGCAAAATGTTTAGCACAGATATTAAATGACGGAGCTGACATCCCTGGATTTTAGTTTAAATTGCTAGCGCTGCATCTGTCATTAAGCTATTCATCAATGATTTCAAGTTTTCCCGGTGAATTGTAAGCAAGAAGTCTTCTCGGGATTCCATCCGGGTTGGGAGGTCCATGACCAACGTTTCGGTCGCTTACTCTGCTGCTGTCCTCAGGGTGATGAGACGACGTTGACTGGAACTGTCGAAAATCAGAAGAGAGCACGGGAAAATGGCTTGGCATCCGCGCCCCCGTGACACATATATTTTTTGACAGTTCCGGTGAACGCCATATCATCACCCTGAGGACGGCAGCAGAGTAAGCGGCCGAAACGTTGGTCATGGACCTCCCAACCCGGATGGAATCCCGAGTAGACATCCTGCAGCTATTCATCAAGTTTGATTCTATACCTACTTACCTAAAGCTATATCTTACTCTTCTATTTCATTCAGTGCGATATTACATGAGAATTAAACATTCTTGGATCCATTTCTCTTCTATATACGTATTTACGAATTTATTGATGCTTCCGCGGTCCTCGAGTCGATACCCATCGTTGTGATCCCATTCATGCTGCTTGGTGGACGACCAGCGGAATCATTTCCCGAGGCTTTGCCGTTCCCTTTACCGAGGATATTAAGTAAATACGTGGTTTCCGGGGCGAGGCAAGGTACGCGATGGGCGGGGCGACCGCTAAGTCCCTCAGAGAACAGGAAGGGACGCGCATATCGACTCCTGACGGAGAAGAGGGGTCGAAATGACACGAGTGAACTATTCGGGAGAGCTTGGCGACGCTTGACCAACAAGGTTTAGTTAAATTTATAGCGGTCACCTTAGTGTAACGGGCATGTGCTTTAAAGTGACAGGTCACTGCTGTCGATCACCAGTGCTCTCCATCATGATATGCTGGAGAACTCCCGTAGGTAATGCCTAATTTTGGATTGCCATATCTCAGTGAACTGCCAAGATTTCTAGTAAATGCTGCTGTTTTGGCCAGAGCCCAGAATTGCCGTAATTCTCTTAGTTTTATTCATCAGTGGAAGCGGAGAGTCTAGAAGTAGTCAAAGTGTCCGTCAACACCTACTCTGTATCGGTAGATGTGACGTTTAGATAAAATAAATATGCATTCACCCCGCAAAAAGACTCAAAGCGGACTCTTTGTCTTATCAACGCATAAGCATGAAGCGTATTATTTTATGGCATAACTTTAAATCGAGAGTAGTGGTGCCTATCTATTTATCCAATGATGACTCTAATATTTTATTTTGGAATAACGTATTTGCACATTTTAACTAAAGCCCAGATGAATTGAAAAAAATAAACGACCTAAAACACACTATGGATTGCATACTGTGGACGGACTTCGATATATCTACTGTGGACTGTGGACGACCATTGGTTCTACCTACGAACATAACGAGTTTTGCTTGTACTTACATTAAAGCGGATCAATTTGATGCATGATCCGACTAGCATTAAGATAAAGCTATCGCGAGGAGGGAATTAACTTCGACTTTGCAGTTCCATGGGAGTGAAGCTGAGTGGAGCCGCTGTTTTTACTTTACAATACTTCATTCCGACTCCGACTGGGAGTGAATGTGTAACGTCATCATTCGTGCAGCTGGAAACCCTATGGGTACTCTCAAGGAACCAAGAGCTGTTTCCGCTCCGAAATATTGCCGTTCGGAGGGGAAATCCGAAATGCGGTTTGAAGCGGGGCAGTCGCCCCTTCCCGCCCCCTCCTTGGAAAAACCCCACCGATCTCTTCCCTGTCCCTCGTTGCCGATGTTCTTCTCTTCTGGCTTAATGAGTTATTCTCTTCGACGTTCCCAAAATTGTGCGATCGTTTCGCATGATTAGTGTGTGAGCCATCAGTTCTCCCGAAACGAATGCTCTTACGGCGAATGGAAGCGCAGATAGTGGACGAGATAGGAAGTAAGGCTTTTAAAATTCGGCCCGTCGATGGAATGTTAATGCGTCCGAAAGTGACCGATTCCACGCCTCTTTTCTCTGAGAACTAGCGGACCGGAGAATGCAAGCGTTTAATCAATGTCTGGAATCCATATTCTCTTTCTGTGACGCCTTTTCCCCTTGGTAACGTTTCTCGAGAGATTCCTGGCTATTAATGCGATTGCTAAATACTTTCTTTATCGGTTTCACAATGAAAGAAACTCCATCGGGTGTCTATCATAATCACTTTAAAGGTCGTTTTAACGCCTATGTCGGTAATAAGCTCGCTGTGGTTATCACTCGGTCTTTGTCGGATTGACCTCGAGTAATTGTTTCTAGAGATAAGATGAGATAAAGCGTCCGTAGTTATTTAGAAGGAAGTAGCGGTCCTTACACATTTTAGCTATAGGAAGAAGGCATGATTGCAGATTACGGTTGCTATGACGTTACCTTGCAATCCAAATTTCGCGTTTACGACGCTACCTCTTCATTTATCATCTGTTATACCTCTATGTCTTACCTTGTGTGATGCATGAGCTGCAGTCTTTGCCTGTAGAAAGAATATGTATCCTACAGTCGAACATTTGCTTGTACTGGCCTATTGTTAATGTTATCCCTAGAGTTGATGACAGCAGTTCAGTTAGAGTACGTGAGTGGCTAGGAATGCAATTTAAATTTCGCGCCACACTTCAGCTTTGTGAGTAGGTTGGTCTGATGTGCTTTATTTTCGATGTCTTGCGTAAGACTCTTGGGTTCGCATCCAGCCTTGGCCTTTATTGCTTCTTGTTTGAGATTACGCCAAATTATTTGCTTGAATCATCGTGGCCTCAGCTGTTATCTCTCAATGGATCACGTTTCATCGTCAATAGTTGTCTTCATTCGCCCTTACACTTCTCACTTGTCCTCTCTATAGCATCTCGAAGTCTTTAATTAAATTTCGCGACCCACGAAGAAGCGGAGAGCATGCTTGTGTGTGTGTATTCACTTCCGATGGGTTCGTGTGTCGTTGATACGCCTTCATTAAATCATCGCCCACGGCCAGGCAGGCCACCGGTGAAATATGCCTTCTCGGAGGAACCCTCGGCGTGGAGCGGTGGCTTGTGTTCCGCATGAATAATTCATGGCGAGCTGTTAATTCTTCTTGTCAACACCCTTCTCTTATCTTTCTCTTCATCTTTCGGCATCGTGTGCTCTCGGTCGACACATGATGATCCCTTGGTTTTCATCACCAGATGTGACAGTAAAATTCAAATAGGGAAATGATTCTTATCGATTTTCAATTTATTTGATAAAAGGTACCTCTCGAGGTTTCTGTTGATGACTTCTGGTCCTTCTTTTCCCTCGGGACGCCAAGATCATTTGGATCCCCCGAAACGTCAAAATCGGGTCATATTTCCACATTTATTTCTCGTAAAGAATAAGTTTTTTTTAAACTGATGATATCAGGCCTGACCTCTTGGAAATTCAAGAATATCCATGATACCAATTCCTTGATGATGTCGTGACGTTTTGTTATTTGATAGGGTATTAATAATAAAATCATCTTTTGGACTTCGGATGGGTTTTCTATCTTTTATAGGGCTACTCAACCCCGAAGGTTAGGATGGGAAGAGAAAGGCTTCGATGTCTTCAATTGGATTTTCGCTGAATGCAATTCAAGCGCCGCAAAATATAGCAGAGAGACGGATTATAACTGCATACGTCCATATTCCACGGAAATAGGTTTTGGTAACGAGGACAACCAGGACTTTTTTTAAGGAGACCTTGCAATATATATCGGAAAAATATTATTCAAGGAAAAATGTACCCTATTGCTGTCGGGAGCAAATAAACATTCACAATAAATTTATAATTACATAAAACGGTAACAGAAAAAATTATTACAAAATAATTTATAACCCAGGCAACGTCCACCAGTACAAGGAGAACACAGCGTAAACGCTCAGTTCAGCGTGCGCTAATCTTAATTTTTTAAAGTGCTGATGTAATTATATGTAACGAATATGCTAACGTTTTCTTTTCTATGGAAGCAGAAAAAGGCAGATAGAATTTTGGTGCCGGCGGAAACCTAAACTCAGCGAGTTGGATACAAACTTGTTATCAATTACTTCACCCGATCCGGTAGTTAACATGCTTCACACACTGAAAGTACCCCAGCGTTTAGTGAGAATTTAGTGGCCAATATAAGCTAAAAAGCTTTCCGAAAATTGTTAGCAAAATGTAGTAGCTGTATTTAATAAGAGAGGCAACCGATAGCTGAAGGTCTTTGCGAAACCAAGGATAGGTGGGTAGGAAGACGAGGAAAGGACTATTTGGGGAGTGGAGAGACGTCGGTATCAGCCAACTGTCATCGGGAGACAGGGAGGTCGGAATTTTAAATGCTACACAAACACCGACGTTTAAATTAATTATAATCTTCTAATCATTGCGATTGCACAAATGATATGGTACGCTGTCACGGGCGCGGGTTCGAAGATATACACCAAAGGCAGTGAAATTCGTTATGAAAAAAATCATTTGACTTGACCAGGATTCGAACCTGGATCTCCCAATTTCCGGTCAGGTGTGCCATCTTAATTCAAGGCAAACTGGTCGGTATAACTAGCTAACACACCTGACCGGCAATTGGCATATCCTGGTTCGAATCCCGGTCAAGTCAAATTATTTTTACATGGCGAATTTCACCGTCTTTGGTATATAAATCAATTATAGTTTAACACCCATATTCTTCAACTATTTGGAGATTTCCATTTTCTTTAGAGTACTGCTCACGTCTAAACACAACAGAAAAGTTGCTTTGCATTAGTTTCAGACTCAGCGCACCAATTGGGCAATGCACACTTCAAAACAGATCGCAAGCATTATTTATGAGCATCGGAGTGCGTGTGTTTGAGAAGAAAAGAACATCGATGATCAAATCTGGAATTTTTGTTGATGTGTTGATTTTCACTATAGTCGTAAAAAATGGCTTGAGTCAAGTTTTTAATTACTTAACAGAAAAAATATAAGGATTTTAAGTATGTAGTTAAAACTAATTCCTTAACTATTTACAAAACGCGAGACTCTCGTGGCCATGACTGCCTTTTACCTGCAGAAGGCTACTCACGGGTAGATTACCGGACGTTTCACCAGCGCACATCGTCTCGTTCATCGTCAATCTTGTGCGCTGATTCATTTTTCAAATTTCCACCAACTTTAACACCTTGAATGGGAATCTCCCATTGATTCCTGAATTGACTCTCGGAACGCCAAGATCGGTCAAAATAACCCATACTGTCGTAATGTAAATTTTTTTTGTATTATCCGTTACGCACACGGGTGAAACTCTGTCTATTCTTCAGTTAGATGTTGACAAGTCTTTTGAAAAAAGTGACGCTGGTTGATATATTAACAATTTCATAAATTGGAAAATAAACCAAGCCCTAGTATATTAAGAGGTATGGAGCGTTACTACAGTATACCTCTTCTGATACAAGTTACAAAGTCTTATTTTAGATTTATCCTTTCTTTATTTGTAATTTTCTAGGAAAAGAAAGCACTTAAGCTGCGTAGCTTCTGTACTGAACAAAAAACTTATTCATGATGAGAAAACCAACTTTGTTGTTTCTACAAAACTTTATTACGCTGGCACGACGCGCGTTTCACCACACTGTGGCATACTCATTTTGAGTCCAAATCCAATTGAAGACATCGAAGCCTTTCTCTTCCCATCCTAACCTTCGGGGTTGGGTAGCCCTATAAAAGATAGAAAACCCATCCGAAGTCCAAAGGATGATTTTATTATTAATACCCTATCTAATTACAAAACGTCACGACATCATCAAGGAGTTGATATTAGATGAACAGACCTAGGCGCCATCGTCTTTTCGTCATATAATTGACATACAATTTAATATCCAAAGTATTCTTAAGTATTGAATTCAATCCTTTCAGGCGTAACTTTGTGGAAGTTCATTTCGAATAATGACAATACCAACTATGTTTAAATCCACAGTGCTCATCATTGGTACAACTAGTTTCAACGCTACGGCGTCATGATAAGGAAAGATGTTGCTGTTGTACCTGATGATGACGCCTTAAGGTGGTTCCACCGTAAAATGACTTAAATGTCATTTTATTCATATTCTGTCTACTTGTAGAAAAGGTTGTCCTCTATCTGATATGAACAACAAAAGAATACCTTTCTACGCTATTTTATTCTATAATTGAACTTGAAATTACATGGTGTTCAATTCGGGAATGAAAGAAACATGGGGAAAAATAGTATTTTTCCATAAAATAAAAATGCCATTTTCGTGGAAAACTGTCTCTAAGAAGGAAATAATCCAGAGAAATTGATTTAAAAAAATACAGGCATCTTACCACCTTATTTTTCTAGTTATTGAAGAATTAATGCCGTAATTGAAGTCAAAATGCGGTAATTCGTAGGAAATGGTGCTGCAGTCGGTTCCTATGGCTGGAAAAAAGTGCTTATTTAAAATACATTCGTGGAATAATGTGCATATTTTGCACCTTACTTTTGGGTTTCTATAGATAACGCATTGCATCAGTGAAAGTAGGATTTTGTTGACAAAATATAAAAAATGTGGAATTTAGTATTTATTTTGACTCACACAGTCGCGGCGGAACCTCCTTAACGTTGAAACTAGTTGTACCAATGATAAACTCTGTGGATTTAAACGTAGTTGGTATTGTCATTATTCAAAAGTATTGTTGGTTGTTCATCCACAACTGCTTGTTTTTATTCGACGGTGTTACTGGTTGGATAACTTGTTTGTTTACCTGCTGCCCACTCGCTCGTCTTAGTGGCGTCACTTTCTTCGTCCGGCCATTGGAAAGGTCGAATAACTCCGAAGGGCCTCGACATGCGTTGTGAATTGCTGCCTGGTTACCTTGGCGACTCCTCCCACTCCTTATCACCTCCCGGAGATCCGGACTGTTATGAGCGGCTCCAAAGAGCGAGCACCCGCGTGGTTGAAAGTGTTGCTAATTAATTCCTTCGAAGCTCTCATCTCGCGTGCAGCGGACTCATATATATGTACTGCTCCTAACCCGGAAGGAATACAGCGCCCCCGACTTCCGTACTTGGCGCGCGATCTGCTTTTGCGATAGTCATCGGCGATTCACGACTTTGTCTTACATAATTCTGCTCGTGCGCCACTTATGCGAAAAGTCTTGAATAATTGGGAAATTTGAATGTTATGCTCATTGCCAACATTTATTTCCTTATACAAGGAAGTGTGCGCTCACCTATTTTATATATGACGTCGTAGGGGAATACTGTCGTGAGTTATATCGTTTTTAGCATCAAATTGGCTTGGTTAATGATGAAAATGAAATTTGTACCCATCATGTCTTTTCTCTGCCGCTCAAAATTTCAATTGTTAAATTATAATTTTCTTTTTAATTTTGTAGTCGTATGTGTGTTCAAGACTCTATTAACTTATTTCTATGGGTTCACTAATTAGGGAGATTCAATTTTATTTTCTATATTTATCTATTCATGCTCTGAAATAAATAATATGCCACTCTTCTTCCGCAGGACATCTTAATATGAGCCACTTTTTCAATATAAACCATCAAATTAATCAAATCGAATTAGGTTTCAGCTCATTATGCAGATTCTAATTGCCGGTTTGCATTAAGTTGCTGTGCTAATTCAAGTAGTATTATAGTGGCTTTCTTGTCGTCATAGTACTTCTTCCAATAAACTTAACTGTTCCTGAATCAATCCTCTTTTTTTAACCAAATTCTTGGGAAAACTAAATCTCTCTAGCTGTACATTCATTTGGAGTTCAAAGCAAATTCATTACCTTATGACTTCTGCTATGTGACATAAACTCATTTAGTTATACAGTTAGGTAGATATGTTTAATAGCATTGATATTGTATGGCTATGAACTGTACAAACTGTCCGAAAGAATACCCGAGAGAAACTCCTTCCAACATCGCTTTAAGGATCGCATTATCCTCAGCTGCCATCAATCCTAAGATTGATGTAGTGCTTCATTAGTTCTAAGCTTGCGTTTCTGGCTGTTAGTATACTCTTCTCCTGTTAGCAAGCTTTTTTGCTATCACTATCCTGCTCACAGTATCTTTCTCGCCTCCTCCGTAACTAGTGAATGCCTCCCAGATAGCAAAGGTCTTCTACTCGTGCAAGTTTTTACTGCCCAAGTTTGACGGTGGAATATTAACGAGCATAATAAATAAACTGTATAGGGGTAAAATGAAATATATATATTCCCCTTCGCTGGCTGAGCCAAAACGTTTTATGTTGAGGAACAACCTTTATTTCGGCTGGTCTTTACCGCTATATTTGCTACTTCCTTCTTCTCCGTCCTATCTGATGACTGGAGTTGCTCGAGTGCATTTCTCTTATTAATTAGTGAGAGGCAAATGACACGTCCCTCGCGTCCACGCGTCGTCGGTTGGCGTGCTCCTCTTGACGCTCAGTCGTCATAGCGATCATCTCCGCCACGGGCTGCTCGGCTCGTCCAATCCCGTTCGCCTTTCGCTCTGCCCTTGTGCGCACGCGCGAGGGAGTTAAAATGCATTGGTTCAGCGCCCCCCGCGGTTATCGCGAGAACAATTGCTGAATCTGTCGGAAAAGCTTTTATTTTATTTTTTTCATGCTCATGCGAGTGAACTCTTCTTTCTCGACCTTCTGTCTGGTGTATTGGTTACCCATTCATTCTTTCCCCTCCCTTGTCTTTTATACCGTTGTCCAGAGAGTTAAGGTGCTGCAGCCAGGAACGGTAAAGAGTCATGACTCGGTTGAGTTGGAGAATAATGAAAGGTGGACTCTTGTTTATTCCTGGGTCCAGAAAATAGGCGTAACCTTACAGTCGCTTTACTAAGTACCGCATGAAACTACTCCGGCGGTTTATACCTGTCGATGTTCAACCCATTCATACCAAAATGGTACTTTTATACCCTACGTTCAAATTGCTCTTCCCAGTGCCCTATCGGCCTTTTTGTTTTTAACTTTGAGATCTACGGGAGGAGTAGGTATTGTTTTCTGATTTTCAATGAGTTACCAGCTGCCTTCCCAATCCACCATGCTTTCTTTGTAGTAAATTAAGAAAAATACAGTCTAAATATTTGCATAGTAGGTATACCTATAACATAAATTGGGGAAAGGTAATTAAACTTTTAAAAACGTGCTCAGCGTCTTTAAAGTTATACTTTGTAGGTAACGCATGACGATAAATTTCTAGTGCTACTTCACTAGGACTTATGCCCAAATGACGCTATTATACCCACCGATTTTCTCGATAAAAACAGTATATTGAAAAGCGGACTTCAATTCTGTTATATAAGAGTCATCATCACCAATGTGTACTACATTGGGAGGAAAACTCGATAAAAGTATTGATGGATTAAATCACGAAATATGTAAGCTATCCTGGGCCCTCCCAGGTAACTATAACAATGAATAGGCACAGTTCTTAAAAGATTGTCGTGATCAGTTAAGTAAAACCTTAAAGTATTGCTTGTGTCTCAAGGCCGCATACGTTCTTGGACGTTGTTTGGATAAGTGGAAAGCTCGGAAGATCGTTGAATTGTCCCCATGCCCTTGCTTCCCGCGGCGTAGGTATGTGAGAGCTTTTTTTGAGAATGCCGATTGAGTCTAGAACACTGCCTGAAAATGATTTTCGCTAGGTAAAATGAATAGAAGAATGGAAGGCTGTATAGTACCTGATGGTGTGGCGCGGATACTAGGATGGCCGTGTTGGGAGCCCAAAGATGCTCTTAGGTTACACGAAAGGCTGAGAATTATTAAAAATTCATATTGTACAAGTTTGTGGTTGACACGTAAAATTGCCCCTCTACTACATTTCGATAACTGTAGAATAGACAAAAGCTCAAAAAAGAAGGAGAGATATTTTCTAATGGATAGGTGCAGGAATTCCTTCTTCCCACTCTTCATTTAAGTCTGGAATCGCTGCTGTGAAAGTTTCCTTCTACGGTGGTGGGAGTGATTATGGTTTAAGTTTTTTTTCCAGATTTTACTCCCGATTTCGTCTGGTTGAGAAAGATTTCAATTCTGTAAGAAGTAACTTGAGGCGTTTTTTGTGGAAATTTCTAACATTCACGATGAGCAATTAAATCTTTGTACTATTTTCACTCTTACTTTATTTGCCGACTAGGGTTTCAACACGTGTCATTTTCAAGGTGGCAGTGTCACCTTGATAATGGCGTGACGTGTTGAAACCTTGGGTGGCAAATTAAGTAAGTTTAATTTGTAAATAGTACAAATTTTCAACTGCTTATCATGAATTTTATTTCTAGGCGCAATGGCAAATTTTGTTAAGTTTCTTGGATTAATTTCATCCTGCGATTTCTGTAAAATGTGTATTTGCTGTCCCAGTAAAAATGTATGTGGTGTTCTCTGATATACCTGTGAAATAGAATTGTTCTTAGATATAGCGTTGGACTTACTTCATGCATCGGGTAACTTAAGTAAAAGTCTCGCTTTTACTCTCATCCAAGCATTTCAGCGAATTTTCCGCCTTTAAATCTGCTTCCATTGCGGTTCCAGTTGTTGCAAGTTCATGCCTGATTAGGTTGAATCGTCAAATTTTCACTTCTCGGAGAAAGCTGTTAATCTCATTGCATGGAAACCTTCGACATTTAGCAGTTTTGAGTGGTAGTGATTCATGAAATGAATGCAATGATTGGCAGCGATGAAGTGATGGGAAAGTTTGGAAAGTTTTCATTGGTAATTAATAGTGTGATGACCCCTAACCAATTTGTCAAGGTATAAAACGATGACCCATCGTTTTCAAGAACTCTTGCTTCCCAATGCCGAAACTACCTTAAGATCTTGAAAAGGCATAAATTTTTACGAGTGTATTCATTTTTAAGTTGTTGAATTTTCATGAGAGGTGAAATCAAGGGCTGGCAAGAGGCTCATTGAACGAGTAACTTTTGATAAGAGACTGTCCGCACTTGAATATTCACGAATTTGTTAAGTGCCTCTGAGAAATATATTTTCCTTTATTATGAAATGCAAAATCGTTGATTTGAATGAACGATACTAATAGTGCTCAGTGTTAATTTGCATGACATCAGTTTAATTTTCACTGTTGAACATGATGCATATTTGTGAGTAGCTAACGAAGAATCGCAAAAAGCTACGTGTTTCTTGTGAACACATTACTTGAAATACCCGATGGAGAACACGAATTCCTTAGTTAAGTGACGGATCTGAAGGAAGTGAAGTCAACCATGGTCGAAAATATATTTCTATACTATGTTTGTGACTCTACCACTTGTGAGTCAATCTAGATTTTTGGAAAATAATGGTTCTGATTACTCCATTGGTGATTTGAATTGTCTCTTATGAATTTTCACAGTTTTTATCTTACGGTGATCGGAGAGACGCCGTTAGGAGGGCTGTCGTAAGAGGGCGATTTTCTCTGTATAATATTCGACGGCTGGTATTCCGTTGCTCGCTGTGGTCAAGGTCAGGAGACAATCTTTCGCCGATGGGCGAGAGAGAATTTCCATCCTCGCGTAAGTGGTTTGACGATTCGAGCCACCTTCTCCTTCGGCTGCTCCGAGATTGCCCGCTCGCTCGCGTGGGACTCCAAAATATGTGGTACTGCCTCGGGGCCTCCAGTCTCCGAATATCCACTTGGTCGGGAAGAAGAAGAAGAAGATGATGAGTGGCTTCCTTCGCGCTGCGTGGCTCCGAAATGCTTGATGGGGCTCGCGGATCAAATGGGGTGGTTCTGACTAAGAGGGAAAGAGGTATAATCAGTGCATAATGGAGAGAAACTATTCGGTCTTTTTATCTTTCGGCATGCATAATGCATAAGCACTAGAGCTCTCGTTTTATAACTTAACGGCTACAGCAATTTCGAATTGTTTCTTAAGCAAGGCGCGCCAAAGAAAGTATCTTGCCAATCTTGCTTTTGGGATTTTATCGAGATAACGATTCTGAGATATTCTTTTGACTATGTTTTATTCTTAACTGATCCCGTTCATGCTTCCCAAACTAGTATTTACCCAAACAGATTTACTTAATATGAAATGTGACGTACTCGCCAAAACGTATGACTTTTTCAATAAGATTTTAACGTTATCCACTATTCATATGAGGGGAAAAAGGTGCATGTGTGCTGGTAGGTAATAACTTGATATACCTTTAGTGTTTTACTTACATTTTTTGAATGTCGAAAATTATCCTAATTGAGGTGTTGATAGCTATCTCTCTTAGCACATCTGTCGTGATATTTGCCACTATTGAAATTTCTCCATTTCCAGATTAAAAATTCAAGGTCATGGACTTAGAACCTAAGATCAACTCAAGATTCAATAAAAAAGTTCAAGGTTAATAGCTGATATTTATTTATTGTGATAGGTTATTCAAAGTGATATTAGGAGTCTTTTGGTAGCTAAAGTTTTTTCGATCCTCTTTCATTTTTACGGAACAAATTTAGCTGATCTCACGCTTTTTCACTTAAGTTCAATTTCAATGCCTGAACCAAGTTGTATGGTGCTCATTCTTCTTTAGCATTATTAAATTGCGGTTGAAACTACTCCTAGTGCCTCAATTTAATAGCAGTTCGTTATTTCATGTTTATTTATGCTTAAAGCTTTATTTTCTAAGTGGTAGAAATCTGTGGTTCTGTTAAATATTTTCGTTGCCGAATTCCGTTAAAACACGGAATACCCTGATAATCCTATACCTCAGTGATATGCTCTCATTTCTTGAGTATAACGTTAACGTCGAAGTCAGTCGACTAATATAATTAAGTAATGAATATCACTTAAGCCCTGTATTATAATCTCTGAGTAAAGATGTCCTTGTCATGAAAACCAAAGGTAACTTGCTCTCCCATCGATGAACCGAAAGTCTGTGAAGGCTGAGTTATCAAAAAGATATCTAAAAGGCTGCGTCATCTTGAGGTTAACGTTAACCGAACATTATATCGCCGGGCCTCTGTTTGTTTTTAATTTTGAGATGTCTCGCGTAGTGACTATGCCTACAGTATCTCCGCATTTCGGAGATTGAACATAACGTATGATATATGCATTGTGCGGGTCACAGTAGGGTTAAGCGATGGATGATGTCTGACTTGTTTTGTTTCAATAATGTCGTATGGAAGAGAGACTTGAACGATCTTCATCCACCGCTGTGGAGATTTCAACTGTCGTAATCCATTCGGAGACTTTAACGACCGTTAACTCATGTGGAGACACTCAAGTGCAACCACAAAAAGGGGTAGCAAACTTTCACCGGTGCCTCTGTAAGTTTTTTCCTGCTTGTTTATCGCCGGTTTCTAAGTAACGAAGGGATGTAGCCGTGGCGAGTGAAGACCAAGGGCTACTAGATGCGATGGGGAAACGTCCACTTTCTAAACAAGCGCACCTCGTGATCGCCTTTAACCACTTCCTGCGCAATTCCTTTCCCTACTTATTTTACTCATCGTGCAATTATTAATCTCACTTGAGACGCGTTCGTTAGGCAGTTAGTGTTTATTGGCAGATCCTATTTAAACTCCTTTCCTTTCGTTAAATCTTATTTACATGGTGAATATGGTCAACTTTTTAAGTCGATAAATGCTGAATATGCGTTAAAGTTGCTATTTTTGCTCTCTGTCGGCTAGTGCATCCTTGGCATCCGAAGTAGCTACTCTTGGCTTTCATCAGGTCATTCAGGGACCGAATATTTTGAGTATTTATGTCCGGGGCAGTCCTTGGACTCCGGGACCTTGGCGAGCCCCTTACCCCGTTCTTTACCCCTGCTGGTAATAAAGTTATTAATATGACGCCTTTTTACTGTCAATAACTTGAATATAAAATAGAATAGAATATTTTATCTAACCTGAATGTACTGCGCTAATGAATATAATCTTATCTTTGCTCCCTGAAAATATTTTACTACCCACTAGGTAGTAAAAACCCTAATTTAATACGATCATGATACACATTTCACCCGTGCTCGCTAAGAATACTCACTTGTTAAAAAAATGGATCGCAACTCGTAACCATTGATCCAGCATGCCTCTGAGACTGGGGTGGGGATGCCAAATCTGTTTATGAACATTGTTCAATTCCCTTTTGATTTGCTTAAAATATGCTGCGTATACCAAGTGTGCCGTATGCCACCATGCCGTAATACCACCGTATGTGCCTGAGTTGAAAAACAGTATGATGAACCTATGTTTATATTTACCATACCTCAGTCGTGGATGCATCGGTGCTCTCTGGTTTGTTGATTTTTGACTAATTGACATTTATCTCGGTCCTAAGCACTCTCTTATTTGTGATACGTCGGCGTTTTTTTATCCATAGTTATTTATTCCTTTTGCGCAACGCCAAGCCCATCAGTTTCGCCACCTCGAGCGTTGGATGACCCTGGTGGGCTCATTTCCTCCTGCATTTTTTTTAGGAGACGGTGATTGCGAATGTCTTTTATTCATGAAGCCGTAATCACCCGAACCAAACAACGACGCCTCGCGTAATCGCTCTACATTCCACCGTGACCGCAATATTTCAAGCCTGCCTCGGAATCCGATCCATTAATTGTCAGCGTCGCAAAATCAAACGTTTTTTGCGTGTGTTTTATTTCGTCTCGAAATATTCTGTCGCGAATTCCAAATGTGTAAAAAGAAGGACGGGTGCTTGGAAAGGACTGAAAATAAATTACTATTGAGCCTATATTTTCGATAGTGCTTTGCGAAACTTACGCGGAGCTTTTGCGTGATTTTTTAAAAAAGAAACAAGGATTTATCAAGCGAATAGGAGGTTCCTCGAATGAAAAAGTGAGAGTGAGATGTTACTTTGCTCTAGTTAGGACACATTTCGAGAACGGCTCCTTTGCGCTCGAAGGGTAGTATGAAAATTCTGATAGTAAATATCTATCATATGTTCACGTTCAATATGCATAAATCAATGTGGCAAAGCACATCACAGCAGATGGAATCACATTATTGAAGCACCATCTGTGCATTGATGTGGATCTGTTCAATGTGCTTTGATCTGCTCTGTGCGGCACGGCAGCACCCTACGCCATCTATAGGTTATATTATCATATTCGGCTGTAATCAATCCGAAGATTGGTTTGCTGCAGCTCCCCACTCCACTCATATTGACTAATTATTTCTTTCCTACGTTAATCTTCTTTTTGACGTTCTTCACTATTTGCCCGATGCATACTATCCTTAGTCTTATTATGTAATCCTTCCCATTAACTTTTCATTCCATTATAATTTTCAAGACGCTATTGTGCTGCATAATGCACCCTGTTAGTTTGTCTCTTCTTATTCTCTGAGTTTTTCTACCCTACTTTTCTCTCCAATACTTCCGAAGATTTCTTCAATGGAAATTCTCTCCGTCCATTTTGCCTTCATCATTCTACGATAACAGCCCATTTCTATTGCTTCCTATCTCTTTGGCCCTGCAGGCGTTATTGTCCAGGCTTCACTGCCATTTAAAAGTTGCGTGCTCCAAATACTGTGTGTTTTTATGAAGTTCTTCCTTACTTCCAGGATTGTGTTACTAGCTTCTAGTAGACTCCCCTGATCGTAGAAAACCATATTTGCTTGAGCTGTTTACTATGTCTTTCTTGATTTTTTCATCGCTAGTGATTCCTATTCCCAGATAGCAAAATTATTCCACTTTCGCAACGTTTTGCTGTCCAAGTTTTGCGATGACTGTCTTCTTGATATTTTGTACAAACCATAACTTAGGTCCTCTCTACATTAATCTTTTAAATGTTGTATTTCTACATAGTTTTCTACATTCAGTTCAGCATTGTCGTCTTATCTTCCTTCTAAGCAGATTATATGCAGGGTGTTTGAGGAGGAATATTCGTAAATTATGGAGGTGACAGTGGGTGTAATTCAAAGCATTTTATGTGCAGTGGATATGGGTCACAACTCATTACTTATGGAGCTATGGCTACGCAAACATTTTATCCAGCACATTATGTATTTTTCGTGGAAACCTCGAATAACGGTGACTAATACCGATTGAAGAGATCTAAAACTTTTCTCATTGGTGAATTAGTTATTTATTGTTCTTTCATTGTTGTATCTCTTGCTTAAGGTTTCTTATTCTCAAGATGGCATCAAAATATTCGTAGATATCCGGCGTTATGATGGCACCTGCAAAATGTGGAGAATGAAATGGTTGCGTTGCCATAGCTCCGTAGTGAAAGAGTTGCGACCCCATTTCCCTGTGATAAAAATGCGTGAAATGACATCCACTATTATCTCCAGAGGTTACTCAGATTCCTCGAGTAACACCCTTTATTTCTGGAAGGGTGGAGGGGGTAGGATTCTGCGGAACTCAAGCATGATCGGATTACGCTCGCATCCACCTCCCTCGATTGTTTTTTTGTGTCCATTGGACTCGCGTGTTTACGCACTCCACTTATGTTTGTTCATGGGGGCGCCTCATGGCTCGCCCATTCCGCGAACCATTCTCACTAGCGCCCCCCACCCCCGCAACCACCGCCTTCCCCCACCCCTCTCCATTCCCAAATCCACCTCCCACCCCACCCACCCGTGTCCCAAGGACGCTCGGGCGACCTTATTCGCCGTGAAGAGAGAAAGAACGGCCGTTCAGCAGTTGAGGTGGGGGCGGTTGCCGACACCACCCTCAACCCCACCCACTCCACGCGTGCCTCGCAGCAACCTAGCCGCGTATATTGCATGCCGCCAGCCTCACACCTTTCTGGGCAAACTGTGCGTTGGTACAAACTTAAAGTTCTGAATAAAATTGATGGAATGAGGTCTTATGTGGTGGAAACAATGAAGTATCCGTTTTGAAAAAGAACAAATCGCTGATGTTTTGTCACCGCTGAATTTATTTTAGGGTAGTTTGACCAAGATATCACTTCTCATAGAGTTCGATGAATATGCATTAATTTTAAAGAAATATATTGAATATTTAAAATGCATACAAAATGTCAACCTCTGATTGCACTACTTTTTGGAAATGTGTGAAAAATTTAAGCAGTTTTCCATGGGATATCTACATCTACAAAATACCCTGCAAGCCACCTCGAGGGTGTGTGGCAGGGGGTGATTAGTCACCCACATGCATTACACTACACCCTGTTAAAGTTGGTGTAACTACGACTACCGTTGCACTAACACAACTCGCCAATGCTTGTCGGAAGGCGAAGCCTCACAAGCATATGGTATGCTACCAATGTTAGAAGGGCCGTTATTATTGTGCAACTACATAAATAGACGGGGATGCAATAAATATACTTAAGGTATGCACGGCGTGCTGTGAGTACTAGGTAGCAGATAAGCACACAAGTATTAGGGAGTAAATCATCGAACTAGCTACACTACCTCTTGACAAACCTAGTTAAATGTCTCTTTGGCAGCTGTAATGGGATATGATGCAGCTATGCCCTTCACAGAGACAACGTTTAAAATAATGAGAAGGTTCTGATCAATAGATGACGTCAGATATTAAGCGATGTGTAGTTCGTATGTTTTCTCAATTTTTAGCAATACATTTAGTCCTCACCGTGATAATTTTTATGATCTCGCAACAAACTCTTTGGTTTTGAATGCGTTTTCAGCGTACGATGTGAAACTAGTAAGTCCAGCTATATCCTCTCATATTTACATTTAGTTAATTACGGAGAAGTTCAGCCTTTTATCACAGAGGTTTTGCGTCACTAATGTTAGTATTTTCTTCATGCTTCTTAAAGTTGCTCAAATTTCAAAGTATAATATGATATAAAGAATACATAGGTATGCTAAAAAAAATGTGGTCTCTGTTAAGTTTACATGCCCATACCACAGCATGGCGAAACGCGTGTCGTGCCATTTAAATAAATTTTGTGGGGACATCAAAGTTTGTTCTTCTGCATTATTGACGTTTTGAGAAGTTATTTAGTGGAATTGAACACTTGAATAAGTGAGCGTAGATATTATGGCGCGTCGACAGGTAAGAGTTGTTATCTACAGTTTAATAATGCTTAAATGTCATAAATACGTTAATGTTTTTAATTTTAAAAATATTGTGCAAATTTAAAAAATAGAATAATCTTAAAATCGTTTTTTTTATATTTTAAATTAGTTAGTAAACTTGCATTGTTTTCGTATCAGAATGTGTAGAAATGTGCCCCTATAAATTTTAAAATAATAATATTAATTCTCTATTCATCCGTGGAATAGCATAAGCTATGATGTATGTCGGCTAGTGATTGTTATGTTATTATTGTATGCTCAGTAATTGTTATGTCTACCTATCGAAGTGTGGTGGCTCTTTAATGTAATTGTCATGTTTCATAAGAAAAGACTCAATTTAAGGAAAGCTTAGTTTTGGAGATGCTATGGTTAAGACATCTCGACCTGTGGTGCAGCTCATGATTTACATGTTATTCTTCGTGAAAAGCGAAGTCCTTTATTTGTATTTCGACCGTCCATTTGCATTCTGGTTTGCTGTATCAGTTTACTTGAGTTTTAGGTGCCTTAACTGGTAAGATTATTTTGCTCCTATCTAGTGCACCTTCCTAAAATTTCGTTTTGACTTTCTTCCTCGACGTTCTTTCAATAAAAGGTGAATTTCTAGACTGATTTAGCGTAGGTTTTCCTTTTTTCTTAATTTTTCAGTGACGTCGTATATTGTAAGTCGGTAAAGTGACAGTTATCCTTGGTGCACAGCTGAGCAATGAGTCATCCCTTTAACCTAGCTGATCCAGTTGGTAGAACGTTATTTCTTACGCTGTCTTACCTGTATCCATCGATGAGTGTACGTGTTTTTGTGCTGTCATCTGTCGCTACTTCTAGTCATTAATTCTCCCTTTGCACAGCTGGCGCTAGGTATACTTCATTGTGCTTCGATGATCTCGATGGAAGCGATTTTGAATGAAGGATTATCATATGGTGCGATGGATTCCTTCTAAGGATACCAACTTTGCATTTTGTCTTCAGTTGACCTTTTTTGTTTCACCATAGAGGATTTTATGTGATATGTGCATGCTTTATCATCCTCAAAAGTTGGTCAAATGCTATCGAATGTCATTTATTATTTCTCTCGCATTCAAATTGTAATCATCTTGCTAGGGACCTCATAGTCAACTTTCTTTTCTACCGTCTTTTACTTCCAACCAATCCCTGTAGAGCATCTGACACCCACATCTCATTATATAGTTACCACTTATTGTTGTTATGAAGAATACTATATTTGCTGGAGTACATTTCCTTCACAGTTCGTAGAAATTCCGTTGTTATACTTAAATTACAAATTGTCTTTATTTAATTTGAAATTCAGTATTTTTTGGTCAATGAAATAATTTTTCCGATACCAACCTACATGATCACTTAATCATTAAAAAGCTGTAACTTAACTACCCTTATTTTCCTGATTTATTTTTATTTTCCCTAAGTGGTGGAAATTTTACATATACGACTCCATTACTACTTAATACCTTTACCCCCGAGGGGAGGACTTTACCTCGCCGGCCTCGGTGGCGGCGGGGTAAAGTCCTCGCCTGCCAAGCCGCGGGTTCGAATCCCCCCTGGGTAGGTTTTTCCTTTCCAGGGCATGGGTGGTTGTGAATGTCCGTTATGAATTGTTAATACACCCGATGTAAAGGCCCAATGAGTGGCTGTTTTCGGGGGTGTTGTCACATTAAAAAAAATATTTCCGTCTATTATTTGGAAAAGGTTTTCGTTTATAATCTGGTCAAATGTTATTAACTCCTAAATGTAAATATCCTGTATTTTTTGTGATTCCCTCAGCTTTAATTGGATATATTCTTCAAATTGCCTCTCGAATTGTCAAAGGAAATTATGCTCTGTCATACCTATTCTACCCATATTTCTCTCATAATACTCTGTACTTAAAGGAGTTTTTGCCATAAGCTTCTATTGACCTCCACTGGTTTTCTAGCACATTACCTACTATAGAATTTGCAAGGGTTGTTTTAAGTATGGTTCTGTACATTTGTGGTTGTTTCTTGGAAATTTAAATGTCATGCACAATGCACATGCTTAAATTTCTCGGAAAATCGACTATTTTTCTGCTTTATTTACCCTCCGTCGCAGTGGTGCACCCCCAAGGCTTAATGACTCATTCCCTCATGTATAATATTGTTTTTAATCCTGGTCCCCAATTTTCCTGAAATACCGGGTTTCCCCCATCCCACTGCTCAAAATTATTTTTATGACGCACATTGCGTCATGACGCCTATATTAATCGACACCACTAGCATTAATTTATCGAACTTCGGGCATGTGATTGAGTCGTACAATTAGTTTATATACCTTGTTTTTATTCTGGAGGCCTTTGATATTTTCTGTTTGAACCTTGGTATTCATGAGCTAGGAATTTAAATCCAGGGGCGTAGGTTTACTCTTGATGTTTTCCTTGATGTTAACCTCACACAAGTTCTGAAGTGGTCATAATAAGATGGTGACATTACTGTATCTATCTCTCTCTCTCTCTCCATCTAATCCAACCTTTCCTCTCTCGCACCATCAGAGGATGTCTATTCCCTTAGATGGACTGTCTGGGAACAGGAGCCCAGGAATAGATACGAACATCGAGGTGACTCAAAAAGGAGATCTATCTGAAGGAGGAGGATTAAGGTCACCATGTTTGTAATTTGAAGTGATACGCGGTTGGGAGCACACAAGACTTGAATCGGGAAGAGCGTGGGAGGCTGCACTCGTATTGCGCTCTGATAAAGGAGATAATAAGTGCTAGGTCGTTTAGAGTCACCTTGAAACGATCGAATTTTTCGGAGTTCTAAGACAGAACAAAGTTTGATGAATGGATCCTAAGGAAATGGTACACTTTCGTCTAGAAAATGTCTCATTACAGATTACGAAGAACGACCGTGAAAAGCAGAGGAGGAATTTGAAGAGCACGATTTGTAGCTATAAATCAGGGGTTTCCGAAGGTTGATCGGCTCATGAATTGATGGGCTTGTGACCTCCTCAGGCCATCGGATTATATATTGATGCCACAGTACGATGCATTACAGTTCTAGTATTTCGCATTTACTCTTGTTGATAAATTTGTTGTTTATGAGGGGCGTCGACACCAGTGGTCATTTTTACCAAATAGGGAGTATAATTGTCATATTATAAATTAAGTCTTGCACATAATTAAAACCTTAGGCTATTTATGTGTGCAATAAAAATAGAAAAAAATAGTAAAAATTAATTTTCGTATATTAAATGCTACCGTTGCTAAATCTCAATTTGCGTTATTTCATTCATATGAAATTAAATACTCTTGCCGCCTTCATAAAGGACATCCCAGCTAATCTTATCTGGAATCTCTCCAAGAATATCTGCGATGCTCATAGTAATGTGTACTTTTATCCGAAGATCGCTGTAATTCGGATATTATGAAACATGCATCACCGTAAACAGCAGCAGGGGAATATAGGAGGCTGCCTCCTTCTGTGAATAAGAAGGGGTGAGTTAGGCCATGAAGGGGAGAATTCCATGTACGAGAATACCTTCTGTACTAGGTACTGCAAACTTAGGCTGTGAGTTTATATTCAGATCGTTATGGGATCAGTGAAGGATGATCATATTTGAAGGAGAATATGCGTGTAGATAAAGTAGAAAAATGAATGAATTTTTCTTGGGTTACCAAGCGGGTTAGAATCTCCATTATGGCCGACGTTTCGATGCCCGACTCGTGCATAATAATCAGGGCTGTAGGTGCATAGTCATCAGGGCTGTAGATATCTACAGCCCTGATGATGATTCACGAGTCGGGCATCGAAACGTTGCCATAATGTAAATACTTACCCGGTTGGAAACACGAGAAAAATTCGTTCATCAACTACGCCGGGAAAGCACCAGATCATACAAAGTAGAAACATGTTGGATATCTGGATACCAATTATGTGTAGGATATGTTTGGGAAGGAAGGGAGGTAAGTGGCCGAGATTTGGAAGAGGTGGCGTAAGTTGGAGGACTTAATGAGAGGGAACGGCATGTTGAAGTGGGTGATCGAGGGGAGAATGTGGGGTGAGCGGGGAAGATGAAGATAATAGAATAGGAATTTTAGACGACAGAAGGAGGGGCTTAATGCCGTTTTACACGAGGCATTTTATTGAACAATTTGAAGTAGCCTCTGTTTTCGCAATGCGAGAATGCATGCTCGGAATTGGAGGAGGGTCTATTTTCCCATCTCACGTTTATGCATTTTTGTATGCATTATAGCTATTCACCGCTATACACGACGCAATTTTCGATGCATATCCATATATATATATATATATATATATATATATATATATATATATATATATATATGGATATATATATATATATCTTCAATATATATATATATATATATATATATATCTTCTATGGATTGAGTATATATATATATGACGCTCAAAGGCGCGAATAAATTCAAACATTCATAGGAAAATGGAAATGGATAGGTACACATAAAAGGACGAACACAGGGTTTGGTGAAATCCCGGCTAAGGTGAAATTTTTTCTGTCTGGATTTGACTCATTTTCATCTTCCCCACCAAACCCTGTGTTCGTCCTTTTATGTGTACCTATCCATTTCCATTTTCCTATGAATGTTTGAATTTATATATATATATATATATATATATATATATATATATATATATATATGTATCAGATTGTGCAATAAAGTGCAAAAAAACAGCCTTTATGGTTTGTGGAGCTTGAGGGAGAGATAATGTGAGGCAGTTGGATGATTTTGCCTGGACACTTGAGGGATGGCCCTGTGATAAAGGAAATTAAGGAAGTGCATATGCAATTGGTTGGCGGAGAACCAAATAAATGATGATTAGATGTGTTTTGAGCTAACTCTTTAACATACCTCACAAATGGCTACGAATGGAATATTGGAAAACATATTTATAAATGTCAAAACGAAAGCGGTTCTATATTAGACGAGTGAAATCATCCCGGTATCCCTCTGTGGAAAGGGATGCGATTTGTAAAAAAATAACTTGTTTCAGAAATAATATCATTGAGGTTAGTTTATAAACATTTATGCAGTTATGCTACTGTTAAGACTAGTTTATTGTCCAACTCCTTTGTGCCTGAGTGTCCCACATTCCGCACTTCGTCACTTACTGAAAGAGAGGGGTTGTCATCCGAGGATGGAATTCATAAAATTTCATGCGCTGGTTTCGTTTCTCGCGTCCCGATGCGCAGCTGTCGCTCTCCCGTCCCCAATCGTTCGATGCGAGTCTTTTTTTACATTTCCCCTTCCTCCGCAAGGCATGTGCGCACGTGGTACTCATCTGAAATGTAACCCGCCCTCACCCAGCGAACTGGGCGTCTCTCAAGCGACTGTTTCAGAAAATTATACCATCTTCAGCGTTTATTTTTCTATTTATGCTCGGTATTTTATTTTCGAAGTACTCTGTGGTTTCTTAGGCCTTGATGATTTCTTTTGATTCCAGTACACTTTTGAAAGAGTTGGGCGAGGCATCCAATTTTTGTTGAAGGACAAGAAAGGAGTTGGCCCGAAAATCAGCTCTGATTGATACAGCATCTAAGACTCTCGGGATTTATCCATTTTGTAAAATATATATATGCCAAGTTGACTTTCACATCACAGTATTTGTCTTTGAAACACAACCTTGGGTTTTGGGATATCCAGTTTGATAAAACAGCAAACTCGTTTTACAGTCTGAGGACTTAACAAGAAGAAGGCGATCGGCTGAAGACTCTCTTTAAGAGATTTATTATAGTTTAGTGCAGCAAGTATTGTAATTTTTTCTAATTTATTTGCATCAGGAGTTGGGAAAACCAAAACAGAACAGTGAAAATATATTTCATGAAAATGGAGTGATTTTTGATGGAGTTCTTTTGAACAAACTAAGTAACCCTCTTCTACGCATGTTACAACTGTAAACAATTTTACTTAAAATTCAGTGGCTAAAATTTCGCAAGCAGCACTAAGCAGTTTTTGTAGAGGATACGTGTTTGCGTACGGCATTGAAGATTGCAGGGTTGCAAAACTTTGCAAGCGTTTTTCTTCGATATAATCGGTGTCTGTTTTTTTTTATTTTTGCAAAATTCTATTCACTTTAGTTGGGTGTTTCATCCAAGTATAAATGACTTTAATCGGATTTACTTTCCAGTCTTAATTGGATATCACATCCAATTCTTGGGTTACGTCTTCCTATTATTTCTTTCTGTGTACAGTGTATGTAATTTGAGAAATGTAAGTGGGAGGTTGCGCATACCACAGTACTATTATCACTGTAGGGGATTTGATAGGTGTAGTGGTTGGGGTACAGGATGCCCACCCTGAGGACCGAGGTTCGAACCCCGATATGGATCGAAGAGTTTCCAGTTACAGATTTTGACGGAGATTATTCATTGGAATTTCAATCCTGATTAGGTTCCATTTGGAGAGAACTTTGAGCGAAGCGTAGGTTCTCTGTCCGTCGGATGGGACGTTAAATTATGGAGCACTTGGCGCCTTTAGTTGAAAGCAGGCAACGCGACGCCAGGTTTCTCTCCACCCTTCCCCCATTCCTTCCCTTGCCTTTATGGAGCGAGTGACCTCAGTCGCCGGTCTCCTCCCCAAGAAAGCGTCAATTACAAGCGAAGTTTGTGGCGGCGGGGTATTAGTTAATTATTCGGGAATGGGGAACATGTGAAAGCGATTGAAAGAACGCATTGTAATTTTAGATCAGTCTCATCGCGAAGAGAGTTTAGACAAAATAGACCGTATGCAGGTGCACTAAAGACAGCTTTCTCCTGTGCATCTCCAATGTTTTTTCTGACTAAATTAATCGGACAATTAATCACCAGGTTGAAAGATCTTTTTTATTTTATTTTACCTTACCATTAAAAAGTCTATGCTCAATCATTATGAGTATCTCATAATTGTTCTACATTGCCAACAGCTTTTGAGCCAAATGCTATTTCATTGTTTCTCAGTATGAATGTTTTTCTCAACTCCTTTCTTTATAGAAATGTTTGCCCTTCGCTGATAAGTGAAAGCTGATCAGTAGGAGAGAATGTTGAAGAAAATTACAGCGTGCACATGAAGCTACTTCAAGCACTTTTCTCGAGTCAATCTAGAGAATGAAAATGGAACGATGGGGAATGTTTTAGAGAAAACGATTGGAATAAACTTACCCTCCATTTAGATAATGAATGGAATAGTCATAAATGGAGTTATTTCTCTTATAAATGACGTGGTTTTGAGATATTTTCTCATGCCATGAATCACGTATGCCTCTCACAGTCGGCTTCCAGTGTTTGCCCTCATTTCAACGACCGCTTCGCGCTCTGTCGTTTTAATGTCTCTCCCGTGAAGGATATCAATCAAATTTGTGCTGTTTCATCGGCCGTGCGTACGGCGAAGGAATTTTACTAGTCCCCAGCGTATTAAATGGCTTAGATAACCATCACTACTCGCCCAATGCCCAATATGTGCGGTGGTCATCTGTAGTATTCATAATCCCATCGATGGGGATGGACTAGAAATATTTTTTGCAATAAGGTTGTCACATTTTTGATTTAACTTCAATTACTTGAGTTATAAAACAATTGAGCTCTGTTTATATAAATTCTGGTTAAATTTTTTCTCTGAATAAAAACCGGAGTTAATGCGCTCTACCATTGATAGCTCACGGCACTAACCGACATTTTGGTATATCATACAAAAACCCGAACTCTCAATGAACATCAAGGTTACGAGAATGCTACGTCATCTTGCGGTTAACGTTAACCAGGCAAACTATGATAAAAGTAAGCTTTGGGATCTTCAATATTTCGGGGATTAATGACTCAAAAAACTGCTACGAATATACGAAGTTTCATCGAAAACTAACATGGCCTGTGGAGAAACGTATTCTTCCTCTACTGCTTTAAGTAATTTCATGATCCTTTTTTCACATTATCGCAGTCGAAATTATATGCAATTAGGAGCGAGGAGGGAGCCCCGGGAAGTATATTTTTCGTTTATAATTGTAAATTCCGTAATTTACCATTTCAGTAATGTGCCACTGCATGGAATGAATATAAGAGTATACCATGACTACCTCGTACTAAAGATCCTATCTTTGGGAATATCTTAGAGCCCTATACTGAAAATGCCTTGGGCTGAAGACAGAAGTGACTTTGTACTGTTAAGTTTCCATAATTGCAACGATAACCATTGAGTATTTTTACTCAGAATTCATATTCGTGAAAATCTGTTATAATTTGCATATTGTTTCGTAGCCGTAAAAAACTTATGAAATGAAATTACCTACCCATTTTAAATTTAGGGTCTACCGTATTGTGCTTTGCATTTATTGAAAGTAGTTGATGGGATTTCTCATTAGTTTTCAATCGAGAGTGTTCGAGTGGGCTGGGCAACGCGTCTGAAAAGCCGTGATCTTTTTGTGCGTACTAGATTTGAGTCCCTCTTTGTCTTTCATGCATGGGAAGGAGGTGCCGCGGCGTTGCGATAGCGCCCCGATCGCTAAAGAAAGAGAACGCGCGGTGTACGCTTACGCTGTTATAAACTGGCTCAAGGTCGATGCGAAAAAGTTTTCGATGCGAAGACCGCTTGGCTCTCTCTGCCCTGCACCTCCGATAGCCCTAGATTCACCCCGCCCTTTTTCTCTCCCCTCCCTGCCCCATTCCACAACAATGGCTTGGGGCGCGTATTGTATTTCACGTTATCTTGAGCGTGCCCATTCGTCATTGCTTTGGGAGGGATATGGTTTTGACGTCTATAATTAGAGTTCCGTTTACACGCAAGCAGGCCGACCCGAAATTTTGAATCCTACTATAACGCGCGAATTTTCAATTTATCAATAAAGCTTCTGAGTGGTTCTAAGATTCGTATTCCTCCTTTCGAAATCTCTGATCCGCATTTACGTTCAAGATCGAGGTTAGCTCAAAATTACGCATCCGTGTTCATCGTAAATACATCATTGTAGAACTTCGTTGATAGTATTACCTAATCAATCTTATTATGCTTATCCACAATATGTTCGTTAGTCAGCGGGAAACGTAAAATGTCATAGTTCTCTACCATAAAATCAATGAATGGAGATTAGTGAAGTCATCCAGAACAACTGATGATTGGGAAGATTTTAAATTAAAGATATGAAATTTCACTTCGCTGTTGGCATTTCTGACATTTGAGACTATTCTGCCGTTTGTAATCTCAAATGTCAGTAATGCAAACGGTGAATTGAAAATTTACATCTTTACTTTACTTTACTTTCATACTATATTTCGTTTCCGAGTCGCACTTTAGCTTTTTGTTGAGGGAAGGGTGGTGGACGTAGCCGGGGCAATACAAGTCACGTTTGCGGACTTGAGGGTGGATGATGATGCCATTGTGTCCGGCGTGTGATCTAGAATGGTCGTGTTTGAGGAGAGAAGCCGGAGTGACGTGTTTGTTTACATAAGTACACTTTCCATTGTTAAGTCTCGCGAGCCTCCCTCGACTGGATATCACCCCAGTTTAAGGAAAGGTGTTGGAGAGGTGAGAGGAAAAGTCATAGCTTATCGACGTTACCGGTTTTGCGTCTGTTGGCCTCTCTCGTGATTTTACGCCATGAGCAGAGTAAAAAGAATTTTTCTCAAAACAGCAAAGTGAATACCCATGGACTTCTTTTTCATCTTAACCACTTGTCTGTATACCCATCTATTTAGAGAAGCGCTAATCAATTAAGTATGAATAATAGTAAAAATGGGCTGTACAAATAGGTGAATGTATAGAGAAAAAATGACAGCTAAGTATATGGTAAAACTGTAGATTATAGATTTTAGTTTCGGGATATTTACCTCAATTTATTTCTTATATTTATTTATATTTTTACCTCAATGCCTAAATTTTACCTCAAAACTATTTTTGTTTTTCTCCTGGGCTCCAGGTATTTCATTGAATTTTTCATAAAATAAGCAAAGATTTTTCCTATTACCTACTTTCTTATGCATAGGAAACCCACGCGTACTAATTATCTTAACCTATCTCTTTGTTTTAATGCTGAATTCGGTTCTACCCTATAAATCTTCTGCTTGGCGAAATTAGGGCTTTGCAGCCCTCTCTTACATACCTTGGGTGTTTCTAAGAACTACCGAGGTGGAACTCGAACCCGCGACCTTCGGAATATCAGGCGAGGATTCTACCCCGCCGCCACCGAGGCCAGCAATGGCACTGATTAGTACTGACTTCATTAGTTTATTTAGCCAATTGACCTCCCCAAAGCAGTGAGGGATCTTTAGAATACAGCGAAAATAAGTCATGATATCAGCATGTGCAGATTAATGATAGGGCATTGGATTATTTCTATTTATTTTATGAGAGAATAACCATATCATGAGTGATATGAATAATTCCAGTGGAAATGGTTGCTTGAAGAAATATTCTCATTTTTTAAAGAATGTTTCAGCCAAGGGCTTTTAATTCATTTATTTTAATAATATTCATTTAATTCATAAATCAGTTTTGAAAGCTTGCATTAAATTCACCGATGAAATATTTGTACATTTAAGAATAAGTTTTAGGATTGCTTGCTTGGAACCTCCGTTCTTTTAAATTTCCTTCCCTTCAGAGCGGTTTCGATTCAACTTCGTCAGATAATTAGAAAGATTTCTTAGAAACTAACTCTTTTTAATTAGTTAAGTTTTAAGCGGGAATTTTATGCTATTATTCTATTCTTTTTTAGCTTATAATGGCTATAGTTTACTTACTATTTTATCTATTTATTTTTTCTATTATTCTCTTAATTGCCAACTTAGTAATTGGAGCTGTAATTAGAAATGATAAACGGAGTTGCTGGAATATATTGTGTGTATCGCTCACATTTCCTCTGCATTATGATCCTTAATTATATTTAAATTTGTAGAAAAAAATATATATCCTTTACTTTCAATTTTTTAATTCGTTTCTTTTCTCTTTTTTGCAGGTAAGTTGACTTCATTGTTCTCATAGAGTTATGCCGCATAAAGCCTAATCGTAGGTAAGTATACCTGGAACGTTTGAGTATCTTAGTGCAAATATTTGTGCCGGTGCTTATTGTGACTGCGATCACATTGATAAATAAGTACCTACTGGTGCTCTCATGTCCGACACGCAGTCATGCGATTCAATTGTCCATTATTGCTGCTTGACTTGGAGTAAGAGAATCATGTTACGCCGTGAAAGAGAATTTTAATTTTATGAATTGCAGTGCATATTCATTTAAAATATTGAAGCTTGAAACACGCTTTAGAATTCTCGTTAAATTGAGAAATTAATCATAAACAACTAGGATGTATTTGCGTCCATGTTTTCCGTGGGTGAATATCGCACATATTTCTTGGGATGTGCCTTTATGGTTGTCGGCTTGTGATGAGGACTTTGAAATGGAAAACGTCTGCATCAGGATTTTAGAATGTTAGATTGTAATATTGTTTTTACTAAAATAGTAAATATTATATTACTCAAATCAAGCATCACCATCAGCTATCATCAGTCCGAAGATTAGTTTCATGCAGTTCTCGCCTCCAAGTAAAAGACGATGGAAATTTTGGGGAGAGATGGACTCACAAGTAAATCAATCGTTTTCCGCGATCCTCAGTTCGCCAACATTGAAAATGAAGAAGAAAAGGCGTAATGGAATCCTATCGATATTCCGGGGGTAAACCATGCCCCAATTCAGATCTTCGAGTGGGAACAGTTCGAAAGAGTACGTGAATCAAGAGGCAATTTAGAGTTGGTACCTGGAACTTCAGATCGCTCCGAGGCTGCAGACGTCTCAAATACGGCGTGTCGCACGTAACCCGGTCTGTTCGATTGTTTTTGTCAATAATTTCGGCTCAGGCTTAAGGTAGTTAGAGCGAAAAATCACTTCACCTAGAATTTGATTAATTTGACCTCATTTTAAAGAAAAAACTCAAATTTTCAATTATATCAAAATATTAACCCCTTGCCGAAATACTTCTTGAGCAATTTGCCTAATAATACTAGTGGTTTTACATGGGATAGATAACGGATGTGCGCTCCAGAGGGAGAATATTGACAAAATTAGGAATTTATAACACTTAGGGTTCGTCAAAAATCCCACGGTGTGTAGTTTGTATGTTTCCTCAACTATTTATAAAAATTAATCTATTACTTACACGCTGTAATGTTTACATAATCGCAAAAAACTGCAGTTTTGGAGTCTTTTTAGCTGTACGGCGTGAAAAAAAATGAATCAAGTTAGAGACTTATGTTATGATATTTCTTTAATTACTGAGAATTTTTGTCATGTATAACTATACTTTTGCGCCATTATTATTACAATATTTACTTCACAATTCTTACAGACACCAAGTATCCAAAGAATCCCAAGGGCCCCATGATAGATTGCTTCAGGGGGTAATCGATTAATTCAATGCATATTTACAGCAAGTATGCTCTTCAATGTATATTCTCAAAGTAGCTCATTATAGGGTCATTGTATGTATATGAGAGAATACTTACGTAGTAAAAGATATACTTTAAGGAATTAAATAGACTACACAATTAAATGTGCAAGAATACTTAGGTACAGCGAATGGTAATGGTAATAAAGCCTATGTTGCTTCAACAAACAGCGTTATTTATTATCGTTTAATATTAAGATGTATTACACGTAGTGGAACCGTCTGCCTCTCTTTGTGATTGCGAATTGTTTTGTAGACTAATTCCCACATCGTAAACGTTGCGAGTTATTTATATATGTTTAAAGGTGTTAAAGTGCAGTTAACTTAAATTTACTCATTTTTGGGTTTCCCGTGCATGAAAGAGGACCATCTCTCCGTGCACCTGTAAAATGGTCAGCGCGTCTACTACATCGAACACTACGTTCGATGTAGTAGACGCGCTGATTGAGTACAAGATAGATTACTGACGCCCCATTAGTACAAGATAGGTTACGAACTCCTCAAATGACTACGCACACAGTATTCTTCAGGCTTTGTGGTTTTCCTGTAAAAAAAGTTCAATGTTTCTCACACCCGTTGAATTTCAACGGTCACCTTCCGCTAATTAAAAAATCAAATTCGAATTTGGTCTTTATTTTGACTAGAGAAATATTTCACCCAAACTACCTTAAGCTCGGGAGGGTGCAGCATCCTTTGTACTTGCGGAATTCTGAGAGCCAGTCCGTGTTCCCGCAGCGTGTGTACCTACGTGCGCGGCTATTCGTCACGCTCTCGCCGTGTGCGCCGAGCGGTTTCGTGACTGCAATCCCCCCACTTTCCCCCCAAACCCCCAAGCCTCCCGCACAGCTCAAATTCGCGCTAACGTCCGAGGTCGCTTTCTACTCCAAAAATGTTTTTCAGCTCGCGGGTGCGAGGTGCAGCACTCGGCTCCAAAGAGCACACACAAAAACGCCCGTTCTCAAAAATAGGAAGGCAAGTCAAGGGCTCTGTGTATACAAATTCCCATTTATTTACCGAGTTGCTCACGAATAAATGTTACAGGTAGGCACTGCCTTGTTTTTAACCCGAATATACTTCAAATAGACCCAATATACACGCCATTTACTTATTGTACTTTATGCCAAGTTTATGACCAGTATACCCGCCAAGTACTTTATATATATTTATTGGAACATTTAATTCTGGCGAAGCTAGTTTTGACTCATACACTATCTTATTCATCAGAAAGATAGCTCCTATGCTTCGAGCATATTCGTTTCGTAATACAAATTTTTTGAATAAATTCATAGAGTAGCCCGCGGTATGAATATGAATTATCATGTAGTCGTAATGAAATCATCTAGAATTTCGAAACATAACTCAGATTCGAACGAGAATGTATTGTCTTGCCTACTTTTGCTGATGGAAGTCTCGCCTATTTGTGCTAAAGGCACCCCGACGAAGCATAGGCATAAGAAATAGGCTGTTGGTCTTCAGGATATAAAAATATTTCCGGGTAAAATTCGGGATTATAACCTCTGAAATTCGAGTGGATTTGATACTCTTGCCGCATCGAAAAACACCTTCAAAGTCATCTAAAAATTATGCGCATATTAAATCGCCCGCTTTTCACATAATGAACGTCACCGCATTCGTTAATAATGCGCACTCTCATATTGTGGGATATTATGTACATATATACTTAATGTGACATCGCTCACTCTCCCGGTAAACTGTAATTAATGGTAAAGTTTGTAGCTTTTGTAATGATAACTTTCTTTGGCGTTTTCATGGCATTTTTGGAATTACGTAATTAGGGTTTTAGAAATTGTGATATCTTTTATTTAAATGTAGGATTTATTGTGTATCCCTAGGCTGATTTCTTAGTTTCCTTTATCCGAAGTGTACTAAAGAACCAAATCTGCTGTCTTCAATCCGAATGTTGATTTCATCATTGTTGACAGTGCTCAGCAAATATAAAACCTAAAGGTGTGGATAATTCGCTCTTTAGGAGTCAGTTACTTTCTGTATACCGCCTATGGCTTCCTAGAAGGTGGCGTTTGGGAAATATTTTGCGTGCAAATTAGATTGTCCTGACCAAAGGACGTACTCTTTGAGCAAAGTCTTACTGGTCTGTAGCGGTGTACCATGAGACCACTACGCCGACGGTTCCGAAGTGCGTTCCCGAATTTTTAACTCAGCTTTATAGTTTTTAGATTGTATGAAGACTTTGGGATGGGATATTTGAATTTTATCCCCCCCCTCTGATATTCCTCGAATAAATTATATTTTCTGGAGACTTAGAAAGCGGTTAATGGTCACTTCCTTTCCCTGTTATACCTGTGGATTCTTAAAAAAAATTATAAAGTAAAATTTTATGAAATAAAATTTTATATAGACTATATTTGTAAAATTTTATATAGAGATTTATATGTAAAATTTTATAAAGAAAGAATAAATAATAAAATTTTATAGAGTTAAATCACGTGCCTTCCGATTAGATGGTCATGTCCAAAAGTCATATTTGAGTCATGGCCTTCTGTCAGCAGAAAGCCATAGAGCCACTTCTCTTTCGATACCAAATTAGGTGTCTCTATATTTCAAACGCTTCATTAAGTGTTTTTAGATTTCTTTGAAGGATTTTGAGTAGTGTATGCGATTTTTTTTTCATTTCCTCTCACGTCCCCTAATCTCTCTATAACGTTCGAAGTTATGTCTGAAGATCTTTCAGAAGAAGAACCCGTAAGGACACCGTTTTTTTGCACCCCCCTATTCCCCGAATTTATATGCCTCCCATTAATCATCGTCTCTGTACCAAGGAACGCTAAACCTTACAAACACCTGTTCATCAAATGCCTTTAAGAAGAATCATATTTATTTTTGACTCCTCTGAATGCAAATTTGTAAAAATTTTCCCACGTAATAAAGTTTCGACTGTGATGCCTGTAAGCACATTTTTGGTCTTTGTTTGTAGTTCATAGTGTTACGGCTTACGCCATGTCGTCAGGGGTAACAGGACGAATGGGAGATCACCCGTATCCGAATTCGAGCCGAGACCAGCGGTGCTTAATTTCGGTGAATTAGCGGGAACCGATGTTTCCATCGTCGCCAGCCAATTTCCAATTTAGGCATTATGTATGTATATTTATTCTCTTATTGTTTTTAATTGCATTGCTGAGTTAAAACTTGATAGGTACGTTTCTTTTCTCCATGGTTGATACCCGGTGAAGAATAAAGAAATACTCAATTCTACATCCCTCGTTCAAAGAACGTAGTCGGAGGAATTTGAAAGCAGCAGTTGATTTGTAAGTGCACTTCGAACGGCCTTTATTTGCGGAGACCTCATTAACCAGGGGATCGGAACAAATGTGGAATCTGCCTAATCAGCCGCTTGTGTAACGAGCGGACGGGACGCTCCCATCCGCATTCTGCGAAACAGGCATTTAAACGCCTTACCGAGAAGGCGTCGCTCGTTGCTTGTCGGGACGGAATCCCTCCTCCAATCGGCGTTCGGTTGACGAGTAAATGGGATATCTTTCGGTCGCTCGTGGTCTCATGCGATGGAGGCCGGGAGGAGGTCATAAAAAATGTCTGTCGATTTGCATCAACCGAAACGACATATTCCTCTCGAATCAATTCAGGTGAAGAGACACTTGGCCACGCCTTAGGTGGCACCTGTGCACCGATTTCCGGTCGAGAAACACCCCGTATATTTGCTTGGCCACTCGGTGTAAAATAATGCTTACGCACTTTCTTTTCATTGAATTATGTTATGGGTAATTTACCAAGCAAATGTAGGTCTGCTTATAATTCAAAACTGTTTGTATCGCGAAGCGGTGCTTGAAGTGACTGTTACCTTGCGCTATTTCGTTCATCAGCTCGGCTTCACTTCTTCTGTCCTCCTCGACGTCTTTCATTTTCCTCGCTCTTTTCCTTGTGCCGAACTTCCTTTAGTCTATCACGACCCTTACAATCCCGTCATATGCACTTTATCCGTCCACCTACTCTACCGCTTTCGAATTTCCACCGACCCCTTCCTGTCTTTCACTTCCATGTCCAGTATTTCTTTCTGCGTCTCTCTGCCCACTATATATTTTCCATCCTCCTTGAATCCCATGCATCAAATGCCTCCTTCCTCAAGGTCTTAGTATCGTAATGGAAAAACACGACCGTCACCATTCCCTCCTGTTGGAAACTCCATGTTTGTTCGGCTTAAACAGTTCACTTTCTATAGTCACGGGTGGAATTGCTCTTCTGTGACAGCAATGAAACTAACAGCTACTTAAACCGGAAGATATGTTTAGTTAGTTTGGTTATTACAGTTTGGTGATGAAATGTAGAATCTTGAGTAAGAAGGGAATTGGGTTTGAAAGGAAACGGGATTTCCATGGCATGAAAGGAGGGAAGTGGAAGTCAGTAAGAGAAAATGATACTATTACCAACGTCCATCTTTTGTTGAAGTATTTTTTGAACATAGTCTGAATGTGAAAACGTGTTTGATTAGTAATATTAAATAACAACGATGAAAATGCCACCGAACACCACATTTGCGTGTGAATTACACTTATAAAGTGTCATGGAGTTGTTTTCCAATTTGGATTAGACCTTGATAATTAGTGAATAAAATAATTGATTTTGCAGCGTGAGAGATGATTAGGTGCGTAAATTTCGTTGTTAAATGAAATTAACGTTTTGGATATGGACGAAATAATTATTCCTTTAAGTTTCCTGACACTTTTTTTTTAGTATTTCGTGTCAATATGATCCAACATGATGGCTAGTGCTTTCAACCCGTTCAAATTTCGAAACTATCGTCGGAGGTGGATATAGGCCACAGCTTGAAATAGTGGGTTTCTGCTCGTCAGGTTCACCGAATCGATCGTCGGTCCCTTTCTTAGAAAGTGACCACTTTTCATGTCCTTAGGGTAGCCGCTTTAGCGGTTTCTTCCGGAATTCTCCCCCAACCCCTCTCCACCCCTGGCCAGCCGCTATATTAGCATTTCTGTTTGCTTAGACAGCGACAGCCCCTTCCCGCCCCCGCCCATGCCGCCCCGGTTAATGGCTCGTGGCTAGGGCGAAAAATTTGCATCGCCCGGCGTAATGAGAAATGAGAAGCGACGATGGTGCAGCGACCGTCTTAGAAAGCGCTCTCCCTTCTGGTAAAAAAAATAACTGCTTCATAAGAAGTGCTCACTTGGCGGTTAATGTGCTCTTAATTCTTGCGGGATGAAATGTGTAAATTTTTTTGCTGGGTCAGTCGATGGACCTGTGCCCATATATATTTTGCGAATTTTTCTTCAGAGATTGAGGGCAAGTGTTCAACTCTTGTGAATACTGCTCACGTGTTTTTTTCGGTATAATAGTTTACGAAATTAGTTTTATAACTGCTAGCTTGATATAACTAAGTTAGTCCACGATTAACTCCCTCGGTATAATCGGATTTTAAGGAAGGTTCCATGAAATGAATATGGTTATATTTCCACAAAATTGCCGTCCAAAATTGTAAGCAAAACTTTAATGAGCTATTTCACGTAATTCACCGTAAACTCCAAGCATTGGTTTCGATTTCATTTTTTCCTGTTGGTAGGTACTTGTTGGTTTATTTTAACTTTTAGTTTATGTGCCAGTTAAGTCAGTGAATTATTTACCAGAAGTTCTGTTGCCTTCTTCTGCTTCAAGGCGTCGGTTACTAATGGCGAACATCAATTGAGGAAAGAGGATCTCTTTGGTCTCCCGCCACGAAAACGTTTCCCCAGAAACCAGACCCTTTCAATGTGATACGATACTTCCTTAGGTAAAGTTAAAAAGTCAGGATGTCATCATTAGTTGTTTCTTCGCATTTTCGGTAATTTACAGCTGGATAAGAATAGCTCAGAGTTATCTTAGTATTACAGTATTATATATTTTCAAGTTCGTTGGAATTCCTTGGTTATTGAATAAGCGTTACATTTCCGCGCAATGTTTCACCGAGTTTTTGTGTACCTATTTGCATGTGTGAAATGATAGCAGGATTTAGTGCTTTATTTTCGTGTTTTGCATGTTTGCCGGAGAGCGATAAATCTTCGTGTTTATGACCAAACACTTTCCTGTTATTCCTTTCCAGAGGTTGTTTATGATAGTCTTTAAATTTTGCAAAACCATATCCGTCAACTTAGAGGTTTTGCTTGTAAAATGCTATATTTAAGTACGTAGTTGTTTTTCCCATAGAAAGGAAAGTGAAGCTAGCTATTGCTATTGTTTTTTTTAGATCAAATTAACGCTGTTTCCATTCTTATTGAAGGCTATTTAATGGAATCTTTTTGCAGGACGGTTTTTATTTTGCCTTGAAAGCTCTATTTGAATAATATTTTAGGCATCTTAAGAGCTACTCTGTTCCTAAATATGTGGCCTCCGCCCTGGCCCTTTACATTTTTGTAACTACTATTAGTTAGTTATCAGTGGTATTTATTTTGGTTACCGTTTAAAAATGTCTGGGTTGTTTTATCCAGAAGGCACATAGACTGTGATTTCGATATTAATCTTCTACCTGCCCGGAAAGTTGAATAGAAAAACACATCCTTATTTATATTCCAATTAATTTCGAATGGGAAGCCTGAGGACCTATGCGTAAGGCAATCAAATTTTTAAAATGGTAGCCCATAGAGTATATTCGTGAGTTATATTTACCTGGATATAAGCCAGCAAAAAAAAAAGAAAATTATTGCGTGGCGAGAAACACCGTCGTTTTTTTTACATTTTGTGCCTTAACCAAGTGTATAATACTGAACGATTTTTAAGCCTTGCTTCAATACATGATTTCTGACAGTTTTTTTTAAATTTCATATCTACTTCATAACCATGCATGGTCATGCAATCTTTAGAATATCATTTCCCCCCTTTTGATGTGACGGTTTATCCTGCCTGTTGGATTACGAACCAGCCGAATTATCCGTAGACTTTAATTCCTTCATAAAACCTGGTTTTACTCCAGGTTAGTTCCCTGTTATGTAGTTCAGACTGGTGATATTGTGTCTGAGACTGGCCGTTGCGAGAGCATGAAACCCTATTATCTAGGCAGCCTTTATTCCTATCCTTTTGATGTGTGACCGTGCCCCCTGTCCGATGGTTTTACCCTGGAAATTGCCTTCCTTGTGATGTATTATCGAAGTATACAATGCAGAAAAAAAACTTAAGGTCATTGCTGCCAAGGAAAAGGAAGTACATTCAATCAACCAGCAATTGGTGAAGTTGTGTGGCTTCCCTTCTTGAATAAAAATAAGTTCCTGCTGAAGCAGATTTGTTCCTTTGTTTCTGCTACTTAATTTACCGTCCTAAGTTCTTTCTATGTAATTATTGTAAGTTTTTGTGACATTAAAAAGTTTTTATTATGATCCTGATGCTTGTTTCTGTGAAATAACTAATGGTTCGTAGATACTTCAATATTGAACTTTACATCTCTTTTGTTCTGCAGTACTATGTTACTTTATGTTCTGTACACACGTGACACATTTATTTTCAAAATAATAATACATTTTTAGAACTGACTTTTGTTTCCTTTTTTATTCTTGGTACCTGCATCTCATATATAGCAATGCATTTTATTACTTATCGTGCCATCATTGAAGATATGGTGAGAGTCGCAGTGCGCTTTATTTCTTTCACTTATAAAATTTATTTCAGGGATAAATTTTGTCAGGGCATTTCGTGAAAATGTCGGGGGGTTTCAAAATTAAAATTTAGTGACCACCCTGTATTCAGGAGTGATTAAGTGCAGTTTTTGCTTTAACTACTGGTGAGTCAGAAGTTTTTCTTAACTTAGTTTTTCCGATTTTTTTAGATCTCCATGCCGTTGGAAATAATACCTTTTAAAGCACACTTCTGTCTTACTATTGTAAAATCCGCTCCGCTTGAGTTTAGACCCAAATGACCATTTGTTGTGCAAACTGGTACCTCCGTGCTTCGCCGTAGGGAAATCCTCTCGCATAAGAGAAGCTCAAGTGGAACTGCATACAGCATTCATCCCTCTTTTGATCACTGTCATTGACGCGGTTTGCGCGGGACGTCACTATATTTATAATTTCCCTCATCCATCCCATAATTAAACCGAGAAATAACGGCATTGCCGGCATCACTTAGAAAGTCAACGATTTCGTAAAATCGGAGTGACCTGCGAGACGGTCGAAATGAATTATTGCCTCTGCTAGGCGCGGCGGAATCCTCACTTGTTTACACTCCGGATCGAGTCCAGCGATTAGAGTAAACAGAGGGAGAGAGATTTCGGGGCTTCTAATTTTCGGTCACGCTTCTTGTAATTAACGTCGATTAGTGAGCGAAATTAATGTTTTTATACGGCCCGATGCATAAATGGAGTAAGGGGTGCATTCAAAGTCACCGTGCTAATACAAAAAAAACTTTTGTTCATTTACACTTCGATGCATATCCCGAATGATAATTTATTTGTTTTTTTTTGTTTCCTAGAGCCTGCAAGATTATCATTCCCCTGTGTAACTGGTTGGTTTAATTCCGCGGTGTTTTTCCACTTGATGCTGTATAGCTTTCTGTGCTATCCTGCGTCGTGGGTCCATTAATGACGGCCGATTCCTACCTATTCCTCGGAAAATCTTCCAGTGTATATCATCCTGGTGATGACCCCGACTTTTATAGCCCTTGAGATAACTTTACATATCTGTATGTCCGGACCCATTTGGACTATACTCGCTTCATAGCCTCTGCAAACATTAAAAAATTGAAGGATTGGTAAGAATTATCTCCTTGCTTACGCATCTCTGTTTGCCTTAGTAGTTCTTCAAAATTTATTAGCCACTTACAATCTCTGTGGATACTATAATCTCTGTCATTCTCCTTACAGCGTGAATCCCGATTTTTCTCTTCGTCCATCATCTTCAGCAGCCTTTTTCGCTTCCGTTATCATATTAAGTGAATATCAAATGGACGGTAAGGTTAGAAACTAGGAAATGAGCATAAGAAAGGAAGAGCAGGAAACTATATGGAGGACTAATCAGGAAGATGATGTCCAGCTGGGTAGGCCTTACTTTGAGACCCAACGACTTTGTAGGAAACGTAATGGTAGGGAAAATGGAAGGATAAGCCCCGTGGAGAAGGGCAGGGGACATATGTCACCTAAAACGGAATATGAAAAAAATGTGCTGCCAGTGATGGAAGGAGACACGGTAGCAGGGGACCGAGTAGAATGGAAGACTGCAGTCAGCCAATGTTAGGATTGGATAACTTATAATGACGATCACCTTTCGTTTCCTTCTTAAATATCCCACGCCATTTGCTCACTTCTTAGCAGTGCGTACCTCATATTCCATTTCCTACTGTACCAATATGTATCCGAAACTTACTATCTAATGCAATATCTAATCTATTCCCGAAGCATGGAAGCCTTTGACAGTGTTAGAGAGCTCGTGCAAAACTTGGTAACTCGGTAAAAACCGGAGACGTGTAAAAATTTCTCCATCGTGAGATTTTTGACATAAGTACCACTTCAATAATCGAGTACTCGAAAAAGCGTCTCTATTGTTTTTTGTTTCAAACCGATGCGGGGTTAATCCGTGAGCGGTATCCTCGACTACTCCTGAGCGGTCTTCCCTCACAGGTCTCTCAGCGCTTGGGTGGGCCGCTGCCCATGGGGCAAAGGTCAAGAAGACCGCCGTTATTTCCTTGATTTGGATATCATCTTCGTGAAATTAAAAGGTTCAAAATGCTTAAATTTATGGTTTTTGAGTGAAGCTTTCGAAGGTTTTGGTTACTTGTGCCCAGGCTTAGTTCAAATAGAGGGGAACTCTTGGGAGTCTCTCATTTTTTCCGGTTTTACTTCATTTTTCCGCCGAATTCTCGCCTTAGGGTGGGTGACCTAGCCAAGGATGAGAGAGTATCCAGTGGGGACGGTCTCTTACTTTATGAAATCTGGTATATTTTTCTAGCGACTTATTATCACCCGGTGTCAGTTTTGTTTGTTATGCTCCGAAGGGATATGTGTTGATGATGATGTTAAGTCTAGAAATCGATCTATTATTAGAAGCTGAATGTAATGATTTCTATTACTCATAGATTATTTGAAGAGTGAAAAATTCCAGTGGAAGATACGAAGAAAGGAATGCCGGCAAGGCTTTCATTGAATTTCATTTCATGATTTTACGTGATAAATGTAACTAATAAAATCTATATTGGGTGCTTCGCTGTATTTTATGAAAGTGCATTTTGCTCTTCGAGTGTAGACGGTGAGCTATAAGTGATTTAAAAGATGTGGGAAGGGTTTAGCTAGTCTTTCTTGGGAGCTTTATGTGTAATCCTGCTCCCGCTGTGGCACCATGCATAAGTATCGAATGTTACCTACGCGTATTTCTCCCAAACTTAAGCATATATTTAAGTATATTTGAATGCGTACATACTACTTTTGAGTTAAGAGCTATATCTTTTGGAATGGCGGAAACTTTTCCCGTGTGTATTTTCGCACCGCAAGACACACAACTCTTTGAGTAAGTGCGTAGAAGCCAAATTAAATCTCACCACCTTCTCCTACTTTCTTTGCTTGGAGGTGATGAGGTTAACTCCGAGCTACCTTAATATTTAATCTCCAAATTTTATTCCTACTACATACCAACTACATCATTTTATTAGCTCCAGAAATTAAGATTGGGTGACTCTGAGATACTTAAGCGCTATGCTACCAAGCTACCAATTTGGTCCATAATGAAATGAATAAACTTTGAATATTCCACACAAATATTTGATGGTATTTTTCCCTTTTTATTAAATGGTATCATCCGTTGAAAATGACATGTAAGTGTTGAAACCGGTCGGGGTTTATACTAGGGATGGGCGATTACGATATCGATTAATCGGATAATCGATTATTTTTGTCAATTAATCGAAAATTTGGAATCGATCAATGCAACAGCCGATATCGATTGTATGCCCGATGAATTTGACCGATTATCGATTATTTCGGAATTTTGTGTCTGGTAAACTGTGATGGTTTCGGCGGCTCACGTTCGTATTCAGTTCGAAAATTCGACTGGCTGAACTCTACGCGACGACGCCATAAAGGTAGTAGAATGTAGAATGCGCATGACGTAACCCTACACGGCACCACCTTTTACTGGCCACTCACGTGTCATGTATCAGGTGTCGCTTCGCCAGACATAGCCGTGTGTTATTTGCGCTTGTTATTTTGATAATAAATAAATAAAATCAATCGTATGTATGTTCCTGGTATGTTCGAGTATGTTCCTGGAGCCCTAGATATAATTTAAAAAAATAAGGATATTGTTACTTTCTTTCACCAGTGTCAATGAAAGTTATGCTTTGAAACGCATTCAGTACTCTCAAGGGAAGACAGAGGGTACCGTCCTACACCTCATCCAGTCAAACGCTACCCGGTGGTCCTCAACCTACGAGATGCTTTCTGGATTCGTAGAGCTGTCACCCGTGGTAGCCAAGGTGTTGTTCGACTATGGAGACGTGACGATGCTGAGCGGAACGGAGCTTAGCACCCTCCGTGTCTTCATATCCATGCTGAAACCATTTGCTAAAGTGACTACGGAAATGTGCGCGGATAAAGTTACTACAGTCAGCAAGGTCATTCCCCTCGTGAAATTGCTGAAGAAGGTGAAGTTAACGCGATCATTGATTTCTCTCTTGATATGCTATGTTATTTCATTTCTCTGACATTAACTTCGGTTTTCAATTTTGGAGCATACGTCTGATACAGCTTCCGCAAGGAGAAAGGCTAGCGGAACGGGTGAGGAAGTTCGTTCTGTCGGAGCTGGACCGTCGGTTCGATCCTATTGAGTCCAGAAAGCACTATGCAATCGCCACGATGCTGGACCCGCGGTTCAAAAAACTGCACTTGAAGGACCCAATTGCTGTAGCAAATGCCATGGGCACCGTCATCGCTGTGATGGCTGATATTTTTCACGAGGAGGATCAGGTGAACGTCCTGCAGATGTTTTCACTCGCTGAGCGTGATGCAGCACCATCAGGGGGGTTATTTTGTAATCTCACTTAAGTGAGAATACGCCATAAAATGTGGACAATTACGTCATTTTTCGTAGTTCAACTCCGCAACCCAGGCGGCGCGGCGTGACCATCTTCGGCTCTTAAGTAGTGAACTGCCGGTCTATTTATTTGATTCATCAGTTCTTTCAACTCTTGACCCGTATCTTTCGACTCTTGATCCGTTTCATTTGGCTCCGCATTTAATTAGTTCCATCTCACCTGTCGTTAGGAACGTGAAATGAAGCCACCATCGGACCTTTGCCGATCTTGTGCCGATCATTAAGAGAGCGAAACGAATCTCCCGCCTTCCTGCAAAGAGTCATATAAAAGGTGAGATTACAAAATAACCCCCTCATATCACCTCTGGAGCTTTCATTACACTGAAGCAGCATCACACAGAACCCTGTATAATGAAGATGTCGCCGGTCAGACACCATTAGAGTTACGGCAATTCCTCAACCGACCCGTCGTTGACCGCCATTTAAATCTTTTTTCAGTGTGGGAGTCAATGAAAACTGAATACCCTCACTTATATCAGCTAGCCAGAAAGTACCTGCCAAGAGTAGCAGCATAAGTTCCATCAGAGAGACTTTTCCGAGATGAGACTAATTCAATCTGATCTGAGAAGCCGCCTTACCAGTACCCGCTTATAAAAAATGCAATTTTTTGCTTCATTTCCTATAAACATTTGGCAATCGTCCAAAATTTAATTAAAGTTAAGACATTTTTCCCAACTCTGTTCCCTGACACGCCTCCTGGAGGTTTATGTAGATTTCACAATTTGTACCCATGATAACATTAACCTTATACAATTTAAAAGATATATTTTACTTTATTTATGGAGGGACCATAACCTCGCAAGCTATGTTTTGCATCTTGTCATAATCGAATCGATTAATCGATGTATCGATTAATAAAATCAATTAATCGGGCGCAATTAATCGGCTGATTGCAATTAATCGATTTACAAAATATCGATAATTTTATGATAATCGCCCATCCATAGTTTATACCATTAAATATTTTTGTGGAATATACAAAGTTTATTTATTTCATTATGAACTCGAAGTTCCACAAAGTTCACTTGCGAACCATGGAAGATAAACCAATTTGGTTTTTTCTCTCCCTCTAATGCTGAGAGGAATGCAGGGATCATTTTATTTAAAGAATCTTCGGAGAACTTGGAGCTTAAAGGACATGACTGCAGGATGTAATTTATCAATTCCATTATCTCTTTTACTGCATGGCTAAGGAGTGCGGAATTTTTATCACTATTATATTCCTTCTCTTTTTTTTACAGTTATTAGTTTTTTTCTAGAATCGTGCCTTGCCGCTTATTTCTAGCAGCAATATGTGACTGCTTTTCATGTTTAAGTTTTCCTTGATGCCGCTAAATTGCCCCTCATGAACTGCCCGAGGACAGTGTTGTGCAACGATTCCACGTATGAAGTAGGAATTATGCGTCAGGATCGATCCAATGCGACCTTCATGTTGTCAGAAGCGCATCCCTTCACGATTCCCTTAAGACTATAGCAAGCAGTTCTAAGCTGGAAGCTTTTCACAAATAGGAAACTTTTTATGTGAAATATGTATGTGACTTGTCATTTTGAAGAACGATTCGAAGTTTTGAAATGGGATTAGTGGGTCTCTGGATACATTATCTGTGCTCTTGTTGGAAATCCTTATCCCATAATCATCCATTTTGCCGTTAAATGTTTTTGTTTGAGGCATAAGTTTCCTTTGTAACGAAATCAGCGAAATTGCTAGATATATAAGTATATTATATTTGAGTGAAATATTCGCATTCAGAAATAAGATATGGATTTTCGCGTCCCTTTTCACATTGATATACCTATACAATGCCTACTGCGGATGCAAGTCGAATAAATGTCAAATGAGAAACATCATCTGCGTGATAATCTGTTAAATAAAGCCAAACGTTGATACAAAATTTCTTTTGTCCAGTGCTGTCTTGTGAATCATGCTATCGTCATCGTGGGGTAAGCGGGCTTCCTCTACTTCGAAGTGAATGCCGAGCGTTCAACCTTCCACCAATGGCCTATCTCTCTTTTGTTTGCTTAACGGAATAGCGTTCTTAATATCAAACTCTGCAGAGGAACTAACGGAACTCACGCAGCCTATCCTATCCGTTCTCTGTCTAACTCGTTTTCGAAACTGGTATCCCAAGCGTCTGACCTTCCTCCTCAATGGAGGGCCTAAGTTTTCGGGTCCGCAGATAATTGACCGCGGTCTACACTTCAGGTTATATTTGTTTCGGAGTAGGGATCGATTTGGAGATTAGCGCTGGAATGGTTGGATTTAGCTGAAGATTTTCGCGTTCCGGCGAACGTAGAATGCAAACGACCTTTAAGTCCAATGGAATTAAATGGAAAATGGAATGGTAGATTAACCAAGGCCTCAGAGCAATGAAATTTAATTTTGAGGTGTAGATGAACTGGATTTGAATAAAGCCTAATTGGTTAAGATTATGTCGAACGCATCCTGAACACATGTTTGGAAATGCTTTTCGGAAAGAAGTAGAAACGATCCTGACGTCGAAGACCTGCCACAGCCTTGCGATTCCCGGCTGAATAGGTGAATGCGTTATTTACTCAATTACTATATTAGTGGTAAAGTCTTAGTGAGTTTTCGGTGCTCTAACTGCTATGGTTGTATCGCACCGTCTGACTTAAGACCCTAATTCCTAGTCAAACACAGTTGCCCCAAAGCCGCGACCTTCGTATCCTTCTCAAGCCGGCACGTTACCAACTTGGCTACCACGGCGTGGCTTCAAGTCCGTAGGACATCGTAATTACAGGATAGAGTGGTTAATTTTTCTGTCTCCCTTCACTAATTTATCGGTTTTCCTCTTGGATCCCCGTGTGTAATTATCCAATGGCATGGTTCCTTCCGATGATATCCTCAATTGCGTCTCAGAATGTGAATTGTTAGTTTCCCTTTCCTTGTGTAATTATCCATTCTTCGGAAATCCATTTCCTTCGCAATGCATTCCGTCAGCAGATTATTTTCCTGGGGGGTCATGATGTGTGAAGTAGTTGTAAATCGGTAATTAAGTATACCTTCTACCACGAGAAAAAAAGCTTGCATTTAGTAAAAAATCACGACTTCAAATCATGACCTTAGTTAAGGGAGGCCGACGTGATGTTACATTTTCTTAGGATATGGAGAGACGTTTTGGGGAGTAAGTCGAGTACGTTACTATTACAATTAAAACAAACTATTGACCGCAGATTACCGCAAACTTTTTTTTTGCAGACCGCAAACTATTACATTTCCATTCAGCTGTATTGTAAACTGTGTATGCGTCTAAGGTTTTACTCTTCTGTTTGGGGAATAGTATGTGGAAATCAATTGTGGAAATAATGTGCTAATAAAGATTTTGTTTAGAAATATTGTGTTAAAAGGAAATCCACACTATAACCAGAAGTTTCCCGTAAAATAATAGGGCCATATTATATGAAAATTAGTGCCACATAAAAAAATCCCCTTCAAGATCTTCATTCGGGAAAAATGAGCTTTTTTTCATGTGACAGTTCATGTGATTTAAAATTTGCGAGAAGATAACATAATATTGTCAATGCTTTTGCGTATTCAACTTGGATTAAAAATCCTGGATTTTGTTGTTTCGGACGTAACATTTCGTGGATTGCTGTCCATATTGAAATGAAAGCAGTAATTTCGATGACATAATGATGATATACTACGTCGAAGCCTATGCTGTGTCCAATAAATAGCTTGTGGTACAAAGAAATGATTGCTTTCATTTCAATCCTTGATTAATTCATTAGAGAACGCGCAGCTTCCTGAGTATAGGTTGTACTCTTCTTGGTCCTAATCCTTGAGAATTTTGGTTCAATCCACGGTTCCAGGCAAGAATCCGGAGAACTTAGGGAGTTGTTATAGTCGATAGGCAACTGCAAGGTAGGAGTCCGACACTGCATGGTGACGGGCGACTTTGATTACCATGCATGCGTAAACTACATTTCACCTGTAGTCTATTCGGCTTCTCCACCGGGTCACTCTCTGCATTTCTCCCGACGTTTCGATGGACGAGTCGAGTACATCAGAGCATGCCCTGATGACGATAGCCGACTCGTACATCGAAACGTCGGCAGAAATGCAGTGTGACCCAGTGTAGAACCCGAATATACTTCACTAACATCATACGCCGGGAAAGCATCAGATCATTCTGCATTTCACCTCCCTTAAAAAATAATAATAATCCTTGACTTTAGTCTTTCGTAGTTGCTAACGTAACTGTGAAGAACGTGAGGGTAGTGTTTACCCTGTCTTATGGCATCCATTTGCGTCACTTCCAGAGGGTCTTGGTTAGATTGGAAAGCTAATACCATTTCAAGACGTGTCCAATCTGAGCTAAAATCCCGCCTGATAACCGCCGCCGGCATGTGTGTGCGTCTCCTAACGTGTGGGCGTTGGCAAGACTTCGGAAAGAGATTAGAAAGAGAAAATAGGCGTGGTGGTGTTGGTTCCACACATTGTTTTTCGATCGATGGAATTCGACTTGTGTATCCGGGACCCCACTGCTCTGCGAGCCTCACAAATTTTTTCCCAACCTCACGAGGTCAGCACATAGCGATTGGGGCGTTGCGTTGATGGGAGAACCGAGCTGCGGTCGAGCTTGTTGTTTATTTGAGTTGGTTTAATCAAACGTTTACTGTTGGACTAATGCTTCATCCCTGTTTAAATTGTATCCTATCAAAAGCTATCAAGTGTTTCTCTCCGGATAGTACGTTCCGTGTTGACGCAATGCGCATGTCTTAATTGGTACATATTTAAGATGAACAAAGCAGCGATTCCTTCATCAAAGATCAGCATCCTGGATTAAAAGTATTCCCTATGAAGTATGTAGCTGTAGCAAAACTCACCCAATAAAGGTACTTTATTTGGACGGACTCATCCGTAAAAATGTGAAATCATCAGACGCATGGACCAATTTAGCTTGGTATCACATCAGCTTGAAAATATTGGCATTGGCAGGGATCGTAATGATTTCCAAATTAATGCCAAGTGAATGCCGTGTGCACAGTTTAGATTTGTTAGTCATGTTATTCGCTGTGACATCTTAACTAGTCAATCATTCCGTCTAGGGATATGTTTACATGTACCTAATCAACAATAAGTTTGATGTGCTCTCCCTTAGCATCAAGTAATCTCAGAACTAATGCCATTATTCATGTAAGCCTTTGAACTAAAGTAACGGTTTGGACCATAAATATTTGTTTTTCAGGTAAATGCAAAAACTAAGTTGTTTATTTTAAATTTGTTTCTAAAAGTTATTATTTTAAATTTGTTTATAAAAACTTCTATCTGTAAACCGTAGATATAAATAAGCGATTTAATCTAGGCAGGGGACTACCTTAGTTTATTGCACACCTAGTATTCAATCTTCCTGTAGCAAAACGGATCCATTTTAAAACGTCTAACTACACACCATCGGATCGATGATCATTGTATGTTGTATCCCGTATAATCCTTAATTTCGGTTCAAAGCGGAAGCTCGTATGTTATTTAAGTAGGTGAAAGAAAAGTACCAATTATTTCCCTGATTAATAGTGGGCCTAGGGCCTATTTTTATTACGACAAGGGGTTTACATCCTGTTGTTGAGAATTAGCAATTCTCCATTTAAATCATTAACATATGTACAGTGCTTTTAATTCTTCATGCTATTGGATATGATTTTGGTCATTTCTTTTTAGACCTTTATTGTCTAATTGACGCAGTATTTGAGGACATAGTGGAGTGGCTTCTTTAAAATTAGTGAAAATTACTGTCTTTGATCTTCTCTCCTCATCATGTCTCATCTGTTATTTTTTTGTTTGATTTTTACGGTTTTCGTCAATGAATCATGCCAGTCAAGGGAGTAGAACTAAATACACACAATGGCTTCTATCACCAGTTCGTTATTCTTCTCGCTATCGCTCCACTTTTTACGTAAGACGATTAGTGGAAGAAGAAATAAACCTTGGCCCGCATCTACCACTTCCTGTTTCTGCTTGTCTTCCCTATCGCGTTCCCTTCGATGAGTAATTAGTCGAAATTAGTTGAGAATGCGGGAAGGCCAATGACCAACTGAACTGGAAAATGTCAGAAAAAAGGGCATCTCCAATCTTGGTGTTTGTGGCGAAGAGCAGCTTATATTTAGTGACTTTAGCCTTTTTCTATGATGTAACGGTCTTTTTAATTTTCACATGGACTTTTATAGACGCGGAAGGACAAAATTTTGAGCTCGTTTTTTTTTGGCTGAATATAATATAATGACTGGAAATGCAACCTAAATTGGCGTTACTGTCTTAATTCCCTCCACTTCAGTTATCTATCTCGCAATGGAAAAATTACTTATATAACAGAGTCCGTGAGCGAATGACATCGCCACAGAGAAAGAGCTCAGCTGACTTGAGAGTCGAATCGCGATAAGCTACCAGTTACTTTAATTGATAAAAATATCTTACCGATCAACGTTATTTTAAATCATAATGAAACATCTACTCATTTGGGTTCCACACGTTGCATTCGAATACACCGTGCAACCGACGGGCAGAACGAACGTCACGGGTCACATGTGGAAGCAGGTTGTGGGAAACAGGGACACAACAATTCGTGGGTGCTGGAATAAACGGAAATACAATTTGATAATTTAATTTATGAGGTTAAAAGTTCGCATTTGAGATAATATCATACTTTCACATGTTTTCATCGGAGATTACATTCTCTAAAATATATTTTAGTGTGTTTCATCCTTTTAACTATTTTATTTGGGGATCCCACATGTGTGTACATGTGTGAAATACCTTGCAAGCCACCAGGGCATCTGGTTCAATATGGCACTTGCGGCTTACTATGTTGACTAATGACGCGTATACAAGGAGTGCTTTCCAGCACACAAATTAGCTGTCGCAGGTCTCGAAAACTCTGCAAATCGCACAATATTTACATAATTTTCCGCACGATGATAGGCGGTCCGTTGTCATGCACGGAGAGAAGAATCTAAGGCCGGTTTCGGCCGACTTAAGAGGGATCACGTATTTGGGCATTTAAACTTCAGAAGGGAAAGGGTTAAGTGAGATGGGATTGCTTTATAATTATTGTTAAAACTCTGCGCGCTGATTGGACGTTCATGATCAAGCTAGTAATTTACGTAGAACTTAAAAATCCTCTGCTGAAATGATGAAGTATAGCTATGTGATTCCACATTATTTTATTTAGTAAAGACCCAGGTTTTGACTTTCATCGTCATCTCTAGGTCACAAAGTTATAGTTTTTCATTCTAACATGAATCGATACAGTTCATTTTCATCCTAACACCAACAGAACAACACAGATACAGTTTCATTCGAACATCAATCCATAAGTTACGCCTGAACCCACCAATTAAATCCTCTGCTGACAATAAGTGCAAATTGGAACGCGTTTTAGTTACTATAGCTACCAATAGGCAAGTCACTCGTGCAAAACGGTACAAAGTTGCCACACATTTCTAAATACCTCAATAATCGAACCGGCTCTAGTCGGAGACCCTTATTAGACGAGGTGGCCAGGCCACGTCGCCAGCGACGCAGCTGGCTGCTCAGCTCGTTTTCGGGCATTGATTCTTATGGAGGTTATTACACTAGGATAGCCAGCGACGTGGCCAGACTTTGGCCACCGGCTGGCTACCGAGCCCCGTAGCCACTCCGGTCGCCACTGGCTACTCTGACTGGCGACGCTGCGGTGTAGCATACGGAGCTTATTAAAGTAGGTTGCCAGTCACCCGTCACCACTCGGTCTGTTTGTATCACCGCGATCCATATACTCTATCAGACTGTAGATAAACAGTTCATACCATGCAGAGTTCATCAAACAGAGTGTAAAACACTCTTTCCATTCCCTTGAAGGAATAATAGGATGCATGTGCATTTTTCTCTTTCTTTCATAAGTAAAAGGAGAAGAAAATACTTTTTATAATCACTCATGTTATTCAAATTGAACGCACTCAGTACCACAATCAACTGATCTTCTCTGCAAATCACAGCAAACTGAGCTGTATGTAGGTGACTGGCCACTCAACTGGCCACTCCACTGGCCACTGGGTTCGGTAGCCAGTTCCGTCGCCAGGTACGTCGCTTGGCTGCGTGGCCTGGTCACCTCGTCTAATAAGGGCCTAAATGCGCAGATTTGTTGAAGCAAATCCGCTCCGCCGTATTGTTGTTGGTTCATCCATTGATTGCTAGGAAACGCGATTATAGAAAACACTTGCTATTGGCACAACTCGTGGAAGGGGAATGATAGAGATATTTGGCGTTGCTATTCCATTCGCGGATACATAAAGGGTAAAAATTCCGTTTCGAACCGCGTGAGCTGCTCATAACGCGGCTTCCTCAGTGGTCGTTCGTCGGATAAGGGAGTTGAGGGGGATTATATTCGGGACACTTGTCCCTATGCTTTCACCCCGGATTTCCATGCGCCGTTGAAAACCGGCGGAATAATTTTAATGTGCGTGCGTGCGAAAGGGAAGAAAAATTTCCTGAAACTTTCTCGCATCCGAAGTGTTCGCCCTTCTCTCTCTCCCTTCCTCGATGAAAAATCTGTCGGATTGTTTCGGCCGCCGTCGTTCATTTGTTCCGCTCGTCTCATTTACTTTCGCCGTCCATCGGAATCGACTCTCTCGCGCACGCACACAAGTTACCACTCGCATAGCATGCCGGTCCTGAAGCGTTTCTGCTTCCGCTTTCAATTTGAAAATTTTCCTCATGTTCACATTACATCTGTCTTGCTCCCCTCAGGTCGCCGCATGAAAATGTTGAGTAAGTGTTGGGGTGCCAGACATTTTTTTGTTTTCATTTCCCCAGGAGTCATCATTCCGCAGATTAGTTTGCTGCAGCCCTCTGGACCAAGTGCTTCTCAGCTAACAGCTTTCTTCCTGCGTAGTTCCTTGTTTTTGACGTCCTAAAATGATCGATGTTTTCTTTCCCCGGTCTTCCTTGGTAATTATTTTCATATTTTTCTCCATCCTTAATTTATTTCAAGAGGCTGTTGTGTCGCAAAATGTGTCCAATACGTTAATTTCTTCTTCTGAGTTTTCACCGAATTTATTTTCTCTCCAACTGTTCGTACGACTTCTTTTCATTGGCGATTTTATCCATCCATTTATCTTCATTAATACTTCGGGTGCATTAAAATCACCTTGCGCAAATAAGCCCACATTGTAGCAGATGGGAGAACACGGGCGCACATCCAATTCGACGGTTGGAAGGATCTGCGCTGAGTTGTTTACAAAATGGCGTTGCGATGTTAAACTTCTTGGAAGAAATGTTCAATCTCATCTCTTAATAGATAGACCTCAATCACCAGTCGTCCGGGAAAGCAAAAACTCGGCTCATTATCTATTTTTGTAGTGCGCTACCTGGTACGAAGATTCAGAAACGAATGGAAAGCAACATTGTGCTGTTGTGTTGTCAAGTGAGTTGTAAGGAAAATGGAAAGCACTCTTAATCTTGCTGGCCGCCTTTTTTTTGTAGACATTTCCGTCATTGTGCATCTAGTTCCCTTTGCCTTTTTCGTTTCGGATTTTTTCTTTAAGGTAGTTTGAGCGAAAAATCACTTCACCTAGAATTTGACAAATTTGACCTCATTTTTAAGAAAAAAACTCCCACATTTCCAAAAATATCAAAATATTAACCCTTTGCAGAACTACTTTTCGAGCAATTTACCGGAAAGTACAAGCTGTTTAACATGGGATAGATTACGGCTGTGCGCTTCAGAGGGAGAATATTGAATAAATTAGGAATTTTTAACTCCTAGATTTCGACAAAAAACTGTGTAGTTTGTATGTTTTCTTAACTATTTATAAAAATTAATCTTTTACTCGCCGCACTAATTTTTACAGAATTGCAGTACGGCGTGAAAAAATGAGTCAAGTTAGAGACTTAAGTCGACATATGTAATTAATTACTGAGGATATTTATTATATGTCACTAAAGTTTTACGCCATGAATGCTACAATATTTATTTCATACTTCTTACAGCCGCTGAAATTAAAAAATAAAATTCGAATATGGTCTCCCTTATGACTGGGGAAATATCTCGCTCAAACTGCCTTAATTTGGCGGATCCTCTTTGAACTCTGTCCAGCTCTCGTGTCTGACGGGTCCTAAATACTTGCTGCGTATTCTTGCTAGCGACCTTACAAATATTTGGGAGAGTGGTGAAAGCGGCCCTACAGTTATTTTTATGGAGCGGTCGGCGGAGTGGCGGGCCTTTCATTTTCGTCTTTCTTGGTTATGTTTGAGCCCGCACGCATGTCTTAGCTCGAAGTGAAGTTTCCTTGGAAGAAATTCGGGAAGAGAAAGCACTGGCGCGTGCTTTAATATTCCTTCCCCTGACGTTATTGAATTGATGGTTTTTTTCGCGCCAGAGTCGTGGCCCAAATACGGAAAATTGAGATCCAGTGAGGGTTATGTCTTGAGTTGGACACGATTCATAATTTTACCACCGCTTTTCTTCTGCCATTAATGCTGCGGAACCTGTTGATATTTATTTTAATATACACTTACGGCTGCATTTATAGCTTTTACCCCCCTGATGGACGTGTGGCCTGGATGCTACTTGAGCCATGAGGGGAAAAGATTTGAGAACAGTGAAGCATGGATAGTTGAAAGATGTGCGGGAAGCGAATTACCTTGGACGCAACCAAGGTTGCATCTTGAGAAATTTAAGTTCATTGCAGCCATTATTTAGAAGTATACGGACACTGTAAGTGTAAAGGGATAAGAGGAAGTGGAAATTGCCAAACCCCGACATTGACGAGGTTGTAATGTCAGAGTAACGACAATATTTAGTTTTTTTAACACAACAATCAATATTTACCGACGCCCTGATGTCCAGATATCGTTATTGCCGAGACTCAACAAAATCGAGTCCTTCCGAAAATCAACTGCAAATCGAATGTAATTGCAACTATTTTTGTGTCATTGTCTATTGGGGTAGGGGACACTGTAAGTGTAAAGGGATAAGAGGAAGTGGAAATTGCCAAACCCCGACATTGACGAGATTGTAATGTCAGAGTAACGACAAGTTTTAGTTTTTTTTTAACACAACAATCAATATTTACTGACGCCCTGATGTCCAGATTTCGTTATTGCCGAGACTCAACAAAATCGAGTCCTTCCGAAAATAAACTGCAAATCGAATGTAATTGCAACTATTTTTGTGTCAGTGTCTATTGGGGTAGAGGAGTGATAACCAAAATCGTTGCATCACTAGGATAAGATTGTTCTCTGTGGTGGTTGAAAGACATAAAGAAACCCTGCATACTCTTCTCTTGAATACGTCAAGACAATCACAGCTTCTTATCCTATTAGAGCGGCGTAGTAATGAATTTTCTGAACTATGTTTATTTCGCCCGCGTAGGTACATGGATTATGCTCAGACCTCTTGCCACTTCCGGGATTAGAACCTGTACCCTCAGGGTGGAAAGTCTGTGATCTAATCAGACTGATCCTCACCCATGTATAAAAAAAATTAAAAGTGGCTAGCGGATGTAGAAATATTTTCCGTTTGTTGAAAATATTTCACACACATTGGTTGGAGAAAGTATTTGGCGGCCGCAAAATGCTTTGCTTACGTCCGTGAAATGCTTCCGTAAGCAGCGGTAAAATTTTGTTTTTCATTGGCTTTCCCTGTTACACTTTTATTTATCGTGCTATTGCCCTTTCATCTAATGCAAAGTACGTTAAGCACAGAAAGTTATCTGATTGCCGTCGCGTGCGATTAATGGAACAAGATATCTACCGCTGTGTGCTTTGACTGTGGGAAATTATGGCGACAGATATCGGCTATTTTGGTGTCGAGAGATCCCAAAATTATTCCTCAATTGTGAGAGCAATATTCTTATCCGTTTGAGTTCTGTTGAGAAAATCGAAATTTTTATATTGTCTGAAAATAACCTACTGCAACCGTTGTTGTAGTACGGGTTAAGCGGTAGCATCGCATTGGAAAATTATATCTGGAAAAACGCTTTGGTCTCCAAAATTTGTCCTTTTTATGCCTGTTATATTTGTACAGTGGCACATTTTTTTAATCTTGCATTAAAATGAAAGTAAATGTCTCATGCTTACATGGGTATAATTTTGATACGCGAATCATTGGGATTATACAAACATTTACAGATACCGCAATAATAATACTACGGCGCTATTGATATGAAGCGACCTTGGGCAGGTGAATGACAACTGAGGTTATATTTTTCCAAGGGTATGAAGTATATGGTGGTGACAGGAGTGCCCGAGGACTCGGGGAAACGGGTGGTAGAAATAGGGGTTCATGGGAAGCATGCGCAAACACTATAACGCTACGCTCAAAACGAAGTGCGGGAGACTGGTGCGAAGTGGCGAAATTTGAGGAAACAGCGATTAAAATCTGGTTTAAATCGAATAACATGACCATTGACCATCATGATCATCTCTAGCGAAACGTAGATAAGTTTAAATTCCTCTCTCTAGCCAAAGTATATCCTATTTCCTGATCCCCCGGCTATTGCTTTTATGTCGACCTTCTATCATTGTTATCCCTCCGGGTCCCCTCACGTAAAACAAGGAACTCTTCCCTATTTCATCTACCTCACTCCCGTTTATCAGTGACTCAGAGATCCCTTACCTACAATTCCCTCAATACCCCATCTATTGACATAACATCCTCTTTTCCAACTTTCAAAACCGTTATTAACAGACTTCCTATCTAAATTCCCCTTCCTATCTTCCTCCCACCTAAATTGTCACAACGGATGAGTTGTTTATGAGACGTATCCAGTATATCATTCTGGAATATAGTAGTTTATTGAGTGATAACTTATTGGTTGTTCTTTTTGTTTTTCTATGTAAAGTCATTTGATGTTAATAATCCGATGTAAAGGTCACCTTGACTGTTTTTGGATTTATTATTAAATAAAAATAAAATGTTACGGCTGGCAACTTACAAAAAGACTCCTGTTAATAAAGTGTTGCAATATCACGCAGCATATATTGTTTACTGCTTAATTTTTGATTGTATATTTCAACTAATTATTGTTTAATTGTGCAGTTATTAGAAATGGAGTATGTGAGCGGAGGAGTTATACTAAAGCTTGCGTCTCCTTTCCCTTAAGTGTAAGGCGTCATATTTTCCCTTCCTTCGAAGGTTCTCTCTTTTTAGAATGTGGAGAAAACATGTCTCGGACGAAAGTCTTCCGTGCTGGAGTTACAACATAGGTAATTCAAATTTTTTGTTCAATAAACTAGCTTGCCCATTGCGTCTAAATCTACAAAATCACTTAAAATATTTTTCAAGGCCGGGTGTCAGGGATGGGCATCTCTCAGAGTACTGTAAGGGTGGCAGTTTTAAGAGAGATTTACGATATTGGACATGTTTTGGGTATCCTTTCACAATTTGTGTGCCGAAAGTTTGAGCGGGCTGCGGTCAGAAAGCTTTCTCATTCCTTCTTGCAAAACATCAAGTATGTTTCTCGAAAGTACGTTCATGATAATTGGCTACTTTTATTTTTGGAGATTTTAATCGGAGATTAAATTTTCCACTTCAATTCCACGGATTGTTTTTAGAAATTATGGAATCCGGAGTTAATCACGGGACCATTTATTCTTCTGTCCGTCTTAAGTTCTTGCTGATCATTTTGTTTGCTCGTGAAATACATTCCAGATAATCACGAGCAAGTGCATAAATGCTTAGCGACGGCGCTTCTCAAATTTTAACGAGCTCCGGGGAAAGACCTTTGGAAAATAATTCGGGCAATACTTGCAACATAACGGCACCAAAGGCCAGCCCAGTCAAATATGACGGAAGCAATTAGCTTCCATCGTTGTGGCCATACCCTTTCAAAATTTTGGCGTTCCATCCAGCCAGGCACGATCAAGATTTCCCCACTCTTCTCGTCCACCCGAGAGATATTCCTCAACTGGACCTTATTAATCAGGAAGAACCAAAGCAAGATTCAGGTCCTTCGGTTACGAGTGGCAATTCAAATGTTTAACTTGTTGCTTGAAGCGCGCTGAACCATGGCGTAAGATTTCACAACTCATTGAGATCAATTGGTATTGATGATCAATTGATTGATACTCAATCAGTAGTTCTTATAAGAACGCATTCAAAAACAGAAAGGAAGTCCTCGTCTCTTTATTTTTATGTTGCTGTGTACCAGTGGAAGTTTAACGTGATTGAAAATGTACTAATTGTTAATTTTTTATGGTGAGTTGATGTGAGTGTTATCGATGTGAGAACCCATGAACTTCGCTTTTCATACCGAGAAAATATTTAACCAGAGGTTATAAATCCGGGCCCAAGGATGATAGGATGTTGTAATGCTTTTTTTCAGAAATTAGTCAGCCTTCTTCTCGTAAAAAATGGTTGCGTAGATGGGTCTAAACGAGATTACAGTTTTTTTTACAAGTAATGTCATGATTTAATTTTTCCTTATTCGTTATCTGTATGTGAAATGGTCATTTCAAAAATGTACCATCCACGTTTGAACAGGCCCCTCTAATATTCTCGAATTGCTTGTATGATTTTCATTCTCCTTGTAATTGCATACGCGTCTAATTAATGGAACAATATATCCACCACCGTGTGCTTTGATTTAGAAAAATTATTTAATTAATTATCGGATTTTTGGTGTTGATAGAAAAAAAAATATTCCTTACCTATTCTTATCCTTTGAAGTTCCATTTAGAAGATTGAAATGTTCCTATAACATTGAACTTCACTACTGACACCCTCTTTGTAGCTCGGTTTCAACGTTACTTATTATTGAAGAATTTGTAAATGCACAGTCCCTTTGGCTCATATTATGCCGTTTATGTTTACAGAGTGATAAATCTTTTATATTGGTATTAAAATGAAATCAAATCAATGAAAACAAAAGTCAAGTAGTTTTGTAGTACTAAATTTAATTCCTCGTTTAAGGGCATCGCTCTCCAACAATTAGGTGTATATTTTTTAATTTAGTATTTAATCTTCTTTTTCCATTAAAAGTTATTACTTTGCACTTCCCTTGCAAACTTGTCTCGAGTAGGTTCACGAGGAGAGCGCTGACCTCCTGAACAGGTAGCGCATGCGTTCTGCTGCTGTTGACTTCTTCATATGGAGGCAGGCGGTTAGTACTATAATAAATACTCGGAGAGTTCCTGACGGAGTGCATGGAGCTGGGAATCTGACCAAAATCGGCGAATAGGGGCATTCCTTTCGAGGAACGCGGGGAGCTTGCTTATCTTGGCGCTTGTCTCATGTTCGAGCGGGAATCGTCGTGCGCTGTTCCACTTTTCCTTCTGGACCCTTGCGCGGCGAGTGGATGTTTATGTGGCCAGATTAGTTCCACCGTCCGCTTCCTTCGCGTGGGGAACTTCTGTGAGGGAATCAAGAATGTTGTTTTTCATCCATTCCATTTTCCGCATTCGAAGGTTATCAAGCCTCTGTCAACAAAACCTTTTGAAAAATTGACTTCAGTCGTACCACAGGAACGGTGACACTGGTACCGGCATGTTTGTTTATAAATTCATCTATGCCCGAATTTTGCGGCTTGCACACCTCAGTGCATCTATTCAGATTTTAGGTTTCTGCAAGATGGCTTATTACAACCGGAAAAGAAAGATGAATAACGGAAGCAGAAATTAAATTCTTGAGAAGAGTAACAAATAAAATCAAAATATATTTGAGAAGAAGCACAAAAATCCGAGGGAAACTTAAGCAGGAGCCCTTAAGAGCAAAAATGGAGAAAAACCAAATGAGATGGTGTAGGCATCTCAATGGAATGGACCGAAATAGAATCCTTCAGAAAGTATTGGAAGTAAACCCATGTGAGAGAAAAAGTAGAGGTTGACCAGGAGAGACCATGTTGGTCATAAAATTGATAAGTACGCAAAGAGAAGAGAGTAGAAGAAGGATATGAAGGAGATGACCGGTGACCGTAAGAGGTGAAGGGAGTGTATCGCGAGTCCGCGACGCCAATGACATTAGGGAAAGAATAAGAAGCTTCTCAGTTATTTTGAGTAACTCTTCTCATCGCAAAATGAACACCTTTTTGACAAACTGCAGTGGGCTGATTCCCAATAACTTTGAAAAGAAAACACTATATTCGGCTGTGGTTTAAAAGGTTAAGTCTCATTGTCAAAACAATTTGGTTGGGACTAGTTAATGACGGTTGAACATTAAAACCGCGGTAGACAGAATGTTTAATTACGTCGAAACACTATGAGTTATCTCATCCAAATATTCTAGTTCGACCATCTACATTCGCCTGCAAATTTCAGTGACTCTCAATGAGCCTGTGGTACAGCTTAGTGCCATCATATCCTACAGTTCATCTACATCTACATCTACATACTACCCCGCAAGCCGCCTTAATAGGCGTGTGGCGGGGGGTGTTAGGACACCAGCCGTTTACATATAAAAAGGAAACGCTCTAATGAAATTACGCCTAGCATTTATTATGGTCCCTTATTGTTCGGGGGAAAAACGAATTCCCATAACTATCCGTTCGGCAAAATATCTCTCTAATTTATCGTTTCTGTCGGATCTGTCAGTTACGGAATATCCTAATGCTATTCAGGGATTTTTAAAACTAACCGTGTTAGTTATTTCGTTTTTATATTAAAAATATGACTTTCAGAACAGGACAGTGTCATATAATTGTGAACATCTTCAAAATTGTTAAATACCGTACCAATTAGCCTAAATTAAGTTAATTTTACGCCTGGAATAAAATCAGGTACACTATCAGCCATAGGTAAGCAGTAACTCAGGGTGAAAGCATAACTTTTTTCAAATTTTCTAAATGATAAATAGAATATTTTAGAAGCATACAGCATCTTGTTTCTTGTATCCCCGTAAAGATGGGTAAGCTAGCAAAAATTTAGTTCATGTTTACCCGCATAAATTGCTGCGGGGTACGTTGGGCAGACAATAGCTTATCTATGCTCATAGTTATAATAAATTGAGTTGCAGTGCATGCCACAATAATTCAATTGTGAATGTATTTTTTTTAAACCTGGGAAAATCTCCTTACTTTTAGGAATGCGTTTTATTTAAAATTTCGCTCGCAATAGACCTGGGAGAAGAGAATACCTTCGCATGAACATATGTTGATGGAACTGGGAGCAGTAAAAGATTTACGGCCTTGGATCGCTTTTTATGATGAGTAACACGATTCGTCCTTTACAGTTGCCTCTTCGAAACAAAGCAGAATCATTTATTTCGAAGAACTTTCATTGGCTACTTTTTCAGAAACAAATAGAAATCACGAGAATATGTACTCCATTTAGGAGAAAGTCGTAAATCAACAAAAGAGAAAAAATAATGACTCTGTATTTATAATTCATGGTGTAGCGTCGTAGGAGAGATATTTGAGATTCTGTGTGATCAAAACGGAACGACCGGTTATCCCTGCTCTCATTCTGCATCGACGTAGTTCATTCTGGCTAATTGGTCTTTTTTTTCAAACCCTTTCGAGAAATTGCGTGTGAGGAATATCGTTTTCTTCATTCCGTAAGGGCCTTATGCTGCGAAAGCCATATTTTTTTTTCATTCTTTCGGAGTGGTGAGAATGACCGCGGTTGGATCTGTCGGTGGTGACTCAGCAGAGCTTGTTGTCGTCGTCGTCAAGAAAGCAAAAAAAAGCATGTGACGATCGGAGAGCGAGGGAGGTTGGGGTTTCGTCACATGTCGCCATTATATATGTAAGTAGTTTGTCTCCATCCCCCCCACCATACCGCCTTCTTCCAAGACTCTCTCTGCGTCCGAGAAAACTCTTTAAGGAATCGAATCGAACGGCTTCTCATCCCACCACTTCCTTCGCTTGCGATATTAGGGTTATTGAGGTTGTCCTTTTGAGAAAGAGATGAGGATTTTTTTATGTATGGTGCGACGACTCCGAATGACTTGGTGTAATTTTCTTTCCTTGTTTACCAGTGCGTTTTCTTTTTTTCCTAAGATTGGAGGATGATTGTGAACAAAATCAGTTTTACATTCTTTTCTAGACCCCATGTGGATTAATCTTTCGCGGTTTGCTATAGTGTTAGTATTGGGAAATCGTCCGCGATTTATATTGCATGAGATTCATTCGTAATAGGTTGGAGTCCCAATTTTTTTATTTTGAGAATTCTTCTTCTCTTTCGAAACAGATTTTTTACTTCTATTGCGGCACAGCAGGTGAAATTTATTTCAATTTCTTACGGAGTCAGCGAATTGCGTCAGATATTCTTTACGTTAATACATTGTATTCCTTTTCAATGTATTTTTTCTTGCGCTACGATTTCCTCCTGTATTTCATCTTTGGTAGAGTCCACCAGTTTTGTTCCGAAATTAAATCCAGCACCTTAACGAAAGTGAAATGTTTTCTAGCTTAGTAATAAGTGGGTATGGTAATCTGAGACATCATTTCGAATTTTGGACTATGAAGATTCGTCATTTTAGTTTATGTATAACTAAGTTAACATATGTTTATGTATCTTGCCGCGTTGTATCTTGCATTTCCTTCATGTTAAAAAAAGTGTTACTTCTGTATCAAATTCCGTTGTTTCCATTTTTCGTCGTATATGCTACGGACTCCGTTATTAAATTCTTTTACAAAAGGTAGATTTTATCAGATGATGAGGGCGAGATTGGATGGTTAGTTTATTTTTAGCGACGTCAATAGACTTTTATAGAATTTAGTTTGAAAATTACCGAAGTAGGTAAATGGGCTTTCTGGGCCCGGAGTCGACTATTTCTGTTTTCATCCCATCACGCTACCCAAGATACGAGAGTACAGGTGAAATTTTGGGAGGATCTATAGAATCAGATGTCGATGGAGCTTTAACGATGAGTATAGATTTTCACAAGCTTTAAGATTGAGCTGAATCTTCACGCTAATAAAATATACGCATGTGTATTTAAGGAGTGAGAGCAGAATTGACCGTGTTCGTCCGGATCTTGGAAACCCGTCGTCAGTCGCCTTGCCGACTTCTCACACAGCAGTGTCGGACGGCAAGAACTGGAGTGGCAAGGCCTTGTGGTGCAAGATTCCCACTGCTTTGCTTCTGCCAAGCGATATCGAGAGGGGGTGCGGGGGCTGGGAATTTGCGTGAGACACACCTTCTTACCCTCTTCTCAATCTCCATTCTCACCCCTTCCTCCTCCTCTATCCTCTCTTTGGACGCTGCGTTACCGATTCCTACCCTTTCTCTCGAAAATGTCTTCTATTTTCTGAAGACAGACGATTACTTATTTTTTAAATCCTCTTTATTTTATGCCTTAGTAATCCTGTTTTGGTTTAATGAATACTTTTCTAATCAGTTAGTTTTTCACTCAAGAGCAATATTTGCCCAGGCATCGTATAATTTAATGATAATCGTTTGAATTTATTTTGATTTTTTCGCCAAATGTCCCCAAAGAGTGCAATATTTCTGTTATTTATCATTTCGGAAACGACGCAGCGCCAGCTGAAATTCATCGTAGGGATAATAAAAATGAGTATACAAACGATTAGGTTAATCCGTTTGAGCGAACTTTTCATTACGGGGCGTATCCTTTAGTGTCCATTCCTGCATTCCATAGAGTGAAACTATTGCATTGATAGCACATTGCTTTTGCCATATGGTATCCTCCCCAGAGCTAGCCTTTCCTTCTCCAAATGCTCTCATTGCTACTAAGGCTTCTGCCTTGGTAGCAATGAGAGCATTTGGGCGCCGCAGTCGGCAGAGGGGGTTGAGTGGTGCAGCCATGTCGATGGCAGTTGGTCGCGTGTCCGTCTGTTTATAATCCCATTTGGGCGGCTTCTCGTTGTGAAGTTGAACGTGCGCCAGACCCGTGTTCCCAGCTGAAGCTTTTCGCTTCCAGGAGTTTTTCAATCGGGGCCAAGGAGGTTCCAGGGCGTATCCCTAGGGAAAGAAAATTGTACCTTGTGTGGACGACGTGCTTGGGAATTTTTAGTGAGTCTGAGAAAATGTTTTTAAGAGCAGATGTCAGCATAAGCCACATGTTTGGCATGTGATATGCTGAACTAATATTTTTAAATTTTATTGTATATCGAGGCTTTTTGTAGTGAACTTCAAAATCGATATTTTGATGTGCCAAAGTTCCGAATTTAAAAAAATTCTCTGGTCGTTTGTAATGATTTCTCTTTATATAAAAGGAGCCATTATATCTCTTAGCATTAAGGAGCTATGTAAAAAGATAAAATAAGCTCGTTCGTGACTTGGTGGTATTCCATAATGTAAAACGTATTTATTAAAAAAAACTTTTACAAACCACAGAGAAATATTCGTACAAACACGACCCGGGTTTCGGCGCTAAGCACCATCATCAGGTGAAAAGCAATACAAGCAACCTGTATATATACCACACTGGAGGAAGGGGGTGGGTTGAGTGGGTGGGGGATGTAGTAGTTAGGGGGTGGACACGGATTGAACTGTGGGTAGTGGTGGATGATGGGGAGATAAGCGGTGACGTGCAGGGCTGGTAGCGGACCTTGAGTAGAATGAGGGAGGAGCGGAAGCAGCGACTGCGTCAAGGATAGGAGAGGAGGCAGGGTACAAATATTCGTTAATAACGGAAACATTCGGGTCATTATATGCTTTTAAAATCTCCAATTGCTCAAGTGAGTTCAACTCCCTTCTGTTGTTAGACAAATGTAAAATTTTAACAATAAAATCACTAGTATGGTCACAAACTAAAAGATGTTTAGCGAAGTTGCTCTTGTCGTCATTGTTCTGTTTAAAAGCTCTAAAATGTTCTTTACCTCTAGTGTTAAAATTTCTGATGGTTTGGCCCACATACACTCCATCGCATTCACCACACTGTAGAACATATACCCCACTTCTTTCCTTGGAGTCCACTGGGTCTTTGCACTTAACAAATAATGTTTTTAACGTTACAGGGGTTCTATAGGAGATGTTATACATTTCTGTAGGGAATATTTTAGCCAATTTATGTGTGATGTCACCAAGGTATCTTAACGAGCACCACCGTTTTTTGTTATTTAGCAAGCTTTTGGTGGGATAAATAGACTCGAGTGCCAGTTTCTTTTGTTTATTAGAAATTAATTTCTCTATTAATCTGTTCGTGTATCCGTTATTCCTAGCGATCTGTTTAATGATACTGACTTCCTTATTGAAGTCGTCTTTTGACATTGGTACGTTTAACAGGCGGTGAATTAGGGAATTGAATGCAGCTATCTTTTGTGGATACCAATGTCTAGAATCGGCAGGAATGACATGGTCGGTGTATGTTGGTTTTCGAAAAATGGAGAATTTGTGGTGACCGTTCTCAATGGATATGGAGAGATCAAGATAATTTAGCGTGCGATTTGACTCCTTTTCACAGGAAAAGGAAATATTCTGATGGAACTGATTCAGGAACAAGGTAAAAGAGTCTAATTGACGATCTGTGCCAGTCCAGAGTACTAAAATATCGTCCACATATCTGTGCCAGTATAAAATGGACCCTAAAAGCTTATTCCCGGAGTTAAACAAATTATTTTCAAAACGGTCCATGAATATTTCTGCAAGCAGGGGAGAGATAGGCGATCCCATTGCTAAGCCATCCGTCATAGTATAAAAAGAATTGTTAAAAGTAAAGTAATTTTGGTTCAGGCAAATTGTGAGTAAGGTGGAAAATTCTTTGATCACGTTGGGTTGAACATTGGCTTTCTTTAATAATTCCAGCGCTATACTCATGGTTTCTATTACAGGCACTTTCGTAAATAGATTTACGATGTCAAATGACACCAATTTGGCGTTATTGGGAACTGGAATGTCTTTCACTTTTTCCACGAGTTCTAGAGCGTTCTTGATGCCATGTCTGGATTCACGGCATTTAAATCCACGGCACGGCATTTAAATCCACGGCATTTTCTTTCACGGCATTTAAATCCAGACATGGCATCAAGAACGCTCTAGAACTCGTGGAAAAAGTGAAAGACATTCCAGTTCCCAATAACGCCAAATTGGTGTCATTTGACATCGTAAATCTATTTACGAAAGTGCCTGTAATAGAAACCATGAGTATAGCGCTGGAATTATTAAAGAAAGCCAATGTTCAACCCAACGTGATCAAAGAATTTTCCACCTTACTCACAATTTGCCTGAACCAAAATTACTTTACTTTTAACAATTCTTTTTATACTATGACGGATGGCTTAGCAATGGGATCGCCTATCTCTCCCCTGCTTGCAGAAATATTCATGGACCGTTTTGAAAATAATTTGTTTAACTCCGGGAATAAGCTTTTAGGGTCCATTTTATACTGGCACAGATATGTGGACGATATTTTAGTACTCTGGACTGGCACAGATCGTCAATTAGACTCTTTTACCTTGTTCCTGAATCAGTTCCATCAGAATATTTCCTTTTCCTGTGAAAAGGAGTCAAATCGCACGCTAAATTATCTTGATCTCTCCATATCCATTGAGAACGGTCACCACAAATTCTCCATTTTTCGAAAACCAACATACACCGACCATGTCATTCCTGCCGATTCTAGACATTGGTATCCACAAAAGATAGCTGCATTCAATTCCCTAATTCACCGCCTGTTAAACGTACCAATGTCAAAAGACGACTTCAATAAGGAAGTCAGTATCATTAAACAGATCGCTAGGAATAACGGATACACGAACAGATTAATAGAGAAATTAATTTCTAATAAACAAAAGAAACTGGCACTCGAGTCTATTTATCCCACCAAAAGCTTGCTAAATAACAAAAAACGGTGGTGCTCGTTAAGATACCTTGGTGACATCACACATAAATTGGCTAAAATATTCCCTACAGAAATGTATAACATCTCCTATAGAACCCCTGTAACGTTAAAAACATTATTTGTTAAGTGCAAAGACCCAGTGGACTCCAAGGAAAGAAGTGGGGTATATGTTCTACAGTGTGGTGAATGCGATGGAGTGTATGTGGGCCAAACCATCAGAAATTTTAACACTAGAGGTAAAGAACATTTTAGAGCTTTTAAACAGAACAATGACGACAAGAGCAACTTCGCTAAACATCTTTTAGTTTGTGACCATACTAGTGATTTTATTGTTAAAATTTTACATTTGTCTAACAACAGAAGGGAGTTGAACTCACTTGAGCAATTGGAGATTTTAAAAGCATATAATGACCCGAATGTTTCCGTTATTAACGAATATTTGTACCCTGCCTCCTCTCCTATCCTTGACGCAGTCGCTGCTTCCGCTCCTCCCTCATTCTACTCAAGGTCCGCTACCAGCCCTGCACGTCACCGCTTATCTCCCCATCATCCACCACTACCCACAGTTCAATCCGTGTCCACCCCCTAACTACTACATCCCCCACCCACTCAACCCACCCCCTTCCTCCAGTGTGGTATATATACAGGTTGCTTGTATTGCTTTTCACCTGATGATGGTGCTTAGCGCCGAAACCCGGGTCGTGTTTGTACGAATATTTCTCTGTGGTTTGTAAAAGTTTTTTAATAAATACGTTTTACATTATGTAAAAAGAGTATTAATTACTTTAATTCAATATCATTGATTTTATGACTAATATATTACATTTTTAAAGATAAAATGAAATGTTCAATTTCACTTACTTTTACGGCAAAAATGTTGATAAATTAAGATCGTTTTTAAAACAACGGTGGTCTATAATAGAAGTGCAGCCACATGAGAGTTAGCTGTAAATTACGTCATATCCTGTGAGCACTACTAGCACGATTTTTAATGTGCATTAATAATACATTATAAATTGTTCATGAATAACATCCATTGCCTTTCGGCGCAGGCAAGCGTTTCCCGAGCCAGTTTTTTTCTTCTAACGTCATGACTAGTAAAGAATGAAATGCAAATTTTGCGTCCTTGAATTCTCGTTGTTCGAGTTATTAAGGATGGGAAAATAAATGTCAAATGTTTTTTTAAACTTCTCTTTGGACAATATTATAGATTAAATCGTAAGAAGGTTTGCTATTTTCTCAAGCCTCTTTCTTGGGTGAAATCGCGACTATGCTTCTTTGGGATCGATCCTATTCTTAGCCAAATAATGTAACTACATACAGCAATTTTTCAGATTCCTTAATCATTGAATGAACAGTAAGTATGTGTTTGTATATTGAAATGGAATGTGCTGGGCGGGGAGAACTGGCGGATGTCCCTTGGATCGGCTAGATTTCTTCCCGGGCCAACCCGCTCGCATAATTAGAAGGAATCGGTCTTTCCGCTCGTGTAGCTTCGCTGTAGCTTCCTCAAAGAGTTATGGTGGGTTTTCACATGGAAGTTTCTTCGGCAAGAGCTTGCGAGAGAGTGAACTCTGATGAATTTTTTTTCACGAGTTAGTGCAGAGCCAGATTGGTTTTTGTTTACACTGGAAATTATACGCTTGTGTAAGCGACTTAACGCTGCTTTTTAAAGTTTTGGAAGCGGACTTCCACAGCCATTTACACCTGTAATTCACGTCGAAATTCGCTTGCTGCAACTAACTTGCGCGATAAACTTGCCAGTGTAAACCCACCTTTAAGTCATCTTCCGTGCAGCATCCGCCCACGGATAGAAGGCCGCAAGGAATCGAGGTTGGGGCTCAAGTTATTTGAATCCCAGAATCGCATTGCGATAATAACAACTTATCTTTAAAAAAAAGCGCTGTACACCATGACATCACCTATTAAGTTAGCCGTATTGTTGTGAATAGCGTAAGGTTCACTGATTTATAAATCAGAAATCCTGTCATATTTGCTTAATTTCTCTCATTTTCTCTACTATTACCCCTAAATGTGCACATACTAATTTTAAATTCGCTTCATGAGATGCTACACGCATAAATGGCATTAAAAATATTTCGTTGAAGTTCGGCACGCTTGGATAATGTCCGGTAATATCGTAGCTAATAGTTATCTTTCAAAATCGATTTCACATCACTTTTCACGTTGCATTGCATTTGTCAAATTTTAAATGAATTAAGTTATATCGTATTTACGCTTCGCATACGCCGCGCATCGTATTTTGTTGGATATCAAATATGGCGAGGTAAGTATATCGCAAATTGATAATCACAGAAACGCGATGTATCGCGTAGCCCGGTGGATCAGTTTTGATGTGCATACTATATATCTCACGAATATCGCAATCGATCCATCGCAGTATCGTTCGACCCAAGCGGAGGGTGATGGAAGGAGGAAGAGCCTGCGTTCGACACTTTATATAAGTGTCGAATCCGCGCAACACTTTCTTCTTTCTGCTCCGTCGGACGTTTAGCCGAGAATGCAAATTCCTCTCTTTTCTTTCCCTTTCTGGAGACGAGCGATTTCCATTCCCTTCCTTGTGAGTCCCTTCGCCACGCTTTCATGGTCCTGGCGGAAAGACTTCCGATCGGTGATTCCAATCTGTTCCTCTCACGTTGCGAGAGCGGAAACGAATGCAAATTGAAAAGAATTCGCTCTTCCTCCACTTTTCTCTCTCCTCAGTGCTATCGAAGAGTAAGAAGACGGGCGTAAATTATGTGTACCCATTCAAAATTATGTAATTTTAGCTAGTGTTGCGAACCAGTTTCTTGGGCCTTGATATTTAGTTATTTTCTTAGGTTTTTTAGCCCGGTAGATGCTGAAATATTGGCGCCAAAGTTTCAAAAAGTCCCAGTAATGGCGTTTAAAATTTAAAATATGCCGCAATTGTAACTTAGCAACCTCCCTCATATGAAGGTTTGAAGATTTTGCATCCTTGAAACTGGCTCACTGTATTAAAATAGAGGGCACTAGTCCCAATGTGTTAAACCTGACAACTATGAGCTTTGTCTTCCGAAAGGTCATGGAAATATCTTTCATCTTAAAAATATTGTATTTTAGTGATTTCGAAATAGGAGCATATTAATCATTGTGTGCCAATGGTAAATTTAATGATTTGTTTACGTTTTCAATTGTCTCATGCATTTAGCTTCGCAGACTGGTATTTAATAAATGATTGACAGTATTAATTATAAATAACCCTTTGCTCTTCGGGCTCTCATTTCTGGCTTAGGAATAGAACGGCTACGTATTTATTAAGCATTTGACTGAATTAATTGGATGTTGAACTGATTCCTGAATACCCTTCACAGCGTTTCCTTTTGAGGTGTAAAAAAATTCATATTTATGGTTTCAAGCTTTGAGAACTGGCTGCGATTATCTGTATTCCCCCTCTCTGTCTCATCATTGCCAAAATATTTCGTGTCCCAATTGGCTTCTTTGAAATCTTTGCCTAGCTTTAGGTGCTCTCTTGCTACCAAGACTCCTAATATTCTTTGCCTTGAGAGTCTGTTCGACTTAAATTCGGTTTCGTGGTTTATGGTAAGTCATTGAAAATATGTAGCTAACCAAGACTATCTGAAAATCCTTCTAATTGTATGTCCTTTAGATATATACCTTGTAATAACGATGCAATTTTGCTGACTGAATTCATGAAAGGGAAGTGTATGGTTTTCTTTCTGTGCTACAACTTGGTTTGTGAATTTCTTAAATATTTTAAGTACTTGGTTTGGCACTGCTAATAATATCTATAGATTTGAAATTACTTTCTTCCGTGGAGAGGATCAATTTCAATGGAAGTTTGGCCAAAAAAACATTGAAGTTTTAGCCTGAAATACGTAAAATTTGTTGGCATTTTATTGATTTAAAAAAATTGCAGTGGCAATGTGATGGAATGGTTCTCCATAGGCTCTCACCCAGAACCTTCGAGTACCTGTAACACATACATGAGGTTGCATAGGTCTCTCTCCTCTATACCAAACATTAACTCCTCTAGCTGCATCTGAACTTATGACTCTGAATATTCCGGTCCAATAGCTCCTTCGAATAAAGCTACTCTCTCCGTTTAAAAAGCGTTGCTCTCTGTTGGCATTTCTATAACATGATAACCTATTTATTTCATTTTAATTTCGCCCAAGAGTGCGTTTAACCTTTAACCAGCATGGTGCCAAGTGAATCATATTTGTATAAAATGGATGGCCAAATTAAGATTTTCGGGATGTTTTTGCGAGGGGGGTGTTCATTTGCAAGTTCAATGTGACCCACGAGCCAAGGCGATGGGACAGAGATTAAGCGTACGTCTGGGAGAATTCGAATCACACCCAACAGTCAACTGACTCCACCGCGTGATCGTCAGAAAACACACTCTTGGCAACACACCCACGATCGTCTTTAGGTGGAGACCACGAAGTCGTGAACTTCATGAATGTCACGAAGCCACGGGGAGGCACTATGTTATTCGCTGAGAACGCAGGACTATGCATATATATACATATGAGAGCAATTCGTTCATTCATCTGTCAGCCTCAATTTGAACCTTGATCCCCACGGTGAATTTAAGCTTCGTTTCCGAAGATTAAAAGCCCTGAAATATGAGCGGTTAGCGATGCTCGCGTCCCAATTGGCTCTTGAGTCGAGCAGGGTGGATGTTCCAGGAGAGGTTATAAATGACATTTTCCCTGCTCGGGATATTGAGAGCGTTTAACTTCGCTCACGCTCTCATCGGCCCGAACGATTGAGAAAGTGTCTGCGTTTGGTTGTATATATTTGTGATCCCGATTCACAGCTAGGTGATCAAGAGTTCACCGGATGTCATGCGATATTAAAGTGGGATCGAAATGCTGCCTGCGAGCGTTATAGAGAACTTTTTGGAAGATCGAACCGTGGTCCATCGTGCCTCGATTACTATCCCAGTGGACCCCAAATACCGTAGGAGTCGGTGATTACCCATCGAAGTCACACTTCTACATCATCAAGAGAACTGTGTATTTTCGTAGGAGATCGAACCGTGGTCCATCGTGCCTCAATTACTATCTCAGTGGACCCCTAATACCGCCGGAGTCAGTGATTACCATCGAAGTAACGCTTGCCTGAAAGTTTAAAACTTCTGTTACAGCAATCAACTTCCTAGTGTAAAGAGCCGCCTTCTGCAAGGACTGAAACCATGAATATACATATGGATCTAAATCTTCGGCACCACTGTACGGGCAAAGGTGTTGCCTAGCTTTCCACAAATGATAGGTCACGCTGCAGTCGGCGTGGTTCTGCTTCTGTATGTCAAAAATGCCCGGTTTAATTGGGAGGCCAATTCCAGGACCTTTATTGCCAGTATTTCCACTTGAATCACAGCCTTTCATTATTAGAGCCACCTTCTCTAGAGTGGCGGCGCTACAATCTGCTTGGTCCTGATTGTTCGGTGCATGCGGAATGTTTGGCAACGCCCACTGGGGTCAAGTTTAGGATTCATATGTATAATCATGCCTGAAACGAAGGGAATCCGGGTCGCGTTCCGCTTCCTGTCGATAGGTGGCGACAGCGGTGTTCGGATTGTAAACCAGGGCGAACGATTAGATCGATTTCTCACTCTTTAGATACGAGATGCGTTGGAGGTTTCTCCAGAAGAAGTGACTGCTCGTTTTGATCGACAGTTTAATGCTTTCATGTAAGAACGAGTTTCAACTGACTATGAGTACCAGACATAAACAGAATTTACTCACAAATTTTATAATGCTTAAAGTGCTCACATTTTAACGGAAAAACTTTATTGTTTCCATCACGGTTTAAAAAAATTGTTATCGTTAGTATTTGGTGAAATTCTTATCCATCGACAAGGTATTAATAAAGAAACCATAATAGTGTCTCCTGGCATTGATTTAAGTGGACGTTAACTAATTGTAGTGATAAGCTAGCTTTTCCTTTTCCATGGAGAATTTCCACGGAGTATGGCCTTCGTTATAGTCATACACACTCACATTTTAATATACATTTAAGCGCTCATAGTCAGCGCCAAAAATCGCTCTGGGTAACTAATTTTGTTCATCAGCCTGTCGTCTGGGCGGATCTAGTAGGTGCTTCTGGACGTACCGTGTCCCATCTGTCACTCCATCCTGGTACGTTTCGTCCTTTTCTGGAACAGTTATGAGCCAGAATGTGTTCTTATCATATGTAATTTTATTTGTTTTGGAAAAAATAACTTTTTTTAGCAAATGGAACAATTTTCTTCATTTTTTACTGGTCATCTCCTTTGTTCAGTTTTCATTTGTAGCAGACCCGAATTCTCGCGTGATTTCCCTCGCACGTACCTTACTTGCTTTTCACTTATTTTATTTAAAATGGGCATTATTTAAATGGGCGAGAGGTAGAGGTTTCCCAATAAAATGTCATGCGCCTTAGGTTATGCCCCTGGATACTCCGGCAGTCAACTTAACGCAATAATTGATCTCATGCTCGCAAAAAAGCCGTCGAAAAGAACGATTTTGATGCGCCTTTGTTCGAGTATTTTATGGTGGTTTGATCAATATAACGCTCCTCATAAAAGTCGAAGAATTTGACCTCGTTGTAAAGAAAAAGATCCCATAATTTCTAATGATAGAGAAATATATCAGTCACTTATCTGAATGCTATTTGCCAAAAATTAGTAGTCGCTTCCCATGAATGGGAAATAAGATACGGCTGTGCTCTCCATAGAGACATTAATAAAAGAGCGAAGTTCTAACCGGCAGTCTCAAAAATGTAACCGTGTGTGGTTCTTAAACTTTATCATTTATTTAATAAACATGTAAATTCATTAACGATTTTCGTGGCTCTTAAAAAAATTTCGGACGTGAAGTCTTTTTCGACGTTCGGTGTGAAACAAATTGGTCAAGGTAAATGCTCAAAATGTATTTCAGGTAATTACTAGTTATTATGATTAGTAATTAATAATTTTGGCATCATTTATCTTACTTTATGTATTTGTCATGCTTCTTAAAGGTGGTTAAATGTTCAAATAAAAATCGATTATGATTCAAATTTTTCCTAAAATTAATTTGAAAAATTCGTTTACAACGTTCATTTTTTCGACCCGCTTATCACTAGTCTGGAGAGCTGGTTGGAGCTGAATACACTTAAAAGTTGTTCTAGCATGATACTCTTCACTGTGGGGATTGAATGACTCAGGTTTAAGTGCGAATGGTACCTTTGAGCCCTGATTCTCATACCCTTTCATTCATTAAACTTTACATACGGACATCGTCGTCATGCTGCCACGAAAATATGTGGTCACCGTGGTCAAGTCTCGGCTCAATGCTTGCAGTTCACCCTCCTATCCATCACTTTTACCTGACTCTTCACCATCCGGAGAGAAGTCCAAATTTTACGGAGAAATATTGTGAAACGCAGCGATTATGAACGAAATTTTGGCATCAAGAACGCTTTATTGCGATCGGAGCCGCGTTGTATTCAAAGTGGAAAAATGCTCAGAATTTAACAATTGTGTTACAGGTGTTAAGAGGGATGAGAAATGGTTGTTTCCACGTGCGTGGGAAATGGAATATTTTCTTCTTAACTCTTGCTCAACGTTATATTTTTTGACAGATTTGTTCCCGGAGATTTTCGGTGCGGGAACTGGCGAAGGCGAGTTGGGGTTAAGCGGGAACGCATTATCGATTCAGGAAAGCAGCTTTCAATCTCTTGGAGAGCGGTTGTGAATGATTTGGGGGGGGGGGGGGCGTCCATTATGTGTTTCCTAGAAGTTTCCCATGAAATCCTCTCTTCGATGGGAAGGCGGAACCAGTGATTTTATCTGGCTCAAGACCTGCCAAACCTCAAGAGTCCAGAGAAAATCTTGGTTCATCTATCATTTTATTTTTCTTACCGACCACAAATCCACGTATAGTTTTGTTCTCACACGTACTCATGGATGTGCTATCATTTCGTAAATTATACACGCGTTCGTGCTAGAAGGGCGTTAGATGTTAAAGGTGTGCGTTTGGAGGTAGCCAGCTTTTAGTGACAGTAATACAGATGCTGTGTGGGCCTCAAATAATGGAGTGTGTGGAATTGAAGTGTGTGGTAAAAGGGGAAATATTTGAATTACCATATTTTCCCCCTTTTGGTAATGCCAATTTTATGTTCTTCATTAATCCCCATGAAGCATAGTTTCATCTTATTACAAAATGTTGAATATATAGTACTTTTTTAATACATTTGGACATTATAAATTTTGGCAAATAATTTTTTTCCCGAAGGTTTGCGAAAATCTTGGTGCTAAGTCTACAATTAAGTTAATTTAGCGGCAATGGAATCTACAATGTTTCCTAGTATCTCATTCCGAACTCTCATATCAGTATTTTAGGTTGATAAGAACTACGGGGGGAGCGTGGTGGCCTATAGGCTCTACCCTAGGCTACTAATCGAAGGATTGTACCCTCAACTATCCAAACCAACCTTCGGATTGAATCACTGAGTGAGAGTGAAGAACTACGGAATCTTGAATCGTCTTCATGTTTTAGAAATATCGACTAGATTGCCATATAAGGATGTTAAGCTCAGTTCGGGTCACATTGTATGAGTGTGTGAGTAGGTTAAAAAAAACAAGAGTGCTTTCACGCTAGTTCTTTTGTTTTCTGCGCGAGTCCTTTCAATTTTTTTCTCTTCTCTTCGTCTCCGGGTCGTGTCCCTTAGAATGGACGGGCCTCTCCTCCTCGTGCCTCTTTCGAGTGCCGTGCGCAGGTGCGAAAATCCCGCGTGCTACGGATAAAGGCGTGATGTGTTCGGGCGCTCGCGAAACACACGAAGGGGCGTATGTGCGTCACTCAATAGGACACCCATTCATTGTGTCATAGTGGTGGGATTACGCGCTTATAATTCATTCCCTCTATGTCCTTTTTGTGCACGCTGGGAGGAGTGCGTTCATTGTGTGATGTCTTAACCCATTGCGTCATGTCGCTTCCCAATCCACCTTGCGCGCGAAATATTATGAAGCCTTAAAGGTCGACTATCCGAGCATCCACGATAGTCACCTTTTGGAGTGGTTAGAAACAAAGGAAGTGCCGTCGAATGACGCGGTGAAGTGTGTTATTTTTTATTTCTATAATGGAAAAATACCCGCTTCATTTAGCAGTTGGCAACGAGTTTATGCAGCATTATGTAATGGGTATAGGGAAGCTGAGAAATGGTTGCGTTGAAATTACAGGGTTAGAAATGAGTGGCTCATGAAAGAATACGGAATGGATGCTCCGCTAATGGGCATATATAAGAGCGCACTTCGTGGGATTGGATATGTTAAGAGAAAAGATGAGAGTCACATAACGTTGTAGATTTATGATATGGAGCGATTGATGTGAGAGGAAGGAGTAGATAACAATAAAGTCATTGGAAAATGTATTGGAAAAGACTCTTAAAGTGGAGGAATATGAGCAGTCTCAAGAACAAGTGAGCGCATATAAATCGAATCATGAACGCAAAAGAAGCAAAAGAGTAATAGGGCAATATGAAGAAAATTAATTAGGCGAAGCCAATTTTCAAGAATACACTCTATGGTTTAGGCTTTACTTTGTAGAAATTATTGGTATCCATACTAAATTATACTCTTTGTATTTTTTCTACAGTTTTAATTAGCGGTACAACGCGTTTCGGCTATCTACGGCATCATCAGGTACAATATTTAAGATTGTTAATTGACCCTAACACGGCCCTTTGCAATCAGCAATTGTTCCCGCAGTCCTCCCCACTCCTTTCCGAGAAACTAACTTTAAGAAAAATTAACCATTCAAGCCACCTATCCGCGCTCACACTACTAAGCCACGGTATAACCGCTACCTACCTCACTCAAACCAACCCCGTGACTACGACAGCTTAACAACGGTCAATAAACAAACAATCTTAAAAATTGTACCTGATGATGCCGTAGATAGCCGAAACGCGTTGCACCGCTAATTAAAACTGTAGAAAAAATACAAAGCGTATCATTTAGTATGGATACCAATTTTCTAGGCATAATGCCTCCTACGCATTTCACGTACCTACCTGGGAATACTTGAAGTCTTTCTGTATATTATTCAAGATTCCAGCTCGTATTTTGGTCGTATTCTCAAGATCTGCGATAGATTTGTCGCAGCAAAATATACTTAACGTTCCTCATCTGGCTCATATGCCAGTGACATCCCCCTCCCTAGCGTTCAGATCCATCCTGATATTTTTATACGATTTTTCTAGCTTGGCAGTTGATTATTCATCCTTTTCCTCTGTCAGTTTCTGCGAGAAAGAATTTGAAAATGTTTTATTCCGTTGAATCTTTTCTGCTTGATTTAAGAATTCCGAATAGTAGTTTGTGTTCCCTGTAAATTATGATCAGCCTTTTACGCTACATCATCCATCGCAATAACTGTGTCCTCACACATTAAAAGTTAACCTTACGTGGCGAAAATGTCAAACGAGTTACCTACTTCGACCTACCTTATTGTACAATGTTTTTTTAAATCTCGATAGTCTATTCAGCCAGGTATCTGATGCTGCACCAATACATTTCTTCTTCTGTTCAAATTGTAGGGCGTCATCATTGCTCGGGAAAATATTTGTGCAATGATCAAGTTCTATTTTAAAGTATTGCCTAACACTTTGGTGGAATCGGAATCGGAATTTATACCAGAAAAAAAATATTATGCACTCTCATACGTGCCTACAATCCAAAATTGCATTCCCCTTGTGTCTAAATCTATTCCATCGCACTGATAATCTGCCGTCTATAACTTCATGGCTTTAGATGGTCACCTTGGTATATTGGACCCCCAGCGTATGGATGAATTCCTTTAGTTGACAGGATTTGGCTGTGTTATCATCAACCGTTCGCAGAGAAGTTGAAAAACCTCGTTTCGAAGAAAATAAAGCGAATACTTGAACCCTTCGGTTACATTAATGGGCATTTCCCCTCCGAATCGTGAAATTCCTCATGGTCGAAATTGCTTTTATATAATCCCCTCCTGCGTCGATATCTGCGCGGTAATTTGCACCGTAGTGCAAATGATATCTAATACCCAATTACTCTCATGACCCACCTCCCCTGGGATCTACGGCGTGCACTTGCCTTCCGGCCAAGTATGCGGACGGTGAACGTTTGCGACATTCGAGAGTGACGAAAGGAGTCCCGATCCTTTTAGAGCAGGATTGCAATCCCCTCCTGCGGAGAATTATTGCCGCCTTCCCCACCCGCCGTCGGATGAGGATATAAAATTCCAGCAGAGCGTGAAAACACGCCATATGCTTTCATTTCCTCTGGTGAGGGTGCCTTCCCGATGGCTGCGTCGAAGAGAATGTGGCGATTTCCATCGAAAGAATGCGTGAAACTCAAGTAAAACTAGTATTTTCCTGGTCTGGGATTTGAACCCAGAGCCCGCGAGTTTACGCCGGTTGCTTTGACCGAGGAAGCTACCCAAGAATCCGCGCCCACTGTGAATTTCATAAAGTCTAGGTTAAAGCCCCTGTTGCACTAAGTCTGGGGATCTGGGCAGTGACGTAGCGTGGGGGAATTTATTATAATTGTGTATAGTCTGTGGGGTCCGAACCTCCCCACTAAATTTTGAATTTATATAATAGGAAAAGGAATGTTTGTTTATTTTTAACAAAGTATTTTGATTTCATTTATTCTTTATTATGAATAAATTTCCAAATAATATGTTAGTGAAATTCAAACAAAAAACCGTGGACGTTACTTTCTTTCAGAAATTTGCGCAGCAAGAGCCTTTAAAAATCGGCTGTTTCACTTCAGTTGCTGTTCGAGATTCTTGACACTTGATAAATTTACGATAAAATTCGCACTATAGCAATAATTTACTGGAATATATAAATATCAATGTACGCCCAAATACCCCATTGAAAGTTATTTAAAAAAATACGAAGTTAGGGATTTCTCTGGTTTTCCTTTCGACAATAGAAATATTTTATCGTTAATTCCGACTATTATATGCCTCGTACAACGTACGTGCATCTTTCTAAATCAAAATCACAATGGTCCTGGAATGTTAAGAGATGTATTTGTGACATTTAGCAATTAATTTTTAAATCACCACGAGGACTACATAATAAAGCACAGTACGCGCACCGGCGATGTCATCGTTCTGGTGTTGCGAACCTTCCACGATAGATGTTGTCATTCCATCCTGAAATCGTGAATTGCACTCTTGATTTCCGAAAACAGAATCCTGGGTACGTTACTGGATACGGGTTTGTGTCCCAGTCCAGACCAATGATTTTTTCTCTGTGAATTTCTCACATTCGTGTCTCTCCTCAAGCGAGTGACTCCCGTTTAAGTATGGTCCTGCTTGGAATTTCCTGGAAAGAGTTTTGCAGTGCCCCCAAAGTGTTTGGTGTTCCATTCTTGCGTGGAGATCTTTGGTCCACTTTGAATTCCGGAGATTTAAATTTCCATATTACAGCTCTGCAAACTGCCGCAAGGATTTTAGCTATAGATTGTGTTATTTATGTACATTATGCGTTTATAAAGTTGCCCACAACCACCTAAGCATCAGAACGCTTTTATCCCCCACTTCCACCCATTTACCTGTCCCTTCACCATTACCAAATCCAGCCCACCCTCTTTCCTTCCTTCTGGACTTGACATGACGTCTTGCGTTACCTGATGATGTCGCCTTTTTTTAAACCGGTCGACAACTAATAAACCTATTGTGGAAATTACTGTGTTATTACAGTAATTCAGTCATCAGCAACGCTACTATTGATCTCGCGTTTTCTCTCTGTGCTCCTCAGTTCTGAAAATGCATGCCATGGGCTGAATGTTATATAGTTTACAAAGAGATAGTATGATTTATTTTATGGCTACGTGTGCGATAAATGATTACTTCTGTGGGCTTCACTTCAGTAACGCAAATAAATGAAGTGGCGAAATTGCGCCATTGGGCTAGTGCGAAGGTGGACTACTTGTATGCATGTAATCTTTTAAAATCATAATATGTACATTGATTTACAGCATAATTTCATAATCATACTTAAAAAATCCAAATTCTTCGCTCATACAATCTCCTTGCACTGGGAACGCAATTCTACTGAGGCGTTTTACGGTACATATTCATTGAGAGAGCATTTGGCTGAAAGTGAAATCGTTTCTTCCTATGTTTCCTCTGCTTGTTATCAAATTCGGCTCGTAGTGTGATCAGCGATTTCCCAATTCAGATTTATTCCGTGATACGTACCTTTTGAGGTTGCATTGGTTAGCAGAAAAAATAGCTCTATCCTAAAGATGGTCGAGTGTTGCTTCACTTGTCTTGATGCTCTCCTTTTTCTTATTGTCTTGAAGCAATTTTGATGTCCCTAATGTAGATTTCTCTCTGATTAGCTTTTTGAGGTTTGGATGAGAATGGAAAAAAAATCCAAGAAATTATGCTCTCAGCGCTTGTCAATGAATTTTTCTCTTCGTTCGTTCCTCAAGATATTTTGTGATTATGTCATTAACATTTTTTCTCCTTTTCTTTGTTCGCAGGTGAGTACAAGCCTACAAATGTGGCACGCGGCTCCAAACCAGAGACGATTTTGGTTTCGTAAGTCTTTCATGAATTTTACTCATCCGCCGATCTTCTGCCTTCTTCAATGTTTTTTCTGTTCCTCATCGTCGTCATTGGGGCACGTCAATTGTTTTCCCCACATTTTTTTACCCTGACCCCATAACTCTTGATGCTTTTGTATTCTGTGCGATAATTTCGAATAAATCATAAATTCAGGTCATTCGATTGTGTATCTTTGGTTTAATATTCGAATTAAATAGTTAACTTCCTTGTGCTCAATCATGTTGTTTGTTTTCCAAGTGCAACGTGAAATCGAGAATTATGAACACCCGTCTTCTCATGGCCACTTCTCTATTACCTATCAGGAAAGAAAAACACATTCCGGTATCCCTGGTCCTTGCCTATTTACTCGAATCTCACTAACTTTAACTTTACTAACGAATTGTGAAAGGAGGACTTGAAATTATCTAAACTTTGCTGGAATGTGGGGAAAAAATTGTACGTATTTAATTGATGTCTTCGTCTGCTTAGAAATTTAGCACCTATTTAATTATTCACGTCGTCTGCTTTGAATTATAACTTGGATAACACTATTTTCTACTGGAAACCGGTAGAAAATAGTGCCACACAATTCTCTCCCAGTTGCAACTGGGCTTACGCTCTGCTCAAAATTTATAAGTGCAATAGTTATCAGATAAAAACTAAGGATTTGGTTTAGATTGATATTGATGAAGGAAACTATTCTAATTATGTACTTCTGTATGACCCGTAGCAACCAGTCTAATATAGAAATCCCTCAGTTTATCTAGTCTGTTTAAAATATTTCAACAATATTTTGTAATAAATTAAACGGCATATTCTCATTATTATAATCCTGAGAGTTTATAATGTTATCAGAACCATACGCCAATTTCAAGGAAATGGTTTAGGTTACATGCTTACGCTAAAATTCAGGCTAAATTTTATTAACTTTGCACTCGATTTTAAAGCAATCTGTGCCTTGTGTCGGATGAATAATTTCTGTTATAAGTAGGTGCCGTCACTGTTTACTATTGTTGTTTCATCTAGTGATCAGAAAACAGTGGGTGGCGTATATCTTTGGCGTGAAACCTCTACCTGTGTGATAGGTATCTCCGTACAGCGCCTTTAAGTCGAGGCAGCCGCCAGTCCCACGCGACCTCATCTAAACGGCCGAACGAGAAAATGTGAGGAGTTGAAATAACTTCCATCTTCGACGCTCTTACTTAACGAAAGTGTGCACTTATTAAGCGGAGCCCACGATTCAAGCGAATGGCCTCCCAAGGTTTATCGACCTATCTCTTCGCTGTCGATATTGGCTCGGACCTCGCGTCGCCTAATTTGAAGAGAAAAAAGTGAAGGTTATGTCCCCTAATGCATGGGTCTTGGGATGAAATCGTGAGACGGCGATGAGAGCTCTCCATATTATTCCAGCGCTTGAAACGGCGCGGGCATGAAGAAGGCTTTCATTATGGCCCTCAAGTTATGATTCTCACTTGGCGGCGCCAACGTTCTTTCGAGTTTTTTTTTTTGCTTCCCCACCGTCTTCGGATTCCTTCTCTTCACTGCGATTTTCCTCTCTCATTTCTTCTAATCAAAGCGATGCCTAATGCTCTTCTTAGTCCCTACTTTCTCGGATTACTTCCTCATTCCTCCTTACGCCCCAAATGATTCAGCTGTTTTCCTGCGTCTGCGTCTACGTATGAACTTTTAAGGGATTGCAAGTTAGCTATTAATATAAATTAACATGTGATCAAGAGTTATTAAACGAAGTCGGCATTAATGATGGAAAGGATATTTTATTAATTTTTATATTATTCCTTGAGCGGGAGGGAAATGCCTCAAGTAGAGAGTGGGGGATATATGGTACATAATTGTTTCCCCATTCCGGGAATACACCGGGGAGCTCGTTAGAGATGGCTACCCTAGTGACAAGAGGTGCTAGGGCACGAGGCTAGAAAAAGGGGGAATCGAGAAAAGTAATTGGAAAATGGAAAGGATATAAAAGTGAAGTGTATGTTGATGCGTTATCATAGTGTCTCGCTTTGTTTTTTGTTATTGTTATTAAGGGTGCGTAGAAGAAGAAATATTTGAACCTATCAGTTCGGCAGTGTATCTTTTATGTTATGTCACGTCTATCAGTTTCAGAAATTTAGCGCAGCATCAAAATTATATCCTCCGTGTCGCCCTCAAACTCGCGTTATCTGAATGTGCCAAGTAATTTAAGCCTAGCGTGTAGCCTCAGTCAGAGTCTCTAGCGTAGTGATTCCCGACCCTTTAACGTTTTCGGCACACTTCAAACCGAGGTTAAAATGTTAGGGCACCCTTCTAACAATTAGATTGTTTTTAAATATTAGAAGCATTAATTAATTAAAGTGGAATATGCATCAGGAAAATTTTAAATTCACATTTAAATAAATGCTCCCTCATTTTATTTAATTTATTTAAGTAAGGTTGAAGAAAGTGATAGAGGGGAAACACTGGGGATGCGTGGAAGAAGAAGGAATAGAGGAATTCTGGACGAAATAAGAGGAGGTAGAAGATATGAAGAAATGAAGAGGGATCTAATAATGGGCCATCCTTAGGAGGGAAAGCGAGACAATGTCTATGAGGTTGGGATGCAGGATGAGGACTGTCCAAGAACCTACCAATCAGCTGGTAGAATACTTGAATGAAATGAATGAATCGTAAAATCACCAACTAGCATTTAATACGGTATAATTTAGGTATAGTATACTACTAGAGTCAGGTTGGAAGAAGTTCTTCGATTACTGTCACCATCTGTCAGGCGTGAGAGTAATCAATTCTTACGTTGGTCTCACTAAACATTTTTCATTTTTCCGCAATAATTTCGTGGCACCCTATAGTGCCGCGGTACGCCGGTTGGGAACCACTGCTCCAGCGGCACTCTGCATACTTTTTTCCGTCTTCTGTGTACGCGTTCCGTTCGTTCGCAGTTGTTTTAAATTTAGCTTGCAGCTGTATTTTGTGTGTTCCGCGATTCAAATCTTTGTTCGCAGGGTCCCAAATGCTTACGGCAAATTCGATATGTGGCCGAAAATTTTTCGGACGTGTAGTCATTGTTCTATTCTTCTTTTCGTTCCCCTCCTATCCATGCGCTGCCAAAGCGAAGGAAGGAGAGGGCCGATGTGTTTTTGTGATGGGCGGATGTCTCGCATGGGAAGTGCCTGTCGGCAATAATTATGTCTTTCCGTCGCCTTTTGGGTTGCTCTCCGAAAATTCGCAGACTCCCTTGTGTTCTCCAGCAACGCTCTAGAATGCCCTTCTTATATGAGTCCTCCAGGTGTACCAACACAAACTTTTGTCCGTCACCATCAGCAGTTATCATTAATGTGATGCACCTCTTCATTCCACTGTTCTCTTGCAGCTGTTTTTTCCACATAAGTTTCAAATTGTCTTCCTTCATAATTGTCCTGGTTTACTGTATCCTCGCTCATCCTCGGCTTTACTTTCGATTTAATTTTACTTCCATTTTTGTTTTCAAGAGGCTTTTGTGTCTCACAATATGTCCAGTATGCTTGCCTGTTCTACTTTTTTAAGTTTTCATCAAAAAACCTTTTCTATCCTACTCATCTTAGGACTTATCCATACTTGATTCTCTTCGTCCATTCGATCTTCACTATACTTCGATAGCAGTGCATTTCCATTGCTGCCAACCTTCTTTACTTTGCGGCTATTGTTATTCTGCAGCTGTTATTTTCCTGCAGCTATTGTATCGTTTCTTTACGCTCAGGATTGTGCTGTTGGCTATTAATAGACTGGTCTTTTGGTGTAATTTCTTCTTGACTTGCGCTACTCAGCTCTTTGATATATTTTTGGTCTAGGATCCGTATAAATTCTGGAGGTTGTCTGATGATTTTACGCCTGTGAGTCCTTCGAAGACTTTGCTCACTGCCGAGAAAATTATTCAGAATTGTCTGTCGTCAGTATTTTTTTTACCCGGGTATGACTTTTTTATGCTGCTATTAGATTTTCAGAGTCGTAAACTTATTTGAACTGCATGAAAAAGGTGCAGTGTCATATGATTTGCTTAAGAAGCAAATTCTTGGTACCTGCGAATCGAGCTGATCTTTTCGTTGAAGAATGTGGTGTGCTGAATTTATACTCTGTAGTTCTTGGTCATGATGAGGATTTGGAAAATGATGACTGTGCACTTCAATTTTTCTTTCATTACCTATGAATTTCTTACGATAATGTCTTGTATCACTTGCCAATTTTCATAAATTCATGACGTTTAGAATTATATTAGTAATTTCATGATAAAAATGTATAAAAATCATGCAAATAATTTTGCCCTCCTATGCCTTAAGACTGTTTTTCCCTCATGTTTATCCTCAAATGTTCAAGAAAGACCGCCTCTCTTGCATCCAACTCTGGTAATTCAAATAAATATGTCTCTTTTTAGTGGACTGGACGACGCTCACGTATTTGTCAATTTTTTTAGGCCTTTAATTATTGCTAAAATAGCCATCCCCTTCCAATTATTCATCAATAATATATAGCATGTATAAAGTTGTGACTGACAAATGAGAAAATGTGTTACCCAAATGGTGTAAAAGAGGTGAGAGTCTGACGGCCGAAGTGCAATGTATGCGTCGAATGCTGTTGCGAAGTGCGAGTTATGATATTATACGGTTGGAAGATGGGAGATTTTAGATATGAGCCCTCTCAATGGGAAATATTCCGGAGGTCAAGGAGGCCTTTTATGGGACTCGCGAACCAGCGCCGTCTGTCATCAACCTCTGAAGGGCGATGTGCGACTTGTTCTTCTCACAGGAAAGGGGGAGAGGATCGGGGAAAGAATAAAAAAGGGCTAACGGGGGGGGGGGGATTGCTTTCAAGGCACAGGACCGTGAATTGGCAAGTGACGTAATCCCATCGTTTTAAACGTGTCCTGGAGGCACGGAGCTTAGTGATGGTATGTTTTTCCTCTTTTTTCACGCTAGTTCTTAATCTCGGACGAAGGGGAGACGTGGCCATAAAGTCCTCACATCCTGCTCCCAGGGAACGACTCTCCTAATCCCCTTTCTCCTCGCTCTTTGCCCTAGCTGTGAGAGAAAAGGTCCGCGCCTTGAAGGGAGGGAGGAAAGTCCTGTCTCCCTCCTTTTGAGCGGGCTGCCCACCTGGGCCACCGGACGGAATACGCGGCTCTTTTGTCTGTGAAATGGACGTGGGGAGGGAGAGGGGATGGTGTTTGTGATGCGACGATGCTTCTGCTCGGAAGATCCCACGCTTCTCGCTTTCTTGCTTCCTATTCCTCTTCCTCATCCTTCTTATACTCCCCCTCGTCCCATTCCTTCCTGAAACTCACACATTTCTTCCGTATTCTGAAGGGAATCCAAACATTCCTTCGCTTCCTCGACATTTTCATTCCTCCTTAAACAGAAGTATGCATGGAAAGTATGCGTGTGTGCCTTGCATGACGAATCCACTTAATGTTCCGTCGTATTCTTGTACTCCTGCATTTCATGGTGCACGCATGGTCCGAGCTGCATAGCCCTTTTCGTAGCCGATTGTCAATTTTTAATATTTTAAATACAATGTTTGTGTTAACGATTTTAAGTCTCTTCTCAATGATGTAATGCATTTTAATTTACACAAAATAATTAATTATTGAGCGTCAGTTTTTTTCGATTCGCACTTCGCTTATCGGGTTGCCTTGAAAATATCTCCAAAGATCGTAATTCAAAGGCCATGATAATTATAGTACCTAATGCAAATGTGATTTCATGCACTTTTTTATACTTTTCTCATCGGTGACTCTCGGCCTAGAAGTTTGGTCATCACCATTGCCATCTGGTCTTCCTTCATATTTAAAAAGAGTTTCATACATCGCTCTCTTATTTATTATTTTTCAGGTTTTCCTCCTTTTTGTGTCCATTTTCTTTCATATTCATTGTCTTTTGATTAAATGTTTTCTTAATCTACGTCTATGAAGTATTACGCAAGTCAGTGTACGTTGCATTGTGTGATTCCACACCAGGCATGCAATACTTTTCCCAGTTCAAAGTTGATCCTGGCACGCCCTTCTGACCGCTATGTACGGACCAAAATACAGTCAGGAGAACAGTGTACGGCTAAACCAGGAACTAGGAGAGTACTAAGTTGACAAAATGTTTAAATGCAGTGCACGGTTTAATATACTTAAACCGAAATGTATTACTGATATTATTCATTCATAGGTACAATGAGGTGCTAAATCATGCAGAAAAATAAATCATGTGGGGTTTATACGTCGGGTTAGTAATGTTCGATTTTCTTCCACTTTTGGTTTTACATGAAATTCACGCCTTGTCCTGTCAGTGGCTGGTAAGTTCTTTGTAGATGTCACCGAATTCTCTCGGCGTGTGACCTTTGCTGCCCTCCCGTCCCAATCCCACCACACTTTTCCACGTTACCTCACGTCAGCAAGCAATGCGTGAGCCGCATGGAGAGACGCGGATTCTTTCTGTTAACTCTTTCTTCACTTGGAGAGGAGGCGTATTTTTCAATTCTGTCGGCGCATTCGTGACGGCTTTGTATGTGCTTGGATGGATTATTGTTGTCTTGAGGTGTACACGCGGGCGTTGAGATCTCCTGCAAGCGTTGAAGTCTCCGGGGCGCGAAGCTTTCGTTTTTGTTGTCCGCGGTCAACAGAGGTTACGGAAGCGGGCACGCGACCGATAAGGTCATTTGCGGACACTCAATGCGCCGGGTCGCTACTGAATAGAAGCACTAACGTGTATGGGATTTTATTTAGTGTTGTGTCATTGCTCTCAGAGAACAATTTTTAAGTACTGATAGCATTTATATTCTAGTTTGAAATATAATAACTGAGGAATTTTGGGGAAAGGTCTCTTTACGCCCATGAATGGAAGGTGTCTGCTAATCGTTTGAACTTTTTTGTCAATTTATTTAGTCATTTTCTTTCGTGACTAAGTTCAACTCAGTTAATATCTTGTTACAAACAAGGAGGTAAGATCGTTAATATAGTGCCATACGTCTAAGATGATTGCGTATTGGATAGGTAAATACTATGATTAGAGTGCTCATCATAATTTTTTGTTATTTCCTCATGGCTTAAAGAGACCATTACTTTTCAAATGTAGGATATAACCTCTGGCGTCACTTTTTGAAAATATTCAGCAACATAATGACGAAATGAAAGTCAATCGGAATAATTTTTAAACAATTCTTAAGAACATACCTTACCATGAAGTATTGCATACTCCACGAGTTCTCTTGCTTCCTTGCTTCAAGCGTCGTTCGTCTACTGCAGTCCGTCACGTGCAATCTATTCCGGGCGTCCACTATTTCTTTAACGCCAAAGCGATGCTTCAAGCGTTATCTTCAGCCATCAAAGCTAAGTTCGCGAATGATCAAATACAAACTTCAAAGATAGGGGTTTCTAGATTTTTGCCTCGAAACCTGAGTGCTGCGGGTTAATATGGCGGACGCCGACGATGACATCCGCAGTTACGCTCGCTGCATTGGCTTAAACAATGTAAAGCGGCCGTTTTTACTGCTTAATTTGTGTCGACGATCACAATTGCACCTGGTATAATTTATGTGCTCGAAGATTGAAGCGGAAAACATTTCAAAGACGTGTACATTGGTTGTATAAAAAAATGAAAAGGAATCGCCCCGGAGGACAGGCTTTTCAACGTCAATCGTGTATCCCATTTTAGATTACATAGAAGAAACTTCTGTTTGACGCTTGGAGTTGGTGACCAATGGTGGACTAGGCATAAGTGTGCTCGCCATGTTCTTCCCCGTCTCGGTCATTTGAAAGTGGACGGAGTTGGAGGTGTGATCTTTTACTGAAGCGGAGAGCGGTGACCTACGTGTCTGGCTCAGTGTAGGGATGGATGATCATATCGGAATATCCGTATCGTCGAGCCGTCGGACTTTCTCATTGATTTACGACAGCACAATATCATTGGAAAAAATTATCGATATCAAGTAACATATCGAATCAAAGGTTTTCCATCAACAAAAGTGCTCATTTATAGATCATAAATTCATTATACTTCATGGATCAAGTGTCTCCTTATTAAATTTTCTCATCATTATCTCATGAAGCTTCCTTGGCCATTGCAAACTTTTGCTCAATGTCCTTATTTTTATACCCATCATCATTCTCTTATACTCCCGAGATACATGAAATATTCCTGCGATTCTAATCCATTCCCTACTTCCTAAGATTTATTGGAGCATTTCTCATTTGCAGAAACACAATTGTTGAGCGTAAAAAAGTCTTAAGGCTTGATGTTTCATATAAAATGAAGTATAGTAATGAAATTAATTACATGATCCAAAATATTGAAACTGACAATACGATTGTTATCGAATAACTATCGGAAGGCAAGTATCGATGGCTCTTATCGGATGCATTTAGCCCATTCCTACGGCCGTGTTTGCGTGCAGCAACAGCCTCGGACCAAGAACTCTTGGGGAGCCAACGGAGTGGAATATGAGCGCTAATGGGATCCCATCGCTGCCATCTTCTCTCAAACCCTCGAGTATTATGCTCCTCTTCCTCCGTCGTGATACTCCTCTTCTTTCGCCCCCATGGGATGTGCGGAGACTGTGCGTGTGTTATGAACAAGGGTCATCAAACTTTTCCTTCCCTCCCCTCCCACACCCTCTACCCTTTCTCCCCCTCCCTATACCTCCCCTTCTCCTCCCCACTACCCCACCCCCCTGCATTCTCTGCCCTCGGCGAAAAGAACGGCCACGTTCAAGGTCACTGAAAGTCCTCTCTCCCCTCCCCCCCGACAAAGCCACCCTTCCGAATTATTTTGCTGGTGCGCGGCTGGGATGCTGTGGGACGGGAGGCAGGGATACTGGCAGCTTGTACAGATAGCAGATTGAGTGAAATCATTTTGTATGCGATTAGTTCACGAGTGCAAAGGAATGAGAGTTCTGAGACTAAAAAATGTGATGAGGCCCGAACCAAAACCACTTAGTATCAGATAGACTTGGTTTTATTCTACAGAACGAGAGTACAAACAAGACTAGGCCCGGGCACACGCATAATGACGTCGGCTTCTGTGCTGGGTGGTTATTCGGTATGATCTCGGAATGTCCTACCCTCGACAATTACATCATTTTGACGTCACAGCGTCGAATATTTCGAATGAGGCCTTGTGGACATGTAAGTGGAGATTTGTCGGTGGCTGTGACGTCAAATGCCCCTCACCTTTGCCTTCCGCTACTTTTAAACAATATTTTATATGGGGAACTTGAAGATCAAACCCGAACATTATGTTCATATAATGTTTCTGAATGGGGCAATTGAGGTTGGCAGTTGGTAAACTTAATAAACAATATGACGGTCTTGTGCTCTATCTCAGCAGTAAAGTTGGGTGGAATCATATATGAGCTCGTGGACACCTCACACGAGCATTACTGTTAGCGGATGATTATAACCGTATCGGATCAGGATTGGGCTGAGTGCAACTGGTGAACCACGTTGATTACGTACTTGTAGATCTATAATTAGCCTGTGGATGTGTATCTTGAAGGAAAATAAAGAGTAAATCTGTCACTATTTACTTTTAGAATACCACCGGATTTCATTCAAAAATGGTGATTATTTCTGCAGTAAACAAAGGTAAAATTGATTTGACAATTTTTTTAAATATTGCTACAAATTTTCTTTCCCTATTAAAAGACTATTGTTGAATATAAAGGTCAAAATTCAGGGCTGATGTGGTGGAACTGCCCCATGATGTAAGTAAGGAACAAAATGTGCATTTTTGCACTAGTAACAAAATTAATTCTCGGATAGCTTCGACGCACTTGGTCATTATCAAGTATTACTTGATAATGACTCGAAACCAGTCGTGAAATTATCTTATTACTTGTGGAAAACAGCCACAGCCAACAGCACACAAACACACACACGCAGTTTTTTTAACCTTCATATTACTGCTCTCGATCAATTTATAAAATTGTCTTGGAGGGATAAGTTAGCCCGCACGTTAAAAGCTTTTCGAGGTAATACAAATCATCGGCATAATCGGAATCGTCATCCTCATTTTCGGATATATCCGGACAAGGGTTGGGCAAAGTCGTAAAGGTTGAGGTTATTAACTTTGCAGGATTTAATATTAAACTTTTGAGAGGCGATTGGAAGGGTATTCATTTCTGATTGTCTGGTGTAGCCTCCTCCCCATTTCCCGGCATTCGTTTCTCTCCGTCTCCATAATCGCCTCTCCCTCCTTACTACTCTTTCCCTTCCCTCCTTCCGTTTATTCCACCCTCCTTCCCACACCCCCATCCTTAACCCCCACCCATCCCTCCCCCTCCGTTCCAGCTGGTGGTGCCCTTTTCAAGGTCATTGATCCACCTTATACCACCTCCTCCCCTTCCTCCCACTCTTACCACCCCCTCTCTTTCTATATTCTCATTCCCCCTCCCCTTCTACCAACATACCTCCCCCTCCTCTCCCCCCCTCCCCCCACCGCCACTCACGTCTTCCGTGTTTTCCTCGCCATTCCCCTCCCCCTCCTCTCTCTGGCCTTTCCTCTTCCCCTCTCTCTTCGCATTCTACAATAATGCATTTCCCTATACCCTTCCTTCCCCGTGTACTTAGCCATTCCTTGCGTCACCGCGTCCGCGACAACTATTCCCACTAAACCATCGCCCACCCGGTCTCCACTTTGCACATCGAGGAGGACTCTGCGAAAAGCTCGGCCTCCCGGTATAATATCCGCCAGTTAATTGTCCCCCTGTTTAGAGAGGCGACCACAACTGAAGAAATATAATGCACCTACAGTGGGTAAGGGAAGGGTGGATAGAAACCCAGTATCGGAATTAGGCTCACTTTTAATTACTGTTAGTTTAATGAAAGTTGCCTAGAGTATGGAGGCCGTTTTACACGTGATACTGCAGAGTTACGCAAATAGTGAGAACGTGGGCACTTGCATCTCCCGGTCTTGCATTTACTCTGTAGGGTATGCAACCAGAGTAATAATAATTTTTTCTGTTTTTTTTTGCTTCTACCCTGCGAGCGACTCTATGGGGGTGTATCAGGTGGTTATTAGGACACCAACCATGGAAATGGGAAAAGGGATTTGAAGAGGTAGAGGACCAAAGCAAATTACCTGTGGTGACGGTATCTCTCATTGTTTCGCTGTCTTTATTGCTATCCATAATGGTGCGTGGAAGAAGAAATGTTTGCATTAATCAGTTGGAAAGTCTCTTATTTTGTAGTTTCTATCAGTTCTGTAGAGATGTTGTGCTGGGATAGAGTAATGGCCTTCGTGTCACCATGCTTCACTCTTTCCTCGCAGCCATTTTAAACGAAGTGAGCAGGGGTTTATTTGGTTTGAACAGCTCCGTCGCGTAACTTTTGCTTTGGCTCGATTAGCGATTAACTCGTCTTGGGCTGTGACTCATACTTAATCTTCGTAAATCCAACGAGGTAGTGTAATTACGAAATAACATCAACACCACATCGTTTAAGGTAGTTTGAGCGATATATCATTTCATATACAATTCAATGAATTGGGCCTCACCATGTTAGAAAAATATCTCACCTTCCCAAAGGTACCAAAATATTAACCACTTAACTCACTTCTTTTCGAGACATTTGCCAAAATATACCAGCCATTTTTCATGGGAAATGGTATCATGGGTATTTACTCGAGAGAGACTATATAAAAAATGAAGAATTGTTAACGCATATATCTCTTTAGAAATTGAACAGTGTAGTTTGTCTAATTTATCAACTATGTATAAAAATTAACCGATTACTCACGCAGTACTTTTTACAGAATCGTAAAAAAAAACTTCGGTTGTGAAGGCGTTTCCAGCGTACGGCATGAAAAAAGTGAGTCAAGTTAAAGGCTTATGTAAGCGTATTTAGTGTACTACTCAAATCTTTAGTCATGTCAGTCAATATGTTTGCGCCAATAATATTACAGTATTAACTTCATGCTTCTTACAGCAGCTGAAATTAAAAAAATAAAATTCGTATATGGTCTGGGTTAAGTTATGGAAATATCTCGCTCTAAACCATAAGTGGGGGGAGTAAATATTTATGTATAAGTTGAATTCAAGTACCTCGGAATCAGCATTGCTGCAGACCTAACGAGGGAAATACACGTATTTATTTAAAAATCGATATGTTTTGCGAAGGCTGATACGATATATCGCCATGCTCAAGTTGGCTTAGCAACCCCTGCCGTACCTTACTCTTCATTGCGAAATACCTAGATAAAAATCTTGAGAGAATCAGAATTCATGAATATCTCCTTGCTTTAAAGAAGAATCATCATCTTTTCCAAAGTCATTTAAAACTATTATTCGGTCCCGTTATGTAACTGAACTTGTAGATTTTATTTTGTAAAGAACCACTGCGCTTACGCTGCTTCTTTAAGAATTATATTTTTATCCCAATGCTTCCGATTATCATCCATTCTGGGGCGCAATAAAGGAGGACTTGGAAGCTGTAAACCTACTTAACTTTTACGACCGTCTTTTATGCTCCCTCGACTTTTCTTGTTATGGCTCCACAGAAGGTTGGCGGTGCAAAGATTTCCTTCTTGTCTACGCCTCGCGTTATTCTTCTAGCTTTCAGAGACTGTTATCTCACCTAGAAATGGTTAGAGACTGTTGTTTGATTTAAGATATTTCTTAAATATAATATATACTGCTAAAAGGCGTTTTGCTTTATCATTTTCCTCGTCCATTTTCCTGAAGGAAATTAAACTTAATGGTGTTATAAATTTAATTTATGTGAAGAGTCCCGTGTGAACTTTCCCTTAATTATGGAAGTGTAAGGAGACTTAATCATCTCATTCATGACTGTTATCTAGGTTGTAAGTTTCTTCGTGACAAATTTTAAGTGTGTTTTCTCGGTGTAAAAACTTCGTCACTGAATCTCTTGCGTTGAATATATTAATACTTGAAACCTAAATATTTAAAAAAAATATGAGACGAACACCTGGAATTTCTTGTTTATGCAATGAGTCTCCTTTTTTAAAATTATAATATAATAGGTGGAGTTTAATTCAGCTTCATTGAAAATTAAAGGAATACTAGAGGTAGACAGGACCCTGTCCTGTAAAAATCCGTAGGAGTATCCCTGACTTTCATGTCATAACTTACTTTTTACCGGTAGATTTATCTAATGAATGGAAAATTTACTGGGTAAAGTTTTATAGCGTTTGATTTGGTTATATCGCTATCATTTTATCCTAATAGCATTTTTATTGTGAATTAAGTTCGAAATTAACACAAGGGTAAGGGAGGCTACATGCGGTGTACGTTATATTTCGTGTCTGGTTGAGACAGTTATATTTTCTAACATTTCCCTATTTTTTTTGCGAATTTTAACCTTTAATCCCAATAAATGAATTTAATAGAAATAATTTGTAATTGGTTTGTTTATTATTTTTTAAACCTGCATGCGGAAGTAAGTGTGCTATCAAGAAATTTACATTCATCTCCGAATTTAATTCACATTGATTAACTAGAGTTAACTGGAGGATGTCTCTCGCCAATAGCTCATGATTACACACAGTATATAAATTCTGGATTAAACTAATGTCATTGCAGTGTAGCTTCACTTTGGCAGTTTCATATTGTAGTCTTTACAAGAACATATATGCCCTTAAAAATGTGAGCCCAATTCTTTTATCAGTGCTGCCCTCTTCAAGTGAATGCTTGCATTACATTTTAAAAGTACCTAAAATTGACTAAGCAATATTTATATTCATAATAATGTTGGATAGTGATAGTTACCGCAATTCAGTCATAAATTAGATTGGCCCTTTGATAGGAATAAGGGTTAAATAATTGACTGAGTTTTGATGGATAATACTGAAAAGAGGTCGAGTGTCATGGTGGCAGAAACAAAATGGAAGTGCTGCTTGAGATTTTTACGTAGTTATTCGAAAGCTCAGCATGGTAAGTTAATGGAGAAAATGATAATGGCAGAAAGATCTTTTAAATTCCTTGCGAAGAGGTCACTCTCTTGAAGGGCGTTGATGTCGGCCATTGCGTTTGTCACAGAAAACCGTCGTGCGAAGGTTCTGAGTGATTTTCTCTGCGGCCGCCGCCGTTGTAATTGCCTCAGGACATTTCCGGCGATCAAGCCATCACTCGCCCTGAATAAAAGAATCTCTTTTCTTTCTATACATACACACACACACTTATGGTGGTGCACCACTCGTCTCGTCGAAAATGACTCGCTGCTGCTGTTTCCTCCAATGAGAGACCACAGCAGGGGAAGTAGGGGGGGATCGAATTAGTCGCAAAAGTAATTGTTACACATTGAAATAACATCATAACTCAAGAACGCAACTTAAAACGGTTGAACTTGAGCTTATGAGTCACTGAATATACTTCGTTTTATTATTGCTATGTATCCTATTGCATACACTCAAGGAAAATTAACAGAATTATCTAAATATCCGCTGCAACACACCGGAATCCATTTGTTAAAAAAACTATGGAACTATGACTATGGCGCTGATTTAATTCACGCCCGCCCGAAATATGCTAGCGTATAATTACTTGAGGAAAGTGTCTTAACATTTGCCCATTCAATCCAGCTGGAGAAACGAAAATAGTAGCATTTTTTCCGTGGACGGAGTATTGGACTGGAAGTTGAATTCCACAAGCAGATGACACCCTGCTTCGACATCTGGGTCAGGTTTCATCATGATATTTGTAGTAAATCCTGGAAATGTAACTTTTGGAAAAGTTTCTGTTTCCAGAAGCCAACGATTTTACAGCGTCTGACTTACAATACTAGCTCTCTTGTCCAGTTCATCCGTTATCAATCTCATGAGGTTACTAGCTAATGGTGGCATTTTCGAGAAATATATTTTATCAACGTAAGGTGAGTTTACAAGAGGAAGATCCTGGTGTGAAAAGGTGGAAATGAAATGTTGCTTCGCTGTAGTTTGTCCAAATCTCGAGGGTGCCGCAAGCATTTGGGGGACTGTAATGCGACACGGATATAATTTTGGGCCCTCTCTCTATATCTTCAGATCTGATAAGAGTGACAGAATGAGAGAGATACACTGCTGAACTGATAGGCACAAAACTTCCTTCTTTTCACGCGCAATAAGTGACTGTTACAAAGACAGAGGGAGACATTAAGACCTTCCTCTTAATGCCTCCCTCTGTTTTTGTAACAGTCACTTATTGCGCGTGAAAAGAAGGAAGTTTTGTGCCTATCAGTTTAAAGCTCTAGATTAGAAAATCACGGACGATGTTTGTCCAGTATCGATACCGACTACCGAAGCAATTGGGGAAGATGTGTGGCATTAAAACGTTGTAGTATTATATAAAACATCACATTTGATGGCATTACATGGCTCAAACTCGCTTAAATGCTTTGCAATAATTTATTTCCCGTAGAAACATGTTTACTATCTTCCCCATGGAATAAAAACAAAAATATTTGTACTTTTCCATAGCTTTTTAATTTCCCATACAACGCGTTTCGATGGAAATACATCTCAGGTACTTGGTGTTTACAGCACAGGTGCCTAAGGTACACCAAGTACCTGAGGCAGGCACGTAGCTTGGGGGGCTTCAGCCCCCCTGAAATTTTAAATCATGTTGTTAGTTTAGTTTTACCATGTATTATTTTGGATGAAAAATGCAAGGGTTCGAGAGGGAAAAAGTTAAGAACAAAGCAGTTTTCTATAAAAAAAGCACCCATAAATAAACTGCAATAATAAATAAAATAGTACCAAGAGAGGACCCCAGGCTTTACATTAAGCCCCCCACCCCCGAACCAAAATCCTGGCTACGTCAGTGACCTGAGGATGATGTATTTACATCGAAACGCGATGTACGGGAAATTAAAAAGCTGTGGAAAAGTACAAAAATATTGGTTCTTATTGAAATGAACTTCACATATTGGAGTCTGATTCCGTCAATTATGTCTTCCCCATGTACTAAATAGGTCTGTTTTGGTTTCGTCATCCGCACTTTCCCAATCTAGAACTTTAACTCCGTTAACACAAAATTCTTTTTCATTCCCTCTTCCAACCCTTTTTCCCTCCCTTTATCATGGCTGTTGTCCTAACACGCCATGCCACGCGTCGGCTCGTGGTGATATTTTTAGACATAGATTTAAAGTGTTTGCGTAATTTCATCGTCTGATCTTAAGTTACGTTATGTCCTCAAGTTGCATTTTTATCCCGAGTTTGAGCCAGTCGCTAATTGTCCGCCAGAGGTTGGCAGAGTCGAGTCCCTGGAGAATGTGTTTCTTCTGCTGTCGCGTCGGCTTCTTCTGGAGGTGAGCGAGTATTGGTGACGGGATGCCTCTGGAAGAGCAGGTATTTTGTTCGTGTGGGAAAACAAGAGTTTACTTTCCCTTCCTGCGGACATGCGTTGTCTTCAAGGAATCCTCCTCTTCGATTCCTCCCCGCAACTCTCTCGAGAGAGTTCGAGGTCGCGTCGAAACGAAAGAATAAAAAAAACACTCGCGACTCCGCGACTCTCTTTTTCAAGTGCGGGGCTCTCTTAACTCCTTTTAATGGTTTTCGAAATGCTTGGCATCTGCCGAGGACGTTTGTCCCCTTCCTTCCTCTTTATGATTGATGGCGCCGACGACAATATAAGATCTTTTCCCCCTTTTAATACCAGCATTTATGGTCGGTTGGTATTGAACATAAAATAGCAACGCAAGGTAGAACCTCTATTAAAAGTGCATTTGGTAGCATGCCACGATATTTTCATAAGTTGTGGAATAAAAATTGTTTCGTCAGTCCGGAGAAAAATTATTTGTGGTAATTGGTCGTTACGCGTCGATGGAAGGAGTTGATACATGCTCGTCGTTTTCAGCCTCGAATTACATTGCCCGTATGGCGGAACGTTGACATATTTTCCTTTAATGTTCGATTCGTCGAATTTTTGCATCCGAGAAGACTGCATATCTCAGAACTTATGTAGTGTCACTAAATCCCCACAGATTAAAATATTATTTTTCAGAGTTTCTAATCTACCATATTTTTTATTATTAAAACAATAATATTCCAGTTTAGGTATGTTTACATGAAATAGAGTAAAATTTTTCTAGGAAAACATAGACTTTTGCAGGCGCAGGTCCCTATCTACTTAAACGATTTCATTCTTCAGCTCGGCATCCGTCCTACTTATCTTCATCCCGTCCTTCTATTCTCTTTCCTTGCATTCCCCGCTGACTCAACATCCTCACCTCTATTATGGCCTTCAGAACCCCCTCGTCCCTTATTTTTAGCCGTTCCAATCTCCTACTCTGCCTCCTCCCAATCTCCTCTAGTAGTTTCCGCTCCTCACTTACCATGCCAGGCAATTCCTCGTAGATATTTAAGATTTTAAAGTGATCTACATCAACGAAGTACCGTGCAAGCCACCACTACAGTGTGTGGCACGGGGTGATTCCACATCAGGCATGCAGTTCTCGTCCCAGCACAAATCAGAACCTCGTACGCTCCCCCTGGCGCTAGGCGCAGGCCAAAAAGCAGTCAGGAGAATAGTGCGCAGTCCAACCAGAAACTGGGAGAGTGATACGTAAATGAACATACAAAAATGCAGAACGATGCTATAGACACATCTATTGGTTAATTTTACTAATACTGTTTATTTATGAATGCTACGGTATGCTACTTCATGCAGAGAACAATATAAAATAATGCCGGACATATCAAGCGGTGTGAAGTGTTAGTAATGTTGGTGTGTTATTAAACACAAGTGAAAATTATACTCTACCTATTGAGGGTGGGAGTTTCATATGATTGATCTATCGCAACTCGTGATCGTAATGAACTAACTTACTTCTTTCCTCTGTCGCCAATATCAAACTTGTTTCGGCAACTTTGTTAGGGAAGTTATCTAAACGTACTGGTCCAGTATTGCCGTTACCAATGTGTCACTGATCGATGTGACATACTCCCCACCTCTTTTCTCAGACTAGAAATTCTGTCGGCAGTGTAAAAAGAACAATGCGAGGCTTGAAAATAACTTCTCATTTGCCCTCGCCAGTTCGTTTTGGAAAGGAAATTAGCTGTGCTATCTTGGGCTGTGGGGGTTCAGAGTTCGGCTCCTTACCCGATGCATGCGTGGGCACTAATGACCCCCTACCTTCCGCTCATTTTTACGATTCCGCGTTCAAAAGTTCAAAGGAGTAGAGAAGACTTTCTCCGCGGCCCTTAGCATCCCTGCTCAGTCTGCTTTCTTTTCTCTGTTTATCCGTCCTGGTTGCAGTCTCAGCGAAAACCCCCCAAGGCTTGAAAAAGACGTGCCTCTTACTTCCAAATCCAACCCTGCAGGTGAACTTTATTCAGCCTTCTCCCGGTGAATCCCGCCGTTTTGGAAACGCAAGAGGAAATCAGTCGTATTCCGGTTTCTATATTTTTAATTTAGACGACATAAGGTGTTTGGATCAATTTTAGTTTATGTACGGATTTGCGTAAACATTTTGTATCCGAGCTCTTATTAGTGATATCTAAAGGTGAAATTGGACAAAATTGCGTAATACGGTTTTTATTTGCAATTCAATGCTATTTTATCACGTAGTCTTATTGCACATGATATATATTTCGTAATAGTTCAATTACGCATGTACAGATTTTCTTTTAAAAGGGAAATAATACATTTATCAATATTATAATTACTGCAAACAAATATTAAGGTAATAAAATTCAACTGCAGGAGTTGTACTGACCACTTATCTTTGATGTACAATAGTATACTACCCGTGTTTCAACGCTTACGGCGTCATCTTCAGTGATGATCATACCTGATGATGATGCCCTGTACAACTCCTGCAGCTTAATTTTATTACTGAAATGCTGTTCCACTACGCAACGCTAGACACGGTCGAATTAAAATATCAAGGTGTTACGTCTTGTCCAAAACACGTATTTCAGTACGTATTTTCAAAATTTCAATAAATTGCTGTAAGTCACGCATTTTATTGTTGATGAAAATTTCGTCAAAGTTTCTTTGTAGAATTTAAATGTATGCAGGATTATTGTCTCTTATCAAACTGTCCAGCGATCTTACTGATTTTAGATTTATCTTTCCTTGGAATTAATTTTTCTTGATGTGGTTTTTATAATAGGTATGGTTTCACACTTTCTCGGACTAAAGTAAAGTTTGACTCATCTTTAGTATGTGCGCCTTATTCTGGGGATAATGGGATTACGTTTAAGCTGGATTGATTTTGCAAAGGCTTCTTAGAGGCCAGCCGTCTTAATGCTGCAAGCCATACAATTCACTCTGGAGTCAGGTCTTCCCCCAGGATTATTCTTTTAGCTGAACCTTGAGCCGAAAGTTTTCTAGATCCCAGCGTTTTGGCATTTGAGAAGATTTTGGTGGACTTATTGGAATTCAATGAATAATTGAGGTCGATTCGCTCGTGTTTTACAATGGAGGATTTTGGAAATTTAGAATTTGAAAAAACACACTCATTAAGATTCAATCCGTAAGGCAAGAAGCGGGATTTCATTTTTTCGCCTTCTGTTGATTAGTTGTCTCTCAAAATAGTAAAGCCTTAGTACTGGAAACAATTCAAAGTAATGTGCACGCGAATAACCACAGTCATGAGTTCTGAGACTTGCTTAACATGCGATAGAATACAGTTCTATTCGCACTATGGCAAATGTGCTTCTAATCTGCTTGGGATTAAAAAATACATTGCTATTTAGAGAGCAGAAACGTATAGATTACCAATGAGCCGGTAGCTCTATCCCATGTATACTGGATTTGTATATATGTATTAACGTGCCCGGTGATGAGAAATCCAGTTGTCACCGATTTTCTCTTGGATTGGCGATGAATACGGTGGATAATAACCACTTCGAGCTGATGCAGTGTAACACGGTGCTATTGGGAACACAAATATTGTGAGGAGCCGCCTGATTTTCGAAGATTGTACGCGAGGCGTAAGATTAATACAAATATTCAGATCACGCAAGTATCGGGTTAACGTGGCGGATATTATTCAACCCCCACGATGCATCTGTAGTACTATCAAATGCGAAAAAACAGGAGAGATACACTGTCAAACAGATAGGTGCTAAATGGTATTCCGTCTTTCCTAGTACCAATATCACAAGTTCAGCAGAAACAGTGAGAGACACTAACCCAGACCTCACTCTTTGACCCTTATTTTTCCAAATTCTTCTTCCCTAATATCCCTTTTTAATGACCTGCGTCCTAGCACCCTCTTGCCTCAAGGCTTGGCGGCGGGTTGCATGGAATTATTATATTAAAGAGAATGCACAACGGTTATTCTATTTTTTTGTATTTGCTGACGAGATGATTTACCTTGGCAGCAATATCGTTTTTCCAATTAGTGCCCTTAAAACTTTTGTCAGGTCTCGAATTATGACGTCATCAACATGGCGTCCTAGCGAAAATTGAGCGTAAAATTCTGGACCCCATTTCTCCCCAGCTATTGTTGATATCACAATTTTTCAAATTGATTATGTTAATCAGACTTAGATTAATGTAATAGCATTGTTATTTCCCTGTGATGCCATTACAACAAGTGGCTGTATACCTCTTTTGCCATGGTATCACAATCTGGGATCTTATTCAGGAAGAACTCGGCCTCGACAATGCCGTGGGTGTGGTATCACAGCTTCGATATACTATTTTAATTTGTTGGAATCAAAATTTCGTCTTTTTCCAGGATCGAAAATTCCCGAGCCTTCCTTAATAGTGCACCTTATTATTCTAAAGATCGTGCGTACAATGGAAAATTTTCATTTCATCGGATGCAACTTTATCGACTCCGGATGATTAAATGTAGTATATCTCGGTGAAATGAATACCTCTTGCAAGTATAATTCGAATACGGGTATTTTATTAATGCCTGAATATATTCGGACGCAGCTTTAGTGTCTGCTTTCCTCTTTCATTTCCCTCCACCCCAATTCACCTTCTCTCTCACTGTCTAGCTCACCCAAACCCCTCCTTGGCACTGGCAGCGAGAAGACTCGCCCGAAATCGCTCTTCACTTTCATCCCACTCTCTCGCAATGGGACCCTCCTCCCCTGCCGCCCACCTGTCTGCCCGGTCGGTGAAAGGTCTCTTAGTAATGTCCTTTTTTTCTTCTTTCATTGGTAGTCTTGGAAGGAGACGCTTTATCTTATCTTCCGCTGACGGTAGGTTTATAAAGAGCGGGCTCTTTACTATTTATTAGAGGCCGAGATAGCTTCAGAGGTGTCCAGTACCTAAAACCCTTAACATACCGCAGCTAAGCTTTTTTGTTGGAGAAAGGCCTCACTGAATATCGCGGTATTCTTTTGAAGAGCCTTAAATCAAACTGGTGCAGCAGCACCGTAAGACCTTCACTCGGAGGCTGTTCAGAAATGATAAGGTTTTTTTTTGGGCCGACGGGTTTGATCCTCTCGTTCTTTTAAAATTCACCGGGGACGTGGCAAGAAGAACCGTGTATTATTTTTTGTGTCAGCTCGCAGCTAGATGGATGTTGGGTGAAAGTTTATGGTGGGTGTTGCAAGGTTTGTGGTAATGCAATGTAAATGAAGAACAACAAATCGTGTGGAGTTCTCCATTGATTATTTTATACTCAGTACCTTGTTGTGAATTATCAAATGTATAGATTTGCTCCGATAATGAAGGTAATATCTAAGTCGATAGGATAATGCAATTTGTTATGAATTACTACTATTAAAAGAAATCAATTGGTTAGCTAATATGAGAGTGGTGTGAAGAGCCGCATCAAAGTAATCTTCGGTTCGTTGACTACTGATAATGTATGGAGAAGCATTCGGTGTGGAATGCAAGTTTTCCTGGACTATGTTCAACTATACTACAGAAAGATTATTACCTTCTGCAACTGCCCGTCATATGACTCGTTACTACGCTTGATTATTACTTGATTCTGTGATTATGGGTTAGCTCTTTATTTCTCCACGGGTTTTTGTGTGGTAAGGACTACAAAACAGTGTTAAATACCTTTCTCTTGCCTGTAGAAGGGAGGCTGATAATCCTAGAGTTGCCAGGAACAAATAAGAGAAAGATTTTTTGAATTTCGAATCAGGAAATCTCGTAGGGAGAGCCAATGCATGCGTCGGAGAGAAATCTATTCGATCTTGATTGGGCGTTTCCCAACTAATAACACCTATCCAGCTTCCTAACGAATTTCCCTCCGAAGTTTTAAGAAGGAGAAACACCTCATTGTGGCTCTCACGATGTAGCCTGCTTGTACGAACGTCAAAGGGTCTAGTTATTATAATACAATCAAATATGCCCGACGTGAGTTAAGTGGGTAATTCTGGCACCGTGGAAAATGAGCGATAGGAGTATAATTTATTTGATACTAAATGTTTCGCTCCTCGTAAATTTTTATCACTACTCGATAGAGCTTTGTTTCTGGCGTATTCATAACTGGCAGTGCGATTAGCTTTTAACTCGTATTGGATAAAAAGGTAGAATGTGATATTTTGCATATAATTTATTCTTTTATTCTAACTCTATTTTCATAAAGATGAACTCGATCTATAATAGGTTTTAGTACAATGAACATCCCAACGAACCTCAAGTGACCAAATATTGAAATGAGACGTTGAGTCCTGTAGGTACTAAATGGTAGTATTTACGTCAAAAATTCCTAATGCAATTAGATGAAATAAAAAGTTAAAGGAAATGAATATCAACGAGTCCATTGAATGAGTGTTTGCCATCCTTTCAGCACCAAATTTTCATTGTTTGATTAAATAAGTATATCCTAAACAACTAAAGTAACCCTTTCTCTGCTATGGGCGTACATACACGCACGAAGCTACCCGTGCCCTCCTTACTGACTACACATATATATGCCCTGCGTTCAAAAAAGCCAATTGGTGAAAAAATTAGTCGTTAAAAAAACGATAAAATGTTAAAAAATATCTTTTAATATAAAAACCATAAACATCCTAATCAAGCCACTGTCGGTCGAATTCTCTTATCGCAAATGATGATTGATAAAACAACGCATGAACGATGAAAACGCCCTATCAGAGTATTTAGCCCTCAGGGGGAAGCACTGTCCCTGAGCATGCCTCGGCGAAAGGATTTATACAATCTGAATGTCAATATGGCATTATTTATCGGGGGGTTTATTTTTTTAGAAACTTAATCAATCCAATTAATTTCATTTAGGCACTATTTTGGATTTCATCAGCGATTTCCCTTCGACTCCGAATCTTTCATTCGCTCCCAATTAGATGGCGATAGCCATCACCGCCTGCGAACTGATTTTAATTAAGTCCACTATCGTGTAACTGCGATATTATTTACATCCGCTTTATCTCTAGATAAAACTGACCGAGAGGAAATCAATTCTCAAGGTGAACATTATTTTTCTCCTGATTAGTCTTCTCAATCTTTATTTGGCGCTTCCTCATTGTCTCTTCATCTTGGTTTTCTTCATCTCTCATCTTGGTTTTAAATTCTGTTTTGCGTCTATGTCGGCTGCTAATTTTGTATAGGATATGTGTGACTCCTTGTTTTCCCCGTTCCAATCAAATTTCTGAAACATTTTCAGTGTAGGAAAGACCTCTAGTGCAGGAAAGACCATTCGACGGATAGCAAAATTCTTCCCCTTGCTATAATTTTTGTTGCCCAAGTTTCACGATCAGTGTCCATTTGTCATTGCTCTGCATCTTCCTTGTCTCTTTGTCAGTTCCTTAATGTTGTCATGCATTCACCGTTTCCGACTCGTTTGAGACGTTAGTCATTCATTCGATACATTCAAATATGGTTATCAGTATTCTCTCTCGAAGTCCTCTATGACGACCCCAGTCAGCAGTTGCGAATGATGCATGCTCATTGGCAGAGCGGGTGGGGCGTTAAGGAGGAACGTGACCACAGCGGGCCGCACCCGGTAAAGAGGGACGCACCCACAGGAAGTGGAAACTTCTGCCCCCCTCGAGACGAAAGCATCGGGCAACTTACCAGCCCCTCGTCCGATTTCGCTGCTGGCACCCTTTCAACAAACATTCTCCCCGACAATGTCTCTGGATGAAAATTTTGGCTTGGTAATCGATCGAGGTATTTGTTGGTGTTCCATTAAGGATTTCTAATGTGAAAACGATGGTAAGTGGTGAAAGGAGCCTTACTCTCTCAATTTCATGAACAAGTTCATACTATCCTGCGATTCGGCGCTATATTGTGTGGCAGGTGGTGTTAGGACACCAATCTAGTTGAGGTGGTTTCAGCGAGATAGATCCCTAGTCATAGTGGAGACCATATTCAAATTTTATTCTTTGATTTAAGCGTCTGTAAAAAGTACGAAATAAATATTGTAATATTAATGGCGCAAATATATAATTATATATGACCAAAATTCTCAGTAATTAAATAAATAAAGCTGCATAAGTCTGTAGCTTGACTCATTTTTTCCCGCCGAACGGCTGAAAACCCTTCAAAACAGCAGGTTTTTTTGCGATTCTGTAAAAGTTACTGCGGTGAGCAATAGATTATTTTTTATAAATAGTTGAGAAAACATGCGATCTATACACCGTTAGTTTTTTGACAAAATCTAGGTGCTATAAATTCCTATTTCCTTCAATATTCTTCCTCTGGAGCGCTCAGATATAATCAATCCCATGTAAAACAGCTTATATTGACAGGCAAATTGCTCGAAAGGTAGTTCGTCAAGGGGTTAATATTTTTATGTCATTGGAAAGATGAGAATTGTATCTTTAAAATGAGGCCAAATTCATCAAATTCTAGCTGAAGTGATTTTTCGCTCAATCTACCTTGAGGGGAGGGAAGAGCGAAAATGAATTGGGGAAAAGCAACGAAATGATGAAATTGAATTATGTTCCAACGGAGCATCTTTTTCTCTCGCTCTATTTCTTGTTAACAGTCACTGATGTTGTGTGGGAAGAAGGAAGTCTTGTACCTATCGGTTTGGCGGTGTATCTCTCACATTTTGTCCCTTCTATCAGTTCTAGAGATTTTACGAGATTCACCTTGAATCTCGTAAAAGTTAGCGCACATCGGAACACATCTGCGCACTTTGGCATTCACGAACGACGCTGAGATGGAACGATGTGCGCTGGCGAAACGTTTGGTAACCTACCGGTAGGTAGCATTCTGTGGGTGCACAACTGTACACAACAGTCACGGCCGAATCTTTTGTGTATGTTTATCGAATTCGTAGTAATTATCTGTATAAAAATGTTTTACCCACAGAGTAAGTAAAAATGTTACATTATTCATGTTTGATGCCTATACGGAAAATCAACTAAAACACAGCAATCACAGGTGCATTGACGTTCTTTTGTTGTTTAGCACTCTTCAACTCTGGTTCCTATCTTGTTTGAAGTGCGCTACCTAGTGCGCAGGGTAACGTAACGAAGGCAAACGTTCTGTTGTGTTGCGATGTAATCAGCGCACTTGAGCGAATGGAAAGCGCCCGCAGTGAGGGGTCTAGATTATACCCTCTTGCCACCCTGGAACTCGCGTGGTCTGGATTTTTCAAGAAATCTTAGCCTAGTGTGTAGCCTCATAGCGTGCATTGTGTGTCCTCAAGTTCCTCAAGCATTCTGCATAACCTTTATATCGTCTAAAATTCTCATCCTGTTCCTTTCTCTCCATCTTACCCAGCATTCTTTTCCCAACCACCCTCTTTTGGATGCCCTCACTCATCAATGGTTCCTCGTTCACTTATTATGTCTTCTCCGAATCTCCGTCAAGATAATGGAAAAAAATGGGTCCCTCAAGTCGACATTCAAATGAAACTTGAAATTAAAAAATGATAATTCCAATAAATACTAACCGATCAACTCACCTTTTTCATTAAATTCATTCGGAATGAGCATTTATTGAGTGATCGCAAGGGCTGTTGTGATTTTTATGAGTTCGGAATCGATAGCAGGTTTTTGGATGTTGCTGGAGAGCGTACGAAAATAACTTAAAAGTGTGTCGTAATGCATGGAAATCCCAATTGTGCATAGAAGTCATCGTGGAATGAGAGAACTATTTTCCGCGTGTACTTGTCATTCCAGGAGTGATTTAGGGCAGTTGTATATGAGTGCATAGGTGCTCTGTTGTTCCGACGGATTATCTTGCCAACGGCAACCGTTAACTGTGGCCACTTCGCGTCTTGGCGCCGCGTCTTGAATATAACTTACACTGCCGTTAGTAGCTTTAAACGGCGGTGAGAGACAGGGGAGTGGCCTTTGGCAGGAGGAATCTGACACTTGCCTTGCAACTTTGAATGTATTTCGGACTCGTAAGCCTCGCAATTTTACTGAGAAATGTACTGTTATAAAATTTTGTGTCATCGTGTCGAACAAGTGACGATTGTAATGCAGGTTTCCATTTATCTTTCAATCGGAAGATGACTAAGAGTTTCTCGAAGCTTTGTAGGTTTCGGTATTTTAGTTGGCCGAATGTTAATATTTACTGTAGTTTCTATTATTTCTCCGAGAAGTTCAATCTTTGCCGCAAGTATACCGCCGCAACCTACCCATAATAACGGTAGCATTGCCGTGGAATTAGTTTTAAGAGGCTAAATTTAGTGTGGAACTCATTATGATGACAAACGGGTAAATTTACGTAAGCTCTTGTGCATGCAATCCGCAGGAGGAAAACTTGGATGAACGTATGGTGATTTGGATTCAAATTATCACCTCTTCAGTAATTCATAACGGTAACCCTTGGAGTAACCATGTTTTCCTCGTGCCTCTTCAGTCTTTGAACGGGGATGTTATTCCTAGTGTGTTGTCGTCACTTTCATTACCCAGGTACATCCGAAAGGTCTCGCATCCATTTTTAACTCTCTACCTCTTTCTTTGAAAGAGTATTTTTTTGTAAAAGTGCAGATGAATTTCTCGATGTGCAAAGCAGCAGACAAAATATTCGAAAATAACTTCCGTCACGAAGAAAGCCTCCCCTTCGTTGGTGAGTGAAATTTTGACCCGTAGTTGCTTCGTATCAAGTTTTATTTTTTTCATGCGGCAGTCAAAATCATTTTCAACGAGCAGTATCCATTTCAGGATTTTTAGCATTTCCCCGTGATATTTATGAATGATGGGCAAAGCCGCTCAAGAATAAAAAGTTTTGTTTTTTTAACTTTTCGGATGGTGTCAAGGGCTGTTGACCTCTCCTTTCTTGGTCGAACAACGCTGAAAAAACTTTCGCCTTTTCCTCGGGACGTAACCTCTATTTTAGCCAAAGGAGGGAATTCGTAGGCAGGAGAATCATCAACTCGGGAATGGGATGGAAACCAATGACTCGTGTCCGCGGTACCTCGAAATTCGATCGCCTCACAGTTACGGAAAAGTGGTAGATGCTAATGCATGTTGGGAATTTGAATTGGAACTATGTATCGATTCAACGGTACGTTCTGAATATTTTTTCGTTGTACATCGATTTATTTTTCAAGAGACTCTTTCCGGGAATAATCGTACGTCCGGTACCAAATATTTTTTTATCATGTGACTTTTTAAACACCTGCATTTTTGGCTAAAATTACTAATATTTTTAATACATCGACATATTTTTGGAACATATATATCGGCATAAAGGGTGTTATTTACTCAATACTAGTGCTCAATATATTTTTCACGTGGTATTTTTTTAAACCAGTATTTATGTATTGCTAAAGGTTCGAAAAAACCTTTAGGTGCTAGAGTACATAAATTAAACTCTGCCATCTTTGAAAATATTGGTTCGAGAAGAATTTTTCATGCTCCCACTAATATATTGTTTAATTACATGTCGGCAGGAGAAGATGGTTGCACAATTCAAAATGCTATGTCCACTTTGAAAAAAAATACTTATTCACCGATATATTTTTGTAAATATGTCTATCGAAAAAATCGGTACATTAAAAAAAATATCGGTGTATTTTTATAATCCTTCCATCACTCGTGCGAGTTGTTGGCCAACTATTATCCCGCCCTCTTTCGGGCGAAAATATTATGCGAAAAAATCCACTTTTGGCCGTGAGGTAGTAATTGCAGATAATTTCAGATATCGCGTGGGCCAAACCCGGGAGTCTGAGAAAGAGCACCTTCATGTGGCTGCCACTCCTTCGTTCTTTTTTGGAACCCTATATTTTTCATCGCGATTTTCGCGGCCATCCTCGCCTGCGGTCCTGAATTTCGCGCTTCCCTCTTCTCCTCCTTCCATGTTCACGGTTGGATTTTAATATTTCAGCGATTTCCCTCCCATCCTGCGCCGGCCGGAAGTTTGGATGGAGTCGTGAAGGTCTCCGTGAATCATCAAGTACGTATAGGATGAGCCATCCCTGTGCCGCGAATCGATATTTTTTAACGTTTTGTATGGATGGAGGTAGATTATAACGACTATTGTGTTTTTGATGTTCACCCTGATGGAAATTTCCCTGTAAGAATTCCCTGTAACATACCTAAGGAAAAGCAAAGGAAAAATTGAAACTACCTTAGAAAAAATTTCATTCTTAAGGAAATCCTCTTCAACTCTAGGGAATGTTTTTCCTAGAACTTGTTCTTTAGAAATGAAAGACTTTGGTCTGTAATTTCCCTAGAAAAAAAACGCTCCTTTGGGGAAAACCTGCAAGCATAGGTAAAATTAGATCAGTAATTGCATAGAGTGCAGTGCATGGAGTGAGTGACTATAGAGGAAAAAAATATGTATTCCTAAAAGCAAAAAAAATACTCTGCATATTTTCATTTATACAGCCATAGAGTTATCACAATTAATTATAATGAGACTGGAAAAATATCTCAATAAAAAAGATGTGCAACCATTATAAAAAAATCACCTCTCAAAGTCAACTACCTTGGGTGTGAAATAAATATATTCTAAGCCACTCCAACCCACTTTGAAAAGCATTTCCCAGGGAACTGTGCTCTAGGGACTTTATTCCCTAGAGGTATATTTCTAAGGAAAACGGAGGTTCAATTTTCTAGGGAAATTATCATCAGGGCAGCAAATAATAGCGATTAGCAGTAAAAGTGGAATCGGTGGCTACTCGCTAAGATTACATGTAAGTATATCTTTCCACTCCGAAGTATATCTTTAGAGTTGATAGAAGCAACAAAATAAGAAAGGTACCTTGCCAAACTGAAAGGTACTAGAACTTCTTAATTTCCACGCACAAATAGTGACTATACTAAAAACAGAGCGAGCCACTAAGACACTTCGTAAACATGGAATTCACTTTCGTATTCTCCCTGTTCCTTTTCCCTATTCTTTACCTTTAACAATATCCTGTGTCCCAAAACCCACTTCCATACGTCGATTTCGATGACTCGCCGGGCAAAATGCGTGCATAGAAAAGTATTATGTAAAATATGCATTGATTTTCCAGTCAACTCATTGTAGTCTCCAGCAGTAAGAGCTCGCCTCTTCATATGCATTTGCGAGTTTATGAATCTGAAAGTTTCTAAGTTGCGACATAATTGATTACAAAATACCTTTATTCGACTGAATCTCATTCCTTTAGTACAGCATCATCTTTCTCTTCAATTGAAGGTTTCTTTGAAACCTTGTTCTTAGATCTACGCTATCTGTCAAAAGTTGTGACGAGCTGTTGGAAGCATCTTTATTCCATTTCAAACTACTTTTAATTTGAAAATTTTCATTTTACCATTGGAATTTAATACCAATGGAACAGTAATGAACAGAAATATAGTACAAATATTTTATTCACGGATATGTATGATTCGTTAAGTAGGCTCCGAAGTTGACGAATTGAAAATATTACAAATGAAATGACTTTTGGTGAAATTAACCACGATGGAATGCTTCTTCAAGGCATGATCGAGAGGAGCAGTGTTCGTAAACCCAAGCTACGATGGTACTTTTACTGATTCAGGACCAGTTTGAAAATAATACTCGAAAATATTTCCAAGACCATATGTTTGTGCCTCCAGGGTTCAGTCATCATGGCACCATAATGATCCTATTCAATACCTTCGCTGGTATAAATCACCCTGCCTCATTAAACGTAAAGCCTTAGCTGGTTGACTGAATAAGGTGTTACATGTGCTGTTCTCTGAGCCTAATGCGTGAGCAAAAATAATATAAATCGGTCCGAATGAGCGATGGAGACTAATGAGTGGCAACTGACGTTGTTCGTCGAGGGCCGGGTGACCATTGGATGGATGCCCTGGCCGTTTGGCGCTCTCCCATTGGGCCTTCCGGCCATCACGATCCTATTTTAAAGAAAGCTCGAATGCACCATTCCAAATTTTCTGTTTGGCGTCCCATGGCGAAAGCCCTAATTCTGCTAGATGGAATTTGATTGATATTCGGTGAAAAGAAATTTGGGCAGTGATAGCGTTGACCAGTGCGCATTTTTACCGGTAACCTATGATAAATGTTTTACTGTGTATTTGTGAGACCCTTTCTACCGCCGTAATACTGAATAGGGATCAATCTAATCACGTCTTCCATGAATTTAAGGCTGAACCATCTTCTTATAAGCCTCAATAGACTCGTAAGGAGCTTAACAGACGGGAAAATACTCAAGTACGTACACACATACCTACCGATAATGCCATTCCCTTTTGGGGTAGTCTCAGTCAAACGTCTTAATTATTTGTGTTGACTCTATAAAACTGAGTTTCAGTAAATATCTCCACACTGCTCTGTCTTTCTAAACCTCTTTTCAGTTACGTTTTGCATTTCTTCGTACACGAAGAATAAAGTTTTGGCAAATATAAAAATAAATGTTTTTATGAAGGTTTTGTGTTGACATGTTTTTTAGAATGAATTATGAACGTAAATAAGGCATAAATTCGTTTGTTTTTATTTGATTCTTTGTTGCGTTCCATTTTAAGCTGATAGACTGAAAATTTGATGCATCCAAACTTTTACTATCTTATTTGCACAGTGTTTGCGGAATGCTAGCTGCTGCCGCATCGACAGACGAGTAAACTATAAAATTGCTCGAGAAATATGCCAATTACGCGAATAAAACTATATAGTAGTTCCTATTGCGTGCATTAAGTCTTGCTGTCTCAGCGTTGCTGCTTTGTTAGGCTTGGAAGGAATAAATTATTACATTATATAGATGAAAAGATAAACAGTTGATATTATGATTACGCGTGTGAGTCTTCTGTGTACTCGTATGCGCGAAACATGTCGACATTATTCTTGATCGGAATCGGTTTCCACGGTAACCCCTCTGGTGGCGATGGAAACAGTTCGATCGCAACTAGTCGTTTGCCGAGGCGGCGAGTTAGTTCGGAGGAAATCGTACAGGCGGAGCCACCGATCGTCTCGCCCGTTCCAAGTCGTTCGCTTATTACATTATCAGTCAGCCGCCCGGCATCTCTCGCCTCGCTCAATTAACTCTCTCTCGGTGCTTTGGTGAGGGTGCGTTTTTGAGAGGAAGATGGTGATGGTGGGTGGTGAGGAGGGAATTCGGGTGTAGAAAGGGGAGGGAGCTAATGGGGCGAGGGAATGGCATGGTGTGCCCTGGGGCGGGTAATCGTCGTTCATGTGCGGCCAACGTGCAGATTTTAAGCCGTCGTGAGTTGCTTAAAGATGCGCTCCATCCTCTCATTTTGATGGAAAGATGAGAGTATTTATCCGGTTCTCCTCTTCCTGACTATTCCTCCAGGAAATTCCGTATTTTCCAAGTAGTAGATTACTCTACCTTTGAGTACAAAAATTCCTTCTTTCCACGCAGCATTAGTGGCTACAATTAAAACAGGGCGATACTCTGACAATGAGACATTCCGCTAACATACATTCGTCATTCCAACATTTTCCTCTTCTTATTCCTTTAACTCATTCCTTTTCATGGCTTACGTTCTTACCGCCGCTAGCAAGATGTGCGATCAGCTCTATTGAATTAATTTCTCATATATTTCAATCAATTTAACGCATGGACGGATAAGCCCTGACGAAGTCTCCAGCAGAAGGAGATGAAACGTTGGCCATTTTAAATTCAGATGCGGGAACTCCCAAAAGCAAATGTTTTACACAAGTAAATGCACTTTATTTCAGTTTAATAAATTTTTAATTTTATTCACCATTAATTAACTTTTAATTTAACTCCAAATGCATGTCGTCAACTCTGACGAAACACCTTAATGTTGACGAAATGAATAATTTTGCCGACATTAAAATAATATTCAGGACAATATATTTTGGCGCGAAGTGATGTAGGCATTGTGACAAACCTTTCCATCTTACGATCCAGATCTCCTCAGCCTCAAGTTTCTCTGCGCACTGAACACTCTCTCGTAGTGAGAGGTGTCTGCCCGTTTTTTTTGTGTCTTGATGTTTTCCTGTTAGGCCTCCGGTGCCTACCTTACCCTTCTCTTGAGTCAGCGCTAAGCGAGGGAAGCGCGCAATTCGGAGCGTGTTGTCCGTAATATCGAGGTGAGATAAGTGCAGCGAGTGAGATGGAGGAGCGTAATGCGTGCTCTCGCTCGAGAGAGTAATTCTCACGACGTGGTCGCTTCTCAGTAAATATGTTACATGCATTCGTTCGTGCAAGCAAGCGCGGATCGCCGTTTTCGAAGCGTGCCCGCTTCTCCCCGGCTCTCAACGTTGTTTGGACATGTCGTTGACCTCTTTCCATCCTCCCGTAAGATGCAGGGAGGGGGGCAGAAGCATCCGCGGATCGCAGACGGGGTCAGTCAGTTCTTCATATCACTTCGCTTTCCATTTTCGTCGGCTGCGCAAGGTGAATCGAGGACCTCCTCGTTCTTACATTGTCCAGGCTTTCCTTCGCGGGGGGTGACCTGAAATACATATCTCTACTCCATGTTATGTGTCTTTCTTTTTCCCTTCTCCTGGTGCATACGTTACAATTATTTTCAAACATCCCCCGTCGAATTTAAGTTGCGCAGTTATTATTCATATCGTGCGTGAAAGCACATTCTTTAAGTTTGTTTTGCCATTCCCGACCTCTTAGATCAGCCACTCCACAACTAGAAAAACTACATTCAAATGTTAATCAAGAAAAAAAAACAGAAATTATGAATTTTAAAGTGATAGCAGTCCGCACTATGCCGTATGGATCAGAATACTGGGCAACAAAACAAAAGGACATAATATAAATGGAAGCATCGGAAATGAAATTTCCCTGATCTGTAAATAGCTGTACCTAAGTAGATAAATTAGAAATACTCACATAAGGGAAGACTTCGGTGTACAATCCTTTGCGTATAAAGTGGGAGATAACAAGGAAAATGGAAGAAACGTGTAATGCGAATGTGTAGAGAGAGAAACCAAATAAAGAGGTAGTGATATGTAATTGTCTCGTATGTGATTGTCTCTGCGCAGGTCTTATCCGTTACTTCTTAAGTATTTTTCCATTGAATGAATGAAGCCTTTGGAAAGTTTTAACAAAAATTTGGAATATGCATAGAAAGTAATGTGTGTTGGATTCCAAAGGAGATAATCATCGTATCGTCGTTCAAGGTACGTTTGGTTCCAGTTGCGTAACTTCTTTTAGCAAGCCACGGTCTCCTGGACCACTTTAGTAGCACATGTTGTTGGAAAATCATCCACCTAAGGGAAGTATGCTTTCTAACAAGATGAAGTGCATGTATACATATGTGGGAAAATTAACACATGCGAAGGTTTTGGTGTATAATTCATTTTTTTCTGTTATATTTCCTTATTTTGAGTAGAAAATCATGAAGTTATAACTTTTAGTTTACCGGGGACAAATTTTAATTGATTACATTTATAGGTAGCCTGACAAAGTGATGAAAATATGGAATTCAGCTTCGAATGCATTCATTTAAGAGCACTCTACCGTTTACTTAGGTATCGATGGACATTAAAAAGAACCAAAAGTTTCCCAAACCCATTTCCCTTTTAATATTTCCTTCTTCTATTCCTCATGTCACCCTCCTCTCTTCATCTCACCTGTAATGGCTATGTGATAAATTATTTCCTGAAAAATAGTTGTAATGGCAGCATTGGCTTACGATAAGGTTGCTACCTCATAAATTATTCGATGGTGTCTTTAAACTCAACCAAGAGCTGAGGAAATTTCTCCTGGAGGCCGTAAGTTGGGATTGTGATAGTAAAAATCTTCTACTGCCTTCGTAGTTGTTGAGTTGGATACACCAGCCCGGGAGGCAAACTGACTTTTTCTCCATAAATTCACGTGTCTTGAGGTGATAAAACATTCTCTCCGATCGCATGGTTGTTCTTAATGTCGTGGTTTATTTTCAGATGAAAACCTCGTGCGCTTTGAGAGTTACTGGATTTAGGACAAGTGCTTATTCATTAGTAGGACAATAAGAGAAGCCGTTCTGCCTGGTTGCAAAAGGAAGAAATGTAAGCAGAATTATTTTTACATGAAATAAAAAAGCCGAGAGAATAGCAACTTTTTTACTTTGCCTAAATGCAGCAATGCGAGGCATAGTTATTATTGTGCAATTTAAATGTAGCAAGTGAAAGAGTAGCTTCTGAATGGGAAGCATTCTCATAAATTAACGTCATGAAGTAGTGTATTAATGTGTGAATTTAAAAAGCCAATCAATATTTTTACCAATATTAAAATGAGCAATAATTGCAGCATGGTCGGTTTTTAATTTGGCGCTCATGCTAAAAGCATTAAGAGTCCTAAAGATGTATATACTCTCCTTACAAGTACTAATTGATTACTTTCCTCTATTATAAAGAGTGTATAGTCATTGGATATTTTATGTGGCATGTTGGTTGCACTTCTTTATTTCTGCTTATGAACTTATAATATAGCAAGATAATTCGTAGCATACGTTGTTATCGTGGTAATATTCTTAAGGCTGGTGGTAATACGTAAGCACCAATACGTTTTGATGGCGAATTTTTTTTTTTCAATGAGTCGAGACACATTTTATAGAGAGAGAAAAGAAGGGAAATCTTCTTTTTCAACGCTGCAGCCGAAGTCGTTCGGCCGTGAAGATATGGCAGGTGATCACAAAAGCGCTCCATTCATCTCTTTAGGGCGGGTTTTCCGTTTCAAATGTTCGCCGCTCCCCTGGGGGCGGTAGGAGTGGAGGGGGGAAGCTGCTCCTGTCCGCCCCACAGAATGAGGAAGGGAAACCTCGCCTTCTCTGCCCTCCATTCACCGTTTCTTTCCTTTAAGAATTTTATTCCAGAAAAAAATCTTGAACTCACACCTCCAAAAAGTTGAAAAGTCCAGTTTATCAATATATAGTAATGGCAATTCAGATAATTGTTGCAGACTTGTTCATTGTAGGTGCCCCAATTGCTGACCAATGACCTTTTTATCATTAGAAAAACTCGAGATTCTGACCTGCGATCTGTTTCTGAAGCCTGACCGGCACATTACGAGCCTGGTGACAGTAGTGTGCAGTAATTACGTATTTTTTTCATTTTGCTCCTGGGTGCTCAATGGATTTTCAGCATGCGCATTAAGTGTTTATTAGAAATAGGAATTCAACGGAATAATCTTCCATACTTCCGGGCTTCGGGCCATGATCCTCAGTACGGAAAGCCATCAAAATCCGCATCAACGAATCCATGGCCTTGCGTATGACTCCCTTGATATCCTAAATTATGCTTTCTGGACGTTTTTGAAGCGCTGTCTTGGGAAATCCTGTGTTAAACTGAAAGAATTGGTAAAGTTGAATGTTCTTATATTACTATGAGATTTTGAGGACGACATAAGTGATGAGTGGATGTAATACATAGTGATGTGAAAGATTAACTTTGAAGTTAACAGGAATGAGAATAAATTTCGTCACGTGAATGATGTACGGGGAAAACTAGACTTGAAATATCGGATAACGTAATAGCCATAACGAGAACGTCACACCATTATGTGCTGGGATGATTCAATTCTCATGAATTATCAATTTGCGCGATTTTTTAGGATAGTAGTATAATGCGATTATTTAAAAGTATGTTTTTTTTAGTCAGGTGTTAGGGAGGAAATATTATGCAAAAGAAGCTTAGTTGATGTCTTGGGAGTGTAGCAAAGTGTGCTCCAATGAATTCATTTTTTGGCGAGGAGACCTTGCAGTCGACGGCTGGCAAGTGTTTCAATAACATACACGCGAAAAATCCTTGAAAGGCCTTCGATGTAACCCGTTTCGACCAGATATTTTCTCAAGATTCGTTTTCGAATGGCCTTGCACGACACACTCATGAGATAAACGCGTGCCATAAACCAGAGAAAAAGAAAGGCTTCTGGAAAACTTGCTTGCTCTCTGATGGTGTTTTCATGATCGAATTGAATAGTGATTCTTTTAAGAAAATAGAATGCCTTCATGATACCCATATGCATATGAATTTCGAATGTGGAGATCGTTCTGTTATAATTCGATTCGTGTTCATATTGGCCATTGTGACTCATGTATAAATGATGTAATTTATCCGTGTTCACGCTGACAGTTTCATTGATTTCTGAGACCGTGTGCTTCCAATTATAAAGCCTTCGTCGTTGGTTTGTTTAATTTTGTTCTTTCACAATAGGAAGTCTATTCTAGTGGAGTTACATGATAATTAAGCTATGCATGGCCAGTTGGAGGTGTTTTATATTAAAATCATTCACCAAATAATTGAAAATGCTATTTTTTAAATGATTCATAAGCAAACATTACCCCTAACTGCATTACTAAATGGCAATTGCTTTCTTGACCAGCCTGCTGACCTTTCCCGAAAAATCTTGATTCTTTACCTTTGAAAATCAGCATGATTACTCGCTAATAATGGCATTCCCGCACAAATTAAATATTTCTCGTTCCTACTTTCTTGTTACTTAGGGGTAAAATTTTCATTATTTGACGCTGCTAATTATTTAAAGCTTTTTAATTAGGTACCTATAATACAATGCTTAATTTTGAAGCTGCAGTTGACAGTAATTATATGCGTGTGGAATAGAAGATGCTCTGTTGATCCTACGTCATTTTTCAATTTCCGTCTATTACTTACAATATTTATTGTCACCGAAAAATGTTATGAAAGGCCATGTTTACCATTCGAGGGTAATGTGTGTGCTAGGTGTTTAAATTTACCATATTTCCAGTTTATAGATATGTATCTTCATTCTTTGCTACAGCTACATAAAGTGCGAAGACATTTTCTCAGTAATCGTGGAAATGGATTCGTCGGTTTATTTGGGGAAGGTGACCGACAACTGAGGTTATTTGCGTCTCGAAGCGTTGGTGGCGAGGTTGGTCACGAAAGGATTATTTAGGGAATGGGGGAAGGTATGAGAGAAACCCGATGTCGGCAATGACAAGCTTCTAGCAAAATGAGTCAAATGGGGTTCAGAGTGCAATGCCACATCCGACGGATGGAGTACTGCACTTTAAAGTGTTCTTCATATTGCATCCTATCCATACCGGAATTGGGATACCACTGAAAAATATCCGCCACAGCCGGGATTTAAACCTTGTCCCTTCGAAACCTATGGATGTAAGACACATATATAACAAAATATATAGGCCTGTGCGGCTACAGAAAAAAGTTTAGAGGTGGTAATGTTTCCTCTCTTCGATTTATGTCCAATAGTGTGCTCTGATAAAACAGGCGACTAAAATCAGAAATTACGGTGGCTTCAAAAAGCCTGTATTCGCTTTGTTTTTTACGTCAATTATAATGAGCATGTCACACCATATTATGAACTGCTCGAATGGCTTAAGATAGAACAAAGACAAGATATAATGAAAGCTACCTTCACATTTAAAATGATGAACACTAAATTATCTTCTTACTTATTTAAAAAATTGACATATATAGTATTAATTCTGGAAAACGCATAAAACGAAAGACTGAAACAGTGTACATTCCATTATATCGTAATAATGTGTATGATAAGCCATTTTTTATTTCTTCTTGTAAATCATGGGACTCTTTGCCAGTCAGTGTGAAATCTGGATGAACAAAGTTGAGGTATTTAAAACAAAAAATATCTTAAACTGTTTTTGAATGACGTATTTGATTATATATTTCTTGTATAATTATGTATTTCAATATGGAGTATAATACATCCGAATTGTTATAGTTATGGCTTATTTTATATTTTTTACTACTTCCAAATTATGTGAATGTTACTTCTATTTTTTATTTTATTTTTACTGCAGCTATTTCATAGAAACTTTTGGAAAACTGTGACTAATGAAGTATGATTGATTGTAATTTTTTTCCTCATACTTCACGGAACTGAAACATTTACCATAGCAAATAAAGATTAATTTTTACAATTTAAAAAACTAGGGGTTGTAAGGCAGTACTCTGAACACTTCACTGGACTTGGGAAAGAATCGTGTCTCAAAGAGTCATCATCCGCTTTCTTTCTCTAAGACTCCATGCGAATGTGGGGAATGCGTGAACACGCATCGACCTCTTGAAAATCCTGCTAGCTTTTATCTCCCGAGGGAAGAGATGCGGGGAGAGATTTTTCTTAGAAAGTTCCCGACTGCCCGCGCCCCCCCGGGGGGTTAGGGAGTATTGGGGGTCGCACGAAAAACCGCACATACTATTTCCTTCAAAGGAGGGACCCTCGGGGTATTTGCATTTTGATAAATTTGAAACGTTTTTTAGTGCGTGATCGGCCTACTTCTCCTTTTCACCTTCCTCATTTTTGAAGGAGAAATTGACTCGTACCTAAATAGGTGTATTCTCTTCTTTCTATTTAAGGATCGTATTGAATGCCAGAAAAAAGAAAGCGATTAATCCTACCGGTGTTTTTTTTATCCTTGATGGCTCTGACAATGTTGTTATCGGTCAAAAAGTTGTTTCAAGACATGATAAAAGTATATTATGTTTTATTTTCTTTGTCTCTATAAAAGTCAAGTAGTCTTTGGCAGCCTGATACTATGAGTTTTCTTCGTGGAACTAAAATGTAATTTTCATTTTCTCATTAAAATTCTATTTTCATTCGTTTTCATATTTTTGGCCAGTAACATATTTCCCTACTTCTTAATGGGCCTAATTTTCTTAAACGTTTATCAAATGATACCCATCGTCAATGATTTGAAATGGAAGGTACATGGTGAAACGTGTATTTTTTCAATATTGTAAACCTAGGTACTGAAATACGTAACCTACTTTGGCGTCAACACCCTTCAATTGGCTTTGAATTCTTATTTTGCGGGAGAAAGATTTTTACATGTGCATTTCAATGCAACCTTTGTTATCTAGCGCCTCCAGCGAATTCAGTTGAATCAGTTAAAAGTAAATTATAATTGACCTAAAGGAGCCGTTTCTCTGAGATAAGTACTGGAGCATTTTACAGCGACCATAGTTGTGAATTTTATGGAAAATTTAAAACTAACTCCGACCGAGGTTGTAGGGAAAACGTGGAAGAGAAAGGAAAAAAATAAGTATTTTGGACGACGCAAATGGAGCAGGAAGCGTCAAGGAGCTAAAGAGAGACATAGTACGGGATAAAATACTGTTGCAAGGAAAACATATACCGTCATAGCTGGGAGTAAATTACGGTAAGTCCTGTCCAAAGACTGCCAATAAATTGTTGGAGCGCCAAATTTATGAATGAATGTGTTAATTTAAGTAGTATTAATCAGGTTAGGCTCTGGCTTCATCGGAGCCCCCTGAATTCAAGTCTGGCATTCCGTATAATTTTACTGTCGTGGTCTAATTTATTTATTTATTTAAAACATTGTTCACGTACAGCAGTAGCGCCAATTTACAGTGAAACATTTAACTAATGACTGTAAGGCCAGGTTTGATAATATCTGGTGAACGTTAACTGCAAGGTGACGTTGCCTTTTCGTTAACTTGATGTTGAGTGAGATTCCGGGTTTTACATATTTCATCAAGAGTGTCGGTTAGTTGACATGAGACTTATTGATGGGAGAACCTAGTAACATTGGTTTTCAACCGGAAAAAAATATATTACCAGAGATTATGAAACCGGGCCCAAACGTAATTATTTTCCGTTTATAAGAATTTATGTACACCTTTTCTTTTGACAGTTGGATGAGGTGTAAGTCAGTACGGAACAGAAACTATGAAGAGCATTACGAGTTATATGAGAAAACCTTCGGAATGATGGACATTGCCGAAAAGATTACATCCAAGTCACGTTGTTAACCTAGTCTGTTTTGTCCCAGCTCTAGCTGTAAAATGCCAGTGCTCTTCCATTTGTTTCTCCCGATAGCTTGTTATCCACTTGACTTAATGCACGAGCATAAAAGCCTGTACAATATCAGAGTCAAGTAAGGAAAAATCTTGTGTGTTAATGCAGTGGATTTAGCTATTGTATATATTTAGGTTTTCCAGTCTGTCTGGGATATGAATATCTCGAAAAAGTCTACATTTACGGAAGTTAAATATATTTGCTTTTACGGCGGAAGAACGATTAGCCATTGGAGTGTCGATGAACTACCTTTCCTTGAATGATAAGAGTGTCATATGTCGTTCAGTTTATGTCGCAAATAAAAGAAAATTCTTCATGAAGTAGCGTGATATGGAAGACATTCAGGCGAAAAATCAAGGAAGCCATGGAAGGAATTGGGCTATGAGGTGTATATACAAATACTACCGCTGCGTTAAAGGAAATTGTCTAGCAAGTGGCTGGTATCAAAAGGACGCACCGGAAATAATTTGTGAGGAGGAATTTCTGCAGAATTATTAAATGGTAATTGAATTATTCTGCTGAATTATTAATTTCTGCAGAATTCTTCTTCTTCTTCTATCGAATAATCCATTTGAGGGTGCGATAAATCACTTCTGCATATGCCTTTTTTGATTCAATTTTCTTTCTGTCCACATTTCCTTCATCCTTTGAGAGTGCCTTTCCTTTTGTTCTTGCGTCCATTTTCTTCCATCCTTCGATTTTTTTCTATCTGGAAATTTTGCTGAGTGAATTATTTGAATTCTGCAGAATTATTAATAGGTAATTGAAATTTTGGATTTCGCGCCATGCAAGACGTAAATAGGTGCATTTTTTCTGTGCTCAAGGGATATAGGTTTGTGTCACTGAAAGTGTGGTGTAGGTAGGCAAGAAAATTTATTTTATAATACCAATTATTTGAAAGTTCTTGTAAATGCTTAGACTACTCGTATTATAAATCATGTGTTTCGCACTGTTCAATTCTACGAAAATTGCATTTTTCTTGTACTTTGAAATAGGTTTCCGTGACAGAAATTGTGAGTACTTACAAATTGCCACGAGAAAAAATCGGCCTGTAACGGGAGATATCTTCATATTAGCATGGCTAGTTGGAGAATTGATTCAAAGTTAAGAATTATTTGAAAGTTTCAGGTAAATTATTAGAATCATCGTGGGTATGTTGGGAGATAAAGTTCACGTAAGTATTTTTAAAGCATTAGGTATACAATAGGAGCCATGTCATTATGTGTGAGAATTTGATAAAGTTACTTATTTTTGGAAAATTGGAAAATTTTGTGACCAAGGCTGGCTTTTTAGGTTTCTTCACCTTGACATTTACGGAAACGTTCCTCTCACACTTCAGTAGGCGTCCGCAGGCCAAATGGAGGAGCTGAAAGGATGTCAGTCTGAGGGCTGAGGGCGTCTGAAAGCCTAATTTACGAAGGTCCACCGTCCCAAGATGGCAATGGGAAGGATGCGCGCAAGCCATCCTTTGATGCCAGGAGGGTATGACAACTATTGAAAGAGATGAATGTTTCTACGTTTTCGGGTGTCCACCGCGTAAATTGTTTTCCATGACAACCGTTTCGCCCGTGTTCCAACGGGCGTCTTCCGGTAGTTCTTCGACCTGAAGACGTCCATTGAAACACGGTTTCCGTTGTCATGGAAAACAACTTACGCGGTGGACACCCGAAAATGCAGTCACATATCTCAACGACGCGGAAACCAACGATGGAAAACTGTAAGAGATATATAAAAGTATTTATATATGAAATCAAAGTTTTTCAATCCTGGCTACTATATCGTTTGTGCTTCTTTTTTACGACTGCAGTGACATCTGCGTAAAAGAGGTACAACTTGATATCCCTAGATTCTTTGAAAGGATACCAGCTGCTGGATTGAATGAAATACCTGATATACCAATAACACATGGATTTAATGGAATTGGTATATAAACTGGGACTTAATGATGGGATGAGGAGAAAATCAAAACCACTAGATGTCGGACAGACTGTTGTTTTCGCGAGAACGACAATTCAGGCAAGGTTCTCCGCTGTCCCATGCTCAGGGTAGGTACACACAGTAATGTGTCGACTCCAGAACAGGCGGCACGAACCTGCAACTCGCACTTGATCGAGGCTTGTGTTCCGCCGCGTCAATCAGTCCCTTACAACTGCAGTATTATCACCAGGTGTGCCCCTTCGCCGACATCCCAGCTGGGGCTAATTTAAATCCTGCTCCTAAGAATATCCTCACGCGTAGTTCTTCTTGTCCAACCAACGCGGAAAGAGTCATCCCAAGGTTCTTCGGTGATATTCGCTCGATTGCGTGGCACTTATACTTTGCGGACCGATTTCCGAAGTGAAATCGTTCATCCTCTCACCGTGATTTCCTCGATTGATATTGGCCTTCGAAAGCACCCAAAGTGTGTTGGGTAAGCGACTGCACGAATTCGTGACGACTTCCCAGGCTCTGAACTTGGTCGAAATTCCATTTCGAGTCATAATATCGGAGAAAATCGTCCAAATTATGCATGCTCATTGATGATGACTGGCGAATGTGACTACTACTCCATAGGTCATTTATCATTTCGGCATTTTGACCTTATCTTTCGTTGCTTGACCGGATAATTAAATTTCCCTGCGTTATGGTACGTAGGTTCCCACTGACGCTTTGGTATTGAACGTATATTGCTTGTAAAATTTACTTCACAATCCCTGAAACTATTCAGAACTTGAATGTAGACTTGTCATCTTCAATGTGAGGTTGAGAAATTAGTTATTTCTGTTACGCAGCTGAGCCTTGTACAATTTCGTTAAATATATCATCGTCAGTTGTCAGCGAATCAAAGATCTGTTTTCTGTAGCTCTCAATTTCATTTTGTTTTCTGCAATTGGCTATATTCTTTCATAAGTACTTCTTTTAATATTCTTTATGCGTCCCAACCGTGGTATTCTTCGATAATTCTTCCCATGAATTTTTCCTTCTAATCCTTCTTTCAGGAGGCTGTTATGTCTTTGTCTCAAAATGTACTAAAGTGTTTCACTCCTGCTTCGTAGCTGTCATTTAATTTCTATTCTTCTTCGTGGATTCTTCGTTGGTAGCACCCTATCCATTTGTTGTTCATCATTTCTTAATAACTATATTTTCATGCGTCCAATTTATTTGTTTCTTTTATCGTCTAAGCTTCTCTTACATATGATGTCATGCTTCACTGGTATGTTTTTACTTGGTGCTTCTAAAAACTAAAGGGACTCCTTAATCATTTATAAATTTGCTGAATTTGTTTTGGGTGGTTTGGAATCTTTTACCGTTCGAAGTTGTGATTAACCATCCATAATGATGTTGTCTCAGGACATTAAACATCCTTAGGTTACCATGATGTATTTTTGATGAAAATTATGTATCAGTAATTATACCTATTCATTATTCCGTAAGAAATACCTCGAATTGAAATATGGAGTGGGAAAGAAATAGCAAACTTTTGAACCTCATCAGATCCTGTTTCTTGAAATATTTGGCAGTGCGTGAGATGTTTCATGACATCCAGCTGCTATTCATAATTACAGGAAATGGAATTCTCTCCTCTCACAAATGTTTCCTTCCTCGTCTGTGTATTTCTGAGCTCAGCTTCATTTTTTATCACAGTTTACTAAAAAGGCTTAAAAGCTGAAATTGGATGAGGAACCAAATTATTGTTTTTTTTTCTTTCGAAAACATAACGTCACTTCCTTCGTCATCTTCCTGTGACTTCCTCAACTTTTCTTGAAACGTGTAACATCCTTCATATTAAAAAAAGATAGGCAGATTAGTCATTACGGATTTCTCTGAAAATATGCTTGTTAACTTTCAGTTGGCAATTACGTTTCCATTACGTGTTGCATTGTGTTTAACGTACGTTTCCAATTGCTGTATCTTTGAGTTGCTCCTGCGTGTGTAATGTGGTGTGAAGAATGGAATCAAAGGGGGGTTATCGTCCTTTTCATCTTCAAGACGTCGACCTTGTTGCTGCAAAAAACTTAAGGAAGAGCTTGGCTCATGAGTCAGGCGGTGCAAGAAGACACTGGTTTTCGTTTTCAGTAATGGCACGGGTATTCACCTCGACTGATCACGTAAGTGGTTCTTCTCGTCCTCTTCGGTGATGAAGGAAAGTCGGCACGAATGAATAACTTCATGCGTAGAAACATGATGAAAAGTGCTCTTTCTGCGCTTCTTTTTATTGGCTCGATTGATTTCGACGTATATTGCGTCATTATCGAGGTAAATTTGGCAATGACACCATCTTCTCGAGTCCCTCATAAGCAATGGATGCAGATTGTGAGGAGGGAGGGGAAGGTAAGGGCACATAGTACGTAGGTATGTACTGAGTGGCCAAATTGGTTTCTCCGTTTGCTGTATTATTTATTCATTGTTGGGCGCATCCACCATGTTCTTAGCAAGTTATTCAGGATCAAAGCTTGAAACCCTCTACATTCGGGTAGTTATTTTGGGCGAAATATTTAAGCTTGGAATTAGTGCTGAAAGAAATATTGTGTTCATTTATCAGCAAGATCTATCATAAAGCAATGATTTGCGGGTAACAAGAGGGTAAGCTTTGATTTAAATCGAATTCTGTGGTAAAATTGTTTACCCGGCAACTTTTAAGGGTTGTACATTATGCTCTCAAAAACCTCAAAATATGCTAATGATGCTCGCATTGGGCATTATTTTATAGTTATAATTTCTTCTAAAAAGCAATTTTCTCCCATCGTTAGCCATTGCTTGTTACCAACTGGCCGGAATGGAGCATTTACAGCATCTATTGGTGACGTTGGTGACACGTATGTTATAGTCGTTAGGGGAAAGTGGAGAGAGTTGTGTGGGAAGATGCCAGAGTTTTTGACCAAAATCCACGCTAGTGTTTTCCCCAAAACATATCTCCATCCTGAAATGAATATTACGGAGCAGTGTGTCTTCCGTTCCCTGCTTCCCGAAGTAAAAAAAAACTCGAGACAGTTTGATTCATCGGGATGTTATGTTTTTTCCCTCTCTCCCGTTTCCTCTTTCCTCCTCTTTTTCCATCATCTTCTCTCCCGGTGAGTTTAGACGGAGTCGTTGAACTTCCAAGGGAGGGCACTTGGTTGGTTCTTCCCCGCGATGCCCTGCCGTCCGCGCGAGGACCCTCCGGCATCGCCCGCCGCCATCATCATCATCATTTGCCGGCGAAGAAGAAGACGAAGTCGGAGAGATTTTTTCATCACTGCGGCGGTGAGGTCGCTGTTCATCTCCCACACCCACCTTGCGGTTTTCACCCAAGCTCCTCGTATCATTGCACCCTCCGGTCGCACGGTCCGGCAGAGATTCTCATTCTCTCCATCTTTCCTCTTCCTTCTGCGTCGTAAAAAAAACATTCCTCCAGCCGTTCAGCGACCGGAGCGGCTCGGTGCCTACTCTTGCTATTTCCCCTATTTATTTTTTTCGATGTGTTCGCTGGCTGAAACCGTCGCTTGTAAAAGGTGGTGATATATGGCTCAGAAACCTGGAGGTCTCGGAAATCTGGATGGCCCCGAAACCTGGTGGCCTAAAGCGGCGAGGTTTCGGCTTATCTCCTTTGCACCCACTTTTTGGTTTTCGCCCAAGCACTGCGTTTTATTTCACCCTTCCTCTGTTCTCACGGCTCATTCTCTCCGTCTTTCCTCTTATATTTTCGGTATGAAAAAACCCTCCGGCCGTTCAGCAACCGGCGACCTTTTTTTAGCTACTCCCTCGTTTTATTTTCTTTGATGCGTTTTTAGGGTAACGTTTTCGATCGTGAACAGCGGTGATGCATTACTCAAAAGCTTGGACAGCTCGGAAACCTGGTATGATGGAAAGCGACGCGGTAGCATCTTATCTCCTTCGTACCCACTTAGCGGTTGTCCTCCAAGCGCCGCGTTTCATTGCATCCTTCCATGGTACTTCACAGATTCATTCTATCTTTCCCTTTCTACTGTATGAAAAAAACCGTTCATCTATGCAGAGCAGGCGCCCGTTCAATTTTCAATTCATTTTCTTTATTTTTTTCGATGCAATCTCTGACCGAATACCATCAAGCTGGGACACTGGTGATATAATGTGGTTGGGACATATATGATAATGTAATAGCCCAGAAAGGCATTAATAGCTTATCCATCTCCGTTTATTCTGGCATCCACGATGTGTTGATTTTCACTACCCGTGCGGTCAAGTGATGCTTGGCGTAAAATTTACTGGGCTTGGAGTTAAACTCTTTTTCTGCCGAGAGCAACGCTTTACATCGTCTTCCGGCATCTATCGGGAAAACCAATTTGTGCTTCGTTCCAAAGGCCACGAGGTGTCCAATTTCCCTGCTACATTTCTCCCCCTCTCTCGATGTAATTCTTAGGCCTCGAAAAGTTATGGAATCGAGGACCGGAATAGACCAATGTTTGGCCGCTCTTTGAGAGTGACTGACACCACCCCTGTGCGCGTCATTTTCGCTCCCGACTTGAGCGAAGTCCAATCATCCGTTGCCCACCACTCCACACTCTCTTAAGTTCCCACGGCACGGCCCGCACGCAGAATTCTCCCAGCAATCCGGCGAGCAATTCGCTCTGCTTTCTCTACTTTCGCTCACCGACTGTCTTTCTTTATTTGTTACGTCAGTTTTTCTCCGCTCTTATCCTGTCAACTGTATGTCTACACTGCGCAGCAATTTTGTATACCGTGTAGTTTTGAAACCATACATTTTTTCCTCGAAATGAGAATTCCACTAGGGGAAAAAAGCGACGGATGTTGCTCACTTTTCACCCAACGGGAAGATGTAGTGCTAGGTTTTTTTCTCGTATATTTCCAACTGACATATTTTTAAAAAAATATGGAAGGAAGAATGGAGAAGGGCTCCTTCGACATGGGTTGAGCATTCAAAACTTTTAAGAGCTTTCCATCTTCCGTTTCTTAAAGGGGCGAGTTTTTGGTTGTCTCTTGAGGGCCATTTATTTTCTATGGTTCACTGTCTTTCCGTCTTATTGTTTCAAAACACCTCTCTCTCGTTCTCATTTATGGCATGATTGGTATATTTTTTCTATCAAATTTTGAATTCATCGGAAGATGCAAAATAATTACGACAAATTGTACGCTAATACCTTGATTCCGATGAGTTGTTTGCTGACCTCTCTGAAAAATGTCTTAAAATTTACTAGACAATTATGAATCACAACATAGCGTTTAATTCGAACGTGAAAGCATTTGACAAAGTTTGAACGCCTATCAATTTTAGAATAATTATTTTTGGAAGCTGGAGGTAGAGTAAGTTCTAAATTACTTTTGGTTGAAAAATTATGTGTGCAGTAAGCAATTCGTACTTAACTCGTATTGTTTTGTCACCTGCCTGCCATATTATTTGTAAATTATTACATATTAGGTGTCGAGCACTAAATCAGATGAAATGTACCGTATACGAACTGTATCCTACTGATTGAACTTTACTTACTGGTTCTCATTCCTAATTTTTGTACAATGAATTAATCCATGAAACTGTCGGTAACGTGGATCGACTAGAGCCCATCATACTAGTCGCAGCCCAGCAAGAGCCATCATAGTCGAAGAAATGCGCTTCTCAAGCGAATTCTGACCGCTGCTGTATTCGCTACCAGCGGAGGTTCCATCGGAAGCACGTGAATAAAAATAAATGAGAAATTTTACCCTTTTATTTTTGGGGGATAAGAAGTACTTCTTTGGATAATGAGTTGCTCTATGCTTTGAAAATTGTGAGCCAGATACTAAAGGTGCGAATGTAATTCTTAATGGATACTTAATTCCGGTTCGAGGAGCAGACTGGATCGCTATTTCTGTTGAAATGATCGCTTTTTGACCTCTGTTACGATTGTTTATTTTTAACATATAGTTAATAAACCTAGAAAATTAATGCATTAAATTTACTGCAAATAATCGCTACTTGATATCAGTTTTTCGAAAAAATGTCATTTGTTGAGAGTAGAAAATATATATTATTTTTCCCGACGCTTCGCTCATTCTTGCTCTGGAGTTCAGGCATCCTCAAGTTTTATGTTTGAATAAAACAAGGTTCAAATGTGTTATGTTATTGACGTAGTCTAGAAGAGAATACGATTTTCTAATGGTAGCCCAAATATGAGAAAATGACACTTGCTTCGTTTTAGGGTGGAACCGCTGTAAGCCGCACGCAACTAGAGTACGTGGCCGTAAAAAAACCTCATGAGCGATTGACAATTAATCTGAAACAAACGTTCGAGCCGCGCAGTCACCTTGTTTTTCTCCACGTTAGGAAACCAGACCGCCAGGGACTACCCGAGTCAATGTCGCCGCGTGCAGAAGTGCCTGAAGTCCTCTTGTCGGCTTAAACGCGGAAATAAAGAACCAATCCTTGACAAAGTTGAGTGCATGCTCTTGTGTCGCTGCGATGTTTGCAAACCAGCCGCTGATCTAGCTTTGGCATTCAGTGCTGAAAGAGCGAGCGATACGGGGTGTGCTAGTGAATACGGAATACGCCGAGTGAAGTACTTTTTTTTAAGCAGTCATTTGAGTCATTGGATCCCTATCTCACTGCATGCAGCCCCATCGCAGCATCCCTTCCTCCAGCTGAACCAGGCCTTAAGGTGATAAAATATTTAAAAATTACATTCAAACTGATAATATCGTGTTTGGCTCGGGTGCAGAAAACTTCATTTATCCTGCGCGGCATTTTTGATATTCGGTGATGCCGAAAATATTTCTCCGTGCTGGTGGACTTCAGTGGCAGTGGCAGCTATTTAGTGACGATATTCATGTAGATATTGTGCTCGTGGTCATTTGCATCACTGGATTCCATTGTGGTCATTTTTGTGACGGTTGTAGTGGGTTACATGTACCTACATTTAACGGAGAATTCCGTGTTAACAGCTATTAACTGTCTTAAAGTCGATGGTGGGTTTGCTGGAATAGGTTGGAGATCAAGTGCTTAAGATTGCTGCATCACCTATGGCCTCGCAGAAATATTTAGAGTCCAGAAATACACTCATCCTGCTTTAAGCCGTGAGTGCCCCCAAAGAACTGCGTAGAATCGAGCCTAGACTGTCGGTCCTGAAAATTCCAAGCATTGGAATACTATGCTTACATTTAGGTTTCCTAAGTGAAAAACGTTAAAACTAGCCTATCTCTTCTGATTTTGAAAAGTTATGTTTATGATGGGGCACGTAGAAAGACTGATGTGAATGCGTGGAGACTGTGGTTAAGTTTTGTCGCGTGCATATGAGTCAAAGGCACACTGAAGTTCTTTCTTTTTTGCTAATCTGCCCTTCTGGCACTGTAATTAGCGCATTTCTGTGAACCTGGCCTCCTGGCGTTATGATTATTGTACTTTACGTATGGTTTAATGTGCTTGGAGAATTAAAATTACACTTTTTATTCATAATGCTTGGTAATAAACTCGCTTTCTCGGAAGAACGATATTAGTCTCTAATAGTATCCTATGATATAAATTTACACCGTAGATTAAGATTTTAGATAATTTGAATCATGTAAGTTGTTCGGGAAAATTTCCTTGTCGAGAAGCCTTTGACTTTTCGACCTTGAGAGGTCGTTTGGAATGCATGAATTGTGTTCGCATTTGACAAGGATTAACGCCACGACAGTCGTTTTCTCATGCCAGGATCCCTTATTTTTTTGTGTTCGGTTCGGAATAAGAATTCCTCCATCACGCATTCATCTTATTTCGCTTTGTTTCCCCCCGGGGGGAGGAGGGGGCGTTCGGGCCAAGAGTCGGCCTTCGACTTCGGAAGTCGGGACGGGCGCACGCGAACCGTTTCCGGTTCTGATTCCTTCAACCTCGTTCCCCGAACCTCCTTTTCTTTCATTTCCCCTTTTCCTCGTGTTGAGAGGAACAATCTTCACTTTGCCAGTCTACCATTGCTGTCGAAGGGACACTCGAGATTCTACAGTGAAATATAATTGACTCACCTTCTTTGAACACAATATACGAGTTGCTTTTATATGCATTGTTGCGTATTTCTGTCGCCATTTCTTCGAACTACATTATACGTACCCAGTATTAGAATGGGCTCAATGAAGTGATTGCATAAATTCTATTTTTCTCACGTAATATTCAATTGTTGCTTGTCTTTCAATCTTGTGATTTGGCATTGCATTGATTATGGCGTATGATTTGATTCTAATTGTAAGTTCAATGTGTATGATTAACAAATTTCCGTTTGTTGTCCTTTAATATATCGGTCCTCTCATTTCTGCGTGGTGGTGTTGCTTTTATAGCAAACTGGTAGTTTTCCTTAGTATTTAGTGGCTGCACGCTGGGCCTCTAAAACAATGCGATACAAAAGCCAGTGTCGGTCAATGTTACCATAGCCTTAAATTTTCAATTTTTCTTTACAAACGCTCAGGTTTACGTAGATGTAGATGTTACCTTACTTGCTTTTGCCTCTTTGAATTACAGTCACAGAAAAAAAATGACTTTTTCATAGCACTGAAATGCATTCAGCTACCCTGAGTCTTGGAGAGAACCTTAGCAAAGGTGCTATTCCATAAAGAAAGCCTTCATCAAGGTCAATTTATTAGCCAAATTTATCTTTTGATTATATCTTTGCGATATTTATTTGGGAGCTCTTATTTATAGTTGTTAAGCGTTTGTTCTGTCACAAATCCTCTTTCTATTTGGTGAATTCTTCTTTTAAAGAGATTTATGAGCTACGATACTCGCTATTATTATTCTGCTAACGGTCCATGACAGCTGACCAAAGCTTCAGTGTGGTTGGGGTCGAAGTCAAGCTTGTTGACGAAGTCATTGTTGAGTCAGTGTTTTTCTTGTGTGTGCGTTATATTGGATGGTTGTGAAATAGGAGTGCAGCTTCTAGCTCACGTGCGGCCACTTTCCATTCAGATGGCACACCCGCAGATTTGAACCGGTCGTCGCATTTTCGCTCGGTGACCCAGAGGTCAATACATTCAAATTCCTCAATGCGAGGCGTGGACGCTCTGTTACTGAATGGGTGACTCAGTCTTAGCTCGAATTGAGTCTTTAAAAGAATACAATATCTAACGGATCTTTGGCCTAGTTGCCAAAAGAAAGCGGAAGAGGGAAAAAAGAGGAGGGAGTCTTTAAGTCAATTTCGGAACAGTGATATCATTAAAGTATCTAGGAACGTCAAAACTGAAATTGGTGATAAAGGCCATTTATTTAAAAGTAAATGTTTCGGTCTTTACTCCGTGGAAATCAAATTCAACACTTAATAAATTAGTACTTCATATTTTCTACGTTCTTTAATTCCCGACCATAGTGTCGACAGTAACTATCATTGCCAAGGCCTAGTTAATGTCGAAACCATGGGCAGAAGTTGAAGAATATGGAAAAAATGAAGTAATAAATTATTGAGTGCCGTATATGTAACTTCCATAAGCATACATTTTCCCCATTCGAGTTTGTTCCCTTATAATTTGTTTTTTTTTTCGGAGTTGGACAACATTTTTACCTTTTTTTGTAAATGAAAAATCGATTTCCATTGCCTAAAAATGAAGTCACAAGTTTGGTTCTATCAAATGTATTTTGAAGTATTCGACTATTATTCTACTTATCCATGCCCAAACTTACAAGTAATCATTCATAGTTTGTCACTTGCTGGTAATCAAGACACATATTAAGCGTTTAACGCTCTGAGGGGTGACGCTATTTCGTACCTTCATTTCTTAAGCTGATGAAACAGAGACACAACGAGTAAAACTGCGAAAATTCCGCGGAGAAGAAATGAACTACCTTGAGCGGGACTCGAATCTTGGATATGGCTCTGACGGCTTTTGCCAGTCATACTAAAGAGGTGGCCCTCTTTCCTGTCAGTTTTTTTTTTGGCGACTCGTATTTGAAGCGATTTTTGTTTATGCAGAGACTTGCGTGAAACTTTGCATGCGTGTTATCATTGCTGATATCTATTGATAAAATGAAAAAAATTGAATCAAACCTGATTGAATTTTTGGCAATTCAATGCAATTTTAACTCGTAGCCTTATGGCACACGGCATATATTTCGTAATAAATCGATTACTTATGTACATATTTTCTTCTAAACGAGGAATAATTTATTTATCACGATTGCATGGTTGCATATAACGGTTGCAAACAAATATCAAGTTGTGACGCCGAGTCCAATATTCGAAACAAACATATTTAAATGTAATAATGTCTAAATTTCGAATACAACACCAGAAGATCTAATCATATCATGCTTTAATTAAGGAAAATAATTGAAAATACATTTCTGGTATCATTTCCATTACAATCTGTTTCGTGAGTTCCGTCGCATAAGCAGAAACACTTAAATGAAATGTGGTCCAAAAAATTTTTTTCGACTTACTTAATAAAATATTAAAATGTGCTGTTAATGACCCTCGATTACCGCTCCAGCCACCTTTAGGTAATACTCTAAGACCTTTAGGGAATACCCTAAGAGAGTAACGACTCAGTTCGCGGTAATCTTAAAATTTAAGTAAAATAGGATGGAAAAATGTTGGCTTTGAGTTGCGAAAAAAATAGTCATTTCTTCTGGAATTTTAAAGGCTAGCGTGATGGCGAGGCTAGAGAAGCAGATAGACTCTGGCCCTTGCGTGCCGACGGTTCTAATTTAATGGCACCTGTTAGGTAGGCAACCGTCTCGAATTAACGGGCCACCACTCCTGAAAATTCCCGGCTGCGCCTCTTAGATTCACGGCTGACGCTCCATTCCAATGGAGACACGCAACTGAATGTTTTTTTTGTTCAGGCCCGTGGTGTCCATGGGCTGCCGGGGAAGAGGTCATCTCGCTCACCGAAGCACAAAGGTTTTGGTATTTGAAGAGGACGCGATGAAAGCTGTGAATGAGCCTAGCCAGAAATGTTTCTCCTTCTCGAGCGATTCCAGTTGCCCACATATCGTTGGTTTACTCTCCAGTTTCTTTAGGTTAAATATCAGGGGGGCTATTCTGTATGTTCTCGGAATTTCCGAGCCTCAAAAGTGACGACATTTTGACGTCACAGCCTCTAAAATTTCAAATTGTCGGCCTCGGTGGCGGCGGGGTAACGTCCTCGCCTGCCAACCCAAAGATCGCGGGTTCGAGTTCCGCCTGGGGAGGATTTTTCACCCCCAGGACATGGTTGTGTGTGTTGTCCTTTGTTACTGTTACAACGCCTGATGTAAAATGGTCCTCGAGGCTGTGTTCAGGTTGATGACGTAAATAAAATAAAATAAAAAATAAATTATTAGGGTTATTCAATAGTTGAGTTTTGTCGGGGGCATTGACGTCAAATCCACGGATTTTCCTAGGTTCGACCGTGTCGAGTCCTTACTGAATGAGGTCTCATATCTCATGTAAATCGAATCGAAGCATCAATAGAGTGTTTGCATGAAACATTCGCACAAAGTGGGACATGAATCCGAGAAATTTGGTTTTAGGAGACATTAAAAATCCTCTTACATTACTAGACGATGCCGCATTGCCTTGTGAAAATCATCAATTGGTGCCCCAGGCTCTGTCTTCAGTGAAATAATCATTTGTGAAACAATATTGCGGAGCAAACATAATGTTATTGGGATACCCAATATTTGTTTAAAAGTAACTGGTTCCGCGGTGTTCCTATTGAAGTATGGTGGAAATAGCTGGGGCACGACCTGTGACCATTATCAGGCAATAGTTTGACTTTTCATTTTATTTTGGTTGCATTCAGATTATTTTCGAATTATTATACCGTTTATGAAGTTTTAAATGGAATGTAAGCTGCAGCCATTAGCAAAGGCATCGTTTCAAAGGCATTATAACTGCCCCTGTTATATCTTCATTTAGAAATTAAATACCATATAGACTCATCTCTTAGAGAGTATCCTATCGCTTCCAAACCAAGAAAAATATGGATCATATTTACGGTTGTGAGCTGTATATTTTCTTATGAAATTCTAGTTCCTGTATTTTATACCTCATTTCATCGTGGGAACTTGAACGAATCACGCTCCAGCAAGTATGAAGACAGAAAAAAAAGAAGTGAATTATATCTTATTTTCACTTTCTCTGCGCAGTGATTTGAAGTAAGAGGGACATGAAAAAAAATGAAATAACTTCTGCTGAGCTTCTGTGATCACTTTCTCGCACTTGATACAAAATTTCCGCCTTCCGAACGAGAAATTGAAGGAGTCCTAAACTCTCTGGTAGCCGTATTCGTAGTTTTAAGTTGAACCCGGGATTTGGAGGTTTTTACTCGGTACTAATCGAAGTGACGATTCCAGTTGGGATGGAGATTCCACTAAAAACCCTCCGCCACCACCAGTATTCTAACCCGGGCCCTTGGGATGGGATACTCTAGACGATCCTCAGTTTGATTACGACCGTTAGGTTTCCTCGGAATTTCTTCAATTATGGACAATGGTCACTTGATCCTCCCTGAGAATTGCTAACATAAATGTTGCTCTCCCAGTGTTCCTGCACGGCATGACTCGGGAAATGTGTGTACATTCGGTTTTTTCTTAGATTCATTGCCCACCATTATCCCGGTATGTCCCCTTCGTAATATTGCGTGACTGACTGATAGGCTAATAGATGGAAGCACGGACGCGACGGCAGAGGGGATTAAAGTCTTTCTGGAGATTACTCGTCACGTGAACAGTGTTGACGCGCCTTCGAGGAAGGGATGAGAGTGGGGGAGGGAGTGGGAGGATAATGGAAAGGGGGGAGGGGGTTCGTGTCTCAGAAGACTCGTGGGAGCGCACGGTATTCAATTCGGTCATACTAGAAGGACGAATAAGGGGTCGTGCATAAACTACGTTACCGTTTTCGGTGATTTTTTTTACCCCCTCTCCCCCCCTTCGTTGACAACCGTAGTATTTTTAACCGTAGTTTCCCGTACTTGATAACCCCCCCCCCCCACCCTCAACATGTAACGTTGTCTCTACGAATGAAACGTTCAGTTCAAAAATATTTTCTCAATTATTGAGTGAGTTTATTTTTAGGGATTGGTTGAAAGAAGACAAAAAAGTCGCCGAACTACATATTATAGAACTATTTACTCTCAATTGGAACAAGTAATAATCATTTTTAAATTCTAAAAATCAACCATGAATCACATGAAGTTTAAAAAAATCTAGAATTTCTAACGTTCCTCAATAAACGATGTTCCCTTATCCCTCCAAGTGCCAATATCATAGGTTATAGTTATTTGATTGGAAGACTCTTGTGAGGGTTTTGTAAGAGTTACGTCTTCTACGGACTTCTCGTAGTATTGTCGACGCGATGTTGACGAATAATAAACGTAAAAAGGCACAATGTTACAGCTACGTTTCTTTGAGTGAACCTCCCCCTCGTTACCCGCCGTTGGACTTTAGGCGACCCCCCCCTCCCCCGCCCCCTAAGTTGATGACGTAGTTTATACACGACCCCTAAAAAATGCCCAGCATTTGTCATGCGTGGAAAAACAAAACTTGAATCTCCAGCAATGGAAAACTGCAGTCGATGACTAGACCATCGGGTTGATCTAGTTTGAGTGTAATTCGAATTTCGTTTTAAACTGTAAGTAAATGAAAGAAGCATGAAGTTGCAGTTAGATCAAAAACGCCTATCCTTTGTTTAATATGTCTGTACTTCTTAGTAATTAACCAAATATACATGCTTCAGTCTTGAATTTGACTCATTCACGCACGCCGTACGCTGGAAACATCTCCGTAACCGACAGTGTTTTTTGGAGATTTTATAAAAAAATATTCATTTATCATTAGCAGTTATTTTCAAAAAGCAAAGCATCAGCAAAAGTTTCGTTGCTGTTTTTGGCGACTTCTTTAACTCCAAACAAGCAGATTTCGTCAGACGTGGTCCAGAAACTACTCGTGTGGGGAAATAGTCTTAGAATATTGAGAAAAAGATATTGCTGATTAATTTATCTCAAATAACAACTTTTACCACAGTCAAAAAACACTACGAACGAATGCATCAACTTAATATAACAACACGTTGTTAAATGGCAGACTTACTTTGATCGGCCCAACATTAGGAATGGAGGTTCTCCATGAAGTAAGATCTGGTACTTTTCCGGCGCATCATTCTGCACGAGGTTCACCATTTTTTCGATATAAAGTTCATACTTAAACATTTTCTGAACGTTTCTCAGGCTCAATGTTCCTACCAGGTGAAGATGTCGCCATAATAGCCTGTGTGCGTAAACTTTGCTCAATTGTTTTTCTTCCCGCGCGTCCGAGATTGCGAATGCTCTTTGTGAAATCTTCGAGAAAGATGGAAACGGCGAGATTAGCATACGTAATCGTGAGCGAATATCCTCTGGTTATTTTTTTGTACGTATGATTATTAATTGTTAATTATTGCTTTCTTTTCCGACGTAGGTCAGTGCCATTCATATGATTTTTTTTTTTGTAATCACCTTTCCGGTTAAGGGCAAACTTAAATGCAGTTTTTCATTACAATTATGTTGTTACCTTATTTGTTTTATTTTTTATGAGTCCCGAGATATGATGAATTTGTTTTCTTGTAATTATCAGTTTTTTCTGCTTTATACCGACTATTCCCCTTCTACAATCGTCTTTGTATTAGCTATTCAGAAGATTTTCCATATTCCCATTTCGGCATGCAATTTGGGATGGTCAATCTTTTTTTTCGTCTATTGCTGGTCATTCTCTTTCCTTCATTCCTCTAAAATAATTCCCAGTGCCTATGCAACGTTCTTCTGCCATTTCACATGTACGAGGCTCAATGTCTTCCATTAACCGGTCAGTATAGCTGGGGTATTATTTCGCATCAATCAACCTTTGTCATTTCTTCCCTTTTTCAGCACTCGTTTCAATATTTAAAATATGTAAAAATTAAAGAAAGAAAAGACTCGTTTAAATAAAGTCCTAAATAAATTTAACTTTATCAAAGTGTAGTCACACAACAAATGGCTATTAATGTTGTTTTCAGTGTGTCGGAAAAAAGCAAGTGTAATTGGTGAGGGCCAAAAATAAGAAACTAAAGTTTTTATCTCAAGATTTAGGATTTCTCGATTCTACAAAGTGCCGATAGCTATAATAGCTTCTGTTCCCATTTAATCCTACCAGTTCATAACCCCCTCGATCGGGCGGAGATTACTGAGAGATTATTTTCATCTTGAAGAAGGTATAAGGCATTTTGAAAATATTTTTATCTTTGATACTACCCTCAACCTTCAAACATCGGATCCAATCATGCGAAGGATATTTCACTTCTCTGCTCAGATATTTTTTCTTCTTAATGGCGGAAGAGTTATCGTCTTAACCACATAGCTCATACGCAGTGAGCTTTAATGCGAAGCAATTATTAATTTATGTCACCCTACTTAATGACCAGCATTGCATGTGAATGTTTAATGATTCATTATTTCTTCTTTCTTTGCAGGTGAGTACTTAATGGATCCACCCTTGAGCCGCGACCATTACCTTGAAGGCTGTTCTTGAAACGTGCTGCGTAAGTAAATGTTTTGGGAAAAAAGGGAATGGAGGCTCTTCCATTGTTTTTCAGGGCCCCCATGATCTCTGCAGGGCCCTCAAAGGGATTAGCGTAATAAACATCTTTAAGGGCTCCCTATACAATGTAGCACTTGAGCCCGCGTGTCGGAGTAATACGTGCTTTGCAATTTTCAGGAATCGGAGGAACGTTTTTCCCTTCTCAAGGTCCTTAGGGAGAAGTGTCTCTAATTGAGAAATGTTGCTGTAAACTGGATAGAAGCGGTTTTCTTATGAAGAAGTGTGCGGGATGTTTTTCTTAATCATTTCGTAACGATATCAATATGCAGTAGTAAAGTATGGCTGCCACTTAATAGGCTGTGGTAATGAATAATGTGATCCATATTAATTCGAAATAAAATAGACCCAAAGTTTTTTCCTGCTAGGATATCGTTTTTTGTCCACAACGTTTTGTTAAGAATATTGGGCTAGAGTTCTAATAAGTTTTTTCTTGAGAGAACAAAATTGCGGAAGATGGGTTTTCTTCAATAATTCTTCAAGATGATTTCAGTGGAATTCTAAATATCTTCGATTGAACCTGGAGAGCGGAAGAATTTTGATGCTGCAGTCATTCCTTGATAGAAGCAGCGTTATATAAAGTAATTCTCCACGTAGAGTACCCATAAATTTGCATTCTCAGTACAGTCACGGATAAAATGCTTCACTTAATAGTAAACTCAGGTTTTAAAGAGCATTACTGGGATAAGACTTATTCAGCTGTATATTGAGTCGCTTAGAGCCGTCCTTTTTAGAATTCCGAAGAAAAAGAAGATTCCACTTCACGATGTCTTTGTTTCATTGCGGTTTGGACAGTGTAATTGGTTAAGGCTATAAATGTTGTTTGCCGTTCCCCATCCTGTTATAGCAATTAATACTTATTTGACTTACAGAGAATATTGGCACCTCATTCTCTTTTCTAACACGACCGTTGTTATTGAGGCCAAAAGTTACCCGTAACCTTCATATTTTTTTTTCAATGTAGTAATTTGGTTGCGTTCCTCGTGTTTGATGCATTTATTCTCCTCCGCTAATAGAATCCTATTTTCCTCTACTTATTTCTCTTCGTATATATGGACGAATTTATTTGCTTGTGCGCATAGAATGTTAACTCTTGCACCTTGGTGCAATTCTGTGTACGGATGTGTGAAAATTTTGTGCAAATATTTATCAGTGGACTCAGGGTTATATTTTTGAGTTGGCAGAAAGCCAAGAAATTATCCGGAAAAACCCGTGGGAAACTGACATTTACTTGGGTATTTTTTGTCTTTCACTTAAAGTCTTTACTTATCGTTGTAAAAGGAAAGATATACCCTGACGAATGAAATTTTACGTGAGAACTACGTGGGAAATTCTTAAAAATAAATCACGCTGTCCCCAAATTTTGAAAAAAAGTATGCTGTACGAACATGGCCCCAACAGAGGAATAGGAACGTATATAATTTTGCACATATTTCGAAAAGGAACCTGATTCTTTTTAGGAAAAATAAGAGTTTTTCGTCCCAACGCATTGTGAAATTTTATAGTTTTCTGCGAAGGCCAAAAGAAAACGCCTGCCAACGTTTGTGCCTTGTGTATTACGCGTCGGATATTTTCACGGGCCAATATTTTTTTCACCTAATGCGCCCTCTTATTCCGTCAAGTTGGCCTCTTTTTTTGAGATTTCGACGCTGGTAATAAGAAGTAGTCTCTTGCTCCGATCGTAAAAATCCTCTCCGATGTTCTCTTTCGGAGGAAAAGGAGTCCCTTCTTTCTGAGCGACCGTAAAGTATGAAATTACTTTCCTCATTTTTACGAGATCCCGAGCGAAGCCCCGGTCAAAGCGTCGTCGCGTCGTTTAAGAGGGAGCACCCTCAACTGCACTCCAACCCCTTCAGGAGGACGGAGGAGGATCCTACGAGTTCCCGGAATTTCGGGTCGTGAAAGGGATTCGAAACGCCGCTCCATGGCAACACGGTTGTTTACCTTTTATAGTGTGTTTAACGCGCTTCTTGCATCATGGCGGGCGTCTGGTCTCCCTTTGGATTCCTCGCGAAAACTTGTACTCTTCGCTCCCATTGGCTTCCTTTTATTCAAGATTCGAATCAAATATCCCGGTACTTTGAAGTGGAGGCTTGTGAGGATTCGACAGGGAGTTAACTTTGACTTGGGAGCTATATACACTGCCACGTGTGTATTGTCTTGCCACAAGTGTATGTGTGAGCGATTGCGCCTGTATTTCTTCGGAAAAGTTTGTCTTCTTCAAAATAAAAATTACCTCTTTCAATGAAATGAGGGTAGGAGTTGCTATAACTCCTACCTTCATTTCAGTTAAGGTGGTTTGAGCGAGATAATTCCCTAGTCATTATGGAGACCATATTCAAGTTTTAATTTACCTTACCAAGCTACCTTAAGGATATTTTCGAAGGAGATAAAAGGTTTTATAAATATTAATGTGTACGCGTCTCCACAGAATCTACCATTTCATTTTTTTAATTAAAAAACAAGACTCCTTAACGCTAGTGGTTGTTTTTTGCTAGCGAAGTGTTCTCGGATAGTTAAAGTGAGCGTTATCTATGGCAGAACGTGTTAACTTTGGTTTTCATACAAAGAAATTATTCTACCAGAGGTCATAGCGCCGGGCCTTGGTGGCTCAGATTGTTTTATATTTGATTGCAATGAAAGTTGAGGAATTAATGCCATTGTTTTCTTCGCGCATATCATATTTTGCGAAAATATGAGTAGCATTTTCGGATGGATACGTAATACTTCCGATTTGTTTTTCCGCATCGGTGGTGCCGCATAGTAATTTCTCATAGCGCACGAAAGCGGTGGCTCTCATCTCATGTATTCATTTCTTCCGCCTCCAGCGCACTTACTTGCCGTTCTTGAATTCATTTCATCTTTCTGCATTGTTCTCGGGAAGCCATTTGATTCAATGGGCGGAAGCCTTTTGCTCCCAGCATTTGCATAATTGGTCATCACGCGGTGCACGCGCTTGCTACTGCCGCTTCAAGTGGATTCGCTCTTACGGTCGCCAATGCATAAAGTGTCCTTTCTTCGAGACGCATTGCGTTTTTCGAGTGTTTATGGAGGTTCCCTTCGAGCATGTGCACGCTAGAGACGCACTCAGCGGAGTAAGTTCCAAATCAAGTACTTGGGGCGTGATGTCAGACCGAGGAAGACAGCCAATAATGCCTGAAAATCCTTTTTTTTTCATCTTTCTCGTTAAATTGATTTACGTCTCAGAGTTTTATATTCAACTCATTGTATGGGTTTGCGAAAGAAGAATATACTTCAATATCCTAATTGATACCTGGTAGTGAAACTACATAATACCGTCTTTATTCCTCTTCTGTCACCAATCAAATGCTATATAGTAGAGCTTTGACATCACATTTCAAACCTTAAGAGTGAATTTCAGATACCACCAGGCCTTCAGGCTCTGTCATGTGGATACCAAAAATCTTACCGTGCCTGACGTCACTAAAATCAGAGCTCCCCGGCCCCGCGAGCAATGCTATGCTAGGATAGCGCGCGCTCTCTCAAGGGCTTTCATGCTCGAAGGGCGGCCTTCCTTAAATGACGTAATTCCCATTCTTTTCGTTTTCATTATTTTTGGATTAGTTTACGTTACATGGACGTAAAGTGAAGCCGAGAGGAAAACATTTTTTCGCAACCATTCACATATAGCATTTTTGCGAGAAAAAAATAAAATATAAGTTGTGAATATTTTCTGGAAATTAAGTGGTAATTAATTGAAGTAAGTTACCCATCCTGGTTTTATTTTGAGCTATTGGCTAATAACAGCTGCAATGGAAATTAAAATACGTATCTTCAATGGAAATAGTATCCTTGTGTTTGAAAGAAGTCTATTCGTATAAATTATATTTGTTGATTCAGCTGCTTTGTATTAGCTTTCCAGTAGTTAAGGCACATTTTCAGTGAACGCTGTGTATTTCAAACGATGCCAGTTAAAACCTGGGATACATCTTTTCGTTCAATACAAGCAGACGTGACGGAATATCCTTAGCTACGCAGCGAAAGTTGAGAATCTTATTTTGTTGCATCTTCTTTTTCGATGGAGGGCGTTCCCTGTTTGCGCCTCATTTGATGTCATCGAGCTGCACTGAAACTTCACGTTCAAGTCATGGCGAGCGTCGCAATAGCCCCTTAAAATGGGGGCGTTCATTTACATTTATGATTTTTCCTGAGTGACATCTCCTTATGTGAGTTGACGTCTTCATTGTTTGTTCGACAGCACCGTGCATATTTGGATTGGCGAAGAATTCAACGCGTGTGCAAGTGCGTTGGGTATTCCCCATCACGTCATATGGCATTTTATTATTTTCACTTTTGGTGCAGCATACGCCGAGCTGCAAATGTCTTGGACTGTTTTGGTGACATTCATATATATTTGGGTGATTTGGATAAGGCATGTGTGTAGCAGAGGAAAGAATGAAATATGTTAGGTTTGTACCATGCCATATTGTTGGATACGAATTTATTTTTATTCAATATATATATATATATATATATTAGATGTGTTGGTTAAAAATTAAGATTAGGTAGCTTTAGAATCTACCCTCATTACTTTTGAATGTTTGAATATCTGACCAACTGATTTGAATTGTTGTTTGAACTGATTATCCTTAAGACTGGTAATTAAAACTTTTATTAAAGGTGTATTAAAGCCATTACAGGATATGATTAAATCGTGCGCACTATCCCAATCAAACCAAATGTCACATATATCGCATTAGAGTTTTTATACATCGAGTAAACAAGTTTTCGTAAAGTCTTTTGAGGTGCATAATTAATATGGACTAAAAACTTGCGCGAGTACAAGAAAAAAATATCCTGTTTAGTCAATAACTCGTTATCGTGTTTGCTTTGCGGTCGACGTTAGTCCTTTCAAAAAGAATCGCCCGGCTGGTGGAAGAAACTACATAGGAGTTCTCGGGAGGTTTTTTGTTCGTCTGGGCTTTGGATTGGGCTCCGCTGCAGTGGGAGTGGTAAACTTGAGGAAAACGAGTGGACGATGTCCACTGGACGTGTGCACTCGAAAGAATGTCGGTTTATGAGCGTCCGTCGAAGACGCCGTGGGGACATTTTAAAGAAATCAAAAGAAGATCCGTGTGGGACGATGTGTTTATGTTAAGTACGCGGAGGCGGATGAAGGGGACGGAAGATTTAATTCGGTCCAGGAGACGTGAATGAGGAGAAGGGCGTAGGGTTTTTACCGATGAGAAAGGAATGGAATGTCATTTGGGGACGAAACGAAGGACACCGTGTTGAAAAAAAAGATAGAGAGGAAATTTAGGTAGACAGGCCGAGAGAGAGAGAGAGAGAAAGTGGAAGTTTTGGGATTATAATTCGGAGATTCGTCAAAAGAATATTTTTAGGGAATAAGTGTGTTCGATCGGAAGGACTCAATTATTTTCTGGATTCGGGAGCGGAAGGCAACTCCATTAATGCGAGAAAGTGTTGCTGGTGGACCTAGTAATTATGCAGTTCGAATGATACCTATGGAATCTACGGACCAGAACTCGTTTTTCAAGCAAAGGCAACTAGTGAGCTCGCTCTTTAGATGCTTGCTTTACTTGACACACATACCGGAATTTCTGGCGATCATTGAAGTTCACACCCCTTTCTTGTACTATTTCTGTGGATCTTCTCAATCTTTGAACAAATGGACAGAGCCTACGAATTTGTTGTTGATGGTGTACTTATAGAAAGTGTATTTTTGGTTGAAACGCATTCTCATAACCGGATGCTTTTCCACCGGAGTTTTTAAAGTTTCCTCCGAAATTATATAGATTCTGAAGCATCAATTATTGCGTTCGGGGATGAAAAATGATGATTCTAGACATTTTAAAAATTGTTAAAGTCGTCTTTTGCTCCAGGAGAGTATATCGATAAAGGTGCTGTTATTAGTCATTGTAGGGAACTGTTAATGAAATTATTTTTAGGCCATTGTCAGAACTAAAGCTGTGTTAAAGTCCTCATTTTGTACTTGACATTTTCAGTCTGAAATGTCAAGTAAAGATATCTAGTATCAATGCGGATATTGTGAGTGACTCACTCACAACTGGTTAGTTATGATGTAGGTCTCTGTCGCCTGTTCTTTCCCAATTAGAACGTGTGCGACTGGGATTATTCCAGTCGACCGTGGTTTTCTCGTTCCTACCAACGCAAGATTCTCGCTTTTAAGGTAGTTTGAGCGATAGATCAATTCACCTAGAATTTGATGCATTCGACGTCATTTTAAAGAAAAAACTCATCTTTCCAATGATATCAAAATATTATCCCCTTGCCAAACTACTTTTCGAGCAATTTTCCTAAACATGGAAGCTTTTTTACATGGGATAGATTACGGTTGTACACTCCAGAGGGAGAATATTGACAAAATTAGGAACTTCTTACCTAGATTTCGTCAAAAAACTAACGGTGTGTAGTTTGTATGTTTTCTCAACTATTTATAAAAATTAATCAATTACTCACCGCAGTAATTTTTACAGCAACGCAAAAAAGCTATTATGAAGGAGATTTCACCGTTCGGTGTGAAAAAATGAAGGAAGTTAGAGACTTATGTGGGTATATTTATTTAATTACTGAGAATTTTTGTCATGTACAAGTATATTTTTTCATCATTAATATAGCAATGTTTACATCATATTTCTAACATACTCTGGAATTAAAAAAAAATAAAATTCGAATATGGTCTCCATCATGACTAGGGAACTATCTCGCTCAAACTACCATAAGCTTAATGGTTTTGGTGTTCTTTTCAATCAATCTCCTTCAGAGGAAAAGAAGTTGGCCTCTGAATGTCTGTATCTCCTTGCCTCGTTTAGACGTCGATTCTCTTCGCACTGTGGACGTCTTGGAACTGTAAAATCTGGCACCTCTTCACTCCCTGTCTTTTAAAATCCGGTTACATAAAGGGCATAACGGTTCGCCAACGCAGGCGCCTCCGTTCTGTTTCAAGATGCGAAGTCGTTTCGCCAGTGTCACACTCTGTAGACCTGTTTTCGCGCCGTAAGTAATATTCCCCAACGCCTCGCCGACAATCGTCTATCCCATTCACTTTGCTCCGTCACGGCCAGCCTTAGCACCTTTTTTTCCTTCTAATTGTTCGGGAGCCAATCGAGAAGTAAAATTAAATAAATGTAAAACTTCGTGCTTTTTTAACATTGTGTAACATGTATATGAGTTACGACAAATTATTAATATCGTGGTGTTTTAAAAAGGATGAGGGGGCAGTGAAAAGCAAGTAAAATGATCCTTACGTTATGCTAGAAGATGACATTCATCGTACCTACGATGAGTAGGATTAGTAAATTTGTAACTTTCATCAAAATCATTAGAGCCATTCTCGAAATAAAATTTACATATGTGTATATATATATATATATATATATATATATATATATATATATATATATATATATATATATATATATATATATATATTAATTTTCGACAGACAGAGAAGACAGCAGAATACTGTCGAAAATTAAACCGTTCGTGTGAGTTTCTTTTGTTTGTGCCACTATGTTTTTTACTTGTCACGCCTGTGACTCCTTATTGGATATATAAGATTTGCTCGTTTAATAGTATAGGACTAGGATGAAGAGAATTGAGTGCGCCCTTCCCTTCTATGCCACACTCTAATGGAGCTGCCCTCTGTTCCTTCAGGCGTTACGTAGCCTCTCGAGATTTCCTTGCGTCGCCTGCGGTACGGTGCGCTCCCTGTGAGAATACATCTCTTCGAAGTTGTCTCTTGTAAATGGAGAGTCGGTCACCTACCGACCTGCCCGGCGCCCCTCCCCCCTCCCCCTTTATCCCCCATGTGTCCGGGGTGACCGGTCCGGTCGGGCGTCCCCCCCTCCACCTGTGTTGTCCATGTCAGCACCCTCCCACCATTGCCTATAGCATGCACCCTCTCGCTTTCACCGGCCGAATCCCATGTCGGCCGTCGTCGCCACTTGATCCTTTCCCGAATAGGGTCAGTGCGGCGGACGACGGGAGTTAAAAGTCTTATTGTGAGAGTGGGCGGAGGATTACGCGCGACTCTTGCACATATGCGGTCACCCGACACCTTCGTCCCCATCCAATGCAAATGTGTTTTTATCTGTTGTCCCTATTCTCGAAAACTGTTTTGAGTTGCTTGCAAGACTAAATATCTTACAAGCCATCTACTCGCACATGACCTGAGCATTGGATTAGAATACACGGATAATTTTTGAGAGTTGGTATGTTGGTAGGAATTGCTATTGAACCCACAGTTATTTGACTGATTGAGTGCTTTGAATTAGTGGCGTGTTTCTCAAAACATTGATGATGATTGTGGGTATACAATTTTGCTTGAAAGTTAGCTGAATCGTCAATTAATGTTCCTTCTCAATAGAGAGGCACCAAAAATTAATTAGATGCTATTGTATAAAGTTAGCGTTTGGGAAAATCCTCGTATCATAGGAGTGTTTTAGACAAACATGGTCTCTGTATTAAGGAAGTCAAGCGGAAAGTCACTCTGGAGGACTCAGGGTAAAGAGAGGGGTAAAAGTTATCATGAATCTAAAATGGAGCTGCCATAGCTTTTAATACATCCGAAACCTCGTCTTCGATGACAGAGGTTGATGGCAAATGAAAAAGATGCTTTTGCGAGGTGGGTACCATACTATGGAGAATTAGGAAGGAGTGATTAAAGCTGACAAGAAAGGAAGACATGAATTGGTGTTAAATGTGGCAGGAGATGGAAAAAAATAGGTGAAGGAAATTTGAAGGAACCATCATAAATGAATAGAGGGCATACTGAAATGCGAAGATTTGTTACAGAGGGTCATTATGGGGAGAATGTTGGTTGAGCGTGGAAGAGGAAGTTAAATAGCAGGAAGTTTTGATGAAAAGAAAGAATGCAGAAGATGTGAATAGCTTAAAAGGCTTAATTCCGGTCAAGCGAATTGTTATGTGAGAGAAAGGTTTGAGATGACCCCACGGATGGGAAGAATTGAAAGCAGCAGTAGACCAGCTAATAATGATAGAATATCCCCGTTGAAATCACGAGTCAACTATTATATTATGCATTCGGCTTTGCCAGGTGGTCTAGAGGGTAGTTTTGGAGGAATCTATATCGTAAAAATAGAATAATGATTGATTTTCTGGGACGCTAATTTCCAAGTATTGGCTAATAGATGAATTCCAGGTTTTTCACAGTGAAATAGTTGCATTTATTGTCTACTCGGAAGCATTCTCAATTATTATTATCAATCTTTCAATCCATAATTGTGTGGAATGAAGATGATTGTGACTAAATATTAGGAAACAATGCAATTTTTAAAACTTTCATAAAGATTTATTTTTTTACCTTGTTATTTCGGCATCGCAGTCATATTTTAAATAAAAATATGTCCAAAAGGTGTTATTTCTGAGAGAAAGAGTTTTTCCCTAAAATGACGTTGAGACGTCGAAATGGATCAATGCTGTATAAATTACTTGTAAGTTTAAAAAAATACATATACACGGATTACGATCCTTCGCCATAAGAGGCGATTAGTCAGTATCTACCGGCTAATAAAATTCTTACTAGAATTCGTATATTAAGGGTTGGTGGCCGATGGTACTCCTTGACTCGTTTTAAAACATTTCTAGGAATGAGGAGAATGTTGATGGGCGTTTTATGATACAAATTGAAGATCGGCAAGTGTCTCGAAACAAGGACGGAAGTAGTAAAAGAGAAACTCGGTTGCATTGGAGATATTGTTCTCAGAAAATTTAAAATGTAAATAAACCCGGTGGAGATCAATCGAACGTGAAGCGAACTGGGAAAATAACAAAGAGCGGACGAAAGTAAAAGGAAAGTTTATTCCGGAAAACCTGTTAGTTTTACAGTCGCTCGGCGTTCGTTTCATGCCTTACTTGAACTGCGGAATAAGATATATATCATTGTTAGCAATCGGTCAAGCAAGTTCGAATCTCAGCTCATTTTTTTCCGGGCCGATGGATTCGACTCACTGACTCTCTGAGCTGAAAAAGTATTCACAATGGACAGTCATTGGATTCTAGTTCACAGAGTTGAGTGTTTCCATCCGTAGTGTCCAGGTTTCACTTTTTAAAAGGGTTTCGGATATGAGGGTCTAGAAACAACAACGTTCCAACGCCCTCGAGTCGTAGGTTAAACCAATCATGACTTGGACTCATCCTGTTTAGAGTGACCCCTCCATGGGAAGTCCGAGCGAGGAAAAGTATGGCAATATTAAATACGCAAAAACTTATGACTGAACTACGTAGTAATTAACTAAATTTGCCTAGTTGTGACTTTACCTTCGCTTATTTTAAGGCCTTCTCTCTGCGTCTATAAGTTTTAAGGTAGTTGAGCGATTTTTTGTCTATTCATTATATTCCAATTCTATTCTAAAATGTTATCATTTGTTAGACGCATGAAGTAAATATGGTAATATTAAACGTAAAAATGTCGGACTGAACTCTTTAGTAATTAACTAAATATACCTAGTTGTGGGTTCACCTTCGCCTTTTGATTCACGCCGTACTCTGAATACTCCTCTATAAACTGTCTTTTTTGCTTTTTAAAAAGTTTTGCTATTAATAACAAAGTTTTTTTTTAATTATTGAGAAAATCTTCGAACTACACATCGTCATATTTTTGACGTAATCTGTGTGTCACAGCTTCCTAATTCTTTAAAATGTTCTCACTGGAGCCCACAGCCCAAAATACCAAATCCCATTGAAAACTGCTTCCAATTTTTTTGGCCAATGTCTCGAAAAGTAGGGCGATTATTAGTGGTTGATATTTTGATGTTATTAGAAAGATGACACATTTTTCTTTACAATGAGGCCAAATTTGAATTGTGTGTCGTGTTATGTCGCTCCAACTACCTTCAGCTGTTGTGCGCTAGATTTTTCCGCTCCCTGTTGGCAATGCCTGCCACCCAATCCATTTGCTCACATCGACACGCACTTTTGCACCAGTTTTGCCCTTTTGTTCTCACCAAAGATTTGCTGGAGGTGGCTTGAGTATTCTGTGTGACTCACTTAAGTTACTAAGGACGTGTTTCGTCACGGACAACTGTGGAGAAAGTAAATGCTTATCCAATCCCTTTTCTAATATGCCAGCCATTCCGCAACATTTTGCGTTTTAAATTGCCAGCGGTAAAGGTTCCCTCGATCGAGAATGGAACCACGGACCCCTGGTTTATTGCCCTTGTCTCAGATGTACAGACCAGCTGGAAGCCTGCGGTTCAATTTCTATTCCAGGAAACCAGCAGATTTCCTTGGCTTTTTCCACGAGAATTTTCGAAGTGGAAAGTTTCATCGTAAAACATTGCCGTTCGTCGTGGTATATTTTATATCCCACATTAGAATACTATTAATATGTTTTGATCGTTTTAAGGATCTGTCTTCTGGGACAGAAATTAGGTCAACAATTAAAGCTAGTAAACTCTTGCGGATAAATCCTCCACTTTAACTTTCTATTCTGGTTTTGTTAAAATATAAGCAAATATCTTTGGTCGTTAAAAACCTCTTCTTTATTTTCTTTTTCATCTAATGAGAAATGAGAAGATGTGTTTGTTTCATTCAAGAAATAACTATTACATACTAGCGTGGTTTTAATGACACGGTGGTGCATTAATTCGTTTATAGGTACTTATATATCTCAACGTTTACGTTAGCTAACACCTCAGTGTTTTATATCAGTTTCTACTCCACTCTACTTTCCTCTTTGAAGCGTGGAGCTCTTCCTACGTGCTCAAGCAGGTAATCAAGAACTCGATGGTTTCCTGCGTGAAGCAAATATTCACATTAATGACGTTTTACGTTTTCATGCATAATTTCAGTATTTGTCTTTCTGACGAAACGCCATTGAGTTTAAGTTGTTTTTCCCGCGGTTAACCGCAGGGCATTGGAGGAAAGAAAACAAAAATGAGTGTCTAAGGATTTTTTTGTTATTTTCTGGAGTGGGATTTGAGTTGTCTGCTTCATTGTTCTTTTAATTTTTGTAAATAAATGGTAATTACCGATCGAAACAATCTTTTTATTTTCTTGCTTATTTACGTCATGGAATAGAGTAATAATGCGTTTATTTTTTGCTCCAGCCGTATTCCATCGTCACGAATGTGCATTACGCTGAAAGTTGTCGTCAGGGAATAGCTAACAATCATTCAAAAATCATTTCGTATGTTGCCTCATTAGGCATGGAGTATGTCGTAACTCACGCGTCAAATAAATTATAATTCTAAAAAAATATTTGTCTTTCATGATGGGTAAATCTTGCGCAAACCCTGGATGTACCATGTAGTTATAGTGATTGCAATCAATATGCCATAAACAATACCTTGCCAAACTCCGGAAATTAAATAACTAAATTATATGAAGCGTATGACAATTTAATGAAGTATGTCCTTCGAGTGAAATGATCAGCAAAGCTTTTGAAACAGCTCTGAGCTTCGGCAAAGCAAGCGGAGGGGTGCAGTGGATATAATTTTTCTTGGATAAGACATAAGTATATCATATGGGTTCTAATTAGTATCATTGGTCCAATACTTTCTTTTCACTGGCCTTTTTGTTTCAAATATTGTTTGTCGAATCGCGATGCCACCACTGTCTCTTAGCTATTTAAGGGCCACTCAAAAGCTTAATTCCATTAAATCTACTCTTTGGGCCGACATCTCCTCCCGGCTGGCAAATGTTTGTATTTCTGTGGTAACAAGGATGTCTGGAAAGAATTTACAGTTCTAAATAGCGATACCAGTATCCACAATTTCCTGTGTGCTTCTTAATTTTATAGCATAAGTATAAAATTTACCGAAATTAGGACATGAAAATGATCTTCGGTTTAGAGGTTCCATTGCGGTAATTTCATTGATCCCCGTCTATGGTGATCTAAGTGTATTATTAATGACCTCGGTGTTCTGCCGTGCGTTATATTTCAAGGATATTTTTTTTGGAATAATGGTCCACATGCCTTTTTGAGAAAGTATCCATATGGCCGATGATGGTTTTTGTTGGCGGTCAGTTCCGTTACTGGGATGTGGGTGTGTTTTTTTTTAGAATCTCAATTTTTTCATCCTATTATCAGGGCAATAAATTAATTCAGTCCAAGATAATTAAGGTGGTGCTTCAAGTGCGTAAGATGCATTGTGAGTGACTGTCTTATAGCGTCGGACGGAGGAGGAAGGGCCCTTAGGATCGCTTGGGCTGTCACGGTCCCCGGAACAACCAGCTCCCACCATCGCGTCCCCGTTTGAAAAGGCCGAGAGGAATGCAGTCCCCCCCCAAACTCATACCCATTTTCATAACTCTCTCGACGTAAGCCTCGCTCGTGCATTCCTTAAGCCACTGCTTTTACGCCCTCAAAGCTGCTCTTCCATTGGTCGTCCAGTAACCCTGTTTTATTTACTGCTGCCCATCCCCCACCCCCATTCGAACCCTTCCACGGTTCTCCGGCTCTCTGGGCAACAGCCTCATCCGTCTGTTGCTTGTGATGTCTTATCCTCGTACGTAGAGCTTCCATCTCTAACTCTGCCTCTTTCGTTTTTCCCTTTTGACTTTACGAGTCTCTATGGGAGTAAAATCACTTTGTTCTTGGGAGGAAAGGTTTTAAATAAAAGATTCAACACTTCCGCCATACATAAAGACGGATCTACTTCGACGTGGAGACGCTCGGAGGAAACCGGGCAAAACTGTTGTCTAATTGCAACAATGAACGCGGTGGGAACCCGAAAAATGGGCAAGCCTTCATGAAGAAGGGACTATAATAATATTGATGCAGAAAAACAGTGAGAGCATTTTATCGTTGACTATTTTTGTGAGTTCTCCGATCACATAGTGATCCTTACAGAACTTGCCCGTATTAAAAAATTTACATCTATTTTATCAAATCGTTGACTTTGTCAAATAAATTTTATTATTTCATGGTGTAAACATTATTCGATGGTCGATCGGGTATTTGAGTTGGCCGAAAGCGAAGATCATTTTCACCACAGAAGGCTAGTGGGTAGGTTGGTGAGAAAAAGATTATCTGGGGAGCGGAGGAATGTTGGAGAGAAACCCGGCGTCGATATCAGCGTGCTTTTAAAGGAAGGCACCAAGGGGTCAACGGTTTAAGGTGGCTGGAGCGGTAATCGTGAGTCGTTGAAGGCACATTCTAATAACTTTTCAAGTAAGTCGAAAAAAATATTCTTGGACCACATTTCACCCACGTGCACCTGTTTATACGTTGGAAATCACCACAATGCAGTAATGTATATGATGCAAGAGTAATATTTCAAATTTTCGCCTTAATTAAAGCATTGTTTTGACTTGGATGTTCGGCGCGAAATTCGAAATTTACGCGAAAATCATATCTAAATACGCTTTTCTTACTCGGTATGATACCTTGATATTTGTTGGCAGCTATTATAATAATATGAAACTTACTATTTCGCATTTAGGAGAAAATCTGTACTTTAGTAATAGAATTTTTTCAAAATATATGCCGTGTTCCATAAGATTACTTGTTAAAATACCATTGAATTGCCAGGAAACCAAATCGGTAACATGCAGTTTTTTTTATTTTATCGATAGGTATTACTAACAAGGACACGTATGCAAAGTTTCACGCAAATCTGTATACAAACAAAAATCGCTCCAGCCACCTTAACGTACCATCTGACAGACGAAGTGCTGCCCTTGAAGTACTCTCGCCGCATGGCACCTGAGTAGAGATCGGAATTCCACTGAAAAATCCCCACCACTGCTGGGATGCGAACCCGGAACATCGGAATAGGAAGCCATTACTCTAGCCACCACACCAACTTGAATTATTTTATTTTTCACTAGTTTGTAATTCCTCCGCGCGCGTATCGGTCCTTATATCACGGTCAAAATATCTACTCAGATATATTCTTTCAAATCCTTTATTTAAAAAAATCATTTTTGGCATGTCACACCGTAAAAAATGTTCAAAATGAACTCCTTGTGAATGATTTAACTGTCAGCATTACCGCGCGTTGGAATGCAAAATTCAGAATTTTCGGATTGTTTTGGCAGTATCGATTCTCACAATTTATGGACGACAAAGCGTAATCACGCTTCTTTATCCATATCTTCGTCTGGCTTGGCCTCGCGGTATTTGAAGTAGCTCAATAGCTTTGAATGGGGGCGTTTACCATATTTTCGTTATTGCCGAATCTGATAGAGTTTTTAAATTAAAAAAACCGTATTTTTCCGTTTTTCGATCCGTCACCTAGTTCTCATGTTATAAGCGACGAAAAACTGATGTTCTTAATCCTTTCGCTGGAATGGGCGTGTTGAGACTTCTTACGCCATCCCTTCGTCCTATCACAACTGAGACTGCTCAAGTTCCTTCGCCCAATCAAAATATAGGCAGTGAAAGCAGACCACATCTCCCCAAATCCGCCCCCACTCCACTCCCCAAAACAGCCAAGGAGGGGAGGTGGATGACGTAGAAGGTTTCAGCGCAGCTCATTCGATGGGCGTCACCTTCTTCGTATTTAACTTTTCAATTAATGAGTGAATAGCTACGGTTAGAAGATTGATTTTTTTCATTAAAATTCATTCCATCTAACGATTTCGTGAATAAAATAGCAATTTCGGTTCCGAGTAATCCCCCATTTATGTTGTAATCAGTAACTGCCTGAAGAAGAAGAAGGGCCAGGCGGAGGCAGCAGTACCGTAATAGCAACCCCTTCATTCCCTACCACTATCTTAAGGAGTTAGCGCCACAGATCGCACCGTTCTTAGACATAATATTCAAGAAGTCATTGTCTGAAGGAAAGATACCATTAGACTGGAAAATTGCAAACGTTACACCGATATTCAAAAAGGGAAACAGACACGACCCAGGGAACTATCGACCAATTTCATTAACGTCGATTATAGGCAAGATACTCGAACATATCGTCGTTAGCAATATCATGACGTTCCTGGACAGTCGTAACGTCCTCCATGGCTCTCAGCACGGCTTCCGGAAAGGTAGATCATGTGAAACACAACTCGCGCTCTTTCTTCATGACGTTCTCAAATCTAGTGAATCGAAAAGACAAGTTGACGCATTATTTCTAGCTTTTAAGAAAGCTTTCGACACGGTACCTCATAACAAACTTTTATACAAATTACAGTCATGCGGGCTGAACGATACAGTAGTAAACTGGGTACGCGACTTTCTGAGTGATCGTAAGCAAAAAGTAGTTCTGGACGGAATTAGCTCTGATGTAGTTAAAGTGACATCAGGTGTGCCGCAAGGAAGCGTGATCGGCCCCCTTTTGTTCATTATATACATAAATGATCTATGCTCTCGAATTAGCAGTAAAATACGTTTATTTGCCGACGACGCTGTCATCTATCGTGAAATTAGTGATCACTCTGACTTTGAAACTCTATCATCGGATTTAAACAACGTTCATGTGTGGAGCCAAGAGTGGGGACTCGAACTTAATCTGAGCAAATGCACGGCGGTACATTTCTTGCGGAGGTCGTCCAACTATTCCCATGTATATGCTGTGGATGGTGTTAACATAAAGGCGACAGATGAAGTGAAGTATCTCGGAGTCACCATAACTTCGGACCTATCGTGGGGAGCACATATAAGAAATATTTGTGGCAGAGCTCTGAAGAAGCTAGGATTCGTCAAGCGTATTATGGGAAGATTTTCTGATGAAAAAGTAAAAGAGAGGTGCTATTTCGCACTCGTCCGGCCACACCTTGAATATGCAGCGAGTATATGGGATCCGGTGCAGAAAGACTTAGTCCGGGAACTTAATAAAATACAAAGGAAAGCTGCGCGATTCGTCAAAAACAGCTACGGGCGTACAGACAGCGTTACACAGATGTTAAACGAATTAGGCTGGGAGCCGCTACAGACTCGGAGGCTGCGCGCTAGGCTTAGATTACTTTAACAATTGAGAATAGATATCTTTCAGAGCGACACGGAGAACATCATATTAGAACCTCACTATATTTCCAGGTCCGACAGAAACGATAAATTAAGAGAGATATTTTGCCGAACGGATAGGTATGGGAATTCGTTTTTCCCCCGAACAATAAGGGACTATAATAAATGCTAGGCGTAATTTCATTAGAGCGTGTCCATTTTATATGTAAACGGCTGGTGTCCTAACACCCCCCGCCACACGCCTATTGAGGTGGCTTGCGGGGTAATATGTAGATGTAGATGTATCCTGAAAAATCGTTTGGCTTGAAAATCCGTTGGTGCGACACCTTTTTGCCTGTCTCTGGAATTCCCTTGTTATTTGCAAATTTGAAATCAGAGGCCAATGCTCTACGCCATAACGTCTCGTCATTGAGTTAGCATTTCCCCCCCTAGGTCATTTAGGCAGTCCGTGGTACTTTCTTGATGGGATTCGAAACACTTAGCATACTTAAGGCTGGTCATAATTTTTTCGTTGAAGGTCAGTTGACGCACGCATTCGTAGATGACCGCCATTCATATTCCTTAAGAAATGTCTACATTATTTGCATTTTCCTTTCGTTTTATGCTCAGAAGTTATGATATGGGCCAGAAACTGCAAATGCTACGTTGCATTAACAGCGTGGGTCCTCAGCAGTGCTTCTATATCTATCACAAAGTATGTGAGGGAAAATTGAGTGTTTGAGCCGATCATTCCTTAGGTACATCTTTTCTATTTAATTAGAGGCCCTCTGTTGGTAAATACGTGAACCTGTAACTTGGGCTTGGCTTTTCCCCCTGTTTTTTCCATAATAGCGATATGTTACGTGCCCCTCGGCCTCGATGACTGCAGAAATGTGATTGGTGATTATTCATTTGCATATTAAAACAGTATACGAACCGACAAGCTTTCTTAAAATATGTATTTTTTAGTATATCAGGGAATGACGCATGACAGGTTGACTAGTATGCAAATAAATTTCTCTTTTCCTCACTTGGTTTTTTATATTCAACCGCTATGATTGCTGCGCCTAAAAGCAGAGAAAATCACTCTCTGTGAACAAAGAACTTATGTTAGAGGTGAAAATTTTCAAATAGCAAGCAGCTATGTTAGCTTAGAGGTGACTCATTATTTGCTTAAAAGTGAGTTGTCGCAATTGCTTAACTGCGTATAACATCCAGCCGATGAATAAATGGGCTCGCTTTGCATTCAACAATTCAGCCAAAAGAAGCTATGCGCGCAACACGATTCTACTTAGCCAGAATGGTGAGTTGTGGGGGACGGGGATATCCCACATGGCGGACGGTAGTTACATGCTTGTTCCACCATACCCTTCTAATCTACTTTATTCATTAATGCAATGAAGGAGCCTAATTATCTCCTTGGTTTCAGAAGTAAACACTGGTTCAAGGTGGTTTTAATCGACTTCATCGAGGAGTGTTTGTGCATTCAAACGAATATGATCCAAGTAACAGGCCACACTCCCGGTGGAATGTGTTTAAATATCTGAATATATATTTGTTCTTCGTAGTTGGGCTTCCGGCATTCGTCAAGGGAATCTTGCCTTCGCCCTGATACCTTCGCCGTTGAGGCTCGGCGTGTGAATGTCTTATCCTCTCTTTCTCACAGGGATTCAAATCCGAATCCATTAATAGTGTGCTGGGAGAATCGATTGTATTATATCAACGCGGTGATGTCTATGGAGTACATTCCGTTATTTATTAGACTGCCTTTGTTAGTTCGCTTTTACGATCGTAACATTTTGTCGATTTGTGTAATTCTCAATAGAGCGATGATTTACTTGTAACTATTACGTAGCTGATCTTATTTAATGCATATTGATGTTAAAAACCCTTGACCCTGGTGTTATCATTTATTGTAGTTTTATCTCCCCGAGGTCCCGTTTTCCTGGAGCGTCACTAAAATGTTTGCTTGAATGAAGATAGTCCATTTGAGAAATGCTACCCGTTTAAAATCCTCGTTACGTTGAGCCCATTTGTTATTTCAGTCAATTCGTGTCGGAGGGTTAACTAAACTCATCGCAACGCTCAGTATTGGCTTTGTGACATCCTAAGAAAGTTACCAAGGGCTCCAGGTGTGAATGTACTTCATCTTTATATTGCATTGGAGGTCAAATGAAGTCAATACTCATAGCCTTTTGAATACTAAAACAAAAGTTTTTCAATAATCCAAGATATTAAGAGCGAATTGTTAGCTTCTGGATATCGTATGTGCTGTTTATTTTTTAGATATTGACGATAAATACCAAGTTTAAAAACTGTTCAGCCACATCCTATAGATTTACTTCATTGACGGTAATTAATAGCCTAGTCTTTCAGTGTGTTCTTACATTGTTGTATGTGAAAGGATTATTAATTTCACATTGTTAAAATTTTCATAGTATTTTAAAGGAAAAAATGTATAGTTATGCATCTTTATATCGCCAATTGATGAATAAAATGCATTGCATAAATATGCATTCTCTAAAATGGAAATTTCGCTGTCGCATGTCATTTAAGTTAAAGACTTAATTGTAGTAGGCTTAAATTGAAAGCTTAATATCCTTTTTCTTGTCGTGATGTGCATTTCGATGTCTTGGCAATCTTCCCTGTCAACCAGAAAAAATGAAAGAAAATGGTTATCACGTTGACCGGATGTATTACCACGGATTGGAAACAATGTCTTTTTACCAATTAAGCTCCGTACTTTCTCGAGGAACAAATGAGGGCGCGCAGAGCAAAGCTGTACGCTAAGCCTTCTTCCGTTGTGTGGAGGGAGGGAGGGGAATGCTTTCTTCGTTTTCTTTATGGCACCGATTCGTCTTATCGGGAGCTTTGTGCATCGCCCTAATCTTGTAATAATAGAGTTCCCATTAGGGCGCCGCCGTCTGGCGTGACGCCCGCCAATTACAGTCAGCTTAGCAACGCCGCTGTGCCCAACGGGAGTACCGTACCTACCATTTTTCTCACCCAGCTTTGAGGAATAAAAAAAAAGAATTGAGGAGAATCAGGAAGTGCTCTTCTTTGAGGCCCTATGGACCCCCAGAGAGGAGTCCCGCTGAGCAAACACATCACATATCGTCACACCATGGCGCAGTTCTCGCTCAAGAGTCGTTCTGCCTGCGATTCGCGTCGCTGATCAAAGAGTTATTCTTTCCTTTTTTTGTAACCGTGTAATTATCGCATAATTTACCGTGACATCGTGAGTTTGGACTGGCCATTATCTTCGCAACAGCCCTCCACCGCATGTTACGGTGCAAGCAAATGCTGTTGCGATTCGTCGCTTCGAGGGAGATAATAGTGAGGTACAAAGAGGTATTTTCAGAGGCCTGGTCCGATACATTTCGGCCGATGCCAATACTAGCGGTAATTCGTGGTATTTATTGGTCGACCCGATATTCAGATGATGCTGGAAGATTTATCGCCCGCTCGAAATTTTAGGAAGAATCTGTTAAAAATATTCGCTCTCCGGACCAGTGCGGAGACCACTTTGTCACTCAGGACTTCATATTCCAACGGCAATTTTAAGAAGCTCCTTGCAAAACAGATTTTGTGCTTCATTATGGACAAATGCGGGAAAATTTTGATGTTTGCGTCTTACCTCTAAATGGGATGCTTCGTAAATGACGTAAAAGTGATAATAATGATATGCATTCTAATTGTTTGTGAAAATGAGATACATAGTAGAAAACTTTCTTTATATACCCGATGAGAAATTCTAATTCATGCTCAAATGATGATTGATGTCCATTGAGTCCATTGATGTGAAATCGATATATTATTTACCCCAAAGAGGGTGAAATTCGTCAAGAAAAAATCATTTAACTTGACCGGGATTCGAACCCCGATTGCCCAATTGCCGGTCTGGTGTGTTAGACAGTTGCACCACCAAGTCATCTTAATTAAAGACGAATTTCAGCGGGGGTTTATACGAACAAGATATTCTCGTCCCCAGTCTATAATGTAGCACAGGAGACGATGTTGTGCATGATATGTTACGGTCGTGGAGAATAAACCCTAAATTGTCGCTTTTGAACGACGAACTTGACAATTTTCCAGTTTTTTTAAATTGTCGATATTTATTTATTTTGTATAGCATATCATATCAACAATAAATTACAAAATGAATGATTTAAAAAAAGTAACAAATCAACAAAATGAACTCAAATACGATAAAGTTGGAGTTTCGTCACCTAAGTGGCGTTCTAGAAATGCATTGAATGAGTTTGGTAGGGGAGAAGAGGTCTAGGGTGGAATATCTGGAGGACTATGAGTTAAATACGAAGGGTAAATATTTGGGGATCATCAGTGTGGGAATATCGACAAGTGAAATTACGGTATCGGATTGTATCGGAAAATTGATATTGGACTATCAGACTGATATCGATACTGTAACATTGACGCAGTGGAGTGGGCCATCGGTTGACTTTCATCTTGAAGTATGAGTGAGATATTGTTCACCTGGCTGCCCGAGCCCCTTCGCAAAATCCCCATTTTCTCTACCGTGGAGTTCATTCAGTTTCTTGGCCCATTTCGTTTTTTCATGAATTGTTATCTTCGTAGAGAGGGCGGTCGAGGATTAATGTTTCACGAGAGATTTAGTATATCGCTGACGCGGTGTGACCTAGAATCGGAAAGGTTTCCTCACCATTTACAGTTCGAATAGGGATCTATTGAATCTATGTGCTGCTGTTCATTTCAGCATTGGTATTGGTGTCAACGGTGACAGGTGAGAGGTGATGGATTCTCTCCTTATTCAATTCATACGACTACTAATGGGCGAAGAGTCTGTTCTTGAATATGATCTTGTAAACTTGTAACGTTTAGTGAATAAAACATTTGTTCCTTTGGGAGCTAGAATTTTGTTTGCAAAAAATGTCACTTTTTAGAAAATGAGGCTTAAAGTAAAATAAATAAAAAATTAAACTCCCAGTGCTGCCTTCTTGTGAAATAACACTGAAGCCTAGACTCACACCACTTATGCAGAAAACAGAATACAGGAAGAGGAAAATTTATGGAGTTTCAAAATACATTAACACTAATAGTTTCTCTAGCATTATTGGCATGGCTATAGTGCAATGAATGTTGGTGAAATGTCACCTCCTGGCAAGTACTTGTATGCTTTTTTCTAATGCACCAATAGTGGTAGCTTCATTAACCTTACAGTGAGGTACATGTTGGTGATAGCTCGCCCCCTGCCACACACTCTTGTGGTGGCTTGCAGGGTATTATGTAGATGTAGATGAAATGCTTATGCCCTCCTAACTCAAATGTGGTGTAAAAGTGACTTGCAAAACTTTTGTTTTTAACGGCTCAATATAAGTAAATAACTTCCTAAGACTCAAATTATTTTCAGATTTTTTTATCATTTTGTGAACCCAAATAGCCGTATTCATGGATTCCTCGGTACATCATAATGAAGTTTTTACTTCCTCAGGTCCGTGTGAAGAATCTATTGGGGTTAAAAGTTGTATTTGGTTCCGCTGTGAGTTGTAACTTTCAGTTTCAATAGCACAGATTTACCTTTTTCTCCGGACTAATTTTACCGGGAAGAACGCCGTCCGCGGATAATAAGACGGTATGAATTCTAGTTTGACGGAAGCGTCCGACTATCTTCTAAAAAGTTAAAAATGAGCCTTTTGATTAGTGTAAGCAACAACTGATGCCGAGTTTCTTTCCATTCTTCCTCCATTCCCTCAGATATTTTACATATATATTGTGCACATGTAGCGATAATTTTTAAAGCAAGTACTTTTAAGTTATAAGTCAAGTACAGTCTAGGGAAATCATTACGTCTCTGTTGGTAGTTTTTGCCGGTATTTCAGGCATCCCTTTGTTTTCCTGCATTGGATTTTTTTACTAGAATACACGCCAAAAATCATAAATTTTTCCCCAGTTTAGGTACTGAAAGCATTCTTTCAGTAGGTACGTAATATTTTTTATCTTAATCTGGTCATGAAAATGACCAATCGCTAGGACAATGGATTTAAGTTAGGTTTTGTATATTTTTATATAAAATTCTATTTGAATAAAATTTATTTGCATGATCATATATCCATTTTTATTGATATTTTTTTATTATTTTATATTTGAAAATGACACACAAATGGGTCCAGTGATCATATTGTTAGTGTTTTTATTATTTTTTGTGATTATGTCGGTGGTAATGTAATGGCGACTCTGGGTTACGTGGAAAGGAGGCTCCAAAGTTCCATCTCGCCCCAAAAATAAAGACATTTTTATCTATCTATATTCCTTCAATAGTCCTACTACTTGCCCCAGTCTACGTACCCATCCGTAAGGGTGAAGTGATTATGAGTAATCTATCGCCTTCCCTTGTAGCTAGGTAATACTTCCACATCCTTAGCCTCTCAAAAATCACTCGATCCACTTAAACTGCCTCCTTAAATTATCCCCCACCGATTTCTTCTCCTTCAAGTAATATTTTGCCCTTCTTCATTCGTCCTAGTACCTACCGAACTTTCTCTCATAGTTCATCTCCAAACTCATCGTGAGTTTCCAATCTTCACCAGTTCTCTTGTCGTGAAGACCCAAGATCCCGAACCGTAATGCGGTTCGGAGACAGATGTTTCATCCGGTTGATTGGTTGTTCTCAGAGACGACCGACTGCCGAGACAATTCGCCCCTTCAAGGATGGGTCGGTAGGTTGGTAATTGAAGGATTACGTGCATGGGGAATAGTGGAGGGAAACCCGGTGTCGGCATTAGACCATTGTTTACAGATTTCGCCATAGCATGAATTGCAAAATTTCTAATATGAAGTCGTTGCATTTGGATGAGAAGCCGGTACTCTAGCCACCACACATGTACAGGGTCAGCGGTCCATGCGGCGTTTCCGTGTCTAAATGTAAATTCCTCGATAAGCTTAAAGAGTCGACTTAAGCCTCTCCTTCCATTCGGCGACCGTCTCTCTGTGGCGAGATTCTGAAAAGATCTTTTTCAAGCGCTAGTTGTTCCTTCGATTGGCCGTGAAGAAAAAACTCTGGCGGTGTAACGCTGTGTTAATCTTACCACTCGCCTCTCTTTCTCCCCCACCCCAAAAGAAACTCTTTTTGGACCCAAATAAGAAACGTCTGCCTTCTTTCTTTGCTTGGCGTCCTTTCCTTTCTCCAAAACGACTCCCTCGGCTGTAGACATTGTATTTCTTATTTTATTTTTTCTTTCGAACGGGGACAGGAGTGGGGGGTGGGAGTTGGAGTTTCGATTGAAGAAGGACTGAGAGAGGAACGGTGAGGGGAGCGTTTGTTGACCAGTTGTCCTGCTTTCAGTGCGGCAGTTCAGTGTTCATGAACTCTACCCGGTTATGTCTCCTTGACCACTTCTGCTTTTTTTTGTTTTCCCCTAAATATCTAAGTATGGCGGTGACTTGCGAAGATGCGACAGCATGTTATTCTAATATTTGCCTAGAGTACCTTCTGGCGTTCCGTATCGAGGGCCCGGGTTTGAATACCAGCGTTATCTGTTATTTTTTTAAAACCGGAATCCCTATTATAACTTGAGTGACTCTTGTACGCCAGTGTCCACAGTGTTACGACTCGTCCTTACGACGTCCATAACCACACCAAATTATGCCCCTTTCAATTATGTTGCAAGTGATTACAGCTTTCGGTCACCTACCCTGATTTTTACTTCTGTTTATAAGTTCCCACAAGTTTTTTATGAGGAACGGTGTACAACTCGTATGACCGCCTATAGATTTAAGTTGAGCTCATAAGTCAGTGGAAATCATACGATGGAAAAAACTGATATCTCTCTCTTAAAATTAAAATTAATCTGATAAAAATTGTAGAAAATATAGCATTTTAATGCTTTGATTTAATATAATGGTCCGCATTGACATATATGTACTACCGGAATTGATGAAATCGGCTTCAACTGCGTAAAAATCCACCTTGAATGATAATATACAATGTATCATTCTCACTGAACATTTTTATTTGTTACATCCTGTTTCAACGTAAAGGCGGCGTACCTAACGGTGACGCCTATTCGTTGAAACCGGTTGTACCAAATAAAATTTTTAATGAGAATTATGCATTGCTGTTAATTAATTTTCAATATTTATTACCCCTGGTAATGGATGAATCGACCGTAATCCTTTTTAAATTAACGCGTTTGGGAAAGATTCTAGATCGGTCTATGAGCGTGGAATACTACCACCATTCGCCCTTGTCTAGTCTCTCACGCCTGTCTCTTTAGGGAATAGAATCCTCACGGTCACGTATCCTTTTGAGAGGCGAGAAAATTAGGAGGGAGCTGAGAACCGTCCGTGGTATTAAAGGAGAGATGGGGAGGAGTATAAAGGAGGGGATTTTGAAAGTGGTGGGCGCGGGATCTGTGGGCACGTACCGGGGATGGACGGAAATCTTCGGTCGGGCTTTGTCTTGGGGAGGCTGGTGTTGGATTGGAGAAAAAAGTAACGGAATCAAACGAACGACGGGGCGGAAGTGGTCGAAAGAAAAATGCCGTCTCCTTTCTTTGCTCTCTCCTGTTTCTTTTTATTGTTTGTGTCCACATCGCCGATGGAAAAAAAATCTCCTTAATTCGGTCCCGATATTCCCGCTGAGACCGCAGCTTAGCCGCGCCGTGCTTTGCGTACCTACGTCGAGAGATGTATGGGAATGGGAGCGGCGTTACACCCCTTATCAAGTATCCTACCTTATGATCTGTGTCCGTGTTTATGACGTCACTTGTTTTGTTTCTAGGCTTTTTATGGATTTCATCTCCTTTCATCTCGCCTTTGTCACATGTTTTTTTCCCTTATCCCTCCTTTAAGAGCAGCGATTTCCAACTTGTTTCGGCTTGATACTTCATGGCAGTCCATTTCGCTAGATTGTTCCCGAATCAGTTGGACCCCTCGCAGTGTAAAAAAATGCTTGACATACTACAATGGTGTACATTTTTTTTTCGAGTGTGACTTAACAGCCAAGCGAGTACTCCTTTGGTATCGGTGCACAAATTGTATTTGGTTTGCGGGCAATATGTAACCAATATTATTTTTGGGGGTTGTATGTTAATACCAAAACTCAATGAATAGCCGTTCAGAAACTAACGTGGATAAGTAATGGAACGTATATAATGCTTCTTAAATATTTCATTATTCGCGGCGGGATTGATTTGTGGCTGATTTGTGGGTGAAGGGCTGGGCCTGAACTGCCATAGAACCTGCTAATATTCATTGAACGCCAGCGATGTCTACAGTTTGGTGTAAATTAGAACCTAATATTTCTTATGCACATTAGTTTTCTCTACAATAGAGTGTAGCGTCTCATAATTACTTGAAAAGTGGCCCAGGGCTAGGAGCCCCAAGTGGCGCGACTATTCATCGCTAGATATTGCTTAATAATGAGATTACTAAACAATCAATATAGGGAGTTTACTTTTGATATTATACATTCGTTCCACTGTACATGTTCATGTCGAGTAGTGGTGGCTTTAGCTGCAATTCTGAAATTACTAAATATTCAAGTATCTCAACAAGAGCGATGTTTGAATAGATTTTCATAATACCAGAGTTCTCTTTTGTGTTCTGATACATTCTTAAAGGGTTTATCATTTTAGGCATTGAGATTTAGCAGATGGAACAGGGTAAGAGAACGCAGGTATGCCACTTGTATTTATTCTCATTATCATTGCGTCTCGAACAATAGAAAAATAGTCGGTACCGTGGTAATCACGTCTGTATTAACACGCGTGGTAGTCCTCTTGAAAAATTAGGTGAAAATGAGCTCTCAATCTTCCGTTTGAGATCTTCCGCCTTCTCTTCATTTCCCCTTCTTCGACCGCCAGTGCACGCAAGTGCTAAATGCGGTCATCCTGTTATCTTCATTATCGGGGCAGCTGTCATTTTGAGGTACAAGCATCTGATGGTGTCATATTCATTAGCGGTTCCAAATGAAATGAGCTGGTAATTAATGAATTTCCCAGATTAGTATCCGAAGGTTGTCGACTTCTTGTGCTTATTTTTCTCAATGCCGTTGAATTTTCCGGGAATCAACATATTATGCGGTTGGCCGTGAATTTTCCCAAAATTTCACTTACTTCCTAGTGAGGCAAGGAAAAAACAACTGTCATTTCATTGACAATATTGTTATCATCGTTGCTGTGAATATAAGGTTTTGAATATTCCCTGTTTTCATTTAAATTATGACGGTTTTCTCTCTAAACTCCACGGGCGAAACTATTTTCCCTGCGTTATTTCTCTCTTCAATTCCTCATAAAATTGCATCTCTTGCCTCCCGTTATTTATTCTCTCATTTCCAATTCTCTTCCTTCCTGGTCCACGTTTTTTAAACGTTTTGTCCTCTTATCATAGTCGTCAACCATTCTCCCTCTCCTCAGTACTATGTGCTCTATCCACCTTTTCTGCCTCCTCCGAATATATGCCATCAAGTCCTTTTTATCTCTCACCACATTAACTCTTCGTTTGTCTTCCCCTTTACCCATCTTACCCTCTCCATCCTTCTCTCTTCTCTGAAATACCTCTTCTTCTCTGAAATACCCGGCAACATAACTGATGCAATTTTGTAAGATTTCAGTGATATTTATCTTCATTTTATTAGTCGAAAAACGTATTTTTTATCCAATTTCCTATTTATGCAGACAATTTCATTGATCCTGCTGCTGATACTTACTTTTTTTTCAATGAATTTAAATTGGGTTCTATTAGTGTAATTCTCCGAACGACCCTGATTTTGTAGACTTAAGTCAATATTGTAATTAAATACGCTACAAAATATAGGCGCAGCTCACGGTTTAGGTGTTTTATTAGCTATCTGCGTAATTATTCTAATTGCTACTTCGCTGGGAAAATGAGATCCGCAAATAATATGACGGGATTCTATATAGGATAGTAATTTGTGTACTCGGGGGTTGTCACATTTGTTTGGTCTTTTTGCCGGCAGTGCTCGAATACCTCTTCGTTGGTCTGAATGTAAGCGATGCGTTCCGTGTTCACGGTGGCTTATCCCCGAGTAGCCATAAAACAACTCCCTATCCTTCAGGCAACGGTGCGTGAAATCGGAACGTTTAAAAAAATAAAAGAGTCGAATTGAACTCTTGGGCCTTCTCTCTGTGGGTAAGCACTCATGGGTTTGTTCCGTGAGAAATAAGAAGTCGCATTGTGCCGGTTAAGTTCTCAGCTCAGAGCGGACTGTCTTGGAGTCCCTGTCATTCAGGTCGCGGAGATAATCTTCCTCTCAAATTAAGAGGTTTTTTGGGAATTCCATTTTCCTGTATCGCGACTAATCTCTCGACCTTAGCGTCTTTCCCTGCTGCATCCGGATGCATTATAGGATCATCGTCCATTGGAATGGTGTCATGGTGACTGTGTTCCTCAAGTTGATTAAATCCCTGCCACTGTCTAGATAGCGGACCTTCTTCCTTCTTCACTCCAAGGACTTTTCTCCCAAAATCCTTTATTCGGCCTTTCCGCCTATCCAATTTTATTAGCGTCCGTAATGGAAGGATTGATGGTATCTTATCAAGCGATTTTGGAGTGACTGGATAAAAAAGATTAACACTTTTTCACGTTATCAGTAATTAATTCTAGCTTTCCTTGCTCATGTTTTAATGAATGTATTGATTGGAGTGACTTTTTTCATCGATTCATTTCAACAATCGATGATCAAGTTCATATTAAATATGCTTTTGGATTGAAACCACCGATATATTAGGCATTAACTAGTCATAGTTTGTCAGTTTCATTAATTTTAAATTGGTTTTGAAGTATAAATACAAAAATGTCCTTTAATTCATATTCTGGCTGTTTTTAGGAAAACAAGTCCTCTCTTTGATAGTATGAACAACAAAATCCTAGCTTTCCTCGCTATATTTTTCGCGAATTGAACTTGAAATAGCATTGTATTAAATGAGAGAATAAGTGAAGCATGGGCAACAGTTGTATTTTTCCACCTTTTATAAATGCCTGTTTCGTGAAGAACTGTTTTTAAGAAGCGAATTCTCCTATAGAAGTGAATGGTAATAAAATTTAGACAAAACATTTTAAACGAAAGTTTTTGAGATTATAGCAAATAACTACGGAACTGAAGTCACAATATTTTAGTTCAACATAAATGGCGCTGCAATCGGCCCCTATGGCTGATAAAAGTGATAATTAAAAAGCATATTCCTCGAATAATCTGCATATTTTCTGCCTTTAATTTGCTTCCTTCTAGCTGAAGCTTGGCAACAGTGATAGCAGTATTTTTTAAAGGTAACAAAAGAAAAGATGGAATGAGGTAGTAATTTTGACTCATACAGTCGCAGTGGAATCTCCTTAAGATTCATCTTGTCGCCAACTGCGTCAGCTTGCCGAGCAAAAGGTCGCGGGTTCGAATCCCGCCTCGGGCCTGGCGCTTTGTAGATATTGCGATAATGGTCTTAGGCTAGTTGTTGCCATATAACTTAGCAGTTGAAGTGACCCATAACCCCATGAGTCTACGGCATAATCTTTCCGCTCGCGAGGAATTAGAAAGCGGGCCCAGTCTGTCCGGTGAGTTTAGTTTCCTCCGTCTAAGTCAAATGTCGTAGGTTCGGGACCTGCCCCGGTCATACGTGCACTGTGAAAAATGTCCCGCTTATAAGCCCAGCAGAAAACCAAGCGTGGCTTATCTGGTTCCCATGAGCACCAGAGATCGACTGAGTCGTCTGGAAATGATAAATATACTTAGCATTTTAATCAGAACGTGATATTTGAACATCTCGGGCACCCAGTTCGCCCGAGCGTGACCCAGTCTCTGTGGAATGTTGGAATTCTGAGCTCAACCGTTAATTTCAAACAATCCGTAGTGACATCATATAGCCGCACGAATTCTTTTCCAGCTTCCATTTGCTGTGTTGCTATGGAAAGAATACCAAACTTTTGTTGGCTTTGGAAAATATAATAGGCGTATAATACTACCAGTTCCGTTAGCACTGCGGCCTGCTTTGAGCTTTATTGGGGTGATGTTGTGGTGGGAAAACTAGTGCTATTGATCCTCTTCATTTGTTTTTACGGCTAATTTCAAGGAGTTCTGGAACTTTCTTCTTCTCAGTTTAGGTCATGCTCGAGTCATATTGAGTTATTGCTCCCATTGGAAATACATGCTTGGTGGAAAAAATAGCCACCGTTATAAGGTTATAAAGGATTCAGCGTGCCAAGTATTGCGTTAATAACATTCAGTTAAAATATTTCCTATTTATTCCACGGAAGCATAAAATCAAATGGTTTTATAATAACTAATCTATCGTATTCCTCTTACCCACTTGAAATAATGCAATTCCTTCAGTAGAGAAAAATAAAACTGTATTGAGAGAAATTAAGCATTTATTTTTCTTACTATTTTGCAAGGTTGTGATACTGTGTATTGGAATCGCCATGTTTAAGTGCTTATTCCCAGTGACAATCTTAAAACTTTATCCAAGAGTCTCGGAGTTGTTTCAATGTACTTTTAATGTTCATCATCAGCATATAACCTATGACCTTAACCACAAGACAAATGCAGCATTCATACCGTAAGGAAGGTGGATACCATCCACCATATTGACTGTCAGTCCTGGGCGTTGCCAACCGAGGATCGGGTTAGTGTGGTGGCCTTACGTCTCAAGGACCCAGGTTCTTATCCCGGCGGTGGTGGAGGTGCTTCGTTGAATCCCAAACCCCTACTTTGGGGGCTCTGTGGAGAGCAATTCAATGGAAGAACTCAGATGGGACGTCAAACCTCGGTACCCTGGGCGCCTTTCGTTTAAATCTTAGGCTAATGTCAGCGACCAATGCGTCTCTCCCCCCTTCCTCATTCCCCAAACAACCCTAACCTACGTATCAACATACCCACTTGTCTTTCATGGCACAAATTAACTCAGTTGTCAGTCACCTCCCCAAGCAAATCACTAACAGTTATGAGTGTAATACATACCCAAAGTTATGGAATAAAAGAAAAATGTTTTGATGGCTAGAATCGGACGCCAAATGTATGCTCAGACACTCTTTCCTCAGATCCATTTCTCCCATCGAAGGTGGCATTTAAGCGCCTGCTTGGCAAATGCGGTTCCTACCTTCCTTTTTCCAACAATGCCGACTGACTCGTATATATGTTTATGTAATGAATTTAGTCTTTTTATTTTGAGATTGTCTCCAGTAATGTTTTTCTTGATATTACCGTGTTGAGACAAATATGTTTCAATGTTGTCATTAATATATTTAATCTGTTGTTGGGTATACATGTCTCCTGTTCTGTCTCTATGGGCTCTGCAGTAAACATCAGCCAAATCCGCAATTATCCAATGCATTGAAAGCAGATATCAATCTTTCAATTATTCGGCTAAGTACTGGCAGGAGCAGTGCAAAATTTTATTTGATTGCAAATTTAATAATCATCATTGTATCTGCATTATAATTATATTCTTGTTTTATATCACGTGCTAACGTCTAAAGTCAGTTATGTTTCTCGTGCTCCGTGGGATAAGTCCTAGAATGCAAATAAATATATTCTATTTCCATTCCCTCTGCCCATAATGACCTTCCTTCGCCTTACTTCCCCTGCCCTCTTCGAACGGCGTTTTAAGGTCACCTGAAGGTCACGGTGCTCATCTCACACCCTTCTCCCTTCCCCCTCCTTTGCCTCTTCCCCCTCCTTCGAACCAGCTGAGGTCTCATCTCTGGGATAGACAGACGAGGGTGACGTCACTCCTCTGGCCGGTCGGGGTTCACTGCTCCGCCCCAAGGCTAGCCAACATCATACGGGAGAGAATTGTGAGTGCATGCCCGTTCGCCTTCTCATTCTTCGGGTGCTGCTACGGATGCGGCAACCAGTGCGAGGAGCGGCATCTTCCTACCGCCTTAACCTTATTATATCCACGTATTAGCGGTGATGAGGAAACAATGGACACTAGAGGCGCTAACCGTATCTAAGTGCAAATATCTAAGTTGGTCAAATAAAATCTTTCTTCTTACGCGAGTTTGTTTTTTAGTCCTGGAAAATAGAGACAGTCAAGACAGTAGGGATATCCGGAAAGTACAACGATAAAGATACAAAGAATATGATTTCTTACGCACTTTATAATCAATTTTACGTATAATGGCTTTGAACGCATCTATGAATACTTTTCCACTTAATCACCATGCAGGTTAGTGCATTTAGTGACCCTATGAACACTTTTCCACTTAATCACCATGCAGATTAGTGTATATAGTGACCCTATGAATACTATTCCACTTAATCACCATGCAGGTTAGTGCATTTAGTGACCCTATGAATACTTTTCCACTTAATCACCATGCAGGTTAGTACATTTAGTGAGCCTGTGAATACTTTTCCACTTAATCACCATGCAGGTTAGTACATTTAGTGACCCTATGAATACTTTTCCACTTAATCACCATGCAGGTTAGTACATTTAGTGACCCTATGAATACTTTTCCACTTAATCACCATGCAGGTTAGTACATTTAGTGAGCCTGTGAATACTTTTCCACTTAATCACCATGCAGGTTAGTACATTCAGTGAGCCTTGGAACGAGTTTTTTTACATTTTCGGCACCCAGAGTGCACAGTTTCAAGCCAGTAGTGTAGCTATCTCAACGAACAGATTCCCTCAAAATTTCTACGTTTTTACTCAGATATCTATGCAATTTTGTAAATTAATATGTTTTCCTATATGAGGTTTCATTTAAAAGGCAATACTCGTGAATTTTGTAGTTATTTTACTCCTTTTAGGCAACATAACCCTCAGCAATAAAATATTTCCAACTTTTGCGGCGTCTTTTATTTCCTCGAATACTCTTGTAAAAAATTTTGCGAAAGTTTTAATTTTTCTAACGACAGTCCGCATGAACAGAGACTCGCACAGTTACTAAGGTTACGCTAAGGATAGGCTAAGGTTCCGAGACAAATTCATTTCTTTCGAGTTTCGGGTGGGCACGGCGGATTATTATTGCTCCCGAACTACATCTGTATGGCAGGTGACAGCGGAATACTGAGGAAGATTCACTGCTGAATGGATAGGTTTCAGAGTTCTTTCTTCCTTTGCATCATCCACGACTACAATAACGGATCAAGACACTAATTCGACTAGAACACATAGCTCTAGTCACCGCTTTCCTCCCACAATTCCTTTTCCCTTTACCTTTCTTTTTGTCAAATGCCTTTTGTCACATTCACCAATTTTCTTATATTCAATTTATTTTCCCTAAATCTAAAATAAAATGCAAACATCAAATACAAAGGAATTCTATCACAAAAAAACAATGCTATGTCTTTGAACATTCTGAGCTTATTGCCCCCACAACAAATTCCATCTGTGATGAACATTGACCAGGTGACGACAAGAAATTTGCCCGATACCCTTTACAGGTGACGAATGAACTGCAATTTTGACAGTTGAAAACACTCAACCTGCTCCGCACTCGAGAAACCCGAGCAAAAATACAATTGCTGCAAAGTATCAACTGGCAAAGAGAGGAGATTCAACAAACGTCTATTACCTCTTCCCCTGTTTTCCGCTGCATTTCCGTCCACCATATAATCCTCTTGATTTGTCCAAGACACGGTTTGTTTTAAAAATTTCACGGGATGAAAGAATTTGAACAACAGAGTCTGAAAAATTACATATGTGTACCAAAAGAAATGTATTCACCGTCTTTTGGTGGTGGTGTACTAACACCACCTGCCACACGCGTAGATGTGGCGCTCAAGTATGGATCTCTATTCAGTTGAACATCGCTGCCACTGCAAGAAATCGATCCCAGATCCTCCAGATGAAAAAATCTGTGCCATACCAACCCTACACCAACCCTTTTCGGTTCCCTTCCTAAATTGGTATCCACGCTACCTTTCCCTTACCCATCAAAATCCCGAAATTAACCGCCTGGAGATAGTGTGTCCGGCCCGGCTTGTCATTCGATATCTTCTTCAGAGGACTTTGGAAGCCATGGAATCAGTGTGAGAGGGTTTGACCGCAGACCGCTGGACGTATTCTATGGATGCACGAGAAACGACACACTTTTGGGGTGTTCAGGTGACATTTAGAAGGGCTTATAGGGGGGCGGGAAATATGTGTGAGGTTAGACGACGCTCTGCCCCTTCGAAGCGACGGGTTTCGTGTGAACGGCGACGCTATCTATGAAATGTATCTTCCAAACTCTTTCTCTCTCCTTCTCTCGAAGCTGGAGAATCTGCTTGAGTCGAAACGGCTTAAATTTATAGCGGCGCTCATCTTCAACGCGAGCCGTACTCGGCAAATTCAAATGAGGTGATCTTTAACTTCGAGGTGGAGGCTCATCCGCCTTGACACACAACCCGAAGGCCTGCTCATATGAGTCAGGAAGAAGCACGAGACGGCTCTTGCTGTATTGGCAGTTAATGTATCGGAAATACGTATAGAGCTCTCCTTTTACATGAGTTTATTCTAATAGAATTTACCAATTACCCCGTGCATACTTATTACGCATGCATTTTTAGCATTGTAAATAAAATTAATTATTCGAAGTTTCCGTTTTTACGTGTCAAATGATTGGTAGCTTATCTGATCGTATCTCATCACAATAAATTAACATAATTTCTATAATTTCCATACACATTGCGTACAGTGTTAGTATATAAATCATAAATCTTAAAAAAGATGCCATAATAAAATATTGTCCCAAAAATCCATAAGTTGTATAAATTGACCAAATAATACTCGAGTTAAACATAAGAGCGAAAATAAATTTAATTAAATGGCTCTTTTCATAGTTGTAGTAAGTACTTACAGAATAAGCAGCGTAGACAAATATTAACCTGTTTTAACGTCTAACGTCATCTTAGTTAGGTTGATTATTTTGTGGGATCTGGGAAAGGGTGATTAAAAGTGCGGCTTATAGGAACTCATAAGGAATGTCGCCATAAAATGTTATATGTTTGAGACACCATCCGATGATAGTGCGTCATTTGATGGACGGAATGCAGACATTGCCGTGTTTTCCACGCGCTTTACAAAGTAGATATTGAGTCCTTGATAAAAAGCAAACATTTTAGCTTCCATGCAGAAGCATTCGTCATTTTTTTCGATTTAGATTAGATTTTGACATTAGCATCAACACTTCATAGACTGTATCGATAGAAAATGCATCGAAAATATTTATCTTGATCTTATTCTAATTGCATTTATCATCACCTACTTGCTTGCATGAAGGAATATATGTTTAGAATTTTTCTTAATTTTAAAATATTATTCGCATTCAACGTTGTTACATGTCCTGATAATCAGAAATTAAAGCATTTGCGAGGCTCGTGCACGTTTTTAATTTTGATTTTTCGCCTCGTCTGTTGAAGACAAATACCGAAGTTGTAAAGGAGCTAAATGGGGTTGTATTTTACCTCTGAAAAGCGATCATCATAATCAGAGGTTATCAGTCCAATTATTAGATTGCTCTGATTCTCTTTTCAACTACCCGCTTACTAAAGTTGCAATCAGTTCCTACATAATTCCTGATTTTGACATCCTTCATAATTTATGTATTCCTTGCGTGATCTTCCTGGTAAGTACTTCCCATTCAATGCTCCGTAATTGTTTCCAGGAGACTGTCGTATCTCATAATGTGTCCATTACGTTTTTTTCTTCTCCCTCGTCGTTTCCAAAGATCATCTTTTCTCTCCGGCTCTTCGCAGTATTTTTTCGTCGATAACTCTCTCCATGCATTTTATCTCCAATTGTCTGTTTCTACGTTTGAATGGCTTCTAATCTTCTTTGTTCTGCTGCTGCTATCGTCCAAGCTTACCTGCCTTGTAATGGGACGCTCCTTGGCGCGTGTTTAATGAAATACTCCCTTGCTTAATTTTTTGCATCATTTGAGTTGACTATTCTTCTGATGTCTTCTTTTCGCTTGTGCTTCTCTGCTCACTTCATCTTTTTTGAAAAGCGTTGCTCGGTAGTAGTTTTTTTCTTCGATATTTGATTTCTACGACCAGGCAGTCCCATCACGAAATTTCACTTCAGAGAATGGAACGATTATTTTTATCCTCATCATTGTTTCCCGGATCGTGTGTTTCTTTCGATGAGGAAGTGTAGCCAGCTAGTGAAATTAACCCATATTTTTTCCTGGTTTTGCTATTCTGTGCCTGGAAGATTGTGGTTTCAACGCTTATGCTTACCACCACTTGCGCAGCGAACGCCTGCCTCTTCAATCTGAATTAAATCATCGCCATGTCCAATCGGGGTGACGAACCGCGCCGGGCAAGTATTGCCATCCCTTGTTGAGGATTTCTACTTCAGGAAGTGGGATCCGACGTCATACCGCGTCATTACGTGACTCATTAGACTCGGTGGAAATCTTCCATCTCCCTTCTTCTTATTCCGGGTTTACGACCGTGCATACCAACGTAACCGAATTGAATTTGTTCACACTACTTCCTTATTTACAATCTTGCCTCTGTACTGTCCTTACTGCAGGATGCTCAACGATCAAGTGTAAAGCAATTAGGTAATCACGAACGAAATTAATATTCTCGTATCCCTCGTATGTTTTGTAATTTTGAGAATTTGTTAAAATAAAAAAATACTCTCCTCTCTGCTGTTCCATCAAATTAACTGCTAACCGTGTTCTATTTTGTTTGGATAATTTGATTACCGAGCTAAATCTCCATTTTTCCCTCGCGACGCCTCACCGTGCGCTCACCATGGTTAGTTGGCAGTATAATGGTGAGTTTACGCTGGAAAATTTATTGCGCAAGTTATTTACAGAAAGCGACTTACGACGTAAGACGCAGGCGTGAACGGCTTTGCAAGACCGCTTGAAGAGCTTTTACAAATATTGGTAAGTGGCTTGCAGAATCGTATAGTTGCCAGTGTAAACTGCAACCAATCTGGCTCTGCACTTGCTTGTGAAAAAGTTATCATCAGAGTATAATCCCCCGGAAGCTCTTGCAGAAGAAATTGCGGAAGTAACTTGCCAACGTATAGGGAATAATAGTTGCGATGGTGCGAATGCGAGTTCTCACGGTGCTTTCTGTCTGCAGTGGCACGTAGGCACGTACAGTGGTTAGTGCAGGCGTAACGTAACTTGGTGGCCGTCGACTGGAAAGGATGTGACATCAGGGATAGGAAAGCACATGAGAGTGTTGGGGCAATGATACCGAGGGCACCATTGTCTTTCTATAAGTTCATAATGTGGAATTTCGGTCTGATTGATTCTCAATAATATTAATGCGGGTTTCCACAGCTTTTTATTCAGTTCGATATTCATATTGACTTGCGTTATGGATATCGTTCCTACGGAGTAAAAAGCGGTGGAAAATTATAATTCTCTTTCAATACCATTGATTAGTATGCATTTCTTCAACATGTCGCCTGAAACTGTGAATAAATCTATGATTTACACCTTAAGACTCTCCTCGTTGCCTATAGTAGGGTTTTCACCTCTCCCGAAATTGGGGGTGTATCCCGGAATTCGTCCCATTTAGCGTGCTCCTCCTGGCGATTGGTTAAAATCTTCCGGAATTTGGGTATCGGATGATCAATCTTGAAAATTGTCAATTTATTTGTTATAGTATATTTTTATTCATATGTATATAGTATATGTGTATTTAGTAGGTACTAATAGGAAATATTTATTATACAAATAGCGATAGAGATTAGATTAATAAGTTAGAGAAATACTTATATTGCTCACGTTAAGCATTTTTTCGATCGAAAGAAAATCTCCCGGAATGAACAATTCCGTAGTTGGTAACCCTGGCCGAAAGGTATTACGGAGGTATCGTCTACATATGGCAGTTGGTACTCCGATTGTATGAACGTGGCATCAGCCTTTCTTCGGGCCCACCTCGTGAGATACTTTCTTTGTCCCTGCGGCGTGCTTCTTCTCTCCTACTTCCTCGACTTCCATCTCCGCGATTGGAATCTTCCTATTCCCGGCAGAGTTATTTCCCTCTTCCTCCTGCTCGGGAGATGATGCAGACGTTCCCTCCGTGCGACTTTGCGGTATCCCTCGCGGGCATCATCTCCGCCACCTGGGAGAGCTCTTGTGTTCTTCTCCACGGGGTCACTACCGCACATGATGAAAGATTTGGTTCTTTCCCGGCTGTGCATTTCCTTGCTAGAGGCGGAGGAGAAGACGTTCAAGACCAACGTGGCACCAGTACTATGTGCATGTACAAACGCCTCTCTAAGGTTCGAACCGGGGACGCATCAGGTTGCAGCTAGTTGGCAATACACGCGCCGACGATAATATCCACGGTCGAATCTACCGATATACTGATGGAACCGTATGATATCATCGGTACCCGAATTGAAATCGCATCCCGTACATCTTTCTAGAAAGCGTTGCTTTCTCCGTGTATTTTTTCGAAGTTTAACGGTTGATTTATGGTCTGTATATTAATGTGAAGCCAAATTTAAGCTGTGACTGCCATCTGTATCATGGAGAGGTATTTTTTATTGCTACTTGAATGATAATGTTATTTATCTAGCCGAATATCTGCAAAGAATAATGCGTTCAAGCTGTCTTTGGATGCTGGGGCGTTGCATTTTGCTGGCTTACTCTACCCTAGAACAAGGGTACTAGCGGAAACATCGGAAAATTGGCTCACATGTATTAAATAAAACCTAAGGTCGATGTCTCCTCGGAGATTTGCAGTAGAGCAATTTGACAGCCTAGGGTTGTAATTCTAAGTCTGTTTTATTGCCGCAGTCATAGCCCAGGCTAGCCCTCAGTTACGGTTTATTGCGCCTTGCTGGCAAGGGATTGCAGGTTCCAACAAAAATGCTTGCTATCAAGATGTAATACAGGAGAACCACTGGTGAAAAATTCTTATGCTGTGGAAAGGAAACTTAGCGTCTAGATGAGCGGAAACTGACAAACATAAAAACATATTTTCTGTAGTCTTTCGAGAGAAATTTGGGAAAGCATACCTCTACGACCAAAAAAAAACTAGAAAAAGAATGGACATGAAGTCCGGTGGAGCAGCAAAGAGGAAAACCATTGAAACGTTAATGTGGAGCGTAACGTTCCTCATCCATTTTTTGGAAACTCCTGGAGAAAGTGGTTAAGCGCATATTGGATGTTTTTTGAGGGTAGGAAGAAGGGAGGAAAAAGTTATTCGGATAAAGGGAATATGAATTAATGATAGCTAGAGATTGTTTGAGAAGAGAGCTTCCGTGAGATGGGGGTAATTTGCACCTGGAGTGGATAATTAGCATGAAATTAAAATAAAAAAAACTTTCTGTTGTCCCCTGTGGATCAGTAGGGAATTCCTTGCGTAAGAACGTTCCAGTTTATCGAGAAGAATACTGTATGTTATGAAATTCGAATTGTCATCTAGCTGATTTGGTCCACTAAACTAAACCATGAGTCCGTCAGAATGAAATTAAGGAGACTTCATGGGTTTGCATCACGTCATATTCTTCAGTAATATTGTGGGGAATGAAACTTGATGCAAGGTTACCCATTGAATGGGAAACTTTGCATCACTATTGTAAAATAAACTATCTAAATGAATGGCATAATCTAGCCAAATTTAGGAGTTACTTAAGCCTCTATAATATGTAAGTTGTATCACATTTTACATCCATTTCAGATTCTGTGGGGTAGCAAAACCCACCCTACCAATGAGCACTATACACCAAAACTTTCTCAGGAGATTCTTTCATAAGAATATGAGAGAGGAAAGGAGACTGAGGAGAGTATTTCTAATGAGGCAGCAACATTAGCTGAAGGGGGCCGCCGTTGTATTTCTAGCATGAAATACGTGCAAAAATGAAAAAAACATGAATTAACATAATTCATAAAATTAAATTATCATATCATACAGGTATGAAAAAATGGTTAAATTTCAGAACTCTCTTGTCTTTACTTTTTAAAGCCTTTACGGGCTTTCTGGGAAGTGGGTACAGGAATTCCTGTACCCACTTGTGTGCACGTCACTGAATTTTAAGAACTACGGCTACAAAAAAATGGGAATACATCACCTTTAGTGATTCAAATATTCTCATTTGTCTCAATAGCGATGTAGGGTAAGCTCCCAAAACTTAATTACATCCCTTCAATACCGAGTTACACAATCGGATTCTGCGAATATCTCTCCGTTTATGATCGTGTTTTGGCGCGTTGTTCTCTTGGGAGAGTATCCTTTACAGCGAGACAATCCTTGGCTACATCTCTCCTCGCCTATGACTTATCTCCTTGACATTCCATCCTCGCTTATAACTTTGAGCTCATTCATTGGAGCAATAAAGTGAAACGAGAACAAGGCGTGATAAAAGCTTGCATCGTGATTTTGATGGCGTCGCCATTGATGTCGGTTACGGCACAGATGATGGATCCGCACCCTCTGTGATTTATTGCCTGTGGTTTCGCCGAGTTTTTGGAGAATATAAAAATAAAAGTAACTGTAAAAGAATTGTGTGTTGGGCTGGTCCTCAACCAGTTATTTCGATGCTATCCGATACATAAGTTTTCCTGGTAGTTATTCCGATACTGCCGATGCTCAAATATACCTACATGTTAGATCCATGGCCGATATTTTAACACAATTTTTTTTATATTACTCAGCTGAGTAGTTGATGTGTACCTCTTTATTTTTTATTTACTCTTGTTAAATATGCTGCATAAAATTTCTAACATCTTGTAAAAAACATCCCAATCTCAAATTATTATTTTAATTATAAGCAGTAAACTACCATTGAGTCAAAACATACTACTCTCCCCATTTAAACTTGTAAAACCACGCAGTCCCTTTACTTATTCCTAAATATTCGTTATTCCAATATTTTCAAATATGTACCGGCCGGTATGTGTATTCCGGCCGATTCTATTAATTGATGACAGTTTGCTGACATCGGCCGATATGTATCGGACTAGTCATAATTGTTTATTTCAAGCAATTCTTTGTTTGGAATGTATTTAGTGGTTTTTCTTAGATTAATACTTTCGTACTAATTTTATTCTTGTTCAATTCGCTCATCGGGTCGTTAGTGGCAACCACTTTCGTTGCAATATTGTACTGAGCTTCTTTTGAATTTAAAACGAATGTGAATGATTCCTCTTTCCAAGGATATTTATGGAAAGGAGGCGTGGGTGAATTGGAGGCTTTTGATTGGTGGGTGTACGGAAGAATGAAGAGGGTATTCTGGGTGGTGAGGAATACCAACGGTGAAGTGTTTACTATGGTGGGGTAAATAAGGAATTTCGTGGCGGAGATCGTTTGAAGGTAGGAAAGCTAGATAAACACGTGCTGAGAGGTAACGGAATTCTAAAGGGGGTCATTGAGGGTATAATGTTGAGTTAGCGCGGAATTGAGAGGAAATAATTAGGAGCTATGGACGACAGAGAGAAGGCAGAAGATTTGAAGAACTTAGAAGAGACTTAATGCCAGGCAAATAAATGTTTATGTATTGAAAGTTAGAAGATGACCCCGTAATGAAGGTCGCAAATTTAGATTGAATTCAGTAAGGTCTGTAAGCTCGCATCTCCTGGCCTCATTCCCATCTGCTTTTTCATGCTCTGCAGAGCTTTAAATTTACTGCGTTGCCATCTGCCACAAAATCCATTTCTTGCTCTTCGCTATTGAGAGGAATGTTTGTTCCGTTCTACTCGCTTGGCGCATGAGATGCAGTGAATCGGTTAATTTCATGTTCACTATTTGCTCAAACTGAGAGGATCGGACTAAGGTACAGAACATTTAATATTTGTGAAAAGAGATTCTTCCATCAAGCGTAAGACATCTGTATAGAGAGGTCACGATTAGAATGATACTTGAGTGATGACGGAAATAAGCACCCTTAGTAAACTATTTGTATATATGTGATTCAGGAGAACTCTTTCTTACGAGTACTATCATTTCAGAAGACCTCCTCTCAAGTTCAATTCTTCAAATGGAGAACTGCTATAAGCATAGGTTAGATGGAAGAAATAGCTATCTTCCGCAAAAATGTACCGTTTATAATTAGCACGCAGCAGTAGTGCATTCATGATGAAGACGTGAGTCCATGATTCAAGATGTGGTGAAAAGATTTCAAATTTTATGCATATCTTCCTTTCTAATTGAAAGATTCTGAATTATTTTCAATTTCGAAAACCTAAGGGATAGCATTTTGCATCCTATTAAAATGACAGAATCAAACCCCATCCAATGGCGAGTTTTCCTAATCAATAGGTGGAGTGAAGCCGGATGTTCGTAAGGAATAATATTTGATGAAAAGCATCCGCTTTTAAATTGCTGTCATATTTGAGAAATTTTTCCGTAGGTACTTGAACACACTAAGTGTGCCGCCTCAAGACATCGGGGCAAATTCTTTCCGCGTCGAAGGACGGTTTGTTCATGCGTTTCCCTGGAGTTTGCATTTTATAACGCCCCGAGCCCACTGAGCATCTGGAGTGGAACGTCCAGGTCGGTTCGGCTCCAGTGGCTGCGCCTTAAGGGGGTGGAGGGAGATAAAAGGGAGGGGGGGGGGCTAGGCCGTAGGAAAAGAGGAATGGGCATCATTTGTCGCTGGCGGCAATGTTTGTCAGCGGATAGGTGAATGGCAGCTCTGGGTGGTCGCCGAAGAGAGATGGGTCAGCCGGAGGAACCGAGATGAACGAATTAATGTTGCCACGATTGCTACTCTCCCTTGACTGAATGCAAAGATTAAGACGCAATGCATTTAAAATAGTCAAATGGTCTCCTGCTGAAAATTACGAATATTCGTCATCATGGAAAGATTTCATGTCCTCCGACGTTAATCTACATCTTATATTAGGTCTCCTTCTCTAATCTACGGCGTGCCCACATCCCAAAATCAAAAATACACCCATGGGTTATTTTAATCTAGATAGTTATTTTCGATATGGTGCTAAATTGTTATCCAAGTATTCTGGAGTTACATACATCGGGGATGGGCTGTCAATCTGCATGCAGAAATTTATGAATGTTATGTGTTCTGGTGTACATCAATGAAGTACTGTGGAAGCCTCCTCCAGGGGGTGTGGCACGGGGTGATTCCACAACAGCTAAGCAACCCTCGTCCTAAAGTTCAGGGTAAACTCTGCACTGTCCTCCGGCCGCTATAGGTACAGACGGAAATGCAGTCAGGAGGACAATGCACGGCTAGACCAGAAAATAGGAGAATGTTGCGTTGGCGAACATGTAAATATGCAGTACACGGGTTAAGATTATAAAGCTCAGTAGTATTACTGTTAATACTAATTCATGGGTATTCACTTAACTAATTCGTGCAGAAAAGTAAGTCGTGCGGGGTGAAGTATTAGCATGATATTGGCAAGTATTGAAAATAATTATAAATTCTAAGTGCATCGTTACTGTGGTTCTGTTTGTAAGTGCTGTTGTCCACAATTGCAATCAGAACCACAGTTTTGTTAGTTTGAGTGATAAATCAATTCACCTCGAATTTTATGAATTTGACGTCATTTTAAAGAAAACACTCCCATCTTTTTATTTATATCAAAATATTAACTCCTTGCCGAACTTATTTGAGAGCAATTTTGCCTAAAATATAAGCTGTTCTACATGGGATAGATTACAGTTGTGCGCTCCAGAGGGAGAATATTTATAAAAAAATAGGAACTTCTAACACCTAGATTTCGTCAATAAACTAACAGTGTGTAGTTTGTATGTTTTCTTAACTATTTATAATAATCAATCAAATAACTCACTGCAGTACATTTGACAGAATCGTTTAAAAAAACTTCTATTGCAAAAGCGATTTCACCGAACGGCGTGAAAAAATGAGTCAAGTTAGAGACTTATATGGTTATATTTATTTAACTACTGAGAATTTTTGTCATACATACCTATATTTTTAAGCCATTAATATTACAATAACTACTTCATACTTCTTACGGACGCTGAAATCAAAAAATTAAATTAGAATATGGTCTCTATTATGTCTAGGGATCTATCTCGCTCATACAACCTTAACGATGACTCAATGTGCATTTTGACCCCTTGGATACGCTTCGTAAATCGATATCGGTAGTTACGAATATTGAAATACGTATTGGAAAGGGTTCCAGTAAATGAGTCGCCGCTCTGGTACGCCCCTCATCGGCTGTCCCTCACCCACGCCCCTCAAATCTCCTGCGTGGAATGAATCCCCCTCTCTTTCTCCTTTGTCCTCCACTAGCTGCTATCAATCCCTGTGACGAAGTCCGTCCGGTGGAGGAATGTCTATGACCCAGCGACTGCGGCGAATCGTGACGTCAAGCGGGGCCTCCCCGTACGGTTTCGAACGCCTGTGGTGTGGTCTGGGTGGTTGGTGTCGGGAGTCGCGTCGCGCTGGGTGACCCACACTTGGAACACTCGCACCGGCTGACTGACTGGCTGTGTGCACCCGTACGCTCTTCTCTCCTTCTCTGGCCGAGTTTCGCTTCTTTCTGGGCACACTTCATGCAATATCCTTTCCTTCTCTGTCCTCGTCTCCCATACCGTACTTCTCTCGCGAGTTAGGAGATTCTAAGAATATCACGCCTGTATCAACGCAGTGGACGGGTGGTACAACACCGTCGCATGTTACGTTACTTTTCAGGTTGCGGGAAATATCAAAGAACAACGATTCGCTTGAGCTGGATTAAAAGAAGTGTGAGCTCATTTGAATATTATTAATTATGATAGTTGAATAAAATGTCAAAGCCAATATCAAATTGGGCATGTTTTTTAAGATTTCGTGCTTTATTTCATCAACGGTGTTTCCTTCACTTCGACGGTGTCTGTTGAGTGGACTTACTATTTCTCAACAGAGAGCAGGGCAAACGTTCGTTAATTGGTCGAACCACATGCGTGATAAAATTTAACCTGTCCATTGACTCTTTATATTACGTACTTTTCATAAAGTAGTTATCGCAAAAAAATCAGTCGGCGGTGGAATACTTACACCACTACTCGGCGAGTACTTATACCATACTTGGCGCTTACTAGTACTTAAACCACTCCTCGGTGAGGAGTGGTATAAGTACTCCACATTGCAACGCAAGCCCGTGAAACTTGACGTCGCGAACGAATTGACTGATTTTTGGTGGGCGTAACGAGAGAAAAAACAATGAAAACAACCTTAGCTAGTTTGAAATAACTTCAAATGACAGTATTTATATATTTACAATTATTACAGTATAACACAAGCCCGTAGGCTAAATACCGTTAGCCTTGTCTTTGCAAGACGATCACAAGTGGAACCCAGCCAACACGTCCTTTCCTCGCGCGGTCCGTTGCAAAGAGAGCTGCTATGATGGCGGTACACTTTGCCAGCGCAGGAGGGGAAAAGGCTGGCCAGTGGAGGAGTAGGGTGAAGAGGGGAAACGTTATCACACGTTGGATTGGTGGGAATATCCGCAGGTCGACTCGAACGTGGAAAAAGATGTCAGCACCAGCGCGGACAGTATAAAAAGAGCTCTTCTGTAGAAGCCGCGATGACCGGAGCGACCGCGCTGACCGGGGCAGATCGATGCACTTAGCTCTTCGCTCGGGCACTTGGACGAGACGCGAGAGTCTCCTGCGGTTTATGAGTCTCCGAGGATTTTCGAGTCTCGAGGTTTCGAGGGGGGGAAATTTTGGCACAACATTTTTTATTCTGGATTACCGTACAACGGGGGTACCTTGCATCACTTTTCCGGAATTGTATGATAGCAAAGGGCGTAACAAATTCACAGCAATCAATTTGAAAGGAAATAGATTCGCAGCAGTACTTAGTAGGGCAAACGTGCGATAATTGGTCGAACCACTTTCGTTTTAACATTAAAATTGTCCATTGACTTGCATTTAATCTGTCCATTGACATTATCAAATAATTATTTTATCTATTTTTTTATTAAAAATCGTCAAAAATTTTATATTTTAGTAGTGATGCAAAGTATCCGTTGCAGTCGATGAATTTACACCAAATTTTTATTCCCCATTTTTATTGAATGGAGGAGGTGAGGTGATGCAAATATTGCCCAAAAAACTCCATAATTTCATTCTGTGAAACTCATCACGCAGTAGCCAGATGGCGGTGCGATTCTCATTACGTATATTATTCTGCCCCATTTATTGGAACTTAGCAGATTCTCACGCCCGCAATACCCTCTTTGACCCACTGAGGGCAATAGAACGACAGAGCAATAATTTTTTTTAAATTTGATGCTAATTGTCCCCTCAAGATTAAAAATATCCCATATTACTGTATTTCGATTCGTCTTCTACGTTTAAATTATTTTCGTGGCAAACATAAACACTGGCCGCGGTGATCTGACGAATCTCGGCTCTTTCAGTCCATCTCTTTGTTTCAAAATTGTTTTTTTCATGGTCCATTCATGTTTTTTGTTTTAACTGTGTAACATTTTTCAAATAACATTTTTCAACATAACATTTTTCAAATCTCATACGTATTGTAACCTTAGGATTTTTAGCTTTCGATTATCTTGTATCATATCTATGCCTATCTTTCAATTCAATTGTATCACAAGTACAGTTATTGTTTTTCACTGAGGGTAGTTGTTTTTGTCTTTCTTTTTCTTTGTTATTAACCTCCATTTATTTTCTGATTTGAACAAAATCATTTTTTAATTTGTAAATTCCCTCGCTGCTATTTCATTGTTTCTTATTGTTGCTCTAGGGGGACCTGTCCCATCTTTATATATATAAAAGTCAATGTATGTATGTATGTATGTATGTATGTTCCACATCTCCTCCTAAAACACAGGACCGATTTTGATGAAATTTGGAACACGAGTTTGTCACTGATAGACAACAAACACTGTAGGGTTCAATTAACCGAATCCCTATTTTTTCAGGGTTAAGGGTGTGATCCTTACTAATATGTATACAAATGTAATGGTGTCAGTCTGTCTGTTGCTCCATCACGCAAAAACTACTGAATCGATTGAGCTGAAATTTGGCATACAGATAGAAAACATATGTGGTTGTAACATATGCTATATTAAAAATCCCTAAAGGCTCCCAAAGGCCCCCTGAAGGTCCCCCCTGGTAGTTCATGCTAAGCATTGGGTTCGGTGCAGTGGTTTCGTTTATTTGTTTTTAAAATTACTTTCACTCAAGATATAGGGCTGGGATTTTTTTATCGGATGGCTGAATAAATGACGTTTCTAATTTTATCAATCGATTTCCTTCTACTTCCTAGTATTTGTCTGAACTTCATGTTTTCAGCTGAGAAATCTCACCTTTTTCTCTGAAATCAACAATAACATATTTCCTTGACAACAATATATTTGATTTTCAAAGGATATACACGCCTCAAGCATTTAAATATCACGCCTTCCTGCAGGCCCATGATAGTACGTAGAAAAAAAATCCGTATAAGAAGGACCCAGAGTCCCAAGGGCCCCATGATAAATTGCTTGGGGGGGGTACTCGATAAAGTCAATGCATATTAACAAGTATACTTTTCAACGTCTATTCTCAAAGTAGCTCTCAAAGGGGCACTGCATGTATATGAGAGAATAATTACCTATTAAAATTTACACATAAAGGAATTAATAGAATACACACTTAATTAAATGTGCAAGAATATTTACGTGGAGCGAATATCAATGGTAATAATGCCTCTGTTGCTACAACAAACATGGCGTTGTTTATTATCATTTAATACTCAGAAGTATTACACGTAGTGAAACCGTCGGCCTCTCATTGCGATTGCGAATTTTTTTTTAGACCAATTCCCACATCATAAATGTCACAAATTATTTATATGTTTAAAAGTGTTGAAGTGCAGTTAACTTAGGTACATTCACTCAATCATCGAGTTGCCTATTCTAGACTCTCACTTGCCGCTGTGTTTCCGTTTCTTGGACTCAAAAATATATCCATCAACATGCCTAATAGGAAAAAGAGTAACCTCTCGAAAAAATCTTCTAAAGCAAAATGAATGTTTCATTTGCGAGAAAATGAGCCCTTGAAAGAAAAACGACAAAGGTTAGACTTGGATGGTCAAAGACATGCCCACCAGCGATCTCATGAGATTCTCCTCATGGTGTTTCTCGGGTTACGCTAAGATCCGCACAAATTTCATCCATACCCAACCTACAGACGGGTAACCAACTATAAATCTGGTTCAAATATAGACGCATCTGTTTCGAACATTCAGTCTGCGTTAAGATGGCGGAAATTATAATGACGTCACTACATGTTTCTTACCCGAAAGAAGAACGGAAATTCTGCGCAATCAACGACATCCGTGCATGAAAATCGACAAGTGCACTAAGAATCACCATAGATTTTTTTCATTTAGCAACGGAAACCAATGATTGGTGCTATTCCGAAGGCGCAGTCCCATTGATGGAGGATTCATAGGTCAAATAAACCTGGCTTCTGCTGCCATTACTCCTCTTGACGTTGTCAACCGCTTGATTGTACCCTTCTGTCCAATCCTGATTAAGATAATCAACGCACATATCAACGTTGAATAGTGCAACTGAATTAAGTCATGGAATGCAAATATATGTATGTACACAAGGGAAGCGATAGAGCTGTTAATCACTCAGAAGACAGCTCAAGAGAACCGGAGGGACGAGGTGACCATCTATCAACCTTTTCTATTTAAGTATTAATGAGTCTGCAAGGCCGATTTTTGAGTTTCCCGTGCATGAAAGTGAACCAAACTCATTTCTCCGTGCACATGGGAAAATGTCAGTGTGTCTACTACATCGAACACAACCTACAAGATAGGTTACCACGCCTACTCCTCAAATGACCACGCATACGGTTTTTCTTCGGGCTTTGCGGTTTTATTATAAAAAATAAGTTTAATGTTTTTCACACCCGTTGAATTTCAACGGGTATCTTCCGCTCGTAGTATAATAAAGGTTTACTCTATTCTATTCTATCTCTGCCCGTGTCTCCCTTTTCTCCGCTCGCTTATTATTTGTTTGAAAAGTCCCCAAAACGGCACAAAGGCTTATTATATTGGTTGACACGCAAACAAATAAATGGAATTTTTAACAAAATATACCCTAAAAATGTAATACATATCAGTAAAATAGAAAAATACGTAGGAAAGAAAGCTTGGGATTGGGATTTATGGGCAATGAGATGGGATAGAGGGAGTCAACTCGACAATATGTTGTTTAAGCACGGATTTGAAAACGGAGGGTGTGGAGAAGAGGTCAAGGGAGGGTAACAGCGAGGATAGGGAGTTGAAAAGTTTTTGGGATACGGTAGAATAGGGAGCGCTGGGATATTATCTTTTTCCTCCTCTCCCAATGTCCCGTCCCTCTCGGGGAACTCTCCGCCATCCGTTCGAATAACACGCACTCGGCTTGTAGGGCCGGCCGCGTGGGTCTAGCGGTACCTCGACCTGCCGCTTCATCGTTTCCACTCCCCTCCCCCCACCCCCGCCCCTTAATCCACCTCTCCACCACCCAAGACGAAGACAACGACGACTAATATCCCCTTCCCCTCCCCTGCCACCCTTTACCTCCCCTTCGATGCCGGTCCTATTGCCATTGGTTGTTTATTCACCCCGACCCTAAAGGCTAACTACTACCCCTTCCTTTAAATTCCCCTTCATTCACCCTTGGCATTCCTATTCAGCCGTGCGAATCCGTCCCAATACCCTTATCTCTCGATTTCTTCGTGTTATTAGTGCTAACCAATTGTAGGAAGTCTTGGGATTATTATTGATGGCAATCTTTAGGATAGTATTTTAGGATAATCTTCAGCAGGTGGCGGCGTGGTAAAGTCCTCGCCTGCTAACCCTAAGGTCGCGGATTCGATTCCCGCCTGGGTGGATTTTTCATCTCCTAGGACATGTTTTTGTGTGCTGGTCCGTTGTTGATTGTTAAATACCCCGATGCAAAGGTAATAGAGAGCTGTTTTGGTGGTTGTGTAACATAAATAAATAAAATTAAAAAAAAACTGGTGTGTTGTAACCGGTTAAGTGGCCTATTGATTAAAGTGTAATGACACAAATTCATTACTTAAAATTAATTACTAATTCAAAGTTTACTTTACTCTATCATTGACTGTCCTGAACTTCTTTCCCTCATCAATTTTAGAATACCCAATGGGCCTATTCTTACGCACTTATTGGCTCATATGCCTCCTAGATTATCTCTCACCAACCGCTTACCTTTTTTCCGTCTCTCCCCTCTACCGAATTCTCTTCCCGTCTACATCGATCCAATCTCTCTATAATGCTACATCATCTGCAAAGCTTTATCCTGCTCTCTGAAAATATTAGCTCAATCTTCTGTCACTCTTTCCACGTTGGGCGGTATCTGGTTCACCTTTTTCCCGATGGATAAAAACATGCTCAATTTTCCGCCAAAAAAGAGAAAAACTTTACTTACGATTTCCGGGTTTCGATATGCTACATCACGTGATGATTGATCACTAGGCAAACTAATATTTAAAACAACGTATGACGATCGAAATTAGCCTGTTCAGGACTCTATATATCGGAGACTATGCATGCCGTCTGTCGCCTACCATAATAACTTTTTAGATGGCTTTGACTGGATAGATGGCTTTTTTTGTCCAGTGAGGTGATCTAAAGTTCAATGTGGCCGTTAACATTTTTTTTGTGAATTTCGCAAATGTTTGAAGTACAGTCTCCAACTAATATATTGCATCATACATCAGTATTTTAAGTTCCAATCTTTTTGTGCACATCAGGTAATTTGTTGAGTTATAAGGTACTTAACGTAAATAAATGAAGTTAGGGGAGTCGTCTGCGAATATGTCCCTTATACTTGTAGTATTCTTTTGAATGCTTTTCTGAGGGCCGTTTGCCATTTTACGGAACAGCATGTGGTGGTATTAGGAAAATCCGATAGCAATACCCCGTGTGTAATATTTTATACTGTAAGTGCGTTTAAAGAGAGTTTTTATTAACGTTTTATAGTCTTTAAATATCTTTCGGTGACTTTTTAAATTTTTTTATCTATTTTGTAAGGCCGTCGTTTTTTATTTGTTTGGGTGATGAAAAAAATAACGAAATTCCTTCTGTAGGAATGTGTACGCCCTTGCGTTGCAAAAAAGAACGGAATTCATAACAGTATCTGGGGCCGATTAGATAGAGACACCGTTGGATAGATTAACAATGGGAGTGGGTGCGATAGCCCGGAATAATCTGGGCGTTATCGCGTCACCGAACGTGACAGTCATACTTAAGTGTCTTCAAGTGTTTTCTTGGAGGAAACAATGTCAGGGTAAGGCGGGCTATTTAAAGGATAAAGACAGTGCCTCAAAAGTACATTGGTGACCTTATAACCTCCTTAAGGTGGTCCGAGCGCGATATCATTTCACATAAAAGTCAATGAAATTGGCCTGATCATAAAGAAAAATATCTCACTTTTACAATCATAAAAAAATATCAGCCAATTACCTCGCTACTTCTCGAGTTACTTGCCAAAATATACAAGACATTTTACATGGGAAATGGTACGGGTATGCACTCTTGAGAGACTATTATACCGTCGAAAAATTAAGTGTCTAGTTTGAATTAATTCTCAATTACTAAAAAAGATTGATTACGCACCGCAGTAATTTTTATAGAAACGCAAAATTAACTTCGGTTGTGAAGGCGTTTTCAGGGTACGGTGTGAAAAAAACGAGTCAAGTTAACACTTTCAACGCGGCGGCATTTTTTTCGAGTTTTGCCGGTTACTGAAATTTAAATGGCCTTAAAAAGGCAAAGCGAGCTTGGACGACAATTGTCGTCCGCAGTCACCGGATAGCACCCGGCGGACGACAATTGTCGTCAGTCAGCGTTCAACGTGTTAAAGGCTTTAGTACACATATTTAGTTAATTTATGAAAATTTCAGTCATGTAAAACAATATATTTGCGCCATTAGTATTACAATTCTTACTTTATGCCCTTACAGCTGCTTAAATTTAAACAAATAATTTCAAATGTGGTCTCTATTATGACTAGGGAAAAATCTTGGTCAAACGATCGCAAATTGTTGTGATTCTTACTTTTATTTCCGGGGTTTCCGTCATGTGGTTCCACTTGTGGACAATATTTTGACGGCTGACCTGGAGGCTTTTTCAGATTTATTGACCCTCAGAATCATCCTCCTATGAATAATCATTATAAGCCCCATGAAAACCTACGTTACACCCTTAAATGATTTCAGCTTGCTCTAAGTGCCTCAGAAATGTGGAAATATTCTTAATTTTCTAAATTATTTTTGGTATTTGGAAGAAATTAGGGCATAATGTGAAGCGTATTTTACTCCAATAATTTCGCCATTGAACCCTTATTCAATGGTTGCGGTACGTGAATCAGTAGATTATTTTATATCTGAAATTTTCAAGTTTCAATTTTTCGAGAGGAACTCATACGTATTTTGAAGAATTGCCACGATTTAACAGATATTATAACAACTTCGTTTGTGTAGCAATCGATTTTATATGAAAGACTCAGTCCCAGGCCTTGATAATGCCTGTGTAAGTCGAAACCTTGGTCGACGAATTCAATAAAAAAAAATTTCAAGAGTTTTTGTTTTACTTGTTAATGGAGTACTACCAAGTAACGACCGAGAACATATGGTCTATGACAGACCCCGGTATCGAAAATTATTTTGCCAAAAGGTTTGAAAAACGAGCACCTTTAAAATGAATGCAAAGCCATGTAAATGTATGCCTTTGCAGTAAAATAAGGTGGTAAAATATCTTTGCCCAGTTTTATTTTATTCCTGTTGAAAATTTGGACAAGTTCTCTGACATTAATTCTTAGTCTCTCTATTTCAAACAGTTTTTGTGAAAGAGTTAGAAGTATTTTGTGGATGCCTTAAATATAGTTTATTCGAATGAAAGGGTACCTACTGATGGCCTTGGCTGATGTTATCGTTTGATACAGGATAATTGCGGAGGCTCTACTCCGTTTTTAAGCGGAGCTGATGAAGTCGCTTAATTGATCTGAAAGTCAATATATATAGCGATTTATTGTAGAGCATGATAGAGTAAGCAATAGTCAGGTGCCGCATGGATCATTGGGTAGTAGGGCGTTTAAACTGTAGAAATATGGCGATAAATCACTGGAAAGGTGATTAATTTTAGGATAATCGGCAATCTGTCTCGTTCTTGACCGTTTGAAACGCCATTTATCGGTTTATCTGCCTTGGAATGTTTCTTTTTGTTTGAATTTATCGATATGAAATCACGTGTGGTGCTAAGCAATTTTTCTTCGCATTGAACAACTCAGTTGAATTGATGATATCACTCGGGCTTCATTCTTTCATGGTTTTTGTTTGCCTCCCAAGAGCTCTCAGCATTCAGCATGTCAGTCATTTTCCAAATTTTGCACAATGATTATTACTTGTTGTCGATTTTAATTTTTTTCATCGACATGAGATCGTATTCAAGCTCAACGACGATTTTATTCGCATGGAACCATTCAATCGAACTGATGCTATCACTCTGGCAGGAGAGTCTTTCATTGTTTCCTGTTCGCTTACATCCCAAGTTTTAATCGTCTTCGTTACTTCTTCGTATATCAGTCTGTGCTCTTATACGAATCATGGGGAAATATTTTTCGAATGAGGAAAATCAGAAATCGTTCACGTTATTGACCAATAGGGATTGTAGGTGATGATAACGTAAACGGTTGTCAATTAGCGTCGATTCATCTTGCGAGAGGTGATTTTTTTTTGTTTTTGTTCTTCGATGTGAAACCACGTGAGGACGCGAAAATATGAAAAACCGATGTGAAAACACGCATTGAGCCATATGGTAAAAGTGATTTTTATCACGCAGACATAATTCATTTGTTTTTCACTTGCGTGCTACGTAGAACTGTCAGCATTTTTTCATTTGGCATAATGTATTATTGATGGAAAAAAGAACATGAAAGTATATGCGACTTCAAAGACGATTACTTTTGCTTAAGGACATCATAATCAAACTGCTGCTATCAATTAATCATGAGTCTATGCTAAAATTAAAGCAAAACATCTGCTGCTACGCATAAAATTCAATGTGCATACATGTGAAAGAACGAACGTTTTGCTTTAATTGCAATATACACAGCAAGTCTCACTTAGTTACACCTGGATCAACAAATTTGATTATGGGTCGTTCATTGCATACTCTTCGCTTACCTCTTTTTTTTACCAACTGTCTGTTCGACCATTATTTTTTCAAATGCCTACCTGGTAACACTTAATCTATAAAAATAGAAGCTAGACTTCGAAATAATATTTTCATGCGAAAAATAATTTTTTTCTGGATCTAAAATACCTACATATCTCAAAATGATAATGAAATCAATCACAGTTAATTTTTTCATTATTTTCATTGCAGTACGGCTTGAGACTTATCTTCAAAATGAGGTAATTCAGTGGAATGAATATGGGCCTTTTTATTGACGATATGTCACGTAGGAGCTTTGAAATTTTCTTCATAATAGCATTAAAAGTATACATTGATGAAATTAGCAATAATAATATTACAGAACTAAAATAAATTTTCCTCTTTTCATGGAGTTTTAAATTAGTAGAAGCATTTTGCTTAGAAGTATTTCACGTTTTTATTTCAAGATTAGAGATGTTCTGGTTCCACAGAGTGGCAATGTCCATAGTACCTTCTACTCTAAATGAATCCTTTAAGTCAGAATCCTTTAATCCTTTAATCCTTAACCCCTGCGATCAGATCGAGGAAGCTGGCGGAGAAAATGTCCTTCCTTGGAAAAAAATTCATATCTGGAAACATCATATATTGGATTGGATTCTTTAAGCGAATTAGTAAATAGTGCACACGTGCTGAACAAATTAATTTTTGCAGTATCGATGAAAATCACGTCTATGCAAGTCCACCTATCGTTCACTTATTTATTCCTAAATTCATTCCAAGTTCTTGGCTAAAGTGTATTCTATAACATTATAAAGTTGTAAAATACAATGAACTCCAGCTTTAAGTTCCCTTTGATTCCCATGATTTTTATAATTTGGTCCGTAAATCTTTCCTGGGCTCAAACTTGATCCCTTAATGAATTTTTCCCCGCCCGATAAATTTGTCGTATCTGAAACCCTCATCATTTTGTGTCTCATAAAAATCGTCGGAGCTCCGAAAAAATTTTTCATTGATTCTATTATTGTTCGGTTTTGACCATAAGATTTTATTCACCTTAAATTATTCGGTCTAGTGATGCGGAGAATGCAATGGTTTCACTTCCACAGTCAACTTATTTTTCTCTGACTTAATTGTGGAAATGATGTAGTCTCCCTGTCTTTTCCGCAATGATTATCTACTGAGAGATTGCATGTGACTGTTTAATAACTATTTTTTTCTTCTTTCTTTGCAGGTGAGTACTTAATGGATCCACCCTTGAGCTGCGACCATCACCTTGCAGACTGTTCTTAAATAGTGCTGCGTAAGTAAATATTTTTGGAAATCAGTGAATGGAGAAATAATTGATGCTTTCCCGGCGCGGGCGTATGAATTATCTATCGCTGCCAACGTTTCCATGGTTGACACGTCCACCGTCTTCAGGGATGAATCTTTTCGTCCTGAAGCTATGGGTGACTCGGCCAACGAAACGTCGGCATTGGTAGAGAATTTGACCCGGTGGAGATCCTGAGAATAAGACTTCACTGCAATTGGAAGGAGGTAAATATTTGTCAGCCATGGCGTGATGAGTATAATAAAAATGTTTCAAGTAAGACCTGCGCTAATAAGAATTATTATCGCGGGACAAATAAAGCCAGAATGCTATGTGTTTCAAATGATGTCGATGTACATTAATTCCTACATTCAACATGACTACATGGTAGGAGAGTTTTATTCAAAATGACGTCCTTCAGTGATCTGGAGATGGACTTTTTATATCGACTGAGGAAATTTGTTTTCTTCGCAATAGCAATGTAATTACTTAAATATTAAATTGCAATTCAATAATATTACAATATCTCAAGTTCTTTGTAATAGTCAAACACATGCAAAGCAGCATCAATACGCTGCCGACGCGACGTGGTACACGTATTTCGCGAGGCAGTCCTAAACCAGTTTGTTTTGATAACTTCACTGAGTGTTGCCCACTCGTTTGAAAATGCCGACTATGGAAAGGAAGTAAGTCTGTTCATCTCTTTTTAATCTTAAATATAAGTCTTGTTGATCAACAAGGCGCCCTGAAAAAAATAGTTTATTCTTGGAATAAACAGTGACATTATATAAGTTTTCGAAGTAATCTTTTCGGGTTAAAAAAATCAGAAAATAAAATATTAAAGGTAGATCCGTCGTACGGACAGTATAATTTTTAGACTGACGATTGACAATTGATCTCATTACGACTTTCAATTCTTGTTATCGGCGTTAGATGGCCGATTACCCCCAATTATTTTTCTCGCAGGTTGACGGAAAAATGCTTATTCTACAGCGTATGTAAACATCGGAGTATGTCAACGGAAGTAGTTGTAATTTGAGGGCCTACGTTAATCGCTGATACCTTCCCCCCCCCCATCTTGTGACAGGAGGAGGAAGCGTTGGGGGAAAACAGGTGAGCGCACTCAGGTCGGCCGGTCACTTCCGCTTCCTCTCCGCGTAGAAGAAGGAGGTGGAAAAAACTTCTAAAAATAGAGTAAAAAAAGAGAGAAACGAGAGTCGCCTCTGGAGTAGCCGTGCCCTTCCAAGGCTGCACTCCTTCCGCTGTGCCGCCCGGAATCAGTTCACCGGGACTTGTTGCTGGTCGTGGATGGAGCGTGTGCTTATAAGTGAGTTCGAGGAATGGTCTCGTTAAAATCTTTTCAGGTGAAATTGTAGCTCAGTCTAATCGGAAAATTATACGCTGAGGTGAGATGACACTATCCATGAAATCCAATGGATTTCTTTTTTACTTTCTAACTTATTTTCCCTACGCCTTGTAACTTGTTTGCGGAGTTGATTACCTGAGGAGCGGATTACGACCGGGATTTTTTAAAAGACTGGGATCATGCGTGATGTGAGATGATGATTGTCAAAGATTGAAGAAGGGAGTAGATGAGGTGTTGACGCACTTGGGTGAAGCACAAAACGGCTATCGCGCGCAATCTGTCCATAAATGTATTAATTATGCAGTGCTTATTGGGATATAACTTTCATCTTGCATTATATATATATATATATATATATATAATGCAAGATTCTCCTACCTCCTGTAAGTTTGAATTTATATATTTGTGGCCAATTGGCGAAAACTTCCAAAGATTATATATATATATATATATATATATATATATATATATATATATATATATATATATATATATATATATATATATATATATATATATATATATATATAACTTTCTTAGATGTCGACATCTCTTTATCCAACTGTAAATTTAGTACCTCTGTCCATATTAAACCCACAAATAAACAGCAATACCTTCACTTTAGTAGCTGTCACCCCTCTCATACAAAGCGTTCTCTCCCATACTCTCTTTCCATCAGAGGTCATCGAATTTGTAATAATCCGGAGTCCCTTGACCATTTCCTATCCAACCTACACCAGTCTCTTCTCCGCAGAGGATATCCTGATACCCTTTTGTATAAAAAAATACTCAGAAAGTCTTACCAACCTAAACTAACATCAGATTCAAACCCTAAAAATCTTTCCATCTGCACCACATTCTTCCCAGGCATACAGTCCCTAAAGCACCTCCTTAAAGAATTATTTCCCATCCTTTCGAATAACCCATCAACTACTAATTTATTCCCTAAATGTCCATCCGTTACTTATAAGCGTCCCCCCAACCTATCAAACTTATTTAAGGCCACGAAACCTCTCAAAAAATCAGTTATTCAATCCAAAACTCCAGCCACCCCTTGTAACCGTCCTAGATGCAAAACATGCTTATTATTTACCACGAACCGACTCCCGAATAAATTCATAAATTCTCATCTTCCTTCCGTTTCCTCATCCTCCTGTACCACCTCTAACATTGTGTATATACTTCTTTGTAAGCTATGCCCGGCCTTTTATATTGGACTTTGTAGTACACCACTTAATATCAGGATAAATAATCACCGTGCCTCATGCAACCCATCCTCCCAAAACTTCTCTCACGCTGTCCCTACTCATGCCGCTTCCCATACCACTAAATTTGATAATTGCTACAATGTAGCTGTTCTGGCCTCTCTACCCCCCACAGCCACTCCAATTACTTTGAGAACATTAGAGCAAGCTTGTATATTTTATTTTAACGCTCTCCAGCCACCTGGCCTCAACCGGTCCCATTAATTTGTAAACATCCTCCCCTCCCCCAACCTTCAACATTGTACTTATAATTTTGTAACATCTTCTCCCCTCCCAACCTTCAACTTTGTATCTTTCTGTCTCTTAACTTGGTCATGGCAACTTCACCATTTCGTCTTTTCCATTTCCCTTACCTCCATTCCACCCCTCCTTTACTTTTCACCTTTTCCCTCCTCACTGCTCTCTTCCCCTCACCACCCCAAACATTTCCTCTTCATTCTTCCTATACCTTTCGCTGAAGAAGGTGGCGGCGATCCACCGAAAAATTTACAACCCGTGTGAGTGTCTTTTTTATGTGTTCTCATTTTAGTCACACTTGTGACAAAGTTTTTATATATTTGTGTTCACGCTCGTGAAAGCTTCCAATGATTATATATATATATATATATATATATATATATATATATATATATATATATATATATAATCATTACGATGCTGCTACAATTCGATACTTGTATCTATGTTTCCGGCGTATCAGCTGCACGGCTGATCCATTCAATGTGGCTGATTGCGCATTTTTATGGAGTCAATATTCCTTCGTGCGACCTTTACGTATGGTTCCGTAACGCATAGAAGTGTTAATATTACAGCCAGGAATCGAACCTGGGCCTTATGCGTCGAAAACTAGTGCTCCAGTCACTGCGATTATCTGACCCCTTAGCAACGTCAGTTGATGAGCAATTCTCATTGAGATACTGCTCTCCATGCAGATATAAACGAGGCGAAATTAAATTGACTTAACTCTTAAAAGGGCATCTTTGGATAACATTGAATTAACATGGATTTATATCGCAATATTAGATGTCGCTAAGGTTGCATTCTTTTCAGAGAAAGTCTCTTTTCTTATAATAAAAATAAATAATCAATAATAATGTCACTGAGTATTTACCGAAGTTAACTTGAAGAATTTTCCTTCGCCGATCGCCTAAAAAAGAGTAAATAGGAGCAGCAGATGTACCATCGACCCTTTTTTACGTTCTGATTGAGTACTCGCCGTCAAACGTAGTCGTTAATACGAAGATTGGTTTTCTGCACCTCTACACTCCATTATATTTTCTGCAAAGCACTGGTTTCTTTCATAATTCCTCATTTTGATTGGTATCAATCGCAGTTTCTTAAAATAATGTCTTAAAGCTTTTTTTTCTCCTAGCAATCCACCAGGTGTAGTCCATTTACCTGCAAGATAAATGGTCCTTTGTTCTCTGTGGTGATTTTTTGTGGTAAATCGGTTATGGAAAGTGCTACATCTCTGTTTCAATGGGTGGGAAATTTTCATAGCCATCACTTGTCATCCTATCAATATGGTATATTGTGCAAATTTATTCCATACTCACCGTGCGTAATATTTCTTAGTTATATCAGAGAGATTTAGATCTAAAAAAACTTATTTTTGGTATCGTATATGAAACAGAAGACCTAAATACTGGTTTATTATACTAGTCAGGGCCGGTTGTACAATGTATGGTTACGGTCACGATCAGACGTTTCCTTTTTTATGTAAAACCGTAACTAAAGCCGTAACCAGACATTGTGCATCCAGCCCATAGTCACCACGAAAATCACTCCACCATTCACCACCATTTTCACTCCACCATTTTTAATATTCAGTTTACTTTCCCGTGTGTTCAAAAATCAAATCCTGCATTGTGTTAAGCCTTAAGATATTTCTCCCACAGCGCTCCGGAGCTATAAGCTCAATATCTTGTCTCGACGGGTCGACATCCAACTTCCGAAGAGCTAGCCACTTGAGTCGGAGAGCAAGACGTTGTGAAATGTGGTCCTAACGGTATGCGAGGCACTCCTTCAGTTTGGTATTCATATCCCCGGGGCGACATCTTAAGTGATCGGTTGATTCGCGAGGTGGGTGGGGGAAACTGGGGTTTCGATGCTTCCTCATGTCCCACTCATCCTCTCATTGCAATGTCTTGAAGAAGAACCCCGTAAGTCTCACATCTCAGGAGGGACACAAGAAGGAGAGGAGGAAGGTTAAAACGGAAATATTAAAATTTTGATTTAGTGTTATTGGCGGGTCATCGAGGTAGGATCCTAGTAATACCAATTTTCAAAATTTTTAACTAATGAATGGATCATGTGTAAAGCCAAACATTGATGTGGAATATATGATTTCAGGCTTTCCTGGCGAATGTTGCTGATAAGTTCTTCTCGGGTTTCCCTCCAGGTTAGGCTCTCCATGATTTTCAACGTTTCGGCAGTCGGCAGAAGAATTTCCTGCCATTATCCAGAGCCTTAATAATGGCAGGAAAGTCTTCTGCTGAAACGTCGGCGAACATGGAGAGCCTAACCCGGTGGGAAACACGAGAAGAACTCAACATCATTTATGTGGAAATTGCGAGTGTTACATATCCCAACACGAGACAAATTGGGAGAAATAAGTGAGGAAGCCAGTTTCTAAGCACTGCCACCAATAAATTTGGCTTCTTTTTTACCGTTCTACAGTCCGTTGGTTAACGGCATGTTGAGCACTATGTATTTACGTATAGGTGAAGCGTATGAAGTCGGATCAACGCCCATCCGCGCTTAGTCATTTTGTAACTCTTTTGAAAAACGACCAAATGCTTGTTGCTTATCGCCCCATCCTGAGAATGGAGATGATCCGAGAGGATCCTCGTCAAGGACGGGAAAGATGCCCCGATTAGGAATTCCTTCGCTGAGAGTTATCTCTAATCTTAAACGGAATGAAGTTGATCTTTGATCCGCATTCTACTTGGAAATACCTTAATAGGTAAATTATGCGATCCATGTGTCGCTACAGTTAAGCATTGTTGCCCGTCGGTCGTCATAGGGGTTATTCTTTTACGTCGCGCCGGTGGCGGTTCAGGTAACGGGTTAAAGCCGGTATGTAGATATATAACATTTACACCAATTTAACGTTAGCGTAGACATGTAATGCCTTTTCGACAGTGGCGGGTTCATGGAACAACTTAGCGTGAAACCCGTGTTGAGTTATGGAAAAAATGCGTGGGATTTGGTCGAATTTCAATTACCATGAGATTAACTCTCTCGTCGTTTTCTCTTGCGCTTTTTGTCAGTCATACTTTAAACTTTCGTGTTCATCATGGGAGGAAGAAATAGAAGCAAGTAAAATATCAAATCAAAATATCAATCAAATATTGAAGTATAAACAATGTTCATTACCTGGACGAAACACTCCCTAGCATTTGTATTTATTCAATGAATGAGGATGGCGGCATATCTGCGCTGTTTTTTAATCGTGAACACCTTAAATTCGTCACGTTAAGTGCTTATGTCACGTGCTTCAGTTAATTTTGCGTTATTTTTTTTTCTTTAACCCAAACCTTTAAACTTCCTGCGAATGCCTGCGCTACCGTTACATCGGCGCCCCTCCCCTCTGGGTTAAGGATCTCTTGACATTAAAATCGGGCAAACGGAAGGTGTGGAGGAAAAACGCGTCGGCCTTAAGATTGCGTCATCGTCCGGAAATATCGCAAATTTCAATCGCGCAATTCGGAAGAAGCCGGCAACCGGTCTGGACGTCGGAGTAATTTCGTGTTTGCAGCGCTAATGCCCTCTCTCGCGATGCTCTCCGACTCTTTCGATTGGCTGGCATCTTCCTGCCCGGACTTTGATAATTTAGAAATAAAATTAAATCTCTTATCCGATGGGGTTCCCTTCCGTTGAGCAACTTCCATCCGCAATTGTGATAATTCCTTAATAACGGCGCAAACAATCACCTCTCTACCGTTATGAAAGCTTGGAAAGATTGTTTTTTTTTTATTTATTTAATTTCGCTTCCCAGAGTTGCCATGAAGTCGTTACTTCTGCCAATCATCCGAAGAATTACTGTAATTGTTGAGCGTGTTTTGCCATCCAAAATTGATCCTTTAGATGGCAAAAGCGGGAAGAGAATTTTGACCACAGAAAAACGAAAGTAATTATATGTTCAATCGAGGAATTGGGGGGCGAGAGCAAACGTCGAAGTGTGAAGGTGGAACTTTAAAGTCAGGAGGAGAGGCGTTTTTCGTGTCTTCGGTGTTTCCTTTCTCAGATTTGTTAACTGCATCCTTCCATGATTCCTTAATATTAGCTTATACTTCTGCCGCCTAGTGATAGATTATTAAATAAAAAGATAAGTTATTATTAGGGTGATCAACTTATTAACTTAGCTTTAGATAGAAGGGAGTAGAAAAGATTCTTCTAGGATTTTACTGGCCCAGGCCCCTATCTCCTTCCACGATTTATTTCTTCAGCTCGGCATACGTCCTACCTCTCTTCATCCCGCCCCATCCCGTGGACTGCAACCTTGACACGGTGGAAGGACTTTTGCGTTCCAATAATCCCCTAGAGTCGGACTGGTGGGAGCAATAATAACTGCTCCTGGTAAGGCCACCCATGCCAGATAGGGTCCAGACGAAAGCCAGTCCACGTGATGGTGTTAGGTTAAAAATACTCTTAGGAAAGGCAGTGAGAAGTCCATCCTTCATATGTTTTCCTTGGATAAAACGGAAGATAAACTAGTTGTTAAAAATGTGAGACATGTCGGGTAAGTGCAGTGCTCAGATAAAAAAAGTAGAATTACAAAAAAAAACTTGGCGTAGGGAATTTTATTTCTCTTGGACGATTCTGGTTGTCCGTATGCCTTTGCGATCCCGATAAGTCATTGGCTTGTCATCAGGTTTCTCAGGGACTGAACCACCAGTACTCGACAGAAACACCCATGCCCTGGGCACGCAAAAAATCGACCCAGGCGGGACTCGAACCCGCGACCCTCGGGTTAGCAAGCGAGGAGTTTACCCCGCCGCCACCGGGGCCGGAAAATTGTAACCACAACTCAAAAATGAGCGCAATAGAGTAGGAAATAAACTACTGAGGATTAACTGTCTTTGGGGATGAGAGGAAATATTTCAAGGAAATTTTAAGGAGGCAGGAAGATAGTAAATGTAGTACGTGCTGAGAGGCAATGTGATATTGCGGCCTGTTGATAGATTATTATATAGAAAGATTAAGGAGTCCGGAGGCTTTTAAGAAGGCTGTTATGCAGGCGAGAAATTTTTAAAGATGAATTATGGAGGCAAAGAAAGGGAATTTTGTATGATTTACCTGGAGGTGGAGGTTTAGATGAGTTTAAGGGGAGATAATGTGGGTCAAATGGAGTGTTGTGTGTGCTGGAGAGGCAAAGGTAGATAGATAGGTAGATAGATAAACGTCTTTTTTAGGGTGAGATTGAGACTTTAAAAGTCCCTTCTTCCATCTAACACCTCGTCAGTACATGAATAGAGTCAATATGACAAACACTGCAATATATAGATCAGAGAAATAATTCTAAAAATAATAGAGATATAACACTAACGCGACATAATGAAGTGTCAGAAATAAGTGTAAAAAGATATGTACAATTGTGGGAAAAACATGAGGATTTTGGCAGGCATCCGTCACGGAAAAAAACCCACAACAGAAAAACACCCACACATGAAGGGGGGTGTGAAAAACCTGCGAAAACCTACTTAGAGAAGCTAATGTGACTCATGATAATGAATAATATAAATAGGTACGGTTTACGGCGCCTCCCACCAGATTCCTCGAAGAGTTTTGTTCTTTAGGGAGTCGGGGAAAGGGTAGGGAATGCGTCTTCCCATTTTTATAATTTTGTGTGAGGGTCGTTTTTTTGTGTTAGTGATGGGAATCAATTAGGAACGGAAAGGCTGTTTCCCAATCTCACCGTGATGCTTGGGAGAGTCTTAACACGCGTGCATCGGACTGCTGCTGGCAGGTGGGCTTCTTGTCATGTCGCTCCTGAGGCCGCCGAGATCCGCTACACCAATTAAGTTTCTCACGCTTCTGTGTTTGCGCAACCACCCTTGCCTTTACCACTCCGTAGAGTGCAGAAATTGAAGGAGAACATTCCATAACTCGCTGTCCCTCCATCGCGGTCGCATTCCTTCCTTATTTAAGATTGCAGGATATCCTCCCATTTTTTTGGAGGGGATAGAAATGACCACAAAATAGGAATGCGAAATAATGTTGACGAATATTGCAAAATATTCCTTCCAGAATCGCGTCTTTCTGTTCTAGTTTTATTCATTTTTTTATTGCTTGGCACCCATTATAACCTTTCACTCCTGTCTGTCTGTGGTATTTCAGTCTTTTATCTTCTATTTCTCCAGGGAACTCAATACATTTTCCCGTTTGGAACAGGTTCTTGCAGTCAAAAGAGCTTAATTTTTGGTGCTAGGATTGGGAAACTGTCTCTCTATTAATTATTCCTTCCATACTCGCATACCTCTTTTGCTTATGCTGCATTCATGCATTATTTCACGCACGCGTTCTTGTTTACGAGACTCCTAACATATCTCCTCGTAAGAGTTCCTTCCATAAAAAGTAATTAAATCGGAATTGAATAATTCTAGGGAAAGTACTCAAGCTCTCTTGAAAGAATGTAAGAGCTATGAGACAGTTTACGACAAAATTTACGGGTCGAATTTTAGTCTTTTTGCCATTAGTTTTACCGATATGTTGTCTTCATTTTGGTCGTCACTTTATATTTAAGTTGGTTTTAAGTGCAATAAGTTAAATCTCTTTATGGAGTTACCATGTAGAGCAAGCTTGATGCGTGGGTGCATGTCGTATGTAAATAAAATACTGTGAGAATATGTTTGGTTACCATGGCACTCCAGGCGCAATCCATGCGTGAAAGCAGGTGTTTGAGTTGCATTTAGTACCATTAGTGTGTATGAGTAAGATCTGTACCCCGGCGTAATGATAATTGACGGATGTAAGGTTACAACATTGAAGCCGAGTTGCCATCTCCTTTAAACGACTCCTGAAACGTGAATTAAATTCCTATGTAGTTGTTGAATGATGTGTTTTATCTATTCTATTTGATAGCATTGATGTTAGCGTCCTGAAATCGGTTTCCTTATTTCGTTGACTATCTTTTCTTTCTGACAAAGTGATGCCATTTATCTGAGTGTCAATTCAAAGTTAACTCTCATTGCTTGTAGCTGTACTTCGTGGAATTGTGGCATGGTATCATGTGTTGTATTACAAATCTATATCCGTGATACCAAAAATTCTACGGCATCGAGTTGTTGTGGTGGCTAGAGTATTGGCTTCCCATCCTAAAGGACCGGGTTCGAATCTCGGTGGTGACGAAGATTCTTCGAAGGATGTGACGTAAACCCTTGGAACCTTTCGCTGAGAACATGCTAATGCCAACGTATGATTTCTCTCCATTCTTCCTCCATTCACCAACTAATCCTTCCCTAGTCAACTAACCCACGTGTGCTCAATGGTACAAATGGCCTCTGTTGTCGGTCACCTCCCCAAAGAACCAGCCAACCAACAATTCAAAGGAAAACCTGGTATAAAAAATAAACTGCTTTTAAAATGAAGGAGAAAATTTACATTAATTTTATAATTATTTCACCGTGAGTAGTGTAAATGTTGGTGCTCGAAACAAAGGCAACCTCGAACGCAATGAATCGGGTGCTGAATGAATGAATGTTGGAGAATAGTAAGGAAAATGTGAAGGCAAGGGCTCTTCTGGGAAATTTTAAAAATTTACATTCGCTTCCATTTCTCGGAAAAAGGGTACCTAAAAGAATCCTGGAGTGGTCGATCATTGACTCTACACAGATGCAAGATAGCAAAGGAAGTAAAAGAGTTTAAAAGTAATCAGGGCTCATAAATGATTGAGAGAAATGGACGGGGACTAGTCAACCGATCTTAGGATTGGAAAGAAGATGAATTAATGAAAAATGTTACGGTTGGAAGGGCAAGAGGGCTGCCAGCTACACCTGCGAAAGTTTGACGGAGCAGACAAAGCTAGAAAGCTAGGTATGTTACATATGACCCATAAGAGACTTGCTGAGATTTGCTGTCAGACGAGTCATGGGCAAATAAGGCAGCACTGCGGCAATCTCAAGTTACTGCCAATTTTAGTCATACTTGAATATTTATCCATTTAAAAACAAAGCTTTCGTACTGGGCTTCTTTATGGTAAAACTTTTTCCCCAAGAGATGTGAGAAATCAATCACAGAACGATATTTTTTCGAACTAGTACGCTACGGAATAACGGTTCGATAATTTTATATGAAAATAATATCGCGCCGTACCGTACCTTGGTTGTCGGTCTTCTCCCAAAATAACCAACCGTTCGATAAAATAGGAGGTCGAAGGAGCGAGTGATATCTCGGTACTGCTCTTCTGTTAATTTCAAATATCGTTCTCTTTTATGTCGCCGGATTGTCGCTAGGTGTATGTCGTTTGTTTTCGTCCCTCGTGTGCCGTCGCCTCGACTTTACGTCCACGGTCGTCTCTTCATTCCTGCTTCCGCGTCTCTTCTCGTCAATCGACGTGAAGCCGCGCCAAAGCCCGCCGAAGGTAGTTGTCTCGCGTGAAAACCCGGATGCATTTCAACCGGTGGAGACTGGCTCATGAATTTTTTTTATGCGAGGAATCAGTCGATGGAAAAATCAATTGATGGGGAACAGATTTTCCGCGCGTTGGTCTTCGGAGTGATTAAACTTTTAACGGCAGGAGACTGGTTCGTGTCTGCGTGAAGCGACTGCTTTTTTGAGCGCTAGTGTAGGTTTTGCAAGTAGCACCGAGCTGTGTATTGGATTTCAATCCTTTCGCCATTTTCTGACATGGGAAATTGTTGTTTGTTCATCTCCCTGACCAGAGTAAAAGTGGAATTCATCGGCGCGCCGCGGCGCTTATTGCAAGACTAATACAATATTATGCGAAAAATGGAACTGTTAGTAAAACTACAAGGTGTCAAATACATAAATATATATATAAATCGCTCAAGGACTATGTCCTATTGAAAATAACACAAAATCAGGAAAGGCTTTGTGGTATTATTCATGTATCAATCAATTCATGATCAATTCTAATGTATTACAACTGGCGATAAACTATTTTAGCAACCTTTAACTATACTTGGGCTCTCTGGTTAATTCTTTCTCTTATCGATATCGCTCACGTCCACTAACCGACATTCTGATGCAATATACAAAACCAGAACATCAAGTTAACTAAGAGGCTACGTCATACGGTTAGCGTCAACCATACATTATAAAACCTGACCTTGGTGTCAGCATTAGTACCAGATTGGAAAAAGAACAAACATTTTAAATTTCACTATTCAGGAAATAAAATAGTGAAATTTGCAAAGTTTGTTCTTTTTCCATCATGGAAAAATTTCACAAAGTTACCCCTGACATCGTTCGTTTTGTTATTTGTACCAGGATTAAGCTTTATTTTGCCAGCAATAAAATTTTGATGATTTTATTAAACTTCGTTACTCTTCCAGCCATTATTTGCTCTAGAGTATCAGACTTACTGCCAGCACATTGACACTGTACCATTTGATGTAGTGCTTTCTACACAGAAAAAATATTCGATTGGTATTCACCTAAATATAAATTTAAATGTGTTTTACTTCGAAGAAAAGTGTAAAGTATTTATTTTTCTTTCCAAATTCCCCTCTTCCAAACTAAATAATTTAAAGCAATCTTCCTAAAGTACGTTAAATTCCATTGGGACTGTAAACCAAATGAACGAGAAGTCAATCAAAAGTGAAAGCTAATCAGAAGAAATATTATTCGCTACTCTTCATCGATCTTATTTTCTTTTTAGGAAATACCATACCTTCTTAAATACTTAGCAATGTCTTGCATTATGCTTACGTTGTGTTACTTATTATATTAAAATTTATTGGAGATAACTGCTTCGTGTGCGGAACATTATATCCATAACAGAGCCTCTCATGGTAATTGTGGCAATGAAAGTCGATCTGTCATCATTTATCTCGGCGGGACAGTAAACAGTTTGGTATTCAGCCTTGATAAGATAAAAATTCATCCGTGAAGACCTCAGGCTGTATTCAACCATGGCCGATATCGTCACTAATACATTCATTTCATAAATAAATTCAGCCTTGTATCAGAAATGATGTTTTAATTTAATCATCTCCAAGTATCCTAGTATTTTTGTCTTGATATCTTGTCTGGAAATGCGCGATCTTGTCTGGAAATGCGCTTGTTGAGATTCTATGGCTTCTATCAGTCAGTGTTCCTTAAAATTCGTTACCGGATTGCTGAAATATTGGAAACGTGCAGTTTCTTTCTCTCGCAAAGTAAAAATATTCGTCAGTCAGGGAACTAAACAGCGGGATGTCCGGAAAAGAATTCCCTCTAGATTGCAGACTTATTTCCAAGCTGCACATTTCAGAACGAACAGAGTAAACACAGAAATCACTCAGTGCCTGTGTATCTTATTGAACCAATAAAAAGTATGTTGTTGCACAAACGACTTCTTTCCTCCAGTATCAGTGGAAATTATTAATCAGACGTCGGTAAAACGTAGAAAATTCGCTCAAGCGTAACATCATCTTGTGGAACTTTGCCTAAATCCCGCCTAAGGCTAATTGGGCATTGAGTGGTAATTCCTTTGTGTTATCTGTTACTACTGTAATGAAATAAATATATAAATTGGCTCATCAATGTTTTCTACCTTCACTGGTTAAATTCGCGGTATATTTCTAAATACACTAGGCTTCAGTGCAATCGGGATATATTTTGTGCGTCCATGAAACGGGGAAGCCAAATAACAAAGAACCTAATCTTCTGCATTTTTAAAAAATGACCTGGTTCGGTTGGAATTAGCGTAATATTTTACAGAATTGTGAATATTAAGTAATGAGAACAAGACGAAGGCCCTTTGAATCGAGGTTTTGAAAAAGGAATGCAAACGAAGTGGCTTTCTTTATGTTGGACAAAGCAAGAAATATGTATTTGGAGTGAATTCGTTTGAGAAAACGATGGTTAGATGATATAATTACAGTCAATAGGGTCATGAAGTTCTTGAAAGGAGGGAAGAAATCAGGCAGACGGCAATTAAGGAAGAACACGATAGATATTTCTGGCTTCAAAAAGTACAAAATAAGTGTGATTAGCTATAGTGGGAAATAGTTAAAACATCATAAATCATTAGTATTTATGTTGTCATTCATGATCAGATTTTAAATGGAGGATTACCGATTAAAAAAAATATTTGTAAGACCTGCATAGCAAACATCGTACCTAAGCCATCAACCGAGGATTGGTTTGCTGCAGCTATCCACTCCATTGTACTCCTAGTTAACCATCTCATTCCAGCATAAGTCTTCACTGACCTTCATAATTTGCCTTTTGTATTCCATTCCTTGTCTTTTTGCGTAATCCTTCTAATTCATATCTCTTTCCATTATTGTTTTCAAGAGGCTGTTATGACGCAAAATGTTTCTAATCAGTATATCTATTTTACTTCTTAGAGTTATCATTGTTCATCTTTTCTCTTCATCTCTTTGTGGGACTTCTACATTGTTGTTTCCCTCCATCCATTTGATCTATATCATTCTTCGATTACTCCGCATTTCCATTCCTCCCAATCTTTTTTACTCAGCTGCGGTTGTTGTCGAATGTGAAGTGCAGTATATTTTGTATGGAAATTCTAATGCATATCGCTTGGTTATTTACGCCAAGTCTTCATTTATCAGTGATTTTATTCTTTATTATTCTTGTATGCTCGACGATGCTGAGAAGAGGGCATCGGACATCGAGTTATTTCCTGTTAATTCCTTTCCTTAGAGCAAGTACAATACAGGCATCCGTGCATGTCCGCCCGCTAGGGGAATGACTTGTGCGTGTTTACAGTTTCTGTGGAAACTTGCGTCTTTCCGTCGGCGTCCCTCGGCTGATAACGAAATCGTCGCGAGAGGCGCAATCTCTTGCAATCCCCCTTATCGCAGCCGGGCGCCCATTGTCTCCAGGAATTTTAATCTCCGCCCCGCATCTGACTGTGTCACAGTTGCCTCGCGATGCGTGGGAGCAAACATGCTCACTCACTTTCCGTCCACGTAGGAGGAGGAAGCCATTCGGAAGGACCGTCTCGGAAATAAGGGCTCCCTTGTGACGAGTTATGGCATACTTATATTATTTTATGCAATAGAATTTGTCAAGCAAAATATTTTCCTCAGGATACTTTGAATTAATCGATATAGCCTATCTCTGTTTAATGTACAGAATTCTATTTTTCGACGTCTCATTACTTTGACACCTCCAGGTGCTCGATGTTTTTGGGCTTGCTTCAGCGTGAGGTTTTACTCTCATTAGTTCGACGGTTTTGAAACTTTCTCTCTCCTAGTATTTAGCACAGAAGCCTAATCCATCAGTACCAAGTAATCATACACATCAGTTCCAAGGAATCCTTTAACAATATCAAAGAATCATCATCGTTTTAAAAATTTTAATGCATTAATGTTAACTTTGCTTACCCAGTTTTAAAAGCAGTTTATTTTTTCCCAACTGGTATTTAGTTTTCATTATATATCCAATAGTTCGACAGCGTTTTTTGTTCTGAGGGTGTCGAACTTTTGTGAGATTGGTGTACTTCCTGTGTATCAATTGCTAAAAACCACGGAAATCGAGATTTGCGACTTGTAATGTGACATATGCGGGATATTCTATATATTTTTATCGCGCCAACAAAGTTAAAATTCCCACTTTTTCATTCAAAAGGAGCTAATATCTTGCTGATATGCACTTTCAAAACAAAATTCAAATGCAAAATTTTGAAATTTGAAGATTTTCTCCAGCTTTTGCAACCGTTGATATTCATTTTTTATTAGAAATTTCTAAAATTTAAAACTGATTGATTCGGGATATTAAAAGAATCTGAAAACGTAGTTTTAAATTTTTGTTTTATTTCTTTTTTACTCTTAGTCAAAATTCTGCTCTTACCGACCTATACACGTAAAGAGTTAATTTTTGTATTGGTGGGGCATGATGCAATTATTTCGTTCGAGATGCATGTTAACATACTCGCTAAAGGTTAGTCTACTCCCCTTTCGGCCTATTAAAAATTGGGTATTCTTGTCTCCTATGACATTTTAGTTTGGGTATTATTTTCCGCCTTTTCTTTTATGGAGTTAACGCTGTGTTCTAATTTGGACATTTTCTGTGTCTAAACTATTTACATCTACATACTACATCGCAAGCCGCCTCAATAGCCGTGTGGCGGGGGGTGTTAGGACACCAGCCGTTTACATATAAAAAGGAAACGCTCTAATGAAATTACGCCTAGCATTTATTAAAGTCCCTTATTTTTCGGGGAAAAACGAATTCTCATACCTATCCGTTCGGCAAAATATCTCTCTTGAATTATCGTTTCTGCCGGACCTGGAAATATAGTGGGGTTCTAATATGATGTTCTCCGTGTCGCTCTTAAAGATATCTATTCTCAATTGCTCAAGCAATCTAAGCCTAGCGCGCAGCCTCCGAGTCTCTAGCGGCTCCCAGCCTAATTCGTTTAACATCTGTGTAACGCTGTCTGTACGCCCGTAGCAGTTTTTGACGAATCGCGCAGCTTTCGTTTGTATTTTATTAAGTTCCGGGATTAAGCGGTTCCCAGACTTAGTCCGGGAACTTAATAAAATACAAAGGAAAGCTGCGCGATTCGTCAAAAACAGCTACGGGCGTACTGACAGCGTTACACAGATGTTAAACGAATTAGGCTGGGAACCGCTAGAGACTCGGAGGCTACGCGCTTGGCTTAGATTGCTTGAACAATTGAGAATAGTTATCTTTCAGAGCGACACGGAGAACATCATATTAGAACCCCACTATATTTCCAGGACCGACAGAAACGATAAATTAAGAGAGATATTTTGCCGAACGGATAGGTATGGGAATTCGTTTTTCCCCCGAACAATAAGGGACTATAATAAATGCTAGGCGTAATTTCATTAGAGCGTTTCCTTTTTATCTTTAAACGGCTGGTGTCCTAACACCCCCCGCCACACGCCTATTGAGGCGGCTTGCGGGGTAATATGTAGATGTAGATGTAGATGAAGTCTTTCTGCACCGGATCCCATATGCTCGCTGCATATTCAAGGTGTGGCCGGACGAGTGCGAAATAGCACCTCTTTTTTACTTTTTCATTCGAAAATCTTCCCACAATACGCTTGACGAATTTTTTATTTAACGAATATTTTATTAAAGAACAATTTAGTTATTGAAATCGGGGGATGTATCACATGAGTTGTGGACAAGTTTTTCTCAGATGTTCGAATTTAGTTACTGGGCTCGCTACAGTTCAGACCTAATTGAATTATTTATTTTCATCATTTCGTTTTTGTTTTTCAAAATCTTATGTTTTCAATCCCGAAATGCATTTGGTGGAGCTGTTAATGGGCTTATGGGGCACAATAAATGGGTCCCTGGTTGGTGGTGTCGTGTGAACGTTTCACGTCCGCGAAGATCTCCCTTTCGTTTGGCCATTCTTAAGTTTCTTGTCGTTTCTCGGTTTGCGAGCCCTCACGTCGCCTTCACTCGCATCCTGCTCAGCCGAAGTCTTGTCTGAATTCCTTAAAACTCAGCCAACTACAAGTCCACCACTTTCGCTGCGGAGAAATGTCCCTGTCCTCTGGGTTGTCCATATTTTTTTACGACCGCTGCCAACCAATCTTGTTCTTTCGCTCGTTTTCTCGTTCTTGCAGTCCTCCATGTCCGCTCGAATCTTTGTCTGGAGATCGATGTGTGACTGAGGAAAAGCTGGCGCCATCTGTGGAATAAAATATGAGTTTTATATCCGTGTGTGAGTCAGGAGCGACTCCAGACCAGAGGGTCGGGGGGGGGGGGGCACCAGCGGATCTTGGGGTATGGAATACCCCCCAGGAAATGGGGGGTACTCTATTTCCGGAAATTCATAACAAAGTATGTGCAAAATGGCGCGTTATAAGTTGTTTGGAAGCCAAAGTTTGCCTTTTAAGAAGAGCAAGTTTGTACTAAATGCATCTTTCTCTTTTAGATTACCACCAAGTTTCATTTAATTCCAAAATTATTTTGATTCACATTTACCTTTTGGGTTTAAAAACCGTCTTAGTTTATAAAAAGATTACCTGAATTATAAAGTATAAATCACCAAAACTTTAATAACAAAAAAGCAACAAAATAATTTAATAAAGCTTTTAATTTAAGATCTGTGACTTGGGGTCGCCAATGGTGTGAGTTGGGTTTGCTACTATCGGTTATCCTATAAGGAGCAATGGAAGAAGAAACGCAGGGGGGATAACACCTTAGTGTTTTCATCGGCTTTACTCCTCCCATGCTGCCTCTCTCCGTTCTGTCTTGGCGTTGCCTTCGGCAGAGGCGTCGAGTTGGCGTCTCCATCTTTCTCTTGAGGCGTGATTCGCATGTCGGATGAGCGCCCTCCGCGGTTCAGATGGACGCCGGTGAGAGAAAGAATCGATTCGTATGGCAATTGAATTCCGAATCACCGGTTACGCTCCTCCTCGGACCTTGGGATTATACTGCCCGCTTGTTGATTAGGTGGGAGGGGTGAAAGGACATTGAGGGGGATGGGGGGAAAGAAAGGGTTTGTTGGCACGTTTTGCTATTCGCTGCCTCCGGGAGGGGTTGAAATATCTTTCTTCCTAAGCGTTGTATTTGTCATTTTTTTGTTTCTATTAATTTTGCTCTGTGGCGAGCCACCTAAGTAAGATTACTGCGTTCAACACTAAGTAAATTACAGTCGACACCGTGTCAATACAAAGTGAAAAAATTCAAGGAATATCAATTGCATTGTGGAGCACATAACACAAAGCATATACATGTTCAATATTTAAAAAAGCTTACTGCCTAGAAGTAACATTATTTTATTGCAGAAACATTAGACATTGTATTTTAGAAGATATTCACTATATATTATTTTTGAAAATGGCATTCTGCAGATGCTGCAAATTTCCATGACCGTCCATGTCCGCGCCCGCGGTCCATTCCCTCGGTGGAAACGCGGCAATTGTACATACCTCTCCTGGAAATAATGTCTTTCGGAGTCGCTGGTCTTCGATGCATGCAAATAATTCGTGGATCATTTTGTCTCCCGGCTAGTGTTCACGGTCGAGTGCAAACCACACATATTAAGTTCTCTCTTCTGTTTCACTCGTTGTGTTGGATCGTGCACGTCGTTTATTGCCATTCCTTGAGGAAATTGGAAATTCACCTTGCCCCCCTCCCCCCACTGTACCATCTACGCCTAGCCGACGTGTTTTGAAATAGGTGGTTGCCGTGGTTACAAACTGTTTCCATCACTTTGCACCTATGCTTCTGAGATAAATGTGTCGTGAATAATATATACTCTCAAGAGGCCATGAAATCGTTTTATGCAATTTTGGTGCGGACCCATGAGAACTCATCAAAGAAAGGAATCCTGATTTGGCTTGTGGACTGAATATTCAGTCAGGATGATGAATTTTCAGCCACTCCATAATGGTCTCCATGATGTTCTTGGAAATTACTTTGCTTGGAAAGATAAATTATTTCCTTAATATCCCATTAAATTGGATTCGTAAAATTATATACCGTAGCTCTCCCTTCACAACTTTTGCTTTTCCTGTAAGAAAATTACTCAAAGCATTTGTTTTCCCTATATGATTGGCATTGTGGGTAGATAATTCGTACGACTGTTTTACGCAGTTAACGAAGAAAAATTTTTTTTCATCGCATGTGATCCGAGTTATCATCATCTGTAATAAGACATTATGAAATTCTGTGTTGTAATTTGAGGAAGATTTGTAAATTTATGCTTTCACATTTTTTTAGGTATGACCTGTGCATAAATGAATAGGTTCACGCCACTTTTTTATCCTTGACTCGATTATCATTATTCTTTGTTGCATAGCTGTCGTTTCTTTGAAATGATTGTACTGATGTATGCGGTGGATTTTCCCCAACCAGCTATGAAGTCATTGGTTTATTGTAGAATATGTTGCAAAATGTTTCAAAATGGATAGTAATGTCTTTGCATTGCTAGATTTTTTACGTGCTCTAAATAATTTAGTCATTGATGGGATTAGCTAATAAATGGACAATTATGTGATATTAATCCATTTACCGTGGTATTTCAAGTGTTATTCTAGATAAGTGATTTCTACATTGACGTGACTGAATAGCTACAGAAATGTGAAAAATGTTAAAATAAATTAACCATCTCCACGGGGAATCCACAAAATAATTCTCCCATTTCCGAGTTTGCGCTTGGCAAGCGATTGTTCTACTCTATTGACTTGTTACCGGCTGTTATCCTCTATCTCGCTTTCACGATGGCCACCCACCCCTCTCCCTCCCCTTCTCTAGAGCCGAAGTACTTTACACAGGATTTTCAAAAACTCAGCGAAGTGCATGGAACATACACACGAGGGAATCAAAAACTTGTAATACCTCACCACCGAACCGTTGTATTCAATAAATCATTAACTGTAACCGCTTTCCGCGAGTGGAATAATCTTGACATTACCTTACGAAATGCGCCATCACTTGTTTATTTCAAAAAGGGAAAAAAGGGAACACACTTCTCAAAGCACAGCTGGGTGGCTAGTAAAATACACACCATAAGATGCCAAATACACGTAAAATACTCTGTTCAAAGAAATGCACGTACAAATTTAAATGTTGGTATTTATTGTGTATTTATACTGCTCATTATCATGAGTCACATTAGCGTCTCTCAGTAGGTTTTCGCAGGTTTTTCACACCCTCCTTCATGTGTGGGTGTTTTCCTGCAGTGGGTTTTTTCCGTGATCCTCACGTTTTTCCCTCAATTGTACATGATTTATATATTGCAGTATTTTTCATATTGACTGACTCATATACTAACGAGGGGTTAGGTGCAAGAAGGGAATTTTAAAGTCTCAATCTCGCACCAATAAAGACGTTTATTTATTTATCTCTCCCCCCCCCTATCGTGTATCTTTTGTATCGTCCACGGCCGTTCATGATGCTCGACCCGCGGCAGTCAGTGCTTACCCCGACATTCATTTGTCCCCGCCCGGTCTCATGAATTTCATCGCTCCTGAAGACGTGTTCTGTGTTTGTGCTCTCTTCTCCACGGAGCGCCTCTGCGCGTGACTTTCGCTCTTGCTGGCTGGCCCGTCATCGTCATCTAGCCGCCTTGAAAGGAGGGATGGGGTTTGGGCAGCACAGCGTGGTGGTGTCCAGAAGCGGAGGAGAAAGAGAGTCGAGGGACGATCGCGATTGGCTGGCACACTCTTTGTGTTCGTTGATTGGGAGTCTTACTTAGAGAGAGAACGTTTGTCGGTTATGAGCACTGTTGACACCGAGGGTCTCTCTCCGGTCGCCATGGCTACGACGAGGGAGATGTAGAGACGGCTTGGTCCAATGGGAAAGGGAAGAAGAAATACTTTAATTGAAGTGGAGATTCCCCTGGTGAAAATGAAAACAATTTATTCGTGTTAGCGTAAGATTGCGGTACACTGTACATTGAGGGAATACTTCGCGTCAAATAATTTAAAAAAGAACATTTTTATTAATTTTTGAAGATACCGTGACTAGCGACGGTATTTACCTGTACGGAGTCAGCCGCAAGTGCACATAAGTGCGATATTTCACAGAGGAAAAATCATTCACCTTGAGCGGGATTCGAACCCGAATCCCTCGCTTTCGCGCCGTTTAAAATAAAATCCACTGGGGAGAAGGACGCCTCGGTAGCTTAGCTGGTTAAAGCACTCGGCGCGAAATCGAGGGATTCGGGTTCGAATCCAGGTCTAGGCGAATGATTTTTCCTTTGTGGAATATCGAAAATTTTTGTTGCCCTCCGTGGGGAAGATATTATAAGATGCCAGGTGGGCCAGTATTCATGAGGATCTGCTATGTGTCTAGGGATGAAATCGATTGCTGCATACAGTTAAATTCTATTATCCGAGGTTTTTTGGGCACTCGGATTATATGGAAGGGTTTTGTACGAGAAAATATTGCGACAAAAAGAAGATATTTCTATGATTTTCTAAAATACTTCATTTATTTACATGGTTGAGAAAACAATATGAATCGCTTTTTATTTGGCGATCAAAGTGTTAGCCATATTCTGACGTTCGTGTTCATAAGCTTAACTGAAGCTTGGTACAGCCACAGAATAAGGATCTGTACTTGTATATATCGGGACCAAGATAATAGAGACTGTGATGTAACATAATGATTCTATTAACCATTATTTAGTACGATTGGTAAAACCCTTAGGCTTAGCTTGTGGATGCTGCTTCATTTGACTGAACTGCATCAATTTAAATGAATATTCAAGTTGTATTTATCTCAGGCCCGGATTTTATAATGTCTAGTCTACTATCGGCAGTCAATAGGCAGTCATTTCCTCTGCGTACTATATCATAAGGTTATATTCACCCATCGATATGGTTCACGTCAAGTAACCAATAGTCTAAATGTATTATACAAAACCCTAAATCTCGCTCAACCGCGTATGAACGTGAATGCTACGTCATCTCAAAGCTAAAGTTAACCGGGCATAACAGAACCGAGCCTTTGAGAAGTACTCGGAGCTTAAATCGTCAGTGTTGAATACATTAAGATAGACCGCCATGTGGCGAAACTGGGCGAATGTGAAGTGTCTTCATTCCTCAGCAGATATATCCATGCATTTCATGTTTCGTGTTCGGCGTGTTGTACCATCCTGACAATTGTCATAACGCATAATCGTGATCTTTTTCGTCGCATCACTGCTATTATTAGTCACCACTCCATCCAGTGAGCGATGGGGAATGGGAGGAAGAGCTGCATGGCTTGTAACATGAATCCAAGGATGTCCTTCTTGGAAAGCGATTGGAATTCTAATACGCGAATTCGGTTAAGGATGAGACGTGCCTAGGTTCTGGTGAATACAATTTTTTCCTCTTGTTTCCAATGTCAAGTAAAGCGTTTTCTTCAAGGTGGTTCTTGCTTAATAAATGTGCGTTTGACATGGCGTGCATCACTTCCAGTTTCTCGTTGGAAACCGTCCATAGTCAGCAGTCATCAATCCGAAGATTGGTTTGCTGCCGCTATCCACACCACTCTACTCTAAGCTGATTGCTTTATTCCTTCATAAGCCTTAATTTTAACTCTCCTCATAATTTGCGTGATGTATCCATTCCGTAGTCTACCCCGGTAATTCTTCCCAGTCATTTCTCAATCCAGTGTTGTTTTCAAGAGGCTTTTGTGTCGCAAACTGTCATGCCCATCAAGTTAGTCTTTTCACCTTCTCGAAGTTTGCATAAAACATCTTTTCTCTCCAATTCTTCCCTGGACTTCGTCATGTCATTCTCTCTGTCAGTTTAGTGTTTATCATTCCTCGATAGGACACGTTTCCTCTTTGCTCTGCAGCTGTTATCGCCCAGGCTTCCCTGTCAAGCAAGAATATGATCCATTCATCGTAAATGGCAATATCATGTACAATATATCAATAGACCTATTGTGAATCGAGATAGAAGGTAATAAATTACCCTGCTCTTTCCACAGTGGTGACATCGGAAAGTGTTAGAAAAAGATCGTCAGACTAAAAGGCAGTTTATGTACGCAGGTAAAGTGAGTAACCATTCCTGCTCCCCCTTAACGCCTTGTGATTTTCCGCGTATCTTGTTTCTTCTGAAGTATTACAATGCATTTACTGCTGTTCTGCTATTTGCTGATAGTAGTGGAGTAATTTGGGAGCTACCTATTGAAGTTAATAGATGTCTACATTTTGTTACCAAACCTTTCAATATAGGCATACAGTAATGCATTGATGAGTTGCGGGTTGCCTACAGCCACCCCACCGCCCCTGGTGAAAATTTGCTGACATTTCAAGGAGTTACAAAAATAAGCTGTTCCTTGGAAAAATGTTAAATTCGCATTTGTGAATTTATATCCATCTTAATCACGGCAATAAATGCTTTCTCGTTTCCTTTTTCTACTTTCTTCGATCTTTTTGTGATTTTTGTTAGTTTGGACTCACTCCATGGCAGTGATTCCCAACCTATTTTGCTATGCGTACCTCTTGGTTACCCGTAACCGAAAATCGTACCCCTTTACATTAGGAAAATGTTCGCTGTTAGCATTCTAACTGCTACTTCAAACTTACTTCCGCCATCATTTAAGGTTTTTCGCGTACCTCTTAACCTCCAAGTTCGAACAGTGGGTTGCCAAAGTTTTAGGACAAATTGATCGGACCCACTTACGTTTCTAAAGGAAATCCAGTTCCACTTGCTGCCTTGTTGTTCTAGGCTACGTGCCGCAACTTATGCAGTTGTTTGTAAAAACTTATTCAAATTTTACATTCGTTCTCATTTTGGCTTCAAAATTTTTCAATCACTATAATTCTCAGGGTACTCCTGCCGTAGATTGCGGAGAACCGCTGCTCCATAGCACGTGAAGTAATGCTAATCCTTGCGAAGCCTTACATAAGTTTCTACTCGATTAAATAGTCGATTGAAGTTCGGTCCTTGTTGGTGGTTTTGTATTTATGCCACCTTCTGGAATGTTGTTTCCGAGTTCCTAACGAGTTTCTGACTGAATTTCATGCGTTTAACTTCTAGGTAGAAGAGAATGAGACGGAGAAGGAAGAGTGAATGATAAGAGGTCGGGGTTTTCTGTCGGAAGTCGCGCTATTTCCCGTCGATTGTCTGTCATTCTTCCTGCATTTATTTCGTTTCCTTTCTTCTGGCCCCTCTCGCTAGCTGTAATCTGTTTTTCTTCTTTTTCATTTCCTTTCTAATGTGATGACTTATATAATTTATTTCGCGGAGGTTCGTCGCAACCTACTCGAAAATAGGTATTTAATAAGCTCTCACAAAACCTGGTGGCAGACGGGCGCGCAAAACGCTATGCTTCAAAAGGAGTTTGCCTAGATGAAGGAGTAGTGAGAAGGGCTGAACGGGAAGATGATTAGGGGAAATGGAAATGTCTTTGCCCCTGAAAGTTATAATTTGCATTGTGATTAGAATGGTAAGCGTATTGCTACCAGGGTTGTCAAAAGTAAAAAAAAATGGCACACGGCTATCGCCTATTTAATCTCACTAATTTTCTTTACGAAACAGACTTCCAGTGCCCAAGGTACTCTATACTTGTTGTCTCAAGTTAACACAGTGTGACATTCAGATTCAAGTCAAAAGAACATGATTTCATGTAGTTTCCATAGTAGTGAGGTGTCGAAAATCGAATATTTGAGACTACGGTACTGGTGTGGCTAACATAGTAGGCTATAGTGTGTATGCCTTAGAAGTTATTTTTGTTTTGTTGTGATCGCGAATCGTTTTTTATCATTCAGTCATCCTATAGGATAGGGTAGACTATGTGGTTCAGTCTCAACATGATTCGTGGTCATATTTTCAGGTGTGGTAGTTACTTACTGCTTCCTATATCAATCCCTCGATTATGTTTGGAGTGCTTTGTGGACTTGGTTTATAATTCGGCTCACCAATAACTTATAAATTATCACTGTTTTTCATTCTCACGGTATACTTCTTGTACCTAATCGATAGCATCCCTATAGGAAAAGGATAAAATACTTTGCACTCTTCCACTGGAGAAATTTGATTTATTGAATCGACATGTTTCACTGCATTGCAGCATCATCAGGACTTCAGTCCTGATGGTGCTTCAGTGCAGTGAAACATGTTTCATCCTTTTCCTACAATGGAATTTCACAAAGTATCGGCCGCCACCAATAACTTCCTTCAATGACATCCCTGAGGAAATTTTAAGTTTCTTCATATGCATATTTTTAATCTATATACTTGTTTTTAAAAAGTGAATGCTAATGACCCGGACGTTTTCTCCGTGGCTGAGGAAGTCCGACTCTGGACTTGGCAAACTGTTTCTTTGGATATTAGCGGTTGTGACATTTTCCTCAAGGAATGATTTTTTTCTTTAATGCACCGCTTCCCTTCTTTTACCAGACGCTAGAAATGCAATCGAGTCACCAAGCCGCCAGGAGGAATGGAAAAAAAACACGAAGCAATTGCTATGCATCGCAAGAAATAGCGAAAGTCATTAATCAACGACCCTCGAAGCCCCGTGCTCTTTACTTGTTGCTTTTTGCGTCACTTTTAGAGTGACCCTTTCTCCTTCTTATTATCCGTTTGGTTTTCTTTGTGCCGTGCTGTCATCTCACGTCGTCATCCGCATTCCCTCATACCCCGTCACGCCTGCGCCGACTATTTAATAAAACTGTGTGCTCTGCCGCGAGAGGAGAGTCGTATTTCGAAACAATTGAATCACACTTTTCTGCTGGTGCACGGTTCACCCACGCGAGGCGCCACCGTTTGCCCCCCCCCCCCCCCCTCGGTAAAGCTATAATGGGATATCTTCTTCGCGACTTGGGTGTTTTCTCATGAGGGATGTACCGATGCTCTCCTTTTTCCTCTGCATTTGTCTTCTATTCCTCTAATGTAATAAAATTTACGTGACCAATGTCTGGCAAGGAGTAATGTTATTTCCAAGGTCATCATTGAAATTGTATTTTTTTTCAAATTTTAATTTTAAAAACAAAATTTCATTCAGCGTTCGTAGTAGCTTATAATTACCGCAAGTATGGGTACACGGAGTCGAATGTAGCTTCGTGGGGATGTTTCTGAGATATGAATATCTATTTGATCCCAAAGAGTATGGAATATTAATTGAAATACTGCCGGGAAAAATCTGCGATCACTAATGTCATTAAAAAGATTCTTTTTTCATGTTTTTCTTTTGCAGTTCTCCTTTGAAATTGCTTTTGTCGAAGTTACTGATTGCGGAAAGCGGCGATTGAATTGTGTTCTACGCATTCATAAAACATAATTCAGCTTGACTAAGCATTGAGCACATCAGTAAAATTGCTTTTACACTGCCAAATTTTTTTCCACCGCCTTAGTCATAAAACGAATGCAGAATTTTGATATTGGTCAAACATTCTCCCCGTATGGCCAAAAAGCTCTTGAACTTCTTAAAATTACTGTTCTAGATCTTTTAATTCCAACGTACTTATTTTATCCGAAGCTACATTTTGTGTCAAATAGAGTAAAATTAACGAACAGATGGCATATTACAATCTATCTAATGTCTTTTAAATTCATATTCCTTATTATATGAGAAAAGTAATGTCCAAATTGCCCGCAATAGAAATAGTAGACTATGAAGAGGTGTTTGGCAGCCCTTCAAAACTCAAAACCTATTTGCGAAGAAAAATAAAGAATTGGTCGTGGTCCAATGATCGACATTCTGCTCAGTATACGTTTGGCATTGGACTTCTGAGTTTCATCCGACCGCTGCACGGTGGGCGTTGATCGTCAAGGTATGCATACGAAAATTCACAATGGGTGTGGCCCAATACGCTTGACCAGTAGCAGTCATGTGTCATAGGAATTTCTTGGCATAATGGGCTGACTAAACATACCTTTGCGCGTGAAACGGAAGATTGATTTATTGCAGAGCAAGCTCCATTTATTTCTTCCTTATCCAGAATCGTATTCAAAGTACTGTTTTTTTCATTAATATTTGCTGCTTTTTCATGCTTTTAACTTAACAGTAAGTCCTCATAAGTCTTCTTTTGCCAGACGCTGAAAGAGATAAGATGATTTTTTCATCAATTTACTTCTTTTTGCCTGTAAGACTTTGATCCTTGATTATTTTCATCCGGATTTCGGTGCGGTTGGCCCCTTTGTTCAGCCATTGTATAAATGTTATAATACTTCCTTGATTTATCCTCTTGTGGGTGTAATGGAAGTAACGTATTGCGTTTGTGCAGGGTACTATTGGCAAAAACACCTGCAGGAATGTCAAATTTTGTATCCTCAGCATCCATTGGCGCTTGTTATTTATTTCGTTGTGTGCCATCCGGTTGCTGTATGTTTTTAGTAGAATTTTTTCTTCAAGGTGGATGCAGTTATGTTCTATCTAAATAATTTTTTCCAGCATTGATTTTATTATGGGGGGTAATTTTCGAATAAAAAGAGAATACTTTAAACATTTAAGTCTAATTTTATAATTTAGTAATTTGCGAGTCAGTTTGCTCTGTTAGTTCAAAATAGCATCGTTGGTCTACGATGTAGAATTTATTCCCAAGTGGATGTTAACGTTTTCCAAGTAATTAAAAACAATAGCACAACAGCAATTACAATCACTGTATTGTACCAGTGCCTGAATGTAATAGGATGGCACGAAAGTCGGTAACTGACAGTCATTGTGTCCATTACCATTATTATTCTAGAAACTCTTTGGCCAAATATTCCTGGTATCAATTACCGGGGATAGACAGTGACGAAATTTTGATGTCACGTCCCTTAGAAAAATCTCGATTGTTGCGTCACAAATTTGTTTTGTCAAGGATATGAATTCACAACTTCCGTATTGTCGAGTTTCTATTATTTCGTGCCCTTTCTGAGTAAGGATCTTGGAGACCCTGGTGGCGGTCCATGCCCTATGGACCGATAATTTAAGTGACCTCCATCCTCCATGCTCTGCAAAATGATCAACATTAAACAGTAGCAATGTCATGACTGGCCCGAAAAAGAATGTATTTCTTTAAACGGGTACCGTAATAAATGTATCATATCCCGTATAAAGTTGTAAAAATTGCTTAGCGAACCGTTTGCACCTCGGAGCGATACTTTGTATCAAATAGGGAAAAAATAATTTTTTGCCTTCTTTGAGTAAGTTAGGGAATTGGATGCATCATATGCAAACATCATGCATAGTTGGTACTCAGGAAGTATGATTCACGCCGCCATCGTGGAGGCGTCGTAGGCTATCGTTGTATTACTTCATCTACTCCGTTGAATAGAGAATAAAATGCGTTGAAAAGTTACCAGCTGCAGGGGATACTCAGCATCACTATTAGAACAAATTTATTTAAAAAAATTGGCGGTAATGAAAGCAAAAATGATTAGCTAATTAATTATGCCATAACAATATTTAACTGTCGCTACGAATAAAGTCTATTCCAACGTGGTGGCCCGTGCGTTTGTTACTTCCGTCTCCTTCGATAAACTCTTGAAATATTGTGCAAATTATTCCAATTCTACGGTATGAATGTCCGTCCTGTGCAGCGTAATGGGAATGAACGCTTGTTGACTTGACTCCAGCAAGGGCGGGTCCCTCTTGTCAGGTGGCTTCGGCCGAGAGTGGGCGGTGCAAAAAGAGTGGACAAGTCGGTGGCTTTATTTCAGCCCACGCGTCGTGAATTCGTCGGAAGGTCGCCTGGTAGGCAGAGCCTGTCGGAAGTTTTGCAGCCGACTGCGACCCTCTGTGGGGTGGGGGTAGAGAAAGAGGGAGTGAGTGAGGCTTTATGCGATTGTGACACAATAATATTCCGTTCCCATCCCACCAACGATCTCACCTTGGCCTTCCCTTCGGTGGGGAACCTGCCCCCGGCCTAAACCCCACCCCCCTCCCCTTCACAACCCCATTCTACTCTCTCTGCCGCCCCTCCTCCTCTTCCCCCGCCCACCCCCTTCCTAACCGTAACGCCCACGCTAAGCGCCATTGTATACAGCAGAGCCGATCCAGCTGGGGCGACTCAAGTAGGTATATACTGCCTACCGTGTTCTCTCGTTATTTTGGTCCGATTGCGATCGGGACATTCCTTTTCAAAGAGTTAGATCCTGCGTATATTAATTGGTTAATTGTGGGGTTGACGAAATCAATTCCGATTATAATAAAAAAAAGTCGATTGTTTAGCCTATCAATCGATTGTTATCACCGATTAAGTGCGTCCAAAAATCTATCACAAATGATTTTTGGGGTTGATATATTTACGCTGTGTAGAAATGTCAAAGTTTTTTTGAAGTTAAAGACCCATTTAGCGGCACTTCGACTGCGAGAGTCTGAGGTTGTTGAAGGTGAGGTAATGAGGTAATATTCTTTATTTGGTTTGGTTTTTCATGTAAGTTCAAAGTATCATTTGGTTTAGTATTTTAATATCAAAGCCTTGACAATGACTTTGAAAGTTGAAACCTTGGTCATCAAGTTCTGCCAAATGTTGTTGTGGACTTAACAATATTTACAGCACTTCAAGGTACTCCGTCCGTCGGATGAGACGTTAAGCTATAGACCCTGTGATACCTTTCGTTAAGGTGGCTGGATCGGTAATGTTGGGTCATTGAGTACACATTTTCATAATTTTGAAGTAAAAAGAAAATACTAGGACCACATTGCACGTGATAGCTGCTGTTTATGCGTTATAATTCATCATAGAGGGAGTTACGGAAATTATACAAGGATTATATTTTTTTATTTTTTTTATTAAAGCATGTTATGACCAGAGGTTTCAACACGGTATTCGGAGTTTAGATGAAATTATATCGAAATATGTTTTTTTGCGAATATTGGACTGGGTGTGACGCATTGATATTAGTTAGTAACAATTATAATGGTAAAAATGTACTATTTCGCGTTTATAAGAAAATCCGTTCTTAGGTAATCAAATTATTGCGAAATATATGCCATGTGCCATAAGACTACGTATTGAATTGCCAAGAAACCAAAATGGTTATGATGCAATTTTTTACACTTTTATCGATAGATATCACTAAACACGTAGGCAAAGTTTCACGAAAAAATCTGAAGAACTAAAGCAATTGTTGCTCCAACCACCTTAAGAGGTAGGCTAATGCCGAATTTGGATTTCTATTCGCCCTTCCTCCATTTCCAAAGGAGCCTTTCCCATATCGGCTTGCCCACCTTTTCTTAGAGGCCCAAATGACCTCAGCCGTCAATCGCCTCCCTCAACAAATACCTAAATCCAAAGCAAACAAAGCAAATGATCTCGCGATGTCGTTTGACTCCTAAAGTAACCAATAATTAATTATTCCATAAACGTAATCATGATGTCGCTGTTTAATCGTCACCACCCGTAACTTCTAGTTATATTTTAATGTTTATTTTTATGTAAGTATTAATTTACGGTTCCTTTTGTTCATTCCCCGCAATCTAGAAATTGAATCTGTCTGATTGAATCAGAGAAAGTGGGATTAAATGAAAGGTATCTGATGCACGTGGAAGTTGAAGCATTTTTAAACGCTTTTATTCTACTGAAATCTTACGATCTCGTTTTCACCCACTTCCCAACAACTTAGAGATTTTAAAATGCCATAAATGTGGAATTCAACTAATAATACAATATTTAGAAAAATGTTGTTGCAAAAAGTTTTAAAAGTCTTTTCTTTTAAAAGAAAAAAAACATTGTGTATATTTATTGATGTTCATTTCCCAAAAATAAGTCATGCCTAAGGGGTGATAGGTTTAAAATCCCGCTGTGTCATGGTGGTTTGTCGTTAAAGATTAATTTGTCTCCGTCCGTGTCGCTTTTTCGTATCTATGATACACTTCTATATAGTATGTCTTCTTTCCCTGTTCCAAGGGGCGTAGATGAACTGAATTATGGACAGGTGTCGCTTATGTTTGTACGCTTTTGTCCGATACTAAGATTAAATACCAAAGGGATTAATGACCGCAGTGCCTGGCAGATAAGTTATCTTGTAACCATCTTCAATTTCATCGCCTCATTGCCTAATCTTATATCGGACCGGTACGATGTCGTAAACGTATGTTATTATTTGGTTTTAGAGTTAAGGCAAATTAGCAACTGAATGTATAAAAAAAAACTTGAAATTAGGGGCATCTATAACTCAGGAAATTTCGAATTTCGAATAATCTCTTTGAAATCATTATTATGTTTTTCAAAAATCGGAATACTAAATGGAAAAGACGTGACCGTCCTCGATATTTAAGGTAGAAGCATCAAACTGACCATCATTATCCCCTGGCTCTAACCTAAGCAATGATTGAATGTTTATGGCCGGTGTTAATACTTAGGGCGACAGAAATTGAGAGAAAATGATGTTGAAGTGAGGTAGTTTGAAGTAGAGACGACATTTTTCGCATGGAACGAAAATCCGCGCGCTTGCACATCAATTCTACGCTCCCAACGCAGTCGTTTACACGATCGAATGAGACAAGATTTATTCCTATCGCGTCACTAGTCACAAAGTAATAGCGCCGAAATAGATCACCCTACAAACTTAAGTAATCTAAAGGCCGTTTTACACGGGGCACGTCATTGCGCAGGTTAGAGCTGCATTAATTTCTAATATGGCGGGCAATTGCGCGAATGCATGAACGAAATTAGAACAGGGGCTATTTTGCCATCTCGCATCCATGCATTCTCGCATGCGTTCTCGCAATTCACCGCTTTACACGACGCAATTTTGACTGCGCCTTCGGACATACGTCAGATTGCGCAATGACGTGCCCCGTGTAAAACGGCCTTTAGCCTAGCGTAGAGTCTCCGAGTCTCTAGGAGCTCCCTATCTAGTCCTTCCATCAGCTGTGAAACATTTTCTATTCGTTGATATCAGTTTTTAGCAAAGGGTGTGACTAGGATTAATAAAACATGCATATAATCTCAGTGACATTATTGTCTGTACCAAAAATGCCTTATTCTTGTGTTTAACCAAAATTGTCTGTCCTGTACCTAGTTCACCGTTTAAAAACAAGAGGTAACCGAACTCCAAACCTTGTGCGGAAAGCGAGACTCCTTTTTCCATCTTCAAAATGTTCTGGTTTTCGCTCCGGTGATTGAAGCAACTAAATCGCATTCAAGCATTGCATGATTTGTCATTGCAAACCCAGTTGAGTCCCGTCCTTCCGCGTCAGTCATCCATCATCAAAGTCGCATTTAACCGCGCTAATTTCTCTCTCGCCCTTTTCCTCTGCCGCATACCACTTCACCGCACCCTGGGACCTCCCTACTATTTACAATTAGTCGTCCTCACTTTCTCCGTTGTCCGAAGATCTTACTTCACCCGCTTATCGTGCATGGAAACGCAATTACAACGTGGTATGTTTTCACAGCTGCGTTTGTCTTGTCAGAAGTAGGCGTATGCGACTCGTAGATATATTGCATAATTTCAATTTTGATTCATGACGATATTTTCGACTCGAAAACTTTTGATGGAATCGATTAAGTATCATCTTATGACAAAATTGTGGAGGATATCATCGATATATATTATATGGATAGAGTATTTACACCCCGATTTCAACCGATCTAGCCGATATTTCGTGATGTACCTGACAATTGCCATTTTTAGTGTATGAGTTAAATGTCAGAAAAGACTGCAGAGTCCTAATTTTGCACGAAATAAAGTGTGTATAAATATCGTCATGTCGATATAACTTCTCTTGTTATTGGTGGTAGTGATCTCATCGATTCTTAGTATGTATTTGCTTGGCCACTAACCACAAATCAGCTTGCGAGGGTGAGCGAATGTTTTATAAACAAATACGAAAAACTTTTTGAGTTGCGCGCGTGACGGCGGCCTGCCAATTAGTTTGGGGACAGTTGCAAAACGTTTAGTATTACAAATAACACGACACACAACGTATGTGCACATTGGAACTCTTTCCTTTGGTAAGGCGTGTCAAGTTACGAATACGATATCGGCATTGACCCTATGAACAGAATGCACGGTGCACGCAAATGGTTGCCTACACCACAGGATCAAAAGCATAATATTTTAATTCTAGACACTGCCTATACTATGGTTGTGCACTGTTTATTTTGTTTAGCTATGGATATTTTTTATCACAAATGAAATTTTAATGAAAATCAGTTATGATGTTTGATACTCTAATTTAGCTATAAAACACTTTGGGAAGGTCCTGTTCAAATGATGCGCTGAAAACAGCATGCGGCCACGTTGGATTTGATTGTGAAGTCACTAGGCAGTAAGCATCCTATAGTTAAAAACGTAAACGAATGCTTAAGACTGGATGCAACCTGGTGACGTGGTACCCTTTTTTGCGGCGTGAAATGTTTTGAAAGTTTTGCAATTTTTTTCCTGGCGTGCAAAAGAATTACAATTTACATACTCAATTTTCTTGGAAATTATTAACAGACCCACAACCCTATTTGCGTGCATAACCTGCAAAAATTGCTTGTTTTCTCCAGTGACTCCCTTCCGATTTTATGACCCGCAATTTTGTGTCCAATCTCTGGTCCATTGTGTTTACTCGCGCCACGAACGTCCTCGGGACATTTCACAAATGAATCGATGAGGTCGCTGCTGCCAGTGCTTCACTTCCCTAACCTCACTCAAGTCGACGATCTCTTCTGTCTGTCCGTCTGTGTGTGTGTGTTTCGGCTTTCTTTTTCCGAACGGGCGGGTAGCGAGAAAGTTGTCGAGGCCCATTTAATCGGAAGGTGCGCCTGTGCGCCGCAACTGTCGCTGCGAAAACAACTTGAGCAACGACGAGACTAGTCGGTACACGGAAACGATAGACGAGAATTATCTCTTTCTTTCTGTAGCGAGGGGAAATAAATCTCTGGACTGGGCGACGAGTTTCTCGTTTACCTTTTCCTAATCGGAGTTATTTGTCGGGTATTTTGTAATTGCGTGCGATTGGCATGTGTTCCTTTTTAGCTTATTGCGTCGGAGAGGATTTCCGGATTGTACCTAATTGGCGCGAGATGCATACGCGAGGAAAAGCATTTCCCCATTGGGCTCGAAAGTGAGAGCGGTCCACATAATTTATTACGTGGTTTTCTCACTATGCTGTTGTGAGGAGGCATTAAGATTGAAGGCAAATGATCGAAAAATTACTGACTTATCCTCCATAGCAACAATTGATGTCCGTATAGCATTCAAAATCTCTAATGATAATCCATCCGCATATCCACGTTATGTTCACCATTCATCCAATAAATTGTTGTACACATCCATATTTAATAAAAAATTGTCACCAGTGGCCATCCTTATGATATTCAACTTGGATTTTGCTAAATATTCAGCCCCTCCGTTATTTTTTAAAGTGAATTGCGTCAAAAAAGCTCTAGTCACTTTCATTAGTTCTCTGAAAAGATATTAAAGAAAAGATATCTCGCGTTTCGTGTACCATACCTGCATTTGGAATGAATTGAGTGAATAAAACCAATTTGCAATATTTTTTTAGAAGCAGTGGCCATGAAATTGTTCTGCGCTGTAAAATCATCATTAAATTGATCAGCTTTATGAATACTTGACCGAAAATGTGAAATTTGGAGATTAAAAAATGAGTAAATTGTGCAGTATTTTGCATGAAAGTGCATTGATTTCATTTATCCCGTTTTCATTTTAAGGCTTTGAGGTAATAACTCATTCTAGTTTTATGAAGTCGCGACTCAAATTACTTATTTATTTCCGTACGCTGACTTGCAGATGACATTGATATCGCTTCTATCGACCGGGAAGTATAATTAACCCGCCATTATGCACCGCTTAGAAAATGCATTTGGGTATGTGAGCAGAAAGAAATAAATATTCCTTCTATCAAAACTATTTATTCATCATTCAAATGTTATCTTTTTGAAAAAAAAGGACTGATTTAAAAACAAACAATATTAAGGTGCATTGGGTCATTCTGGGTATCATGGGTCATTCTGGCACGTGATTATTTATCCTCCTCCACAATCTCGCATCTTATGGGAATTGACATGTAATGATATCAGTGTGTCTCTGTCATGAAGATAAAATGCAGTAACTTTATGAAAATTTATAAAAACCATCGGAATGCAATGACTGTTACAAAAAACTTTATGCCACCATGAGTACGAGTAGACTATGGTTTGCAGTTAGCTTTTACTTGGTCTCACCGCATGGCTACTCTGTTTGCCATGCTACCAGTTTTTTGCCATTGTTGTTTTGACTGTATAACACTGCACTGTGGTAATCATTTGTGTAAACACTTTGATCCCTGCTGAAGCCAAATGTTTTTTCCGAATAAGACAGGTTTCACTGTACATGCTCATAGTGCGGATGGACTCATACGGTGAAGTTTTCCGCAGCCATTCATGAAAATGGAAAGGCCTGGCCTCTATTGTGGTCCACCTTAGAACTGTAGGCTGACTCGCAATGTACCCAACAACTTTCGGTCCTGGAGGGAAAGAGTGGAGGATATCCTCCGAGGAATCTTTTGAAGAGAGCAGAGGTGCCCGAGGGAATCGAAGATTTAAAAAATGGAGAAAGGTTGTCAGAGAAAAAAATACCCAGTCGTGATCGCAAGAAAGTTTCGTTATTTTTTTTAAATCGATAGAATAAAAAAAGCAGGGACTTCATTGGGTCGAGAGATTCAGGATGTTTTGTGGGAGTTAGGGAGAGAGAGATTCGCCCATTGTCTTTGGTCGCTGGAGTTTGAAGCGTTTGAGTCCCAAGAGCAGCCCCTGCAGAACTCCACCATTCCTTTCTCTCGGTTTTCTCCGCAGTACTCACTCCGTCGTCCATATCGCGTTCACTCCTTGCCAATGCGTGCATCCCGGCATTGTGTCGAAAAGCTGCAAAAATTTTCGGACAATGATGCATTTTCCGCCCGATAAGGGAATTCCTTTGAAAACCTAAATACTCCAGCTTGTTCCGCCAACTATTCGCTTTCGAAAGAGCCGAACCGAAACATAGAGGAAATGAATGAGATCCATTCGTCCGATTCCAATGAACATTTCCGTCATCCTTTCCTAGAATCTGAAAATTAGGGCATTTTGCGGCACAACATTGTCTTGCTTTGCGCCTAAGTGAATTGGAATAATGGAATTGATATATTTCCGGCCTCAGTGGCGGCGGGGTAACGTCCTCGCCTGCTAACCCGAAAGTCGTGGGTTCGAGTCCCGCCTGGGGAGGACTTTTCACCTCCCAGGGCATGGTTGTCTGTGTTTGTCGATTGTTGTTATGCTACAATGACTGACGTAAAAGGCTGTTTTCAGGATGTTAGTAAATAATAAAAATAAATCAGTACAGCCAAATTCTATCCCATTATAGGCGGAGCTATAAGGCGGAGAATAGCTATGACAAATCATCTTTTATTAAAATTCTGCCTGTATGAATAGTTTTTTGCCGTTTTTAGTCTGCTTTTCCATCTTCAAACATTATTCTTCTATCTTCATTCGGTGTGTCATGCTAGGCGAGAGCCTATTGTCCTTGTATGGGCACATCGGGAGCCCAGTAAATCATTCGTTAATTCAAACGCACCAAGAATATTGGTTATTCTTCAATTGATTCTTTCGTTAAAAAAAATTAAAAAACGTATCATGTCCGTACATAGGTACCGTATCACTTGAACTTTAGGCGGATCGAAGGATTTAGCGTACACTTTATTGGAGTAAAAATGTGTGTGAAATTTGATTAAGTTCTTTTTTTACCCCCTTTGGCTATCTTCAGGCATTAGGAAGGCCTACTGGGAGGTATTGGCTTGTTAAAAAAGGTTATTTTGGGAAGGCTGTAGAGAACATTGGGTATACGCGAATTAGTATGAGAAAGAATGTTAATATTGAACGGTATGAAGGGATGTTGAAGGTATTAAGAGCATGAGGGAAACTCAATGCCGTGCAAATGAATTGTTTAAGGTATGAAAGTTTAAGATGACCCAAGATAAGTGAAAGCTAAGGTTAGCACTGTACAAAAACATGCAAGTCAAATGATGGAATACTGAATGAACTAATCATTAGAACGCTCCTAATGTAATTAATAGATTATTTTAGAAGGGGCTCCAATGGAAATCGACTACCCAATCCCTTTCTCCTCGCTGTCAGTTAACTTTGGCGAACCATAATTTTATTTATTAGCATATTAAGTCTATCGGCCATTGACCATCCCTCATCAAATCATCCTCCACGTAATCCAACAATCATTGAACATCAATAACCATCGCAATTACGTAGTGACTAAATCATCAGTTCGGTAAATTTCTATAAAAAATCTCTAAATTACATCGAGCATAACCGAATTCAGTACAAAATCAAATTGATTTTTTAAAATCAACACAGCGCATTTAAAACTGATCAAAAGTACGGCAGATGCAGCTGGGGAGTCAGACGCCCTTCCCTTGCCTTCATTGGGGAATGGTGAGTGTCGCCCGCGTGCCCTCCGGTAGTAAGGCTGGCTTCCTCGGGAGAGAGGGAGCCATGAGACACGCGCCTCATCGTGCTCTAACCTTTGATCCCTCTCCGTGTGTTTCGAGTGCGTTCGACAGAATCCTTGCGGATGGAATGTTCCCCTCCGTTCTGAGTGAAGGCTATTTTTGAAGTGTAAACTTCTTTAGGTACACCACGCACAGAAAATTCTGCAGGCGGTAAATCGGATTCTGGGCGTCACGCTCTTTTTCTCACGTCACGCTTAGCTACTAAAAATAATGAGAAGTTCTGATACACAGATCGAGTCAGAAATTAAACGTGTGTATTTTGTGTTTTCACAATAATTTAAAAAATAAATGTATTATTCACTTTTCCTTTTTTTAACTGCAAAAAAAAATTTCGGCTGTTCAGGAACTTCATACGTACTGAGTGAAACAAATTAGCAATGCTCATATATTTTAATAATTTAACTATAGGTGAATAGTTTAAAACAAACAATGGCCAGACGAAAAGGTAGATCTTCCAGAAACAGCTCCTGAGAGTATTTAAGGGGAAATTTAATATGAAATTGTTTAAATCTTGACGGGCCTGATCCAGCTTGTGGGTATGAGAATGGTCTTGGTTTCTTTCAATCTGGTTGTTTATTTTCAATATCACTGATTTCGATGGAATCAGGTTCGAATTCGTTAAAAAGAATCTTAATCTTCGCGCAACAAATCTCTCTCATCGCGTCTCAATATGTAAAAAATTGTCAAATTTCACAGAATGTTTTAATAACGACAGGTTTCTTCCAAGAGTGGACTTAAGCAGGCCTGATGATGCCCACTGTTGGATGAAACCGGTCGTTATTAAATAGTTCAGTGAAATTTTACAAAGTTTTTAATCTATTGTTTCAACATCACCATTAGGAATAAAAATTTCAATCGGTAAGAGATTTCTTTTGTGATCAATTTGCCACCAGAGTAGCTTAAACGTGTAAATGCCCCTATTAAAGGGATTATGCTCGCTGAAACGACTTTAATATGGAATTGCTAAATAAACCCTCGCTGTCGCAGCCGGTAGTAGGAAGCAAAGACTCAATCCCGTCGTCTCTTCGATCGTTTTTGTCGGTAAAGCCCGTTTCACAAGATACATGATCCAGCACAAGACCTAGTTGGCTAGCCGGAACTAGATATTGAGGACTGAATCCAGTATGATTGGTGCCATCCTGAAAGGTGTCACACGATCATTGAACTTGTACTGACGGCGAAAAAAGCTAACGTGATTGGTCGAAGGCAACTAGGTCCTACTGGGAGCTAGTAGGAAACTAGTACAGCGTCAATTATGAAATCAAGTAGCTCAGCCAGTATGATAGCGATTATGCTTGTCAGCCAGCATGCTGGTTCTATATCACACGATACTGGAAATCTTACTAGCGAGTATCCTCGAACTTGTGCTGGATCGTGTGAAACGAGCTTAAGGTAGTTTGAGCGAAAAATCACTTCACCTAGAATTTGATGAATTTGGCCTCATTTTTAAGAAAAAACTCTCACCTTTCCAATGATATCAAAATATCAACCCCTTGCCGAACTACTTTTCGAGCAATTTGCCTGAAAATGCAAGCTGTTTTACATGGGATAGACTACGACTGTGCGCTCCAGAGGGAGAATATTGAAAAAATTAGGAACTTATAGCACCTAGATTTCGTCAAAAAACTAACGGTGTATAGTTTGCATGTTTTCGCAACTATTTGTATTAAATTATCTATTACTTACCACAGTAATATTTACAGAATCGCAAAAAAAACTGCCCTTTTGAAGGGTTTTCAGCCGTAAGGCGGGAAAAAATGAGTCAAGTTAGAGACTTATGTAGCTTTATTTATTTAATTACTGAGAATTTTGGGCATATATAACTATATCATTGCGCCATTAAAATTACAATATTCATTTCATACTTCTTAGAGACGCTGAAATCAAAAAAATTAAATTAGGGTATGGTCTCGATTATGACTCTGATTATGACTATGACTAGGGAACTATCTCGCTCAAACTACCTTAAGTGAGACTCGGTCGCATTTTGAGGATTCCCGTCGCCCGTATGCCCACGCACGATCCAATTCATCGACTGTCAGCTTTGCGACCCACCACGCTGCCGACCTTCCTTTCTCCGCAAACTTAAAGAGCGCCTTCTTCCACGACTCCTCTCATTCGGAGTCGACACGCGTCTCAAAGGCCGAAGGTCGCATCCTCGCTCTGTCGCGTAATTCAGGATAATGGTGGGCGTCGTTGAGGCTTTTCTCCCCGATTATATCTTCCCCGAGGAATTGAATGTTTTCGCACGTGTCGCTCAGAGAGTCGCTGGCGTAGATGTAGTACGATTTTATCAAAGATCCATAAACACGGTAATGAAGACACAATTTTATTGAAGAAATGTAATCCGAACTCCGTCGAAAATTTCATAACCTTTTGCGTATTGACTTATAAACTACCTTTTTAAATTCTATATGAGATTGAGCTATGTCATGGCAAAATGAGATGTGAATATTTTAATTTGCTCACAAATATGAATTCATATAGATCACTGCCATGTACTTTTAAGGGAACTATTGGGGAGTTTCCACATTGCTTTCCGAAGAATGTCATCCGAAGGTTCTGGCGACATTGAGTGAATTTTTATGTATGATGAAATAATATTTGCACGGTTTTTTTTATTTTATCTTTTATTGAAGAAATATGGTTCGAGAAAAACTTTACTATAGCTGTTCAACGTGGTGTAAAGTGAATCCTGGGTAGAATAGCATTCTTCTCAGAGCCGGAAGTCCGGGATTAACGAAGTAACTTAATATTCCAAATTCCAAAAATTCCAAATTGTGTGGAATAACATAGAGTTATTTATTTTACATTGTAAATTTTCCGCGGAGCTCATCCCGACGCGTTTGACGTTACCCGAAGGTCCTTGGTTCGATTCCTAGTGCTGTTTGAGTTTATTCTTGAAGTTCACACCCTGGTCGAGCCTCGACAATATCGAGGTGCTTAGTGACGTCAAGGCCTTGACAAAGCCTCACATTTTAAACTCAACAATCGGGATCTGTCGAGGTTCTGACGTCTAAAATTCCTCATTGCCGAGGCTGTAAATATTAAATTTCTTCTCGAATGAGGATCCTAGGCACCCTTTCTCCCATGGGAATTTCCAACACACGGCTGTGGCGGCTAAATATTTCAATAGCGTTGCATGAAAAACGCTGTTTTTGTTAATTAATTGTGGTTTATATATACTGAGAAAAAGTCATGGTTTTATTTTTTTAATTCTTTTAACGTCTCGGCGTGTTGACGGCATATCTAGGTGATTCAACTTCTCATGCTGGTTTTTCATCGTTAGTTTCCCTCATCTTTCTTGGTATCGAGGCCAAATTGCTTCGAGAGAAAACTTTGTTGTCATTCTTTCAAAGGGACACTATCAGCTCATCATTTTGGGTAGGTGTGGAGGTAAACGCATGGGTTTTCCATTTTATAGAAACAGAGTTCGAATCTCTTGAGCGGTTGAGATTTTCATACGAGTTAATATCGTTTCCAATTTGTTGGTCCAATGCGGAAAGAATTTTAAGGTCAGGCCGGCAGCAGTAGCCAGGTGAATAACACTGGGGCATGGCAACACAAAGGTCCTGGTTTCAAATCCAGCCCTGGTTAGTGAACATTTGTTTGCCTTGTGCTTAAGATTCCAAACCAGAGGGTAAGATATAACGAAAAGAGTTGGCCGACCGAAAAACCTACGTCTGCTATTATTTAGGTGAAGTACCTACTCCATCAGTTGATAAAGACGTAAAAATATGGGCTCTATAATTATGGGTGGAACGACGCCAGTTTCTCACCAGCCTTTCTCCATTTCACACAAAATACTACGCATAGGTTGGATTCCCTAATCAATTTCTACTCGCTAGAAGGCAGTCATTTTCTCAGAAGAAATTTCCTTCGATCTCTGCATCCATCGCAGAAGCTGGTGGCAGACGGACGCTTCGAAATAGAGGGGGTTATTCAAGTGGAAGGGGTATGGTAGTTAGAGGAAGGACGGAGGAGCAGGTGAGGAGTAAAATTAAAAGTCTTTGCCTCCGAAATTCTGATTTTCCATTGAGTTTGAATGGCAGGCACATTGCACAGTAGGAAAAATAAAAAAATAATTCACGTAGCTATTATTCATTAGAGTGGTCCAAAAAATCGAGTATTCAAATTGTTAACGCCGCCCCCCGATTCGATTTAAAATGACTACAAAACGACTTGGGCAAAATACAAATATTATCTCGACGTGTTGAAGGATGGCCGTGCTCCGCGCGATTTTAAATTCGGCACGTGGCCCCTTCGTGGCAGGACACATGAGCGAGGACCGTTGGTTTTCTGCATCCTCCAAGGATCCCTATGTTGATTAGGATACAGTGGGTCAATTGCGAAGATACTTTCCATTGGTCACTTCTAATGAAATTAATGGAGATAGGAGTTGTATACATATGACAGTCCAGCATTATAAGAGGGTGAAGAACTGTGAGATAAATTCTCACAGCCAACCTAAGTTATGGTTTTGATTAAGGAGGTTCCGCCGCGACTGTGTGAGTCAATACAAATATTAAATTCCACATTTTTGATATTTTGTCCAAAAAATCCTGCTTTCACTGATGAAATACGTTACCTATAGAAACCAAAAGTAAAGTACAAAATATGCAAATTATTCCACGAATGTATTTTAAATTAGCACTTTTTCCAGTCATAGGCGCCATTGCCGCCAAACTGCAGCGCCATTTCCTACGAATTACCGCATTTTGACTTCAATTACGGCATTAATTCCCAAATAACTAGAAAAATAAGGTGGTAAGATGCCTATATTTTATTTTTATTCGATTTCTCAGGATTATTTCCTTCATATAAATAGTTTTCCGCGAAAATGGCATTTATATTTTGTGGAAAAATACTATTTTTCACCGTGTTTCTCTGATTCCTCCATTGAACAAAATGTAATTTCAAGTTCAATTATAGAATAAAATAGCGTGGAAAGGTATTATTTTGTAGTTCATATCAGATAGAGGACAACTGTTTCAACAAGTAGGCAGAATATGAATAAAATGACATTTAAGTAATTTTACGGTGGAACCACCTTAACTGTGATACCCTGATTATCCGTTGAGATAGCAGATTAATGGAAGAATTTGGCGAGGGTAGTGAACTAACTAGGGTGTCCAGGCCATGCCGGTATTTCAGATATCCAAAGCTTCTTTAGGCTCGAGGCACAGGGAAATTTGAAGACTTTAAATGTTTTTTGGACCACTCCAATACCCCTGCACTCGCCGCCCGTGAGTAGTTTTTTTTACAAAAATAGACCCCTTCCACTCCCAAAACGTCCTCTCCGCACCTGCCACCTTTTTTTCGAGGACTATAGTTTCTAGGTGGGCGATTTCGTTTCTAGAAGTTTTTTTTCGCCGCACGGCATAGGGCTCTTGCTTGCATTTCACCACCACCACCTTACCCTCACACATTAGGTAAGGAAGCGCCCTCCTGCCTCTTACGTCACTCTCCGGATTGCCTCCGCAGTCGAGTCGACACGCGAGTTGCAGCCGTCGAGCGTTCGACACGCTTCCTCTCCCCCCCCCTCCCCCCCAATGTGGCACGCGATCTCTCGGCCCTCCCTTCGCCCCTCAGCTCTTCAGCTGTTTCGTGCTCCATAGTCTATGGGGAGGGAGACTTCCATTCGACCCATCATCGCCTCATACCACACCATATCCCAAATCTCATTACGCATTCCTGTGCGCTGTACGTGCCAGAAGTTCCCCGTTTTTATCACTCCTTCCAACTGGTGAGGAACGTTCTAAAAAGCTGTCTTGCGCGGTTTTATTTTTTAGTTCTGTATCGCATCTCAGTGATGCACTTGAGAGCTTTAACGGCCTTGGTGCATTGCAAAGAATAGTTTCGTGCATGGTTATCTCATAGCATGAATAGAATTCGGTTTTATTCGCCTCAACTTCTTGCGTAATTCCATACAACCCTAATCTCAATTCTAAGACTACGGTAAGAGCCATCCCCGAGGCGAGACTCAAACCCGCGACCTTACGGTTGTCGTACCTGCACGTTGCTAACCCGATTACTATGCTCGGCTTATCTAATGTTGTCGCTCTTATTTTATCTACTGGCGATGCCAAATTTCTTCTAGCATCCAGTGAGCGATCACAGTGGTTCAGGGTAGTGCACAAGATTAAAAATAGATTCAGTGCAGATATTGAAATTGATTCATGATGGTACTTTTTTGCAATTTTCAATTTTGTGCAATTTGGTTGACAATTTTATTCCGACAACCCTCGTTGCATTCAATGTCAGTTCAATTTTTCCTGGGAACTAGTTTTAGGTAAAGTAGTTTATTTACGGAATTTTGAATAAAAAATCATTTTCATCAACGTCGGTAAGCGATTGTTTCCCGTACTTCGATTCGTCTTTCGAGCCACATCCAACACTTTGTCCTCACTACTTATTGAATTCAACGATAGGACGTTGACGACAATCAGGCCTTCGGCTTGCGTGTTTCAATTGTTTACGCATCCCTGTTCACTTTCTGGGGATCTGGTGGCGCCACACTCCTAACTCGTCAGACTAAACGCCTGCGTCGAGTTCAGACCTCGCCACGGAGGGAAGTAAGCATTCTGCTCTCTCATTTTAATCCCTCCAGTTCCTTCGCATCGATGCGTTGTTCGCTTCTCCCGTGGGACTTCCTGAGCCGTGCTCCCTCGGGAATTCCCGTTTCTTCCGCTCCCACCACGACGCGGCGGAGTCAATGCGGCCGCCGCCTCTGGACGCGAGAACGAGCGAGCAGTAAGTTGATCCGCGGGTCACAGTCTCACGGATTCCCAATAATAACTCTTGCTTGCCCCAGCGCTAAAGACGGAGAGAACAAGGGTGCCGCTGGGAATATATGTACAGCTCTCGCAAAAACTGGTGGCAGACAGCAGTGGCGTCTCTAGAATTTTGCCCTGGGGGAAGTCTGGAATATTTTTGGTAGGCGAGTACCAGGAGTCTGAGGCCAGCTAAATTGAGGGCCCTACCCTGGAAAGTTTTTGAAAATTATAAAAACAAAACCGCATTTTATAGCCCTTTTTTATGTAAATATTCAAAGGTTTTCAGTTATTATTTTATATATTAATGTTGGTACCATTAACAAAGTTGCTTCTGGGGAGGTTCCGGTCCCGTTCGTCCCCCCCCCCCTGTAAATACGCCCATACAGATGCGCGCGACGCTACGCCGCGGAGGAAGTCAGTATAGTAGAAGGGCTCGTGAGAAGAACGGTGGGAAAGACTAGATGTGGGACTAAAACAATCCTTATCTCTGAAATTTTGATTTTCCAAGTAATAAGAGTGGCGAAAACTAAAAAAGACTATAAAAAGTTACGTAGATGATGTAAATTACTTGAGTTTACAGGTCCGTTTGAAATTTGTGGATGTAGTATCAGCATAAAGTAGGATAATTTTGATTTTCTTGATGATAGTCAGCTGTTAGACCTGAGTACATTGATGCATTGGGATTAAGGCTAATGGTATCGTGGGTGAAATATCCTTGTCATTGTTTCATTCGGAGAGATTTTGTAGAGGGTGAAGATATCGTTTCATAAAAGTATTATCAGATGATTACATAATTTATCATTGTTTACTTCCTAAAAAGAGATCATAAACATTGATTTCATCAGAGGTCATATTTTGATACCGTCATAAATGCATCGAGCCATATTAATAATGCATACTAATGACTGAGGTAAAACTAAATGAACTAGATCAATGACAAATTCCTCTAGTTTCAAGTAAAGGTTTCATGATTTATAATACTAGTGCTTATCTGCTTCACGGTAAGCATTCTGCACTTCGATATAAGACGCCTTAGACGCTTAGAAGACTCCCAGTGGCCACATTGGCTGTCGTGTGTTCGTCATATTTCTCCATCTCTTCTATTACTTAATATGTAGTTGAGAACAAAATATGAATGAAAGTGGGAAAGACAGGAAGAATAGGATCTAGTGTTTTCGACATCTGCGTGTGGATTTCTGCGCCTAAGGATAAGGTGGAGGTTAAAATTTTGAGTGGTACTGAATGGGAAAAGAACAAAATTGCTAGACCACTCGGAGGAGCGTATGAATTCTCAGGAGTTCAGCTGTAATAGCTTGCGGTTGGCTCTTTCTCAGAGTAAGTAGGCTGGTAGGTGCAATCATTTTCTCCGGATAATGTGGAAAATAATTGAGTTTCAAGCGAAAAGTATGTCTTGCATTATACGAATCGAATTTCTCCTCTGCCCTTGGAAAAGTAGAGTTTATAAACGACCCCTCTTAAACTTTCTGAGAATTTTTAGCGGAAGCAAGTTGAACAATTATTGATGGCACAGTTGTACGCGATTGAGGAGTTCAGTGGAAAGAAGGGTCGTAATTTTTATAATGCGGTGTGTTTACACTAAGCAGCAAGAAATATGAGCAACGATCGAAGGTATCGCATAACGATTGTTGTGTATATGGTCACCTTGAGGCCTATTCGTAGAAAGTGTTAGTGACGGTTCATAGAATTTGTCTCATGTGGACATTTTTATTTTTTTACATACCTATTGGGTGTAATAAAGTTCCAAATATCTGTATACGATGAACTTCGCCTTGGAATGGCATTTCATTGTGATAGAAAACAATTTATAAACGATAAAATAGCGAAGAATAACTCAATGTATAAAATTTTCATTACGTCTCCCTTTAGCATTAAATACTAATGAAGTCGTCCCATGCTTAATGGATTCGAGGATATCGGGATTATGTGCTGGATTGTGTATTGGCTTCGCAATCCATGAGCCCGAATTCGGGTCCTGGCAGTGGCATAGATGTTATGGTGGAATTCCGATCCCTACTAGGAAGTTCTGTGTGAAAAAACACCTCAAGTATAAAACACCTTCTGTCGGACGGGACGTTAATATGTTGATATTGTTCTATATCCTTTTGCTATAATTAATAATGCAATTCTTTGCGATCATAATATTTGAGCTCTGCTTTTACCTTTCCTTTCAATCTCCTCAAACCAAGATTCACATCCATATGTGATGATCGGAAGTGCAACTCCAGAATACAATATTTTTGCCGGCCTCGGTGGCGGCGGGGTAAAGTCCTCGCCTGCCAAGCCGAAGGGTTCGAGTCCCGCCTGGGTAGGTTTTTCCTTTCCAGGGCATGGGTGGTTGTGATTGTCCGTTATTAATTGCTAATACACCCGATGTAAAGGTCCAATGAGTGGCTGTTATCGGGGGTGTTGTCAAATAAATAAATAAATAAAATAACTTTTGTATCCTGTACTGTCCATAGCTAACTGTGTTGGAGGAACAAATGTTTCTTTAATCTTTATCGTCGTTTCTTTACAATGACTTGAAAAGTCGAGTCTTTCTCCAGCGGTAACTCCTAGGTATTTTACAGTTTCTGGTATTTAATATTCGTTCCATCTATTTTCAGTATCAAAGTTCTTTTCAAGCTCCCTTTTAGTAACGTACAATATGTTTCATTTGTAGCAAAATTTAATCTTTGGACCACCTTTCGCTAATGTCAACAATAGGTTTTTCTCCACCGTCTAAGCAATTATTTTCTTCCCGGCATATCAACTTATCCTTGATGGAGCAAATAACCTCAGCTGTCATTCGCTTCCCCAAATACATACCGAATTGGAGATATTTAAGTAAACTTTACTGTTTTTTCAACGACTTTTTTTAGTGATAACAGAAAAAAAATTCATGTCCATGTTGAAACATATGTTTTGAAAAATCCAATGGGTGTCATCATGAGAGCATCAATTCCCATCCGTGGAATACAAACGGTGCAGCCTCCTTGCAGGCCAATGGTCCCGCCAACCCATCACCGACCAACCTGGCGAATACCGGAATGTGAAAGGCTATGGCTGTGGTTAAGAAAGGAATTGGACATTGCGAAAAAAAAAGTGTTATTCGCGGTAATATTCCGTCTTATGATTTGTTTCAATCTTGTTTCCTTAATGGCATCACGGTGCATTAACTTCTTTTGGCCATTTTTTGAATTGCCAGCTCGTTACCCGTTCGTTTCTCTCTCCATTGGCCCAAGGCGGTTGAGGACAGGCAGGCAGCACCAGGTCGACTTCGCCGCCAGTGCTTGCTCACCGCATGTGTCTCTACTTCCGCGTTATTTCGACCGCGCGATGAATAACGATTCCTATTCTCGTCTTTGACGAATTGCTCGTGGGACTGCTGTTTGTTTGTCTTCATTATTAGGTGATCTACCGGTTAATGGAAGTAAGTAAAAATGCTCCGGACTTCCTCATGTCCAGGGCCCCGTCTATCAATAATATTTCTTACTTCATCTCAGCATACGTCCTACTCTTCCACATCCCATCCATGAAACCTATTCTCATTCTTCCCCTTCCCCGATTACCCAGCATCCTCCCCTTTATCACACCCTTGAGTAACCCTTTGCCTGCCGTTACCCCCTACCCCACCTCTTCCTAATCTCATCCAGAGGTTCCCTTTCCTCACCCACCGAGCACTTCCTCGTTGGTCTTCCTACTCGTCCACCGCTCCTTCGCAATCCTCTCTCACATCTAGAACGCATAAGATGTAAATACTGGTGCAAAGAAAGGAAATTCATCGCATAGAAAATTGGCCCAGGGAAGGTTATTTTGTATTTTTTCCGGATCCTAATCGAAAAATATATTTGGTTTCAAACGGGTTGGATTTTGAAACTTCTGGTGGAAAGGATGAAACATTTATTGCAAGTAATTTACAAAATAGCTCGGTTATGACATTCCGCTCGCCTTTGACGTAAATCTTAGCCTAGAAACTGTCGTTACGAAAGCGAAAAAAGAACCCCCTACCCCGACCATGGAATCGAATTACTGCCCTTTGGCTCGACGGGCAAGGGCAAAGACCAACGTGCGACGCAGGATTAATAATTCCCACGGCACCTTATTTGGGAGTTTCAGGAACGAGAAGTCTCTCTCTTCCTAAGGGTCCATTGAGGGTAGCACTCCTTATATGGCCTGATTGGGCTTCTAAGAGGTCACTCTCTGCGAGGTAAGATCGCATAAATAATCACAACGCGTGATAAAAATTCCAAATAAAGGTATTAAATATAGCATAATGACGAACGGCAGGTTAGTGCATAGAAAAGTTCCCTCAGAACTATATTTTTGCTTCGGAATTTATTTTGTTCTTGGAATCTAATTTCGCTGATTCCGAAATTTTCAATTTGCCCGAAAAAAGTTGAAAAATTGCTATGCCTTAGAATTCCAATATAAACAGCTTGAGAAATGAGAAAATATTTTTTTGTTTGAAATTACAGATTAAACTGCACAATCTGTAACCTCAGCGTTTACAGCCTTATGCGTTCATTATACTATGGAGATATACTGCATCATGAAGTATGTCGATGATTAACTTGCATAGGCCATTAATATTTTCTGACAGTTATGCGTATACAAAGGCATCTTACGATTCGTTAGGGGGGACTGCCAAATTTGGCAAAGAGTAACGCGGAAAGAATTGTGGTGAATAGAGGAGCTGTAACATGTTTTTGTCATATACGAATAACGAGTGGATGATGGTCTCATTTTTGTATCATATTATTGAGTGTAAGAATTAAGTAAAGTACCAATGAGTCTTCTGATTTCTGGGCTTTCCGTCGCGTTGTTCCATTTCCTGAACAACATTTTGTCTCTTATCCTACCGGCTTCTTCAACCGAGCCTCAAGTAGCTTGTAGTATACTTATTTTTACCTTGTATTTTCTGTGAGCTCTGTTCACATACTTCTTTTTTACGGTTGTTAATAGTGAATGTATTCCAAGAACAATTTTAAACATTATTACTATTATTATTATAGCTGAAAATACTGTCCAAGATATGGAGATAAGCGACTGAAAGCCTATAAATCAGAAGGCGCATACCAAGCCTCGCGTGCTTATGTAAAATGAAGTGACATTGTTTAGGTTTATGTTGCAGTAATATAGTCATTTGTCAGGAATTTGATCAGGTATAATACTAGTATTTTTATGTATGTTAAATCCTTTAATTACTTTTATTTTATCTTACTGTTGACTGTAATTTGATTATCTGTATACCCTGTATATTTGTTTTTATAGGAGGCTTGCCACAAAACAATAAACAATGATTGTTATATAATTTAATGTATATAATGTTGCCCTCTCTTTAACCCTCCTAAATGTTTAATCTTCGTCTACTGTGCTTTCAGATCGGACGAGAAGATGGCGCCTCCGCCCCCGATGCCACAGCCGGCCCTGCCACCCATGCGGGAGGTCACCGAGGACACACCGCCGGACATGCTGGCCGGCGGCATGGACCTCAGGGTCCTGCTCCCAGACGGGCACGCAGTCAAGATGAACGTGGATCGGAGGTGAGTGCCCTATTCAGAAATGGGTCATTTCTGAGCGATTATTTCAAAGGGAACGAATACATTGAAGGAACGAGACAAAGCGAATACGAACAAAATTAACTTGCTCTCGTGTAACTTTGTGGTATATTATTATAATTTTTAAACAATTAAACTTGTACCGAAAGCCTTTTTTAAATTACATACACGACCCGGGTTTCGATTTTTAATCATCATCATACTTCCGCGGTGCTCTTAAGTTCAACTCCTTCATCTCCCTCAGTGCACTACCGCGTTCATTTTTGTGGCGAAGAAAACAGTTTCGACCTGAAGACGCTGGCAATAGTACCAGCGAAACTGTTGTCTTCGCCACAACAACCAACTCAGTAGTACACTGAGGAAAATGAAGGAGTTCATCGATGACCTGCACTGATTGAAGAGATCTGAAACTTACCTCAGTGGTGCATATATTAGGTATGTATCGCTTCGTTAAATTTGCCATTCACGCTTATGGTAGCTTATTTTTGAGATGGTACATGAATATCAACGGTTTACATGGCAACTGAAAAATGTGCAAGCTAAAATGTTTGCGTTGACATAGCTTCGCAAGTAAGGCGTTGTTATCCCATGTCCATCTGACAAAACATTCTTGGAAACACATCCCCTATCACCTCCAGAAATCGCGCAGATTCCTTCAGAAACACCCTGTGCATCTCTTTTGCTGACGCAATTCTCTTCCTAATATCTTTTACCCATCGCTCTTTTTTCGTCCGAAACCCTTCTCAGGTCGCTAAAGTATTCTATCCACACTAGTCCTAAATGTGTACTAATCTCATTTGATTTTTTTTATCATGTACAAAGGCAAGTACTCCGTGCACGCTTCCATCTCAGTTATTTCTGCCACTCAGAAATTAAGTCGCCAGCCGGCCAGTCCAGTTGCAAAAGGCAGATAAATAACAAAATAAAAAAATAATATCCAAGTAAATAAACACTTGTCGTTGTATTAGCACGTTAATTAGCTTTTGTTTATTTTATCGTTTCTTGTTAGTCAAACAATCAATCATTTAAATGGCTAGAACACAATTGCGTCTACAGTAAAAATATGTTAGCCAAAATGGCTAACTTAGTCGTTCGAGTAAACACCCTAATTGTTTCCTGAAAAAAGCGCAAGGCAAATATGTAGCTTTGCAAATGTAAAGATCTTCAAAAGGGATGAAAAGTCACGTAAGGGTGAATTTTTAAAAAGTAATGTATGGGGTACAGTCACGGAACGAATTTCAAAAATAGCCAAAATGGCTAGGCCCGTCGTTCTAGTGTTAATGGCCTCCTACTTCGATGGTTAGCTTAGCCTTCTTTTTCCTGCAAACACTGATTACTTCTTGTAATCGTCTTCATTCCATTACGATTGATACTTTAGGAGAAAAAACTAAAGTGGTAATTTGTTTAACGATGAATGGGAGTTTGTGCTCCAAATATCCTTTCAAGTAGAGTGCTCCATTTAATGATGCATTTTGTCGGTTATTCCCCTTGTCTGCTTTGCCTTAAACGTGCACAATTTACCTTCCCGACTCATGCAAAGGCTGAATTCGCGTGGTTGATCGATTCCATGGAAGTTCTTTCTCCCCGATTCCTTGGGACGTCCCTTCACTCATTGTTGAGCCGCTGGGACGCGTGGGCGTGGAAATGGACGCTGGGCGCCGCGCCGCGCTTTGGACTTTGGAGCGGAACCGACCGCCGCGCCGCCGGCATGCGTAACGGTCATCGAGCGAAGTCGAATTAATCTTACGGAACGCCTCGCTTATTTCAATTCTGCCATTCTCATGGAATGCGCCCATTTAAATGTTGCTACTCACACCTTTATGAAATTTTTAATTATAAAAATCAGTTTTAAGTAATCCGATTTCTTTGCTTTATTCACAGTAGCATGAAGCGTTCTGATGAAAAATGTTATTATGATTTCTCTATCTTCATTATGATCGTTTTAAATTTATTTAAACTCCTGGCGACCTCTTTTCCTTAGTTATTTTTGTGAGTAAACCTTCATTTTAAAGTTAATTAATTCAGGATAAACAGGTTTGTAACTTTGTATGCATGCCACACTTGTACGTCCTTTTATGCACCTGACTGACATTCTAATAGAGACAACTTCAACATAAATGACCATTGGTCGTATATGCGTGTGCGTAAGTCATTTCCTAGTGACAGTATCGTCTGTGTATAAATTATGCAATTGAAGTATTTTCTAAGCTCTCTTATTCAGGTTTTAGACAATAGATGCTGCATTTCCACGCAAAATACCTTTCATTTCTTAAGCAAAAAACAGTTTCCTTTTAGAAATGTCGATATCGTGATAAATGCAGACTTAGTCTGCTGCAATGTTTGTCATATTCTTGATGGTGCTTCTAATTGGCACAAGATGTCCCACGTGGTGTCGCTCTGAACGCTGTATATTTAAAGATAAGTATTTTTAATAGCCTCTCTGGCATATTTGGTTCATAAAAATATATTTTTTCCGATCTCTGTTCTTGATGAAGTACGCCCTCGTTTATATGTTATTTCGGAGGTCTTATATTCAAATCCCGCCTTATTGGTTTTTTCCTCATGCTGTTTACTTTCTTCTGCGTGTGAAAATATCTTTACAAAAATGATAATGCGCTTAAATGAGGTCCTCAGTGGATAAATAAGGTCTATCGTTATGTTACATTGAATGCTAAGTATAGCATTCCTGCATAGAATAGGGTAGAGGAGCTAATTGTATAGAAAGCTAGTCTGAGATAATTATAACTGGCATTAATTAGCCATTAATAAAATAGCTGGCATTTCAATACTGATGATACATGTAGTTCGATACCAGGCTTCCGAGCATGCTCTGAATACTCGGAATAATCATTTTATCTTTTCTTAAAGCCAAAGTAACTTAAATGTATGACAACACGTACCGTAAAACCCTATTTTATATAAATGAATAAAGCAATGAAGCTGTCGCGCGAAAGTAACAATGTTTTTATTAAGTTCAGTACTCTTATAACTCATTACTTTGAGTTACGAACTTTGGCAATGCACTTGAGCCGGAAACGTTTTACCCCCTTAAATATCCTAATATGCGACTCGAGACTACCGGCGCATGATAGTAAAAATCTTAAATTGGGATTTGAAAACGGCATGTATAGTACTATGGCGTGCGACTGACATCTTTAATTAATTTTGAGAAAATGGTTAAAAAAACTGTCACTAGTGTGAAAATTAGTAGATCTTTACGGTTAAAACCGGAAATAGCAATTACTGTATTTGGATGTCGTAAACGAACCGTGAAGTCGGCAGAGTTCACTCGCTCAGTACGAAGTTCGTGAGTAGAGGACCTCTGTTCATTGTTTACATTCAGTTGGTACGTGACGACCTTTGTGGGTCACCTTGGATGGGACTTCAGAGGGAAAACTTCGGGTGATGTAATCACTGATAAGAATCAATAAATAAATCATAGTCTTTTACGGCAGCCAGTGGTGTTTGTGGAAGATGTTATAGCGGAGAGAAGGAAAGGATATGAGAATGAAATGGTGTTAGACATTGTGGAATAATCTCTGTCTTTTTAATAGCGCTACATGTTACAATGTATATCTCTATTGTGTTGTACCGTGTAAGAGATTGTGAGTTTTATTTCAAGGTTTAAGTACGTAAGTACTGTAAACTCTTTTCTTTCTATTATTCACATTTTTCAATTTGGAAAGCCCTCGAGTAAATTAATACTATTGATGCATCCATATGCATCCGCACGGGTTAATTTCATTTCATTTTTTAATACACTGCGTAAAAAAATTAAGTATAATATCACTATTATTTTAGTGTAATTGTACTGTAACTCGACAGAAATTTCATTCTTAAAACCATGAGACTCAATAGAGAAATTCAAATAGTTATTTAAGAACTTTTATCTAGCACAGTAACCTGGAAGGCAAATAATAATATTCCAGTATTACTGTTTCAAGGTGAAAAAGTTCTTTCATATAAGTCGAATTAAGATTGAAAACGCCTTTCACCGGTGGTGAACGGACATCTTTTTCGTAACTTCATCCCTTTGCTGTTAAAAACTCTTGCTATTGTGTTTACCTATCACAGTACAGCTTGATGTTAGGTGCAGTTTTTTTTTAAATATGGCTTTAGATTTAAGAGGTTAAAATTTTCTAAAAGTTAATTTTTACATGATTCAATGTCCAAGTCCATGATATTTTATTGTGCCAATTTTAAGTATTCGAAATATAACTATTTTCCCTTGAAACTGACCCAGAATTCGTTTTCTAGAACTGTTTTTTAGAATTCCGGAATAATTTACTTGCTTTCGCATCGTTAAAACCCCATTCTCATGGTGATGAAGAATCCATTTTTGTCCTAATCATGTTACGCTTGTGTTGACGTAAGTAACTGATGGATGAAGACTTTTTCCTGTGTGTTCCAGTTAGCAGACATCACACGTAACAGTATCCAATTTCGAATGTGAGGCTGCAGGATGAAATATTGAAACCTGTTTGGGACCTAAAAGCCCCATTCTGACTACGGCTTTGCATAACAGAAGTTCTGATGTTCATTTTTTTCTCTTCTCTCTTTTGACAGCACGCCGATGATGGATCTTCTCGTTCATGTGACAACGGCAAACAAAATGTCACCCGGAAGCCATGTCATACAGGCAGTTGGTGAGAAAGGAAACATACTCCCGTACAAGCCCAGCACGCCGATCGGTTAGTATTGTGACGACACCTCTATTCAATTTTCGTATCCATGTTTCTTTTTTGTTGCCCGGAGTTTACGCTTCGCGTCCCATTCAGTTGGCACTCCTATTTCAATTGTCTGATCATCACACTTGCCAGCCTGCTTAACGCTGTGGATAGCTTACTCACCAGCCGCGTGCATTTAGCGACACCTCAGGCGTTGTGCCAATGATTTGCGTTCTGATGCTTGTTTAAGGGGATTCATGTTAACTATAAAGTCATATCTACAGACCACATATTTTTTGTGCTGCATTTTTTAACTACTGTCACGATGGATTCATACTCTTTCACTTAGAACGTAGAAAAATAATTGTTCTAATCACTCTGTCATATAGAGTTGCAATATTTTCCTCCACTGCAAATAAAGCTCAATTTATCCTCCTTCACTGAATAAATTTATTGATATCTAGTTTTTGAAATGCAATGCTCTTATTTTCGTTATTATTTTTTATAATTTCTTTTCTATAGCTAAATATTTACAGGGTGATTTTATTCATTTTTAATTGTTGTATGGTTATGATTGTTGGTATGTGCATCTGTGACATCCCACACTGTTTTAAAAATACCTTATTTTTTATTCAAGCATTTTCCTCCAAATCAGTGACATAGTCCTGTAAATTTGTTTTTATAGTGTATATAAATAAAATAAAAATATAACATACCAATTATTCTTGTTAGCAATGGTGCCATTGAATGGTTTTACTTCACCAATGACTTGCGTTTTCCAAGACTAATTATAATTTATACTCATTGGCTCAAATTTAATGATTGCAGACAGATTCTTAAATAAATATTTGTCTGCTGTTATCATGATATTTGACAAAATCGTTGATCTCATTACTTCTGTTCACTCTATTTTTATACTTACCGTTATTACTTATATTTTTATGCTTACTTGTTATACCTATGCTGTTCGCATAATGATATCTATCATTTGAACTGTCTTTTAAAGGTGCTCTAGATACGTGGACAATACAAGTCGTGTCGAAATCGAAAACTTCCGGAGTCAGCCACAAGAAGGCACCGCTGAAGCCTTCGAACCAGCCCTTCGAGCAGACATTCCGTCTTCAGGTGAGTTAGCCTACTCATGCTCGGGAATTTACATCCAATCGAATATTTTGTTTGGGTTTTTAAAAGTTGGAATCGATCACTGACGATACATCGACCGTAGAAAATTTTTGGCTGCTCGCAGTTATCGTTACTGATTAAATGAATTATTTGGGGTTTCTAATTGGGAGTGAATTGTTATCAATTCTTGAAACCTCTCTTATTTATTCCCTTAAGATAGATCTTTTAAGGCGAGTGCATTTCCTAAAATTCAAATAGAAATTTATCAAAATACAAAATGTTTTCATGAAGAAGCAATGTAGAGGTGGTGGAAGGAAGTCTATTCGGGCGGACTGTAGGGCCCTGTTGGAAAAACGGCGCCATCTGCACGGCAGACCGCCAAAGAAAGCGTACGTTATCACGATTACAAAAATTCTATCATACCTACATTCTCGATAAATTACTAAAGGCAAAGTTGAATGATTACTGCATGACACATACGTCAGTTGGTTTCCGTGTTGATCCTCATTACCGTCTACTCGTCCTTTGAAATTGGTCTGTTTTCAGTGAAGTTTGCCAATATTTTTATCCGATAGGGTTAGTTTCGACTTATTGTTAGGAAACAAACTTTTGCCCAATCGCTCCCTCTTAACGAGATTTCTCTATGCATTGGCATGCAATCAAGGCGGTTAAAACTCCTGCAGCGGTCTGAAAACGCTTTTCCTAGTATGGAATCTCGCCCCCTCAATGCTTCTGTCTTTTTAATCGTGTTGGAAGAGGGGAATCTTAAGTTCTTAAGTGTTTCCATCTCGCTCCGCGTAAGAAAGCCAATTAAAGTCTATATATCAATCCTGAATATGAGGAAAATTTGAATGAATGTTTGTTCATTTTAGGTAAGATCTGAAGCTTTCCCGGAGAATCAAATGCAGGAATTCTTCTCGGGTTTCTCAGTGGGATAAAAGCTACATGTTGGCCAACATTTCGACGTCCGACTCAGGAATCTTCGTCCAACGTTAGTCAAAATGGAATCTTTAACTTGGTGAGAAACGTTTGAAGAATTCCCGCATTGTTTCATTTACTACCTGTCTTAATTCTCTATTACTTTGTCTATCTTCGGCTATTTTTCTCCATTTTTTCATATCCCTGAAAGGTTACGTGTATACCATTTAGCTTTCCTTTAACTTGGCTTCCCATTCACCTTTCTGCCATGTATTTACTCCTGTAACTGCGTATTGAGGTGCTTAATACTCCTCCAAATTCACATTAAAATGGCCAACCTTATAGGAATCTGATTCACCCCGTTGCGATTCAAATTTGAGAGTTGTTATACTCCAGTTACAAAGTTTACCATTTATTTGTGCGGATAAAAAAGCTATGGCGTCGGTCATCCTTTAAAATATATCGCTATTAATCTATCGTCCCTGTAGAAACGATGTAGTTCCAAAATTCCAAAGACAGTATCGCCAAACGTCAAGCGTTAACAAGCGTGAGTGCGTTTTCAAAGAGTGAAATGCAATGTTACCTGTAGCTTCATCCACTGATATGAATACGTCGATGCATTTTAATTTTTGCTATGAATAATTCGCCTTATTTGCCCCTCAGTAGTCTTTTCTTTCGCTGTGCTGTGGGCGTTCTGATCCCCCTCCTCTCCCAGAGAGACAGACGGATTACAAAGGAATAATGAATGTGTCGTGAGAAAGATGCTTTTCCGGTTCAAGGGCGGCCGTTGCTTCCTTCTGCCCGAGTCGAGGGGGAGTTGAAAATGGGAATACGGCCAAGGAACCGCCTTTCATTCTTCTCTCATTTCTTCGAACGAGCGGCTCTCGGGACGAATAAGGAAAGACAATCATCTCCTTTGCAGCTTGACAACAGGTCATCTCGGTTTAAGTACTTGATCGGGTTAATATTTCAAGCTGTAATTGTTACCCGCTAACCTGTTGTCACAATGAGTGATCGAATAAATAGCCGGTTGCGAAGGAGTCTTTTTCGTAAAAATGCGAAATGTTTCCATGTTTGTTTGTTTGAGCACGTGCAGGCTAGAGACGCCAACAGCGGAAAACATGTTATCTGCTCAATACCTCATCGGCGCGTGACTCCAGACACGTAAACTCGGCCGAAATATCCCGTAAAGCTTTGTTCACATTTAATTTTTTTCGCTGCAGTGATTTGCATCCCGGCTGTTTTTGTAACAGTGGGTGGGTGCTCTAAAGAAGAAAAAACGCTCAATCATTTTATTGCATGCCTCATAAAAATACGCGTGAATGTAGCAGGGTAATGTACGAGGTCTTTTCCGTTTATATCCTCCAAAGCGCCTGGAGAAGTGTCAAGGGTATTGCTTATTTGTGCATCAGTGAACCTTCCAGAATTCGTATCCATTGCTATTTCCTAGAATGAAATTAAGATATATCTTTGCAGCGAGTTCCTTCGCGGTAATATTCTCCTCATTGCACTAGGAGAAGTTTCAAGGATGCTGTTATTTCGTGCATGTCAACGGCGCTTATTTCAGCAATATAGCATCCATTGCTTGTTTGTTTGATGAATGGTAGTTAGTATGCTTAGCGACTTCTGTACTGATCAGAATAACAATTTCTAAGTATTAAACAAAATAAATCCCGCTGAAATCTCGGCTATAAAATCCCGCTGAAAACAGATGAATTTCACTTGCGTCACTTTAAAGCTTTTCTGACTGCCGAGTTTGATAAGATTTTTGGCGTCCGGCCACGGTGTCAACAGGGATAAAATATGCGCGTTATAAAATCCGATTATTGAGTCTGACCTTACTCCAAGAGTGCCCATAACATTCTGTCATCGACCGCGAAGTCGATATACGTATTAATGGAAAGTTAAAGTACTTGTCTTAAGGACAGCTTGTGCAAGTGTTTTTTTTATATTCATATCGCCATCCAGATTTTGTTTCCCTTGTTCGTTGTGCCTATGTGAATAATGGAATGTTCATGAAAGATTGCCACAACGCAGTGGAGTCATATGCTGTAAACCAACTACCAATATTTCGCAACTTTCCCATTTCTCAGATTTCTTCAGCTCTTCAGAGCTTCACTTGAGACGGTAAAGAGTTCATATTATTGGATTTAAAAAAGCTGTTTGGGAAAGCGTGGATAACTGCCTCTTCTGTTTTAAAACATATTTAGTCTGCGGAAAATCAATTTTCTCCGCATTAAATCGTTCTCTCCCTCTTTTTTGTCGAATTAAGTGTAATTGAGAGTTTTTTTTATTATGTATAGAAGCTAATGGGGGAAGCGATAGATAGCTGAGGTCATTTGCCCCTCTTGAGTATCGGTAGGTAGAATGAAAAGGTGAGGATTATTTGGAGAATGCAGAATGGGCGGAAATCTTGCATAGGCTTTACCCTTCTCTTATTAAATGGTGCGTGAGGAATCCACGTCTAATGCAGTGGGTACCTATGGAGAATCTGAGAAATGTTTGCGGTAACAGCAGAAGTGAAAGGGTTAGGAATGGATGCTCCGGTAATGGACATGTATGAAAGTAGAGTGCTTAGTTGGTTGGTCATGTCGAGAGAATAGCTGAGAATCGAATGACGAAACAGGTATATATTTCAGTAGAGTTAATGGTGTGGGAGGAAGGGTTAGACTGAGAAAGTTATGGATGAATGTGGTGGAAGGGACTCTAAAGAGGAGGAATTCAAGGAGGCTTAAGAAGAGGAAGGTGTGTATGGTGTTGCATGTGGGGATAACTGGAGCTAAAGAGGTATGCAAGGATGGGGCAGTACGTAGGAAATTATCGAAGCAGAGTTAGCTTTATAGGTCTAACGCCGAGAATTAAACTCGAAACACTTCTCGGCAGCAATTTTTTTATGAAAATAGTCAATGGAAACCATAGGTCATCGGGACTTCTTTCTCTTTTCTCCTTACGTGTTCCGTCACGAACTACAAGATTGAATGAGCTATTTTATTGTACCACCCCACGTCTCTCTGTCTCCAAACGGTCTTTTATCTACAGACTCCCATTACGTCCAATGCTACGTTGAAAAGAGTCCCTGAATTCGATCCATTGCATCCATTTCGTATCTGTCGCACTCCTCCCTCATCCTAGATCTGCTCTCGTCTTTCACTCCCTGCATGTTTGGTTCTAATTTGTTCAGTGTTAATGCTACTTTGTTATTAATTTATTTAATGCTGTTATTTTTTATATGTTTATTTGTTTTGGATTAATTTTGTTATTTGTCCATTGTAATAGGCCTTGAGCTGTTTTCGGATGTGAATAATAAATAAATAAAAAAATTTTGACTGTGTGTACCCCAAAAGGGAACTGCGTGATGGGTATGTATGTAAGGAGTCCAATGTTTTACGTCCCATTCGACGGACGCAAATGCTTTTACTTGAAGTGGTCTCCGCATAGTACGGAAGTAGGGATCAAGGGTTTCGCCATCGCGTATATTCGAACCTTGAATTAGAAGCCGGTACCTACTGTGGACTTTAAAATTAGCACTAACCCGATGGCCCGTGTTTATTACTTGGACGCGTTTGTAACTTAGTCGCGTTCCACGCAGCGATGGGAAAGCCGGAATATCGCCTTATTTGCATAAATAAACGTGGCACTTTAAAAAATTTTCCAATCGAGTCAGGTCGTTAAATTTTGCGTCACTAGTCCTTCGTTAATCTTCACTCGGATGTGAAGTGCCCGTATTTGATGTGATGTGGGTTTTACGGACGTTATTAATCTTCTTGGGGTCTTATTTTATTTCGTTTCGTCGTAAGATTTTGGACCGTATTATACCGCCCACCACCCTCCTCTCCTCTCCAAGGAAACGGTCCAAACAAAAAGTCACACAAAGACGAATGTCCATCATCCCAATCCTCTCTCTACCAGCAATCTTAATATTTATTTCTATTCGTTTCGGCATCGCATCCCGGCCCAAATAAAGGCTTGTTTCTTTCTCCCATGCCACTTCTACCTTCTTCTCAAATCCTAAGGCGTGGTGGCTTCAAGATGTGGGAGATCCATCTTTGGTTTTAGGCGTGAAATGATAGATTTCTATCGAATCAGAAAATGTTTATCTCACCGATTTTGATCTCCAAGGCCGCCCTATAGTGTGTGTGTGTGGCGAACACCTGGCTTACTTTGTCCAGTAAATTTAAGTATGGGTTCAAGGAGCATAGAAAAATATTATTGCGGCATTCTTTCTGATTCTTGAAGCCAATACTGACAATACGTTCGGCTCGATCTACGGTTTACTCTGACTTGAGTTGTTGGTGTTTTTATTTGAGATTTTCGTAAAATCTTCGTAAACATACGCAGGTAATTCGATGTCTTAGTGACTCTTACGATTCGCCTACCCGGCACAAGATTCTTTCCATGCACCCATGTTCTTGCTTCGCCTTTACCATTGATTAATGGTTTAAGTGTTAACGTTAACAGTGGCAGCTGCCACTGTTAAGGTTAACACATAACAAAGGTTATATATAGATTTCACGTGTATGGCCACATGTTCCTTGTTTTGTTCCATCTTTCACATATATTTGCAATGTATGGAAATGTATATGGATTCTATTAAAAATTGGCCGAATTGAATATATTGACCATATATGGATAAATATATGGTCAATATATATTTAATTCTGCCAATTTTTAATAGAATCCGTATATATTTACATATATTTCACATATATTTAAAAGTTATCGCTCTACATATATATCATATATGGCGCTGTAGTGTGGGCTAGGATTCACTTCGTAGAAATTCATTATGTTAGTACTCATGATTAATGAAAATTCTTAGTACTTTTCTACGAAAATTTTATTGTAGGTTGCGTTTTACGGATTTACGGCATCTTCAGGTAGTAGCGAAACTTGGTGGCACTCGCTTGTGAAGAATATGACGTAAAGGAGAGTAAAGCATACAAGATATGTATATGGGATTAAGTGGCCGAGTCTTCCTCCAGATGTCACTCCGGGAGTCCTTCGGTACCCAAGGTCGCTCTAACCCTTAGAGAGGGGTTAGAGCGACGTTGTCGGTACCTTTGCCCGCTCATCAACGCTTGATTTACCCTCGGTGATCTCTGATTCTCCGCTGGTGAGTGCCACTAAGTTTCGCTGTACCTACACCAAGTTAGTTATGTGTGTAAATTGTTGTTGTAGTTACGGGGGAGGAGGAGAAAAATACAAATATTCGGGCAGGGTTGAGAAAAACACGTTGATTAAGGGCTGGTGAGGCGGGAAAAGTTAATTCTATGGGAAAGGAGTGGGGAGGGATGCGGAAATAATAATTAATTACAAAGGCTATTGCATTAATTTCAATTGGTTCAAGTGCGTCAATTTTCAGGCCTTTGGGAAGAACGTGTAACATTTCGGGTGTCAAATCGCTCGTATGATTGTTTTCAAGTAGGTTTAAGTGTTTGTTGTTGGTTTAAGTTTCCATGGGCGAAGGCATAAAGTAGAGAACACTTATGCAAGGTAGAACGTTCCCTTGACCAAAATGAGTCAGTTCTGCGTATGACGTCAACCGGATGACACGAACAGCAGACGACTCGAGGATTAGCAAATAGGAATAATGAATGAAAGCGCCAATAGTTTAGATTTTTTTTAGCAACGACGGAATGGAATGAATCTCATTTTCGTTTGCAAATCGGCGTGTTTAGCATAACATTTATTCACAAATAAAAATTTGCACGAAACATAAATTTTAAATCAAATTTACCAATGTAGGACTTCACTTTTTCCCGGCGAATGGTGGCAGTAAATTCTTTTCGGGATATCATCCGGGTATTCTCCTCAATCTCCATCGCTGCCGTCGTTTCGATGAAATCCTTATTCGATGAAAACCTGATGACGATGAAAAAGGATTTCATCGAAACGTTGGCAGCGATGGAGATAGAGGAGATTACCAGGATGAAATCCCGAGAAGAATTTACTGCCAAATTTACCAATAATTGCGATTACAAAAATTATGTGGCGAGCAGTCACGCACACGGGTGCGAAGTTATATTCACCAAAGATGGTAAAATTCGCCATGAAAAATCATTTGACCGGGATACGAACCCGGATCTCCCAATTACCGGTCAGGTGTTTTAGCCATCAATAGTTACTATAATAATATCATTAATTGCACTATTAATTTTAAATTCCAAATACACAAACGAAAAATTTTCAATTTACGTTCCTATTTGATCTGTTATTTCCACGCAACACATTTTGTTTTATTATCTCGTTTTATGTACTCCCGTATTACGCGACTTTTGTTAAATTCTAATGTCGCTTGATGTTTCTTTTGGCGCCCTCTTCCAAAGTGCAGTCTTCTTTTCTGTTTCATGAACTATACGGCTTTATCACTGTATGTAAGCAAAGCACTATGTTGATCTGCATAAAAATGCATAATCTTTGGGCTACATGTTACGAATAAGAAGTTAAAATCGTGTTTACAGCTGGAATGACACTAGCAACAACATTCATTTACAAATGAATGGTGAAAATCGTTTTCACCATTAAGGTTGTCCTGTCTCCGGCAAACCTGGACGCCCGTGTAGATGTGTCAATGGGTTTTCTAAAAATATTCTCTTCCCTCATTATATGTTCTCTCGCATTGCTGTTGTATCCAAATACCACAAAGTACCAAATACGCCATGCAATCCGTATAGTTGTAGCAAAACTTGATGGCACTCGATTGTACAGAGAATGACACGAGGGAATGGGGAGAAAACAAGAAAGGAGGGATGAAGATGCTCAGGTTTTTTTGTACCTCTTTGTAGAGCCTTTAGGTACCTCTGCCCGCCCACAAATGCATAATTTGCCCTCAGTCTGCTCACTCTCCACTGATGAGTGCCACCAAGTTTCGCTATGCCTATACCTAGGTCACGGTTAATGTCCAACCTGCGTCACAGTATTCGACGCAAACGATGTATGACGACCTACCTAGCATTAGTAGTACCGTGCCTTCACCCATGGACACCCACAGCCATGTCTACTCTATTTTCAATAAACCACCTTGTACGGAAACGAAGTTATGCCTTGATGATTCTCGATGTATTCTAACAGTGTGGTGCATGTTAAAGAATACTTAAAGGATAATATCGTGTTTTCTAAATCGGGCCGATGTCATAGTAGATAGGGGAGCATTCGTGTTCCGCCGAGTTCCAAACCGATGGCGGTACCAAGTTACAAATACTTCATCCCCGTAAGGTAGTTTGAGCAAGATATTTCCCTAGTCATAATGGAGACAATATTCGAATTTCATTTTTTTTATTTCAGCGTCTGTAAGAAGTATGAAGTAAACATTGTAATATTAATGGCGCAAAAATATAGCTATGCATGGCAAAAATTCTCAGTGATTAAATAAGTATATCTACAGAAGTCTCTAAATTGACTCATTTTTTCACGCCGTACGGTGGAAACGCCTTCACACTGGAGGTTTTTTTACGAATCTGTAAAACTTACTGCGGGGAGTAATTTATTATTTTTTTATAAATACATAGTTGAGCAAATAAGCAAAATATAATACAAACCGCTGGTTTTATTTTACGAAATCTAGGAGTTCGAAATTCCTTTTTTTTCAATACTCTCCCTCTGGAGCGCACATTCGTAATCTATCCCATGTAAAACAGCTTATATTTTGATATCATTGGATAGATGGGAGTTTTTTTTTCTTTAATATGAGGTAAAATTCATAAAATTCTAGGTGAAGTGATATTTCGATCAAACTACCTTAAGTATACTACTATATTCAATTTTCTCACCTTGACGATTAGAAAATGTAAATTTTATCTGTTTTCTGTCCTCTATTTTAATCTCCAAAGGGTGGGAGGTGTTTGTTACCGTTCAAAATAATTCCGATGACGCAACCTCGGAGTCACGTGGTGTAATCACGATCGGTTAGGGTTTACGGTGCGTTTTATTCACTCGAGTGGATAACTTAAGCGTCCGACATGTTGTTTATTTCCTCTCTTATCGGGATTTCCTACTCGATCAACAATATCCCGAAGAGAAAAAATCGATCGGGAAGACTACGTGATATTGGTTCGAGTGGCTTAAAAACACCCCAAAATCTCGAACCATTCGTGATTTACCACGTGACTTGTTACGGGTTAAATGCACGCTCCTCAAGGCCAGAGATGCCCGTATTTTTATTTCGTACCGAACACCGTCAAAAGATAAAAAAGAGGCGCCTAGTGCCAAGCTCAGCTCTGTACACAAAATTCAGTCATAATTCCCAAAATTTCTAAAAACTCTTGCTTTCTTTCTCCTATAATATTGATTTGTAATGTCATCGTTGTCTGTTCGTCATCGCCACAGTGTCCAGGATTGAGAGAATCAGGAATGCGAGTATATATCAAACCTAATGACTCGAACATTTTGGCGAAATTGACCATTACAAAAATTCTTTGACCTGAATCGGATTTTCGTTGCTTATAAATGTGACTTCGATCTAGCCTCGTATTTTTTTTAGCTATTGGAATCCCCTCGGGTACTCTTGAGAAACCTCTCTAGGGCCTTTAAAAACTTTTCCAAACTAACCCTCTCTGTGTCGAGGAAATTTAGCCGCTTCGATATCTCGATATAGTTACGACATTCTGGTTCTTATACGTAACATTTAGATACCAGAATCCCTGCCAAATCTTAAAAGTAACCAATGTAGCGTTAAATGGTACAATTTCGAATTAAATTAATGGGCGCCTGTTTTTTAAGTTTTCTTCTTAGTTTTTTTATCAACGTTACGTTTGAACGCCTCAGCGATACTGATGTAAAAATCAAAAGAGGTAAAATACGGACACTGTTTACTTTAATTCGATATATTCCCACCATGTATGTAGTACGTCACTCCTTTCATAGGCAGTCATCAATCTGAAGATTTCCCATGAATTCTTCGCATTCATTTTTCCTTTCATTATTGTTTTCTAGAGACTATTGCATCAAAAATGTGTCCAACAAGTTTGTTACATTTTCTTTTCAGATTTTTTTATGGAACATCTTTGTCTTTCCCTTACCTTCTCAGGTATTCTTCATTGTTGGTACTTTCAGTCCATTTGATCTGCATCGCTCATCCATGGCACTACGTCTCAATTGCTTCCAATATTCTATGCCCCCTTGCTGTTGTTGTCCAGGCTACACGGCCATATAAGAAGAGTATGCTACAAAACATGTTTTAATGAAGTGCGTATTTACTTCCAACCTTGTATTATCTCGCTGTTAGTTGACTCTTCTTCTGGTAATATGCCTTCTTTGCTTGTACTATTCTGTTCATATTATCTTTACTACTTCTTCCGTCGCTGTTGATCCTACATCTCAGATTGCAAAATTATTTCTCTTGCTGTAATTATAGCTATCCCAAGTCTCATGGTGACTCTATTTTCTTCATTTCTTCCACAAATCATTATTTTGATTTTCTTTACGTTGATCTTTCAGTTGTTTTTCGTCGTAGTTTTGTCCACGCAGTTCTTCATTCTATTCTCGCCTGATACCATTCGGCTTTAAATTCAAAACTTTTCTCAGGAACACGGTTTAAAAAAAAAACTTTTTCAGCCTCAGGAAACCGGGATGATGTGTTCGAGAGCCATTCCTCGTCGTAATAACATCTGTCTGTGTTCCAAATCAACGAAAGTACGAATGAGAATCATTCCTGTGGGTTTTTTTGTGAGGTTTCGTAGAGAGTTATTCCTAAAAAGGAAGCACTTCCGTGTGTTCCACGCGTGACTTTCTCGGCGGGTAATTTTTATCGCCAGGAGAAATTACTCGTGTGATAGGAATCATTTCGATTCGTTTCTTAGTCGGGCCCCCGGGGGTTTTTAGTGAGCTTTAAATCGAATTGAGGAGAGAGCAGATCTCGGTAGCAATTCCTACTTTTGCGAAAGCAATATGGAAACATTTTGCTGTGCCATATGTTAAAACATGATGAAGCTATGAATAGTACAGCTTTTGGCTCAACGTTTATAAAAATAGAAAAAGGTTTATTGTCCTAGGAACATTTGCTCCTGTGGGGCAAGATTTTACATATCTTACATACATATTATAGTTTTGATAATAAATACAAATGTAAACAAAATACAAAATTGCAAATATTGCTCTCAATTCTTCAGAGGTGAAAAAATGATTTACAAATGAAGGGAAACGAAAAGTGTGTGTAATTTTGAAATCCATGGCAGTGTGAAAAGTAGACATTTTCTTCAGTTTTTTCAATTGGGTTTTGTTCCTGAAGATGGTTTTAATTATTGTACCATTTACGAGCCTTTAAACCACTTTCTCTCTTTCTTTCAATGATCTTGGTACGAAACGTTGTAACTTTTTTTAGACTTCATTATTTTCTAAGTATCTCATTATTTTAAATACTTACCATATTCCTTCAGACTCTTCCTTGAACTACGACCTTGACGTGGTGGAAGGGCTTGTACGTTTCAATGACCCCTAGAGCCTGGAGGTAGGACTTATGCTGAGATGAAGAAAGAAATCCTAGAGGTAGAAAGGGCACGGCACGTTAAGAGTTCGTTCGATATTCTCTGACTTTCATCATAACCTACCTCTAACCGGTAGATTACTCTAATGAATGAATGAATTCCTTCAGAAAAGAATCCTTTCCATCATTTTCTTCTCCATGGCAACGTCTCCTTATTAGATTAACATAGAGCTTAAGGACCTGTTAGGTTGCCAACTTCGGGCATGGATAATAAAATAGGATTTCATCATACGGTGCCTGCGGTCATGGGATTAAGACCTTGTTGAGCTTAGTCAAATATATAGTTAATTTACAATGGGCATAACTTGCAGAACGTTGAATGTGAAATTCTTTAAATTTAAAGAATTAATGTTAAAAGTTGTGGTGTTGCTCTATGTAATTGTTAAATCTGATCTCTCGAATTTTAATGCGTGATCTCATGGGAAACATTTAGACTTAGCCATTTTCTCCTCCCCCAAATTTAACAGTTTATGTAAACATTAGTAGGTAATTTATTTCTTTACTTCAGGAAAAAGTTATAAATACTGTATTTTATGTTAGAATATTCCACTGTTATGGGCACAATGTGCGGGGCAAAGTGTGTAATCAGAAACGTACTTGCTAATTAACCCCCCTCACCCCCCTCAAATTGGTAAAGAAAATTGTCACTCCAATGTGACTTTTCCCTTTCCCCTCAAGAAGAGACTGAAAATGTACGCGTCCGCATGAGTCGATGTTTAGCTAATTATAGAATCCCTTCAATTATTCAAATTGTCGCAGGGATTTAATTCCACGATAAATAATTCGAACTTGGATGATTTTTGCTTCTCGGCCATCTTGTTGAGTTGCGGTAAATCTGTTGGTTTTATTTAATTATCTGAACTCTCAAATTTATGGCATCTTAATTACAGACCCAATTACCTCTTCTTCCGAGTTTAAGATATTTTGTGGACAGTAATGGCGTTAATTTAAGACAAGGGGCGCGATCACACTTCTTCATAACGCATGCGCTCGCGTTATTACTATTTTCAGTTTCTCTAATAAGGGAAAAAACGTGATGGTGACTCTTCAAACGTTGTCAGGTGCTTTAAATCGCCTGTTTTATTTGTTGGGGTGCATTCATGGAACAGTTGCTGCGAGAATTTCCTTACTAGAGCGGTTTGCGTTTTGGATAACGATGACGGCAACGCGAAAGGAGGAACCGTGATCCCACCCCTGATGTGCTAGAAACGCAGTTGCGTACATGCTCCATTTAATTATTGCTGCTGTTACAAACGGCACCACAAAATATCGCAGATGATTGCGTTCTGGAAATCGTGTGATTCCAATGTCTCAGAATACAATTCGCGGTAAAGGCCGTAATGAAGACGGGAAAGGAAGGGAAACTCTCAGATGACGGGAAGGGAAGCTCTAAGATGAACTTCTTTCGTGGGACTTGGTCTGTAGTCATTTCAATTGTTAGTTACGTAAAATTTAGTCCTTACTCTTCTTCAATATTGTGTTGTCGTAGGAATTTAATTTCCTCATAAATGGAATAGAATGTTTTCAACCCGTTTTAATCAATGCTTTTCTTCAATTTGCAATATGTTAGCTTCAAAAAATACATTCTCTTCATTTGCTCACCTTGTTGTGAACGTGAAACTTGGATTTTTCCAAAAACGCCAAGATATTGGACCATGACCAAGAGGACCAAGAGAAAGTTTTAAAAGAAGTGGTCCAGATCAAAAAGGCAAATAATGCCTGCGATAAAACGACTAATACCGAAAATTTTAGAAGGATGCGCTTTATTATCATTGATGGTTAATAACATGTAATGTTATTCTACTAACTCAGTGCAATTTCATCATTGGTATATCACCCTTTTTTTTCCTTATGATTGATTAGCGGTATATTTATGATATTTGATGATATCATCAGTTTCTATGGATATTTAAATCAACAAATATTTTTGCCTGGTGGCATACATTTTTTAATCTTAAATTTGTATTTTATTTGCTATATTCCTTCTAATTTTATAAATAGCTCTTAATGTCTTTAATTACGGATGAAACGTCGGCATTGGTGCAAAGAGTTTCATTTTTTATTTTGTGATCAACATCTCGCGTACTGAAGAAAAGCTTTTCGGGGTAAACTTCCTTCAAATGCTATATGTCTTTGATGTTCGTTGAAGGCTTTAGGTTCAAGAGGAAGAAGAGCTTGTTTGACGATGGTTTGAAAACCTCCTGCTTGCTCCTCGTCGTAATGGATACAAGTTTTTCCTTCCCTTTCCATACCCTTCTCCAAGCCAAATCTTCCGTCCGTCGTTTTAAATTCCTTCACCGTGACTCACTGCCTCCTTGTTTATCCGTGCCCGCTGTTTCTGATTTACGAATTCCATCCTAACCAAAACATGTGGGCCGCTGAATGATATGGTAAGGAGATTAAATGAATGCTTCTCGGCAACGAGTGGAAATGTTTCCTCTCCGGCAAAACAGTGCTACGAAGATGATTTTCTTTTTTTTCCTGTGGTCTCTCTAGCGGCAATCCATTCTTCGGCTTAACTGTACTATACTACAGTGGAACTCCCAAATTATCTGGATCAATTGAGACTGGACCCCTTCCGAATAATCTAATATCCGCTTACTTGGATAACTCACAAAAAAAGGTAATTTCTTTGAAAAAAGCTAAATTTATGAATGATGTATTAATTTAATGACTACAATAGTACTTTTATTTAAATTTGCGAGTGAAAGTGGTCATGCATAAATTATGTTACAAACTTAGGGGAGGAGGGGGCCGCCTAAAAACCGACGGCGGGTAACGAGTTCACTCAAAGCAACGTATCTGTTACAATGCGCCTGGTTACGTTTCTTACTCGTCAAAATCTCGTCGACAATACTACGAAAAGTCCGCACCAGATGTAGCTCTTACACAGCCCTCTCAAGAGTCTTGTAATCAAATAAATATAATCCACGATATTGGCTCATGGAGGAATAAGGGAACATTGTTTATTGAGGATCGTTAGAAATTCTAGTTTTTTTTAAACTTAATGTGGTTTATGGTTGATTTTTAGAATTAAAAAATGAATATTACTTGTTCCAATTGAGATTAGATAATTCTATTATATCTAGTTCGGCTAAGTTATTTGTCTTATTTCAACATATCCCTAAAATAAACTCACTCAATAATTGAAAACTTATTTTTTCATTGAAATTTTCATTTGTAGAGACAACGTAACATGTTGAGAGGGGTTGGGAAAAATACTACGGTTGTCAACGAAGGGGGGAGAGGGTAAAAATATCACCGGAAACGGTAACGTAGTTTATGCACGGCCCCAAAGGCCTATGACTCTTAGTCCGCCTAGGCGGTAGCGCAGTCGCTGCACTACATAGTTTCGCTATAGGAAGGGCCCAATACGGCGCGCGACTACTGAATGTTGATTGTTCGCGAGAAGATTGCGTCTTTTAACATGTTCGCTACGGATTGATTTTGAAATGCTAAAGAAACCTAAGTGCTGCCACCAATAACTGTCGAAAGAAATAAACTGTATAAAAGATACAATACACGTTTCGAAATGCTTATTGCCGTGAATTTAAAAAGCGTAAAAAGCTGCGGCACGATCACGAAACTAACCTCTTGTTTGCAACAATTTTTTGAAACTGTTGTCTGACTGAAAACGTTGTGGCTACAGCCGCTTCGCTGCGATAGCACTATTTTTCCACTAATTATTTGGGCTATCTCCTAAAAACTGAGGATGAGTGTAAGTAAGTCCCTAACACGGGTCTGTCTAATAGTATTGGATGTTTATAGTTCGATTAGAAAAACCTAGATACAAGAATCAAAACATATTTGTAAAGTTGAGTTGAACTCCCAAGCTACCATTGGATTTTCCTCTTCCGTACGACCTCTAATTTAGTTTCGTTATTTTAGAGGAAAATAAATTGAAAGTGTTATTCTTAGATTGAGGGGATAGAATATTCTCAACTTAAAAAGAAATATTAATTGAATGTGTAAGTTATTCTTAAGTGGAACTTTCAGAATTTAATCTCGTTTTGAGACAAAATATGACTGTTAGTTTGAGAGAACAAAATCATTCTTTCGGTAGTTTATGCGAAAAAGCACTTCACCTAGGATTTAATGAATTTTTCCTCATTTTAAAGAAAAAACTCTCATCTTTCCAAGTACATCAAAATATCAATCCCTTGCCGGACTACTTTTCGAGCAATTTGTTTAAAAATGTAAGCTGTTTTACATGGGACAGATTACGGCTGTGCGCTCCAGAGAGAGAATATTTACAAAATTAGGAACTTCTAGCACCTAGATTTCGTCAAAAAACTAACGGTGTGTTGATTGCATGAGTGTGAGAACCTATTTATAAAATATAATCTATTACTCACCGCAGTCATTTTTACAGAATCTCAAAAAAACCTGCTGTTTTTAAGGGTTTTCAGTCATACGGCTGGAAAAAATGAGTCATGTTAGAGATTTATGTAGCTTTCTTTATTTAATTACTGAGAATTTTGGTCATTTTTAACTATATCTTTGCGCCACTAATATTACAATATTTATTTCATACTTCTTACAAACGCTGAAATAAAAAAAAATTAAAAGTTGAATATGGTCTCCATTATGACTAGGGAACTATCTCGCTCAAACCACGTTAAGAGTAACTTATTGTGAATGATGCTCTCCATATTACTATTTTTTTTAAATTTTCTTATATTTTTCAGAAGAGTGTTGGGTTTTTACATTCATTCTCAAAAAACTAAAGTTCGGGAATTTGGTTCAATTAAGTCTGAAGTAGTGGTAAAACAAGAATATTTATTTTGATATGATTGAATAAGGTGTTAAATATTGGGAAGTTTTGGTAGGTGTAGAATACTACACATTTACGTCGTAACTGTTCCAAGAATAAATTTTACGAACTTGAGTCGATATTTCCTTGAAACTATTTTTTCTTCAGAATAGGAAATGCCTCTGTTTTCCGCGTAGCATAAACGAGGATTATATCGATAAGTAAGGGCATGTTTCGTGTTCATTCAGGAAGACTAAAGAATCGAGTCCATATTTCAACACGCAAACATGGCATTAGGATGATTTCAGATGCTTCATGTGAGGTTATGTCGTCTCATATTGAATAAGGGTAATTGGATTTCCAAAATGCTGCAGGTCGTTTGCTCTCTGAATTTCTCTTGTTCTCGAATCTGCTCATTTTTTCCGCCTTGGAATATTTTCGGAATTACCCAGGAGTGGTAAAAGCTATTTATCCTTTCAGCTTACTGGAATTTTTCCAACGCATCACTCCACAATATTTGTTAACGGATGAAAATAAAGTCTGTCCACGTGTTTTTCATCTAAGGGGATGATTATTTTTTGTCTTAGATAATTGAATACCACCGTCAAACTGAGCTCAGATAACCTTGCCGTGTTTGTTTAACAAGATACATTTTTATTTACCATCGTCGTCATCATCATGTTCATTTTTTCTGATCCATTTGTGTCAGAGAAGGTGACTAATAGTCCCGTTGTGTCTAAATTCATAGAATTCCTTGAAAAAAGTAACATCGAACCCACGAGAGCATAGTTGTGAAGTGATCAGAGGTCAGGCTGGTGTGATGGCTCCCCTTCCCGTGGTCTCTAGTTCAAATCCCTGTGGTTGCGTGGATTTTTCTGTGTAATCCAAATTTAAGTAAAACATGAGGAGTGCCTAATTTTCAGTACTGACTCCGTTCGTCGAATATTTACGTGAAGCTGTTTTGTCGAGAGAAAGTTAATGCCTATCCCAGCTTTCTTTCGGGTTGTCCTTTATTCCCCTAATATTAATTGCCTTTTTGGATTGGCGCAAATATTGGTCGCCTCCCTCGATAACCTTGATCGGTGATTATTGCTGTGAGTAATTATTTAAATTGCAGTGTCTGTCGCTTTGAGGTGAGAAAGGTGCTCCCGTTTGTGATCCAGCATTTCTTTTTTCATTTAGAAATGTTTTGGCAAAAATAATTCCTCCTCCGCCTCTCCATTACCTAGGACAGCCATCAGCAAACTGCGGCTCGTATGCCACATGCTGCTCTTAGGTTGGTACATGTGACTCTGAAGTACAATTGAAAATTTTGAAGAAGTGCACACTTCAGCGCCCACGAAGGACAATAAATGAAACGATGTGCGCAGGTAAAACCTTTCGGTTATATGAAATCTTAATGTACACAAGAATCACGGCCTAATATTTTGTAAACAGTTGAAGAATTCGTTCTAAGTACCTACATGCTGAAGAAGGAAGGCCTTTTCCCTTCAAAGTAACAATGAACGTCGTATTAAATATTTTTAACGTCTTAACTGTAAATCAACACATTAACTATTGCGGATGCGTTTGTCGAAGTTCTTTTATTCTCGAACGCACTCCAGGGGGGTTATTTTGTACTCTCACATTTTTAATGACTCTTTGCGGGAAGGCGGGAGATCCGTTTCGCTCTCTCAATGATCGGCTCCCGATCGGCCCGAAGGTCCGATGGTGGCTTCATTTCACGTTCCTAACGACAGGTGAGATGGAACTAATGAAATGCGTAGCCAAATGAAAGGGATCAGGATTCGAAAGATACGGATCAAGAGTCGAAAGAGCGGATGAATCAAATAAATTGACCTGCAGTTCACCACTTAAGAGCCAAAGATGGTCACGCCGCGCGCCTGGGTGGCGGAGTTGAACTGCGAAAAATAACGTAATTTTCCACATTTGATGACGTATTCTCACCTAAGTGTGATTAAAAATTAACCACCCAGCCAACAACAACAATGCTCCCTATCTTCCGATCTGTTTTGAAGTGCGCAGTTGCTAGTGCACGCAGGGTCTTAAAAGAATGGGAAGCAACTTCGATGTTGTGTTGCGGAGTGAACAGTGCATTAGCGCAAACGGAAAGCGCCCTAAATCATCGCAGCTCCATTCCTAATATTTTTAAAGGCTTTCATTCACATAGTGGTACCGTGTTGCATACTTTAAATTTTCCTTATTTCAATAAGAATGTTTACGAATCTATAACAATTTTCAAATTGTTGTGGGGCTTAGTTTTTGACTTTTCCGTCTCAAAAGTTTACCGACCCCTGATCTAAGATGAGCGGATTATAGTTTTTAAAATTGTACCATAGACTATCCGGTTATGCCGCGTAGAAGCTGTAAGAAGCTGCAGGAACTTTCTGAAAAATCATTTGAGAAACCCTACTCCTTACTCCAATCCCTTTTTCTCAGACAATCGTTTTTTATTTCGCGGAATGGAATGAGAGCATGTGATTTTTTTCGCTACATCGATCTTCTCCTTGGGACGGTTAATTCCTTGAACATAAGGATTATATGTATTTTCTGTCCATTTTTTATGGCTTTGATCCGATAATATAGTGTGTGCGCGCCTCGTGATCATTGCATTGTTTTTACCACCATTGTTATTTTTCCCCCAGGTGAATCTCCCGCGCAACCAGCTCTTCGTGACGCGCGTCAGCCCTCGGACCCCATTGTTGGACGTCCTCCGTCACGTGTGCACCGAGAAGGGCCTCGACCCGGAGAAATACGACCTCAGGAATCCCAGTGAGTAACCAGCGTAGCGTGTAAACGCCCTTACCCCGTTCGCCACAGTGAATTGTGCTGTCTTAAGACTAGTGTCCCACGATCAATTTTTGTGTCAAATAATTTGTTAAAAAATTGGATCTCATATGGGGAGGAATTCGGTCAGAGTTTTTTAATCATTTATTATCAGCGTAAAAAAAATAATGAAACTAGTTTTGCAATCTCGTGTGAAGCTGATTTCTCACAAATGGCAATCCCATCGTAGTTTTATAAAATCATATGATTTACTAAAATATACTCCAACTGAATCCAGACGACAGAGGCGCTTCTATCCATTTATTTTTTCTGAAGAATCAATTATAGAAAATCCTGAGAACAAAACGTATCTTAAGTTCAAGATACGATCTCCCGTGTTATGGAACGAACCAATCAGGTCACGCCCTTCTCTCAAGTTGACCAGTGGGATTTCAAATTCTGACCCCTAAAAGAAGATTTTTTCTTTGTTTGGTTTCAGCACCAAAACCACAAATTTTCTTCCTACATTGTTCTCAAACTTGAAATTAAATGGTGCCAAATATGAGAATGCGTGAAAAATGGCGAAAATTAGTAGGTATTTATTTTTCTACCTATTGAAAATATAATTTTTTTAAGAAAAAACGTATAATAAGAAGTGAAAACTCCCAGGTATTCGAGTAAAAATGAAATGTAGGTACCTTACCATTTCGTAGTTTAGTTATTATCTAATTACTGAAATAATTTGTCAAAATGCTGTAATCTAATAGAAATGGTACTGCATTCGACTCCTGTGGATAGTGAAGTGGTTAATTTAAATATGTCTATCAAGTAATCTTCATACTTTGTACTTCAACCTTGTTTCATTAAAGATAAACATTAACTTTGTTTCGTGATAGCTAAAAGCATGTCATCTGTGAATTCAGTATTTTTAAAAATCAAAACGTACAGGAAGTTGGGAAATAGTATTTTTTTTACTTTCAAGTTGCGATGGAACCTCCTTAAGTTACGTTCTAAGTTTCTGTTCTTGGGTTCGACATAAACCTTCATTTGAAGCGCGGCTTCCAAGACGCGGCTCCATGAAGATTTCCCTTTATGAATCTCAAAATCTCCTCTTGTCCTTAATTGCACCGCGTTAGTTTTGGGTCCAATAACTCTTTATCGACCTCTTTATTCGGGGAACGAGAGTACAACCCTTAAACTGCCTTAAGATACATGTCGATCCTAATCCAGTTTATGCGACCAGAAATAAATCCTCGTTTGGACTGTCTTCTCGCCTTCCCGACTTGTAGTCCTCAAATCAACCTGCTCTTTTTCCTAAAGCTCTGATCGCAGTCTGCACTCTGCGTGGGTAGGTATATCACGCGCATATTTTGGTATTTTAGCTCACATATTTTTATTTTTCCGAACTGTTTTCCGGTTGTATGTTTCTCCGAAACGTTGAATGAATCCCTTTTCACGTGTCCCTTATCACTTTTTATCGCTCTTTGTCTCCCAAAATATCTGATAGGCCTTTCACATAATCAACTCGTCATCGTCGCGGTAATGCTTTTCTAATACCGCTTTCCTTTAAAGGCAATTTCGATTGCTTTTCGCAGAAATTCAATAGGTATCGCTTTATCTCCCATAAGTTATCATTCATCGCCGATTGAGGTGTCGGATTGAAAACTGCTAAATGTCATACTTCCTGCAGATATGATCTTAAGATTCCATTGTGTTTACTTTTCGCTGTCCTGTATTCGCCATAACCGTAAGCGCAACGGAAGTATGCCATCTTTCAGGGATTGAACAAATATATTATTTCACTGACGCAACGGATACTTGCTGCGACGACGCTGAATTAAATCGACTCCAAATAATTACGACCTAAGGATAATTTCAAAAGTATATGGCAGATAAAATGTAACGTTTAGAATTATGAGTTCTAGATACAATATTTTTCTTTGATATTTCTCAATGTATGAAGCACATAATCTTCTGTAGGTGAGTTGCTTACCCGCAATTCTGGAAATTCTTAGAGTACATATTTGAGTCCCACCGCTGGCATGGTGACGCTGCAGCATACGATGTGTTTCAATGATAGAATGAGACATTCCTTTCGATGACTTCTCCCATCTATTAATTTTTCGTTCTACAATAATGTCACCATCACTACGTATTGATTTCGCCTCAACAATGTCACGCGCGCAACCAATAAGGGGCTGTCCATAAATGACGTCCACATGATATGGGGGGGGGGGTAACCACCTTGTGACAATGTGTGACTGGGGGGAGGGGGGGAATGCTTCATGTGACATCCACACTTACACTGCTTATTATGTCTTAGTTTTACTCAGACTGTGGGGTAGGGTAGACATTTTTTCATTTTTTTGATATCATTAAAGGGGGAGGGGGGGTGACGCTATTTGTGACTAACTGAGACAGGGGGGGAGTAGGGGGTCTAGTTTGGTCCTAATTTTTGTGACATAATTTATGGACAGCCCCTAAGGTAGTCTCCTCCTTTATTTGTATGCTTTAACATAAGGTTTATTTGTGGTTTTGAATTATGAAATAAAATGTTTGTTAGCCTTCGATATTAAAATATTAACGTATATCATGGAGGTGCAAAAATGGAAGCTTTGTTTGCCTTAGGAGTGAGCTCTCAGAGTAGAGGTAAAGATATAACGTAAGCAGTTGAAACGCCTCAGAATCCAAGTTGACTTCTATAAAAAGATCAATTTGATTGTTATGAGTGAACATTCTTTCTTCAGTGTGAAGTTAAGTATGTGTCATTCGAAACGTGTAAATAATTCGTATGCGGGCCGCATTTAACAACCGGGAACGATGTTTATTCCCGGTGAACAGCTGTGTCATCATCATGCATATCCAAAGGTCCCACATGGCATTCTAGGCCGCTTTCGGCTTGCGACATCCTTGTTAACCATTGCCGTTGATTGTTTGAATAGCGCGGCATGTTGGCATCCGCGCATTCCTTGGGCGCCGCCTCCAATGTGGAGCAGATAAGCTCCGACAGGCGTGCCAACTGCTGAAAGAAGCGCGTGTAGGAGGTTGAGGCAATGATTTTTTTGAGAGCCTTTGAGGAAAAACAACGACGATAAGATTATCTGAGATATAAAAAATGTGAAAAATAAGAGCAAGATTTTTGTGTCAATCGCTTCATCCCGTGTATGGAGAAGAGCAACAAGACGTGCTGTTATTGCGCGCGGGAAGGCTTTTATCTGTTTTTTTTTAGGGGAAATTATTCCACCAAAGGCTGGTTTTTTTTATCCTCCTGCTCACAAGGGTGTCTCGCACGAGGGGAAGCCATACAGGGTTCACGAATCCAACGTGCCTCACGCCACAAGACACCGTCCCTTTCCCCCAATACCCTCATGCTTTCCCCCCTCACGCTGTCCGAGCGGAGGGTGCAAAAAATTCTTCTCTGGAGGGGCCTTCGACCGAACCCGCCCCTGATATTTTCCCCATCTCGGCCCTTTTCTAACTACTACTCGCCATCAGTTTAGAAAATATCTAATGAAGTGCAAAAGTAAATTTAACAATAATATACCTTAAAAACACTTTTTTTAAACTGGTATTATTTCAAAATGCACTATTTTCTACTTTTTAGTCTTCTTCATTTTTTTATAAATTTAACAATCATTGAAATTTTCTTCATCTTTTTTAAATTCCTTGAGTCCTGTCTTAGTGATCGTTATCTCCGTTTCTCAATGTTTTGCAATGCTTCCAATGTTTTACAATTCAATGCGTAATTCTTTATTAATATTTTCTCTATGTACTTAAATCAAAAATATTTAATTAAATTAAATATGAGTACGTGAAAAATTCGAAAAAATTTACCAATATTCTGTCATCAAAATTAAAAATGTAGGCAACATTTGGGAAAGATTGAACAACGGGAAGGGGTTCAAAAATTGGGAAATATATATGCGATTAAACTAACGAAGCAAGTTAAAAAAAGACCAGTAAAAAAGTACACGAACATACAATATTCGCGATGAAAAATAAATCATTCAAGTGAGTTTGGATTCAAACCCAGTACCCTCGAATTCGCGCCGTATGCTTTTGTAGTCAACAGCTAGACTAGTCGAATAAGAATTTTTAAATGGTAATACTGATACCCGACATCTGATGGGTGGAATAAATTCAGAATGATAGTGATATTTAATGTTCTCTTTGGCTTCTCAGAAAAAAATTGAAAGAAAAATTTTATTTTACAATGAAGATGTGAAAAAGTTGCTTTTCCAAGTAATAGAAAAAACTATTGATTTTTCGGGAAAAAGCATCAAAATGAAAGTGTTCATATTTTAAGAAAATCACAAAATGAGCCCAATCATATCAAAATAGGTCAGATTGTTGTTACGCTTCAAAAAAATGAAAAAACGGTATTTTTTTCAATTACTAATGAACAATTTAATAACATATTGCACATACATCACATATGTGCGATATAACGCTCTTGTAATACAAAACAAGTACAAAAAGTTTCTTGGCAAAATATTCAATAGTTTTTGCACAAATGAATTTGTTTATCCCGTTTTGGAAAGAACAAAAACGTTTTGTACAATTTCATTTCTCAAGCTCAAATTTCGTCACTGAGGAGACTCGGAAATTCCGAGGCCATACAGAAAGAAAATCTGGTGCCTTATTCAATAAGAACTCATGGCCGAACCTCGGAAAGTCCGTGAATGTGGCGTCACTTCCCCCGACAAATCTCAACTTTTGAATGGCCCTATTTGAAATTTTAGAGGCCTTGACGTCAAAATGTCGTCACTTTCGAGGCTCGGAAATTCCGAGAACATACAAAATAGCCCCCCAGGTGCCATATTCGGTAAGGTCTCGGAATGGCCGAGCCTCGACAACGACGTAATTTTGTCGTAATGACCTTTAAAAAAATTCAAATAACGCCATTCAAAAGATGAGAACTTTCGAGATTTTGACGTCACATCCACGGAATGGCCGAGGTTCGACTACGTCGAGCCCTTACAGAATAGGCCCTATAAACACCGGGTCGTTCTCTCCCGAAATAGCCAAGTCGACGTAGTCTCGATAAATATTCCGCATTCGAGTCCCGCCGACGACGGCCCCCACGAGCATACCTTCGAGCATACCTTACTCCTCGCACTCAGAGCAGCGCGTGGTGGGCAAGGTCGTTTGGTCTCTGCCGGTCGCTTGGAGGAGGAAGGCGTAGGAAGGGAGAAGGACGCGAGTCCTCTGGTGGTGGGGAAAGGAGTGTTGTCGAGCGGGCATAATCAGAAGGGGAGAAGAGGGGGAGTTGTTGCCCTCCTTCACTCTTCCTTCCCTTAAAGCGTGGGTGCGTTTACCCGAACTCGTGTCGAAAAGAAAATCTCGGCGCTATAGTGCGCCTTTAAGAGGTTTCCACGTGGACTCCTTGATTCAAAACAAATGCTAAATCCCACATTTTTTCTTTGCGTTGTTTAGAAATAGGTAGATATTTACTGCTTTCCCTTGTATATATGCCTTATTTAATATAAAAAAAAGGCATTTAATGTGCAGATTGGTCGACGAATGCCTTTTTTTGCGCAATTTGAACACATTTATCCGTATCGCCATAGGAGCCGACTGCAGTGCCATTTTTATCGAGTTCAAATATTTTTACTTCAACTATTGTAATAATTCACTAATCAGCCAAAAACAAAATGAGCAGCGGACAATATTTTTTCAACATTTAAATCACGTGGAGAATTCGCTTCTTATTAAGTTTTTCGCGAAAGTGATTTAAAAAAAAGTTTTATTCCCTATTGGTCAACCAATCTCGCATTAAATACCATGTAATTAAAGTTAAATTTGCAAAAAGAAATGGCATGGAAAGGTATAAGTCCATATCAAATAAAGGAGTGGTTTTCCTGTTAGTATTCAAAATGTGAATTGAGCATTATAGGTATTTTAGCGTTTTCCGGTGAAATTACTTTCTATTTTGATGATTTCCACGAATCGATTCCGGTATCGTCTGTATTCTTGAATCTTTATTGCTATTCCTTAAACTATCGAGAACTGGTTATCAGCTCATCGTCAACGAAGATTCTTTCATGCTGCGAGTTCTCCCTGCTGATAACACCATTCTGTCCCACATCTGGACAACGGTGGCCCGATTCTGATCTTCCACTAGTGAAAGACTGGTGGAAAGTTCCACCATTCGTTCATTGAACGACTCTTGATCCGTTAAATGAACGGCTCAATGACCCCCTCTGGAGAGCCGAACATCACAAACTTATGCCGATTTCCAACTTACCTCGAAACCGCAAAAAAATGTCTACCTTCCGCACGCTTACTTCCGTCGGAAAGTTTCCACCATGACACTAGCGCTCTTCCACCAAGTGGATGACGGGTGGAAGGGAAGCTTGACTTTCCACCAGTCATTGAACGATGAACGATGTAGTGAACGATTCTCTGGTGGAAGGTGGAACATGTGACGTAGTGTCGGAAAGTCATGACGTTTTGGTGGAAACTAATGACGTTTTGGTGGAAACTAATGACGTTTTGGTGAAAAAGTTGAACATCGGGAAAGCATCAGAATCAGGCCCCAGGTTGAAGTTAGTTTTTTCTGAAGCAAAATTTTATTTAATTTTATTTATGGCGATGTTTAGTGACGACGTACGACATTTTATGAAACGCCTCCCACGGAGGCTACGATTTCTATAAAATATATAAAATAAAGCAATATGTTTCGTGACCAATCACCGGTATATCGAAGAATGTTGCTTCCCATCTACGATTTTAACATTTGAATGGAGTTAAATATGGCTCTTGATTGCAATTTTCGTTAACAATTTGTTTAGAGAGTAATGAAACCGAAAGTGAAAATGTGGATAAAATGTTTCAGCGAGTTGAAAAATAGTGCAGTTCGTAACTCTTTTCGTGCATTTTCCTCGTTTTTTTCACGCCAATGGCTGGGCAGACTTGTGAATGTTCTTTAAACAAATAAACGAGCTCTCTTTGAGTTACATGCACGACGGCGGACGACCTATCATCGTGCAGGAATTTAGGAATGTTTGGAAAACAAATGAACGAAGCCCGCGCGCGAGTCGAGTGTTAGACGGCGGGCAGAAACTGAGCGCGAAAAATTCCGCGAATGCTTTGTAAACAAACGAACACTTTTGCAGGAGACGCAATCTGACGTCAACCCGCCAAGCGGCGAACATGATTTTTCAGATGCTCGGTAATGTGACCAAAATAAGAGGGCGTCTAATATTTATACACGTATTGGAACTCGCTCCTTGGATACGCTTCGTGAGTCGATATCGCAAGTTGTGAATTCAATATGTGAACCGGGTCTCATCTCCCGCATATTTTTGGGTCTCCACGCCCACGACGGACGGGTGGCTCTACCATCTTTGTTTCCCTTTCGTCCAATCCTCTTATCCACTTCGCATTCCGAGCATCGTCGACGCAGCATAATAACCGTCGGGTGCGTAACGTGTGTGAGGCTCGAGGCTTGCTTCGCGAGTTTATTATTTTTAATGTGGGCGAAAAAAATTCTTCTTAAAGACCGGTTTCGTAATGCCTGGTTAACGTTAGCCACAAAACTAATTAGTAGTATTTATACCAGATTATGATACCAGATTTCTGTTAGTTGACGTGAGCGTTGTTGGAGAACGTGTTAACTTCGGTTTTCACATCGGAAATATATTTAACCCGAGGTTATGGAACCAGACCTTAGTGTGGCTTAGTGAGGGTACGAGGTGCAAGCTGATAAAAAGGTGTTATTTCGTAGTTCGTGTAGTTCGTGATGGGGAGGTTAGTAGATATTCGAAATTACTATTTTTTAGTATTGAAGACACGATATTTAAAATATGAAATGATCTTTTTTCCTCTCTTCACATTTTGTATTGAGCTGCGCAATGAACATGATATTCATAGAAAGTATTAAGGACGTTGGGTGGTTTCACTCAACTTAAAGGAATTCCACGAAAAATGCTGGAAGCATTAATTATGTTTTCCTAAAGCTACCTGAATTTTTTCAAAATTATTTACCGCAGATTTCATAGGATATTTGATGTGGAAGTGGGCATGAAATTACATGGGTTCTTATGGGAACGCGAGGTGCGACTAGCTTTATTAATCGAAAAGAACGTTTTCAAGTTAAGAATAAGAAAAACAAAAATAATTTAAATCATCAATAGAATAATGTATGAAAATCATTTGATATCCTTTATTTTTATTATTTTTGTTTTTCTTATTCTTAACTAGAAAAAGGTTCTTTTTGATGAATTAAGCTACTCGTACCTTGTGTTCCCATAAGAACCCATGTAATTTTTTTTCCACTTCTCGATCAAATATCTTAAGTAATCTGCGGTGAATAATTCTGAAAAAAACCAGGTAGATTTAAGACAACATAAGTAATGCTTCCAGCAAGTTTCGTCGAATTCTCGAAAGTTGAGTGAAACCACCCAACCTCCTTTAGGTAGTTTGAGCGAGATATTTCCCTAGTCATATTGGAGACCACATTCGAATTTATTTTTTTAATTTCAGCGTCCGTAAGAAGTATGAAGCAAATATTGTAACATTAATGGCGCAAAAATATAGTTAGGTATATATGACAAAAGTTCTCAGTACTTAATTAACTATATCGACTTAAGTTTCTAACTTGACTGCCGTCATTTCATTTCATGCCGTAACGGCTAAAAAGCCTTTAAAACAGCAGGTTTTTTCTAGATTCTGTAAACAATACTGCGTTGAGTAATAGATTATGTTTATAAATATTTAAGAAAACATAAAAATACACACCGTTAGTTTTTTGTCGAAATCTAGACGTTAGATTTTTTTTTTCAATATTCTCTCTCTGAAGCGCACAGCCGTAGTCTATCCCATGTAAAACAGCTTGCATTTTCTGGCAAATTGCTCAAAAAGTAGTTTGGCTAGGGGCTAATATTTTTATATAATTGGAAAGATGGGAGGTTTTTCTTTAAAATGAGGTCAAATTCATCAAATTCTAGGTGAAGTGATTTTTCGCTCTAACTACCTTAAATGAGAATTTGAGGCATGGACATTTACACTATTCTTACAATTGACTCAATCCTGATTGATTCTGTCGTGCACGAGACTTATCTAGTCAATTATTATTCTCCAAATACGACTTTTGACGTTCCGAAAGTAACCCAGACCTTGAATGGTAAATATTTTCCAATCGATGGCTGCGGACAGTGAAATGACTTCCATTCCAGTTCGCTTCGTTTTCAAAACTTTTCCGTGAGCGCTGATTTTCTCGGGCGGGCGAAGAAAGAGAGTGAAGAATGTGACGATAGTTTCAGATGAGCGAATCCTGTCATCAGTTTCAAAGCGCGTGGTTATAGGGGGTAAGAGAGCTTTACTTATCGGCATCTTTTCCTCGAGTGTGGCCTTCTTCGTGACGCTCTTAACTTGACACATTTGAGTATTTTAAGGTGGTTATAGCATTTTTTATGTACAGATTTGCGTGAAATTTTGCATACGTGTTCTCATTCGTAATATCTATTGAGAAAAGTGAAAATATTGCATAATACCGATTGGTTCTTTTAGCAATTAAATGCTTTTTAACACGCAGCCTTAAGGCACATATCTTGTAATTGTTGCTAACAAATATGAAGGTGTCACACCGAGTCCAATATTCGAAAAAAAAACATTTTTGAATGTAATTTTGTCCAAATTTCGAAAACCGCACCAAAAACTCTGGTCATAACATGCTTTAATTAAGGAAAAAAATGTCAAGTATAATTCTTGAATAATTTTTTTACTGCATATATGGTGAGTTCTAACGAATAATCAGTTGCACTTCATTGAAATGTGGTCTACGGTTTTTTTCGACTTGCTTTAAAAATTATAAAAATGTGCCCTCAATGACCGCTCCATTTAATTTCCGCTTCATGCACATTAAGTGATCCGCTTTGAGCGGTACCGCAGCAATTGGGTTCCATGAATTTCATACCCCTCCGCCCCAGGATCTAAAATTTTTAATTTCATAAATAATAACAACAGACAAAGTTCTTTTTTTTAATATTTAAACAACTATTTAATTCGATACATGTATAATTTTCGAACTTACAAAACCCTGGGTATCAAACTCTTTAATTAGTTAATTGAAAGAGCAAAAATCTTTTTGATACGGGAAATCACACGACAGTGACAATTCCATTATAAATGCTTTAGCACTTATTATTTTGCTCCTTATTAAAAAAAATTGTTTTGCTGACTTCCGTCCTTTCCTACTTCCCCCTACCCCCTTCCCAACCCGATTGTACACAATATGGACCACCCTCCCCAGAAACTAAATTCTGGCTACCTCACAGCGCTCGATTTCGTGGTATCTTAGCACTTTTAAAGTCCCGGTTAAGTGTATGCTTTGGCGTAAACTTAGTTCGTATCTTTACGCATTGCACATGCCGTTAATTATTTTCTTAGTACTTATACGTCGCTATGGAGACTGTATGAGGTACTAAGAGGCTACGGGACGTTTAAGCCATTATTAGAATAGAAACTTTTAAAGAAGATAAGAGAAATGGATACTTATCTATATAAGATGTCGTGAAATGTGGTAAGAAGTATGCCAATATAAAGATTGACGTAGTGTTGAGGCGTGGGTTCAAAATTCTGGTGTGAGTGCCTTCGTTATTCTATGGCAAATTCAGAGCTACCTTTTTTCGTTAAGAGCTCCTTATCTGTATTCATACGGTGTTGGTGAATTGAGCAACATTTTCGGAAGGCCTATTTTTTTCCCTACCGACACAAATATGGTCAGTTGAGTGTCCTTTAGGGGAGGGCAACGGTCAGCGCTTGCGCTCGCCTCGAGAAAAATAAATCTCACTCGCCCCGTTTCATTCCGGACAAGTCCGCCTTGCCGCTCTTTCGTAAACATTTCAGATTCGCTTTTTTTCTCCTTCCCCTCCCCCCTTCACAGCGCCACTTCTCAAAGGCGCCTACGCTCCGAAACTCCTCCCTCCTTTTAAGAAGCGTCCCACTCGATTATGTGCGTACATCCCACCCGCTCATTCTCCATGGCAACCGGCGGAGTCACCTCCCCCCCCCCGCCCATGTTAAACTAACCCACACCTTCCCCTCCCTTCCTCCATTGCCGCCAACTCCACTCCTTCCAAGTGGCTGTCCAAGAAGAGAACCTCATCGGTAGTTCGCCTCGGGTCGACCCCCGAGTCAGCAGCCTTTTAGCGCGATCAAGTTCTTTTGTGAGAGAAAAGAAAGAGAAAGCATTGAATCCGTCCAATTTAACTTTTTAAAAGTTCGAGCGTGATAATCGAATCGAATGGGGTCCGTTATTGCGGCGCATACCATTGCAGATTTGATCCCATTGTCGGAGATGTTGAAGTGCGAAATTTTACAACGAAGCTTGCTATTCTTTTTTATACTCTAAACGGAAGGGTGAAATAGTTTTTGACTCTTGAACAGCGAATTTTGTTGACCCGCGACTCATGTGTGTGCATATGTAACGAGTGTCGTATCTGAGAAAACACCTTCGACTGTGACCGTTTCTTCACCGGTCGGCTCTGCAGTGAGGGCAGGTATGTGTATAATAGTTGTGGAATCGTGACCGGCGAATTCGTCAGTCGCCTCGGGAGGAGTGCTTTTGCAACGTGCGTCATCTCCTCCTTTCAACCCCTTCAGATTGTAGCAGTCTGCTTGCTAGTCGGCTTGTGAGTGCGTTTAAGTCCTTCTCCGCGTCCTTGGTGCGTGCCGGACTCCCTTGCTCCCCCACACTCCGAGATTGTTTGTGAGTCGTATCTCTTCTTTCTTCCCCTACTGCCCGAGAGTTTGCACCCCATCCTCCCATTCGTTATCACCGCCTTCGGCCTCTCGAAGCGCGCGCGCAACCGTCCACCTGTTCCTGGCGAAGAGTCGTCTCAGTCTGGGCGAATCGTTCGGCGGATGTGCATCGATTTGATTGACTGACGCGGGAAGAACTTCGCTTTGTGGGTGTAATCTTGCGTCGATATAGCTACCATCTCTCCCCGTATTAATTGGATGTTGAAGATCGATTTGCTCGACGCTGTCTATCATATTGAAAATCATCATTGGTGCGCGAGTTCGGCTATCGCGTGGAGGTGTTTTTAACTCGTGTGTATCGACTGCAAGTTCTAGTGTTAGTGTGGTTGCTGTCCTGTGTGCGTGAGCATAAATAATTCTGCTATCTATTTTTGTGAGTGTCGACTCGAGATTTCTCCTCGGTCCGTCTGAAGGGACGTCATGTAGGCCGTCGGAATGTCCACTTCGATGGTCAGCGGCGGCTTGACCCCTTCGCCGAGCGTTGGAGCTCACTCCTTTGGGCACCCGAGGTCGGTAAGTACCTACCTGCGATTCAACTGCGGCGGTGTCCTCGGCCTACCTTTCAAGTCGGACAGAGCCATAATAACCACGGCGATAAGTTATAGCTGTTTGCACAGCTGTGATCGATCCCGCCAGAAAACTCAAATGTCGACGATTTTTTATTAAGTGTCTACTGCCCTCGCAAAAGCTTGTGGGAGATGTGATATGTACACGATTTTGAGGTTTTGATGGGTAAATTTCCTAAATATCTTAAGTGTTCTCTTAACTCGAGATGAAATTAGTCGTTAGTACCGCTGTCATCTAAACGAGAGCATCCAACAACAGCCGATATGAACGATAATATGCGCTTTCGCTTTTTCAACGAATACCTACGGTAGAGCTTGTGGCGTTGTATTAATCGTAGGTAGTAATTTCTGCGGCATTAAAGAGGTTGAAATTGCTAGCGTCCAGCTTAAAGCTTGACTCCATTTTCCGGGAAATTTTTCAGGTTTTGTGGGCATTTAAAAGAAACTTGAGGGAAATCGACAATCGCTTACTTAGAGAAGACTTAAATTAATCATTTTCTGACATGTATTTACAATAAATCATCGTGCTGTGCACTTATTTACATAGTTATTAAAGACGCGTACTACGAATGCTGTTAGTAGTCCTCATTTCTTCTCATTCCGTAGTCTGACACCAGGTAGCGCTTTTTACGAAGCTTTTCGGAAGCCGGCGAATGAAGTATTTTTCGTTCTTTGCCTGCAGAGGTCACAGTTAATGTATGTGGTCATATTGCGCCTTCGCACACGAAAGTAAAAGCCAATTCATTTGTGAACAATTTGCCACCCCACTTGTCTGTTTTGCGAAATCAGACCAGTAACTTCGTATGAAACACCTATGTTTTTCGTCATTCGCTTGCGCTTATCGCTTGCATCAATGGAAGTCCTCGAACTGCGACAACTCCTAAACTATTACCTACCTGTTTTCTGCGATACGAAATTTTGTACGAAAACGATGTGATAAGAAAAGAAATGCAGCATGTTCGATTGCTTGCTTGCTTTCTTCAATATTCCGTCGTGTTATTGCACATTAAGGTTCCATATTCTCTATTATTTCGTCGACGGATGTGACGGATGATAATCGGTGAAAGGATGGTGAGGAAATATGAATTGCTGCATATGCTGTGTTTATTAGTGTATTTTATTTGACTCTCCAATTCTTGGGCGTCGGGATCTGTTATCGGATCGAGGAGTTCTAATCGGAAGCGCTCGGTTACATATGGCTAAGCGGATATTTACCTACCTGCGACGCATTTCCGATCTCCAAATATTGAGCTGAAAGCGAAGCCATCCATGCATCTGGAGCTGTAAGGAGCATCTCCCTGACCTTCAAACGGGTATTGCACATTCGTACCCAATTAAAACTTTCTTTAACCCCCAATTAGACGTTGAGCAACATTTTTAAATTCTTGGAAAAGTTTTAATTCATGGTGTGAGGTCATTAGGTGGAAGTGACGTCGGGATTCGGGTGTGGCGCAAGGAAGTGTGATAGGACCAATTTTCTTCAATTACGAAAATATATACCTACGTGTAATCATTCACATTAGACAAACAACCTAGGACAAAGTATAAGATAAAGAAATCGGTAGCATTCACTGCAGATGGCGTTTTGCCTCCCACAGAATTTGGAAATATTTGATAATTGCATAAATATTGGGGTGTAGAATTTAATCATAATAATTGTGAATTCTTTAGCACCTGGAATAAAGGTAACGGAAATAATAGCATAGCGTAAACATATACGGCATTACGTTAAGTGCCATCTAAATTAATTCTAGTTCTTCATTATTACTAACACCTTCTTGTGTGATCTATCTTGAAAGTTATTTCTTGGAGCGCATACGCAAAACAATGCTGGCCAAACTTGAAAAACTCTAATTCATTTGATGGATGGAGACCCAACTAGTATGAGTGCGTAAGGTTAAGGTGCTACTTTGCAATTGTAAGGTAAAATATTACGTGAAAATTAGATTAATCATGATTACGGCATTTCTCTCTACGTACTACTCCCTACATTTCTAGAGGTTACACCTGCACGCATTCTTTAGGAGGAAACCCCACACACAGCATTATGTCTAGAAATCACATTTTACAAGTCATTGCCTGGATGGAAAGTACCACAACACTGGAAAATACCCATTTTACCCTAATATTAATAAAAGAAAACATACGAGATAGAGGCAATCGTCGACTTCGTTGTTAACGTCGCTTTCATGCCAGATTCTCCAGTACATAATTGTTGGTAACATCATGGACCTTCCTTGCTAATTGAAACTTGTTCTACAGCTGTCAGCACTGTAACACAGCAGCTGTAGTAACAACGGAGCAAGACCCTAAGACACTACCAGTACATGCATCCAATTTTGCCCGCTTCCTATTCCCTTTTCCAGTATCCCCCTTTCCGTGGCTGGTGCCCTAGCACCCCTGGCACCCGTCCCTGTAGTGGTACTCTTCTTTACTGCTCTTCCCGTTTTACTATTCTTGACGGCAACAGTGAAATACAAACTTGAATGTAACGTAGTTATGCCACGTCGATCGAACACTTAATTTCATTCGTCAAAACAGCTGATATCATGAAACACTCAGCCACACGTCATTTTGGCAGAATGCTGGATACGACGTAGATGTAGTTATTATTCATTCTCGATGACACGGGTTTTCCTGATCGACTTGCAATCCTTTTCTCGCGAATTCTTCTTTCCCTCATTCCTTCCTCTTAGCACATAGTCCTGTTTTCCTCGAGAGAACTTGTATCTTTCAAACGACGTCATTTATTACTGCCGTCACGTGCCAGCCATACAATTGGCCAATGGAACTCCCAAGATTGCATATTAAACGTGTTGACGGCTTTTTGTATTTCAGTACGTCTGCTACTAATTTTCGTGTTTGATTCTGCGGTTGCTAGTTGTAGCTTTGCATTCAAGGTGTTGAATTGAGCGCTTATGGGAATACATGATAGCACAGAAACGACGATGAACGGAACAACGTCCTCAGGCGAAACGTTATGTAATATTCCGACAGGAGGCATTCCCTAGGTAAACAATAGATGCGGCCGAATTTTTCGTGAATATTTTACAAAGTTGTTCGAACTATACGTTGAAAAAGGATATTTTTTTACCGCAAAATAATTCTAAACTTAAAATTATCCGTGTTTGTCCCCAATGCGTAGTTAAAATTACGGATGCGATTATTGCTGTTCTTGTATTCTCTAGCGCTTTCTAGCGCACATCATTAACACTCCCGATCTGTTTTGAAGTTCGCAGGGTCCTAAGCGAATGGAAAGCGACTGCTCTGTAGTGTTTAATAGGTCAGCAGCGCCTGTAATCAAATGGAAAGCACACCATAGTACGAGTCTGGTGTCATGGGAATTCCAACAATTCTTAAGCTTGTCGTCTGGTCCAGCGGTCAAGTCATTTAGTTTTGCGTCTACATCAGCTCAGTAAGTTCCCAGCAACCCAAATAAGCTCTTTGCGTCATGGTGTGAGTAGTTTGCACCAAAACATGAGCGGAGCACCCTTCTTTCGGCGGGACTCGAACCGACAATCTTTCGCGTTTAAGGTAGTTTGAGCGAAAAATCACTTCACCTAGAATTCGATTAATTTGTCCTCATTTAAAAAAAAACTCATCTTTCCAATAATATCAAAATATCAACCCCTTGCCGAACTACTTTTTGAGCAATTTGTCTAAACATGTAAGATGTTTTACATGGGTTAGATTATGGCTGTGCGCTCCAGAGGGAGAATATTAAACAAAGTAGGAACTTCTAGCACATAGATTTCGTCAAAAACTAACGGTGTGTAAATTGTATGTTTTCTTAACTATTTATAAAAAATAAACTATTACTCACCACAGTATTTTTTACTGAATTGCAAAAAAACCTGCTGTTTTGAAGGGGCTTCAGCCGTCCGGCGGGAGAAAATGAGTCAAGTTTGAGACTTATGCAGCTTTATTTATTTAATTACTTAGAATTTTAATCATATATAATTATATATTTGCGCCATTAATATTACAATACTTATTTCAATCTTCTTACAGACGCTGAAGTCAAAAAATAAAATTATAATATGGTCTCTATTATGACTAGGGAACTATCTCGCTCAAACCACTTCAGGGCATCGCTTTCGTCGTAAAGTTATCGGTGTAACCTACCAAGTCATCTCAGTGGTTCACTGTAAGAAAATGTCACAAGTTTTAGGATATTTTGGGAAGTGTTCTTTTCATTTGCAAGATAATGAAAATGGGAAGTAAAGAAATAGTAAGAATTGGTGATGAAACTATGATAGACCGAGGAGTCAAAGAGTCCTCAAAGAAAACTCAGAGTCCCTATTCCGAGTGCATCGGATTTTTATCGGTTAATGCCCGGAGACAGCTCAAAGTAAACTCAAGCCGAGTGATTTCTGGTGGCTCCTTATCTTTCTGGTAAGAGATTTTTATTAAAATGTGTTGACAGCTTCCTCTTCACGTCAAGTTTTTAATTTTTCAAGAGTGGCTGCACATTAGATTTTCTGTTGTCAAATTTCCCTGAGTTTAATATTCTCTCACTCTCCAATTTGTCTAAAACTCTCGGGAAGGTTGACGTCAACGCGCGTCATGAGATTTCCCTCGTTGTTGGAATGTAATGCCGTGAAGTTAAAAAATATCTCTGACGTCACACTCCACGAATGGTGAGCTAGTGACAAAGCCGAGTGCGATGAGAGTGGGTTGCCGTGTGATGCCTTTTCATATTCTCCCGCGGGCGTAACTGGATGGAAGGTTTTTTAAAAATCTTGAGAAAAACTAAGTATTTTTCCTCATAAATTGTTATCGTGACCCAGGTTTCGCACTTAACCATTGATGGTGACGTGTAAATATTGAAACCATTGTCGAATTACAATAAACGCGACTTGTAAATGTATTTAAATCCTTCAAACATTTAGCTGAGGTGCCCGTATCCAAATGGGGATTTCGAATTACTTGGACGCCTCTCTTTTCCCCTCACCCGCTCTTTGGCCGCTCGGAATTCTGGGAAGAATTTGGCATCAACGTGTTTCTCCCTCATGTCGGAGGAAACACTTCAAGTCGTTATTGGAATCCATGACATCATCCATGAAGATGAGGGTATGAGGTTGTTATGATGGCTTCAGCCAAAGAGACTAAAAATGATTTTTTGACTCCTTGGTACCGGATTTCAATGTCAAAGGCTTGGGTTTTCGGTATTCATGAAAAATGTCTTCCGCTCTTGTGATTTTGAACCCGGGTCCTCAGGTTGGGCAGCAATTACTGTAACAACCAAGTTAAGCCAATATTCTGGTAAACGACGGTGAATTGCACTCGTAACCTGCACGCAAAACTGAAGTCAGTACGGGTTTCTAATTTTTATGCTGTTGAATTTAACCCAAGTAACCTGTGATTAGAAGAAAGAAAACTGCATTATTCATTAAGAAAATCCTACTTCACGTATAATCTAATCGTTTTCGATCCTCTGTTCACTCGACTTATTAGGTTTTTATTCAAGTTGTCAATTCGATCGCTATCTGGTTGTCAAGAATCCTCTTTGGTGACTCGTTTGAAATGTCCATAAATCCGTCTTTATTTCCTTCCTAAGAGCAGTTATACCTCGAGAATCAGCTAGAACGGGTTAACCGTGAGTGATGAAAAATGTGCTCTTCTCGGTATAGTTGAGAGGATTCTCTATAAAGAGGAATTCTTGGTGGTTTTTAAGGAAATGAGGATTGTAATATCGGGTACAGGAAATGTAGAATGGCGCATTAGGCTATTGAAAAGAGGCATTGTATTACAGCTGAGCAGCTGACACGTATGGTTAATTGAAGCATGGAGAATTCAGAGTAGAGAGGAAATGGGAGAGGAAGTTTCACGTTACTCGTAAAATCAGGAAATTACGTCTCCTGAGGAATTAGCCAAGATAAAGATATTTAGTTCGGGGAATAATTGATAATTTCTATTGTCTTTTGTTTTCTTCACCGTTTATGAGCTTTTTTTATTCTATAAGTGATCATCTTTCATTGACTTTATCGCTTGCATTCTTTTTATTTGCGCTTTCTCATGCGTTTTGATTACCTGGATACGGAGACAAAATGGTAATGGAAGTTATTATCCATTACATTTTATTTTATAAATCTCCCTATCTATAACTAAAATATTTTAAAGCGTGCTTACAAGAAACTCTCCTGAAAGAGCTTGTTTTTGTATCCTTTCTCCTGTAATATTTCGCTCTATTTTACGCTTCTATCAAAAAGGTTTGAAGTTTAGTCAGGCCAGTCTTGGGAACTCCTTCCACATTTGAATTCCACGAAATAAATCGTAAATCTATCTCCTTAAGTTAATGCTTATACTATATTCGGTGCCACGGAGATCAATAATATGCATTTTACGAATATTTCACTGTCGCGGGGTGGAAAAATGAATATGCGGACCTTTCATATGTTAATACTTGTGACCGGAGGCTTCAGAGTCTGAGAAAAAGATTTTTAAAATAGCTTGCTCTTTAAGAACTGCAGAGCCCATTCTCTTTGGTACTTGACTGCGTCTACGGCATTCCCGTTCTGTGTAAGTGGTCGTTCATTACCCGTAAGTGTTTCACGTACGAGGGCACCTTAATTGCGTTGCTTCTCTCTTGGTCATTGCAGTGCCACCGTAATTTTTTCGTGTAATTGATGAGCACGTAATTTAAGATGTTTTTTTATTATCTGCGAGTATTCTTTAAGAGTGGTCCATAAAGAATTACATGAAGACTGCACTCGACGTAATTTATGCTTTAAAATCCTAATGAGTAGTTGTTAAATATTTTTTCTGTGTTTTAATACAACACTTTTATGCTCAAATGTGGATGAAGTTACTATTAAATACTTATATACATTTTTATTTGCATACATAACACATGGGGCCCAATTCTTACATAAATACCTAGCATTCTATTTGGGGTAGGCTCATTCTAAAGATATTTTTGGGCAGCTCGAAATAATTCAACACAGTCTTGGTCAAATTCCGCTTATGAATGAAAACATATTTCAATCCCACTCCCCTTCACTCCATTAGATTCCCGCAATAGTAGATTCAGTCTTCCCGTCAATACTTCCACCCTTCTTTTTTCACTCCCTAACAACCATCCTTAAATAGGTAAATATTATTTGTTTATTATATTATTACCGTGTTTGATAATGATGTAATACATCGAAACCGGTCGCATAAATATATATTAAATATAAAAAAGTGGAAAACTGTTAGTACCCAGATAGCACAGATTCCGTCGTATCTAATTAGTATGCAGATACCATCCAGTTACGAACTGGATACTAGTACCCAATGTATCCTTTCGTATCGAGATATGATCCAATACCAAACCGTGTACGAACGCGATAATTATTCGTCAAATGTCAGGTACGAACCGTGTACAAAGGGATACAACTGCTAGGCGCGCAGGGATGTCAAATAGCCGATGTCATCCACATTTTTCCACTAGCTTTTAAATATTAATATTTTCCAATGAATTTCAGATGCTCAAATAACTAATTTCTCGTTAAATTATACCGTAAACGCACAAAATCCTACAATCTCCTGGACACCCGGCTTCCAAAGTCAGGCAAAATATTCCTAAGTACCCCACTAACATCAGAGGAGGGCAATAAAAAGACGGGTTGGATAGGGAAGAAAGCAATAATAAGTACCTATATATACCTTCATTTTTATTTAAAGAAAAAATACATAAGTCTTTGATGCACTTGTCAGAATGTGTCCAAGCTAATATCAACATTTCTTGTTTCGTACGTATCTCCTTCCTTCAAAAGTTTAAAAGAATTATGAATGCAGTCATTTCAAGTAAGCATATCCACCTGTAATTGAAAAATATATAGCCCATTAAAAACTTATATCACTGCTTGGAAATGGCTACATCATCACATGCACATTTTTCGGAAATACACTGAAGTATACTTCCTACATTCACCATTATGTCTTCCTTCCACTTATATGAACGTTTTGTATGCATATTAAAAATGCTAATTAACACTGCATTCGAAATTTCACAGACATTGTATCTTTAACGCGTATGCGTTAAGAAAAGTCAGTAAGGATCTTTACCAACTAATTAATTAATTCATGGTGTCAATTAATCCTTCATACGAATTGTGTCAGCAAATATCTAGTCTAGAAATTGTATTATGAATTCTGAGAGAATTGCGTTAAATTAACTACTTACAACGAAAAACATTAATATGGGTATAAGAAGAATATAAAAGTTCTTTAAATGCGAGGACTACACATCGTGGGGGGGAGAATAACTTTTAGACACGACGCCAAAATGAAAATAATATTAAAGTTAACGGAAAAAAGTAATTGGAATTACAATAACATATTGGCCAATTTATAAACGATTTAAAACAAATCACTGGATCATTTATCATTAAATTTTATCATTATCACATTTTTCTCATGCTACAAAGATATGAAAATATTAGTTTTTCTCAGTTTTAAATGTGTCCCGGCACATCCACGAATTGAAAGGAAACACATAAATGTCTCCAGCATTAAAATGCTTGCATCAAGGCTCCAAAATAGATATTGAAATTGATATTCAACATAATTAAATCCACTCACCTTTCTATCAAAATGAGATTCATTTCTTTGCTCGGGTTCTCTTTTTTAGAACTTCACAATCTTGAAAACCGCCGACAAGATGGGCATTGCTTCTTTTAAAATGCTCTATCACAGTCTTCTAGCCAAATTATGACTTCGATAAGAGTAATGAAATCCGTATCTATCACCGAAAACACTTAGTTGGTAATTAATCTGGCTATCTTAAGGACTGGAAATCATCCTGGAAAACTTTGCGTATGGTTAATGGATGACTAATTTCAACACAAAGAACTGCACCTAAATTAACGATGAATGAAAACTAATGCCAGCAGAGTAAAAATAAACCAATTTTTCACAACAGTTACCCGAAATACGAATGTAGGGTACTTAACACAACTGTTTTAAAATGATATGTAAGTAAATACTTCTGATTTCCGACTAATATATTGGGAAGCACAGGCACGAACTCTCACATCACAATGTAAACAAACGGCGAACGAGTCTGTGTCCGCTCCAGAGTGAGCCTCCGCGCCTGCAAAATAGTTCCATCGCACCGTGTACAAGACCTGTCAGGACAAGATACTAGTATCCTGTATCAATTATGTACGAGTGGATACTATAGTATCGCTTGAAACTATTTAGACTTCTTCCAAAAAAGTACGGACATTTATTACGTTTTTTCAATGCTGCATGTTATGTGCTAGGGTAAACTTAAAATGTATGCTCTCTCTCTCGAGAACTAGAGCTTGCATGTTCTTAAAATTCTCTTGCGAACATTCCATATGTCCATTCTTGTATCCTAATTGTCCACCATCGTATACGGATACAAAAGTTTATGTGCTGTCTGGGTTATTTCATTCCTCATTCTAAAGAGCTTAATCCTCTGTGTTGGGACTAGGAAACTGGCTCCGTTTTAATAATTTCCTCCGTAATGCTTTGTCCTCGCATCCCTCTTTTGCTTGTTTCATTCGTGCATTGCCTAATACATATTCTTTTGTCCCTAAAATTCTTTTATATTCCTTCTTTTTAAAGTCTCTTCCACCACATTCACCCATGACATCCTCGATTAACCCCTACGCTCTCACACTGTTCTCTCGACATGACCGAACCAACTAAGCGCGCTTCTTTCATATGCTTACGTCCATCACCGGTGCATCCATTCCACATTTTCCTTTCCCACCTATATTCCTAATCTTATCACTCCTACTTCTCTCATTAACGTTTTTCATGTACCCCATTCTCACTGCATTGAGCATACACTTATTCTCATCTTGGCATACCCAAGTTTCACTGTCATTTAATAAAATCGCAAGGAGTGTATTGTTTTATACACCACTATTTTTACTTCCTTAGGTTGGTTGGCAAACATTGGTTTCTTGATGTGCTCTCCGTACTAATACCTATGAATTTTCTTCCAGCATTCTTATGCCTCTTAATCTTATCTATCCTTCCGTCTTTCGAAAAACGTTCGGCCAAAGTATACAAAATCGTCCCACTTCTTCAATCACTTCACCAATCACCCTCATAATACAGTCGCTGTCCCCATTCCCCTTGTCAAAAACCACTACTTTGGTCTTCAAAGCATTTCCCTGTATTCCATTCTCTCATTTGCTTCAGATAAGTTGTCCAGGAACCCCCTGTAGTCCTAGTGGACGTTCAGACAGCGACCATTGGCGGCCCCAAGGGGGAGGCGAATTTGGGGCAATGCCCTATTATTAGGGGCGTATTTCTTTGTCATAGATTTTAAATTAAAAGCCAAAGTATTCTGTTGCTTTTTTTGTTTGTGAATTTTGTTATTTTACTTAAAAATCTAGTTAAATTATTTATAAACCAAAACTGTTTTTAAAACTACAAGCTAAATGCGAGTGTAAATAAAAATAATTTTGGAATTCGTCGAAACTTGGTGGTAATCTAAAAGGGAAATATGCATTTGGTTAAAACTTGCTCTTCTTTAAAGACTAACTTTTGCTTCCAAACCACTTATAACGCGCCATTTTGCGCATAGTTTGTTACGAATTTCCGGGACGAGACCCACGAACTCACCTTTTCCTGGGGGGCATTCCATACCCCAAGAGCCGCTGGTCTGGAGCCACCCCTGACAGCGACACAGCACCATCAGCGTGCAGTGGACTTGCTTATCTGCAATGCATACATGAAAATGGGAAGGAGTACCTACACCGAACTCCATCTCCTCCAGACTGACCATCTGGCTTACACCTGCGCCATTCCTGGGCGCCTCGACTAAAAAAACCGAAGGACTTTCTAACCTCGGTGAAGACGCCCACTTGCATCATCCAATCGCGGTGGCGTTGTTGTTGTTTGGGGGCGAGAGGGACGTTGGCTCCTCCGTGTCCCCTCGAGTCCATCAATGCGAACCAGTTCTCACCGGTGGCGGCAGCGATTTCATTAAACCTTTTTATAAGACGACGTGCTAATCAGGAGGGCGAAGGAGACCTCGGTGCTTCGTGCGTCAGTCGACGCGCTGTCGTGCCGCAAACAGGCCTGTTTGGCAGACATTTTCGTCCTTTCTGACTGTTAAATGGAAGAAATTAATGTAGGCGGTGAAATAAATGGCGTAGTAAACTGTTCGGTGGCTAGGTGTATCGCGCGCAGTTCGACGTGGGAGCTTCGTTAGCGACTCAGTGTAAATTAAACCGCTCTTCTCTGCACTTGTTCGAATGTGCGACCAAACCGTTCTTCGGCACCAGCTGTGGGTGCGAGTTCAACTCATTTTGTCTCGGTCACGCATTCAAGACGCCCAGCGATTCTTTTGATGATTTGTGCTTTATTTTTTTAATTCCGGTAGGGCCATAAAGGGACTTCGTGCCAATTACAAATTCCTTATCGTTTGTTTTATTTTCCTTCAGTATTCTTTCACCCTTTCACTGTACCTCTTCTTTTTCTTTCTTCGGATACTGTTTTTCCTCCCTTATACGTCGGAATTCCTTCATTTTTAACACTTCATGCCTGTTGCTTCTTCTTTTATATCGATATTAGCCGTTACCCGATGCTTCGATCGCCTTATAATTCTGTTTTCATACCAAATTACCTCTTTTTCCACCCTCTTTCCTCTCTCCATCTGCCCCTCTAATGCTCCTGTGCTCTGTGAGGGATCACCTAATTTTACACATTAGATCACACAAAAAAAACTGTCAAAGATAATTATAAAACAGTACAATCAACTGACCCCAATCAGGTCTCCGCAAAGCTGGGTGAGAAATAAACCGAGTGTATTATTTTTTACACTTTTTTGTAAATTAGAATTTCCGCGGTAATTTTTCCTATGATCGAAGACATTTTTATTGTTAAAACACACTTAAAAATCCAATAATAAGTACAATAAAAATAATATAATGAGCTAAAAAAATGCCCCCCTGTAGTTTAATTAGATTTCTTAGTGAACGCAGATGGCTTACTATAGAGTGGTGTGGAAAATTTTATTCTAATAATTATAAACTTTTTTATTAGTCAATTCTTTTCAGAAAATACACAGACCTCGTCAATGAGAAGTGCATACAATTACAGTTTACCAGACGTCACAAATAAATATTATTACTGGCATACGTAAAAACACTCGTCCACCTAATGTAATGCATGAAAGGCAAACCTGGAGTAAATCACACACTTGAATTTCGCCAGGCTAATCGTTCTGGCTTACGGAGGAGGTAAATGATTAAATAGTCAAATTTGGCAGGGAATATTGGGTTTTTGTTAACCTTCATAAGTTAAGAGAGAGGAGATAATATTTTCTTGTGCTATATAGTTGTGCGTTGCACATTTTGAAGGGAACAGATGAATATTTTCTTTTACATTTATCATAACTCTGTTAACATACTTACTATAAACAGTTAAAACTTTCATCCTTATGATCGATAGTGTTCCCGAGATGAGGTTTTTTAAGTATTCTGCAAAAGAAAAAAGATAGACTTTATGTTCGGGACATTCCCCCGTGATTCCAAGCCCCATAGTCCAACAAGCCCCATAGTCCAAGTGACTGTTCAAAAAAGCATAATATACACATCTCATGAAATTGGGACTAACTGGCTTAGCTTTCTTGAAATAAAAAGAGCGTTGGATAGCCTTCTATTTACCTTAGTAATATGATAGACCGAGCTTAGTTTAGCATCAAGATGAAGCCCAAGTCATTTTGTTTGCTTCAGATTAACTGATGCAGATTTCATACTGCAGATTAACTTTGAGTTTTGTCCATGTTTAGCACAAAGCCACTAACTCTGATGCAATCATTAGCCTGTGCTAGATGATTATCTGCACTTCTAGCTGAAGTGATAGTGCTTTTGCAAACATCCATTAAGGTTGAATCATCAGCGTAGAGAATGGAATTTGTGGTAATGCAAATGAAAGATCGTTGATCATTATTAAAAATAATATAAGTTCCAGGACCGACCCCTGGGAAACACCATATTGAATAGGGAGAGAAGAGTACTGCTCTCTCTCCATTTAAACACACTGTAGGCGCTAATAAATATGATCGGAAAAGAGACTCCTCAACTCCTGAGATACCATGGTATTCAAGTATCTGCAGTAGTATATCGTCCCTGTGGGTTAATCCCTGCGGGTCGAGCATAGGGTTCAAGTCCAGGGGTGTGGGATTCAATGTCTAGTGGGAATCTTGGAAACTCGGCTCTAAACCAGAGGTATATAGTTTTACGGGTTCTACAAGTTTACAGACGGAAAAAGGAAAGGAGCTGCTGGGTCTAAGTTTGACTTCTGTGGTCTTCATATGTTATAGATAACATTTTGAGTATCAGTATTTCGAAGGGAATGCAATCATTTAGTTTCTAGAATACATTTTACTCGCTTTCACAATTTGACTTGGCGAGATCTGGCATTATATATTGCGCATTTGACTCGTGAATCTAAACCGGCGATACTGATCTTTTGAACCTCATGATTTATTTTCCTGAAAATAAACATTATTTCATTTTGTAAATAAAATAAAGATTATAAATGAAACATTTGCCGTACTACTTCTTTCTCATTAAGGCGTTCTTGAAGTTTTTCGCCGCGGCAATTTTTTTCGTTGGATAATAACTATTTGCGAGGGCATTGAAGTTCAAATGGACTGCTTGCTCAACACGATATTTTCCTTTGTGTATCAAAGTCCTTATGTCCCCTTTAAAATTCGTTGGCCACGTAAGGCTCATATTGCTGCATGCATTCCAAGGGAATTATATGACTATACTTGCCAGGCTTCTGCTCGCCCACCCCCTCCTCCGTCTCTCTTCCAAGGGGTTTGGGATTCTTGGGCGTATCTTGTCACTCTAGAGAAGGGTTCGGGGCAGTAGACGCAAATTCTGTTAGTCCTGTTTGTTGAAAAAAGGCCCCCAAGGCAGAGAAGCAACTAGCTGTGTAATCCTTACCCCAAGGCAGCATGGCTCGCGAAATATTTTCTCGCCGTTAATTCGCGAAGTCGTGCGAACGAAGCTTCCGCATTAAAGATTAAAAGACTGACGAAACACGACGCTCAAGCGATGGTTTCAGTACCGAGGCCATCAATAGTGTTTACATTTATTCTTTTCGGAAGATTATGGATGAAACATGATACTGGGCAGATATTGTAGAATTTACAAAAACGTCAAGAGCATGTATAAGTGCATAAGTAAATACGTGAACATAAAATGTACCGTGCTGGTCTATATTCATTAATAGTGGGGAACAATAATGCACATTAAACTATTTTATATTGAACGTAATAAATAATTGTTTCATGTAAAGCATTGTGCTTAAGGGTGTATAGTCTGCTAAACTTCTACAGTCACTCGGACAAACCACCTTCAATTAGGGGATTTTCCTTGCGAATTTTATAAATCCGTTGCTTAAAATACGTTTTTAAGATAATCTTAAGTGAAGGTAATAAAATATTATAGTACCCTCCCCTGGGAAAAAAGCGGCCCTTATTATAGTGGGTTTTTTGCATGCTCTATGTAAAGTGTGTTGGGGTGGAAACATTCTCTGTTGAAGCTAATACAGTGCAGTCTCGATTATCCGAGGTAATCTGGACTGGGATAAGTTAAAAATCGGATGATACGGATATGAAGACTTATGAGCTAACTATAAATTACGGCGAAAAGAAAGTTATTTCCATGATTTTCCATTTTAGTTTGTTGCTCTGTAACGATAAATTGTGCTATAGATCCCTTTGTAAATGAAGATCGAATCCATCGCCGAATTCTGCCCTGGGGATTCTATGAGTTAAAACGAGATGGATTCAGCTAGCATGTTTTTACCTGTTTTCAACTCGGTTTAACTCGTTATCTCAACTCGTTTGAGGTCGGTTATGGCCGCTTTTTGCTTGCTTTAACTCGTACATTGACCTCGAATTACCTTGAGTGACGTCGTATCAACTAGTAGCTGTCGTTTCTGGGCAGCTCGATTCTTCTTGAATCACCTTGTTTTACCTAGAGATGTATAGGTTGTTTCATCTCGTATTAAATGGTTTCAGTTAGTAACACGCTACCTCGTTTCACATTGTATGAACTCGTTTCATATGGGCAAGAATCAACTCGTCTTACCTAGCATTAGCCCGTTTTATCTAGAACAGGCTACCTCGATTCATATCGTATTACCTCGTTCGACCTGTTCGAGAAGCAGCTCGTTCGATCTAGCATTAGCTTGTTTCAACTGGTTTCAGCTAGCATCACCTTACCTCGTTTCACATCGTATTAACTCGTTTCATATGGGCAAGAATCAACTCGTCTTACCTAGCATTAGCTCGTTTTATCTAGTACAAGCTATCTCGATTCATATCGTATTACCTCGTTTGATCTGTACGAGAAGCAACTGGTTTCAACTAGTACATACTACCCCATTTCAACTGGTTTCAGCTAGCATCACCTTACCTCGTTTTACATCGTATTAACTTGTTTCAAATGTGCAATGATCAACTCGTCTTACCTAGCATTGCCCCGTTTTAACTAGAACAGACTACTTCGATTCATATCGTATTACCTCGTTTGACCTGTACGAGAAGCAACTGGTTTGATCGAACTAGTACTACCCCGTTTCAACTAGTTTCAGCTAGCATCACCTTACCTCGTTTCACATCGTATTAACTCGATTCATATGGGCAAGAATCAGCTCTTATTACCTAGCATTGTACTGTTTTATCTTTTACATGCTACCTCGATTAATACCGTATTACCTCTCCACTGACTTTGCTGCGCTCTCAAAATAAAAAAAATAAATTGTCATAGATAAATTTGAATACGGTACTGCACAATGGCATGTTACAGTACTTCGTGTTATATTAACTCGAATCTACCTAACAATTTCGTACCTACTATGAATTAACGACCTAATACGAATCCTACGACTTTACGCACCTATTCTCGCACTCATTATTAAAAGACATGCGTTGAGAAAGACGTATATATCTAGTCACTTCCGTGGATAAATGTGACTTCGATTACTATAATTATTACATGATAATTCCGTGATAGTTTAAGGAAAAACCATTAAATATTGATAAATGTTATTTGCCATTGATTAATGCCAGATAACTGTTATCCTATGTTGCACATGGTATGAATATAAATGCAATATTACTTTGAATAAACAATATTTTTCCAATTCCCGAACGTTAGCTTCGGCGACGCAGCTAGGGGCTGGACAGGCGGGCGGCTGCCAGGGGCGCAACCCTCAGGGGGCGCACTTTGTAGACCCACAGCCTGCGGGCCATAAATCGAGGTAGGTAATTTTACCTCGATTTATGTGGTATCAACCAGTAACTGACGTTTCTGGCAGCTTGATTCTTCTTGAACCACCTTGTCTTACCTAGAGAGGAATAGCTTGTTTAATCTCGTATTCCATAGTTTCAGCTAGTAACACGCTAACTCGTTTCACATTGTATTAACTCGTTTGATATGGGGAAGAATCAACTCGTATTACATAGAATTAACCCGTTTTATCTAGAACAGGCTACCTCGATTCATATCGTATTACCTCGTTTGATCTGTACGAGAAGCAACTGGTTTCAACTAGTACATACTACCCCATTTCAACTGGTTTCAGCTAGCATCACCTTACCTCGTTTTACATCGTATTAACTTGTTTCAAATGTGCAATGATCAACTCGTCTTACCTAGCATTGCCCCGTTTTAACTAGAACAGACTACTTCGATTCATATCGTATTACCTCGTTTGACCTGTACGAGAAGCAACTGGTTTGATCGAACTAGTACTACCCCGTTTCAACTAGTTTCAGCTAGCATCACCTTACCTCGTTTCACATCGTATTAACTCATTTCATATTGGCAAGAATCAACTCGTATTACCTAGAATTAACCCGTTTTATCTAGTACAGGCTACCTTGATTCATATCGTATTACCTCGTTTGACCTGTACGAGAAGCAACTGGTTTGAACTAGTACTACCCCGTTTCCACTAGTTTCAGCTACCTTACCTCGTTTCACATCGTATTAACTCGTTTCATATTGGCAAGAATCAACTCGCATTACCTAGAATAAACCCGTTTTATCTAGAACAGGCTACCTCGATTCGTATCGTATTACCTCTTTTGACCTGTAATATAGCACCCAAAAAGTCGTGCATGGCTAAGGGGGTTACAGTGGATGGTAACAACGTGTTGTCGCCCAAAGGGATGAGCTTGTGTAAAGTTATGAGGAAGTTAGGAGTGTTGCAAATTGAAACCCCACTTCCACCTTAATTTACAGGAAATCAAAATAAAAAAACAGCGTCACTGTGGCAGCAAAAATACACCTACTTTCTGTAAAAAAGTAAAATAAAAAGGAAACTTATTACAACGCAGTAAAATAAAATGTTTTGTTGCCCCCACTGCACGATTATTAAACTTTGTTAGCAAAAGGTTATTGGCGAGTAAAAACAGATTGCTCATATTCAAGCACTTGGCAGTCCGTTAAATGTATGCGTATTAATTTGTTGTTTGTTAGCAAAAAAGCTAACTTATTGATTAAAGTTACCTGAAAAGCATTTGTTTACATTGCTTAAATTTCAAAAGTTGTTGTAAAAAGCATAATTCTCTGCAAACCTCCAAACTAATAACCCTAATGAAATATGTCAGCGGGATTGTTGCATGCGTTAAAATGACAATATAATGGATAGCTTATAGAAAAAAGTTAATAAATACCAGTATAATCTATATTGATTTTTATTCATCATGGATTTGAATACAAATCTGCTAGCGAGCTAGTATAGTTGAAGAAGCCCCGAAAAATGGATTCAACAGAGTAAGTCTCCCCTGTTCATGCCCTGTAAGGACCACGTAGAGTGAATGTTACCGTTATACGGTTTTAAATGGTTCCTCTTTCAGGATAGTTTATCTCTCAAAATCGGGTGTCACTACATATTTCACAGACAGTAGTTACTCCTGACTTTACAAAAAATACTCTTCCATGATTCAATGAAACCAACAGATCCCGCTGAGAAATTAAGGGAACGTAATCACTGCCGTCATGCACAAAATACAACTTAAAGGAAGGAAAACACATCAAAAGTTTTTACTTTGACCCTCCTTCCCAGCCTGAAATGTAAGTACTCACAGATAGTAACTATCTAGTGCACGAACAAACATAACATGTTGGACATAAAATAAGTATGGTGACTGTGTATAACAAATCAAGATTCTACCATGTATGTACAAGACCATTAAACTGCAATTTCCACCGACCATTGAAGTTACGCAACGGTATTTCCACGTCACCACACCATGACACCCACTTCACCATGACACCCTCACACTTCAAGCAAGTTCTCAATTTCTTGCATTCAGGAGGCTTGCCTCCTAAGGTGTACTATTTTACTCAAAAACTTTTATCTCAATCATTTGTGGATCAGTTCTCTAGATATTCACTTGATACGAGATCCGCATCGGACAAGGTGAATTAAGTAAAAACGAGAAGCGTGGGATACGAGGTAAAACCAGTTGATACGAGATCCACATCGGACAAGGTGAATCAAGTAAAAACGAGAAGCGTGGGATACGAGGTAAAACCAGTTGATACGAGATCCACATCGGACGAGGTGAATCAAGTAAAAACGAGAAGCGTGGGATACGAGGTAAAACCAGTTGATACGAGATCCACATCGGACGAGGAGAATCTAGTAAAAACGAGAATCGTGGGATACGAGGTAAAACCAGTTGATACGAGATCCACATCGGACGAGGTGAATCTAGTAAAAACGAGAAGCGTGGAATACGAGGTAAAACCAGTTGATACGAGATCCACATCGGACGAGGTGAATCAAGTAAAAACGAGAAGCGTGGGATACGAGGTAAAACCAGTTGATACGAGATGCACATAGGACGAGGTGAATCAAGTTAAAACGAGAAGCGTGGGATACGAGGTAAAACCAGTTGATACGAGATCCACATCGGACGAGGTGAATCTAGTAAAAACGAGAAGCGTGGGATACGAGGTAAAACCAGTTGATACGAGATCCACATCGGACGAGGTGAATCAAGTAAAAACGAGAAGCGTGGGATACGAGGTAAAACCAGTTGATACGAGATGCACATAGGACGAGGTGAATCAAGTTAAAACGAGAAGCGTGGGATACGAGGTAAAACCAGTTGATACGAGATCCACATCGGACGAGGTGAATCTAGTAAAAACGAGAAGCGTGGGATACGAGGTAAAACCAGTTGATACGAGATCCACATCGGACGAGGTGAATCAAGTAAAAACGAGAAGCGTGGGATACGAGGTAAAACCAGTTGATACGAGACCCACCTCGAACGAGGTGAACCGAGTTTAGACAAGTTACCTCGTCTACAAGCTGAAACCACTTGAAACGAATTCCACATCGAACGAGTTGAAACTAGGTATTTCGATTTTCCACCGAGACTGCTTGTCATGCGTGTTGAATATGTTTGCGGGGCTTGAGAGTTAAAACCATGTCAAACGAGGTGACAGCTCGTACCTACGAGGTGATCCGAGTTCAAATTCACCTGGATTTACCTCGTTTTAACTCGGCTTTTTCCTCAGGGTGGCGTTTGGTTGCATAAGCTGAGCTGGCCTGATGAAGCCAAAACTTAAGCATCTGTCCCTCGGATAACATGGAGCATCGGTATGACTGGAATAATCGAGACTTTAATTGAATTTTGCAGCTTCTTAATGGTTGTGACTCACTATATTTTTTACATCACTTCACGAGAAAATATAATTTTTTAATAGATTAAATGGTAGAAATTGTAATATTTGCACTATTTTGGACCCCATAATTAATTCGCAAGTTTTGTCTCTTCGATCAGCACTCGGCTCGGGGGGAATAAGTGGCCATCTTGAAACTTGAAATTTAATCTCATATTGAAAATTTGACCTATTATAAATTTTTGTGCTTCTTACTAATCACATTATTGAGAAATACAAAAGTATATATACATTGTCTTTTTTCCCCTAAGGCTTGTTTATTTTCCTTGATTTTAAATCTTTTGAAGTCCAAATTTCATCCTCCTTTTGACCTGACAATCGGATCGTTTGGTCTAAAAGTTGGCTACTTTGACGCGCCTGACGCCTTGGACCAAACATTCAATATGTACAGTCGCCGCATATAGTCTGGCGACATCGACAAAGGCGCTGTATAAGCGAAACTACGATTTTTTGTGGTTCCACTGATTAAAAAGTGAGGGATGGGGAGGGGAGATAGAGAGGAGGGGTGTGGGAGGGAGGGGAGAAAGTTGCCAGAGTATTCGTGAATAGGAACCTCGTCTTGGGGGCTAGTGAAGTAAGGGGATGAACGATGCCGATGTCGCCAGACTTGATGCGGCGACTGCACATTGTACATACACACTTCATGCTATTTATCCTTCAGCTTAGGCAACCGACAATCTCTTTACTTGGATGAACTGTTTGATGACGTTCCATCTCCTAGGAGGTGAAGTTCATAAAGTTCTTCTCTTTTCTAATATCTTTTCTGCGTATTGAGCGTTTTTTAACCAATATGGTGTTGTTTGGAGAAGTAACCTATATTTTGGTGGTAGTGGATTGCATTATCAGACATTACAAATCTAGAATATGGAATTTTATACGCTTTTTCTGCATTTCCGACCTTTAAAATAATATAAATATTAAAAAGTTTGCATACTTGGCCTACACTGAGCAAAACTTGGTGAGAATAAAAGTGGTACGATGGTAATTAGGTTTGATAACAATCATGGAGTAATGTGTGGGGAAAGGGGAGTTATCACTTTAATTCCCAATATCAAGTGAACAGAGAACCTTTGCCTTTGAAAATCATGGTGTTTCATGCTGATGTGGCATCAATAGAACTCCTTCAAACGTCCTCTATCGCATAAAGAGCATTGTACGATATGACAGTTGTTAATTAATAATGACCACCTGAAGAGTCACCTATGCGATGAAACCAGTTGTATAAAATAACATTCACTGTGAAATTTGCAAAGTTGATATTGACAGGACCTCTATTATTTCTCGTATTTATAAATTAACTCCCAAATCATCTATCACACTGCAAAACCACCCTTTATGCAGATAATACATCTGCCATTGTTACAGCTGATTCACTCAGTAATTTAATTGAATACACTAACACTACCATACACAAAATGCAGCAATGGTGCAAAAGTAGCATTCTAGTAATAAACAAAGAAAAAACACAGCTCATTCAATTTACTCGTAAGAACTACAAAAAAGTAACATTTTAACAGATAACAATGTTACTTGCTAAAACAAGACAACTGTCATTAAGTACTTGGGCCTCCAAATAACAGAAAATCTAGACTGGTCTCCCCATGTTCTTGAAATTGTGAAAAAAGTGTCTGTCGGTATTTTCATGATTAGAAAGCTAGCTCCTGTTGTATCCATTGGCATTCTAAAAATGATATATTATGCCAAAGTGCATTCATATATTTCGTATGGAATTATGTTCTGGGTTAATTCAAGCATAGCTAGTAAAGCCTTCTCTGCCCATTAACAAGCGGGTAAAGCCATGTTCCAAGTCCCTACCCATACTCCTAGAAAACTACTTTTCACTGAAGCAAATATACTAACATTGCCCTCTATTTACATCTTGTCATGTGTTTGCTTTGTTAAAGAAAATCCTGATAAATTCACAATAAACTCTGTATATCATGACTACTCCACCCGTTCTAACAATAGCATACATGCCAGTCAGTTTTCATTCTCCCTTTTTGCAAAAGGCACCTATCACTCAGCCTCAATATTGTACAATAATATGCCAAACTACTTTAAAACCATTACCTCTCCAGTGATTTTCAAAAGGAGAGTGATAGAATTCCTAATGAAGAAAGGCAACTATGGTGTAAGAGAATTTCAAAGTGATCGTATTTGAACAACTTTGTATATATATGTTAATTTTAACATTGTAATTTCTGGGTGTATATGTCCTGTCCTAAATTCTTGACGAAACCATGCATGTAATTGCTAACGTAATAAAAAATATTATTATTACTTTTGAGGCAAGTGCTTTTCTAATACCCTCCTGTACTGTGCTCTCAATACCAGGGATTTTTAGCCCTTTAATGCTAATTTGTTGGAGGAAATTTGTCAACAAAAGCCATTTTTGATGCATATTGTTCATCATCTTTGTTTACAAAAGTAAAATCAACCCTTCTGTCACTCTTATTAAAAATTATTTCCATTTTTTTTTCAGTGAACCCTGACGAGGTTCTGTGCCTCGCCTCCAACTTGTTTGACTACAAACTACAGGAGGTCACTGTAGCCTTGAGGGGGAGTACAGTCCCCCACAACCACCACTCACGTCATCGTATCCATGCGACATCCACCGCTGATATCATTTCCCTGCAGCACCAGCAACAGCAGCTAGCTGACATTGGTGACAAGCGGAGGAAGAGCAGCGGGTCGACGTCAACAACCAACAATTCAGGAGGAGTCTTTGGTTTCATCTTCAAGAGGGGCAGTCGATCGGTCAGTTTTCCGTGCTATTCAATTTGTATTACAACATGTACATAAATGTTTACTGGTAGCATCTGTTTTGGTTCCCCTCTGCCTTTTTTCACCAGCCACCATTCTCTCATATATCATTGCAGATGCCTAATTCATCATAGTTTCAACTGTTTTTGAAAATCGTATTTTCCTTCTTATGCAATGCACTTCT